>CM035606.1:25878744-27227494 GCA_020496755.1 Channa maculata | reverse complement strand
TCCTGCCTGGCAGCTCCAACCTCAGCATCCTTCTACCGATATATTCACAGTTTCTCCTCTGAACATGTCCAAACCACCTCAATCTGGTCTCTCTGACTTTATCTCCAAACCATCTAACATGAGCTGTCCCTCTGATGTCCTCATTCCTGATCCTGTCCATCCTCGTCACTCCCACAGAGAACCTCAACATCTTAAGCTCTGCTACCTCCAGCTCTGCCTCCTGTTTGCAGTCTTACACTTTCTTCACCTCTGCTCCCTGTAACCTCACCGTTCCACCTGGGTCCCTCTCATTGACACACATGTATTCTGTCTTGCTGCGGCTAAGCTTCATTCCTCTGTTTTCCAGAGCAGACCTCCACCTCTCTAGATTTTCCTCCACCTGCTCCCTGCTCTCACTACAAATCACAATGTCATCTGCAAACATCATAGTCCATGGAGATTCCTGTTCAGCCTCATCTATCAGTTTGTCCATCACCAGAGCAAACAAGAAGGGGCTCAGAGCTGATCCTTGATGCAGACCCACCTCCACCTTGAACTCCTCTGTCACACCTACAGCACCTCACCACGGTCTTACAGCTCTCATACATGTCCTGCACCACTCTAACATACTTCTCTGCCACCAAACCTGCCCATCACATTCTCATCACCTCTGTTTCCTTCACCTACATGTCCATTGAAATGTGCACCAATCACCACTCTCTCACCTCTGGTGATGCTCTGCATCACTTCATCTAACTCACTCCAGAATTTCTCCTCCTCTTCTAACTCACATCCTACCTGTGGGGCAAAACCACTGACAACACAACAACACACCTTGAATTTCCAGCTTCAGACTCATCAACCTGTCTGATACTCTTTTCATCTCTAGAACGTTCCACACCAACTCCTCTTTTCGCATAAAAGAACAAAAGACAAAAAATAGCTGCAAAATCATGGATGTATTTGTGGACAACACAGACGATAGAGCCTACAGAGGGACAGGAAGGTAAAATAACTATAAAACAATGCTAGGTTCATGTAAAGCTGTAGTTACTGTAGGTCTGACTCAGTTGTGATGTCACCGATACTGGTCGCAAATATTAAACATGTTTAACAAAACCTTTGTGAGAACAATTTTTTTTTTGAATCTCTGCAAAGCAACAATGTATTGTGAACTGTCCAGTATTTTGCCAGTGGGTGTAATCACTAAGGCCCGTTGGGAGTATGCCAAGAACTGCTTTTTGGATAAAAATGTACCAATACAACATCCTGCAGGGAGTGAAATATAGCCAACAAGCATGGGTGTGCAACTGACAGCATGGAGTCCAAGCTGTGCAATTAGCACTGAACCTGAGGGAAGCACCTGGCAGGCTGTCAGCCATTTGAAGACACTGGACTGAGGACAGTGGCAAGAAAAAGGCTCCAATAAAGTAATAATTCAATACTAGGAAAAAATGGGAATGAAATGTATTTTCATGGAGCGTGGAACTTTATTTTTTATTTAGCCAGGACCAAACCAATGTGCAAGATTTATTGTGGCATGCTGTAAATCAAAACTTTTCCCAGTTTGTTTTAATTTCTGCAAATATGACTTTATGCACATTTCATAAGATGCTTTAGATATAAAATACACAAGGATAATTCACTTCATACCCAAGACACAAGGGCAAGGTGAGAGATTCTCTGCATATGCTCACTTTTATCACCACTCCTCTCTGAATATCAATAAGGGAAGATAGAGCGAAAAAGCAGATAAGAGAAACTGAGATGAGTATAGCGAAACGAGGGGCGGTTACGAAATGAAGGAGGCAAGGACAATGACAGGATGGACAGAAGGTTTGTCATGCATACGAAGAGAGGGACAACAAGACCACAACCCCCATTTTAAGCGCACAGCTCAACCCATCAGAACTCTGTTGGTTACCTTTCAGTCTCCTCTTCTGCAGGTGAAATCCACATTCAGTTGGGTTAAGGTCTGGTTAAGGCCTTTTGTTCACAGTTTGTCTGGATCACTGTTTTGTTTCTTGATGAAGCTCTTTGCAGCCATGTTTCTGTTCACCTCTGAACTCATTCTGCTGCTAACATCACGACCAGTTCCAGAAGCAGCCATGCAGCTAAATTCATGGATGCCGTTGCTACTGTCACCAGCTGCTGGGCAGACGTCTTCTGTGTAGGTTGTTCAGTACAGTTCAGATGTTGTCTTTGTCCCTGTCTTCTGACATTCAAAACACCTGCTTTTCTCCAATAAACTGCTCGTCGGTTTTCGAAGATCAGTGATTTATGCAGTGTTTATGATTTAACAACAAATACAGTCCTCACACATGAAATCCAAAGGTGTTTTTAGCAGCAACTAGACTTGCTTGTGGTTCTTGAAGATGTCTCATCTGAAAAGCTTCATCACTTCTGACCAAGTGGCACCAAGAGGCAGTCGTTAGGTCACAGACCATTTAATGGTCATCTTGGGGTTGTGGTTCCACTTGGCTTTCATGTGTGTCATTGGAGCGCATGATGCCTTTCAGATAAGAGGTGAAACATCTTGAACCACAAGAAAGTCCAGCTACCACTGAACAGCACCTTTGGGATTACCATGACCTGGATGACATCCACAGATAAAACTCAAGGCTAAAACCAACATTGGACATTTCTAGAGCCACTTATTATTTTAACAAAGAGTCTCAGTGCAAAATGTTCGCTCACTCTTAAAATTAGCATCAATGGATACAGCGGATAGGTTCTATGTTATTTACCTCACCAAAGTGTAAATACCTTCAAATAAAAGCTGAAATTCATCTCATATTGACCTTTTGATATTAAACCTAAAAGTCTTCAGTGTAGAGCAAAAACAAACAAACTGGCCTTGCTTTTCCAATATGTTTGGAGGAGACTGTACATTCCAACTTCTTTCTACTTAAAAAAACAGCCCTAATAAAAATAGTGTCCTGAGTGGCAGCAGAAGAGGCGACCATCAGTGTGTGTGTGTGTGTGTGTGTGTGAGTGTGAATGGGTGAATAAGAAGCAGTGTTTTGAGTGTCAATAGGTAGAAAAGCGCTATATAAGTGCAGAACATTTACTATTTTAAGTCTCAAACTCTCAGCCTATAGAAACGTTCTGTATACATAGATATGGTCAGTATTTTTTGAATTTAGATTCGTACTGCTGAATGGTGCAACAAAGTCATGAATGTCTATGAAGAGCTGTAAAAGTGGCAGAGATGCAAAAAGGAGGAGAACAAAGACTTGGGCTAAACCTAAAGAAGCAACCTGTAAACAAAGGCTTCATGATGAATTCTCGTGTTGCTTTCCCTTTTTTTACATTGCTGATTTTTTGGAAAGACTGACAGTCATGAAAGGTGGAGAGAAAGAGGCAGCTGGCAGAGAAGAGACTGGGCATCATTAGTGGAAAAAAGGTCAGCGTTGCTTCACGTTGGGTTTATTGCACACATGCAGGCACGTGGGCGTGTTCGGGAAGTGCTGTTGGTTCCATGGCAGGACTGTGGATGTAAGGAGCAGGTGACAGGTGACTGAGGTCAAAGGTGTTTATACAGCTGATACAGTTGCTGTTGATCATGAGGTTTGTTATACACCTCATTATAAGTGATAAAGCTTTATCCTCTGCTCGCCATCCGTTAGCTGCCAGCATGCTCCATCAGAGCTGCTAGCTGGGTGGTTGAACTTGAGAAAGGTCCCCTCTGCAGGGACCTTTCTGGCACCGTGTCTGAGAAATTCTCAGACTTTCTGAATCAGAACCACTCTACGCAGCCAGGTGTGTGATACTTCAAGCTCAGCTTTTTAACCATTTAAGACACTTAAATGTAGTGCAACATTATTATAATTATTTTTTGTCCTTTCAGCTTATCCCGTGGGTTCAGGGTCGCCACAGTGGATAATTTGTCCGCATGTTGATTTGGCACAGTCCCATCCTGACACAACCCTCCCCAATTTCTGACTTTAGGGACAGAGTAAGATCGCAGATGCTTTTCAAAGCGATAAAACAGGTTTCGTGTAAAACGACTGTTAGATTTTCCTCTATTAAACGAGCCCTCGATCTTGCTCTGACCCTAAGCAGCTGAACCTGCCTACTAACAACCATAAAATGCTTTAACAACGTAGTAGTCAAACAAACTTGACACTGTTCTTCAGGATCACGTATTACGGCAGAAAATGAAACTGGATATTTTGGCGGACAAAAAGACATTGTTGTAAACTAACTACTACCTAAACAAAAGGTGTGAACATGGAAAAATTGGTCTTTTTTATAATTGTACCTGACAACACAATGAAGAACTTTTTCATACTTTAATAGAAACATGTTCCAACGCTTAAGCGCTCATTCAACAGCACTGGCCATAGTACAGAGATAATTAGAGATTTTACTATTTAAAGCAACAATCTCCGCTTGATTAGTATTTTTATGTGATAACGAGCAAAGTCAAATTTTATCAGAGCAGGGAGGAGGACGGATTCGGAGTAATTAATTCTGAGCTTTTTATCAGCACCGGCTAAAGCTGAACACTAACTTTTGTGGAGCATTTAAGTTCATGGTCTAACAGTATAAACCTGTAAAAAAAAATATTCGGCATGTTTTTCTAGTAAAACTTGACCATTAAAAATAGCTGTTTATGACAAATCCTAAATTCTGTCTTAACGTTCACATAGAAACCAAAATTATGTGAGATTCAACGTCCTGCTGTGGCTATGACAATGAGAGCTGACCAGTTTGAACAGAAGAGAAAATGTCTTCTTCTGCACAGGATGTTTGCTAACCGCACACTAGGCAGACAGAAGGAGAGAGAAGATGAACAAAGACAGAGGAGATGAGACGTACAGAGGTGATATTATGAACGAGGGACGAGAAACACAAGGGTGATAACATTACAGTGACTTTCTAAAATCCTGTGTGCTGATCGTGACCGAAGGATGACAAAAGAACAGTAGTGAGAGAGAAGCTGACGTGTCATCTCAGCAGAATATGATCAGCTGTCATTTCCACAACCCTTACTCTCCTTCCTGTCCTCTTTCCCCTCCCTACTTCCATCCACCTCTATCTGTGCATCATGCTGAGTCAAAGTGCTGCTGCAGTGTATCCCTCTCTCCATCCTACAGTGTTTCCATTGTGCCTCTCGCTTCATTAATCACTCCTTTGAGAAGCAGGCAGGATGGTAATTAGAAAAATCAGCACACAAACACAAATTCAAATGCACATGCGCGCACACACACACACACACACACACACACACACACAAACCTGGTGGGAATAGAAAGAGAGAGAGAATATTAAAGGAGGTAAAATCAATAGATTCATTTCCTGGTGCTTACAGAAGTTCATCTCTCCCTGTGCCCGTAATCCTTAGAGTGTGTGTGTGTGTGTGTGTGTGAGATAGAAAGAGAGAGGTGAAGGATAAAGCTGGTCAGGTTATTCTTACCCTGGGGCACAACTGAGAAAAAAGGGCACGTTGTAAAAATACAACAAGCTCTCAGCTGGGAGTCGTGCAGAGTGATGAGGAAATGTCGATCTGCTGTCTCAATGCTTTGGTTCTTGACTTTTCCACCAGCGAAGCACGTATTGAACTGAAACCTGAAACCTCGAGGAAACGGAGATGGAGAGAAAAAGCAGCATGGAGGAAGAGGACGAGTTGCTGGGATGGAAAACAGTGTGGCTCACACAGTGCTCTCCTCCTTTGCTTTCACACTTCTCTGTGTCCTTCTTGCTCTCCTCTCACTTCTTCCTGATTTGCTCCTTTGTGGGCTTTGAGTTGAGGCAGAGGTCTGACAGAAGATGTAGCTGCTGGTGTAATGCTTAATTGGACACATTCATATTCAGCACTATCAGAATCCTGAGCGAAGGGCTTATTATGCAACCTTGTCTCAGAGAAATGAGGTTATTTACTGTACCACAATCGCGCTCAATGCCTGACGCACCACATTGCAGAGTTTGAAGTCGTAGTCTGGTCTGTTTGGGTTAAATGTAAATTAACATATTTTGTCCAAAGTTTTTCAGCTTTAAACCAGAGCTTTGTTTGTAACTTGTAAAAAAATATGTAAATTAACAACATATCTATCTTTACTGGTCTATTTCTCGTAATTGCTCAATTTAAATATGTCCAGCCTCTGAGCTGAAGACAACCATGGCTGCAAGCATAACCATCCGTACATCCTGTCCTTACTGATTAGAATTTGTAAGTCAAAGCTCAAAGCTCAGTGTGGCCTCACAAAACACTTTTATGGCTCTAACTCAAGAATCCATGATCATCATGAGCTAATTTGACGCCATCCTAATAGGATAAAATGATCAGGTGACACTTTATACGCAAAGAGTCAAATGAGGACAACATGGAAGATTCAGTAGAAGTATAACATCTATATAAATCATAACTTCCTATATAAATTCACTTTTGTTTTGCAACTATTTTGGCTTGTTTTTTTCTTTAGCAAGATTTTACAGCACATATTATTTTAAGCTGTGGACCTTTGTGCTAAAAGGGTGTATTGATCATGGCGTCAAGGCAAGATTCAAGATTCTGTACTTTATTCCCATGTTGACATTGGGAATTGGAATTTCTTTGAGTGGTTTTGCACACACATAGTACACACTCACCATATTAAATAAAAATTCCAACGAGTTGAAAACCAAAAAGAAATAAAATCAGTGCAACAATACAACAAAGATATCTACCAATTTGATAAATCAACCTAAGGGAAATTAAAATACTAAACCCTGGTCAAGGACAAGGAGCAATATCAATAAATAATAATATAAATAAATACGTTTGCACATAAAACGGTCCCCAGATTTAGTATTTCAAAATGTGAAGTGTTTCAAAGTGTAAGAAGTCGGGCAGCTTGGGGGGGACGTGCTGCACTGGAACCTGCTTGTTCTAGTCTCTAGTCCTTTTTGAGAGGGGAGAAAATTAAAAAGACAGTTTGCTTGGTGGGATTCTTTTATAATCTTACGATTAAGGTGCTAAAATGTTAATGATAATGTTGAACGAGGCCTTTGAGCAGATGCTCGTACATATCTTTTCTAAGTTGCTGCTCACTCATCAGCCCGTATCTCAGTTGGGACATGAATATAAACCATTTCCAAAATTTAGCCTTCATCCATTTTTGTGTATGATTTGAATTTCACTGTTGAAGCTGTTAGGAGCTCAGAGCCAATACGCTCGGACAGAAGAGAGAGGCTAAAGGTAGTGGGAAGGAAACATATCCGTGGACAGGTGAGGAGTTTCAACGTCTTTTTAAAGCCGTAGAAATTAAATAGAGGAAAAGCTGAGGCAATGCTGGAGTATTTCATCTGCAATGCATAATTTGTCCATCTGAGCTGTGCTTCCCTGCGGCATGGGCAGCAGAGATAACCATGATGATGGTCACTGAACTTCACTGAACTTCTGAAATGTTCATTGCCCCATTTGTCATGCCATTATGATAGGGCAGCAGCATCCTACAGGGAACAGCCAGCAGCCTCAGACTGGAAGATCAGCGGCTGGGAAAATGAATGAGTAACCCCCTGCTTCCTCCCTCCATCCCTCGACAAGCTCCATGATGAACCCCAGAGCTGCTGTTTCACAACCAGCTCACTGCAGCTGCTCAGTTCACACAGTTAATGCAGTTCTGTAGTATTGGACAGCTCCCAAATGTGAATGTGAACCAGGCCTGTGAAGGACAGCAGGCATCCCCGCCCGACTTTCCCTGGAAAGATAAAGGTGAGAAAAAGGCCGTGCACAGTTTGGGCCCTCTGCAGGTAGGCTGAGGGCATCCACACTTCCCTAATGGTGGGAGGGCGGTTTTTAATGTGTGCGGGGACAAAGTGGAGGAGAAAGAGCTGTAACTGGATGAAGTAGAGCTTTTTGTAGCTTTGTTGTCCACACAAAATGTTTAGTAGCCGTCTACCAGTGCTTATTGCCAACGCACTCATTCCATCCCTGACTCAGTGTCAGCTCGGTGTCCACTGTAGGTGCAGGCTGCTGACGAGGTGCATAGAGAAAACTTTCAAATGCTCTGCCCTAGACTCATTTTGACACAATTGTGCTGCTTGTTATGAAGCACACCATTGTATGCATGTTTACAGGCACTTATTATGTTTATGCTGCCATATTCTCCATTATTCAGCTGGGGATTTCTGGGTGCTGGAGACACCTTTCTTTTGTTAGTGAGAAATGGTGGTTTTGGTAAAAATGATGAAATATTTCTCAACCCTGTCTCCTAAAAATGAGGTTTCTAAAACACCAAACGTCATATTTGTTTTTTAGGGAATGACAGTGTTTCTCCTATTAGCCTAATGAGGACACGCCGACAAGCAACGAACACGCTCTCACATATGAAGGATACAGAAAACATTTTATTAAGTTAAAAGAACGAAACAAAGACGTGATCGTCCTCTAACCAAAGAGCTTTTCTGCCGTTGTTGCCAGTTTCTTCTTGCAACTTGCCTTCTGTTAATAAATGTCGCCCTTAATATTTCAAGAATGATGCTGCCCTGAAAAAGTACAGCCTGTGTGTTACATTTCCTCCCCAGCACATATCAATTTTCACTCTTGACATCCCTATCATTAACCACAAACATGTCTATAATGCTTGGGTTGTCGTGAGCAAATAATAATTTACAGATACCTCCAATATTTAAAAAGCTGGCACATCTTTATTAAAAATTCTTACTTACACTGGGATAAAAAACAGCCTGATGCCTGATGTCCTATGTTTTCACCAGTGTGTTTCCTGTTTTCCAGAAGGATCTGCTCACTGGAAACAGTTACCCAAATAAAATATGCCTCAACCAACCAGTCAAGTTGCAGTTTCCATGCATGTCTGTCCAATCAGCTCATCCATTTGGACGTTGGTGCTGGGTGTACTGAAAGTGCCTCATTACTGAAATATTGCATTCAACAACGGGAAAGACCAACAACCCTAAAGCCTCCAGCTACATAAAAACTGTCCTTATACCCGTAAATGTTTCCATCACCTGCTGCACACATCATATAAAAATGCGCTGGCATGGACAAATGAAGCCAGCGATCCTTCAACACTTGTGTTGCCACATCATCCTTTTTCTTCAAAGACACATGGGATGAAGCAGAGCCATGTGGTGCTCAGCAAGTAAGAGGTGCAAAAAGACAATAATTACAATAATGGATGTGAAGTGTTGCAGAGTACAGCACAAGCCTGAGTGCGTGATGATGCTGGGCGTCTCTGACCGACAGGGTCTCTGTGAAGCCTGGCACCAGACTGCAAAGGCAGGGCGGAGAGGGCAGAGTGGGCGTCCTGAGTCTGCTCTATTACAGTGTGCAGCAGAAAGGCCAATAACTCTGCAAGAGAGCTGCGCTTGTGTTACAAAATGCTTGGCACTTAAAGTGGACTGCATAAGGACTGTGAGCTAAAACCGCTGCTTTTACGCGAGTCATGGCTTGTAAGGCCAGGAAAGCCTCGGCCAAAGAAGCTGACTCCTCATTTGCTCACAGGTAGAGTGTGCACAGTGGCCAACAGGGACAATGTTTCTGCAAAGATTGGATGTAGTCAGATATTTTAATGAGCAGTGGCTATTCAATAATTAAAAAATAAAAAAGTGTTGTTATTATCTCAGCACAGCAAACTCATATCTTGTCCGCAGTTGCACTTGGGATTCTAGGCCCTTCTTAGATAATATTCAACAATTTATTGGCTCAGTTTTTCCACGTTATCACAGTTTGTTGTCTCTGAAGGACTGATGTTGTGCTATACCCCACTTCCTTATCCAGATGCATTGGAGTAAGCTTTTCTGTGCCATCTTTCATCAGCAAACTGCTCAGTCCTCAGTCTCAATCTGCTCGAGTGCAGAGTGTAAATGCTGAGTTGAAGGGAGCGACAGCTGGTATAAAAGCAGGAGAGAGCCATTTGGTTTCACTTCCCAGACTCCAATGCAATTTTCCCAGCTAAGCTACGAATCAAATTGTTGACCTTTAAAGCACAAGAAGGCTGCATCTCTGTGCCTTCAGGATGCCACAGAAGAGCAGCAGCACCTGGTGTACATACTGTAGATGTTCAGAAAAGAGGTCTTTCAACACCAAATATGTTTGTGTCTGCATGGAAGTGGTAGACACACAAAGGTAAAAGCTGTTTTCTTTTATTGGGGGATAAATCCTGGTGCGGCCCTTCTGATCCGGCAGCACATCCAGTTTTTCTGACTGCAGTGCTTGTGTTTGGTTGGTTTCCTCCAGATACCCACAGTCCAAAGAAAATGCACGTTAAGTTAAGTGGCAACACTAAAATACCCGTAGGTGTAACCAAAAAACCCCCCCAAAACACTTATGTAGTTATTGTAAACACTATATGCGTAATTCTGTGGACGTTAATCACACATGAACGAGGCATTAATGTACGTATGTGGGTGGAAATGATAAAAAAAAATACTCCTCTGCACAAAAGTTGAGGGGATTGGATCATCTACTTTTGCCTGCCGGCATCAGACTGCCTGGTTGTAACATTCAGCTGTGAGTGCAACCCCCCCCCCCCCAGTCCTGGGAAAATGATTAGGTCACCCCCATGGTTCAATGTGAAATTATCCATTTGGACGCTCTGCACTCGACCAAGTGCTCTCTACAATTGAAGGCCAGAAAATGGTCACTTGAGTGCCTTTGGTTTTAGGTTAAAATGAGAAATGAGGCCACGGACACATTTCAAACTGTCATCTGTCAACCCTCCAAATGCTTTGTAATAACACCCAATTATGCATTCTGAATGACGTTGCTAGGTTACAGAGCTGGCTAAGTGGCTGATGGGACCATCCAGTGGTCACTCGGTACCGTGGGCTGATAGAGGGTCCGCACTCAGGCACTTGGCAGCTGAAGCCTGAAACATGCTCTGAAATCCACATCTGGTGATTAGAATGTGCAAATCAAGCCACCGAGCTGCTGCACAGGAGGGCTGAGGTTTGGAGACAGACCAAAAGTTTCCTTTAGGGAAGTTTCCCTGCTCATTTAGAGTTTCAAGAAAGCATTATTTAAAGTACATTATATGTATATTAATGCTTTCCTGTTTGGTCTGTCTTGATCCTGGCTCACTCATTTGCAAATGTGGTTTATCTGCTTGCATTTATCTTTGACTGCACACTTTACTGGGTGCTGCAAAGTTTAATGATTGTTAAAATAGCACCAGTTTAACTTAATCTCAATGTTCTGTCTCGCCCATAAGGTTTTACATTTTTACTAGTACACAATTTATTTCCTGTTTTCCAACCTACTGCTGGTTGTTTTCCCATGTGGATTTTCTTCTGCTGCTACAATGACCTGATTACCCAGCAGGTTCAGTAAAAACCTTAATCTTCTTTTTTCCACTTCTTTTCCTTTCTCTCGTTACACATGAGAACGTTGCCATAACTGTGGTTTTCTACAAAAAGTCTTTTGGAAGCTAAAGAATTCAACTGATGTGATATCTGTTGCCCAAAGCAAATTGCATTTTTCCAGCTTGCTTGTCGTTTGTTGGTTACAGAGCTGTTCACTCCCCCCAAAAACCTGAAACAGCCTGAAAAACCCTGAAACAGCCTCCTACGTGAGGACGATCTTGGTGATAACTACCCACACAGGGATGATGTGTCTTTGTGGAAACACAAACACACACACACACACACACACACAGTTCAGTTTGCTTTTGTAAGACCTGGACTGTAGGACATGTTTCACACACAAACACAGCAGCATCGTCAGCCAGTAAATTTAAAATTCATCAGTAGAAAAGACCACGTTTTACACACCGTTAGAAACACAATCAGCTTTTCAAAGCCACCGTTGCTGCGCTGACCTACAGACACATGTAATGCAACACAAGCTGTGTTAAGTCACCTGACAGCTGCCTGCAAGAACAAAGAGCTCCCCTATATAACTCCTCCATATAGTTTCAGAGGAGGTCTTAAAATAGGCCGGTCTGCAAACAGGGTTTACTGTAACAAGGCCGCCTCGACATTTTATCCTGGTAACTGTATTTGACTATTGTGGCAGCTGTGGTTCAGGAAGTAAAGAGGGTCATCCACTAATTGCAGTGTAGGTGGAAACCTCCTGTCCAGGGTGTCGTGGAGCATTAAGTTAGAAATGTTTGCATTGAATCATGCACCAGTCTTTTTGTCCTCATTATTCTTTGCTGTGTGCAGTGCAGGTTACGGGTTCTTTACCGCCGAGTACTTTTAAAAAGGAGGCGTATTGTACGCGTGTGGATGTCTGAACTGGGAACATGGAAAAGTTGATTCACACACACAATCCCTCTCTCTTACCTGTATATGAGTATGTCATCTGTGGAGCTGTTGTACTGGATCTGGTACATGCGGACTCCCGGTATGTGGTTCTGTGGGGGCCATCTGATGGTCGCAGAGCTGGACGTTAGATCTGACACGCTGACCCTCTGCTGGTCGTACCTTGCCTGGCCTCCGCTGATGTTAGATTTGATGGACGTGGGGATGTCCGAAGGCCCCGGATCAGGGTCCAGTTTAGGGTCAAAGTGTGGAGACGGGTTGACGACTAATTCAACGGGAGCAGTGGCCTCACCAGCTGCATTGGATGCAATGCATGTGAACTTTCCAGAATCCTAGAAATCATTAAAAAAGGAAAAAAGACTCAGCTTCTCCCCCTCTCTGTGGTTCATCCCTCTGAAACCAATTATCAGGAACATAGCCTTTATGTATTATTCTGTTAATTCATGCTTAAACATTTTCAGTGTTTCATATAATCAGCAAAAGGCTTTATGTGGAAGTAGACTTTTATATCTTACAGAGAAATAATTAGTGTCCATACGATAAAGCATTAAAAGCTTAGTGTTATGTGCATTACAAAGTTTTTAATGGATCTCACACTGACAAATGTACTTTAAAGTAAAGATTAGTGAGGGTACGGTAAAGATTTCTTGCTGGGAAGCGAGCAATGTACCTGAAATGCTAATTTTCATATGTGAAGTTGCTGAAGTTGCACTTTAATGTAGTAACAGTCACTTTAAGCCAAAGTAATTTCTGTATGCAAAGGAAATGGAAATATATTCCATGACTTCAAGGGTAGTAGTGAAGTGGGGGGGCGAGCCAACAACTTTGCAAAGTACCTGGGAGGCGCCACACCCCTTTTAGAACGCATAGGAATTTATAATCAGTAACCTGGTTCTAATTTGGCCAGTACATGTTCATAAATGCCATTAAACATCCCTCTGAATTCCCTTTATAAAAATGTCTCTCTACCTTTAGCTGAAAAATGCCTCCAGATGACATCACTTGGAGGAACCTTCAGTTCTGATTATGTCAAGCTGCTTTTCCAGAGTTCCCCCTGAGGAGATCATCTAAATTCCTAATAATGAAAAACTCCTCCAGGTGATGTCATCTGGAGGAGTTTTTCAGCTAGAAGCAGAGAAATATTTTAAAATAGCGAAGTCAGAGGGAAGTTTAAAAGGGTTAATGTACATTTACACCCTAAACTAAAGCTTTAGAAAGCAAGTTGAAACTTGGTGAAGTTGCCCTTTAAAAAAAGTGGACACTCAATGTGTTCGCATAGTAGTAGTCAATTATAATAACCTGTGCTGCACAGATCTTAGAATTTAACAGTTAGCAACTAGTTGCCTTGCTCTCAATGTCTGTGGCTAAACACATGTGGTGAAATTTTGCCCTTTGGTGACAGGACATTTATTCTGAATAGCATCAAACAAATGTTCGAAAAATAATAGGATTAAAAACACACTGTAGTACAACACACCAATTAAAATACAAATAATATTCACAGTATAAGTATAAATACTGACTACATGTGTTGAAACATAACAGTTTGAGGCATAAGGGGATACAAAAAAAAGACAGCTTCTCATAGAACAGGTCCCTGAGTAACTGAGCACATAATAAAGGAAAGTAGAAGGGAAGGAAGTTCCTGTACTGAGAACAGTCAAACTTAGCCAGACTGCTTCTCACCCAACTTTTAAAACCACGGATCCAGATTCAAAAGTAACAAAAAAATGTGATAAAGCAAAAAAAGAAAAGAAAAGAAAAAAGAAAAAGGCCAATGAATCCACTGAGCCCATAACCATAGCTCTTGAAAACGAAGTCCCTTTTCTACCTTGACAGAGGCCTTGAGGATGTCGAGTGAACCGTTCTCGTAGCAGATGGTCCTGGACGTGTTTCCTATCAGCTTCCCATCGGGGCTGACCCAGTGTGTCGAAGGTTCAGGATCCCCGATGGACTTGCAGCGCAGGCTGACCTCCTGACCCTCCATCACAAACATCTTGGAGGTGTGACGGGTTATCATCGGTGGCTCGCAAACAAACTCCTCCTGTTAAGGGATCAAGGACCAAAACAGTAACAGTTTAGTTGATACAATGCTTGTGGAATGTATTGTTATTGTACACTCCACATGCTACCTGCAGTACTACAGAAAGAGAGATGCTGATTGCTGTGAGGAATTGCTGAGGTTTAAACTACAGTTGATTACATCACCTAAGCCTGCATAAAGCCAGCCCGAGCCCTAGTGGAGTATTACTGCGAGGCCAAGCAGGCCCAGGCAAGGCTTACTGGGGCTTACTCATTATTCCACTCAGTGCATCTCCAAACCTCTTTCTCGGCCCTTTGTGGGTCTTGATACCTGCCGAGATGATTGCTGACCTGATGACTGCAGGGCTGCGGCTTCAAAATAGACTACTAGTACCTTTCAGTCTTGTATTTGATTCTGACTGTAAATTGCCACGGTGAAGCTCCCTGGTTGGGCTGCACCCTGGTGTGGAAATGTGAAAGTGAGAGAATGTGAAGTTGGAGGGAAGAGAACTCAGTTGTCTCGAATGAATAAATCAT
This sequence comes from Channa maculata, assembly GCA_020496755.1. Taxonomy (NCBI): domain Eukaryota; kingdom Metazoa; phylum Chordata; class Actinopteri; order Anabantiformes; family Channidae; genus Channa; species Channa maculata. The sequence continues at coordinate 27,212,746 of CM035606.1, read as the reverse complement.
GCGGTTTGTCCTGATAACCTTGGAATTCCAACTAGTACTAACCTTTCAGCATACTGCATGAAAATTTAACCCCTTCTATTTTTGAGCTTTGCGTCAGACAAGAAGCAGCGCAGAGGCGATAAGCAGCTCAGCAGCTTTCAGTGCTTTCAGCGTAGGAGTTCCCTTGGCACCTGATGGCTAATGGCTGACCTCTCATGCAGCGCAGGCTGTATCCTTGTCAATGCAGAGTGAAGGCAGCTATTAATTCTGAGTATTAAAATGCACAGGCACTTCGGTGTCACAGAGGTCTCTGGATTGACCTCTTTACAAGGCTAATCCTCTTATAGTGATTCTACAGCACTGCTCAGAAGGAGGTCCACCACAGTTACACGAGGTGAGGCAAAGGCGTGTACATTATCCTCTTTAAGATTATACCAGTTAATCCCATCTTTATCTCCTGGCGCACCTCAACTTATCATCGTAACTCTCAAAACGACCCACGGGGATCGGCTCACGAAGACCTCCAGGTGAGGAGAATGCCTCGAATCCATCCTCTTTTAACTAACATCTTGAAACGCTCCCCAGTGTGTCTGCTAATCACACGGAGGTATTTTTCCAAGCGTTTCGATGAAGAAGCTCCTCCATCTTTCGTCCAGCCTGTACATCTGTGGCAGTGTAGCTTTGTGATCTCTGAGCTGCTCTGTGATGATCGCTGGCAAAAATGGACCAGTAAAAATAAAAAACAATGTAACCACATCCATTTAAGACAAGTGAAGAGTTGTTGTAGTTTCTTCTTTATGTCGGAATGTTTGGGTCTGTTCTTGGTCTTCTGCACCTCTTTTGGATAGTTTAGCTTTTTGTGCTTGCTGCTGTCTATTTGTGGTCATTTAGTGTCTTATGACTGACCTCTTTCAAATAAGACATAAATATGGATGTTTTGCACATTTTACTTTGTTTTGGTTACAAAATGTGATTCATTAGGATTGTGAAGGTGTCAGATATGAGGCCTCATTACAGCAGAGTAACATCAGTGACGTTTCTGGCATATCTGATAAATAAATAACACAGAAAAATGTCCTTTCTCTCGCCTCTGCCCTAAAGCTAAGTGTGGATGAACAAATGTTGCTCCCAGACTCCCATGACAACATGCAACACGAGGTTAGAATGAACTGTTAAGGACCAGAGCTGCTAGTCATCAGTAATCAGTTTGTGTTCACATCGCTGGGACTGACAGGGTGAACTTCTTTTGTTGCTCTCCATGCTCATATTTTAATAAAAAAAACATTATTAATAGACTATAATAGTTTGTTTTTGCTTAACATGCGTCCAGAAAATTTAAATAGCTTTTGTGCTACATGTTCTGTAATGTTTATTAACGTGAACAATTTTTTGCGAAATAAACCAAAACAACGAAATCAATAAACAAAGAGCAAAATCCCCTTTTTTAAAAATGTTTGTAGCTTACATCGTAATTTATGGGACTCAATAAACCAACCAGATTGTGCACATTTTCTGCTACCTTTCATAACTCTTCTATGCTCCTCTAACTATTGTAGATAAAGCACAAATATGTGCTCTTGCATTTGAAACTCGATGACTCCACACTTTCACCGGCAGGTTCAGTCCTCGGTGACACCCACCATCTGCCCTGCCAAACAGTATGTCCTCGGAAAAAATAAGAAGTGTGATGTATCCACAAAGGGCTAAACTTACGACTGCACATAAAACATACTTTGGTTTGTTTTTAATGAAACACGTCTGCTCATTTCACTGATGTATTAAATAAGAGCTTTTTAGGTGACAGCTGATGATGGCTGGAGTTAAATAAATGCATCTTATGTTAGATTTTCTTCTTCATCACTATCTGTATATAAACACTGCTGAAATCAGGCTTTCATAACAATCTGTAGTTCAGATCTGCACAAACATGAACAAACCTCTCTAATGGTCCAGAAGTATTTGCCAGCCAGGTCTTTAGGTGAAGCGCAGGTCTCCAGGTCGTCCTCCCTGGTCAGTCTGCGAAGCCACACCAGCTCACAGTTACAGTGCAGCGGGTTCCCGCCGAAACTCAACACCAGTGCTGTGAGTGGAGAACCCTTCATCTTTGCATACACTGGGATCCGCAGGAAGAGCGGGTCTGGAGGAATTTTCTTCAGCTTGTTGGACGTCATGTCCAGTCTGGTGACAGAGACACAGGGACCTCACTTTAATTGTATTTTGCAGTATGAAGTGGACGTGGGAGGGCAGAGATCAGGTTTGTTAAATAACAGATCATCATGTCTGCTTTTTCAATCTGTGGAACATTTACCACCTCAGTATTAAAGGATGACATCTCCAGACATGATTGTGTATGTAATGTGCATTCATAGCTAAACAACTATCACTTCCTAAAATCTACAAAAAACACATAGAGTATTTCTACTTTTTGGTACTTGACAATTTCCCTTCACTACATTTCAGTCTCAAATACAGTAGCTTTACTGTATGCTAGAATTCTTTGATAGTTATCTTTCAGAATCCAATTAATAAAACAAAATACACTATAATCACCATACTATTACTGTCACCCAGCAGCAGCTATAGCTATCATCAGAACAGTGTCACCAAGTTGGTAAAAAGGGCTCCATCGCTACCAGCTGAAGCATTGAAGGACGACCTCACTGATTTTGAACTTGCTTCTTATGGTTCTAGTTTTGGGTAGTAAATGTACATTAATGCCATTAAACTTCCCCCTGACTTCACTATATCACAAATCTATTTACGTCTAGCTGGCAAACGCCTCCAGATGACATCATCTAAACTCCTAATGATTAAAAACTGGAGAAATATTTTAATACAGTGAGTTCAGAGGACGTTTAAAAGCATTAATGTACATTTACACCCTAAACTAAAGCCATAGAGAGCAAGTTGAAATTTGGTGAAGTCGACCTTTAATGCATTAGCCTGTAGTTGCTAAAGAAAAAAAAAGCATAAATTTTGAAGTTGGTGACTTCACAAATAAGTTAAGAAAAAATATGTTTCTACTAGTTTCACTTTTTTAAACTGAAATAGAACAGAAGGCATTTTAGCAGTCTGCAGTGACTTTTTTGTAATTAATTTCAATGAGAGCGAAGAGGTTTGAATTGTAATTTTCCACTCTGCACACATCCCATTTTTAAGGAAGCCTCCAGTTAAAAAAAGGTTTAACTGAGGTCGGAAAAGTAGCTGATGAAGAAGAAGGAAAGAAAGCAGCAGCTCAGACCCCTACAAGCTGTGAGCAGGAAGCACACAGACATGGATTTTCTCACCCTACAAGCAAAACCAGCAGCCGAAGGGTTCGTGTTTGACCGGCCTGTAGAAAAAGATCTAATTAAGAATCTAATGAGATCCAACAGTGGACAAATATTAGAGGGTGTGTTTCCAGCCACTCATCATATCAGGGAATTACACCCCAGAACACTGCACCTGATAACTGGTAATAATGTGGCAAATTCAAGCATTTACTGTTGTCAGCAACAAACACAGGGAAGTCTATTTTCCTCCAAAGTCCCTCCAGAAAAATTGGGCACCAATGACTTAACAAGAAGTTAATAGCTGTTGAGAGCAGCGAGCTTGCTGCATGTCACACATTTCAATTATGTTATTTCATGGGCAGCAGCCTTGTGTGTGTGTGTGTGTGTGTGTGTGTGTGTGTGTGTGTGTGAGTGAGCGCTCACCTGCACACACCGACGAAGCCTTAGTGACTGTACACCAGCTGCTTCATAAGTTTCATGTCTCCGGGGCACAAATAACCCATTACAGCCCTTCTAATAAATGCATGACTATTCATCTAGAGCTAGGTTAGTTTTCTTTGTATGTGTCAATAGCTGTTGCTCGTTAGGGCATAAATTAAAATTGATTACCATTAATGGGGCTGGAAAGCTACTCTGTGCCAGTACGTTAAAATGACTTGGTGAACACATGCAGTCACATGGAATCAAATCCAACTAGATGTGCATTGCAGGGCAAAAGCCAAGTAACAAAAAGCAGAAAAACTGTAAATAACCAAAAACAAACCGCCATAATCGTTTATTAGAGGGAAAGTTGCACCTACCAGTAGGCTGGAATGTGTCAAGAAGGAAATGTTGAAATGAGCGCTGACATCTATGCTGTGTTTTCTACTTTTCTGACTTGTAGCCTGATCAGATTTATTTTAGTGTTTATTTAGATAAACTGTAGGTAATATTCATCAGTCCCTCCAGGATTTCACAAAGCTCTTTGTGATTGTTGCAGCCTGGAATCATGTGACAGCTTTTCTTAAAACATTGTGATACACGGTTTTATGATGTTTCTGATGTGTTTCAATGGCCACATCACGACTGATAAATTCATAAACACACAGCACAGTTTCTTATCATATATAAGAACTTCTGCCGCTCGAAGGGAGATTAGATGATAGAGAGCCAACTCAAGAAAAGACCAGTGCCAATGATAAAAAATTTCTCTTTTGTTTGTGAATATGTGAAAACACTCCCACACACAAGCAGATCTTTGAACAGTGGGGAAAATCAGCTCGGCAGAGAAGCAGCATGAGGTCTATTCTGCTGGGAAGGAACCTTTACTCTCATTTCCTATTGATGTGCCCTTGGGCGGGATGCTGAACCTGCAGCTGCTCCAGTGGTGCTGCACTAGAGATCTGGTCGTATTGGGCCTCACTGAGTTCTGAAGAGTGTGGAAACAGCTGTTGCTGAACAGTTTGAGTGCAAAGTGAGTGCAAAGCCTCAAAAGCTCAAATTCCTCAAAGCGCATTCTGATGTGAAGGGATTTGCTCTTTGGTTTTAGTTTAGCTGTATTCTGCTCCGGTTTATGTCTAATTGGTTGGAAAATCAATTAAACGAAACACACAGCTCATCCGAGGGACTGGTATTGTTGAACAAAACATGATTGGAAATGGTTTATTTTAATTCTGATCCTTCCGTCAAAATAACAAAATCCCTTTAAAGAAATGTTCTCCTAGAACACAGAAGCGCTGATGAGACTTTTATTCCTCTTCCATTCAAATATTTTTGTCTCTGGAAGATTAAGAATTTATGTGAGAATTGGTGGCAGCTTTTTATACACTATTTTCATCCAGAGACAGAATTATCCCCAGTCATTATGTAATGGTTTACGTGTACATCTCTAAGGTCCATCCACTGTTTGTGGGTTTTTGAGTCTTTCATGAGCCCATTTTCACACATCACTTTCTAATGTAGAGTTCAATTTTTCAAATTCAGGATAATGACTGTTAGACTGAAAGTACATCGCACCACTTAATCTCTCTGTCCGCTGCTTGTTGCTGGCAGCCAACTTCTGCTTCCACTTGTCAGCTGCCATGTTGTTTTGAATGTGGCTCACTCCTTTTCACTCAGTACTATGAGACAATTCTTCAATCACCCTGATGATCAAGCAAAAATGAGGATGTGGGCTTAGATAAGATGGGGCCACGGCCGGCAGCCTCCGTGTTTTGGTGCACTCAACTTTGTCTTGTTTTGGGTTGAAATTCAGTTTCCTGCACCAGTTGTGGTGCCCCTTACTCCAGGGAAGAGCTCATGAACATCAGAGCTACTATCTCTGTGGATTTATTTCTGGCTTCTACTGCGGATTTAGTGGCCATCTTGATCAAGCAGACAAAGTGAGGCCCAGCAGAAAAGGTAAACGCTCAGGTGTGCTTGTGCGTCGCCGCCTGCATGGATTGTGGATCTGGTATATTCCTCTCTAAAGTGCGCTCACTTTGCAACAAACTGAACGGAGATTTTTCCGGCTGGCTGTATTCAGAAGTGGAGTGGTAAATAGTCTTAACGTATATAGTGCTTTTCTACCTCTTGGTACTCAAAGCGCTTTACACTGCTTCTCACTTACCAATGGGGGAGCTGCTATGCAGCTGGCCAACACTCACTGGAAGCAACTAAATTGGGGTTCAGTGTCTTGCTCAAGGACACTTCGACATGATGCCAAAGTGCACCTGCAGCGTCAGTACCGGATGCAGTTGTTCCCACAGTGTCAAATAGCGGCGCTCCTGGAGTGTCCAATAGAGACAGAAGGACGTACAAAGCGGCACAATGTGATGCCTTAGGAAGTGTCAATATCTGAAGCAGTGGGATGAGAATGTGTTGGTTCTTACTGACGCTTAAGTGTTGCATGGGATCATTAGGTAAAGGCAGCTAAAAACATTCAATAAAGTATAAAAAAGGTTTTATAGCTTCTTCTTTGAGCTTCAGACAATGAACCTTCTCCTCTTAGAGCTGCATTTAACACCACAGATCAAAATGTTTTTACTACAAAGACTAGAACATGCCATTAGTATTAAAGAGAACACACTATGTTGGCCTAAATCTTATCTGTTTCATAGATTGTTCGTGTTGGTGATGAGCTTCCGTGGAAAGAAGTTAGTTATGGGATTCCACATGGCAGGATTTTTCACTTTTGATGTTTCCCTTTTTCTTAGGTAGCATTGTTAATAAAGAATCTTATCAATTTTCTGTTGCTATGCAGATGACACCCTACTATATTTATCTATAAAACCAGACAACAGCATGCCTAAAAGCCATTAAGGTCTGAAAGTCTTTTCTGCTTCTGAATTTAGATAAAACACAAATTATTGTATTTTGCACCTTAAACATAAGAAATATGCCGTCTATAAGGACAAACTATACAGAGCACTCCTCTGAGGAATCTTGGAGTTATTTTTGACAATGGTTTTTTTAAAATCATACATACCAGATTTAAACTTTGCATTTGTTACTTCTAGTGCAACTGGAACATGGCTATATTTTTATTGAAAGACCAAAATGTGCTAATGGAACATCGCATTGATGATAAATACAAACAATGCGTCATCGGATGTCCAGCTTTTCTCACCCTCCTTTTTATAAAACCCAACATGATGTCGATGAGGTTAACACAGAATCCTGACCTGGCCAGTTTGTGCAGGTTGGAGAAGATACCCTCAGGGACGCTCTCTATGAGGTTGTGGTCCAGGCTCAGGGTGTTGACGCTGACTAGCATGGCGATAGTCTCCCAAGGCATGTCCACCAGGTTGTTGTAGCTCAAATCCAAGTCCTCCAGGGTCTCTAAGAAGTCCTGGGAGCGGGAAAAGGAATGTTGACTGTGAGTGCATTTTTATGTGCATACACAAAACTTTCAGCATCTACAGAAATATGAAGAAGGGACATAACACAAGGAGGAGGGTGAGACAATGGGTAAGGGAAGGAGAAAAAGGAGACAGGTGGAGACAAAGAAACGAATGAAGAGCTTTAGAGGTATGGATGGAAAGGTACTGTTAGAAGACAAACCAAATGTGGAAGAAAGGCGAAGAAAGGCAGGATGGGAAATACCCAAGAGACAAAGAAGTGGGGATCAATTACCCCAGTCAAGGCTGTACACGAAAAGCAGTTAAGCATTTTGTTTTCTGTAATTGCTTCCATACAATTCTCATAATCGCTACACCATTGAAATGCCACAAGTCAGCAAACATAATGAGACAGATGGGGGGTAAGAGGAAGGAGAGGTTGAAGAGAAGCGATAAAAGCCTGTTGGTCAGCCAAAGTGGTGGTGTTGTTGCTGTAATTGTGCTCATAATTCACACAATCAGGACACTGTGTGAATGTCACAATGCCTCAGCTCTCATTACAATAATCGGTGCTTTATTGCTTCGTGAACAAAGGGAATCTCATTTCTTACTGACAAAAGAAACATTACAAGCTGTGGAGAGAAGTTCAAAGAGTGATGTGAGCAGAAATGCAGTTGTAAATGGCCAAATTCCTCTCAGACTGTGCCGTTTTCTCTTCAGAGTGCTGAAAATGACTCGTTTACTTTGAGCTTCACGGTCCACGAAGCATCTGGCTCTGACACCTGAGACTGAGTGACCTGCCACCTTTACTAATGTCCAAATAACAAAACAGGTGGTGAGGGTTTGTCAATGCATTTTATATAGAGGGAGTGGGTCACCAAGTATTAAAGCACAACACTAAAGTTCAGTTTCCATTTCTATTACATTGTCCTTTTTACTCCACTACAGTTATTTTGCAGATGTAGATGCTTTAAAAACTTAATCAACTAATAAATGCTGATGTATTATTGTAGATGAAGCAGCTGTCAGTACATAAAGTGATGGTGGGGGACAGTCCAAATGTTATTTATGTCAACTAATAGAATATAAATAAAATATGTTATATTAATCATGGAGGAGTAATTGTACTTTTGTACTTAGTACCTCAGCTTGAGTAAAGAATTTGAAGTAGCACTTTTACTCAGAACATTAGACAGTTGTCCACTCAAACCTTTTGCTTACAGGTCCTGTAGCAGTGCAATTGGAAATAAATTAAATGGAAAGATGCGTCTGTACATCCATCCACAGGCTGTTTAGTTAAAGTAGGTTTTTGGATTTTCAAAAGCTTTATGACTTTAGAGTAAAATGAAGACACAGTAGGCTTATAATCAAATGTGAAAAAAGTTTGCTGCTGCTCCAATGATAAGAGGGCGGCCATCTTTGTTTTCTGCTCTAACTTGATCCTTTTAATTTGATCCTGTTTAAAAGACTTTATTCTCTTTGCTATTTTTAGTTTGAAATGATTTAAGCAATTAGTCAAAGCTTGGATCTGCATGGTTTAAACTGAATCGACTTTGGGATTTGACCTGTATTGAAAGGTTTTATTCACAAAATATTTAGAGGGAAAAATGCTCGTCTTATCCTTCAAAATGAAATCTGTGCACATGTGGGGGACAGGAGTCAAGTGGACTCAGGGACAGAAAGAGAGAGAGGTTGTGACAGTGGGTGAGAGGTTCAGAAGGTCTGGTCCATTAGTGGGTTCAGGTCTCTTCATGAAAGTCCTGCAGAGGTCTGAGACCTGCTGCTGAGGGGTCAATTCGGCCCCTCAGCCCTGGACTTTAAATGATCAGAGAAAGGACAGCATCAATTAGTGAAGAGAGGGAAATTGAAAAGGTTGAGCTGAGCAGTAGAGGCATGGCAGGCTGGTTCTGCTGGTTCGGAGCAGGAGCCAGAAATGTGGCATCGTGTTCCCAAAGCACTTGACCTTGAGAATCACAAATACCGTTTTCTGCAGAGCTTCAAATGACTTTGCAGTAACTCTCCAAACTTAGACTCTTGGCAAAGGACATGTTTGGGTGATGAATCATGAGGTTTGTTGGCAGTGCTGATCCAAAATAGTTGGATTTAAAATAGTTTGTTGGTGTAGTGGGAGATTTGTCAGAGGAGCTGGTGGCAGCAGGATACGGTGATTTGTGATGCTTTTCAAGACAATTCTGTCCTTGTTGATTTGAGGTTTGGACTGATTCTGGTCCATTGTCAGGTCAGCTACTTTCTAACTATGTTTAATTCAATTTATGTTGGCTTAAAAAGTATAAAGAACTCAATTTCAGCACGACAAACAAGATTTACTTAACTAAGCAGATTGTACTGTAATTTCTTCATATTAAATTCTAATATAAAATCAAATTAACAAAGAAAATGAGAGATTTGCCAAATGTGCTACTGCTTCTGTTTCGTGCTGCAGTTTTGCCTCAACTGAACAGCGTATCATGGGTTTGTATGCCTGGGGGACAAAAGTTGTATTCGTGTCTTAACAAGACATTAAGTACTCCAGGTTTAGATGAGTGAAGGAGTAAAGCAGTGGACTTAAAACTCTCATGAATTAAGAATTGCAACAGATTTCTGAGCATGGGTTAACATTTAGGAAATGGGTTTTAAGTGCACCTCTGCCACATTGTGTTGTGTTGATGTTTGCACTTGGCAAATCCTCTTCAGCTCACTTTCATTTGGAGCCGGGCACCTCCTGTTACTTCCTCCATTACATATATATATATATTGCCACACTGAATCATGTTTAATGTTAATTTGGATGTTATGGACATAAATTACCAAAAAAAAAAAAAGATGTGTTAAAATGAAAACAGATCTCTACAAATTATCCTAAAATAATAAGGAATTCAAATTGGTTATTAATAATAGCATAAGTGAGCTTTCTGACCACCAGACTAGACGCAGTGATTTACATATTTGCCATATGAATTTAATTTCTCAATGATGCATTTAACTGTACTGCTATTTCATGAGTAGGAACTGTCCTTTTCTTTTCATGACTTCTGCTTTTCAACAATCTTTTTCTTGGCGTTCATTTGTCTTCAAAGTGTAGATTATGGCCAGGATACTGATCCATTACTAACTGAACCTTCCAGATACTGGTGTATTTACACTATAATCACTAGTAACTAAATGGCTGCTGCACCAGTGGTGATTTAGGCGGCATCAGGAAGGGCATCCGGCATAAAAAGTGTGCCAAATCCACGTGTGGACCAATGATCTGCTGTGGCAACCCTGAGTTTACGAGATAAGCTGAAAAAGAAAAAATCCAAATCAAATCAAACAGTCTAATGTTTCAAAGGGGTTAATGGTTTATCTAGGCACCGTGCACATTTAGATTGCAGATCATCTGAAGATTGTTCACTGAAAGAATTATGGAATATTACCAGCTACCCAACATCACAGAAACTGGTGCATTTTAGCCTCAGTAAAACAAACATTTGTTAGTGAAGTTATTGTACGTGACAACCTCGAGTACGTTTTGCTCTTACTTCTTTCACGTAGTCCACGTAGTACATCTGTATACTCAATCATTACTACTGCAGGGTTACTGGTTTGTTGTAAGAAATGTAGTGGTAGTAGTATGCGTGGTAAGCTATAGCAGTATAGTATATAGTAGAAGCCACGCAGGAAGAATTGCTTCTCCAGGATAAATAGACAGTGCACAGTTGAGTGTGGCGTTGGTAAAAGGTTATCAGGTAGGATTGGTACCTGAAAGGCTCCTTCTGATATGCTGTGCAGCTGGTTGTTGGCCAGGATGAGGTGTCTGAGGTTCACCAGACCCTGGAAGTGGGAGTCGTCCAGGGTGGTGAGGCGGTTGGCATCCAGGTGAAGCGCATGGAGATCCTGGAGGTCAGCAAAGGTGTACGGCTTGATCTGGCTGATTGTGTTCCTGCTTAAAGTCAGGTGGATCTGAACACGTGGAGACACATGAGATTATTGTTACAACACATAGAAGGTGGCACCACTTGTTCTACCACTCTCTGTCCTCCTGTGCAGGGGGGTCGAAGGCCACAGTTTGCTGATGAGTAACCGCTTGACATAACAGATTCCAGTTTTGCTTAAGAAAAGTTCAACAGTTCATCTTTTCCCCCTTCATAAATAATAATTTCAGTGACTAATACTAGAGTGCTGAGTGTCACTTGAAATTACAGATAACACGGCGACGGAATACGTCTTCATGAATACATAATACCAACTACTGAGGTCAGGAGTTTTTGCAGCTAAATACTTCCGCTGTCCCGCAAGATTAAAGATGCAGAAATATTTTCAATTAACACCCCTGAAAAGGTCATTAAACACCCACACATTTGCAAACCTGTTTTGGACAAACACCACGATCACCGGGGACAGCTGTGTCACGCTCAGTGGCGAGTGATTGAAACCTTATTTCCCACGCTTCCTCGTGTGTGTGCAAACATCATCTGTGCTGTTGAGATCGAACGGGAGAAGAAACGTATTTTTGACACGCTAAGGAAGTCTCCTGCTGTGGCACGTGCATTGAAGCCTCTCCACCTCCGTTATATGAATGCGATGGAAGTAATTGGAGAAATCTGTAGGATAGCAGAGATTTCACCTCAGTGAATACGTGCTGTTGGAAGGAGCAGATGTTCCTAATGTTCCCTGCGTTCAGTGTGGAATAAACATTGGCTTCAATGACTTGTTTTTACATGTTCCTGACTGAACACTGAGAGCCAAACACAATCACACAATCAGCCTTAATCTGACATGTTCAATTTTTTCCAGATGTTATTTCAAAGTGGTGCAATTTACTCTTCTTGTGTTCTTGTCTTCTTCTCTCAGCCACATTTGTATACTTCAAACAGTGATTAGTGATTTCCTTAACATGTTTGTCTTTGGTTTAACAGTCAAACCACTATAGTTAAAACAGCCTGACCGACTTATTGTTACTGTCATTTGGTCTAATTTCGCAAAGTCTGGAAGAGTTGTAGGAATCCTTCATTTTATCCTCGTTCATGTGTGTCGGGAGATCAGTGGCCTTCAGGCACCAAAACAAAGAAGCATGAGGAACATCTGGGTTTTAAGACTGGGATACGGAAATGAATGAGAAACATATTTTCTCATAATACATCCACGTGGCACACGGCACTGCCCAAATCAAAAAGTGGTTGGTACCTGGGCTTATGATTATAAAGAATCGAAATCCCAGTTACAGGGCTCTGCGTGTGTTATTCTTTAAAAGGGGTTTAAATTAGAGCAGAACCTTCTTTGACCATGTGTCCCAGTCTGCCAACCCCATTAAAAACCATTGTAGACATGCCCCTGCTTTCATTCACTCATTATGTGAAGTTACATTCAGCAGCTAGTAGTTTGCATTGCACTAATTGTTCACTAGTTGACTAATTGTATACTCAGATCTAAGTAAACGCGGCTGTAAAGGTGCTAAAAAAGCGAGCTCTGACCAGGCTAGTCATGTTGGCAAAGTCTCGGTGCCTCAGAGTTGTGATGAAGTTGTCCATCAGTCTGAGCTCGGCCGTCTGTCGGTCGATGTTGGGCGGGACGAAGAGGAGGCCCGTCTTGGCACACAGCACAGTATAGGATGGCAGCAGGTTCTGACAGGTGCACCTCTTCGGACACAACATGGAGGAGGACGAGGAGGAGGAGGAGGATGGGAGGGAGGACAGCAGGATGAAGACTAGGGGGAGGAGGAGCGAAGAGGTGCCGTCCATGGTTGGTCTTCTGCTGCAGCAGAAACAGAGAAACAACAGCAGAGGTCAGAGGTCATGTTGCTTAATGCTTCATCCGACTTTCTGTTCCGAGAGCAGCAGAAAATGTGCATTAAAGACATTTTTTAGGCTTTTGCAGCTTATAACAGCACAGAAATCCTCCCTTTATGACGTTCCAAACGTTACAGATGCGTTGCCAGAAACATTTATTGTAATTAATGCTCCATAACAGAGAGTAGGGCAGTAGGGATAAAAAAGAAGGAAGCAGAGGAAGTGGGTGACGAGAGGGAGAAAAAGAAGGAGGTGAAGAAGTTAAGAGTTTGCTGTTGTAGCCTGTTTATTACTGCTGAGGAAGTTGTCCTGGGAAGGTGAACATAAACCCCACTCATCATCGATTAAAGTCGTCATCATCACAATCTGCGGCCAATATTAAAGAACACAAATGTGGGTTATTCTCTGTCTTGCTTCATAAATCTTAGATGTTTTTGTGCACAGAAATAAGAAAAGCACCTTTTCTGGCGAAGCCAATAAATGAATACATTTACATTGATGCTGTATTTTCTGCCTTCGGTCTGTACATTCAGCTGCAGCGGAGCCTTGAATAAATTCACATGAGGAGAAACAGAAAACGCACGTAAGCAAGAATGACATATGCAAAAGAAAACCATGCCCCCCCCCACACACACACTCACTTATATACACACTCTCCAAAAAGTTGCTCTGAGTTAGATGCCGAGTGACTGGAAGAAGGTCGATTGCAAATAACAGCGGAAAGAGACACGCTCTTTTATTTACGGTGCTGAAATATTCAAAATGTGCCTCAACTGTAGCACGGAACACAGAAGGGGAAGTCTGCACATGTCCTCTGCTCGCGACGGGGGGGGGGGGGGGAGTGCGGGATACAGAGCTAAATGTGAGGAAGGAGGGGGGAGTTGTAATGCAATGAAATAAATTCAGTGGAAATGATGGGGAGGATTCAAAACCCAACGGAGACAACACTCAAATGTCAATAGGTAATTGAAGAGTTTGCACATGACGGGAATGTGAGCAGAGAAGGCAACTGAATTCACAAATTTGTCATTGGAATGAATATATGTAAAATTTCACACAAGGTGAATCGGGTTATGGGTGGAAAAAAAATGTCCAAGGGGGGACCACTGTGAGGTGGACATGCAGGACAGTGTCTGCTCACAAATTAAAGATTCTCGTATGTGTGTTTGGGTTACTGAACAGACCAGGACCAGAGCCGCGGAGGACACTGTTCACGTTCCTCGTTTAAACGAGCTCACACAGACGCCACAAAATGGCCACACAACAACTACAGAAAATAAGACCTGCATTAAGGACAAAGGTGAGCAATCATCACCGGTTCATACAGATGTCCTGCTGATACCTTCAGCAGCAGAGTGTAGGTGCAGCGTGCGTCTCGGAGGAGCACTGCTGCTCCGAGAACGGATTTAATTTGTTTAGTCAGGCCAGCTCAGCGTGAGGAAAATGCAAAGCAGCTCTTTTTCCAGACTACAAGCACTTCTCCATCTCTGTCGCCCTCTCCCCCGTCCTTTCATCACTCTCTTCTCCACTCAAAGTGCTTCTCATTTCAATTGCATTGCTCCCTTTATCCATCCCTCCACTTAACTTTCCGCACGCACCCTCCCATCATCCCTCACTCCCTATCAGTCTGTCTTCTCCTAAACTCTTTTCAGCTGTTTCCTGTCATACCTCTTCCTCTCCTGACACACCAGACACAGCTTCATTCCTCTTTCCCTCCATCCAGCCATCATTCTGTTCTTCTGCCTGAATCACTTTCTATATCCATCCCTCTGTATCTGCTGCACCATTCCTGTTTCTGAAAGATAATTTATTCCTCCAGCTTTTTTTCACGATTCCCTCCCCACACCCCCCTCTGTTTCCTAACCCTTTGCTCTATCCATACTCGCTCATCCTCCTCATCTCTGCCCACTTACATTAATCAGGTTTGATTCATTTTCCTTTTTATTTTGTCCCCACATATTTAATAATACATCTACATGCACACGTATTCCTCCACATGATGAAATGCCATCCACATTGTGCGTCAAAGAGACGTTAAGTGACAGATCCTTGTTTCATTTTAGAGATGATATTGAAAGGCACAGCTGGAAGTCGCCTTGTTAATTTACATATTGATTTAGTTTGATGACTCATGGGCCTGCCTATTAAAATAACACTGAGAAGCATTAACAACAGTATCAGCACTTTCTCTCCCGGTTCAGTCTGACTGCACCATCTTCGTCAATGTGTTTTCTATTAGCGTGGCCACAGAAGCATTTATGACAGAAGCTTTTCACTCTGGAGAAGTCTATTACAGGTTGTGCCTGTCTATTAGCATTACTTTCAAACAAGAACAGTTACCGCTCGTTCAGAGACAAGCTCTGTCGATGCACTGTGGCCGGTGGCTAACATCAGCAACTTCAGTTTTTCTGCAAACAATTATATTCAAAGTATATAAAAACTATCATAGCACAGTATTTCCCCCACCACCAAAGATTTTAGTGGAAAAGTGAAAAATAGCAACTGTCCTGTAAACTGCAACTATGTGGAAAAATGACCAATAAAACGTATGATTGTGGCACGATGCACAGCAGCTGGATAGAACATAACACGGTCACCTTGGAGGTGGATGAATGGGTCAACAAAGCAA
Source organism: Channa maculata (assembly GCA_020496755.1). NCBI lineage: Eukaryota > Metazoa > Chordata > Actinopteri > Anabantiformes > Channidae > Channa > Channa maculata. The sequence goes on along the minus strand of CM035606.1, from coordinate 27,197,301 downwards.
AGGAATCTGCCACAGGTGACTCACGTTCGAGTCCAGTGAGAAACAAGTGTTTGTTGCTTTATTATAACAAGTCATGAGAAATGAGTCATGTGATCAGTGAACCATCAGTGAACTGAAGCCAAACCAAGACATTTCAACAACACCAAACCATATTTACTTTGTGCCCAACCTCTAACCAGTCGACACAGTTTGACCTAAACAGATAAAAAAAACGGTTACACATAGTAAACAATTGCATCTGCCGTTCTGAACCTGCACCAAGATGGTTGCAACAGACTACTTGACTCCAGACTGCCTCCCTATGTGATGGTACTAATTCAACAAACAGTTGACCTGATTAACAACTGAGCCCATCCCAGATTTGTGGGCAGGAAAAATTCAAGACACATCCTTCAGGCCTGAGTCAGAGCCCCTCTGTGACAAGATTTGAAGTGGTTGTAGAAAGGCTGCTTCAATTCCACTTTCAAATACAACTGTTAAATTTACTTAGATTTTTAACGAGGTGAAAAATGTTTCGACTGCTGAAAAAACGTAAAAGACGTGAAGTTTAAGTCCATATTTAGCTGAAATTGGAACAAGTGGAGCTACATAATCAGGGTGAGAAGGTCAACCAACAAGAGGATGTTCACTCCTGGGTTTTGGCATTGCACCACCTCCTTTGGGCAAACGATGCCAAGGGGCCATAATCTGTCAGGGCAGCTGTAGCTCAGTTGGTAAGGCAGTCGTCCACAGAGCGCAGGGTCAATGGTGTGATCCCTGGTCCCTGTCCTTGAGCAAGACACTGAACCCCAAGTTGCAGTGACCGCCATCGGTGTGTGTGTGATTGTAAAGCGCTTTGGATAAAAGTGCTTTATAAGAGGCCATGTACTATTTACTCCTCACAGACAGAGACAACGTGTCTTTTTAACACAGCTTCCTCACTGTCTGTCACACACACAAACACAAAAAACAGCAAAACACTCAGTAATAAGCAGAAACCAGCACACCTACAGATAGTTGAAGTGCCAGCTAATTATTTCAGCTGACAGGTCAGAGACAAGCAAAAACAACAAGAAGCTGGCAGAGGAAAGGAAGTGGAATTAGCAGGGAGATGGTCAGACTGTGAGACGAGGAAGAGAGGAGAAAAAGCAGAGAGAGGGAGAATGTCTTCTTAGATGTGAGGATGAGGGGCTGAGAGGCGCAGGAGAAAAGATAAAAAGAAGGAGGGAGGGCGATAAAAGAAGAGTGAGACGAGAGAATATTTAAGATGAGAAAGTTCCAATCTACAACCAGTTGGTGGCGATGTTGTGCTGTGTGTTTAGAAATGTACACACACACACACACACACACACACACACACTGAAGGCTGAGGGAAAAGGGAGGCCACTAAAGCAAAGCTGTGCTCTGCTGATACAGAAATGGAGACTGAAACCCAGAGAGAAAGTGACTGACAGAGGCAGTGTGGAGACAAGTACGAGGGTAGAGAAGACAAAGCAGGAAGGACCCGTCCACGTTTACACACTCCCAACTCGTGTCTTCTTTGTCTCCAATGCTCCACTGCTGCGGTTGCATCCTGCTGTAATCCATACAGCAAACCAGCTATGTGTTCATCTCTTCACATGCGGAAACTACGTAGATGCCGTCCTCTTGTTTAAACCCTATTTTCCTTTGGGTCCACTTTCTGCTCCTGTACTGTCACAGTAGCTGTGTCGTCCAGAAATGGCACTTTAAAAAGCCAGTCATGTGCTACAGCGACTAAAATCGGAGAAAAATGGAATGCTGCCCACATTTCAACATTACTGCTAAGAAGGCACAAAATGTTGATTCAGATCGTACTGACTCCACAGCTGAAATGTCTTGATTCTTTCCAAGCTTTTGTTCCCAAAAGCTGACGCAATGAGTCCTACATGGTATAGAAAGGTGCCACCAAGCATTATATTGTCATCATTACATGTGGTTATGGTTATGTGGTAAATGTCTGAAAAAGCATCATCTGTGTGTCATCTCTCTTCCTCTGATCATTAACACAGCTTCAAAAACACGCACATTTCTTGCGTATTTCTCCAGGGGCCTGTGTATTTTTGAAGATCTATATATATATATATATATATATATATATATATCCTTCACAATAAGAGCCTCAGCGTATTTACACATTAAAGGCTTTCAGTGTGATAGTGTTAAATAGTAGTTAACAGTAGCATTTTTATTCTAAACTGCATGGAACCACAATCTTTGAGCACTCAAAGTATGAAGCACAGCCGAGGGTTTGTCACTTGGACATCAACTCAGCTCGCATTTAATAACATGTAGCAGTACTCATGAGTAAATCACATGCTGTAAGATAAGAACAGCTTGAGTCAGGGTTCATGTGATGGTTAGTCCTTTGACAGGTTACAGGCTTCACGGCTGCAGCTAATTTTAGATCTGCATTAATCCTGATTATTCTTACAATGGTACCTGGTAGCCCAGCCCAGTTTTGTAGTCGACATTTAGTGTTGAGGTTCTTTAAGTCATTACCCACTCATTTACGCTCAACTGTTGCGGTTCATGAAATACCGATTTGGTTTTTTTTGACTGGCACTGAAATTCTTTCTGGACACTGGACAGGCAAAAACAATAAAACACATCCCAGCAGAAACCCTGGAATATACTGGGAACATGGATCATTTGCAGGACACAAGAATCAGCATCAAAGAACTCTCCACTGACAGGTCAAACATCCAGTTGTGAACTAAACCAACGTCACAGACATACTGATGAAATCTCTACTCATTCATCACATCATCTTTTCTAATCTGATGAACCAACATGAACAGCTAACGTTTACGTCTGCTCTTTACATATGGCCGAGGCGATGATACATTGCTACATGTAATCTTATTTTTAGCCCAAATAAAGCCATGAATTAGTGACTAAACATGAGCAGACAAAATTGAAGTCACAGCTGATGTGTTAATTCATGCATAGGCATCAGTACAGGAGGACGTATGTCAACTGTAGCGTCGGATTACTGAACGGGTCTACTGGGTACAGGCCCAGGGAGCCACTGCTCAGCGGCTCTGAAGTGACCGGAAAAAGATTCACATCAACCACAAAAAGACGCAAAATGGCCAAAAACAGACATTACATAACAATTTCCTTTGTATTTCTATTTATGCCGGACGACTTCTCGTCACGTTTATTTCCACATTGTATGTGTATTAAATGTTGTTGTACACATTTTAAAACCTCCCATTTTCAGGCTCATAAAGAGCAGTGGATGCTCTTTTTCTCATGCTAACCTTATTTTTGGACAGATCGTGACATCTCTCGCAGCAGGAAAACTCAGTCACAGTCTGCCTCATCATGCCGGCCTGTTTATATGTTCGTCTGTCTCCCAGTGCTGCTGTGCCTACACACTGCTGATGCTGTTTGAATGATGCATTTCAAATGGGATTAGAATCAATAATAACCGACATCCACAGGGCCAACTACTGATTATGGTGCAGCTCTGGTGGAGGATGTCTGACTTTACAAACATGATCCATTCATATTAATACAGACAGTGTTATCATTCATGACATGTTAGATGTCTGCAGACAGGATGCTGCTAAACTCTCCCCTGTTCTGCAACTCAATAGTGTAGGAGGCTGAGAGCCTGTAAGGATTCCTGTAATCTCCCCTAATTTACAGTAGCCTGTTCACATTCCGCTAATAAACTTGTTTATCTGCCGAACGTAACATGAAGAGTTACATTTAACTGCAGTTAAAAGGTAAAAGATGATTCTTTGAGAAGAAGAAAAAAATCGAATTAAGAATTCATGATTCTCCGACAAGTGCTTAAGTGTTAAAGTACAAATCCCATTCTAAGAAATGTCAGGACTGTTTCTAAAGAGCAAAAACAAAAATGGATTGAATAAAACAAATCCTTAATTTGTTGATTCCCTTTCACTTTTTTCAGATAAATAAAGATTCAACTTAAATGTATGTGTTTTTTTTTAAAGTTTGATGTTTGATGCTGCAACACAACTAAAAAGTTAGGACAGAGGCAAAAAAAGACAAGATGTCTCAGAGTTACACTGTTGTGGGTTTTCATGACCGGGTGTGAAAGCAGCTTCCACAACAGGCTCAGTCTTTGCAAGCAGTGCTAAACCTGCCAAATGTGAGCAAGTGTCAGTTCAAGAACAATATTTCTTAACACAAAATCAAAGAATTGAGTCATTTATTTGAAGCTATAGTCCAGCAAAGCAATCTCCTCAGGTTCTCCACAGTTTGTCCATTTGTCCCTGTAGGATTTCCGGAGACGATGAGCTGCCGATTTAATGCCGTTACGGTGCAAACTTAGAACTGTGATGATGTTTTGGTGAATGAACAAGGCAGTTAGAGATAAAGTTAAATGGCAACTTCAGAATCTCGATCACCACCTAATGATATGTTAAACAGCCACGATGGCAGGGGCTGCTCACAGTAAACTACAAGAGGAATCCATTAATGCTGCTCATCTTGATTTGATTTGTGTGTCTGTGTTCGACTGGAGCACAGAGAGAGATACACATGAAAAATTGTCATTTCAATTAACATCAATCACTGCCATTTAGACACGTTAATGGATTTTACATACGCATCACAGTAGATTGTATGTCATAGAAATTGTCATTTATATTTAAATGTCATTTCATTTCTGCAGTCATCGCAGCTACGCTCATTACGAGCAACGCTGGGTAAAGCTGACGGCTTCATGCTTTAACTGTGAGATGTAATCAAAGTCCCCCCAGCTCATGTTTCACTGCACATCCTGTGTATCTGTCACATTCTCAGTAATAACTGTTGACGTCTATGTTTCGCCTTGTTTTCCAAAATTAGCCAATATTTAAATTGATTCAGGGCAATAATCCCGCCACCTCAGTCATTTCTAATCAGGTGAATCATTACAGATGTGGGGCAGGAGCTGAACCGATTTATTACAAAACAAAGCAAACCCACATGTGTTGAGGTGTCACGTGTTCCCTCTCACTTATCACCCACTGCAGCACCTTATTCACACTGACACCTGCATTCTGTTGTCTGGGAACCAGCGGCCTAAACACTGAGGTTTCCACTCTGCCAAAACACTGCATGCTTTGCTGACTACATTCTTGGCAGAGAGGTGCTCAGATTTTCAGACAAGTTAAAACTGGCACAAGATATTGAGCATCAGCAAGTTCAGCCTTCAAAAATCACACTTATCTGAATCCAAATACGGTGATATAAAACTCAACACCAAGAATGGAAAAAGAGGCAATAAGGCAAAACTGCACAACCATTTCATCCACTTAATGGTAAAACATTAGGTTGTTCTTAACTGGCTCTTTACCAGACTTTCATTCAGTATTATGAATGATGAACTACACCACAGCAGATTTATTAGCACTGTCTCAGTTATTTACACCTTTACAGCCATCACAAGTTTGTTTTCGTGGGGGACATAGTCCAACATGTCCTCCGGCCTTAAAGAGGGCACCTCCATGGACGTAGACATGTGCTGAAACAGCACTGCTTTGGTGCATAGCAGCTGACATGACAGCATTTTTGTTCCAACACTAGACAAAGTTCCACCTGTGCAAGTGGCTGCTGAACACGCGACTTAATTACTTTAAGAGCATTTACTTGATTTTGGCTCTACAGTGCCATCGCACTCAGGTCAGTGACCTAAGGATAAATGTTTGGAATTAAATCCATTCAATCCACATGCTTTGACTTCTATTTTTAAGGGGACGCCACGCTTCACCTTGCACTATGGCTGTGCACCCACAACACTGAGCGTTATTGTTGCTCTTTCCTCTGCAGTTATAGATGCCATTCATATTAATGCCACTGCAGCCAGTATCAATCACTGTCCAAGCAGCTCTGCTCACTGTAAACGCAGCTCATCAGCAGCGTGGAATCGGCCTCAAAGGCTACAAAGATCAAAGTCAAACAAAAATCTGCTTTGCCTTTCATAAAAATTCAATTTAATAAGCCTTTGATCACACACACATATCACACTTCTCCAAATCAATGATTTTTGGCTTTTGTCCAGAAAGCTCATTGTGTTTGCTCCTGTTTGATCGCTGGGCTGCGGCAATCAGTAATTTGGTTGTGCGTGCCGTGTTGTGGAGCACTGTACAACGAGATGGAGGTTTACTGTTTAGCTCAGCAGTAAAAGGCCTCCACAATCAGCAGACCTGATCAATGGCGATTTTTAATTTATATTTCTGGGGAAAGAAGAGAGAACAGGGCAGCCTGCTTCTCAACAACACTCAACTGACATTCTACTGTAGATTCGGAGCTCCCATGGCAAAGCTGGGCATGGTTTTACATTTTTAACAATAGTAACAGAAAGGTCACACGCTTTCAACAAACAAGATTACAGTCACGTTTTTAGGAAAAAGTCATGTGTCATGAACATCTCTCACATGTTCCATGTGTTTTCCTCTCTCATCCAACCATCCCAGCTTCTACTGCAGCCAACAGGGGGTCATCTAACCATTAAAGCTAACTATGGGTTGTAAAAAGCTGTTTGCAATCATGTTTATTTCCCCACATTTATTCCTTCACCCTCAAACGCTCTTCAAGTTTGTAAGTCATCTTTGCACCCAGTCTAAAAGTCCTGGCACAGGCCTTGAGAAGCTCTTTCCACACTTCACTACGACCAGCAAACCCGAGCCTCGTCTTTCAAACCATGGAAGTGGGGCCACCAGTTGTGATAATGTTGTGGAATAAGCAAACACATTTTTTTGGTGCTTCAAGCTCAAACTGAAACAGGGGAGTTGGCTAATTTGTATATGATCTCTTTTAAACGTCTCCTAAAAAAAACGAGATTCCTATACAACTGCTAATGCAATTCCATTTTCTCAACAAACGCCATTTCAACCACATCACGTTCCCTGTGAACCTAATGAGAACATGTTGACATGTAACATAAACATAGAACGTATTTTTCTATTTTTATCCAAACTTGCAGCAAAATACCCGGTTTCATTTTCTGCTGTATTATGTGATCCTGCAGTACAATGTCCAGTTTTAGGCAGTTACAGCACCTGGTTAGGATAAAATGTCATTTTACACATTCACGATCTTTCTCTAACCCGTCCATCTCGGGTCTTTGGCTTGACAGTCCAGTGCCTCGTACACCTGCCACCCTCCCAAACCACGTCCTTGCAGCTCACTTTCCCTTAATATAAGTACTGTGTCATTTATTCAAAAACTACGTTGCATTGGAACTTAATGATTAAGTGACCACGCTTGCAGTTTTTTTGGATGGGAATGTATTTTTTAGGAGACAGAGTTGTGCTGCAATCCTTCTCTTGCCCTTGACACAGCTCTTATGGAAAATTAAACATGAGCTCATCAATGAAGAAAATTACTTCCATTTCTACATAATTATAACAGGATTATTGGAACCAACGATTGATCCTGGAGGCAACTCGACTAGAACAACTGCTGGACATTTGGCCTTACTGACAACAAGCAACTCAATGGTTCAATGGGAAATTATTGGGTAATAACTTATTAATTCAAGTCAATTGAAGTCATGTACAGTGAGAACAGTAGGAGGCCAAAGATGTAGCCTTGTGGCACACCACAGGGAATAATGGCAGGAGCAACATTTTCTATTTTAACTGATACTGATCTGTATGTCTGAACCAGTCAGGGGACTTGTCCTAAATGCTTTTGAGACATTTCAAAAGTAGTGAGATGTTAAGCAGTTTCATATTCAAAATGATGAGACAGTAAGAGTTAGGTTTGTTGCCTTTAGCAGATATACTATGGTTGTCTCTTCAGCTCCTACTATGGTGCATCTTGAAACCTGATTCCATTTTATTTTTCTATTTTTAATTCCTTTTACGTAAGAAAAGGAATTTGTTGTGAGATCACAACCTTCTCAAGAGTCTTTAATAGGAAGGATAATGCTTTGTTGAGTGCAGGTTCTGCAGGTGGACAATCACAGCTGTAACAACTCCAGTTGGAATAAAACTTCTTGGTATCTTAGGGAACAGTTCACTAATTTTCTTCATCTGAAAGGTTCTGACACCCCCGTGAAAAAGACAGGAAGAATACTAATCCAGTAGCTGCTCACCCACTTCAGTTATAAAATGCAAGGCTGTGCTGCTTTAACTGCCAGCTTAAAATTTAAATCACTTTTCGCAATCATAGGGGGCATTTGTAAAAAATACTTTCAGCCAAACAAAAAAAAGAAACTCATTTTAAATGGAGTATTCTTCTCGCAAGCGATATTGCTAGATTTCTAATGATAGTGCGTAATCTCAGCAGGCCGTAGGACCCCTCTGGTGACATTATCACACCATTTGCATTTCCCAGACTCCCCTGGGAACTGCTCATCTCCTGAATAAACAGGAATACCATTATCGCTGCCAGCTATTGACTCAATCAGACGGAGTTAAAGTCATAGATTGTGATAGTTCACAGATATCAATTAGAAATGCTCTCATACCTCAACTGAGCAATGAAGCCTTAATGCAGCTGAAAAATATAAGCAGCATGATGCATTTGTCTCCCTCACACACTGTGGGAGGTTTTATTTTCCTGTTATATAATAAAATTATATTTCCACATAATACCCAATCTTTAAGCGTGTTATGACGGATCTGTACTTAGACTGTTGCTCAGATTTAGTGCCAGCATATTACACAGAACAGTATCTCAAAGTACTTGTTGCTGTGCTCACCTGAACTCCACGTTCATAGAGATGTAGTTTCATTGCTCTCCAGGGAGCTAAAAGAAGCTGTATGTACCATTAGGGAGAATCCTACAGCAAAATATTCTATTTTTAACCATACTGATAATGTCATTCCAGATTGTACAGCTGTTCTGATAGGAGGCAGCTGTGGGACAAGAGGAGCGGGTAGAAGTTCCAGTTCCTCCACTACACATGTAGAAGTGCCCCTTGAGGAAGACGCGCAAGCCTCGAGAATAACTTTGCTGTCCCCAAAGGGCAATTACAATTAAGACAAAACAACGTCCAACAAAGAGAAGATAAGCGATGGAGCTGTCACTCAAGCCAATGGGGACGAACACGGCAGCTTAGTCAAAGTAGCCATAAAGAAGAGTATTTACTCTGTGCTTGGGTGAGTGTAAAAAGCTGCTAAACTTGTTAGTCGACCACAGCCCCTTCTTGTATCACCTATTTCATCACAGTGCTCTCTAAATCCTAAAGAGCTATCGCAGCACTTAACCTAATTTTGAAGCTATTTCCAAATCAAGTTGAGTCCTGGTAAAAGCCATGTGCTGCGAGAAGGTCTTTTCTGATCGTTACACTGCGGGTACGTTCTGAAACACAAGCGAACGTGGTCACACCTCCACATAACCCTGCAGGAAGGACTTAACACACACGACTGAGGAATCTCGTCTGGCTGCTTGACATTCAGCAAATGCACAGCAGCAACCAAGTAGCTTAAAAAAGACGTGATAGAGTCAGTTGTCTTTCCAGCTCCAGACTACTTTATTACTTTTTAGATAGATGGGTTGAAAAAACATACAACTTGAGTCAACTTTGAGTCTGAGTTTATGCTCAGGAAAAGACACTCAAAGGAAAAATTGTATTACCCTGAAGTTCAAGGTAAAAATCAATCTTAGCGTCTTTAAAAATGTATATTGGCTGCGTAACATTTTTACATCAAATGATAATGTTTCCCTGGTGTCCAACAGTGTCCAAACCTCCTTGATAGAATAGAACCTTCCCAGCATGCTCTAGGATCCCTATAGTGAATTCATCACCCTGTTACTGAGTCCCAACTCATGTGCTGACAAACTGCTACACCATTACTGCTGCCAACCACTGTCACTATCAAACAGAGCAGGGGTGTCCACCATGGGACACACAGACACACACCTTTCCAACCACAGGCATCAGTTGTTTGCCCTCAGTTTGCCTCGTAACCTAATGACTTGGCTGAAAGGCTTATTTGGAAGATTTCAGAGTGTTGCTGAGGTGACTCGAGGGGGTTGTGAAAATTGTGCTCTCTCTCCAAAGGGCGTGTGCGTCGTGTCTGGGTGAAGACAAGTCAGAGTCATCAGTCAGATCCCTTCATCTCATGTCTGTCTGAGTCTGACGGCAGCAGAACTCAGGTCACATGAGACGTTTTCTGACTGTGTGTGTGTGTGTGTGTGTGTGTGTGTGTTCTGCATTAAATACCTGTATGTTGGAGCAGTTTACAGCATTACACTGCAATTTGTGTTTGTAGTCAGAGTCTTTTTCTAAATGTGTTCCTGAATGTTTGCGTGAATCAATTCATCTGCATGTGGTTGGGAAGACAGAATTTAAATCATTTTACAAGTTTAGTGCTGCTGCTGTTTATCCAGGCGTCTCTGTGTGTGTGTGTGTGTGTGTGTGTGTGTGTGTGTGTGTGCACGCCAGAGAGAGAGTGTTGTTTAGAGTCTCTCTTGAATAATTTTACATAATCCGTGAATGAAGCCAACATAGTGGAAATAGGCCGACATTTGAAACATCAATCAGCTCACTGCAGTGAATGGGACGTCTGCTGGCTAATGTCTGAAATACCATAGCACTACATGTGAAATTAATGAGAAAGAATGTTAAAATGACTTGATTGCAGATTCACCCTTTACTGAAAGAATCAGAAAATTACAATTGATTTGTTTAATCAATGCTGCTACAGTAGATGAAGCAGCGTATAGCTTTGTTTTCAGCTCAGTGACGCTGCATTTTTCTCATTTACTTGCCTCATAAAGAAACTAACCATGTAATCATTTCAAATATTCAGGGTTTTCATCAAAGAGCAGAGGCATTTTAAAGTATGTTGTTTTTACTCCAGGAAAAGTGCAGCTCTAAATGAACGTGTCAGTGTTACACACAAGGCAAAAGCAGCAACACAGAGGATTAACTAAAGAGCTGGGAGGAAAGAGTTTAAGCAACATTTTGAATGAAGGTGCGAGAACCTCTGAAATGATGTTAGTTATGGTGACGTTGTTGGAGCAAATGTGCACAGAAATAGGGATCAGTAGCATCTTTTTGCTCAGAAGAACCTCCGCATCACTTATGGACAAAGTTCTTTGGCCATGTTCAGATAAGTCCTGGATGTCACCTCAGGAAGTGGGAACAAACTTTCAGATGCAGCCACATCCACATCAATCTCTGGCAATGCAGTTGTATCCTTTATGTCACTTATGTACGTGCATGTGCATATCACCTGTCATCATCAGTCATCAGTTAAACCAAAAGCTTCTCTTCCCACAGCCTCAGATAAGACACTTCCTAAGGCTTCAAATTACAGTAGTTCCCTTTGGCGTTTTTACTGGATGATCCACGAGCCCTGAGAACAATAGCGTCCGGTATTGACACCACAGGTAAACTTTGGTGTCAGTATTGGACGCGGAGAGTCACCTTTTGACTCTAGGGGAATGATTTTATATACACACAAAACGAAAAGGCGGTTAGAGAAAACGAGACAATATGGACCAACCTCAGGGTAAGGTTACGACATCAAACACGTACTTCCTTACTATAGTAACCACATGCATAGTCTCACATAATGTCGAACCCCAAGTCCTGTGTCTTGTTATACCATCCACCACCGCGTCCACTTTCCAAGGAGACACTTCATATCCTGCAGTATTCTGAGGACTGTGAAGTAATTATAGCCTAATGCTGGTAGTGGACAGGGCTGGAAGCATCTTGTAAATACTACAAACTGCAAAAACGTTTTTCTACATAACTATTGCAGACGGAATATGTTTCGATGCATCGTGATGTTTAAATGAAGTGCTATATTAAACAGCAGAATGCAAGTCGGTAGAAGGTGGCTGATGTGGATGGTGGACGTAGACATGCACCAGTGTTTCACTCAAGAGTTGTGTGCGGTTGGGTTTCAGCAACAGAAGTACTTAGTTTAAAATTTAATGAATGTTTACAAGTAAAGTAAATTATTACATTATTTATAGAATGACAAATGTGTCTTCTTCTTCTTCTTTCCCTTTTCGCTGTTCACTTTCAGGGGTCTCCACAGTGAATCATGTGCCTCCATCTAACCCTGTCTTCTGCATCCTCTTCTCTCACACCAACTAACTTCATGTCCTCTCTCACTACATCCATAAATCTCCTCTTTGTTCTTCCTCTAGACCTCCTGCCTGGCAGCTCCAACCTCAGCATCCTTCTACCAATATATTCACAGTTTCTCCTCTGAACATGTCCAAACCACCTCAATCTGGCCTCTCTGACTTTATCTCCAACACATCTAACATGAGCTGTCCCTCTGATGTCCTCATTAGAATGACAAATGTGTCTCAGGCCAAAATCATTCAATTAAAAGTGGTGTAAAAAAACAAACCAAAATGTTTTTCTAGGAGGATTTTGATATGTTGCGTATTGAAAAAAAAACTTTGCATCCCTTTATTTTCTTACACTCTCCTTCACCATTATTGTTACTTCTGTTGTTGAAGGAACAGGATGAATGTGCATTACACAAAAATGGCTTGTAGGGAGATGCAAACTTAATACTAAACCTGATATAATAATAAATGTTCAGCTTGTACAAATGCTCCTTTATCATCATAGGTAAGAAAAATGTTCAAAGGCCTTAACCCGTCACATGAATACTGTGCGTTTGTGTACAAAATCAGAATTACTGAACAACACTGTTTAGTTTAAACCAGCAGAGGGTGCAAACCAGCAGCCAAACACTCAACACACACACACACACACACACACACACACGAAAGCTGGGAAAGCAAAGAAACAATAGTGGCTGTAATTACTGTAGCTGGTGATTGTTTGATCTTGTGTGTGGATGAATGGATGAAGAGTTCGTGAGGATGATTTGACTGTGCAGGTCACTAACACTTAGCATTTCTGCTGTTTTTACACAATCAGGAAGCATTGTCACGAAAATAAAGCTTGTTGAACTGAATAAAGAAGCTGCTCAATTGTAAACGGACCGATACAGGTTTTTCCTTTTTTATTTCTTTTTTTATTTCTTAGGTCTGAACACTTACACACTCAAACATGAGAGCAGGTAAAATTACCGAAACTAAACACGCGAGTACACAGAATGATGTACCATGTCCATGCGCACACACACGCCTGACACAGATAAGCATGTCTGCTCACACACAAACCCAGCTTATTGCTGCTTCTCCAAACACAGGCAATCGTTTGCTGTTGACAAGAGGATTACCATGTCAATAAGAAGCAGCAGCAGAAAGGAGGAGAAAGACATGAGTAGGAGGAAAGGGGCGATGACAGACAGGCCAACAGGAGGACAAAGAGAGCGAGTGAGCGACGAAGGAAAGGAAAACTGAGCTCCTTTCTTGATAACACTAACGGTGTGGTGGGTTTGTTTGTCAGAGGGTCTGATCGGCGGCTGATGATGCTCCACAGCATAAGCTGCTGCTGCTGCTGCTGCTCAGGTCACTGTCAGCTGAACAGCACAAATACAGACGATACACTGAAATATTATTTTCATATTTTACCCCAGTTTAGAAACCCTGTTTCCCCCCCAACAGGGGATGGCAATTTAGTTTGCAACAAGTTGAGTTTACAAAAACAAAGGCCAAAAAAGGCTTCAACCTACTAATGATGTCAAATGAATTATATATCGTCCAATATTACAGAAGTATTTTAAATGTCCTCCGACTGCAACTCGACAGTGACACACAGAGGGAATTTTATATAAAGCGTAGCAATGTCCCGATACCACACTTTCCCAGACTGAGTACTAGTAAGAGGACTTATGGTACTCACGGATACAAGTACCAAACTGTGTTGCTGGATGGTAAAATCATCAGTCCACTGCATTTAAGCAAACCACACAAGAAGGAAAATTCTCATGCGTTACTATGACAAAACAAACATGGCAGCAAAGCACAGATTTAGGGTGAGATCCTGGATGGAGCAGCGTGGACAACATGAGTAGAGTCTCCACAGGAATATAAAGGTAAAAAACGAACTTTAGGTAATGTTCTAGATACTGGGTATAACACTTCCTGTTGCTGATGTCAGTTTCCAAAATATTCTTGAGAAACATGTGTGACTGTTAGTAACTAGATCTACTTCATGGCCCAGTGTTTTCCAGTGTTCTGCTTATAGCATGTGTTTGTATGCAAAGGTAAAGCTGCAGTGTGCAACTTAGGCGAACGTGAGATTCGAAACCTGCTCCTCTAATCAAAGTAAAGCAGAGGTTATTGTTTTTACCCCTAGTGACACCTCCCCCGTCTCTCATTTGGACCTGGGCCCACTGAAGCCATATGGTCTTGGTGAGCCTGTGGCGACAAATGGAGCCTGAATTTATGCTTGATAAACACATTAATAACATAGTAAAGCCAATGGTGACTCTTGACAAAACAACAAACAGTTTGCTTTTATCACTACGCGACTGTTGTAATGCTCTGTATGCAGGAGTTAGTCAGGCTCCACTCTCTCGCTTACCGCTGGTACAGAACTCTATTCCATCCTTCTACTCCTGTTCGGCCCCTCAGGTCTGCTGATCAGCGGCTCCTTGACTAAGACTGGGCTCAGGAGCAGAGGTGGCTTCCATAGCACCTCTTCACTGCTGCATATGAACATTGTAAGAGCAGCTGTGAGACCAGAACACTGTGCACACTGACATTTCTGTATTATCGATCTTGGAATTGAGCTAGTTGGGTTTGTTATGTCAGTACCGCTGAGAATAAAACTAGCTATCCACACTTTGGTTATACGGTCTTCATGTTTCGGCGGCGTGCAGACAGCAAACTATGCCAAAGATGCATTTTTCCACTATTTCCCTTCTATAACAGTGATGGAACAAAGTGGACGGTCAAAACTCTGCCAGTGTGGACACACGAACGTGCTCCTGCACCTGCTGCTCATCACCTTCTCCTCTGATGAAGAGAGAGTAGACGTTAGGAAGGAGCTGTCTGGAGAAGGGCTTTCATCACTAGGTTTCAGGTTCAGCTGAGTCATTCCACCTCCCTGTTTCCCTTCCGCTTCCTCTGCTCTCAACACCTCCAGTGAAGTTTACTCTTAAACAGGAAAGACTGAATACAATGATCTCTGGCTGGACTAAGACAACCTGATAATCATAACGCACAAGCGCCGGACTCATAACCTGCTTCAGATTTCTAACAAGGAGTCTGTTTAGTTATTCAGAGCATTGACATTCCAAATGCAGAAACAGTACAGCTGGAAATGTCTTTTTCTGGCTCTCACTGGAAAGTCATTAAATATTTTAAAAGGTTCTTCGTCACCACTTCAAACACATTTTGAAAAGCCTGAATGTCATTAAACAGTCTTCAAGATGTTGAGTTATCTGAGAAGCACCTGGCTGGAGACAAAGATCAGAGAAGTTTTTAACTGTTCTCACTGTTTAACTCTGACCATTTTGGTCTCAACGTACATCATCTGTCAAAGTTACTTCCTCCCAAGGTTGTACCCGCCCTCCCCACCCTCACCCTCCCCACCCTCACCCTCCACGAAGGTCAGAATGATCAGATTAAGTTGAAACTTTTCAGAGGTGTTGATTCAACTCTGTGACCATTTTAGACGCTTTCGTTTACTGCGGATCTGTTTTACTGATAGTTATTTACTGGTATTTATTATACTTTGTCCAGCCCGATTTATGTAAATGGTTTTAACAGCTTATACTTTAAAGCAAACACGCCTCGATTACGAGGTGGAAATAAGACTCACATATCAAAGTGTAGCCAAAATTCTTCTTAAAATAAATTTTCTGTTTAGTCCTCTTTTAAATCTCGATGTTGAGATGTCAGCTTAACCTGCACATTGCTGACTGCACAATGCTGGGTTTTAAAAGGAGTTCAAATGCATTTTTACGTCAAAGTCAGCAGCTCAGAAACACACACACAAATATACACACAATATACACACACATTATGGACTAGACCTGACCAAGCTGATTATCAAAGTTCTGGATGGGAGCAACAAAACCCATAAGATCCACTGGCTCTCACATATCATCTCTCTCCTTTTACCCATATACAGTAAATCCTTGCTTAGGGGTTGTTTACTCGAGTATTTCCACTTGTCACCCCAGACAAACCACATCAGGCAGTTTTTCTTACAGATCTTCAAGACACAAATGAAAGGAGGAATCTGTGCTGAGCTGCACATGTATTGGTCCTGTTCTACAGAGCAAAGAAACCTCTTCATCCACAGCACGGCACTGTTTGACTCCGTCTCCTGAGTGTCACATGGAGGAGGGGAAACAAGATCATGGCAAGAGAGTAGAGGGGCTTAGATGAATCACATGAGAAGAGAGAGATAGAAAGATAGAGGATGAGTCAAGTGGAACAAGAGAAGACACAGAGGAAAAAGAAGTTTGCTGAGAGGGAGATGAAGAAAGAAATGAGGAAAGGCAGCAGGAAACAGTACTTCTTGTCTTCAGCACAATACCACAGAGAGAAGAACATAGAAACAGTGGCATTTTTCTTAATGCCAACAAATTCCATAAAAGAAAAAAAAACAAAACTGACTCACTGACTCCCATTTTCAAGCTGACTGATTTTCAAAAATAAGTCTTATTATAGTTTTTAAAATAAACTCCGAAAGTTACTGTAGTTTTTAGCAAACAGGCACTATTTTCAGCGGCGTAAGACTCCAACAGCGTCTGGGTCATTTTGCATGCAAACGTTTGATCATCGCTGGGCTAATTACATATTTACTGTATGTTTATTTTTGATGTGTAAAGAGGTAAATACAATGCCTGCAGCAAACATACTGTACATTAACATCTTCAAATGTTAATATGCTCTCACTTCCTTACTTCCTATAGTGGACTGAAGTGAACACATAAACACGACATTAGCAATTATCAAACTACACACAGAACATAAAATACTGCACAAACTAGTTTCGGCAATAAAGATCAAATATAAAGTTGCTAGTTCTAAGTGATCTCTGAGACTTCACTAGTGAGTAATCCTGCCCTACAAATACATCCCAGCTGGAATAAGAAAGAATGAGTTTGAGATGAGACAGTGGTAACAGGTGGACATTATAGTTTTCTGAGGTCAGGGTCTCAGTGGGTTTGTTGTTCCTAACAGGCCGAGACCGCCGGCCCTAATCAGCCCAAACTACCAGACCGTTCAGCCAAAGGTCCGTGGAGGGGGCAAGGTCGAGACAGCTGCCATAGAGAAAATGAGTCTAGCAGGACGAAGACGCCACAGTAACCAGCGTCGGAGGCTCACCGGGCATCCGAGTGCAGCAGGCCACTGATAAATGGCCTCAAAGCTGCTTCACTGCTGGCTCCAGGCTTTCACTGAAATGCTAGTTTATTTGTCTTTTAGTCATCACTTGTTATCCTCCCTAAGAGCCAAGTCGCACAAACTAAACCTACAATTGTTAGATGGTGCAAATACACTAGTTTGCATGTGTGTGGTGCTAAGTGAGACTTGAAATAAGTCTTCCCCTCCAAACTCCTACAGCATGAAAGTCATGCAACACAAAGTTAAGTTTCTCTACAATTATATGACGCATCAACCACCCACACATGAGCTTCTGTCTATACTACAAATATTTTTAGCTTTTTAAGTTTGACATCCCCTTATGTCAGTGCAAAGACTGGAATCCCCCTTCCCCTTCCCCCACAAACCCTCTAGGTAATTAATTGTAATATGTAAAAGGTGTCTTCTCCTGCCTGTGAGGAGAGAAACATCATTCCCACAGTCAATCATGGTGAAGACTCACTGATGTTTTGGGCTGTTTGTCTGCATCAGGACTGCAGCTCTGCATAAAGTGGAAGGAAGAATGAATGCAGCCCAATATCATAAGATTTTAAAGCCAAGCCTTCTACTGTCAGTGAAAAAGCTAAAAATGAAGAGGAAGTGGATCCTTCAACAAGACAAGGAGCCAAATTCAACTTAGGAAGGGATTAAAAAGAATAAGGTGGATGTTTTACAATGGCTTTCCCAGTCTCCAGACTGAAATATAATTCAAAACTCGTGGACAGATTTGAAGAAGGCTGTCCATGGCAGACAACCAACAGTCTGCTAGATTTGGAATAATTGTGTCTTGAAAAAAGGGCTGAAATTACCCCTGAAAGGACACAAAGGCTGCTCAGACTGTAGAAATGCTATGTTAAAAAGTACCAGGTAAAAGTAGTATTTTTGCAGAATGTCTTATAAGTGAATATGATATTACTGCATTATACCTATTGATGAATTAAGGTGTTTGTCACTTTAATATTGCAGCTGGTAAAAAAAGAGATGAATGTAATAAAAATTAAATAAAAGTCATAGGCAGAAAGTAAAGCGAGGGGAAGTCAAGCTGAAGTCCAGGAGCCAGGATTATGACAGAGAATCAAAAAAGGGATTAAACTATGTTTTGTTTTCTTAATCTGATTCTGACTAAAGTTGTCAAAGAAATGTAGTGGAGCAAAAGTACAACGTAAAAGTGAAGTTTAAGTATGAATTAGCAGAAAGTGGAAATAATGGAATGAAGTAGAAAAGAACTAAATATTAGAGTAGAATTAGACAAATGTACTGAGTGACTGTGAAACACTGGTAATGTCATTTTCACCTAACGTGTAACCTTTGCAAATTAATTGTATAATGCAAATGTGAACTGTGCTACAGGCCAGGTGTCATGATAAAGTCATGGTGAACCCAAAGAAACACTGGGCCACAGCATCTTTGAGGGTCTAATTAGTGTAACAGCCACAGTAGAACTTTACACTTGGAAAACTAAAACTCCAACATTAGGCAATAGAAAGCTCTGAAAGTTCATCTCAGTGCAAATCCAGGTGAGCCAACTGTCAATCACACCTGTCAATCAGCCACCAGAAAACAGAGGCTTTCTACAAGCCCTAAAATCTTACCAACACAGAGAAAACCTGCACAATTACAATCAGGGCCTACGCAGACAGAATAACTATTCAAATCAAAATCGCTCTTCTGTAAAAGCTTCAGCAGCATCCTTCCTTTAAAAAAAGGCAACAAAGTTGTCGAGATGGTTTGTACAAAGGTGACTCCATCACCTGCTGCCACTAATGTACATTTTGCTCTGCGGTACTGAAACAAATGTTTGCAGGCTGACACATTTAATGTGTTACACTGGATTACAGTAACAGAACCTCTGATGCTGATTAATGCGACCATGATACACTTTACCTTCATCCTTTCATACACACATTCCACGGTCACCCCAGCCTCAGCGCTGCCTGAGAAAAATACATTCCACTAGATCCATGGATAAAAAAATGCAAAGTGATGGCCATTCACATCCACTTAAAGTCCAGTGACAATGACAGATTGGTGCTGCTGTTCCCATGGTGCCCATCTGCAGAATGGGTTATTACTTTTCACCAAAGCCACATCTGTGTTTATACCAAACTGTACAGAATGTTCACAGAAATGAGAAAAACGTGGTCTGTCAACAAAGCAACTCTGTATTGGAAGCTTTATTGCAGTTTGGGGTTAATTCAGTGTTGGTAGCTGCGCAGAAGAAGTCAGAGCGGCCTGGTCGGGTTCAGACACGTACATTCAGGCTGCAGTGCTGCAGACATTCAGATCTCAGAGAAGTAAGTGCAACATACAATCGTGGGAAACACTGTAAATTCTGAGTAGGTAAATGTACTGTGTACTGTATTCTAAACAACACTTACTGAAGTTGTGGCAACTAATGTGACATGTTTTTACATGTCTGTATGTCTGAGGTGTAGTTACTTGAATGCAAATCTGATTTACTTGATAAAACAATGCAAACTGCCCTAAAAACATCAGGTGATAGTTTGAGTCACTTAAAAACTCCAGAAAATTGTTATACGTGACTTTCTGCTTTAATCACATGGTGCTCAAGTCACGAGCCACCTCCCCCCAAAAAAGTAGAAATGTGCATTACTATTATAAAACTACACAAAAATACTATAATATACACTTTACTGCTAAAGTAACATCTGAAATCAATAGATCCCCCTCCCCTTTTATCTTCCCCGTGTCTCTGTCTGCTGTGGAAGTATGAGGGTCTCTTTTGTTGATTAGCTGCCCAACCTTAGAAAAAAATGTCTTTACAGTGTACTGAATAAATATGAAATGAATTTTCATGCAATGCAGTGCAATTTGCAAATGGCAGCAAAAGAGGCCCCAAGGGCAGAAAATCCAATGGCCAACTGCACTGGGTTCATGAATTACAGTATGATGCTTTGACCCCATTAATATTTACCTACATGACCCTGATAATACTTTCATACGCATTTGTCCAGCACACACTGGTGTGGTAGTGTCATTGCCTCATTTGTACTTTGGTACTATTCTTGATTTAAATTGTTTCACTCACAAACAATACGTTAATTGCAGGGTCAAGAAACCCATTAAGTCTAAATTGATGAAAACTATTAAGTTGATAACTGAGTACAGTGAACTAAAACCAAGTACAGGTGCTGGTTTGTACAGTGCAGGTTGACTTTGGAAATTATTCTTTAGGGTTTTTTAAAGAGACACTGTTTTAACACCACAGCGATCAGTGATTTATTTCCCAGGCCTGAAATTTCCTCTAAAGTCTGACAGAATGTTCTTTTCCAGCTTGTGAAGGGGGAATCCCTGCGACAGCAGCACAAAGAAGCAAACCAGACCACAGGGAAGCAATGTGGCAACTAAACTCAGCTTCGGGCCAGACACCAAGAGTCCAGCACAGGCCCCTATCACATGAACCAGCATGATGTTTGACGTCAGTAGCCTCACTCATCCAGTCTGGCTGCCTTAGTGGCCTAGCGTCTAGTCCTCATATGTATTTTAGCTGCAGACAGTTGAACACTTTTTTATGTAACAATCCAATAACATAGTGCGAGGAGGTTATGAGAGAGTTAAAACCCTCGAGCTGCAGCAGAGTCTGACATTTCCCAAGGTGTAAATGTCAGTGTGTGAGTGTGAGGGCACAGTTGTATGAATGCTGCTTTTAGACAAAGCGGAGAATGAGTTTTTTGATACCATTGTTACCCTCGGCACAGATTCAGCAGGAAAAAGCATTTTAAATAGATAAAATGACATTCGGGCTCAAAGAACCTCATTTCTTTTTCTTATGATCCACTGGGTTTAGTGTCATATTGTCTAAATGCAGTGTCACTGCCTTTCCAGCCCAACAGTAAAAGGATTATGTGGGAAGCACAGGGAGATAAATACACACAGTAGCACATCACTTTATTCACCTACAGTACCATTTATTTAGCGATGCCAGTTCCAGTCAGATTTCAGGGCGGGTTGCCCCGCCGGTACCTTTAATGGTCCCACTTTTTGGTGCATCACAGTTTATAATTTGTTTTTGGGACCTGTCACCCTGCTGAGAACATTCAGAGGGAAACAGTATGATTGACAGTTACAACAGAAATAGCTAATATTTCCATCTGCTTTAGTGAAGCACGGCTCCCCGGTGAACGCCGTGGAGTCCTTCCACTTCCTGAACACCAGAATCACCCAGCACCCCTCCAACAAGAACCGACCACCAGCTCCCTAACAAAGAAGGCTCAGCGAAGGATGTACTTCCTGCAGCAGCTAAAGAAACTCAACCTGCCGAAATAAATAACTAGTGCTCGTTACGCTGCTTCGACTGAGAAGGACCAGAGCAGACGGCAGGGTACCGTTGACTCAGCTGAAAAGGTCTACACAAGCCCAGAACCTACACGAGCCCAGGACCCTGAAGTGTGTAACGAAGGCCGACTCCTCCCACCCCGGGCTGAAACATTCAGAGACACTCCCATGCAGCTAGAGGCTGCACAAAACCACAAGAGCAGCTTCCTCCTGACTGCTGTCGGTCTTATTAACGAGGCCCAGGCCCCCCTACTGACACAGACTCTGACCCCACAGACTACATGATACGCCGCATGAATGCTAATCTGGTAGTGCAGCTCTGTTTTACAGTGGAAAGCTCAGGGCGTCTCTTTGTGCTGCATATATATATATATGACCACTTTGAGTGTTTGTCCTTTTCCCACATTTTGTAGTTCTTGCACAAACTCATCAAGATGGAGTCCTTGTATGTGAGAACCTACTTGGGAATAAACAAATGTCTGCTTCCTATTGAAAAGGGCTGTAAACTGTAGATACCTAGCAGGGTTCGTATAGACAAGACCCCAGTCCAGAGTCCAGCATGCAAAGTCAGGCAAACTATGTTTAAACTTCACAAGAGGCCTTTAAAGCTTCATGTAGCACATGAAAGTGTAATCTGACAAATTCGTTTTCCTGTAGTGGAAGGGGAGTTCATCATCCTTCCCTAGCTGCTGGAGAGAAGCTGAGGGAAAGACGCCTCATTACTTGAACCACTTCAAGCGCATCACCAGTTGCCAAGGGAGGGTAAAGTAATAGAGGAAGAACCTTTGTCAGGCTCGTCGACCATGTGGCTGGGAACTGTGCATGATCAAAAGAGAGAACACTACTCCTTAACGGGCTGTCGCACTTCTCCTCTGTATCACAAAAGCCTGCCGTAAATATCTTAGAAGGTACAGAGAAGATACATCAGTGAAATGCCCACAGTAAGTGCTCTAAAGCTTCAATGTGTAAAAGAAAAGTTTGAGACTTGATACGACTGTCAGCTGTATCTGGAGACATTTGTTGGCCTTAGCTTTTGAGCTTGCTGTTGTTTGGGCTAATGTTCATCTCTTTTTCCCGTCTAAATGCTAGAAAGGGGTGTAATTAGGGTGATAGCTGCTAAAGGCCACTTGTGTGTGGCCTTGTCATCACATCCTTTACCTCTGGATATATTTGGCACAATCCTGCACCTGTTGGTTTGAGGGAACAAAGGCTTTTTTACTCTCATTTTTCAAGGCCGAGGACAAGCATGACATTTATTTTGGCCCTGTGGAGCACGGGTACATCCAGTAATTCACCGAGAAATGTTGACCAGTCAATTCAGCCATCAAATATTCGTCTATGAACCTTCGTGTCCACCCATTACAATGTCCATCCACCCATTCATTCAGCTTAAATGCCATTCATTTCCACTCATCCACAATATCTATTCATCTCCCAATCAGTTCAACCGTCTTTCCATTTATCCAGCCGTCCATCTGTCTGTCTTCTGCAGGACATTTGATTCAGACAAGCCAGGAATAGGCTGAGGCACGAATAAATAAGTAAAAGCTACAGAGCAAAGGGACAGTGGGACTTTGTTGGAAGATTGTGTGTTTTTGTGCAGGATACTTGGAGAACAAAAGAAGGGTAAAAAGGAGATGTGTTGAAAAAGAGGAAGGTGGTTGGGTACCAGTCTCAAAGGGCTCAAAGTGTTTGTGTTGACTACTCATCAGTATTCTCCACCTTTATCTCTCAGCTCTGTGCATGTTGGTGGGAAGCATCCTCTCTCAGCCTCCTTGTTTCCTCTTCTCCCGTATTCCCGTCATGCCCGCCGCCCTACCTAACCTTTGCTGTGCTAATGTGTCCAGGGGCATCAGTTCACTTTGTAAGGACTTTATCAGGCTTTACCTCTCAGCTGCCACGTCACTGGGGTTTCTAAAGAGCGCCGAGTGAAACGGAGTTCAACCCACAGAGGTGCGACCACATTTCCTCCTCAAACTAATGGAAATACATTGTGAGTTCAAAGCAGTGAACACACCACACATTTTAATGCCACTGTGTACTATGGCCATGGAATGTAATCACTGTGAGCGAGAATACGTCTATTAAATCAGGTAACTTCAAAACCTCTAGACAACTCAAAAAGTAACCTGCACTGTAGAAAAGTCTGAAATATATCAACCATGTGATCTATTGTGATCAAGTCTTTTTTATAGTCCCAAGAGGCCGTGCTGTCTCCTAAATATGATACTGCAATCGGTTTGAGATGTTTGCAGCGAATGTAGTCAGTTTGATTATGTTGTAATGCAGCGTATTGTCTTAAATGAATGAAAAGCTATATTTATCCATTTATTAACTGAATTGTGAGGAGGTGGGTGCATGAAATGCAAGGCCACTACACCACAGACCCAAGTTTGTATGTAGTGTAGGATGAATCCTACAAAGTTTGGTGATCACCTGAATTTCATCACAGCAACGTTGATTGTCACCAGCCCATTCTTACATGTACAGTCCCTTCTGCATCACACGCTGATGCTTACGTTGGCCTTTGCGTCACTGACTGACGCTCAGAGGTTTCAGTGTAGTTAAACAGAAACCCCAGGGCTTCAATATTTGACGCCTAAATCGATGATGTGAAAAGTCTGAGAGCTGGTCAGTGGGGTATGGTACAACAATACATGGGACCTTTCCACAGGAGACCAGGGTTCGACTCTAGTGCAAGATGTTGTGTGTTTTATTGGTGACCGTTTCACGACGTGGTGCACGTTGTTACTATGGTAAGAAAGTACGCATGTGCCGTTTTTAGGGAATTTTTCTTTTCCTACTCCAACCCACAACACTAACTGTTGTTTCTTAATGTAACCTTACGCTAAAGTTGTTTTCCCTATTCGTATTGCTTTTCTGTGGCGTCAAATAGTGGAGCTCCTGAAGCGCATAGTGATGCAAAAAGGTACTTGTGGCACAATTTGAAGCCTTAGATAGTGTCAGTATCTGACGCTGTGGGATAACGATGTTGTCGTCACTTATCCCGTGAAACACGTCAGTAAATACAAGATGGATCCAGACAAAGATGTGCACAAACAATTTCAAAGTTTTAAGTCCCTTAAACATTTGGGGATTGAAGTTTTCACCTGTAGCACATCTAGTGAGTTAGAAATTGTGTGGTTAACAGTGTGTACAAATCTTCATCCTCACACCATGAATCAGAGGAAAAACAAAAGGAAAATTCTGCTTTAGTTTGATGACTGAAGTGTTCGGGTATATTAACTTGTATTAAAAGTCATTTATTCGATAAAGGCAGTTTCACATGTCGAGCTACACTGACACTGTACAAAAGCACCAACCCCAGCAAGTTGCTGCACATTTGGTTCTAAATGACAGAAAAACTGCAGTTCACACTTGTGTTTACTTGCTTGCTGACAGCTGCTTAACACGTGTGACTAATGTGTGCACGCGTGTGAACAAATGTTGGCACAGCTTCCATTTAGCTTTTACTGTGAAACCGTGTCACTGGGTCACAGAGGCAATAACTCTGTAAACTGATGTGAGATGGTTAAAGAAAGGTTGGCTTGATAATTGAAAATGCAGCACTTTCATGTTGAGGGTTTAGCAGCTTAGTGCTCACAGACCAGTTTAATTAGTACTAATAAAGTCCACGACAGTTAAAATCACTAGATAAAAGAAAAACCCTGAACAAATGAAACGTTACAAATGGTCAAGAAATAGTTTGCTACTTTTATATAAAGCTTTTTATAAATGTTTTCAGCTACTGACAAAAGTCAGACTATTCACATCATATTTGGAAAAAGAATTTCTATTCCAAATGAGTGTGTTACTGTGTAATAAGCCTGGTATCCGTTTTTTAATACAATCCCCGTTTTTTGAAAAGTTGTGACACTATCACATGTAAATTCAAAGAGAATGCAATGATGTGCTAATCAATGAAATAGGAGGATAATGTCAATGTCGTCCTATTTCAATGCAAATAGGACGACGACAAGTTATCACATATTGAAATCATTCGATCACTTTGAATTTGATGGCAGCAACAAATGGACAGAGTCATGTTTGTTGCATCACAGACTTTAACGTTTGAACTGCTTTAATTTGAAAAGGATCACAGATATTCTCCCTTGTTACAGATTTTTCTGATTCTCTAAATGTTTTAATGATAGTATAAATGGTAGATAATGACCCGCCGAAATCTTTTTCATTTCATTTTTCAGTTAATGCGTTTTTTTTTTTCCCCCAGTCATGTGTTGTGTGTCCTTTGTGTTAAAGGCGCAGCGCAAATTACAAATATGTAAATACCCAATTTCTCCATTTGAAAAACTGGTCCATTTGATATGTTGGATGTGATTTCTTTGCAGTCAAATGTGTTTCAAATTAGATTTTCAAATAGTTAAATGCTTTAGATTTACTTCATACACAACATCCCAATGGCATTGGGATTAATTTTGCTGTAATTCACACAATAAAGAATAAAATGATCCATTTGTGTTGTGTTGAGTCATTGTATCTTTTCTGTAACTGGAATCACTAAACTCATCTCTTACAGCTGAAAAACTTGACCAGGTATAAAATAGAAATATACTGTGTTCATGACAGTATTTACATGATAAAACATTGGTGAAGCAGCACAGGCAGAACTGAGCTGCAGGAAGATAAATTAAACCACGTCTTTTGTTTTACGTGCATTCTTTTAAACTGATCATTTACAGGGCATGTGTGGTTTTGTTCACTCAAACCCCCTGATGCCATTGATTTGTAATTAGGTTGACATTTGGATTCATAACTAGTGATAATTAGCACTCATCACTGCGTCTTGTATTGAAAGGAGGCTTTTATCCCCTTGTGATTGATTAAATGAAACAACATCGTTATTTATTCATTTTCGAAGCATTACTCCACAAATGCAGCATCAGTGCAGATCATCACCATCCAGAAAGCTAAAGTTTGTGCTGTGGTCTCTTCAGGGGACGTGCAGGAACAGGATGACATCTCTCTGAGATTAGATGCTTCGCAGCTGGATCCTATATTTTTAATGCAGCGACACAGTGTGTGCAAATCTACTCCGGTACAAGTGAAAAATCAATTTCTGTGTATTTAGACATTTGTTGTTTTCGAAGGAAAAGAAATGTTTAAATTAGATTTAAGATCAGAATAAGTCCAACAATTTTTGTCCCTGTGGCAAAGCTGTTTCTACCTCACTGATCTTTCTCTGCTCCTCCTTCTCCATCTTACTTTCTTAATTTCATTTCTACCGTCTCTCTTCTACTACAGCCAGCCTAACCTCTCCTCTTCTTCAGTGAAGCAGGAAACTGTGTGTGTGTGTGTGTGTTTGCCTGGGCGGCTGTGTGATCTTTGCTTCATCTGCGTAAATTTGGAGCGTGTGAATGTATTCATGCGTGTCTTTTAGGAAGCCAGTCTGTTTTGCAAAAATGCCAGAGGGTGTGTGCCTGCGTGGACCAGTGTTTGTGTGTGTGTCTTTGGGGGGGCCGGGTGCTGGCACTAACCCTACAGGTAAACCTTGATGCCTGGTGGAAACACACACATCCACACATGCACAGTGTGTGCGAGAGACACACAGCTGCAATTCAACGAGTTGAACCTCTGTGATAAGCACAAAACAATGGATGTGTGTTTGGGCTGAATTATATTAACTCCACACAGTACATCAGAGAGACAACAAGTGAAAGAAAAAAGCATTGTCACAAAGAAAGAAGACAAACAGGAGATAAAATCAAGGCCTAATATCTAAAGCCCAGAGAAGAATTTAACGTGAAACTATTGAAAGAGCACAACACAGATCTGCAGTCAGGCGGTGAGATCAGGGGAGGGCAGATTCAGCAGCGGACATGTTTGTGGAGGCGAGGACACAAACACAAGTGAATTCCATGTTTCAGTGAAGGTGTTGTGCATGAATGACCAGTTTGTCTACTTGCACTTGCAGATTTTCCACACTCATCACTTTGTCCCTCACAGGTAAGTGATTTTCTGATTACAAAATCTCTCGATTGAAGCCTGCAGGTATGTTTCAGAGTTATTTACTTCCAGTACTTCATTTACTGAGCAATGTGTATCACGTTTTACTCCAGTCTACCACAGTTATGAATTGGGAGCTACTGGCTCTAATATTCAGTGCTGTTGAGTTTAGAGTTTAGAATTAAATTGGAATAAATCTCTGCTTCTTGAGGTAAACCAGAGCTTAAACTTTCACAACTTCCCCAGTTTGTGCTGCCAGATAACCTGCGAGACTGTGCACAATAAAAAATAAACTTTATTTGATGGTGTTAAAGTCAAACTATGAGGCACAGTGCAACTAGTGCAACCGCTCAGTTTGCTAGTTTGGCTGCTGTCAAAGACATATTTGTACCATTAACTTCTGTTAACTCCTCATCTTATCCTCTTTTATGGAGCAGTTCATACTCTATCAGTGCACAGTTATAGAATCAGAAGAGGCAACTAAGCAAATAGCTTTTTCCCTTTTGGACTCGTCTTTGCCTCACTGAGACAGCTTACTTTTGGACAGTGGCACAATCTCACCTCGACTCAATGTGGGAGGATGGTGTGAGTTTCCTTTGTATCATGAGAGAGTCCAGTGGCTGCAGAAATCCTTTTGCAACAATGTTTTACGGTTAAATAATCAAATCCTTCCTAATGTTTGATAGAGACAAAAGTAGGTTTTGTATTTGATTAAAAGGTTACAGCAAATGTCCAGTGTTATCGAAAAGCCATCTGTGTGGGTAGTAAACACTATAAAATACTATGCACTCGATGAAAAAGCATCATGCAGCTTTTATGTTTAATTTTTGCTGCTTTCTGGATGGAGAAAATGATTGACAGTTGGATTTCACAAAAACTGTTAATTTTTAATACTGACCTCATCTTGCATCAAATTTTTATAAAACTCCACTCCCGTGGCACTCATATCAAATTATGACGACTTTTTGAACATGGTTAGTTCATATTTTCATCTGTGACTGATGCCGGAGTAAAACTGCAACTGTTGGATTTGCTTAATGAACTGTGATGAACATATAAAAGTGAGAGAGAGTGTGTGTGTGTGTGTGTGTGTGTGTGTGTGTGTGTGTGTGTGTGTGTGTGTGTGTGTGTGTGTAAGACAGACATAATGACATTTAATGCTATACTATCTCTGAGAAGGAGCTATTGAATGTTACAGCAGCAGGCTAAGTATCGAGAGAGAGAGAGAAAGTGGGTGTGAAGAGGGAAAGTGTGTGTTTTGTGATGAGATGTGTAAATATGAGTAAGGGGGACAGCTGTGTTTGAACAGTCAGGTGCTGCAGCTCAAACACACACACAGAGCTGTCATTGCGGCTTTACTCGTGTATCTATTGTGATCCAATCTGACAGGTGAGAACAGAGCTGCATGACGTGACAAGGTGAAACAGAGGACACCCGGGTACTTTAAGCACACGCAAACCCTTCCTATGTCACAAATATCACGTACAAACACACACACACACACACACACAGAGCCCATTAAAAATGTGTCAATTTTACAGTCCTCTTAACCTGAGGTCATACGTCAGCTTGTCACTAGTCTTGTCGTTACATCTTTAAGCACAGCTCCTTGATCTCGTTGACTTTTTTCAGTTGAACGCTCTGTGGGACTATGCGGAGGTTCCAGGTTAGTCAGGATCACTGATCATTCTGAAGTTCATAACATTTGTGAAGTTTCAAACCAAAGCACAGAGGTATCAGTTTTATTTGAGGCCAGAGGTCAATTAGCAGATGAAAACGTATCTGACAACCTTTGGGAGCATCCTGATGTCTTCTACTTTACAGGCTGCACACTAATATAATGTTTCTCACATCAAAAGTACTTTAAAAAGGTTCATAGATTTATTTCCGGAGTCTACTGAAACAAGTTTTGGGTGGCTGGGAAAACAAATCATTTGTCTCGTCTGCTTCTATAAATATAGCTGGGTGTCATCTGCGTAGCAAAGAAAATGTATGGAAAGTTTCATAATAGTGTTGCCTAAAGGAGACAAGTCTAAAGTGAGACGTATAGGTCCCAGAGCAGAGTCCTGTGGATAAGATATATCATTAACATGCACAAATTAGAATCTATCCGATGGTTAAGATTTAAAACGAGTACAGTTCCTCAATCCCAATGACATGTTCCGGTCTCTAAATGTTGGGGTTAAATGTGTCAAAAGCAGCAGTAAGATTTAACAGGACACGTTTAGAGAGGAGTCCGTTATCAGAAGCTAAGCTAACACCAGTTGTGACTTTCTCCAGTGCTGTTTCTATACTGTGATATCCTGTAAACTCGGACTCTGTCTTGTTATATGACTGAGTAATAGTTTATGCTATGGCTCAATAATGAGTGGTTGTACAGGCAAATCACTTTTTATGCAAGATGAGAGCTACCACTATTACAGATATTCATCTTTGAGCCGCAACACAACACAGTGACACGGTATATTTACCACAAGAGCACACGGGAGTCAGTCGCACACATCGGCAATTACGAGGTGTTATTTTCGTTTCGGTTTTGATCCTGCCTCCCACATATAGTGCATTAACCAATCGGCTTGTCGATGTGCAGCCTTGCACAACACGTTGCTGAGATTTAGGAGGTAAGCACATCCTCTGCCGCCTATGGTCACCAGGGAGAACCAGGATTCAAACCACTGACCCTGCCATTTTGTTAGAAATTCATTTCCAAATGTACGATGAACGCAGACATAATGTAAATTAGTTCACGTTCATATACTTTTTCCACTGTTCAGCCATTTCAGCTGTAACCATGTTATGTAAAGCTCAGTTGATTTTTTCCCCACTGCCACATTAACAGATGCTGCATGGTAATGAGTCAGAGCATGTAAAAGATGTGATGTGCAGTCATTCCTGCTAATGAGGTAATGTGTCACCATTTCTGCTACTGTCCATTGCTTCATTTAATATTTATGTTTCCCAGGTAGTTGTTATGTGCTCATTAAGCCAAGGCTGTCACCATGAGCCGAGCAAACTCATCCAGATAAATATTAGCTGAAATGTGAGGACAAGTGGACACAACAGCCACCTTCTTGTTTTGGACTGTAATATTGTTTTTTACCACAGAGTTTTTGTTCTGCATCAGTTTCTTGGGGGTCAGGAAAACACAACCAGTGTTTAAAGAAATGTTTTCGACAACCAAATAAAGTATTGTTACATTACCAATCAGTGGTTATTATTTTTCTAATGAATAGCAGCAAACATTGCATTTAACACATTTCACACTTGCTAATGTGTGTGTGTGTAAACATTGTGCTTCTGGAGAGCACAAAACCAACTACACCAAAAGAAAAAGGAGGAGGACAACAAAGTGATAGATGAGAAAAATCTGAATTGTGTTCTCCATGGCGACTGTGTTGATTACAGCCTACTGCAAAGACTCATTAAACCCGAGTGAGGTGTGTGTTTTGTCAGATGTGTTGTTTGCTGCCATCATAAAGGTCTGATTGAGTTCTACAAAGGCATGTAATCATATACCGCAGGGGCTTGAATCAAAGCACACCTGGAATAAATGGAATGCTTACACACACATACATTCACATTCTATAAACTATTATTTTCCATTCATCGCCATCCCAGCCCATTGTGTGTAGTGCAGTGCAGAGCTGTAATTGCTATGTGCAGCCAAGAGAGAGTCCTAATGACAAGTGTGTGTCTACACCTGCCTAAACACTGCGGAAATACATTTGGTGGGTAGAGTCTACCAATAAGTTTTTCAGTTTGCTTTGGCTTATCTCCTTAGAAGTCGCCCCAGCAAATCATCTGATCTGCATATTCATTTGCCACAGGTTTGAACTCTGGATCCCCTTCCTGAGCAATCCTCCATGATTTGCCTGGCTCTCAGTGTTCTGCTCCGTGGAAAAATTAGCAGCTAGGGTTTACTGTACACTACTTTGGAGTTTAGAAACACATTTCAAAAGTCAGAAATAATCCCTGACACGACACGAACGACATATTTAAAACATAACTTTGTGTCATTTAATAAACTAATCATTTGTGTTTTTAGTGGTAGACAAAGTTCTACAGCATAGATGAATGAAGAAGTTTTTTTTTATTGAAAATATAAGTCTTCTTTTCCTTTGGGCTGTTCCCTCTCAGGGGTCTTCACAGCGAGTCATGTGCCTCCATCTAACCCTGTCCTCTGCATCCTCTTCTCTCACTACATCCAGAAGTCTCCTCTTTGGTCTTCCTCTAAAAACAAACTTACCCTGAAGCTGTTTTTTCCCGACCATAGTCCATTTTTCGTGTGAATATAAAGTCCTTCCTGTAGCATCAAATGGGTGACGCTCCTGCAGCATCCAATAGCAACACCAAAGTGTACGTGTAACGCCAATGTGACACACCAACGGATGTACAGCTTCATCATGTGATGCTCTGGGACGAGACCCTGTTGGTAAAACCGTAAGAATTCAAGTGTTGCATTTTTTCATGTTCATGTTGTGCTTTTGGTATTTTTTGGGGGGAGGGGGTTCAGGGTGCTGAGTGGGAATGTATCATTCAAACCTTTTTGAAGTCGTTATTTTAATGTCAAAACGTTACATATCGGGGCTTTAAACTACCTTCTTGACTCAGTGTTTGTAGCATTGTAGCTTCTGAACAGTGGTCGACGCAGAATCATGTTTAAAACTAATAGCAGTGAAAGTTTGCACCCAAAACACAAAGAGCAGCAAACCGATAGATTGACAATGAACACAACAATAAAAAATGTCACTCTGCCAAGTTACTTTGTTTTGCAGGGGAACATACTCCTTGGTTGTTGTTGGTGTCTGAATGCACTGCTGTAATTACCCAGAGTTTTGATGCACTCGCACACACACCACAAACCCTTGTGTGTAGAGCGACACACGAGGCGTTTTTAGGTTGTTGTTAGCTTGGTTTAAAGCCATTGTTCAAATCTAATTGGACTGGAGGCTTTAGAAATCTGAAGTGGGCCACTGAGGAGAAGCGGCTGGCTAGCGGGCAGGGTGAAGGAAAGGCCAGTACGGCACGGGGTGTGTCCCCATGGCTGCTTCAAACTTCTGTACGCACAGCTTAGAATGAAGCCTCGCAGTTAAACTACAGTATGTATCAAGTCACTTCATTATGAATTGACCATCATTCAAAATGATTTAGTTCTAAAGAAAGAAAAAGATTCATTTCACACTGCAAACCCGAGAGCACACAGTAGATCATTTAACAAAGGAGGAGACAGACACTTAAGGGTATGGACACACTGGGCCTTTTATCCAACAGGAATGAACAAATATGAGGCTCTTAATCTTGGATACGCACACACCAGGGCTTTTAATAAAGGTGTGGACAAGGCTATTCATTAAAGGTATGGTCACACTGGGTCTCTTTATTAAAAAGGTGCTGATGTCTGCTGGTTGCAGCAATGTAAACACAACACATTACAGTCTCTGTCAACAGCGTGGACGCTGAGTAGGACAGTCGCGGACACACACACGGCCAATAAATGGCACCATCATGCTGAAACAAAGCTTCACGGCAGCCGTGTCTGTGTGGAGACGGGTTTGTGTGGGTAGAAAACACGTGATGACAACGTTCTTTGGACTGACAAAGCAGGTGAATCCAGCTAAAAGCTCTGAAAGTCTTCAATAAATCCAGTAGAGTCATAAACAAGCAAATGTAGAGCAACAGAGAAAATTGTTGCTTCACTGAGCCAACATGCCTGCACCTCCCAAATCACCAGGAGAATTAAAAGCAAGTGAGCGGTTGTGTTGATGAGGTTTTTTTATTAGATGCGCGGTTCCGATGTGCTCAAGTTATATATGGTGTTGTGCTTCCTGTGCACGCTGATCGTGAAACAGAGTGGATTTTCACGCGTTCATGGGGCTTTTCCCGCTGTGAGTTACAGGTCAGAAAGGCCACTCAGGAACATGTCTGAGGCTGAATTCTACTAACATTGTCAGGAGTTCAAATGTGATCTTAGCAGCTGCATGGCAATCATGGACAATAGGATTAATATTGAAAGTGACCAAAGTGATTATTTTAATGCTGTAATAAGTCTTGTTCATTAGCATTTGAAGCATTCATTAATAAGTCATTAGCTTCCCGCATATGCACCAGCAACCAGAACATGGCACAAGTAGCATCACAAATGTACTTGTTGACATGAAACAACATGAGACATGATTAAATACTAGATGCACAGTACATAATTATGTAAATAGCTGTAGGACAGCAGCAGTTCACATGTGCCGATGTAAACATGTTTTCACCTACAGGCAAAGTCAGTAAGAGCTGATGTCATTGGAACATTTGCAGTTACAGGAGTAGATTTAAGCTACAAAGCTTCTTTAAGGTAAAGTCTATGACCACTGGATAAACCTAAATCTACTTTGGTGAATGTAAATGTAATGTGGTGAATATGCAACAAAGGCAAAAAAAGGCACTGAAACAAGAGACAAGCTCGGGCCCTAAGGATCAAAGCATTTAAGCAGCGTGATTTCATTCAGACCAACTGTATCTACAAACCACATCTCCAGAAAAAGCTGGGACGCTGTAAAAGATGGAGATAAAACCAAGAGAAGCAATGAGTTGCTAATTTGTTTGATTGTAAATAGTTGAACCTGAAGAGATTAACTTTAATACATTCAAATTCTGAATTTGATACCAGCAAAACATTTCAGAGACAAAGGGTATGTTGACCTTCTTCTTTTAACATCTTAAACATCTGTAAACTGAGAAGATCAACTGCTTTTTGTTTGTGAAAGGGATTTTTTTTCTGACTGCTCAGCTGTTTACATTAACGCAGGCAACTTCCTTTTTCCTGCCAAACCCTTGCAGAGCATCATCCGGTTTGTCTGGCTACAGTGATTAAAACTCGCTGTGTTTAGACAGTCACAGTACTTTGTAAGAAAGATTGTAAATAGAGAAACTTTTAAGTCCTTTCACAAGTTTTGCCACCAGCTCCAGCAAGAAAATACATCTTTGTGTGTGTATTTTTTATTTTACTGTTGTTGCAATGAGTCATCAACCAATGACTCAGTCCAGACTTTGACCATTTTACTTGAACAGAGGATTTGTTCATCTAACTGTCACTGTGATTTACCATCAGCCTGCTTTCGTGCCTGTCATGGAAATTTCCATTGTCTGCTTACCTGCCTGTCCATCTGTCTGTGTGTGTGTGTGTGTGTATGCAGGGTGCTGAACATACGCTTAAGCAACAGAAAACACACACACACACATACACACACACAGCAGGCCAAAATCAACACATGCACAACCTTCTGTGAAGGTCTGTGAGGTGTCACAGCAGCCGCTAACGCACCTTTTGTTGTTTTTGCTCTCAGCTTGACAGCAACCACCAACCTCCCGAGAGACGCAGACGAGAATAACACATATACAATTCAACTAATAAATAAAATGGATCTCTGAAAACAGCTGCAGAACACGCTGATACAGTGGCTGCAATGGGAAAAACACCTAATATCTGCACCTTTAATATTCATGGTTTTATTTTAAATACTCAAACAGAATCTTGGACTATTTGAGCATTTACAACGAATACTAACGTTAGCATAGTGTCGTCAAACAGCAGAACAATCATCGCTGGTTGCTTTCAAATTAAAGCCGCTCTCATTAGTGATGTCAGCTGATTTATGGCTTCATGTGTGAGGACCCACTCAGACTCCTCATACAGACTGACACAGCTTCAGTATCAAAGTTCACAATGCAAAGCAAACGACGACCTCTTTTCCTAGAATATGTAATGAACACATCCTGTAAAGAACCAATCATGTCAAGTGTTCCAAAAGCAAATGCTGTTATATACAGAGGATTACTCAGTTGTGAAATTACTTCTTTACTGAGAGCGTGAAAATAAGTCATAGTTTTAGCTTACAAAATGTTGGAATTATAAGAAGATTCATTTAGATTATAACAGGTCCATGTTCCAGAGAAATCACTGTCTGGTGTTTTATGTAATGTTTGAGATGTTATTTAACACTGGGACAGATTTTTTAAAAATTCTACTACCACATCTACCAGCATTATCCTGCACTTTTAAAGGATGGAGTAAGGTGCACACAAAAAAAACCCCAAACTAAGTGACTGATTGGCTCCATATATGAACTTTATGTTCATACACTTGTTTCATGAATGAAGGGGGAAATCAGGTGTAGTATGGAAGCAATCAGCTCCCTGAAAGATTCGCTTCAGGTGGACACAACAAAACACAGACTAGTCTGCAATTAAAATGCCACTTTGGAATTCAACTTCTCCAACATATCTTTTTAAAAGTGGCTGCACTAAACACGGACTTGAAGATCACAATCGCTGTGTTGTCAATATGTTAATATAGAAAAACGCTGCCTACACCAATTCACATCTGATACTCATATTTAACCATTGTCCAGTAAATATACATCAATCCAATCCGAGAGCCGATTTTTATTTGTTGGCAATTAATACTCTGTAAAACACGATAACCTTTTAGCCACTGAGTGCTGTGTCAGTGGGCCGGCTGTGCAACCAATCAGGGTTGATGACTGACAAGTCAATTCATCTGGTTGGTGCATTGGGGAAGGGGGCTGATCTGGTTTGTGTTTGGACAGTTTATTATTAGATTTATTTTATTAGATGGGGATGTTACTGTAGCAATGAAATGGTAGTTAACATATTTATGCACAAGGACCAGATGTGCTGTGTTTAGTGTTTGTATAAAAGAACAGTCATTTACAACATCCGATATAAATCAAATGCTTATGTAATAGGGTTTTATATTAATGTTTTTATGCTACAGGTCATGTAAACATCTTAATTTGTAAACTACAAGTAATATAAACACAGTGAAATATGCTGTGAAGGAGCAGAGGACAGGGTTAGATGGAGGGACATGATTTGCTGTGGCGACCCCTGAAAGAGAGCAGCCCAAAGCAAAAGAAGCTGTGAAGGAGCATAGAAAACATACAATAGGAAGATGAGGTTTAGGACACATGTTCTGTGAGGTATTAATACCTGCAGGTTGATTTTTATAGACAAAAAACATCTCAAAGGCTGAGTGATATAAAAAAGTTCAGCAAAGACACAAAGCCACAAATAGAATTCTTTAAAGCCGCAGAAGAAGGAGAGTGGTGTGAAGAGGATTATACAAACTGAGACAACCATTGTGTTAAAGGGGAAAATGGGTATAAAGTGGCATGAAAACAGACTGAATGTCAAAAGTAAAAAGAAGAAAAGGACAAGAGATTGAAGAAAGAGAGAAGAGAAAAATCTGAGAAGTTCGACTTGGATGCCAAGACTAAAGAGAGGGACAGTAGACACCAAGAAAGGGCTGAAAAAGAAGGGAACAATAGAGATGAAAGAAAGCAAATGAAGAAAAACAGCAGAGATAAAAATAGAGGTGCTCAGTGAGCTGTTAGCTGTGGATTCATTTGGATGCATCAGTCCAGGTGTTATTGGCCTCCAGCAAGCAGCACTCACCCCCCCACCCTCGCTTCCCCCCCCCATCTCCCCTCCCTTCCTGTTTGTGCTGACTCGCACGAAAAGTTCTCCGTTAAACAACAATGAGGAAACCCTGAGGGGCTGACCTTCCACTGATGGATTAACATACTTTACAAACTCCCATACAAGCCTATACATGGAAACACACACACACACACCTCCTACTGTCTCCATCTGCAGCGAGTCAGCAAACATACCATGAGGCACCATGAGGCACCATGAGAGCATACAGAGGGGAGTTAAGTCTTTTTGCCGTCTCCCAGGTTGTTCCAGACCTCTAAATGCTAGAAGTCTATAGGGAATCTGTCAAACACTTATCATTTCTCCATTTATTTAAAGATCACCAGCATAGAACACAGTGGAGAACGAATATCTGGAGGCCATCAAAGAAACATATGATAAGTCATTAGCTGTAGTCGAAGGCTGTGCTGTTTGATGGTGATTCTAAGCAGAGAATCTTTTTGTGACTGTACAATCAGGATGGAATCAAACTGTCTTACTGTTTCCACATAAGATCAAAAATGTTCTGGGGAATTCAGTGACATCATGTGACATTATACTCACTGGAATACTGTACACTATGCAGTTTATTCCTCCTCTAACGTTTTAAAATCTTCACTAGGATGCAGAGAGGAGGATACAGTGTGTGCTTTCTTCTTTTGGAAGCTTTGTCAGGTTCCTTATGCTTATGGGACACATCCTAACTGTGACATCACAGGTAAGTGGTGCCGACAGTATAGTCTGCTGACCTGTCTTACATTCTAATTGATGGCTGCAATTTACTATTTGCAGCTTTGGGTATTTGTGTAACTGTAACTGCTGCACTCAGAAGTCTGTGGGATACGTAGGCTACTCACACTGGAAATACGGCTAAACGTGTAGCATCGGAGCAGAACACAGCGTCTGGGCCTCTTCTTTGCTTCATTCGTGTGCTTGATGCGCACTGTGACTCCCACGAGTTCTCAAAAGTCGCTGCAGCAAAAAGAAAGCGTCGTTTGTCAGCCAGCACAGACTCGTCCATTCACGAAAGATGCAGTGTGTAAGTGTTCAGCTAGACCCTGCAACACAGAGAGAACTGCAAGATTGCTCTCAGGAGAGACACCTGATTCTGTCACTCTTCACTTGCATAACATTCACAAGGTGGGATCAAAAGAATCAGTAGGGAAAAAGGCTGAGAAACAAGAAACTGATGGGACACGTGTCAACATGAAAGAAAAGACAATCCCTGAGAAAAGTGCGTTTTGTTCTGCGTGCAGGGTTGTTGGTCTGCTCTGATGTTTTGTGTCATTCAGATGAAAGGTCTGAAATCTCAGTGACGCCAGCAGCTGCTCTGCCTGAGTGTCCTTCAGTAAGACACTGAGGTTGGCTGAGGCAGCTTTGATGGTAACTTTTGCACTTCAAGTATCACAAATTTGTACTTTTTCAGGTTTCACACACAGCAAATGTGGTACAGAGATATTTTATTTCAACTATTTGATTACTGGTCTCCTGATTTTTAGTTTGACTGAAATCTACTTAGTCTGTATGTCACAGACTCATTCTGTTGTAGTTCTTCTGTTTATTACATACTAGTTACAGAACACGATCGGAGCTGTGAGCTTTGTGCCTTAAAGTAGAAAATGTACGTTACCTTTTGAAAAGCGAAGTATTTGGATTATTCTTGGTCTTGTATTGATCATTTTATTTTGATTCTTTTTATTATTTACTCTGCACAGTATGTTATTATTTCTGTTCCGTGTGACGGGTGGATGGGCCATTTTAATCGTATGCACTAATATGAAGACATGTAAAATAATGCATCCAAAATTACCTAGAAACATTTTCAATATGCTGACTGCTTTTGATTGTTTTTCTCCCAAAATCCAGTCTTTGAACTAATCTAATTGTCTTTGAATCCACGGAGTTTTAACAGCTCTGCCAGCTGAGGTTTTAATGGGAGCAGCCCTTGGACTGACTGGTAAAGAGGGAACTGAAGTAATAGCAGTGCTGGCAGAGGGAGATATTTCCCGGCTTGGTTCATAGGTCTCTTGTGCTGCATCTCCCACTAATGGCGGTGTGGCTTCCTGAATATGTCGTCCATTCCTGTGGACGACCAGGCCCTGCTGCATGAAATGTAACCACTTTTCTCAAAGGATAGTTTGGCTGCCTTGTACCTCACTTGTGAGCCGCTTCGGATAAAAGCTAAATGACTAAATTGAAATGTGCCTGAAAATAACAGGAAGTGGATGCTTATATAACAGGATGCCTCTTTCTCCATGCAGGGCAACAGTGCCACTCTGACCTTACTAAAGTTCAGGTCCTGAGGGACGTCTGTTGCAGGAGAAGAAATAGACTTGTTTGGTTTGCTGCTCCTTAAGTTTGACAGTGTTCTAGTAAATAGGACATTTCAACTGCTTAGGCAGTGTATGAACAGTCCTGATCTGTCAGCTAATCATTCGTTAAGCTGACCCTTAACTAATGACTGATCAGTTTAACTGTGGGTACACTCCTCTCTGCGGCTTGACTAAATTGTCTGAACTCTTCTGACATGAAATGGGCACCATTGTCAGTACCAGCTTGACTGGATTCCCCCCCCCCCCACCCCAACCCTAAGTGGTAGGCATCACCTCAGCAACTCCACGGAGTGTATATGCAT
This sequence comes from Channa maculata, assembly GCA_020496755.1. NCBI lineage: Eukaryota > Metazoa > Chordata > Actinopteri > Anabantiformes > Channidae > Channa > Channa maculata. The sequence continues at coordinate 27,157,742 of CM035606.1, read as the reverse complement.
GTCTCTCTAAGCCTAATGGTCAGAAGTGATGAAGCTGTTTCAGATAAGTGTTTAACTGTCTTCAAAAACTACAAGCATTTCCAGTTCCCAGTGTTCCTACAGCACTTTTGGGAAAATTCAGTAGAAGCAGCTAATTTCGAGGAGAATTTGTAGGCTTCCTTTCTGGCAACAGTAATTTACAGAGAACAACATAATGATTCGTGTGTTTTTGTGCATGAAACAAAGCTTTTTAATCAGTTACTGGTCTCATTTATATTCAGATGCAGTCGAAATGCAAACAAATGAAAATTTACTTTTACTTCTTGATTTATATCTTGGGACTTTAATCTTTGGTCCAATCACGCCTCAAACTACACATCTAGATTTAGTCTGGATGCTGTAAACCTCCAGCTTCCCACCCTCTGCTCGGCAGCAGCCAGAGTTATGTGCTGAGAAATGTGGTGTGAAAATAATCCCTGCTTTTTTATATCTACATCTCCATCTCTGTAGAGGATTTAACAGATGAATGTGCTGTGAAGATATGGAGACCGGAGCATCGGTGGGAAACACATCTTGATAATAAATAGGTTCACTGTTCTATTGTTCTTGCAAGAGCCATGAAATCAAACCTAGAGATACAATACCTGCGCTAATAACAGTCTTCACAAATTTATTGTCTCCATTGCATTTATTAAACCCTCCTTTATTTTCCTACCACCACTCTCTCTGTCTTCTATTCATTCATTTATTCATCCCCTGTGGTTTCTCTTCTACGTGAGTGGAGATGATCGTTTTCTATGCACTTTAGGCGTCTGAGCGTTGGTTCCCATTAGCAGCGAGCTCAACTCTGTCACAGACTGAGAGGCTTTTGTTCAGCGTGCCTGCTCATTGCTATTGTTCAATGCAGAGGCTTCTATCTGTAACCAAAACCACGTGGCTGCATGATGTTGGAGAGAATAGATCTGAATAGATTCAAAATGAGAACTGAGAAGAGGAAAGAAAAGAATACAATATATGTATGACACACAGAGATATGAGACAGTATGGTTCACGTTATTAGTCCTGGAGCAGCCCTGTTGTTCTGAACCTTTGCGGCTGAAATGACAAAACGTGAAAATGATCACTAATCAAAATACTTTAGAGGGAAGAATAGAGAGCTTACATATAATAAAAAAAACATACACTTTGGCAACTTGTTTGCCATAGAAACACTTACACCATGTTGGTATTTCAGAGTCTTTACTTACAAATCTAGTCCAGTGATTGGAGGGAAATGAACGCCATTCTGTAATTTTTAGGATATTTTCCCTAAAATGATTAAAGTTATTTTGATAGTTTTTTGGCCAAAGAGGGGTTTTTAAATCAAGATACAGAAACCATAATGCAAATATCTTATATCTACTTTACCAAGCTCTCCGAAAAAAACGGCTCCAAAATAATTTAATGTTCTTCACCAACTGGTCTCTGGTCTTAGCACTTTGGAAACCTGTGCAACTTGCTGAACTCCTCAGCCACACTTCAAGTGAACCATGGAGAAGAATTAGGATGAGGTAGAGTTGGGGGCTCAAAGTGTGGGGGACTCACAGTGGCAGAATGAAGCCTTTGCGCTCACGTTGAGTCCACCTGTGGGTGACACTCCAGGTTCACTTTGTTTGGTGACAAAAGAATTCAATTCATTCAACGGAAAAACAGGCTCGTTAATAGAAGTCGTGTTTTTAGCCTGTTCATGCACAACAAACGTATCTGTAACACAAATTGTGTCACTTCCAGAGTTTGTAAGAGTCGGAGCGCAGCCCCAAAATGCCTGCCTCCTCCCATTGTTCACAGGGCCACTGCCACATGCACCAGATAAGTAACTAGCTACTCATTACATGCACTGAAGGTAGGTACAATATATTTTAACATCCTTGGTCTTGTACGTATGTTTTTTTTCTCACTTATATACATAATGGAGATAATCTTTGTGCTGCTGTCATGGAGTGTGTCCCTTTACACATCTCCAATTGTAGTATATAGATATAGATGACTGTCTTCCTCTAAAATGACTTATTAGACTTAATAGCTTATTTGTAGCAGCAGCCTGGTATGTAGACCCAAAGACCCCAAGAAGGATGAGGAGTTCAACAGCAGTGTGAAAACTACTGCAATTGCTGTTATTGTAACCAGCCACGTGATGCACAGCACATGACACACGTTATGCTACAATAAGGAAGCAGTTCATTGTTAAAAATAGCGTTACACCAGCAGCCATTTTAGTGCAGTTGTACGACAGAGCAGCTGCCATTTTGGAACTGCTGTCAAAAGGGTGGAGTAGCAACAGATGCCTGCCTCCTTCTATCACGGTGCTCTTTCAACAAAAGAGAGGTTTAAGGTACAGTAAAGGTCAAGTCATTAGAGCCATTGGTATGATGATCATGCCTACAGATGCTGTGTGGTAGGTTTTGAACCTCCAGCCCTGATGGCAAATCAATGCACCTACATTTTTTTCATTATATCCAGCAACAAAAGCAAGACAGAAGTGTCTCCTATGAATGTAATATAAACTTTGACGTGCCATTGACAAACAGGACAGTGTTCTTTTAATTTTGAACCCTCACAGCAAACCTCCACACAGCTATGAGTGTGTATAGCTGTTGTGAAGGATCCCGCTCACAAAGCTAAGCTGCTCTGGGACGTCACTTTAATGTAGCTGAAAACCCATTCTGTCTTCAACGAGGTGGTGAATTTGTTCTGTGAATTGAGCAATTGGCAGTCAAATTGCCATTTGTGGGTGTTGTCTGAATGTGCAGCTCGTCTCTGCAGAGCAGTCTCAGCCCTTTTGCATCCAAATTGTTTACCAACAGAAAAGCAATCACTGTGTTAAAGAATGAATCCTGTGATACATTATACATGACGTGAGGTGGAGGAGTAAAGTCCACCCTAGAACTTCTCAGACAGATGGCTAGATAGACAGACAGCTATTGCCTTTAAACTTTTTATATTGTCTCTTCTCATGAACTTGGTCACAAAGTATTGCAGGGTTTACTGCAGCCGGAAGCAATTTGATTTAGGTGATTTTTTTTTTTTTTTTAAATGGGAAGCCTCACTGTATTTCTACATCTTAAAGTTTTCTAAAAGTTTCCATTATGTTCCTTTAAAGCAGTGATAGACCAGAAACAAATTAGGCGAGAAATCGTCACACTCTCATCCCTGTTCACATCCAAACGCCCGTAAATGATATTAGCCTCTGATGGCACCAGCAACACTATCAGAAGCTTCCCAGTGCCTATAAAACCATAGTTATTACTGAGCTGATGTCCTCCTCTGCTTTACAGCTGCTGCTGCTGCTGCAGACAATCACATAGTCCTCATCTTTGCTTTAGGAGGCAGAAATGTCCTTGATACGTGTCTTCTGCTGGCAAACAGATGTGTCCTCTCTCACTGGGAGAATAATACACATCAGTATAAAAGCAATGGCAAGTCAAGGCATGATGATACCTGTGATACATATTCATGTATGTATATGGAGACAGCCCCAAGTCCATCAAATCTGTCCTTGATGTCTAGAGCACAGAGGACAGGAGACACATTGTTTAGATGTGGCTGATCTATATCTGGGATTTATAGTTCATTAGGTCAGTAATTCCGATTTGTCAGCAGCATCAGAGTGTTTTAAATCAGCCAGACATAGCTGCCATTGTTTTTGTCTTTGTCTGCGCTTAAACTACTTTCACTTGTGTCTGGGTTCAATAACTATTTGTCTAACACTGGCACGTTTGCAGACATTTGCAGACTTGCTGAATAATGTTTAGTGTGTGCACTAGCATCTCAGACTAAGTTGCATAACCGCAACCCATTAAAGTAATAAACCACAGTCAGCTGACCTCTGTACTACACTCCATCCTAGTGCAAGTCCACAGGACGGATGCAAAACTTCATCACTTAGGCAAAAACAAACCAACCAACAAACAAACAAACAAACAAAAACCTCCTGTCTCCATTACCAACTTATAATAAATAAGAGGCTGGAAAATGTTCTAATCAAGACGAAAGGTTTTACGTTTCTGACGGGTTACAAAGGTGATCTCTGAATGTGACCTTATGGGAGGCACCGACAGCACCTGTCCACAGTTTGGAGCATGTTCCTACTAGGCTTTCTGCATCTCTACTGCTTTTTTATTAAAATGCTGTGTGTGTGTGTGTGTGTGTGTGCTTTGTTAAAGATCAATTTCTAACTCTGGCAGATTCAATATTTATCAAATAGAGTCGCAGGTGTCTGACCGGTGGATCTGAAATTACCACTGAGAATGAAAAGTGGGGGAGGGGTGAGAGAGAGTTTAAATATCAGCAGAAAAAGCTGAGCTGACAGACAGAATCTGTGTCCTCGATCACTTGTGCATCACTCATCAAAACCTTCTGATCAGACATGTGATTCTTCATAAAAGATGTGTTGCTTCCATTTAACACTAGAGAATTTAAATTCTGGTGACCATCCATAGGGATGTTAAGGACAAGAGTGAAGAACTATAAATAAGCAGTATTCAAATGGAGCAAACCTGATTTTTAGGGCTTCAGTATTTCTACATCCACAGTAGCCAATCAGGACCAGGTCGAGCTGAGACGTGACGTCTGGATTTAATCTGCAACAGTCAGAAAAGGAAAGATAATTAAGGAACATTAAATCAAACTCAATGTGATTTAAGCAGCATTGCTACACCTTTTAGTAGAGACACAGGATAATTCATGTTCCTGTTAAATGTCCTCGGAAAATACCAAGTATTCAGAGTGTGATACTGTACAAGATAAAGACTTACTGTAATGATAAAGGTTCAAGGTAGGAGCTCTTTTAAAATGACGATGTGCAAAGATAATTTTGACCATTGTGTACCAAAGAAAATCTAATTTTAAATAAGCAAATATAAAGTGGAATAACACAAAGCATCAAATGCATTTAAATGTCCACACAACACAAATGTTGTAAATTGGATTTTTAATTTGCCAACATACAAAAAAAACCTTTGTTGACCAGGATTCAGTTTTGGGTGTAGAGCAAAAACACAACCTGATGGAGTTTTCGCAGGTGATTTGACTGTTAGCGTTATTCATGGCGACATCTAGTGGTACAAATCCGTCATTATCTAGAATTTCACGTCCACTTGATCCCTCTTGCATTAACCTTCAAATATGTTGTGCAGGACTGTGAGGATTACCAGGATATTCAGGATGCTAAAACTGCGAAGTAAACTCAAATAACACTAGAGAATTAACCTGCATCTCACTTGATTAGAAAGAGAAACATGCAAATGCCCATGAAAATCTCAGATCTGATTAGTCATCAAATCTAAATGTCTTAGCAGCAGCTCGGCGTGAGGAGCAGCAGAAGGCCTCTCGTCTGCTCCTTCTCCAGAGTGCCGGTTACTGATATCGATGATGGCACACGGCGAGGGTGTCGGCGTTTCAGGTTTAAATGAGCGCGTGTCAGCTCCAGAGGAAGCCCTTTGTACTGCTGAGGCCAATGTGTCTGGTTAATGAGACTGTGGCTCAGGCTGGACAGCACGGCCCTATGGGAAGGATGCGGCTGCAGCTCTGGTCTTATTAAGATGAGAAGAGCGATAAGTGGACGGCAGAGAGTCAGTCGGGCTTTGTTGACGGTCCGGCCCTCATCCGTCTGTAGCCTGCTCTGCTGACTTCTTGCTGCATTCAGCTAAATACGTTTGGCCAGTTCCGTAACTAGAAGTGTACTTATGGTGTAGTGTATATGAGAGGATGGGATGACACGTGTGTGTTTGAGAGAGTGTGAGAGAGTTGACTTGAACACAGCTCAGCCTCCAACCTTAATAATACAAACCCTGCGGCAGTGTGTGTGTGTTGTGTGTCTACAGGCTGTCATCTTTAGTCAGCTGGAGAATCCAGAAGTTACACATTAAAGACGGCTTCTGTTTCTGAATCAAACTACACTGAATCTTCTCCTCTCTTTGAATTTTCTTTTCATTTCTTTTTGTCGCTGGACACCAAAACACACCAAGCCCAAAGTCATCAAACACGTGTGGGTGTATCAGTAAATCTCATCTCTGATACGCTCTGTGCAGAACTTTCTGGTAACAATGTGCAACTGCAATTTCATCACAGCTTCAGGTTTTTTCCCCCAGAATTTCGGAATATTTATTCTGACAGCTGCTATTTAACAGTCTTGGCTTATAGCAAAAGCTTTGGGTTTATTGCTCAACAGATGGAGATTCATGGTATTTTGATAGCGTAGTGACAGTTTATTTAGCAAGTCAACATCATTTTCTCAGCTTGATTTGTTCCTGAAAAGAGCCCGTATTACTCTTGTCGGAGAGATCTTCCTACATCGATTTTGAATGTTGCTGCAACGTGGTGGCTTGACATTTGGATCTAAAAGACCATAGTATCATATCTTATGTGCTGCCAGTGTTTTAAGTCTGAAAGGGTTTGCGTCATTCTTCGTTTTAGCCGTGGGAAAACTACTTCTTACTTTAATTTTCAGTTGGACTAATATAATGGCACATTTTATTTATAGGCGCCTATCAAAACATTTAGGGCAAAAAGATCAAGAAACATATCAAAAGACAGTGACAGGACAATGCAATGACAGATCATAGCGAGTAGCTGATCTTGAACAGGTAGGATTTCAGTCTGGAGTCAATGTTTTAATGGTCCAGTGGGATTGAGTTCCAGAGCTTGGAAGCAGAGCGGCATAAAGCTGTAGCCCCAGTGGTTCTGGCAGGTGGATGGAAAAGGACGATGTGAGAGAGCGAGAGAAGGTGGAGGAGATCAAACAAATATCAGGGGGCGAGGTTGTGGATGCCCTTGAAAGTGTTCTGGACGAACATTCAAGGTATCTTCAAGGGGCATGCTTCTGACTCTCATAGCCTCCCTCCTGGAGTGACGCAAGGCTCAGGTCTTGGTCCTCTTCTTTTTTCCATCTGTCCTACATCCCTGGGCTCCATCATCCTCTCACATCTTATAACTACTATGCTAAAAACACACAGCACTTCCTGTCCTTTCCACCGGATGACTCCACTGTCTCATCGAGCATTTCTGCCTGTCTCTCTGACATCTCTGCTTGGATGAGAGAGAGACATTTTCAGCTCAACCCGAAGACAGAAGTCCTTGTCTTCCTGGCCAGACTGACACAACACAACATCAGCACCAACACTGGATCTACAGTGATTGTCCCCACTAAGTTGGCCAGACATCCAACTGAGCTTTAAGGGTCACATCTCCTCAGCCTGTGGAGCATGCAGATTTGCCCACTACAACATCAGAGAGATCAGACCCTACCTCACGGAATATATATTATATTCTTCCTATCTGCTCTTCTTCGCACTTGCATCTCATGAAATGTAAACCCTTTTCTGATAGGACTTTGCTTTGATGTTTTCTCCTTGACTTAGATTTTTGCTGCCTTGTACCTCACTTGTAAGTCGCTTTGGATAAAAGCCATAAATGTAAGAGACGTAACTCACTTCCTACATTTTGTTCCAGTTGGTGCTTATCGAGGAGCTTTTTAAGGGAGGCCAATGTCTCTGTTGTTCTCCCAGAGAAAAATAATACATTTCCGATTTCACTCATATCCCAACTTAGAGCTAGTTTCATTCCCAAAGAAGCTTCTCGCTCTGTCCTATTAAGACATTTCTCTCCTCTCCACTCTGTTCAGCCTCTTTTCTTCTGATCTGTCCATCCACGTCCTTCAGCATTCAGCAGTAATCCTCCAGAGGACGGAGAAGATATAAAGAGATGATGATGAGGACAGGGAGCAGTGCAGAGGCTTAAGGTTATGTTTACTGTTAGATCTGATTAAACCTCTTTCTAGTCTGAGCTTTTAACTGGAAAACTGGTTTTTAAATTACACCTGTTGCACTTTCATGAACCGAATCCTTTGCATTCGGTGACATCAAGAACTAAATTTCTTTGTGCTACATACACGGAGATGGACTTGATCCAGTGTGTAGGAGACAGACAACCAACCTTCATTAGACCTTTTACCTAACAAATGGTAACAACCCTGCTTCGATACACACAAAACTGACCGCAGAAACCACAAATTGTTATGGGAGTAGAATACAGAAATATATTTTAAGTCATAAAACCATAAACCTTAACCACAGAAAGAGACTGAAGTATTGATGGAACTGATTGAATAGGTGAGAGAGGTAGGAAATTGCTTCTTTTTTCCCCTTTTTTCCTTCATCCTACCGCAGCAAATACTAAACACCCCCTAAGTTATGAATAAATCAATAAGGCGAATGCACAAATAGAGGCAAAAAAAAAAAAAAAAGGCTCATCTGTCAAATGCAGGGATGGAGGAGACGGAGACAGGTAAGAGCAGAGGGCAAATGTTGAAGGAGAAGAAATAAGAGGACAGCTGACAGAGAGAAGGACGATGTCTTTGTTTTATATTTTGTAAAGCCAAGTGAGGTAAATGTGTGATCTGGGAATTGGGCAATATGAATAAGATGTGATTAGATTTGATAAAGGCGGAGAAAATGAAGGAAACTGAAATGGACAAGGAGGAAAGATAAGAGTGTCGGAGGGGAACAGGTCTAACGGAGTAGGAGTTTGAATAGGATGTGACTGGATGGATGATTGATGAATAGGTGCATCAATGAATGCATGATTAGGGGACAGTGATTATTTGCATATAGATGCATGATAAACTAGTGAACTGAATGATGGGAAGATGGGTGGATGGACTGAGAAATCTATCAATGAATGATGATGGATCTATGGGGAAAGAACGGGTGGACAGGTGGACACCTGGAATAGAATATAGATGGACAGTACAGTCGGTGTAAATGGATGATAGAAAACTTATTACATGGAAATGTGAATGGAGTGATTGGTAAAGGATGCATGATAGGGTGGGGCTCTTCTCCGTAAAATGATGACTCACTCTGATTCTATTAATAATCATCATCTCTTGGACTGATTAAGGTGCTAATCCTCCCTGCTCCACTGACTAACACGGGAACACACATGGCAGCAGCAGAAACACACAGATCCAGTCCCGGTTTTGTAACAAAATGGTTCATTCATACGTTAAGGAGATGGCAGATTCAACCACGTCTCCTGAAAATTGGGTCCTATTCAACTAAAATACGGACGCAATTAGGTTTTTGTAGGGAACATATTTGACTGGATGGATTATGTATGTTTGTGAGCTGGACTGAATTGAAGTTGAGACCTCTAATAGGAGCTCGGGTGTCCATAGAGCATCAGGCAGCCCAAAGGTCACACACACAATGAAAAAACAGCACTCTAATGATATTTTCAGAAAGATGAGCTCTTTGGAAACGAAAAAACAACCTGACCTTATAATGATGCATGACCGAATCAGTGTTCCAGGTCAACCTGACCCATGCACCCTGCCAGAGTTCCCCTCATTGGTTAGCAATTCTCCTAAGAGAAAAATCTCCATCTCCACCCTGTTATTCAGCGTACTTTTACCATCTTATGAATCTAATGGTTACCAGGAACCCTTGAAAACACAGTGCAACGCCGGTTCAACGAGTTCACGTCGTTCTATGAAGCACTACGTTCATTAAAGGCCGGTGCTGACTGTACAATGCACAGGACTGTTACCCCACAGTCTCACGTGGGCTTTAGGTGAGAGAACGTCTTTGGGTAAAGTTAGAGAAAGACTGGTTGTGTGCAAAGGTCAATTAAACACACCACACACACATACACAAAGCAGTACTAATAGTAGTAGTACTGAGAGAGTAATACTGATTTAAGTACTCTATAGTCAAGCAGTGCACCTGAACCTGCTCCACTTCATTCAAGTGACTTTTTCCACACATTGATAAATTATCTGATAGAGTTGGATGGCTGGGTGGAAAGGAGAGCGCATCTGTAAAGAGAACGACACTTCGAAGAAGAGGAGGGGTGAAGGAGAGGGGAACGTGGGGAGGAAGATGGATGTATAAAGAAGTGAATGGGCGGAGGATTATTTTAACCTGAGAGAATTAAATTTAGCAGGGAGCTGACAGAAGGGCCAGACCCAGCATCTATGCTGCCAACACACACACACACACACACACACAGAATAAAGAAGGCTGAAAACACCGCTGATTGAATACACACCTGAGATGCATCATTGGAGTGTGTGTGTGTGTCTGTGTGTGAATGTAAAGGCTAAGGGATGTGTGCACACTTGTTGGTGTGTGTTGGCAGAGGCTGGAAGCTGGCAGATGGTCAGAGCTGAGTCTCTCTCTCCCCTGTGGGTCCCTCTGCTTTCTCTCACGCTCCCTCCAGCTCCAGCTCCAGCTCCGGAGGGGGGTGGGGGGCTCCCTGCCTCCCTACCGCTACCCCCTCCTCCATGCCTGGAGCCTTGTACATGGATTGAAGGCTAATGCTGTCCGTTCAATTGTGAGGATGTTTCTGAGAGAAAAAACTTTTTCAAACCTCCACAGGTATCAGACTCAAAGGAAATCTATTTTTTTTGATTCGTTGTTGATCTGAGCCCTAATGTAGACTAGATTTTTATTTTCATTGCTGAGCTCAGAGGCTCAGTGTTCAGATGTTTATGGGCACATTTTAACGAGTACGGTACCTGTGGATTTCTCCTTTTTACCAAGATTTTTGTTTTGTCAAGTAATATAAGTTAAAATCACAATAAATGAAAGCGAACTTTTCTTAACTTCCAAATCTAAAATGCAACAGGTTCTAATAAAAACTCTTCACCTTATTTACACTTGGAAGCTGGAATCAAACAAGAACTTCCATCTCCGAGTAATGCAGAAATATATTTCGGTCATGTGGATTATCGCGTTCGTCTCAGCTTTTAAAAGGTAAATTATAGTGATAAAAAAAAAAACTGAGTGGAAACATGCAGCCAGAGCTTGGTCATTTCATATTTTAACAACAATTTTAGAATTACTAGGAAGAAGGTTCCTTTTGTGGTAAAACTGTTGCTACACACACAGTATCATGGGATGGTGACTTATATAAGGGGACAAACAAGAGGCTGCCACGGAAGATTCTATAATGCTGACAATAGATCACACTGGAAAAACTAAATATGAATTAAACAAATTATGAATATAAATCCATCTGCTCCGATGTCTGATGCAGCAAGTTGATAACAGTGGAAGCAGCTAATTGGGCAAAGTGTAGATGCTTTATGAGGAAGGGACCCAACGCCTTCATTTGTTTGTTTTCATCGTTGATCATTTTGCACCTTATTTAGAGTCTTTTCATTTTTGAGGCTTATTCTTGCGTTTTGTGTTCGTTGTGCATCTCTTTCTGATCATTTCCCTCCTTTAAATGAGCTTGTCTGAGCAAGCCATCTGAACTGGACCTTCACACTGTCTGGTCCCTGGGTTCCATGACCTTTCTGTCGTAGGCCTGTTCAGTAGTGAATCCATAAAACTAGGTAAAACTGTATAGGATGAAACTGGGCACAGTTCAAATAGTCTGCATGTGAAACATAAAGTTCTTCCTCCTCCAAACTACACTTCTGATTGGCTGACTAGTTGGGACTTCGCAGACTAGATTTCAGTAACTACCTGAAGTTGGATGAATGGCATCTGGCCATTGTTCGTGTTCATCTTGAAGCTACCGTGCAGTGAGGCCTAACACCAAGGCTGCTCTCCAGCCATCACATTATTTGTCCTCTCATCCCTCCTCCAGCTTCGAAAAGGGACAAGGACCCAGGTTTATTCTAGCAGATACTATGTCTCCTATAAAGCAACAGAGACAGGGATGATGCTAGTACTAAACTATGTGTCTAAAATATCATTTACTGTTATATTTATAGATTTTACAGTTAAAGCTTTTACACCTGCAATAAATGCAAAACCCTTTAGGAGTCATTAGATATCAAGAGTGACATTTTGTGTTTTCAAAGCGATGCTGAGTCACCATTTGAGGTTTCCCACATGATGAATAACCACGCCACGTACAGTGGGGAGCTACAGGATGGAGGTGAAAGAATGGAGGCGCCATATCAGCTGCATAAAATGCCCCCACCTTTCCATTAGAAACACACTTTCACCAGCGCCAACTCGTCAGGCTGACTGACCAAATCTCCTCCGCCAATCTGACCAGTCTATTTGCTGCGAGTGTGAGGTGAGAGCTGGTGAGTGAGTGTTTGATGGGCGATTTCCTGGCTGGGTGATGGTGTTTTCGATGACTGACGAGGTGGATGACTTGTTCGAGTGCGTCTGTGTCCCTGAGCTGACAGACTGAACCCCCTCCTCAGTTTATAGGCTGAATATCAAAGTGGCCTTCTCTCTCTCTCTCCTTCTCTTTGTTGTCACATCAACTCTCCTTTCCTCTTTGAGCTTTACTGTCATTTTTTTAAAGTCAGGCCGAATTTCCTTCCACTCTCTGTTCGAGCCTCTGTCGTCTTCCCCCTTTAACTCCATGCCAGTTGTGCTTTCCCTCTCCTCTGGACCATTCCATGTCCATTTTCTTCAATCCATTTCATTTTAGGACAATAACAATGGAGGGGAACATGGTACAATCATTTATACACAACTCATAACCAAATAAAAAATTAAGAAGGAAAGAAAAAATATCCAATCTTCATTTCAGACAGTGAAGCAGGTCATGTTCACCACTCTATTGTATCTCAGTGAATTGGAAATTGTCTTGATATTAAAAAAGCAGGGGCACACACCAAGTGCTACAGGGACAGTCTTGGAAGAAACAGCCACCTTGTTCTCACAGTTTTATTTTTGTCTAATTGATTCTAATTTAATTTCAGTTTATAAATTTACTGTTTACTTAAATAACCTCAAGTTGCATAAAATGATATAAATTTTTGGTTTCTGCTGAAATAAAAAGTGCAGCAGCCACCTAGTAAGATCATCTGTCTATCATCTGTAACCATTTACCCTGCTCAGGATCATGGGTGGCTGCATCCTGTCCCAGCTGTCTCTGGATGAAAAGCTGAGTCCACCATGGACAGGTCTCAAGTCCATCTCAGGGGCAACACAGAAAGACATACACAAATACCACCAATCGCACTCACATTCACAGCTACAGGCAATTTAGTTTTCCTTCAGAGAGAACATGCTCCACAACTCCTCACCAAAAGCCTCCGGTCGGCCGGGGATTTGAACCGGGGACCTTCTAGTTGTGAGGCAGCAGGGTCAACCCAAGTTAGATTAATATCCCATCATAGCAAAGATCCTTAGCAAGGTGAAGGCAGAACTTGAAGACGAGCATGAAACGAGTCAGGGCTTGTCTCACATGAAGCTGAAACAGGATTGAGATGTTTCCTCCAACAAACAGGATTATGTTGCTATATCTCCAGTCATCAATGACAGGCACTCGCTTAAACACCTGGAGCTGGCAGATTAATTTGGATTATATTGAATTCATCTCCATATTCAACTCCAAGCAACATTGCCTTTAAGCTGCCAAAGTCTCTCCCACAAACCATCCAAGATAAAACACTGCTTGATGCTGCTGTGTGCACTGAATAACAGCAAATAAGCAGGTTATTAATAATAAATATGATGCAGTCACTGAAAGTGCTGTTGACTCATAAGTTGATCGTGTTTGTCATATAAGTCCTGATTTGGGGCTGGAAAACTTCTGAACTACAAGAGGAGAAGAGAGACGTGTGAGAAGAGGGAGATGCAGAGAAAGGTGAGACAGAAGGACAAAGAATGATGCTGAAGGAGACACAGTGCTCATACTCCAAATTTTCCACCTTTTGTCACGTTACTACCACAAATGTAAAAGTATTTTATTGCTATTTTATGTGACAGACCAACACAAAGTGGTACATAATTGTGAAGTGGAAGGAAATTGATAAATGGTTTTCTAAATCTTTAACAAATACCTATCTGAAAAGTTTGGCGTGGGCCAGATCTGTGCAGTGCACAACTAATAGTTGTCTTGTGGACAGATTGTCCCACCTGAGGTGTGGATCTCTGCAGCTCCTCCAGAGTCACCACGGGCCTCTTGGCTGCTTCTCTGATTAATGCTCTCCTTGTCCGGCCTCTCAGTTTAGTGGACGTCCATGTCTTGGTAGGTTTGCATATGTGGTTTATGGTTGAGCAGTTGTACTTTGATCACTATCCAGATGCGTTGGAAATATGAAGTTTTAGCTTGACACACATGCATGTGCTCCTATATCTATTTACCCTGAGAATAGTGAAGAGATTATTGGGAAGAATCCCACAGGTTTGGAACATTCTGATTATGCGTAAAGGTGAACTGTTGATAAGACAAAAACACGCACATCCAGGAAGTATTTCCATTAATCCATCCATCCACAATTACAAAACTTTATCCTCATGGGTTGCCTGAGTGCTGGAGCTGCCCCCAGCTGTCACCCGTTGAAAGGTGGTCTACTGACAGTGAATTGGTTGCTCAAATTCTTCATCCATTGTGTAACATTTTCCCAATAAAAATCAGCCTGGAGAAATGTCTGCCTCTCACTCCACAGTTGGTCAGAACCTGCTCACGGCCCTCTTGAACTCCATACCGCTCTCCACTGCAGGATGAAATCTCTCAAACTCAAATCGCTCTCTCCCTCCCACAAATATGTAGCCGCCCACATCACATCTAACGGCAGCTTATAAAGCTCTTTTATCCAAAGCGCTTTACAATGTTGCTTCTCATTCACACACATTGATGCCATAAAAAGGTGCTCATCTGACCCACCGGGAGCAACTTGGACATGTAACCGGAACCACTGACGCCGTAGTCCGTGGATGACTGCCTTTCCAACAGATCTTCTGCCCCCCACATTAAATGGTAAGATTCCCTCCATTTTTCTAAAACTATAAAATTGTGCTTTGGTTGATAGTCACTCCTGATGTCGTGTCCCTCTTTTTACCACCTGCTACCAATCCAGACCAAGCCTCCCCGGAGCCTCCGGTTCTGACTCTTCACCTCCTGTAGATGGAGCCCGTCGCCGTCTTTCCCCGCACAAAACCTGACTTCACATTCTTCAGTCTGACTCTTTTCAAAAACCCTAAAAACAACTTTCTCTAACTCGTCCAAAAACAGGTCCAGCCTCCCCTGAAAGATGATGAACTAAAGTAACCCTCCTCCATCCTTTTAGCACAGCAAAGCTTACTCAGACATTGATTTTGTGCATATCGAGCTCCTCCATATCTCACTATTAGTTTAACTGCATTGACTGGGACCAGCTCTAGAAAGCCACACTCCTCCTACCCCAGTCTTTAAACTCCTCCTTGAATCCCTCCATCCATTCCACTGAAGCCTCCCCCTTAAGAGCTTTTGCATTTCCAGCTCCTCCATGTCTGACCATTACTCTAAGTGTGGCTCTCTAGAATTCCTCATAACGCCAGCAGAAGAAACATTCCTTCTGATCCTTCAAGTTTAGACAAACTAGCTTCATCCCTCTATCATGTCCAAATGTTCAGAAAATAAATGTTATATATTAATATTTAAACCATATTGAGTTTATTTCCTCCCAACAATAGCGTGAGAAAACACTGCCGAGTTTAAGTTCATGAAGATAAAGTATATCTGATCAAAGAGAGCTAAAAAGATTTCTCTCTATATCCACTTCAACTTTGAAGCCTGTTTTTGTCTTTTCAGTCAAACTAACCTACGGCCCAAATTATTCCATTTGCTTGTTACGCATTTAAAGTACTAAAAGTAAATTAATAGTAAAAAAAGGTGATTTAAAGAAAAATAATTTAAAAAATGAAAATTGTTAAGAATAAAAACTGAAAATTAGACAAAAAGAAAAGAAAGAAGGTGAAAGGAAAATGAGTATAGAAAAACAAAACACTGAAAAAAGTGAAATAGAATAATAAAAGTAAATGATGGTGTTTTCATTCAAAGCGCTTTAAAACGTGTCTCATTCACACACACTAATGACAGCAGCTGCCATTCAAGCCAATTCACGTCAAAATGCAAAGACTAACAAAATGTAAATCAAAGTATAAATCAAATCAAAGTTACACCTCTAAACTGAACCGATTCTTTAGTTCGCACTGACCAGTGCAGAGTTACAGCTTGTACAGAGGTGGAGGTCACATGTGGATCATCATGTGTCATTTGGGACACATGAGACAAGGCGTGAACAGGTGTCCCATTATCTGGGGAAGGACATCAGCATTCTAAAATAATCATCCTAAATTTACCATACAGACTATTATTAGTTATCAGCCTGCTGCCAGAAATTTGCTCATTTGTTGATGCCATAGACATCTGTTGACCAAAAAGTAAAAATACATCAGCGAGACAAACTGCTTACACTGGGAGACTTGTGGGTTTATTCCAAAAGCCGGGACTTATTTTTCACCAACGTAGCACCGTATGCTCCGATTCACTTCCTGTTATTTCAGCCGGTGAACATTTAAGGTGGAATTCCAGAGCCTCTAAAGGGAGTGGACACAATTTATAAGGGTCTTGGTTTTGGCAAAGAATTATGTTCTGACTTAAAGAATTTGAGGCACTTGACAACGAGCAGTGAAGCTGTTCTCAATGCTCACGGATGCAGTTTGTTTGCTTCAATTTACTGACCTGCTGTGTTCTGTAGGCAATGAGCGTCATACTGTACCCGATTCTCTGCTGACAGCTTGACAACACCTGTGCCAGCAATGAAAGTTAAAAAGCACTCAATGAAACGAATTTGAATGAAGTTCTGAAACGTAAAAGTCCTGCACTTTGGAAGTGCACGTGCATCATCATAAAAGCTTGTGTGAGGACGTGACATTGACTCAGGCGGCCAAGTTTTCAAAGATTTTTATGGAGAAAGAAGGTAACTGTATCATGATGTAGCTGCATCATAACATCCTGTGCACCATAGTCGGATGTAGCTGAAAGAGGAACTGCAGCAAAGGTGCAGTAGAAATGTAGTTTGGTCCTGGGGGTACTGCACTGAGCCAGCCTGTTCTTGTCCACTGTCTCCAAAAGCACCACTTTGTCCAGTCCTTTTAAGCTACATGGTGAAAGGAAGTATGTGCGTGATTTGTCCCCGTTTGTTGCGTTTTGTTTTCATGTAATTTATCTAGTAACGTAACTGTACCTTGGAGTCACTATCTGATGCTGTGGAATGAGAACATGTTGACTGAGCAGAATTACGAGAGAACTTCAAAAACTAGCACACAACTCTGAACATCAATATTGATACTCGTGAGAGTGGCCCAGAATTGTAGTTTGTAGTTACAAGGCCGCCGCTGATTTCTGGGACTTGAACCCACAATCCCTGGCTTACAAAGCCAGTGTTTTCCTTAATGTTAGGCCAGCAAAGATTGAATTAGCAATTCCAAACACCACAGACTGCATGTAATGCTAGAAGATCTCAGGAAACACACTTGCCCTGAGGCCTCAGTAGTGAGAGCACTACGTTTGTTGAAAACTATGATGGTTCAGTCCCTCGTCACTTCATTTCTACTCACAAAAGGCTGTTTTACATCACAGTGGAGGCTTCATCACATTAGCTGATAGATGTTGTACATTCAAAACATTTATTATAACATGAATCACATTTACACTTTGGTTCAGGGTTTTAGAAAAGTGTAAAGACTACACACTAATCCACAGCCCCAAGCCAAGGACACATGAGGACACAACATCTCTGTCATGATCTGGTCTTCAGCTCCACTTCCTGCCCACAACTTTTATTTTGGAGCCCCATTTACCTGCTTCCTGCCTCATGTTAATTCATCAGCCTGATTGTTTTCACCTGTCCCCAGCCCTCCCCACAGTCCCCTGCCAGATCCTCCGTCTAACTCGCTCCCTGGTTTACCCGACATGCGTTTGTGGATTCCTGATTCTTGTTTTTGAACTCTGTTCTCTGTTCCTGGCCTGAGGTTTGGTTTTGTTATCTACGCCTTATATCCTTGAGTTTAATGTTTAGCTACCTGTTGTGCTTTTTTCGTGTCCTCCTCTCAGGAGTGAATTTATGTTAGTCCTTAGTTTTCTCCATTAATAAACCTGGTTATCAGTTTCTTCCATCTCTTCACTTGGGTCCGTCCTTATATAAAACTGTGACAATCTCAAGGACATGGACTGAAGCAAAAGACAAATCTGCTTCCTATTATCCCTTCTTTAAGAGGAGACCACACTATAAATTTCAGGTCACTGCTGTCAGTGTGTGTTCATTTCTATAAATGTTGGATGGAAATCCATCACCGAGCTGCTGCAGCTCTGCAGGATGGGTGGTCAATAGAGACGAGAGACGAGAGAGAGGAAGAGGCGATGAATCACAGAAACCTCTGCTCTAAAATATGTAGCTCTAAATCAAACTGTGAAACGTGGACACAACAGAGGAGGAATAGTCCAGAGATAAATGGGAGACACAAAAAGGAAGGATAAAGATTTAATGGACAGCCACTGTGTTATCAGATACATGTAACATTTAATCACAGGGTCAATTTATCTGAAATAACTTTAAAAAGACCATTTAAGCTCAGACTAGCCTGGTACAAGGCTCGATTCCTTGAGAATAAGTTCAAGTGTAATGTCACAGAGGAGGACAGAGACATTTGCACATCAAGGTTGTAAAAAGTATGCTTTCAGCCTCGTAAGACAAAATCTGCAGCTTCAGCTTAGGTCAGTCTGTAGCCAACAGTGAGCCCTGTGTGTGAGCAGCCATTAGAGCAGAGTCTGAGTGTCCATTAGAACCTGTGAGGGGCCACCAGCAAGTGAGCTATGTAGTCCTTTACCGTGAGGTTTGTCTCAAGAGGTTTCTTTAATTAACAGTAAAATCATGAATAGTGGAGTCACATCTCAACTGTCACTCAGTCCTGTGGGTGATTTGCTGAGCAAGCCCAAAGCGTTTGACCAAACTGAACCAAAAAGCTATGAAAGTACCTCCGTGAGCTTAGATCTACAGATTAAGATCCACTCTGCTTACTTTTGATCATTTTCTATATGAAAACTTTTTTTTATTTTTTATGCGCCTTCAAACACCAAACCCAACAATGAAGCCTTCTCTACTCATGTTTAGTGTCAGTCAGTCTTCAGTCTGGATTAGCTTGTGCCGTAGACTCCGTCGCAGCCCCAAAACCAAGACACATCACGTCTTCATCATAGAGCATGGAAAAATTTGTTAAATATCTTTACCCCAGATCCTCTAAATACTCATAATTCCATCAGGGGATCTTGACCCTTGCTTACATCATCCTGATATGCCTTCATTTACATAAGACGGACAGCATCCTTTAGGAATGTCCTGCCTTAGGACACTTGGTAACTGGCCTATACTATGAGTCATGTCTCAGTAAGTAGAGAAAAGTTGTTTACTTTACGGTTGAATGCATCTTATTTTTACCTGATTTGGCTCTTGCTTAAATTTTATGCTAATATTTCATCTAAACTGTGTTCCAGCTAAATCCCTGTGTGTATATATACACACACACACACGTACCATGTGCATTACTTTTGTTTGATTAGTGTAGCAAAGCTGTGAATACTCAGATTAAGTTAGTAAAAACCCAATTTAAAAAAAGTTGTAAATAACATCTGAATGCAATGATTTGCAAATCTCACCAACACATATTTTATTCACAATAGAACATAAACAACATGTCAGATGTTGAAACAGACATTTTACCCATTCATGGAAAATACTAGCTCATTTTGAATAAGATGGCAGCAACACATGTTTTTGTTATTTCGTTAATTATGCTAAATAAGATAAATTCACATTAAAAACATCTTCTCGACTGCCTCTGCTGTGTTTGGACCTTAACTGTGAAATTCTGGCCAATGAGTTAATGAAATTTTGAGTAAGTGAAATAAAATTAAAGAAACGCTTGATGTTCACTCACAAGAGACGCTGTCTGAACACAGGAAGGCCGGGAGGGTGATGAAGAAGCAAAGAGGGCACAGAGAAAACCCAGCTTTCTAATGAAAATGAAACCTTTCCACGGGCAGGGGGCACAACATCATCTATAATACTATATAATAACAATACTGCTAATAACACTAATCATAGTGATGAATGCAGTTCTCCTTACATTGTGTAGTTCTCTGACCTGTTGAATTACCAGCATTTAGAATGCATGTTATCAGCAGAGAACATGAGGACTATGAATGTGAGTGTTGACCACTGTTGTTTCAATTCAGCTGCAGTGGGCTCCAATTAAACCCAGCCTTCACTGTGCTGCAGGGTCTTTTCATTTTCATGCAAACATGGTAAATTGCTGTCTGTCTCTCCATCTGTGGAGCTTTTACACAACAGAGTTGTCAGTCTGCTGCAGGAAAACAAACTTAAATAGTCTAATTACGCAGGCTTCTTTTCACCTTCCAAAGTCAACAGCCTCTTTAATGATTTTACAGGCTGAGTGATACTTGAAGGTGTAAGAAAGGCACACACTTCATGAATAGTCAGTGTTTCACTGGTAGCCCACTCTTCTCTGGATTCACTCAGCTTTTTCGAATTGATATTAATGTGTTTGTCTGTGTTTGGCCTCTGGGTGCCTAATGTTTTACCCCCCTGATGAGAATCATCCGGAGCTGAGAGAAAGTTGAGCAGTTAAATGCTCAGTGTCACGGTGACTTTTTTTCTCTGTACTGCCCAGAGGGAAGAGCAACAGGACAGTTCCTCCACGCTGAGCAGGCAGCAGCAACATCAGATAAAAGCCTGGGTGTAGTCACTATTGTCTGATCCTAGAGAGCTTGAAGAAACATGACTTTAATTGTGTTATTACTGTGTTAGTGAGCGTCTGAATGTAGCTGCTGCTGCTGCTGCTGGAGCTCGGGCAGCCTGAGGTTTCCATCAATACACTGCATCTAATAAACACGTTGAAGTATAACATGTCAGGATTTGCTAGTGATAAAAACCTTTAGTCCTGGACCCTGAGTCCTAACTAATGATGTTTCTATATGTATTTGTAAGGAACATAACTGGAATCTGATTAAATTAACATGATCACAATATGCTTTTAGTTGGCGTAAACATTTTGCAAACATGTTGATACTGAACACATCAGTAAAACTTTTCCTCATGACGTTTTTCTTTACAGACAACTCAGCAGATCCAATTCATCTGGCGGCAGCCTTACAAAACTATAAGACTATCACACTCCCACAGCACAGGAAGCTCACGATCTGCCCCAGTAGAGACTGAAACCACAATCCCTGCACAAACACCTGTTTATTTAGGTTGAAACCAAAGCACAATCTTCCACAACCTTTACCTAAATGAATTTTCTTGCCTCGACCTTAACCCTTTGGAATTCACTTGACATTATTTACCATCACGTTCTGAGCTTGTTGTGATAGATCCCCTCATAAAATGTTGTCACCGTGTGTAATCTGGGAACATAATGATGTAATCATGTGATCGTCTGTATCCTGTCCAGCACTAGTGTGAGTAGCACTAGGACCAGTCATTTACAGTAAAACAAACTGTATCAGTATTGATCCTGAGCAATATTACAAGAGGTTGGATGGATAATCAGTAAAAGTTACTCACTGCTAAACTCAATTCACTTAGAGCCTCAACAGTACAGTCCCGTGGATTCAAAAGTAAAGCTTGTAAAGCGGTGTCACTTTTAAATCGGACTATTTTCAAGCCTTGTAAGATACGTTTGATAATTGAGACATTCGCTGTTCTGCTCAGAGGTTTAGACACGATCTGGTTCAAACAGCATAAAAAGCATCAATAAAAGAAATGGACGAGAAGCTTTTTGAAGCAGATAAGAAACCTTATGAGTGTTTTTATTTTTCAGTTTTTCCTCTCAGCTTCCCTTGTAAACAATTGATTTTTGCTCCTGGATGTTTCCTTTATTTGTTGCATGTGTCGGCTGAGCCAATACGCAGACTTTGTCTCTTTAGGAATGATTTTGCTTGGTTAAACAATGGTTTATCACTGTGTGGCTTTTAAGCCGTCAACATACAGCAAGTCCACTCAAACTGAGAGGAGCAGGAAATTGATCCACACCCTGAAACTATGACCTTCCTCTGAAGGCACCACTGACATTTGCCTGCCATTTAATCTCTGACAAGCTTCCAGTTAAGGGAACATGGAGTGAAGTAAAATAAAATGAAATGAAACAATCACCCAACAGTGCATCACACGGGACCAGCGATGCAGCTTCTTCTGTAAAGTGAAGGTCCGTCATAGAACTCAGCAGTCACTGAAATTAAAGGGACCGACTTTTTACAACTCAACATAAGTGTATGTTAGAGAATGTAGAGCTTGAAAATATAGAGAGGATACGATGGGAAATACGATGGCAAGTGTCAAATTTACCCTCTAAGGATGATGAGAGAAGGGTTTGGCCAAGATAGTTGACTGACTATGGGATTTATTTCTTATAAAATGTCTCTGGATTTCATATTCATATTCATTCATCAAAGCTGCATTCATTCTTTTTAGTCACTGGAAGCAAAGGAACCGGCTTCTAATCATATTAAGTATTGTTCTGCTTGATTTTTTTAGCAAATAAAAAAAATGATCCTGCAGACAGATAAAGACAGAAGCCCTCACTGTCTGCTGCCTGACCCCAGTTTGGTGCCAGGCAGGTAGTGTGCTAATCAGCAAGTAATTCATAACTGTCACGTTTGCTGCAGCCATTTTCCGAGCAGAAGACAGTTCTACATGGTGTTTGTTTATATGACTGGACAGAAGATGTGTGCAGGTTAAACTAGATGCAGTGGTTTATACCAGAAAACAGTTTTCTTGTCTGTGAGGAAGGAGCCAGGGATCTTTGTTCTTTACAAAATAGGTTGTTCTGGTGTGGTTCCTATTCCACAGAACACATCTATGGAAAGTTGACAACCTCAATAGGATGGGCAGAAGGTTCGTGCATACAAGATTACATTAGTACAAGTACATTTGAGTACTAAGTACTAAGGTGTTTTGCTTCTAGTATCTAGCTTCGAGTTGCTGGGCAGTAAAATCCTCATCAAGCCAGAAAACGCATTTCCTGTGAAAACAGAAATTCTCACGCGTTATTCTGTGAAAACAAACATGGCAATGACCACTGAAAAGAGCAGAAACAAAAGGAAAAAATACAAACAAAGCACAGATTTATGAAGAGATCCCGGATGGAGAAGTGTGGACAACACAGGTTTGGAAAACAAAGGGAACTTCAGGTGACATTCTAGTTACTATATATAACACTGTTTCTGCACTTAGTTTTAACCAGTTTACACATTTTTACTTTTACCGGGTAAACCTGAACATCTAGAAGCAAATACTACTGCTCCCTAACTCGGGATGAAGAGGACAAATCCTTCAGAATGATTGTGGGCCAAAGCTGGGCCACGTTCACAGAGACACAAAATACTTTCACTACTTTGCTCTGATGGGAGCACACAGCAATTCAAAGTAATGAGAAACATAAATGCTCCCTGTGAGGAGAGGTTGTGGGAGTACTCACACCCTCATCAATATTTATACAACTTAGTCCAGTTATTAATTCACTGGACCTACAAGGTTTGACTGCTACTGGAGAGGAGCGTCAGGGTTTGGAATTCAAGAGGTTTTTTCCCCTGCGTGTGTGGTGTGTGCATTGTCTACTCAGCAACAGGAAGCAACACCATCTAACTCAGTGGTTCCCAGTTTGGGGGGCCCAGAGTTCCAGACAACACCTAAATGTGAACAGTGTATAGCAGCCGTGCCACACTGCTAGCATGGATACGTTTGTGAAAGGACAGCTAAGAAAACGTGAAGCTGATGGTAAGTCAATGCCAACGGCTTCAAAGGCTGCAGGTAAAATACGATGGTGCATTTCTCACTCTTGGTTTTAGCTGCACAGCAGTTGGTAATGAGGAGAAGCCACAGTGTGTCGTCACTTAGAGACTTCACACCCTTAATACAAAGAGAAGCCTGTTGTAGCATCCAGGTAGCAAACAGAGTCGCACAGTGTAAAAACTGCATCTTATAGCTTAGGAATTAATACTGTCTGCCGCTACTGATATGGTTTCAACTATGAATGATGAACCAACAGCCAACACAGCAAAGCTGGTACAGTGAAACTATTCAATGTTCATAATGTGTTCATTTGTATTTAAGCTAAAAGCAGTAATTGATCCAAAATGCCAAGTGGTTCTGATGAATATGTATACTCTCTGTGGAGTGGTGTGGTATTTTGGTTGCTCATTATTCTTCTGGCTTGTTTATAAATTACAGGTGATATTAAAATAAAAGTTTGCCATACAAATGGCAAGTCTGAAAGTGGAGAAAGTTTGGGAACCACTGATCTAACTGGACACATACACATGCTGTGGTTACGGTGTTTTTCCGGTAGCACGATCAACAGGTCGCCTGAGGTGATGAGAAACAGCTTTTGTTACTCAGTACTCAAATAATAAAATAAGATGCATTACAGGTGAAGCAGCTGTGAGTACACAAAGTGACACCAGCGTCACCACACCTTTCTTCTCTTTGATTGACCCTTTCATGCAGGAATTATTACGGTGATAAACTGGAGAACAGTAGTGCAACTACCAGTGTTTTGACTCTGATGAAAGACGCAAACTGAAACAAGTTGGTCTAAACCTTTATTCATCCCACAGTGGGGACAATTCCACAGTCATTTGCTGGTGTTACAAGAGATTTGATGTTACAATCATTTTCACATTAATCTTTAGTGCGCACACTTAGTGCTTTAGCTTGATGACTTGTAATATTTCCTTTATACTTCTCTGCAAGTATAAAGTAAATGTTTCCAAACTGCCTGAGTGTGGTGCTGCTCTGTTGGATTCAGCTGTTAACGCTTTCCAACCTCAATACCTTATTATAATCAATGGGACAGATGTGATTCCTGTTCTTAATGTGTCAGCATCTCCTCCTCTTCAGTGCAGGGAGCAGTGTTTGGGAGTTGTCCTAGCAAAGTGTAGGTGGAGAAACAAGGGCTCCATGTGGAAGAGGGAGGCAGAAGGTGGATAATCAGGATCAGACTTCTCTGTGTTGATGAAAGGTGAAAACATGGAGGCAGGAGACTTGTTAGGGAGGTACTCTACCTGTGTGTGTGTGTGTACCTGGTGTGCACCTGCCTCTGGGCCTGTGTGTGTAGAGAGTTGTTCACTGTATGAGAGTGTGTATTGTGAGACAGTGTGAGAAAGTGCGTGTCCCCTTGTCCTCCTCCCACGCTCCAGATCCTGGAGCAGTGTTCAGTATCAGACTCTCAGATTATTGATCGACGTCCTTGATTTGCTTCTCGTCTTCAATTTCGTCCTCTCCTCCACCTCCCGGGCCCTCATGCAAATACCCTTTAATTTTTTTAATCCATCTATCATCCGTCCTCTGTCCTCTGTTCTTCGTCTGTTGTTTCTCCCTTTTCATCTCTGCTCTCTCACAGGCTTTTTATCATATCTGTCCCCTCAGCTACTTTCCCTCCCATCACATCATGCTTTTATGTTGCACACGTACACTTCAGGGGTTTGAGTGACATAAATCTCTGCTGATCAGTGAGGAATCAGATTCAATTTCCAATGCATTTCCTTTTTTGAGTATGATTAAATAACCATGGCAGGACATTATTATATCACCGCTCCAATATTTGGCTCTCTGTAAAAGTATGTCTCAGTATGTCTGAAATTACTTATTTAGGGAAAAGCTAGGCAGTTAGCATGATTGTTGAGAGGGGATTAAATCAGTACCTCTGATCACAAAGCTGCTTTTAAATGTTTTAGGTGTCAAAATAAAATGAAAATGTGCTTAATCTGTCATAACAAAGTGAGTGTAAATGGGCTGCATTTATATAACGTGTTTCTACCTATTCTACCTGCTCAAAGCCCTTTACACTGCTTTTCATTTACCCATTCACACACACACACACACCAATGGGGGAGCTTCTATGCAGCTGGCCAACGCTCACCGAGAGCAACTAAGTTCAGTATTTTACTCAAGGACACTTCGACGTGTGACCGGAGGAGCCGGTGGTCAAACCAGCAACTGTGGGGATTGGTGGACGACCACTCTACGTCCTGCACCACAGTCGTATTAGTATTATAAGTAGTATATAGCCTAACTTTGTCCATTGTTTGGCTAAACGTGTAATGGGCTCATTAAGGATTCAACGTCTTAAATGCTTATTCTGTTCAGCATCACAGGACTGCTGCAGCCAATCCCAGCTACTGGGGGGAAACTGGAGAACCTGAGGGAAAACCTACTCAAGCACAGGGAGAACATGAAAACCACTGGCTGGTCGGATTTGAACCGGGCAACACAGCAGCACTAGTTTCTCTGGTGTTAGAACTTATTGCACAATTTGAATCAACACTCCTAGGTCCCCTCAGAGTCGTCACAAAGTCAAATCTGAACATACAAAAAAATCATCTGAAAAATAAAAAGTCCAAAAATCCACTTTTTAAAAAAATGATCAGAACAAGTTATGAAATTCATGTACGCACAAGTGAACTGCAAATAGTTCAACTAATAGATTTCTTCAAAATAAGCCATGAAGCACTGCAGCACCTTTCCTAACATGTAGCTTGTAGAGTTAAAGAAGTGACTGGTGTCAGGTTTCATCGACCAAAATGAAACCAAAAGGTTTCATACCTTTATCCACAAACCGACGCTCTCTGGTCCCGTCACTCCCCCATCTCTCAAAAGCTCATGTGAAGTCTAAACTTCCCAGCATGCCGAGGGTATTGGAAGCAGCATTACTTCTTTGCAATTCTCTTTCCCACTGGAACACCTAGATGTAGACCAAGCCCGAATCAAATACCCACAATCCCCTAGGCGAACAGAAGGGGTCTGGCAGTGTTAAGTTCGATGAAGCCGTGTCAATAAAACAGCACTCACGTTGGCAGTAACCAGGAAAATCTCTCTGTTCACTACTGTAGGTGATAACAATGGTGGGAGAACTTTTACAGAGGCTGAGATTTAATAAAGCATCTGATAAAATGGAATTGCATGTTGCATTATAACGAAAGACAAAAAGAGCTAAAACATGAGGAACCACACGAAAACATCTGCAGTGCCAGCAGCCCATAAAATGCATTTAAAGACATGCAGCAAGAGATGGTTAGGCCACAAGAAACTGTGAGAGGTAGTATAGAAAGAAATAATTCAGATAAAGAGACTGCAGAGGGGGTCGAAGTAAGCTAGTTAATGACAAAGAGGAAGAAATGAAAACGTTGGTGGCAGAGAGGAAAAGGAAGGACAGTGAAATGGAGGCAAAGAAAGACATGAATACAGAGAGAAATTCATTGTAGAAAATGAAAACAACACGCTTACAAGGACAGGTGTGATGGGAGACAATAATGGGAGGAGATAAAGGGGGGGAGGGAGGGGGGCACAGAGCAGACTGGAAACTGCTCATGGGGGATAGAAAAAATGACTAAGATACAAGGACACGACGATGTCTCGTTTTTTTCCCCCCGTTTGTTGTCGTTAGCGCCATTAAATTATCCTCGTCCACTCTGAGATTTAGGTCACAGGTGTAATTAATTTAATGTGGAGACTGAAACAGCCTGATCTGTCTTTGTACAACGCAGGGGTGAGAAACCATGCTCCTCAAGGGAGGATGTGTTTTCCCTGACTCTACTATGCTTCCCCAGCCTCTGACTGGCTGAACACACCTGACCCAGGTAAAGAGCAGTGGGTGGTGCTCCGAGAGTTGGAAAACAAGCAGGGCTGTCTCCCACCACGAGCACTGGTGATCCCCCGACTTTTCATCTAGCAGGTCAGACGTTTCTCATCTACTGAAACATTTCTCCAGCTGTTTGACGGTGTGATGCAGAAGTGACGATATACTGAAAAGCAGATGAACATTTTGCCTTAATCTGCTGCACTATGAGCAGCGGTAAAAGGTTTGTTACTAAACACCTTCCTCAGGTCATTTAACTTCACGACTTCAAAGGATCAAATATTAAATGAATATCACAGCTTCACAAAGATGAACTGACCTTCCAGATAACGCTACACTGACTGCTTCTTAGAAAATGTCTGAGAGACATTGATGACTGATGTAATTCTACAATCAGTCATTAAGGTTGGACCGTCATACAAGAGGCGTTTCCTCTGTTCCCTCAAATGTCGGATTGCAGACGTCGTCTTTGTTAGTAAAGGAAAGCTAAACTTTTGAGCACTTGCTGCAGTCAGCCATGGTCAATTTTCTGCTTGTGTAGCACGTTTATCCAAAGCGCTTTACAATATGACTTCTCACTTATGCATTTCTACACACAGTGATGGCGGCTGCCCTGCACGGTGCTCACCTGAGCCACCGGGAGCAACGTGAGGTTCAGGGTCTTGACCAAAGACACTAACATGCAGCCAGTAGGGCACAGGAGTCAAACCACTGACCCTGCAGTTTGTGGATGACGACTCTACCGACTGAGCTACAGGCCTGTTCACTCAAGTTAGGAAAGTGCAGGATTTAAATTCACACGTCTCAGTGAATTCCTACAAATTTGAGACTGGTTCCAACTTGTTACCGGGTTCTTTATACCTACACACTAAGCAGTCCTGCAATAAATGACCTTGTACTAAAGAAAATGTGAGAAGTGTTAAAGCACAGGAACAGTAACTGCAGCAGAAGCAGGGGCTACAGGCTCCAACCTAAAGTTGAATTAACAGCTCAGTGTGTATGAAGACTGTGATCACCTTCATGAAGGACAGTGTTACTGCAGAGCCATTAGACAGCATTACTTTTATCTTCAAGTATGTAATAAATTGCGTGTATTTAACATTATGAAAGTGTGTTACTTTCGAGTATTTAGGTTTCAAACCAGCCAGATCAGAATACTACACACTATAAATTCATATAGTGGTTATAGAGGGAATTTTTACTACAGCTCTAGTGAGCTGTAGTAACATTTATCTGCTGATCCCAAATGCAAAGAAACAACTATCTGATTATAATCACACTGCTAACAGCTTCAGTATTACAGGCAAAGCTTCTAAGCTCACACTGGGTTGTATAATGAAGAGAAGAAACATAAACCTGAGAATTTGCATCTTTAAGCTTCGAGGCTGCTAAGACACAGTATTGAAAACCAGTTTGGAGCTTTAAATAATAAGTCATGCAGAACAGTTGCTGTCTGAAATGCCTCATGCTGTGTTGAAGGCAACATCCATATTGAACATTAACATTCATTTCCTTGACTTGTAACAACCGGATCGAGAATGGACTTCGTTAGCTTCTGTGAGTCAGTGGGGAACTGGTCCAAGTAGATTCTAATTAAGGATGCACCGATTTCTCAGCTGATATCTTGACTCGTGGACTGGCATCGTCCTATTGCCCCTTCACTGATGGCCTATTTCATGTTTGTTCAGTTTGTTTTATACAAAGAATCTGACGTTGAACTCTTTAACTACTGTGATTAAACCCTCCAGTTTGTTACCATGTCCAGGTTTCAATCAATGATGCTGACTGAAGAAGTGCAGAGCGCTCGTGTTGAAGCAACAGGTAAACTAGACTACAAATAGACTATTATTTTTGAAACTATTATTTTTGTGTGATTACATAAGTCCTTAAAGACATGTGGCTCATGTAACAGTTACTGTGTAATTCTATATTTCTTCCTGAGAAGGTGTTTTTACTTTGTGTGACAGATCCACCACTCCACTAAAATGAAAACCCTACTGGTTTTTTTTTTATTTTGACAGTGTCATCCTGTTTAATGTCTGCTGCACTGCCACACATATCAAACAAAGAAAAAAAAAATACATGAAGAAAAGAAAATAATGAGCAACCCTACAAAAACATGATAGAATGAACATTCCTACATGCATCACCTCATTTGCATTTCATCATTAGTTAACATGAGGTCCAAGGACCAGCCTGGCGTGTATGCATGCAGTGACACAAGAATCCAAACACACGAATGGAGAAAATCTATTTAGTGTCCACACACAACTACAGATGTACACATACGCTACAGCAGTGCACTGAAGGAGTCAACAATGCTGCATAAAGAACTGGAATAAATATATGTGCATTTCATTATTAACACAGCTAATCCAAACAAGTCAAATAGCATGAGGATGTTGTGTAACGTGTTGTGGAAAAATATGTAAATGCTGTGTCCTGTGCAATGATTTGCTGATGATGCTGTTATTTACCTCCAGGTCTGGTGCATGTGGTGCTGCAAGATAAACAGCCTTGGGCCAAAAGGAGAGGGTGTGGATGAAGAGAAGAGAAAAGAGAGAGAGAGAGAGTGTAGAGGGCACAGTTAGCTAGCTACAGAGATAAGTGTGGGGATGAAGATGAAAAGAGTACAGGATGGCTAAGAGAGGGGACAGCAGGGGAGGGATTGTGGGAATAATACTGGTCTGTTCTACTCAATATTTTAACAGATGGCACCCTCACAGTCTCACACACACACACACACACACACACTTTGTCTCTCACACGTGCCTACACTCATGCTGTGTTCACCAAAATACGCACAGACCGGCTGGAAAACCGGGCTGCAGTTCAGGAGAAGATGGACCGAGTGTTTGTGTTTACGTGTGTAAAGCAAACGACGGCATCATTTATTTTTACATTTGGCCTTTGTTTTGCTAAAACACACTGGGGTTCGAACCATTTTGCTTTGCCTTTGTTTACATTCAAATATATCTATTCATCCATTATCCAGGGTCATGGGGCTATGGAGCCAGCTACCCCAGCTGTCACACTGTATATGTGCTTAAAATGACATTTTCCTAACGTAGTGTTGTCACATGGGCTGCCAGCTGGTCGACATACAGTAAAGAAATGCTCCTCAATGACCTCTGTTCCACTCATTTTCCAACTAACCCTGCCTTTCCCACTGATGATTACCTGGATGAGGTGTGTTCATTCAATTAGAAGCTGCAAGATACCAATTCCCTTTGCTTTCTCCTACTCCACACTCCTCTGAGATGGTATCGTCCAGCTTCTGGTCAACAGAAAACACCCAATACTGGTAATCAGCAGTAACAAGCAGAGCTCCAATAGAGAACATGGCTCAGAACCCACAGTCACAGTCTTTTAAAAAGAATTATACTCACTGTTCCTAGTGCAGTTTGGCAGGTGGATGATGTGACATATACAGAACAACCAGTCGCCACTAAAACCAGGTGAGTGGTGCAACATGCTGGACTACTGGTTATACATGACATCAGCTGTGGTATTGCTGACTCTGTCTATGGCCATACATAGAGAAACGAGCTAGTACAGACTCATTTTACACTTCAGGGCTTGGAAACCCAGCATAATTGCTAGCACCCATGGATGAATCATAGCCTCATAGAATGTATTGGACAAATAGTAACAATATTCACAAAAAGAAATAATTGTCAAAGCAGCTTTAACTCTGAATCGTTAGTGATTGTTATCAATCTGCTATAGATTTAGTCACTAGGTGGCGTGAAAAGTGATAAATGGTTTGCAACTTTCATTGCATCGTGGGAATCAGCTGTCTGGTCTAATTAGATGTATGCATGACGTAGGTGTAACCGGGGTCTTCAAATCCAATAAATGTGATTTTATAAATTGTATTTATTTGCACAGTACATATTGTACCGCATAAGCAGATTTATAACAGTGAATCAATAATGTAATTAACACCATCATTACTTTGTTGGCAGAGGATGGCTTCAGATAATATAACAGTAGGACCATAAACACTGAATCAAAATCTAAAAGGTTTATTATACAACTGAAACATCAAGCATACGATCAGTATGCTTGCACAAGGCACTGATGACACTGTAAATCCTGAGTCCTATAGGGTGGAGTTTCAGGTGGGGAGGTAAGTGGGTGATTTTGAGACCTTGTGGAGGCCCAATATATAACTAATGACAAACAGCTGTGTAGTAAATAAGTTATAAACATTTAAAAAACCTTATTCAGACAGTAACAGAGGTTGAAAACAAAAGCATCTGCTTTACTTGGTTTTTCTTAAAATAGCTGAATATACATGTTTGATTGGTCTTAAATGTTCCGTGAAAATGACGTTTCTATTGTTGTGGTCAATATCATTTGATGAGGTTGTTTTAATCAGGATCCATCATGTGAGCGTCTATCTACTGTACAATACTAAGAACGGAACGGACAAATAAAACTGTTGCTCCGGCGAGATCGAGAGAGAGAGAGAGAGAGAGAGAGAGAGAGAGAGAGAGAGAGAGAGAGAGAGAGAGAGAGAGAGAGAGAGAGATCGAGAGAGAGAGATCGAGAGAGAGAGATCGAGAGAGAGAGAGATCGAGAGAGATCGAGAGAGATCGAGAGAGATCGAGAGAGCGAGATCGAGAGAGAGATCGAGAGAGAGATCGAGAGAGAGATCGAGAGAGAGATCGAGAGAGAGATCGAGAGAGCGAGATCGAGAGAGAGAGAGAGAGAGAGAGAGATACACTTGGCAGGCAGGGCAAAACACTTTGACACCTCGTCACACTCGGCCCCGAGACACTGGCACATCACAGCTTGTGTGTGAGCGAGAGATGAGGCTGCTCCCACCTGCAGGCTCATCTACTGTAGATCGACAGATGGCACCAGCCGACTGTGTGCGTCTGTAAATGTGCAGCCATGTGGACATGCATGTTGAGTGTGTGTCTCAGTGAATATGTGGGCGTACAGACTGTAACAAATATTAGAAACAATAAAAACTAATTCACCACACTCACTCACGGATGCCACGAGGAAAGTCACCAACAAGAATAAACTAAATAAAAACATTTTCATAACCACTGTGTTTAATATATCTATCTATCTATCGATAGATATAGTTCCATCCACAGCTTCTTTCTGTTTGCCAAAAGCTTTAATCGAGCCCCACTCTCTGCTACAAGACTTCTATTAATAAAAAACATGAGGGTCATTAATAAGACTTATCCAAATGGCACAGTTTCTTTGCTCCAGTAATGATTGTGTTAAGACTAACGATTTGCATGATACAGAAAAATGGACAGAATTGCACTGCTCCCTCTATTGGATTCACAGATAATAGAATGATAATAAACTAATGTAAAGTAACTTATATTAAAAGTAATGATTAAGTCTGCTATGACAGTCTGATTACCTACAGCACAGTGTCTGCAGGAATATTCATGAGGGATTAATGTCATATTGAGGAAGGGCGCTGTTTTGCTCTATGCCTTGATTTAGTTTGTGTCTGTCATAATTGTAATTTTTCCATTTGAACAGTTTTGCACTGATTGCATTTTAATCACAGTGATGATGCTGGTTTGACAAAAGTCATTGCATGGGAAGGAATAAATAAATGCAGCAGCTTGATTAACAAGCTTTCCTTCAGCTTTTCCTGTCCTCTGCAGAGTTTTAATAATTCTTCAATGAAAGTTGTGTTGTTCCCTTCCTCACCCTTTGTCTTTCTCTACAGGGGAGCAGAGCCACGAACATTTAGCCCAGACGGTCATGTGATCTTTGGCCTGCAGGTCACAGCGGTTGAGTGTGGAAACAATCTAAAGGTTTAGAGCACGGTGGTGGGTTGTAAGAAGCTTTGCAATGGTTGATTTTAAACAATAATTGTGGTTTTGGAGCCTTAACTCTGTATCACCAAACTAAACTGCAATTTCTAATATTTGTAATATGAAACATAATCACTGGATGTGTTTTGAATGAATGAATAGGGACACATTTACCATCCTGTACAGAGTATTAAGCTGTGGAGGGAACAGAGGGCGTATAAAGTGCCACACCTCCCACCCACGTTTTACTCCAGAGTTCATTTAGGCAACGAAAGCACTTTGGTTACGGTTACAGAAAGCTTGTGGTTTGCTTTAAGTGGTGCTCGCATGCATTTTTAGGAGATTACAATCGACAACATGCCTGAATTATGAGGGACTACTGGCCTCTTTGTTTCTGTCTCTCGTCCACAGGCAGCCAATAGACTCCATCAGATAATATTCTGACAGGGGAGGGAAACCTCCACTTTCAGCGGTTAGAAACAGAGAGAGCTCTAATGAACCACCGGGGAATTATGGACCTTTATCTCACACAGTCTGCTGGTTGGTTGGCCAAAGATGAAAGCACAAGTTGAAAACACACACACACACACACACTAATTAAACTCCAAGTTCAATGTAATTTAGCCTCCATAAACACACTGATTCTCATTTTACAAATAATGCAAACTGGTTATTAGACTATACAGCACAACAAACTAATGTTAGGTTAAGTATTACACACTCACATGCAGAGCTGCGTCCCAAACACCGTGCGGGTTTGAACATTAGTCACTGTTCAACCATTAGTTACTTCAACCATGTCTCTGCAAAGGCTGAAAGCAAATTGACTTTCAGCTTGTGGAGATAAAGTACTTCATGTTTGTGCAGCTTTAATAACATGTTCAGTGTTAGGAGGGTGCACTCACAGTACTGGCTCCTCATTAGAGGACTCACAGTACTTGCAAGTTGTCATATTGACAGGTTTAAAAAAAAAAGGTAGGAGAAGTTTGGTCCTGAATAAATTCCAAAACAAGTTCAAGTCCACAGGACAAAAAGAGTGTGAGTAATGACTGTGGTCAGTCGGTATCAAAGATAGAAGCACACAGAGCAGCCACAACTTTAAAAGCTAACATGACTAATATTCTGCAAGCTGCCAAAACAGCCCTGATACATCGAGCCATAGACTCCACAAGACCTCTGAAGTCCTGTCAGTTCTAAGGTGGAGTCCCAAACCGTCCTCTAAACATTCTGCCTCTGTAGTACAACATTTGTCCCTGCCCTCTCATACAACCAATGAACCAATGAACTGTTTTTAGACGTAGCACAGCTACGTAGGGAGGCGGGCATCTGAAATGGCACCAAAATGGCGGCTACTGTTGCTTACCATGGTGCCAAAATGGTGGCTGGTTTCATAGCATCTGCTCACACCAAGCACTCAAAAGTTAGCTCATAAGAGTTTGAATAGGGTTGGCAGCCATGACCCAGTCACTGGTTTACCTGTCGTCTTTTCTTGTAATGTTGGTAGCTACTGACCTTTGCTTACAGGGAACATGTCATGAGAACTGAAGTTTTTCTGACCCAGATGTTTAGCCATCACACTTGGTCGTATCCGTACGCTGCCCATTTTTCCTGCTTTTACAACCGACTCCCACCCAGTGACACAGGCACAGTATCACTGTATTTGGTGTTATTCACTTCCCGTGTAGCTGTTTTAATGTTGTGGCTGACCAGTGTGTGGCCTTAGGTTGCAACACCACAGAACATTCTGGATCGTGTAAATCTTAGTAAACAAGGGTTAATCGTATGATAAAAAATTTGAATGCATTAGATCATGTTGCATGTTTACATCATGTATAACATATAGAAAAATATAGTTTACTTTTGTTGTAGCATCGTTATACTAGTCAAATTTCTGAAATTAAAAATATTTTGAAAGACAGACAAACAGGCAGAGTGAGTTGGCATATCAGCAACTAATGCAACATCCTGCTGGACAGTGTGGTGGATTCTTGCAATCAGCATCACAAGATAACATCAGCAAAAGCTAACTCATATCACATCCTCCCCTCAGTAAATCATCATGAGGGGGAGAGGGGGCGAGGGGGTGACACATAAAATTATAAATTATGACTGACAGAAATGGTGGGATGTTGCAATCAGCATCAAACTGGCGTCAGCCCCATCTCTTCCTCATATCACAGCTTCCTCTTGGTAAATAAACAAATAAGAAAGAGAGAGACGGATGGATGGAGCATGAGAGAAATGGATAAAATGATGAATTGTGACTGTCAGAAGTGGTGGGATGCTGCAATCAGAGAACAGCTCTTCTCATGTTGCATCTTCAACTAAACTGAAGGAGAAGAGGGTGGGGGTGTGTGTGACAGATGGGAGATGGATGGATGGATAGATGGGGTGAGGATGGAGGGGTGGGGAGAGAGACGTGCAGGGCATATCTCAAGTGGGGATAAATTTGGCGACTCCTCTTGTCACACTCACATATTCAGCCAATGAACATCAATTGTCAGCAAACAGCGCATCAGACAGGATGTTGAGATGCCCTGTTCCTGTTTGGGTCGCCGGCTTCCATTTATATCCACAGGAAATAAACGACAGCGTCCCAGTGCCATATTTGATATGACCATGTTTGATTTTCTTATGGTTTGGTTTTTCGTATGGTGCCTTGGGTTGTTTTACCTGATTACTGTATCGTTTACTTATGCTCATCACATGTCGGAACACAACATTACTGTATATACCAAATTAATACATTGCATTAACAGAAATGTTTGCACTGCAGCTGTGAAACGAAGCTGTTTTCACTTAGTATATAAAGTATTTTCCAAAATCTATTAGAGTCTTCACCACATTGCTGTAGGACACAATTACATTATTAATATAATTGCATTAGGTTTGGATGAAAACTCATGGCTCTGAAAAAATTCTGTATATATGAAAGCCAAACAAATGTGGTTTCCCTGCTGCACCCTCCTCGGACGTTACAGTCGGTAACTTCAAGAATTCCATTTTTCATCACGGCGTTTCAGCACCATCATTTCTCATACAACTGACGTAGCGCAAAGTGCAATCAGCTGATTCAAACATGTAATCAGGCTCATTTATGCTGCTACAACTCAGGGGTTCGGTGTCTTGACCAAGGACACTGACATAACCCAGAAGAAATTAGTCTGCACATAGAACGTTGCCTTTCTGAAGCAATTTCACTACATTTTTATTGGTCAAACACACTGTTCAGCCATTCACATAACTGTGACAGATCATTATAAAACAGTTCTTAGGAAAATGACTTCCCTCCATCGACCTCAACTACGTTCTTATCAACCATTTAGTGATAAAAAGCTGCAGTTGGTGCCTTTTGAACATGTAACTACTGGAAACACACACCTCATTTTCACTGACTTCCCACCAAAGGAAAATGGGAGTTCCCAGCGGACTACGCAGAGTGCATCAGTACATTCAGCCCAGCACTCCCCAGACAGCATTGAGCTCTGATAGGTCCCAGAGGATTCCACACTGCAGAGGTTCTAACCAATAGGAGCAGGCCATTAGCTGAGCTGGAGTAAACACACGTATAATGAAGAGCAGTTAAAATTGAACTGCTGTTGCATGTGAGTTCTGAGACCGACTTACTGAAGTATCATATTTCCTCCCCAGCAACAAGAACCAATAATGAGCTTGGCTCCATAAACTGGGAGCTACTGTGGAGCTATTGGCTTTTCCCTTAAGCAAACATCTCTGGTAACACTGGCAACAGGTGCGAATGCTCAATTATTTCATCATGCTGGATTCTAGTATCATTAAAACATCTGGTGGAAAACCAATACTGAACGACCATGGTGTTTGGGCCCCAGAGATCACTGAATTAAACATACATGATTTTGTAGTGAAAATCAGTGCATGGACTCAGGGACACGTCTGAAATTGTCATCGAACACAGCATCCACATTTGCATCCACAAATGAAAGAAACATCCAGTTCCAAACACCATCCAGAACCTCCTGCCACCTTCTCTGAGCCCACTTAGTTCATTTAAAATGGGATTGAGGCAAAGTGGAAAATTGTCCAGTTGTTCTGTTGTTCTGTTCTTGTTTGGGAAACATGGATGCTGCTGATGGACCAACGGATGTATTATCTATTATCGGCACACGTTCTGCACGGCTTTGGAACGGTGACATTTTCGTGGATGAACAGGTTTAATGAACCACATCCATAAGTGGGGTCAGAATAGCAAAACGAAAAATATTTACATATTAGCATTAAACATGTTTCTTTAGCATTCAGAGATAATGCTAAAGTTCCCAGCTGACCTTTTTGACATATTTGCATATGAATCCAGCAGTTTGGAGAAAATTGTAAATAGTATATCCAAGTTATTTATTAAATCCTTGGTTTGTAAGCTGCACACCCCAACACAATCCCTGTGGAGAAGTGTTTGGCTGTTGACATCCTCTCCTTAATGAGGTCTGTTCAGTGTACCGGAGTTGGGAGGCGTCGTGTGGCATAAAGAATACGAGCACCTTGTGGGTTTAGATCCTCAATACAAATTTACTTCCATGTTGGCTGATCCATGTTTTGAGCAGACTGGTAATCCTTGCAATATGCCCGAGTCAGTCAGTCATGTAACAAACTACCCAGTCAATGCAGTGTAAAATCCAGACAGCCTCTCAATGCGGCAGTGACACAGTCAGCTCACCACTGGCTGGATCTCAGTGTGGGCCCCAGTGCCAACACTCTGGATATTCATCCATAACTCTGAGTGTCAGTGTATGTCTGAGCCTGTCTGAGCTCACGTGTCGCTGCTCTTCTGGGCCCACACCAATGGAGTTTTCCATTTAGTACAAAATATGTATATTTGTCATAACAGCCGGTGGGGGGGACAGTGAACCGATTGGTCTCGACTGGTAAGAGTTCTCCTGACTTTCTACTGTACACGTGATTCGCAATAAGAGCATTTAAAATGTTCTTCACTGTGAAACTAACACTAAAACTAAAAAACAAGATCCGTATGGCTTTTCCAAAAGTGTACTGTGTGTACTTCAGGAAAACACAAAGCGGTAGCTGTACTAACATATTAAATGAACAGCCTGTATCTGTTCACAAACCCTGTTTTCGCTAGTTTGACAGGCTGAACACTGGGGAGCCTCTGCATTCATTTGCTTTCTGGTATAAAATTAAACTGAGCTTGTTGCATAATAACGACACGACCTTGTGATCTGTCAAGATCAGTGAAACTAAACCGTGCAAAACCCCAAACGAACGGCTGGTGTTCGAATGCCTCCACTTCAAGTTAAAGATGGAGCTTTTACATTTGCAGCCTCTTGCTAAATTGTGTAACGTTATACAGTAGATACGAGTCATAGGCCTGTTTACATTTGGGAAAGAGAGAGAAGCTGGAAATGTAGTAGGAAGAGAAAAGTCATAATGGAGAAAAAGAATCAACACCAAAGACAATTTCAGTAATTGAAGCCACACAGAAGATCCTCTACTGAAAGCACTATTCAGCAGTACACATGAAGCCTGGTGCCCATGGGCAGATGAGGCTGGAGCTGATCAGTATTACCCATCATTTTATGTCCACTAAAGCATAATTTCCCTGTGCCCCCACATCCACTGAGATCCAGCAGCGAGCTGACTGTGCATCCTCCCTCAGCTGTCCCTGAAAACACCTCAGTCACAAACAACATGAGCTCAGAGTGAGTCTGCAGAAGGAAGGGACACACAATTTACTCCATAGCCATCTCCAATTAAATCATCTGCACTGCAAGCGTCGAGTTCAAATCAGAGCAGAGTCGCATTGTTTTCAAACTGAACAAATCTGGGACTAGTTTGCTCTGCTTTCATGCATCTGTTCAGCATATGAAGTGTTGAGAAAAGATCATTTTCTTCTGCCCACAGGCAGCGGAACCTGTTCCTGCAAGTATGACACTGTCAGGCAGGCCATGGATGTAATGCACCGTACATGGTCTGTGGTAATACTGTATGCACTTCCTTTTTATTAACAGTATTTCATTTCCTTACTTTGTTAGTCATCTCTTCACACACAGCTTTTGTGTTAAACTCTCAACTTATATCTGCTGTTATTGTAATTACTTTCTTACTTTTTTCTTCATAATCATGAAGAAAAAGTGACAAAGCCATGCATAGTGCACCATCATTAGTGTTATTATAGAAGTGCAGGAGATGGGGTCTACGGCACAAAGCTGGATGAAACTAATTAAGCTGTCCAACAATGTTTTCTGTGATCACTGTGGAAATCAAATTCCACCATGGCAAATTATGCCTCTCACTGTACGTCCAATAAAGCAGAAATGCGACCGAGGGCTCATTTCCGCCGAGTTATATTACAGATGTTCAGCAGAACGAGCGCAGTCAAGTTGTCGGCCGCACAATGGTTAGAAAAGTCCACTCGTTCATTCAGAGGAACGGACGAGGGAGAGGAAGCAGAGGTTTTGTTCAGAAACCTACAGGGTTGTGATAGACGGTCAGAGAAACCTCATTAAACCTGTGAGTGGAAAAAGTCATTGTCTGAATTTAAAGATCATCTTATTATTAGACTTGTAGGTAACTTCTGAACTTTGAACTTACTAAACAGAAACAAAGAGTCACATCCAAGATTTGAAGAACCGTAACTGTCCTGCTGCCTTAAGATGGCTGCAGGAGTTTATTGGAGAACGTCCTCCCTCACAGCTCTATGGATGTTATACAGACCATTTGTAGTCACACAACAAGACTCTGCATGTTGTGTCTGTGACATTACTTGACATGCACATGGCCACTGTACAAATGTAGTGTTCTGTATGGTGTGCAGCGTCAAGAAAACCTATTTATTATTTATGATTTCAGCTAATCACGATGTTTCACTAAACGTAACCACGTTCATTCAGTGCCTAAAACCACACACACAGTTGCACAGTTGAAAGGCCGCGAGGTTATAGGGCCAAAAAAAATCAAACATAACAGTTACCTAGCTGCCATTTTGGTGCTGGGATGCAGATGCCTGCTGGCCTTTAAGCAGTTTTGCAACAAATTTCTCCGTGGATTGGATGAAAGGAACTAAGGACATATGGTTGTTTAGGTTGATATAAATGAACTCCAGCAGTAGCTGTAACCAACATCTAGTCCAACACATTTACCTGTAGATCACTGCTTTCTTTTTTTAGTGTTGCAGCCATTTTGGATTTAGACTTTAATGCTTGTACACACTGAAGAGGGTTTAATTTAAACAAGTCTGTGTAAGTTCAAAGCAGTAATTCATAGTTTCTGACAAAGTCAGAAAGTGACAGCTGTGAGATCCCGCTGTATGTGCACTGCCTCATTTCACTGAACTTCCTATGCGTTGGCACCTCTCACCTTGTGCTCTTTGACAGGCAAGAAAAATTCCAAGCTGTCAGTCTTGAACTGCTGGAAAGCAAACCTGTGAGGGGGCTACGTGGATAGCACTAGGATTCAGTCATTGTTTAATGGTAAGAAACAGGGGAAAGCCTAGATACTGGTCCAAGACCACTTCCTTTGGATTTGACACCTCCACAGACAAAAATGTATTATGAATGTTAGACAAATGTATGTGGGAAATGCTATGCTATAATACAGGACATGTAAAACTGTACAAGCTAACCCAGAATCCACAGGTGCCTGAACACTTCAAACATAACATATATGATGCCATTCATAATTACACTACCATGTCAGAGGGTTATGGGCATAGAAGGAAAAGAGCCTTAAAATGGGATTTTAAGAAAAGGAAGAAGAAAAAAAAAACCCTCAAAGCAAAGCTTTTTTAGAAAATGACCAGCCAATGACAGCTGAGCTCCTACTGAATTTAGATACAAGAAAATCACGTTACTCCATCATTTCTGGAGTGAAGTGTAACATTACCATGACAAGCATTCAGTGAGCTGCCTCACGCAGACCTTCTGGGCCTCCTCAGGGGGGCATTAGCACACAAAGGCAAAGCCAAGCGGCAGATCAGGCTGCGGTTATTGCCACACAGTCAGGCCTTCATTTCAGCAGGGATGAAGAATGAGAAATTGCCCTGACATTTACAGCTCGCGTTGTGCCACAGCAGAGTTGACAAACAGAAGGACAGAGCCACAAGGCTGCGTTGAGATTTTTGCCATTATTAAGTTATCCTCACTAATTTAGAAGATTAAGGCTGAAATCCCACATTAGAGCTCATTTCACAGAGGTTTGCTCGCAGCATACAGATCCAGAGACGCTCAGTTGACTTTGTATTTGAGAAGTGAATTAGCTGAGGAGGCAGCTACAAACCCTGTGAGGGCTGCACAAGAAAATGATCCTTAGTCCCATTTTCTAAAGTGATACTGGCGAAAAGTATTACTGCAGTTTTAACATGGTCACCTATTGGCAATAGGTAGTGGGTTAATGAAAAATACCAGTGGAAGACACTGATCGTGAAACTTCCAAGGAAAAGAAAAAAGCTGACACAGATTCTGTACAGCAAGAAAATATATTTCACACGTATTTATTCTCTACTCCACATCTACTCTGATCAAGGATAATAAAAGTTGACAGCTGAACTGCTCTTAACAAGTGTCTCGCAACAAAGATACAGTATTTGACATTTCTAATGCGTTGCTCATTCGGGGAGGCTGAATGGGTCATTTGGTTTATGAAAAATACAATCTGAAGACCACTCGATATGACTGGTTGTCCAAGTGATATGTGCTTCACATCCACTGCACATTTCTCTACTGTATAAGACACCGTCATTCAAACTGCTATTAACTTTGGACAGATATGTACGTGTTTGTGAAAGACAATTAAATGATAGAGAAATGCCATGAAAACAATTTCACTAAAGAGGCACTCACACGCACACACACACTCTCACACACACACACACACACACTTCTGTCTTGAGAAACACACATTTGAAAATGACTCTTTAATGAGAGATAAGGAAATTATGAGCAGTTTGACAAACTTCACTCTCAATAAAATAAAAGTTGTCTGCCAGAGCACACCACAAGTTCCACATAAACATCTGCCCCCCCCCACCCCCCAAAAAACCATCCTTTACTTAAACTGAACAACAGGGAGGGAAACTGGCACCGAACAGCAATTCGAAGGAGCTGGCCTACTGTTTTCAGCAGCTCTGGCAGGAAACCAGCCGGCGTTAGAAAAGCTCTGAACTAATTAGACGGACAGCCGAGAGCCTGATGCTTCATGAAAGTGATTAGAATTGCTGCTGTGGCACAAGATAATACCATGCAAAGAAAGATGGAAACAGAAATCTGAACTCAGAGAAAACACTTAGAACCAAGCATGAAAAGAATTGCGCAAAAACGGTGATTCCGAAACATATGAAATCCTGTTTTCTAAGACCAAAAGAAGAAACATCAGCAAACTTTTAAATAAAACTTGGACTT
Organism: Channa maculata; assembly: GCA_020496755.1. Classification (NCBI taxonomy): domain Eukaryota; kingdom Metazoa; phylum Chordata; class Actinopteri; order Anabantiformes; family Channidae; genus Channa; species Channa maculata. The sequence continues at coordinate 27,115,139 of CM035606.1, read as the reverse complement.
TTCCTTAAAAATGAAAAGAAGAGGAATCCAAAGAAAGAAAGCAGTCTGACAGTACAGACAAAATATTTTCAAAAAAGGCTTCAACCCACTGCAAACATCATTTAAACCTGCGAAGTGGAACAGAAGAGTGGCACCAGATTGACGAAGGCCTTTACCTTTTCTTTTTTTAACATGTCTGCGCTGCCACGGGCAAAACCAGAGACGTTTTTCCAGTTTGGTGTAGAAAGTCTGAGTGATGTGCACAAAGCACTTTCTTTACCATCTGATAACTTTAGAAGCGTGAATAATTATATCCCAGCTATTCACATTAAACATGACGTGACCTGGTGCTTATTCTGCTGAAGAGAAGAACGGGTGGATCCTAAATGGACAAGATGGGACAACGTGGAGAATTTCAATAGCTGGTGCGTGGAGAGTTGCAGCTCTAGTCAGTTTCACACTGACTTCAGGGTGTTTGTGGGACTGTTTCAGGAGCTAATCATGTGGACACCACCTTGAAGAAGCAGAGGGGAGCTGTTCTTCCCAAATCTAGGCTTGTGTCTGAGGCAAATATTGCATTTTGATGAATAAATCAGTAGGTTTATGTCACAAATGCCCCACTGAGCATTAAACAATGGTGCAACTTGAGTGATCTTGTATATTTTTATATGTTTCTCCAGCACAAAGATAATTTTGCATATTTCAACTATGCACAAAGGGCTCACTTGTAAGCAGAACTACCCCCTAAAATCAAAATATGGTAAACGTTGATCGATGACACTGCAGCAAGTTTCATTATGATTGGCCTTAAATAAATGCTGGGTTTTTTTTTGGACAGTGAAATCAATTCTTGATTTGAGGTGCTGGATTAAAACAGAATGGATGAACAAGCCAGCGTTTGGTTGGACTGATGACATTTTAATGGCTCTGACATAGTATGAGTTCAGACAGCGGCTGAGGCTTGATGGCCGTGGTTTTGGACAGTGGTTTCCAACACCCACATATGGCTCTAAAGTCCTCATCACCTAAAAGCGTTAAAAGTAAAACTAAAGCACGGAGGCTGCTGACAGATCATCAGGGAGGTTGGAGCCAAAACCCTTCTCCATCAACAGGAAGTGTCCTTCATAAGAGGAAATAAAGGGGGAAGCGGAGTGAGGAAGTAGGGGCCATCTGGGACACTTTATTTGCTACTCCATCATTAAAAGGGGATGTGTGTTATTGCTGAAGAAGCACTAATAAAATTGACATACTGTAGCCTTATTCGACAATACTAGTCGCAGCCAGGCTTTTTATGCACAGCCAGCACAATGTGTACTGCAAGTACATTGAAGTTGCTGACAAATAATAAAATGACAAGGTAAAAAAGAACAGGAACTCTAATGTGAGCTGTGCTTACAGTACTTTTACAAGTTTACAAAATCTAGGATTTGTGTTTTAAAGATTCAAAAGTAAATTATTGCCCTTCTAGGAACAGCACAACTTAGAGGTATCTGCACAACCAAACGCTAGTTTGCTGTTCTACGACACGGAGGTTCACATTCGAGCTTTAAAAAGCTTTAGATCTCCACTAAATATAGAGCCTTGGCCAGAGGATGAAGCTCTCTCCTTGTTGCTCTGCACCTTTGCTACCGAGTGATCGCAGGAGAAGCAGTCGCCAACACGTTGTACTGTAATGGGCCTCTCTGCTCCACCGCTCTGTCCAGATCAATAAAGTTATAAAGCGACACAGCGAGGGAGCCAGTGAGGCCGAGCAGCCTGCCAGCAGCCGGCCGTGTCCTCAGCCTCCTGGCACAGTCCACCACTTCTGTCGGGGCGGTAATATGTCTGTCGACCTTGAGTTTACAATGAAAGGAGCAGAGAGCCACGCAGGCACAGAGCTACTCTACTTCCAAAAGTGTTCTCGAAGTTTAACAGCAGCGAAGTTACGTTTACTGTACATCTACATACATATTTATGACGTTGGGCAGACGCTCTCATTCAGACAAACTCGCAGTGATGCTCAATATTCATAGGATTTTGACCAAATAGTCCCAGTCCCTTTGCCCCTGTGCTGCTTATATTTACGTCTGATTTATGTTTCCATCTGAATAACTGAATTTCAGCTTAATTTACCTAAAGCAGAGGAATTTCCCACAGGAGTCCAATGCGAAACAAGCTTTCTGTTATTGTGATAACAAGGAAGTTCTATATGTGACATGTTTTAACACCAACTCTGCCCTCACTAAAAGGCAGAACCTCTAGAACAGGACCACTCATTCCCATGGACTTTGGCATTTCACACTGATAGTTATGGTAGTCTTGACATCCGTAGGAGACACGGAGGGTTTTTAAACAAATGCAACATTAAACATCTGGAGCAAGGACATAGTATTTTAGACCAGACAGTCCATGTAGGGAGGAGGTGGAGGTGGATGGACGGTCGAGACACAGGACCTTCCCACAGGAGGCAGATACTGAAATATTGAATGCTTTAACCTTGACCGTTCAACATTAATCAGTACTTATTTTAGCCCCAGCTACATGTTTATATTCGTGTTTTTTTCTAACTCAAACCCATTTAATGTTGTATCTAAAACCCAACTGTGGAGTTTCCACAGTTTTAACTGAGCATTTGATTGTTATCACAGCAGCTGCCAGAATTGTATTTGAAGAGATGCTTGTCTCTTGCTATTCTCATGGTATCAAATATTGTATCCTGCCCACATAATCAATACGGTTAACAAATGCAAACTTTTCTTTTTTTTTTCCCCACTCAGGAATATTCACCATATCAGAACAGGAGCTACTTCCTGGGTTTACTTTTTCCTTTCCTGCATTTCACCAATGAGCAGACGAGACCACTGTGTGCCGACAACAACCTGAACTGAAAACTGGTCTAGTCACCGATCGCTCACAGACCAGAGCAAGCAAAAAAGCCCAGGTACCGAGATCATGGGGGTGTTTATTTTTCCATGGAGGAAACAATTGTTAACCACCACAATGATGAAATGATTTCATGAAATAAATGGACAAACAAGAGTTAAGAGTAGATGAGCAGCAGTGTCAGCTCCAGTTTCTGATTAGGCTTTTAGATACAAACAGTTAAAACCTCCTAAAAAATACAAACAAACAACCAAAAAAGGCATTTCTCTGTGTGCATTGTATGTCCGTCATCAGTAACTATGTGCATAGGTACATGCACAGTAAAAAGTGTGAATCCAGCAAATCAACCAAAGCTGTTCAGTGCTCACATTAGTGTTTTGTAGGAATCTAAAGCCATCGTGGTGTATAATTGTGAAAAGTTGAAACCAAAGCAGTTTTACACCTTTAAACTCTGGTCTTCACATCTTCATTTTCATGTTTTTGTATCAGCTTCCAGGCTGAGAGCAGGCCCACTCTGATGTAGCTCATAACAAGGGATTCTGCAGTCTGCAGCTCATGCCAGCACAAAGCTGGGAATTCATGTCATTACAACATGTGTGATGCTTTGGTTTTACTGTGACGGCACAAGTGATAACTTAAGACAAACTTTCTGCCCAGCAGCTCTGCAGGAACACGGAGGTTTCACTGCTAATGACTATTTATGAAACCATTTGCCAGTCACACTGCAGAACTCAACAGAAACGTACCTCTTCAGTATTCACACTGCATTCTTTTGTATTCTGCTTCAAAACATGAATATCAAAAATGTTAGATTTAATATAAGCAACCAGAACTTAGTGAATATTCATCGAAGCAAACAGACAAACAAAAAAAATACGTGAAATGTTGCCACTTCTGTTCATTCATTAGAATAAACCCAACACAGCAGCAGCAGTCGGCTCACTGCTCCTCTGCTCAGTGTCCCAGCTTTTGCTCTCATTATTGTCGCTCTCATCCTGCGTCTGTACTTCCTATTTTTCTGCCTGTGACCATTAGGCCTCTTCATCTCATTACTGTAATCCTGATTCAAGGCCCACACACCTGCCATTACTGCAAGACCTCCGTCTCATTAGGAAATGCCTGTCACTGCCACAACCAATGCAGCAGCAGCAAATTACTTCTGATAGAAAAGTCATCAATGAGATGCTGCGTGTCAGCACAAAAAAACATGACTGTGTGTGTGTGAGTGTGAGTGCATGTAAAAGAAAGACAAATTGTGATTGCACAGTTGTGTGTGGGGTGTGTATTGTGAGAGGAGCAAAGAAAAAATGAAGTGTACTCGGAAGCTCACTCCTGTGTGTGTGTGTGTGTGTGTGTGTGTGTGTGTGTGTGTGTGTGTGTGTGTGTGTGTGTTATGAGATCTATGGCTACCTAATGGACCTATTTGCTCGTCAAACAACTCAGCCAGAGCAAGAAACTAATGTGGCTATTAAGGCTGCATTAGTAAAGTCACTGTCCCCCACACACACACCAACTGCGAGCTGCTTTCTTCTTCTATTCCGATTACGTGTGAGAGCAGTTAGAGAGGTCACCTCAAAGCCTGATGGAGATCTATGGGCGTTAACCTTTTAACATGGCTTTTAAAGCGTCTCTGCTTCTGATGAAAGGACAAAATAAACCAAATGCAGTTCATTTTAAAGCCATTCAAACAGGGAAACTGATTTTGCAACGAAGCAAAGAATAACTCTAGATTGGAAGCCCGTTTTTTTTTCTTACCCTGCAGCCAAGGACGTGTGGTGTTGATCACCTTGAACATTAAGGTGAGAAACACAGCAAGTGTGTCAGCACTCATTGATTTTTTTTTTTTTTTTTATTATCTTGAGGGTAAAATGTTCTGCAACTCAAGAGTATCTCACAGATCTGGTGTGTGAAAATGAAAAAAAGGGTAATTGTGGCTTTAGTTATAAGGCAACATTAAATAATGACCTAAGCAGTGTGGGTGCAGGGAAATCATTTAAAACAAGCTGCAAACAACAAATGTATGGCTGCTACACCAGCGATGTGAATATAACAGTGATATACGTATCATGTCTGCAGCAGCCAAGTAGAGAGAGGACACTGTTACAGTAGTGTCACAACAACACATAAGCTTGTCTTTACACTCATTCCTCAGTGGGGGAGTTTGTCCAAAAGGAGCAAACTGAGCAAATGCAAATGCAAAAAAGTGACAATGCACTTAGTGACTGCGTTTGTTGGATTTGCTTTAATTGACTCCTACTGAACAGCAGCCTACCTCTTTAATTGGGGGGAGTGTCCTCTTGTCGCAGGGTTTGAAGCAGTGCTGGCTCATCTGCGTTCACGTGCACGTCCACGTCCACGTGATGCGCACGCCTACATAAGTTAGACCGGAGGACCCTGCAGACGTGCGTTAGAAGTCCTCGATGTTTGTCATGGACTCGGCCAGCTGTCTGTCAAAGTCTGCCAAGTTTTCCTGCGCAGACAAAGAGAAGGGAGGGAAAAGGTTGAGAGGAGAGTGAGGGGAAGAAAGGAGGGTGGCAGACGAGTGAACAGATGCAGTGAAAGCAGCCAAATGGCAACTTGGCTGCTGAAATGTTCCTTTAATCAGCGAAAAACATCCATCATGAGAAGAGAAGAGAATCATGGGTTATAGAAGCTCCACTTCTCTCTCAGTGACAGAGCTCAGAAAGCAAATCTACAGACCAGCCAGTATCAGGCTGCAGCCTGATGTTTGACTAAAAAAGAAAATGTGATCAAGCAACATTGGATTAGCAGGTGAAGACAGGCAGGGCTCTGGCTTCTTGCTTCAGACTATCCACGCCTTCTATTACACCCACTTTGGAAGTCAACCAAAGTGAGACTGGGGTGGAGAGGGGGTCTGATGTGCTGCTCAGAGCACTCCATGTTAGAGACAGTATGAAATCTATTAGAGATAGTAGTTTTACTTTCCATTTTAATAACATTTTGTAAAGAAACAATTGATACTTTTATACTATTTTTTGTTGATTAACAATTTCAACTATTGAGCAGTTCACCTTTGCATTATGAATTATTATACATTAGTTGGACACACAAAAGTTGGACGTGATGGCGTCAGTTTGATCCTTTGTCTACAGGTGTTTCTCACAGTCTTTGGTTAAGGCAGGTTGAGGAAGCTCATGTATATTATTGTTGGCCAAGGTCAAATAGCCTCGAAAACAATACTATAATCACAAACCCACATTTGTATCTGTGAATTACTTTCCTAAAGTTTACAGCTTCTAGAGAATTATCAGAATAAAAATCCATATTGCCACCATCATATTAAACCCTATTCCAACAGATTGCTCCTGTCTGAACTATTTCCTTCATGAATGCGAACAGAATAATAATACATTTTATTTATAGGGAACTTTCATGACACTCAAGGTCGCCATACAGATAAAAGCAGAAGAGAAGAATAAAATACATTAAAAGTCAGATAAACCATAAAGGTCACCAAACAGATAAAAGCAAAATAAAAGAAGTACAATAAAAAAAATAATAAAATACAATAGTACACAAACTGTTGCAGCATCAATCCATCAAAATCATCTGTATAGACATCTGTGCGGGCCAACCACTCAGAGAGTAGGAAAGTCTAAACAGATTTGAAGTGTGGGAGTGAATTAATGTTACGAAGGTCAGGAGAGAGGGAATTCCATAGTGAGTCCAGTTCTGAGGGTACGGGTATGGTGATATGGAGGAGGTCGGCGAGGTTATGAATGGCCTCATACGTACGGAATAAGTAATATGTAAATGAGTAATGTGTGTTAGGAAGCCAGTGGAGATTCTGCAGAACGGGCGTAATTTGACAGGTTGATAGAGTGATGTGATGTTGCGTGCTGCTGAATTCTGTAACAAGTTGGGGTTTGTGGAGGGTTTTTTGGGAAAGTCCAAACAGAAGGGGGTTGCAGTAGTCCAGCTGAGAAGTGGCAAGACTGAACCAGTATGGTTGCGGTATGGGATTTAGGAGGTTGATGCTGCGAAGATAGAAGTAGGCTGATCGTGTGATGTTATTAATGTGGGAAGAAAAAAGGAAAATGTGTTGTCGAGGATGTCACCCAAAGTCTTAACCTGAGGGGAGGGAGAGATAGGGTCAATTTTAAACCCATTAGATTTGGTTAAAGCAGATTTAGCACCAGTAAGTAACATTTGTTTAATTTGAGAAAGTGGCATATGAGCCAGGAATTTATATCAAGGAGGTGGTCAGTGAGGGAGGGTGGAATTACATTTGGTCTAGATGTACAGCTGGTTGCCACGATGTTTACAAAAAAATGTGACCGAGAGTGTATCTAAATGATAAAAGCAGGGCACCCAGTAGAGAACCCTGGGGCACACCCGGGGTGACTGGGAGGGGGTGCGAAGTGACTGCATTTACCTGAATGAACTGACTGAGTGCAGCCAGAGAGATCAGGGCTATATGAGGGATGCCAATAGCAAGAAGTCTCTCTAAGAGGATGGAATGTGAAATGGTGCAGAAGGTCGCAAGAGTGAGGACAGACAAAAGACCAGAATCAGCTGCCAGGAGGAGATCATTAGTCATTTTAAAGTAGAATGCAGAGGGTGGAAACCAGATTATTGTGCGTTATATAGGCACGGAGCTGAGAAGCCATCGTTTTTGCTAGAATCTTAGAGATCAAAAAGGGAGATTGGAGATAGGACGGAGATTACAGAGGTCATTGGGATCTGCACCAGGCTTTGTGAGTATGGGAGAAACAGCAGCTGTTTTGAGACGAGAGGGAACAATTCCAGTGATAAGAAGAGTGAATTATGCTTATCGTGAGAAGGGCAAGGGAGGAAACGGTTGCTTTAACAAGAACAGTTGGAAGGGGGTCTAATTGGCAAGTTGACAATTTGGATTTTTTAATTAAGTTAGAAATTTCAGCAAGGGAAGGCAGAGTGAATACTGAGAGGAAGTGAGAAGGGACCAGAGCAAGATGAATTTTGATGATTCGTGAGAGTTAGCTCCTGATGGATACTTCTGATTTTATTAGAAAATAAAGAGCAGTATATTACAGAAATCCTTGGAATACATGTGTGAAGAAGGTGAATCAGGCAGTTGTGTGACATTTCTGAACAGAGAACAAAGCCACTGAATCACCTTGAATCAAATTCACTTAACCACAATAGTACAAGGATTGATGAGAGATATGATTACAGTCCAGAAAGTATCCACATTTTATGTTACAGCCTTATTTCAAAATGGATTCAATTCATTATTTTTCTCAAAATTCTACAAACAATGAACCATTATGACAAGGTTTGAAGTTTGTTTGAAATCTTTGCTAATTTATTAAAAAATTAAAAAATAAAGAAATCCCATGTACATAAATGGGATGGCACAGCCATTTTCACATCTCTCCAGAGACGTTCCATCAGGTTCAAGTCTGGGCTCTGGCTGCACCACTCAAGGACATTCAGAGTTTTCCTGTATCCTCTCCTTTGTTATCTGGGCTGTGTGCTTAGGGTCGTTGTCCTGTTGTAAGTTTAACAGTCGCCCCAGTCTGAGGTCCAGATGCTCTGGAACAGGTTTTCATCAATGATGTCTCTGCAATGTGTCTCATTGCTGCATTTAACTTTCCTTCCATCTTTACTAGTCTCCCAGTTCCTGCCGCTGAAAAACATCCCCACAGCACGATGCTGCCACCCCCCCATTCTTTACTGTAGGGATGCTATTGTTCATTTACAGATGATTTACGGATGATGGAGGCCACTCTGCTCACTGGAACCTTCAATGCTGCAGAAAGGTTTCTGTACCCTTCCCCAGATCTGGGCCTCGATACAATCCTGTCTCAGAGATCTACAGACAATTCCTTGGACTTCACGTCTTTGTTTGTATGTGGTGAATGGCAGGTTAACACTGAAAGATATCAACATATGGCAGGAAAAAGGAACAAGAGCCTTGCAATCAACAGGAGCAGTACCAGAGCAACAGATCAAATCTAATTTGAGTTGACATATTGCTGTAGTCCAGACAGAACAGAAAATACTTGGTAAGGGTGCTGCTGTCATTGTCAACGTGGATATTAAAGCCCCCCAGGAGTATTATAGAAGAAGGGAGTGCGGACAGATGTGTCACGAATGCAGCAAAGTCCCTTAACTAGCTGTCTGGCTTAAGACTTTAACTTTTGTTTATGAAAATCCTCAGTGCAGATGGAGGAGATCTGTAACCAATCAAAGGGAGCTGATTAAACCTAGTTCTGCGTGATGAGAAACGAAGGGACAAAGAGCTTTTCATTCAACAACTGGAACCATTTTCTGTTGTTGTAAATCTGTGAAAATGTCCTACAAACTACTGCTGAGGTCCCACCATCGAGCAGGAGACTGTTGACGGCTCAGGCGACAGCTGGCAGCCCGGCCTTGTGCAGTCTGGCTCTGCGTGAACTGAATCCCTGCTGATTCTACACAGTTTGCAGGTAAAAAGTTGACCTTGTCTGATGGTTGTCAAATATCTACATGACTGTTATCTCTGGTGGTAAAACACTAAGGAGCAAACAGAGCCAAGCTAGAAGCCTTTGGGACTAACGTCATCACAGGCAGATGGTGTGAAGTTTGACTTTAGTTTTGCCCAAACTGTGTCGGAGTTCTCCCACAGCGGTGTATGAGAGATTAGTTTAGCCCACTTCTTAAGCTGTGTTGTTACCGTTCTAAAACGATCCACTGAGACTGAAGCGCCAAAGACTAAATAGGTGACTGCAGGAAATTGTCTGGGTTCCTAAGCACATTTTCTGGTTGGGATCTGTCAGCACTTTTGTGAAATAAAGTGGCCTGTCCTTCTCCTCTGCAGACCTAACTCATCAGGCCAGCTTGGCAACTCTACATGGGGCTCTACTTTGTCCACTGGCCTGATTTTTACATAGAGACCGTGTGGCTATTACAGGAAAAAACAATTTAACACCCTAATAATAAGAACAATAGCTTTTGTTATTTGCATTTCTGAGTCTGCAAAGTTTAGGTTTTTTTTTCTGTTCCTTGTTTTTGATCACAGCGGGAAGAAAAAAATTGGAGAGGATGTATAACTACACACTAGGAAATACAGTACCGATACATGTTGGTATGAAATTCATCCTCTGGCTTTAACCCATCCGCCTGTGGGGAGCAGCCAGAGGCAGCACCCAAGGAGCCAGTGCATCTCGCTCAAGGACACACCTGGTGCATGGGCTGGGATTAGAACCAGGAGACTTCCACATCCCAGCTCATGCTTTACCCAGTGAGCCATCAGGCAGCCAAGCAAGTGAAGAACCACACTGTTATTGTTACCAACAGAAGGCGAATGCTGAAAAAGTGTTGAACGGGCATGTTGGGCACAACATGACCAGGACCGTCACAGCAGACACAAGTTTATGTCCACAGTGTGCTGTGTGGTCAGGTGGAGGCAACAAACGCGCTCTGGTTAAGGTTATAGAGAGAGAGCTTGAACATCAATCCACACACGGTGTTTGAAGTGGATGTTCCTTTTTCTCTATGAAGCTTCATTACATTTTCAAAACTGGGTGTTTAGCAGCAACAAATATTCAGTATCAACATGTTTGTGACTTGTCATTTATGCTAATTGTCAACATATCCTCATGTTAGGAAAAAATGTAATCCAGTTGTAATTACATCCCCAGTAAGACACATTTGTGCAGAAACAGTGGTGAAAATGCAGCACACACTGTAAAGACAAACTACCCACAGAAACGATCACATTTTATTACCGTAACGTAAAATATATATTTTCACAAAGTAACAGCCTCACATTAGTGTACTCTCACTTGAAGGTACGTCCTTAAATTGGACATGATATCATGTTTTACCCACTGGCACCAGTCGTGATGTTGCAGTACTTCATCAGCATGAACCCGCTGTGTAACACAGTAATTTGACTTTTAGAAAACACCTCCTGATGGAAGCTGCCCCTGGCTGTCAGCCAGCCTTCTCATTCTGGAAAGAGGAAGCCGCACATTATCATACATTAGGGATGTGAGGTGTGGTGTATGAACCAAAGTGTGAAGTGTATGAGGTGCTGTGCGCGGACGCTCAGGCAGCCACACTCCACAGAAACACATTCTGATTTCCACATAGTGAAGCATCAGGCCGGAGGAGCTCTGATAACTTTTAGTGGCTCCTTCACGTTCACGCTGGGGTGGAAATGAGCTTTTCACTGACTTATTGTTGCACATGGTCAGACTACAGTGCCTTATGTTAAACAGGATGTAAATGACAGGATTCAGTTTAGTCTCAAGGTGGAATTACACTGGAATTATGGGTAACCATAGGCCACAGAGGCCTGATGAGCACAGCTTCCAAATGTCAACATCTAGTGCATTCAGTTCAATACACTACCCATTTAATCCCATGGGCTGAGTGTTGTGAAAGGTTTACTCAAAGAACCTGCACATTTAATTCCCATTTCTGGATTGTTTCTTCATTTTTAGCAAATTGAGGCTTGGTAAACGTGACACCGCCCTCTAGTGGACATGTACGTAAAGGTGCCATTTAGCTCATGAAACACAAATGTTCCATTACCATTTACCGTACAAATGTATGCAAGACATTTAAATAATCAGATTTAAATCCCCTGACATACAGTTCCTTTTTAATAAGCTTTAGTTTTGACAATTGTATGTCTGACATAAACCTGCGTCTTTAGTGTCAGCTTCACCGATGCTGTGATGTTCACATTGACTTAAATATTTACGCCCAGGGTGTTGTATTTTTTATGGCTGCACCATTACAGCAAACTGGGGTATGTTTGATGTCTAGTGCATCATTTCATATTAAGGTGATGTTCTGTGGGTATGAGCAAGGTTTGGCCGTACAGCATAAATTAAGGACAGGCTGTAATGACTGGAAGATGACAGAATCTTGTCAACATATCCTCACGTTAGGAAATACTTGTTGGCACAGTTAAGTTTTTTACAGTTGTACAATAGATTAATTAAATGACGTGACGTCTGTCAGCACAATGGTCTCACAGATCCAGTATCACTGGGGCAATATGTGACCCATCACATACTGTAAATTAGCATGGAGGTTCAACATAAACTTCTCTCTGCCTTCAGCATCAACCTCCAATAATGGAACCTGTTGAAATCCTGTTGAAATCTCTTAAAAGAAAAGCACAGGTACATCGTGTAGCCGACCATTCAGTTTCTAAGCTTCTAGCAGCGCTGATCCAACCTGGCAACCTCAGTGTTCATCCCTTCATTCTGTACCAAATAATCATCCACAAAGTTAAGAGGAGCTATAGCAGCATCGCTTTGATGCTACAACCTCCTTAAAAAGGTCAATCATCAATAAACAAAGTGTATAACAAAGTGCCTCACTTTCCTGTTTGAAGCCAACAACAACTAACATTTCTCTACGTTCACGGTTTTCTCTAGTGGCTCAAAATACTGTCTGTGTCACAAGTTACAGTAATCAAACCTGCCAGCGTAATCGCCCTCTGTGCATTGTATTTGAAGTGGAAAGACACCAGCCTCTGTCTGTCAGCTCTGTGAGGAGTCACAGAAACGTCTTGTAATTCTTCCATCAGCTGTGCCAGCTATGACATGTTTACATGGACAACTGTCTTTTTCACACATTTCTTCAGACATTAAATGTGTATTTATCAGCAACACAGAGTGTAAAATTCAAAGTAGTGGTGTGACAAACAAACAGCAATGAGACTATTTTCTATATACGGTGCCTTGAAAAAGTCTTCATACCCCTGGAACAAACTTGTGCTTGTGTGGACTTCTTGGGTCTTTCTTTCACCGATGGCTTTCTTCTTGCCACATCTTCCATAAAGGCCAGATCTGTGCAGTGCACGACTAATAGTAATTCCACCACCTGAGCTGTGGATCTCTGCAGCTCCTCCAGAGTTACCCCGGGCCTCTTGGCTGCTTCTCTGATTAATCCTCTCCTTGTCCGGCCTGTCAGTTTAGGTGGACGTCCATGTCTTGGTAGGTTTGCAGTTGTGCCGAACTCCTTCCATTTTCACATGATAGATTGTACAGTGCTCCATGAGATGTTCATGTTTTAAACTTAACCCCTGCTGTGTCCCCTGGACTTCATGATGCTGTTTGTTCGCTAATGTTCTCTAACAAACCTCTGAGATTAAATGACACACAGGTGGACTCTAGTTACTGATTAGGTCACTTCTGGATTTTAGTTAGTGGTGTCAGATTAAAAGGGGGCTGAATACAATGCACACAAATCTTTTCAGGTATTTTATTTTTTTTTTTATGAAAATCATTTATTATTTTCCTTTCACTTTATGTACATGTATCACATAAAATCCCAATAAAATAAATTTATGTTTGTGGTTGTAATGTGACAAAAACATTTCTAGGGGTAAGAATACTTTTCCAAGGTGTAAACTGTGTGTCCTTAACCTGAATTTGTATTCTTTTAAGCATCATGTCATGAGTTGGATGCTATTTGTTGTTATAACAGACTCCGTAAATCTTTATTATGCCATATTGTTCACTGCAATGTCATTTGATTTTGGCATAAAACACACATTTACGCGACAGTGAGGTTCAAAGAAATATCAGTTTGTTTCAAAGTCCTGTATTTTGGCCTTTTTTTTTTTTACTTCACATCACCGACTGCCAGCCTTGCTGCTCTCATAGTGATGGTCACTAGATGGTGAATGTTTATCACACAGACAATTGATAATGTTAATCGGTGGCCTACTCAGCCATAAATATGGGCTCATAACTCATACAATTGCTTGATAGCACCTTGATTCTTTGCTCTTTTTATTGCACTCAACCACAGAGTTAAATTCCTAAATAAGCTTAGTTAACTAACCCTGACCCCACTTTACAGTTACCCCAGTTGGACACATTGACTTTTTAATCAAGTGTTATTAGGCTTAACTCCATTTACCTCTAAACAGTTACCACTGCCCATTTCAGACCTGCACATCATACAGGTCCCAGAGTGTGAGATTAATCCCAATCTTCACATAACGTAACCCATGTGGTTACGATGGTGAGGATGAAGATGTGTGATGTCACAGTTTCTAGCGTTGTGTTTTTATTTAATTTAACTTAACCTTAAAGCATTTGTGCCAAACCCTAACGCAGTTTGTGTGCATGTGAAGCCCTTCTCATGGTGTCAAATAGTGGGACTCCTGCAGCTTCTGATACTGGTGCCAAAGGGTGACAGAGCAATTCGACGGCTTGGAAAATGTCATTTTCTGACGCTGTGGGATGAGAGTGTGTTGAATTTACAGAGGCGCCTGAAAGAAGAAGGGCCAGATGAACACGGAGTTTCCATATAGAGGGCTTCTACTGGTGGTAAGTGGAGGTCAGGACAGGAAAAACCTGTCTGATATCGCGATGAATCCGTTTATAGTCAAACTGAGTGCTACCTCTGTGGGACTATGCTTTTCCCTCCTCATTTAAATTTTATTCAGGTCCAACAGGCACTATTGGATGGTCATAAATGAACAATGTAAAAACAATTAAAAGCACATTGAGAAGCACACTGGGCAACATGAATAAATCACATGGCTGCTGAGTGGTTTTACCTGTCCAGCTGCTCTTAGTGACAAAAATATTCCCTCCTCTCTCATTCGAATAATCTTTTCTCTAACACGACTCCAACTTCTCTCCAGTTTTACATTGCAGCCGCACGTTTTAGCCTGCTAGCTCTTAGTACCTGTGTCAACAGTGCTGCTGCTATGACAACCTCTAAACAGAGTGTGACCAGTGTGTTTAACTCCTTGTTTTTAGCTTGTCTGGAACCTCTTTCTAGACCTGTTTACTGCAGATGTATTTTTTTCCTGATTGAATCTGTTGTGTGATCTTAGAGTTTTCTGGGGTCATAATTGTCTGTTCTCTTTGTGGCTTGTGGAGTTTTTGAAGACCTATGATAATGGTCTGAATTTGGTCAGTAAATGAATTATCATAATCCAGTAAACAAAGAATTATTAGGAATATAAAAAAAGAAAAGAATAAACTCACGCTCTTATCATAGCATGACTTATCATCTGCTAACCATCTATAAGGTTAGAAATACAAAATTCCTATCTAGTTTTCTTCCCTTTTGTGGCCTTGAGGAGCCTATAGGTACATCTGAACGTGTAAGAAATCATGATTATTTATATTTAAAGCGTGACCAGGACAGTGACCAGCTTCAAGTAGCCGTGAGTCTAGAACAAAAGCCTCTATGTCTTATACCTGTAGAAAAGAATGATGTGCACCGTGACTTTCATCCTGACTTTATAACGAAAAACAAACCCGTGACCTGGAAACAATAATTACTTGAGTTAAAACGACGTGAGTTGAGTTAAAACAGCCAACACAGCATCCATCACATGACTTAAATCGCGGGTGGTTTTCTAGTTTCAACTCTTTCAAACTTTGACAAATAAAATTATTGCAAACTGGCATCAGTCTTTCACCAACTTGCCCTTAAAGTTATCAAAGGATAAACGTGTGACAAAACTTTCCCTAAAAAGCTCAGCCTCGAAGGGTCCAACTTTCTTCCAACCTGGCGCCATAGTCGCTAATAGCTCTAAACACCGACACCAGCTGTCTAAAATTACTGTGCAATTTTCAGCCTGGCACCTGAATCTTCCTCAGCAAAACACAGCACTGGCTTTTGTCAGTTTGAAACTATCTAGCTGTAACCTTTACACTGCATTAGCATCTTTCCAACCTGGCACTTCAAACAATCTGCACAGCAGCTGAGCCTCCATGTCTCCAAAATTACCCTGTCCACTTCACTCCCTTAAAAAAATGAGACCGATGTGGCAACTCTTCATGGTCTCCATTAACCTTTGCACCTGTTAAACACCTGACAACATCTGCCTCCACACACCTCCTCTCCACCGGATTAAAACTCTCTCCAACCTAGTAACTTGTGCCCTGCTTTAAACCGAACCACTTGACATCTGAAGAGCCCGACATGACAACAGGAGTTTTTCCACTGTGCTCCCTCCAAATCCACTCACCTCCTCTGCTTAAAATCACTCCAACATGGCAACTCTCGCCTGCTTGTAAACCTCCCTGCAACCTGGCAACCGCAGCAGGTGCAGAGCTCTGTGGAGAGATAAGCTGAGAAGGACAAACTCTCCTCATCCTCCCACACCCTCCCTCCTCCTCTCCTCTCTGTATCACTGCAGCTTTGTTCAGTCAGTGTATCAGCCTCCTTAGCTCCACACAGGAACACACAACCAAACCTGCTTGTTACAAACATGAAGAAAATGTGAACATCTGTGTGTGTGACTGAAGGTCAGCACTGCAGAATGCAGTTTTATTATTGGGAAAAGCAGGTGATCTCTCATCAGTTATATTATCACATGTTGCACTGTGTGTATTGGGATGTAGAAATGATCTAATGTGAACCAGTAATTGCCTGATGTGGCCAGGAAGCCAGTTGTTGCAGCAAATGCCCCCCGAATGACACACTATATAACATTTAGTGACAAAGAGCAGCTGTAGCAATTATGACTCATCTGTCAGGAAAAACAATGGGACATTACAGTAAATCCATGGGGAGGGGGTTAGAGTGGAAACACAGACTTTATGGAAGATTCATTTTTCTTTGAATGGACTTGATTTTAGCGTTGGGGTAAAGCTGGCGACACACCTGAAGAATAGCAAGGACTGTGAAATCCTGATCCATATCCGCAAAGACTGTTTCAACCAACTACTACAGATTCCTTGGTCTGAGACACTCAGAGGTGTTGAAATTCTTGAGTGTTCTTGTGCCAAAACCAATGTGGAAATGTGGAAAACCTTTACTTTAACTTAATTTAGAATTCTGAATGTAAAGGAGAGGACGCTGAGGACAACATAGACTAAAGAAGTGAAGGTAAAACAACTTTATAAAATTAGGCTGCGTTCAGGTAAAGCTGTATTTACTGTAGGTAATCTGTCCCTGACACCGGTTGTGAATATTAAACATGTTTAATAATTCTTGTGAGAATGAGACTGGCCTTAAGACGGAAGATTAGAATCTTTCTCTGCTGACTGTCTGCACCAACAGAACATGACCCGGACTAACTACGTCCAACCAGTCAAGAGCAAATCACATTCATACTGTAATGGGCTACACACTCTTTAAGTGTGTGCCCACCTTAGGGCACTTAGCAGTGGTTAGGTAAGGAATTAGGTAATGCATTATGTCAACGAGTGTCTTCAGAATAGAAATATGAGCCGGTGTCTATGTATAAAGCGACAAACAGAAGGGAAAAAATGTGAAACAGTGAGAACAAGAGACACTTGTGCTGATAAATAGTGTTGTGTTAACAGTGTAAAGGCTTTTCAGTTCACATTTAGGTGAAGTTCACTCTTCACAGCTCTGCAGGTTTTGTGTACAGGTACCTGCACACACAGAAAACCCACATGCAAATGTTCATGTCTTGAAATGTTACAGAAAACTGGAGCTCGGAATCTTTTAATGCGAAAACACATGTTGGTAAGTGATGTGCCGCACTGCACTGGCATCACACGTTTTGTTGCTGTCACAGCAGACGTGCAGATAAAAACTAATGAAGGACAGACTGAGTGACTGCAACAATCTTGTTTTAGTCTCTAATCCGTGGATCCTGCCACATTGTATGGTTGACCTCAACACTCATCATCATCATCTACAACTCTAGCTGATTACAGCCTGTAATAACCATATGGCTAAGCATTGTTGGAACAATGTACTGGCACCAATAAACTCAGTGTACTTGTTACTGTTTCATTGTGAGTTGTGTCTCTGTCTGTGCGTTTGAGGAAAGAGGTTTCTGACCCCAACACCGCACAGCGACACCTTCATCCTTCAGCCCGTCTCTCTCTGTCGCCAATCAATTCTCATCACCGTGGTGACCATGGGATTCGTTTAGAGCTGCCTTGTCACAAAAAGTGCCGTGTGTGTGTGTGTGTGCTTGTGTGTGTGTGCGCTTGTCCAAGCTTTTGCGGTGACCTTGAAGATGGATCAGGAAGCAAAAAGGGAACATTTAAAAACACTGCTGTGGCTCCACAAAGGAGAAAGAGGAGAAAACCCCAGATTTGTATAAAATGCATTAACGAATAAACATCTGGCTACATACTGCCATAGTCTCTTGTAGCAGAATTGCTGGCTCAGTTACGACACAGTGTCTCTCTCAAAGGACACGTGCTTATAGTCAAATTTTCCCAGACTCCCTGTAAGAGAAGGACGTTTGAGCTGCATCTGATGGACAGGGACAGATTACTCAACAGGCCTAGCTACGTATTTGTAAGTTCAGTTAGAAGACACGAAGGACTAGGAAGTTTTGCACAGAACAACAAGATGAAAAACTCAAAAATAATGAACGTAAGACAATCCAAAAAAATCTGAAAATAACGGTCACAGGATCATAACAGATGGACACAAATCTTTGAAAATCTGATTAAAATTAAAACAAATTCCAGAGGACCAAAAAGAAAAGGTCCATCCATGCTATCAGCTGCTTAGCTCCTAATAGCAGCTCTGTGTTTCTTCTTCTGCTACACTCAGCCCTTTGCTGTGTGATAATCCCAGCCTCACCTATAAAGTGTACAATTAATATGAAGTGTTAGTCCAGTGTCAGAAAGTCATAGAATGCATTTAACATGTTTTACTGCAAATAGACAAACAACAGTTGGGGACATTCTTCAGGTGTGTCACCAGCTTTACTCTAACACTATCAGCCTGGTGGAAATCTACAAACTTCTTTTCTTTGCATTCAATCAGTTCACCTCGTGTTGTACCTTGATAGGAACCTACTACCAATCAGATTTTGGTGAGTGGCCAGTGCCGCACCAGGACATCTCTCTGGCTCCACCCCTGATTGGGCACTGCACAGCTGGGGAGGGGAATGGGCTGTTAGGGGTTCAGTGTCTTGCCCAGAGACACTTGCTCTTACAAATGAGACTTGTATCTAAAAAGACAAGATGGTGACAGCACTATGTAGGGCATCAGCTACCTCTTCTCTCAAATGGGGGGCCTGGTGGATTAGTAGTAGAGCATTGGGTCGGCATGCAGAAGGCCGCAAGTTCAAATCCCAACTGACCACCTGTGGCCCCGCCCAACCACCAAGGGCCACCTTGGTGCAGGTCCCGAGCCCGGATGGAGGGTTGTGGCAGGAAGGAGATCCACCGTAAAAATAACATGCAGAACATGTTCCGCTGTGGCGACTTTTAAAGGGACAAGCTGAAACCGTTAATCGGCCTCTTCCCTGAACTGGCCGCATGGTTTTCTGGTGTTAAATCCTTGTAACCGGTACAATTCCAGCAGCTTATACAAAGATGATATTTTGCCCACCTTAAAGTGTGTGAAGACCAGTCATCAAATGTCTGCGAAAACTAATTGTTAACATATTCTGAACGTTCAGTGAACATCTGCTTGGTGGCTTACAAGTCAACCGGCAGCATTTAAGACAACGGCTGTGTACATGTCCCTACATGTCACAATGTCCCTTAGAAATATTGGTGCATATACTTGTTCCAAACAACTAAATGTAAACTAAACTACAGTCCATCTACACTGCAGCATCACTGATGCACATGTGATATATAAAACCGTGTTTCTGCTGTCAGTCGATGAATCGACACCTACGTGGTGCTGAGATGTCCCACAGACTCAGCAAGTGAAGGGTTTTGGTTTTTGTTTCTGATGATGACAAACCTGGCAACATCAACACGTTTCTCAGATGCTGCTCACAGTCACTGTTGTCTGCCAAAGGTAGCAACAATGGAACAATAGCTTATTAGTCATTCATACAAATTAACCATTTCAACCTGAACTGAATTGTGAACCCACAAACACACATGCACACTTGAATTACCTCCACACACTCTTCAATCCCACCCACCCACACACACAGCTGCTAAGCTGTAGCAGCCCCTTTTTGAAGTCTGACTCGATTTTGTCACAGAGCTAAAAATCCCATTATCAAAGAGGAGAGAGGGGAGAAAAATGCAGGAGAAAATAAAATGAAATCCTTCTCCTGTCTGAGCTCTCTACTCTCTTTGCTGCTCAACAGTCTGATGGAGAAGACAGTCCAAAGAAGAAAGCAGGCAGCTCTCACCTCAGTTCATTTTACCAAGCAGTTATGCACGGTTTATATTTACCTGACCATCTACCGGATTCAATACGCTTCTTTTCACTATAATACATAAAACTACACAAATTCACATACTAGTTCTGCAAGCTTGTCAGCACCATAGGCCCAAAGTACCTGCTCTACGCGGTTGCAGGCTCATCATGGTATTAAGTGCATTAGCTTTGGGTACAATAATCAAGACACAGGGAAAGACAGTGGTGTGTGTTAAAATACAGGAAACATTTGTTTCTTTCATTCCTGTGTTTTGTTGAGTTAAACTGAAAAATCTAATCTTCAAGCATGACCCACGTTTACTATAATGGCTGCTTCATCATCATTCCACCTTCACCATCAGCCAGCACATCACAAGTCAAACTCATCTCCAAAGATACTGATCTCTTCATAGTCCATGTTTGACTCCTTTTCATTACAAAAAGAGGTATACTGTCCCCCACAGTCATAATGCAAAACAAGGACTGAGAGCTTTCATGTGGAAGAAGCCGAGAGAGCAGCTTTTTAAGAGCTTTACATTTAAACATAATTATTGTGAGGATCAACCGTCTGATTCAGTGTAGAACATGACAACTGAGGATAATGATCAGAACCACATTAATTCCTCAGCAACCTCTCATGTCCTCCTCCTCCTTTTATCATGTCCTCCTCCTCTCAGTCTCCATTTCTTTCATCAGAGGGAAAACTGCAATCACCCTCTTCAAAATCTTTCATACATGTTCTTTCTTTCATTGTGTTCTCTTTCATCTCACAGGACTTTCTCATCTGATCCCTTTAGATACTTACTCATTTTCTCCATCTTTCCCAGTTATTCCCTTTGTCTGTTCTACACATCACTCTTTCACACACATTCATAGTTTTGTGCCTCCGTTTGATTCCTCTCATGTCCGTTAATGCTTCTCCACAACTCTTGGATCTACGTTTATTTCTCTTCGCACTATTTGAACCATCTGAAAATACACAAAACTGTCAACGTTATATCAAGTATGAGATTTAAAAGTCTGTGCTGAGCTTGACTGAATGCAGCCTGTGAAGGCTCATTATTTAGTGCTTCAATGTCCTTCTCTGTTCTTTATTTGATCTACTTCCATTTTGTTCCAGAAGCTTTAGTCCATGATCTTTCCAAACAGTGCCCTCAGTCACAAACACACGCTACATTACAAGCCTGTTTGCTAGAAATGTTCTTTTTGTTCAGCTAAGCTGCAAAAGCAAATATGTTTTTTTTCTCTAGCATAATTGGTGGCTGTTCTGAGTTAAAGCTGATGTTTCAGGTTATTGTCAATGTTCTCAGTCTGCATTAGACTGTTAGCAAACCGCTGTATTTTTTACAATCCACTTGTTAAATACAGCTTTCACCTGATAGAGGTGAAAAGTTAGCCTATAGAAGACACTGATGCTTAAACACACCGGTGTTTAAGTGTCTATGGGGAAACTCTTCATGTCTGTATACTTACAGTATTATTACACATGACCAGAGGTCTCAGGCCTGCTTCACGCTTACTGCACAAACCCACTGACCTCTGCAACTGACCTTTACTGGCCTGTCCTGGCGTGACGAGTTTGAAAATCAGTGTTACAATCTTTGGTAACTGGCTCATTGGTCAGCATGTCCCAGCTCAATAGCCAACAATAAAATACATGATGTATATACGAAGGCCAAAAACTACTTAGAAGCAACAGAACCCAGCACATATGCAGTCCAGCTTTAACACTGAACCATTACATTTTCTTCTACGGAAGCCCTGCTGTCTGCTGGGTCTGGTCCAGAGCAGTGGTCTCTCCACATTACGGGGTTGGAGAGACACGACATGAATGAGATTAATGCTCACACAAGTATGAACATAATGAGGGATGCACTTACGTGTGATCCTCCACAGGTAGCATGTCTTTCAGCCATTCGTGATTCAGCGGGTTCTTGGAGTGACACCAGTACCAGTTTATCCACCACAACATGTAGAAAGTAGAATATTTCTGACCAGCAATAGCGGTTGATACCTTAGCTTAGACTTGAAGCATCATTAATGTGCAGACATTGACATGAGATTCAATAGGCCCCTTTGCCACAGTAGCACTTTCATAAAAACGTAAACCTCTCAGCCCATTTTTTAAGAACCCTTACTTCACATTGTGTGACTTCAGAAACACAGTCCCACGGGCCTGTCTGTCTGCAGTTTAGACAAATTACAGGCTGTAATTTTACCTAAGTGTGTAACCAGAGCTACAGAAAGACAAAATACCCCTGATTTTACTGTCACCAGACTGTCTGGCTGCTGATCAGTATTGTTGTGGCTCACAATTTTCTTTCAACACAAAGGAAAAATGAACCGCAAAAATAATAAAAACTCAAAGCTCTTATGTTTCAATGAACTCAAACATTATCACAGTTGGCAGCTCAGCCAAGATCAGACACTTTAATCCATATATATGTAAATGCACAGCAGGCCATGGTTAGTTATTGACTGTTTCATATGCCATTTGTATGCCATTTTTTCCCAAAAAGTATTCTGCCACTTTGAAATGCATTTGAGATGAGAAATGGATCCAAGGGCTGCAGAATCATGATGATTTTCAATGAAACGTATCTAAATTGACGGAGAACTTTTTTGCAAAGCTTTCTTACAACAGTGACTTGTATGTTAGGTTGGACACTAAAGAGGGAGAGGTGGATTTGTACAGGTTGGTGAAGCAGAGAGATAGAGATGAGAAGGATGTGCAGCAGGTTAGTGTGATTAAAGATAAGGATGGAAATGTATTGACTGGTGCCCATTTTTAAGAACAAGGGAGATGTGCAGAGCTGTGGCAACTACAGAGGAATAAAGCTGATGAGCCAAACAATGAAGTTGTGGGAAAGAGTAGTGGAAGCTCGGCTAAGGGCAGAGGTGAACATTTGTGAGCAGCAATATGGTTTCATGCCTAGAAAGTATTTGCTTTGAGGATGCTGGTTACAGGGAGCAGAGGTGAAGAAGGTGCAGGACTTTAAGTACTTAGGGTCAATGGTTCAGAGCAACGGAGAGTGTGGAAAAGAGGTGAAGAGGAGAGTGCAACCAGGTTGGAACGGGTGGAGAAAAGTGTTGGGTGTGTTGTGTGAGTATCAGCGAGAATGAAAGGAAAGGTGTTCAAGACGAGGTGAGACCAGAGATGTTGTTCGGCTTAGAGACAGTGGCACTGAAGAAAAGACAGGAGGCAGAGCTGGAGGTAGCAGAGCTTAAGATGTTGAGGTTCTCTTTGGGAGTGACGAGGATGGACAGGATCAGGAATGAGGACATCAGAGGGACAGCTCATGTTAGATGTTAGGAGATAAAGTCAGAGAGGCCAGATTGAGGTGGTTTGGACACGTTCAGAGGAGAAACTGTGAATATATCGGTAGAAGGATGCTGAGGTTGGAGCTGCCAGGCAGGAGGTCTAGAGGAAGACCAAAGAGGAGATTTATGGATGTAGTGAGAGAGGACATGAAGTTAGTTGGTGTGAGAGAAGAGGATGCAGAGGACAGGGTTAGATGGAGGCACATGATTCACTGTGGAGACCCCTGACAGACATGATAACAACAAAGGAAGCTATAAGATATACTGAAGATATCTGTTGTCAAACTATTAAATGGCTCATGGTTTGGGCGTGTTGAGAGTCATGTTATCGACTGATCAGATGAGCCTAGTTGTCAGACTGGATTGGCTGCTAATTGGTTGTTTCCGAGATTTAGATCTGAACAAAAAACACGTAAAATGTCAAAATTTATGAGGCTGCTTACCAGTCAGATGGTCACACACATGCATGGCAAGTGACTTAGTGAGCCTGTGAGCAAGTCAGTCAGCCAGTTAGTCAATTATGTGAGTCAGTAGCCAACCAGTCAGTGGTTCATTCAGTCAATATTTTCACTAATCTGTCAGTCTCACAACCACAGTTATTATAACCAGTAATTAACTCTGGCTCCAATGCTCTATCAAACACACACACACACACACACACACACACACACTTATCCTACTGATTGACCTGGAGTGGGCCTCTTTGCCTTCATTTCCACTGCTCTGCGTTAATTAGATGGAGATTACAGAGGGAGAACAAGAGAGGGTGTCACAGAGAAGGAGAGAGGGGGAGAGGGGGAGAAGGAGGCGGGAGGACCAGAGATGGAGAGATAAATACAGACACAGATACACAACAGCACAGTGAAGAGAAAGAAGGGCCAGCAACAAGCAGAGTGATGTTTGATGTGATCGAGGGAAAGTAGCTGCTGGTTGGATAATGACATGACAAGTGCTCTTTGTAGTGTTCTTAACTGCTGGCTGAGAGCCAGTTAGTCGGGGTGGAAGCACTCCAGCTTATAACTGTGAAGGACTCCCATTTTTAGTCAAGTAGAGCCATCTCTCTCTCGCTCCTCTCCTTCCTTCCTAATCCTGAGTGAATTTGTTAATCGCTATACATGTATTAACATATTTTTAAAAAACACCATATGTTGGAAGTTTGTTCACAAAGTGATCTGTGCGTAGTGTAGCAGTCTGGAACCCAAGAAAACTGGTGGAGGGTCCAAGTTTTGACAGATCTGATTATCTGATACACCTTTACTGTTTTCCTGCCATTTGCACAGGCTGCTGTGATTATTTACCACAAAACTAATTTGCAATGTGACTGGTCAAACAAACTACTGATCTGAATCGGACAGATGCAGACACATTTTATCGCGTCATCAGTGCTGGACTGTGGTACTGTTTGTTTTCCATGAAGCTTAACAAGCCTGCGCTATGTTCGATTACAAACACAATACAATAATTACGTCCGACATTAGTGAAGACACTGTTTATTTTAGGTGTGGTGGAAAAGCTCCACTAGAAAGTGCTGCAGGGAAATGTGTGCACGAGTTGCAGCATATTTGGACGCATGCTGGTTATTAAATATGACACATTCTTTGTGGCACAGACAGTCAAGCAGGTTACAGACTGGTAAACTGGTAATTGGTCTTATAAAACACTTTTATCCGAGCTGCTTTACAATGTGCTTCTCATTCACACACTGCAATAACAGCGACTGCCCCGTCACCTGACCCACTGGGAGCCACTTGGGGTTTAGACTCTCGCAGTTGGGACGACAGTTGGACATGTAGGAGGGGCCCAGGAGGGACCAAGAGTCAAACCACTCACCCTGTGGCTCATGCACAACCTCTCTACCAACTGAGCTACAGTTAGTTTTCCTTCAATGAAACACTAAGCCACAACAGCGATAAATCCGATCAGGATGATTCGAGACTTGTGTCTGTGTGACTGCAGCTTTAAAAGGTGCAGACAAAGTCCAGACTGAGTCATTTTAAAGGCTAGTGAGAGATTTTTTTCTATTGTTTAGACGCAGCAGCACAGAGACACACGTGATACTTGGCTGGTTTAGTTGCAAGAAATGTTTTGATGATTTGGTGAAGGAATCAGGACTTTGTGGCATCACTGGCGGTTAGAAGATGACAGGAAGTTGACCCTCAAAAAGTGTAAAAGAACAACCATTAGCATTAAACCATAACAAGGCAACAGCCTAGGAAATCATCATGTGGGTAAAGCAAATTCCATTTTGATCTTCTTGAGCCAATATTCACTTCAGATATTACTAATTCTTTAGTAATTGATGTCTCACTGCCTTCCCCAGCAGCATCTAGTATTTCTGGAATAAGTTAACACCATAGCTTTTACTTATGTATAAACACGTGTCACATTATGAGCAGCACTTCACATTACAGTAACAAGCTCTGAAACAGCTCTGAGTGCAGTATGAAATCGAGAGCACTCACATCTGTAGCTTCCCGAAGAGAAAACACCGAAGAGTAGTCACATTTAAAGCCCTGAGTGGCACATGTATGACAAATATGAACATTTTCATGTTCGTCATCATCCGATGCATTTCCTCTGTTGATTTTAACAGGGGAACCACGCTGTAAAACACAAAGCCAACTTTTCCATTTTAATGAGAAATAAATCATCTGCTCACCAGTGCGGTAGAACCAACGTTCTCCCTATGTTACAGTGTGTTTGGCTCCTCTACTCAGACTCAGCTCAGGTAATTGCTCCACAGAATCAAAAGTTCAAAAGTAGAAAATGGGGTTTTATGACTATGACACATGATGTATCTGATGGAATTAACACCGAGACGATGAGAAGCTTCACTGACAGAGAAGAAACTGAATTCTGATCTGACTCAAATGAAGGTCCAGCAGCAGCAGCACAGAGCAATAAAGATAAAAATCACCTGGATGTGACCTGCAAACACATCAGGAATTGAAAAAAGAATCTAATCTGCATTTTAATTAAAGAGCTTCACTGCAGAGAAGCAGCCCTGATCGATAACACTGCAGCCAAACCTGCAACAGCAGTGCTGTCCGGCTGAGGCGCTGCTACACCTCAAGAGCCTCGAGATTTAGTCCAGTAGTGGTGACACCTGACAGGGAGGAGATGTAAGTGGGACAAAAATAGAAAGAAGACAGAGGAACCAAGATGTGTCTCAGCCAGTCAAACATTTATGGGACTACATTTGTGTCCCCAAGATCTAAACCAATAAAATAAGAAGTATGTAAGTTACATCTTTCTCAGAGTTGGCCACAAACACATCAGGGTTTGGTCTACGCACTAAAGATGTTCGGGTTAGAAAAAAGTCAAATGTGCACATATACCTTTGGTAGAGTACTTTAAGTATGATTTAATACTCATGGTTGTTCTTTTACTTAGCACATTTTGAATGTCATTGTAGCATTGCTAGCATAGCATAGCATATAGCCGACCATGAAAGGCTTTCAACCTATGCACAGATGTAGTACCAGAACTA
The DNA here is from genome assembly GCA_020496755.1 of Channa maculata. Lineage (NCBI taxonomy): Eukaryota > Metazoa > Chordata > Actinopteri > Anabantiformes > Channidae > Channa > Channa maculata. Next base: position 27,088,459 of record CM035606.1, on the reverse strand, counting down.
ATGTTATCTGTAAAAACCTTTGCTACTTACACATTTTAAAAAAAAAACTTCTTGAATATGTAAAGATATAGTCATCATGAACATTTAACAAGCATGAATATAATCAAATATTAGTCTGATCCGCCCACTCAGGAAATCAATAGAATTATGGAGAAGTGCTGAAAGCTGCTGTCACATCAACAGCAATAGCAGTAGTTTCACTCTGGACCTAAACATCAGTCTCCTGGGGGAATGTCCTGTGCTTTGACTCATCTGTTCACCTAAAGAACCTGCAATGAATCCAAAATGCTGCAGCAAGAGTGCTGACTGGAACTAGCAAGAGAGATCATATTTCACCTTCACTAGTTTCTCTCCATTGGCTTCCCATTAAATCTAGAAGAGAATTTAAAACCCTGCTTCTTACATATAAAGCTCTGAATGGTCAGGCTCCATCATATATAGAAGACCTCATAGCACCATATCATCCCAGTAGACCACTTCGCTCTCAGAATGCAGGCCTACTTGTGGGTCCCAGAATTTCCAAAGGTAGAATGGGAGGTAGAGCCTTTAGCTATCAAGCTCCTCTCCTGTGGAACCAGCTCCCAGTTCAAATTTAGGAAGCAGACACCCTCTCTACTTTAAGTCTAGGCTTAAAACCTTCCTCTTTAAAGACGACTTTATTATATAACGTATCTTGAGATGACTTGTAAGGAGGAGGTCGGTGTGGTTGGATTTATTCATTCATTCAACTGTATTATTATAGCACCAATTCACAACAAACTGTTTTGGGTCTAAATATTAGGTGATGTCTTACATTGACCACAGCTGTTAGATGTTGCTAAACAGCATCACATTTTTTGGTACCATCACAAACGAACTGTAGAATCATACTTTACAGGGGGACAGTCTATGATTAACTAAGAGCGTATCAGCTGAGCTTTGGAGCTTTGCATCCTGGCCCTGATTACTTACAGTCCAGTCATGTTCCTGGTGAAGTTTGACATTGTGTGTGTAACAAAAATAAACTGTAGCAAAAAAAAAAGACACTGTCACATGCATAAAAAATACCTCAGCATTATATTAATACCAGCTTCAAAATACCTGACCTATTCCTTTAATAATACAGATAGACATTGAGTGGCTGTGGTACTTTCTGTGGTACCAACGTCACGTCGGTAATAGCAGGTTAATATAGTAGCTTTTGTATTTGGTAGCAGTGGGAGAGTTCCACATTACATTATTAGTATTTTACATTGCAAGGTGGGTCACTCACCACAATGTTTGGGGCGGGATACCCCATCTTTTCAATTTCTTATTTTACAAGAAATATTACAGGTTTGTGGTAATTATCTGGAATTTTGTGTTGCAGCTAATAAAAAACAAAACAAAAACAAAAACTGTTTAGATCCAAATAAGAAATGTAAAAATGTATAATTTTCTATATTGTTCATTATTGTACCTATAACTTTGATTATATGACTTGTAACTTTTGGATGATTTAGCAGCACCTAACACAAAGTCTCGTATCAGCACTACACCGTGTGGTATTATAATGGAATTGTGTAACCAGACCAAAGGTAAATGGTGAGAGTGGAGAATCAGAAAAAAATAAATGAAGAAAATAAATTAAGTAAAATATGTGCGGTAGTTATAGTACAAGACATAACATTAATTAACCATTACCCACTCAGGCTGCAGAGCTCAGTTCACACAGTGCTAAATGAGGTCTGACTCTTGTGGAAATGAATCAGGAGCTGTTTATATTTGGGGCAGGAAATTACCCATTTCTCACATCTCCATTTGCTTAAGCCACTTTTTGAGTGACAGGAGGCAAAGATGAGGATGCGTCACAATCAGACAGAAAGCTGCTTATTTCAGAGATTTTACACCTTTCTGACAGGTACATGATGAAAAATAACAAACTGAAAAACAATTTACAGATCTTTTAATTAAAGGCAGCAGTCACATCTGTTTACAGTGCAGCTTGTTTACCTTGAGTTAGTTTATTAGAATTCAGCAGCACTGCTGCCACTGATTATTTTCATTGTCAATTAAGTTTATTATTTTTCCAATTAAGCATTTTGTTTATAAAAAAAAAAGTTAAAAATGCCAATCATAATTCCACAGAGGCTAAGGCAACAACTTTAAATTACTATTAGTTGTGCCCCCCACTGACTAATATTAGTCGGTTGAATCATTTTACAGACCTGTGTATGGCCTCACATACAGAATAATAAGCCACATCTTTGAACACCTCATTTAATGAAATGAAAGACGGGCTGCTCTTCTTCATTATTCTCACTTTGTCTGATCATTGCCTGTTACTTTGATCTGGTTTAGTCTAGAGGAACAATAACATGTACCAAATTCCTTATAGTTTACATAATGTATTCAATAGAACTAAACCCTATGTGACATTTTAGGGAGTGTTTTTGTTGTGTGTGTTAGTCAGGTGGACAAGCTTGTGGCTGAGAGTCTGCGTGTTTGAAATCGATTAAAAAAAAAAAAAGCACTGAGGTGGGAGACTCAGCACTTCTCCATGATTGCATTGATTTCTTGAGTGGGCGGCTCAGACTAATATCTGATTATTCTAACGCTTGTTAAATATTCATGATGGCTATTACTTTACATATTCAAGAAGCTGTTTAAAACACACTTGACTATTTAGATAAGTATAAACATTAAAGTAGCTGTGGTTTTTAGAGATAACATTAGTCCCGGTGCTATATCTGTCCATGGTTTAAATGCCTTTAACGGTAATGGATCCCACTGCAGGTAAATGCTAATGTAAACATAGTGGTGGAAGAGGTACTTAAATCTAAAAGTGCTTTACCCAATAAAAGTAGCATAAGCTATGATTAGAAAAATCCAAAAATAAAAATCTTGCATTCAAAATGTGAAATAAGAAAGTGTGTTTGTTTTGATGCAGATTCTTTTGTGATCTTAAAAGTGTACGTACTCATTTTTCTCAGTGCCTCATTTTACAATAATTATTGTGATGTAACTATAATTGATGCATGATTGTGTTTATCACTTTAATGTTGCAGCTGGTAACACTGGAGCTGATTTTAACGACCTCATCCACTGTTTTGATGATCATATGTTTTGCTGGAAACACCAGGGATCATCATAGTCTAATGGTTACGATGCATTTGGGTTTATTAAAACAGATTCTTAATAATAAACGTAGTGGGCTCACAGTCAGCTATTTGCTTCCAAAACATGTCAACTGTTTCCACTAAAATTACAGCTTCAAAAACACCTTCAATTGTTGTGAGGCGAAGAGCATCTCACTGTTACTGTGTGTCCAGGTCATTTCTTATGGCACTTTCTAGCTTTGGAATCAGCAACTGAACCACATCACAACTACACTGGGCCAGACCCTTGCTGTGAAAAGGTTGTGAAACCAGTTGCCACGTTAGCTAGTTCTACATCACAGTCTAAAGACTTGCCGTTTGAATGACCTTGTGGTCGAATTTCTCAAAATTATGTCCTGTCGATTTAAACCACTAATTTAATGGAATCACTCAGAGAATCGTGGTAGTTTATTTTTCTGAGCCTCGTGCGCGCCAACACAGCTAAATCAGTATTTCTTAGACAAAAGGATGAACACCGCATCCCCTCGGGCTTAGGATTTATTCCCAGGACATCTCCTGTTTGTTTTATTCAGGCTATTTCGCAGCGTTCTGTTCAGCCCCTGCTCATTTTTCTGACCACTTAATGCTGGAGCAGTCCACCAGCAGAAGTCACATTTCTGTAACCTCTCTTTCATTTGGGAAAGTCTGCAGCTCTAACCGTGAGGCATGTGTTTTCTGCCATACCCAGACGACTGAATGGATCCTGACAGTGTTCTATTCTCTGGGCCGGGCTGCTCCGAGTGCTCTTAGACATTTATCATCTCTATATCCTCGCACAGCCATCTGCAGACACTTGTCACAGTTGGAAGCACACTTATTGTTTTTTGCAGCTACTGTCGCTTGTGCAAAAACACAAATTATGTTTGTCAGTTACCTGAGTGTGTGTTTAATCCAAAAAAACAAAAGAAAAGATGCATATCAGTCAGTTAAAATTAAATGCCAAACTTGTCACAACTTGCAAACACGCTGGTGGAACATTACATCTTATTTTAAAGTTTTGAGTTGCAGAACATCCTGTTGAAAAACCTACAATTAAAGCAACCTAAGACTGGCATTTTTGTATGCATACAATTTAATGTTCTCGTGATCATTTGTGGTGAGCTGTCACTCATTCTAATGGTGAATCTCACATTTTAGTGTCCAGTTCGTGTTGAGGGGAATCAGAGGCTGCAGCCCTGATTGTGCTTTTCTATGTAGTCAACAGAGGAAGTGATGCAGAACAAAGCCGACTGATCACATTTCTCAAACATCAGCATCCAGCAGCAGGAACACTTGTTTGTCATGGGAAAGACGCCAGAGGCACAAACATAGCAGGCGCTCCAATGAAAGAGGTTGAAGCTGGTCAAGACAGCAGAGTCTGATGCTACAACTAAAACTTTTTCTGTTAGGAGGGAAGTTAAAAGCGAAGCCACACAGAAGACATGAAAGAAATGAGGCTGAGAGGACAACAATGGGATCACTACAACTAGCACTTTGGATTCAGATGTTTACTAATGATAGAAATTCATCTGTCAAAACAAGTCAGTGTTTTTTACACCCACCCTTCACTCACTGACTTATGAAATATGTGAACATGATAACCTGCTAACCGTTACATGTTACATAAGCCATTTGATTTAGTCTGTGTTTCTCATACTAAACTATAGCAGATCTTGAAACTAAATCCAGCATCAAACAAAGGCAATCGGAGAAAGCACTTACTGTAACACACCTTTTAAATGATTACTGCATCGATTAAAGCAAAACGACAGCAAATCTCAGTTTTAAGTCTCAAAAACAACAGTGAACCTTCCCACAAGTGTCAGATATTTTCAAAATGAGTCCATGTGCAGAGAAAAGACTCATACAGGGAGTCACAAAAGATCCAAGGAAACATCGAAGGACCTGCAGCCTCCCCCACCTCAATAAAGATCAGTGTTCATGACTCCACGGTTGGAGAGACATGGTGTAGAAGGGGCATCATGGGACAGTGGCGAGGTGAACACCACTGCTGACCAGGCCAGGACAATATTAAAGCTCGTCTGAACTCTGCCTCAACACACCTCTGACTGATGAGTCAAAGTTGAAACGTCTGAAAGACCCTCCACAAACCCACCACCATATACAGTCAAAGCCAGGGAAGCAGGAATTCAGCTGTGTACCAGAGAATCTGTGAGTGAAACTCAACAACAGCTGGGTTGTAGCAGGACAACGATCCCAAACGTAAGAGGAAGTCGACCGGAGAACGATTCAAGAGGAATAAAATGACAGTTCTGCAGTGGCCTAGTCATCGTCCAGACCATTGATTTACGGTAGATTTGCTTTGAAGATGTGAAACAGTTTAGTTTGAGCTACACACAAAAAGAAGAAATCAGGAGGGAGCCCAGTAGTTTTTCACAGCCCTGTACATTAGCATTCAGTTAGAGCCTTGCTGAGCCCAGTTTGATCTGACGCCACCATCCTCAGGTCAAACATCACTCGAGGGTTTTCGGAAAAAAACCCCACTAACTTTTCCTCCATCCAGTACTTTCTGGGTGAAATGAGCATTGCACTCTCAGGGTTGTTACAGTGGCTGTAAACTTGTCGGCTAATTACACAAAAAAATACGTTCATACCAAACTAGGACTGCTGCTCTTTACGCTGCAGATGCATAAAGCAGGAGCTGTAATAGAACACAACGGTTCAAACGTTCATCTAAGGTTATGAGAACAGAGCAAACATGATCTGAAGATCAGCTACTGCTCTGAGGACAAATGAACTTCCAAGCTTTACATATTTTTAAATGTATATTTTTATCCCCTTTTAACTCGTACTTTCTTTGACACCTTCTGTAACTCTTTTTTCTTCCTGAGCTGTCAATCACAACCTTGAGTGGTTCTGATTCCATCATTATTTTTCTTACAGCAGACTAAAAACACACATTTTTCTGAGAGTGTGCAGTGTCACACACACACAACTTAATTAATCCCGTCTTGTGACACTGTGCATTTGGCTCTCTCCCACACACACACACACACACACACACAGCAGATGGCTACTCTCCTGGATACTTAGCATGCTATTGCTGCTTCCATTTCAAAACACAGACATTAAACACGTTCATGATAATAACCCAGCGACTGATGCGATGCCAGATCAGATTACACACATACACGTGGATGGGAATGTGCACATAGATACATAAAACATTCCGGTTGTCTGGCTGCTACCTAATTAAGAGCGCTTGGTTAGCATCACCGGGACTGGGCACAGCTGCTGGTTTGACAGTCAGGTGTGTGTGTGTGTGTGTGTCTGTCCCAAATTAACATTCTGACACACCAGCCACATGAAACAGTGGATGAAATAATCCACCTGCCTTTCGTTCCTCAGCCAGAGCAGCAAAGCGCAGCAATCTAAATTTGAACAGAGATCTGTGAGAAACCCGACAGCAGCAGCCAAAACAGTGGAGCAGCCATGTTGGAAGACAGACAACTAATCAAGAGTGGGATGAGAATGAAAACACTCAGTAAACACTTTCATTCTGTGCCGCTGGGTCAGTCTCTTCTATAAAGTTTGAAAAAGGCTGACAACAAAGTAGATCCTCTTATTTTGCTTTTTTTTTAAACTACAAGAGGTCTTGATTTCTAATGTTCCCTTTCCATTCTGTGTGATCACCGATTTTTGTTTTCATGAAGCCAAATGCACAGAAGTGATACCTTTCCACATTTTCATAAAGCTTTATGAAGCTTGTTTTAAATCATTTACAGGAGCTATGTACCAGGCTAATAGGACACTTAGGGTGCGGGGGGAAAAATTGTTTCTGCTGTTTTTCGCACTTGCATCTCATGAAATGAACACTTTTCTGATAGGACTTTGCTTTGATGTTTCCTCCTTGACTAAGGTTTTTGCTGTCTTGTGCCTCACTTGTAAGTCGCTTTGGATAAAAGCGTCTGACAACTGACGCTTTTGACGCTAAATGACTAAATGTAAGGACAAATTACTGTGGCTATTGTACTGGTGTATATTAGGGCCGCACCTAACAATTGTTTTATGATCAATCGTTACATTATTTTTTCAATTAATCAAATCATCTGTGAATAACTGACTCATAGCTGCTTATTTTTAAGTTACTGATTTACCAAAAATATACATTTCAATTCAGTCATTTATATTTCATTCTTTCTTAAATCATCTTCTCTTTAAACAAATATGACCAAGTCTGCACTGTCCAGTCTTAACTGGTGATGTGTGGTTACAGACCCAAACAAAGTCTCTCCACAATATCATTAAAGCAAGAGCTTGTACCATTCAAGTTATAGGAATGTGCTGCAATCTACATTTAGGAATGAAACAGCAAAATAAATAAAACCACGAGCAGCTCACAGAGCACCGTGTTGTTTGGTCTCTGCTTCAAACACTCCCATACTTTAGGTGATCGCATTCAACGGTTTTCGCTCGCTCATCAGTGGACCCACGACACACAGTCGTGTTACTCCCTACAACGCATCCACACATAATCAATTAGGTGGACGATTCACCCCAGGCCAGGTGTACACCTTAAAGGTACAGAAACATCCAACTAGGTGCGCAGTGGTAAACAAAGTCCAGCTTGGTCAGCACCATGTGGTGGAAAAATGCTATTAGCAGCAAGATCTAACGTTAACTTCCTTATGAGGCTTTTGGGAAAGATGACAATGTCAGGCCACGGTAATATGAAATTGACTATTCAAATCTTTAATTCTAGCCACTGATTCAAGACACAAATGAGTAAGCTTTTATTTATTTGCAATTATTTATACTTTGTAAAATTAATCCCAGTAAACTTATCATTTGAGTTTAATTTCTCTTTACAAATCTTCCTTAACCAACACTTGACTAAACACATTCAACTAAACTTTTCCACTCTGATTAGTCTACAAAGACCAATCAAAGCCCCACATGTGAGGCTCAGCATCTGTTTTTGAGGGAGTGAAATGTGGAATGTTTCCACATCACTGGAGTAGAACATCCCTCTAGCCACAACACAGGCCAAGCTGAGTCAATATGCCTTACAGGAAGTTCAACGTGGAGTTTACATCTAAAATTAAGGACCCGACAACATAAAGTGACACCTGCAACTTCGTGATTGATAACAGGGAAATTACAGAACCTGCCAAACAAAACTGTCAATTTCCACAAAGTGGACAGTGATGCCCTGCTCTTAATGATTTTTCAGTTAATGAGATTGTTTTCCTACAAAGTCAATAAACATTACAGCACTTTGGAAATAAACTTTTCATTTGTTCATTATAATGTACAGCCATTTTTTGCAGTGTTCATTTCCAGAGCTATTTAGGTCTGTTGCTTTTAATTGATCATTCTACAGCCAATTTGGAGCTGCTGACTTTGGTAGTTAATTTTAAAAGTAATTTCAAAGTATTGCTTTGAGCTGTTCATCTTGAAAGCAATTTAGGGCCACTGATGGTAGAGAGTCTATTTAGCTGTGCTGCTGATTAATTGAGTAGAACAGAGAAGGCAGGAGTGAGACTGTATCTCGGATTCTGCAGCAACTGGAATCAGGATATCGCTAGGGTCACACATATTCACCTCAGTGCTGCACAGAGTACGTGGGTGGTAACACGTCAATGACTGCGTTCTCCGACAGGGGAACCAGATTTCCCTGATCGCCGACCCCGATTTCGCAAACCAGCTTTCCCGTTTACATGGTACTTTAGAAACTGTAGCCTGGCTACCTGACACCATGTAAACACACTCGCTGTGCATTTTGAGCTTTGCATGTCGTCCACATAGCCAAACCTGTCTCCAATTCATTTAACTTGACTACACATTGTCTCTGTTCCACTGAGTGTGACATTTGTTTCAAGCATCTAACCCATCTATCTACTGCAAGCTGCCTATCCAGGTAAGCTGAAGCCAGTCCTAACGGTTACTATGCACAAGGTGCGCTAGACCCTGGAGAAGGCTATGCAGACAACACCTATGAGTTACCAATTAAACAAATTCCTGTCTGTGGACTGTGGGGGCGAAACCAGGGTACTCAGAGAACATGCAAACAAAGAAAAGTGACATTGGCAGGATGCACTTCTGAACATTACTCATCCACAATAAAGTGAAAGTAAAAAATAAGGTGCTGTAATAATCTTTATCCTCATAACATTTGAACTAACGTTGTTTAAAACGATAAAACCACACCTGCATTACATATGTGAAATGTAGTGATGATATCCAAAGTTAAGAGCACTTTCTAAAATGGGTCGAGTCTGACTGTGACTTCCATTATTTCTGGTTGTGTTTACCATCTTTGTGCCAGCCGCTCAAAGAGCCGTTTCTGTGGAAAGGACACTGTGCTCCCATTACATCGCATCCAAGACAGGAAACTGATTTTGTTTTCCCTCCCACCCACAGTCACTGGCTCATCCCAAACTCAGGGCAATTATTCAAGCAGCTAACGTGTTGATGTAGAGTAGAATCGAGCAAATCACACTATTCAACTTGTACGTTAATATGGTTACATCTACTTTGACTGAGGACGAACAGAGTAAAAATTTCAGTTTGTTGCATTTCCTCACCTTAATGTTTCTCTTTTAGTAGAGAACATATCAGCATTTCTTTGCACATACTGGGCTTAGGGCTGCAGAGATGAACTGACAAACCTGAAGCAAGTCGCCAAAGTATCAGAACAGATCCGGTTTTACGTAGCAGATATACAGATTAAAAACACATGGACAAGGCCTAATCCTGGTGCTGTCAATCATCCCAGGACAACTCCAGATTGCATCAATGTTTTGTTGTCCTCCAACTCTGTCACCCAGAAGTAACATGCTTTAAGTCTTTGGAACAGAAATGGCTGAATTACTGCAGGGAACAATTGCTAACATGTTATGGTTATGGCTGCGGAAGGATCAGTTTTAGTTCAATCTTAATGTATTAGCCCAGTTATTTGCCATCTGCCTTGACCGGCTGGGGTGAGTGGAGAGTGGAGAGAGCAAAGAAAAGAGCAACGAGAAGCAAAAACAAAGTGTGCTGTCTAAAGCAAGCTATGTGTGGGAATCAGAACCCGACCTAAACTGGAAGGAAATATAAAAAAAAACTCAAAGAGAGAGGAAGTGACACACAATGAGGCTCGGAACTAGAAGGCAGCGAAACCTGCCCTGGCTGGGTATCTGTCAGAATCCCTGGGTAGACAGGATACATTTACCCCAGCCAGTGTTGACAGTGATTTGACTGCTAGACGGTGTTTAATTTCAACCTTGACTTGCATGGCAGCTTCATTAATACTTTAAGAGCTTTTAGCTCCTGATCCTGATGCAACGTCTTTATAAAGTTCCATATACACCAAGTCTGAATCAAGGTTCTGAATAATTAAACCATGTACAGCGTCTTTGACAAACTCATTAAAGTAGCATGGTGACTTTGAGTACAGTATATATACAGTATATCAGCTGGCTGGAGGCAGCACAGGCTCAAACCTTCTTTCACTACTCAACACTGTGGATCCAAGCCGTCTCCTACAGTGACGCTTCTACATGTGAACTGTAATCGGATACACTGTGTAACTTGGATTATCAGTAAAACACTCTTGCATTCTTACACTAAAACCTTCAATTTACTCGCTACAGTGCTTCTTACAACCCTGACGTTAAAGAAAAATTCACCCCAACTATGTCCCCTCCCACTATCCATTAATAAATGTAGGGCTTCATTAATTCCAAAATACACTGCTTAAGAACATTATTCATGCACCCAGACCTTACCCACACTTACAAAATAGATAAGTGGGGTTGCATTTGATTTGAGGGGAGGGGGGTGATGTGGGTTAGTTCTAGTCTGGGTCAGTTGGTCGCTGCTGACAGAAAATTGTTAAGATTGTGTGGAAAGACAAACCCTAGGTGTTCAGAGCCAGGTGCTTCAGAGACAGTTCTCAGTAAATGCTTTTGTAAAATACGGTGGATATATATGACTGACAATACAGTAAGTGATCGATGACCTAACGACCGAGGGAGTCTGAGTGTAACTACACCCAGTCGTGCAGTTTGGCCACATGTCTCCATCTGGCCTTTCACTGTTCATTTGTTTCAGTGCAATTTTAACTCTGCAAGCTGCCGGATGCTGTTGACTTTCGTTTTGCCACAAGAACACGCAAGAATTCTAGTTGTCAGTTCAGTGTGTTACCCATGTTTGACCTCAGTTATCAGGTGTGTGCTCCGACCAGACTGCAAAGACTAAAGATATGAACAGTAATAAGTTGATGGAAACTTATACCAGTCTCAGTCTTTCAACGTGCCTCCATAACTTTATTGAAATAGCATCATCCTTAACAGAAATGCTGACTATGCCATGATACACTCAGTGACTTACATACATAAGATATCAGATATTTAAAACTAATATTATGATACCATCACTGTGTGTACACACTCATCTATCCAGAAACACTGGCGGAAGACACAGAAGTTTATGTGTGAATTTCATTTCATTAGCATGAGGACAATTGTGGGTGTTTCATGAAAAATCACAACTAGAACGTGGTGATTTCATAATCACAACTTTTTTCTTTTTTTTTTTTAAAATCAAAACACTTCTCAACTCTTAATAAACAAGACTTTTTACAGAAATCTAAGTGGTGCACAACAGACTTAGATTAACCCCATAGTTTAACTCAGATTAATTCCATAGTCACAACTATGGAATTAACAGAATTTCTGCAGACCAGTTCCTCATTCCTCAAATTCTGAAAATGAAAAATGTCAGGTACATCTCCATCCAGGGTTGGCACATCTGTTATATGTCTTAAAACGGGCAAAACAAATTGTAAAATACACTGAAATGTTTTCAGACTCTCAGTGTCAGGGGTCAAAGGGCTCAGACTGTTGCAGACCAAATTTGCTTCTCCATCAGCTTCCAGAAAGGAGACTTTTGTCCTTGGCCTCTCATCTCCACATTGCAAATAACTCCCCCAGATAGATTCATGACTCTCAGTAAGCCTGATCTGCTCTCAAAGGAAAAACTAAATATATCGAAAATGGAGGTAGTCCATGAAATATAAATGCCTTCACCCAGCAGCTTAGCTAGAAAAACAAAGAGACCAAAAGTGAGAGGGTAGAAATTAATTGTGCAAAACAGAGAAGTCTTTGCAGCACCGAAAAAGCTAATTAATGAGAATGAGAAAAAATATCTCTGCGGATTCGGTCGGCTCGAAAAGACGATTCAACTTGGCCTTTGGCCAACACGGTTGCCATATTAATTAACAGTCATCACTTGTAGCCATACAGCTTTTACTATTACAAACATTGGCTTGAAATGTCCAAGTCTCAGTTTTCATTATTGAATGGAATAGAAAGGAGGCTTTGTTGTCGACAAAATATTCATATCAAAATGTATTCACTACCAACATGTTCTCGTCCCACAGCGTCAGATATCGACCCTTCCTAAGGCCAAAGGTCAAATTGTGCCGCGTTGCACGTCCTTTGGAGCGTCACATTGACGCCACAGGTATTGCTATTGCAACTACGTCCGTTATTGACCCTGCCGGTGCACTTTGGAGCACGTATTGGATGCTACAGGAGCATCAACTTATGACGCCACAGCAATGACTTGTATGTACACAAAAAACGCCATTACGCTTAGGGAGAACAACTACAGGGCAACGTTAGATCCAAAAACAACAACTGTTAGGTTCAGGCACAAACACTTTAGGGTAAGTCAGAAGAAAAATTACATTAAAACAAAACCGTGACGACGGCACACACGCACTTCCTTACTATAGTAACCACGTGTGCCAAACAACATCTCGCACTGGAGTCCAACCCCGGTGTTGTGTGGAAAAGTCCTGTGCCTTGTTGTATTAAAGCCTGTTAAGTATGAAAGCTGATAGGCACTGGGACAACACATGACTAATTTGCTCACAATGTGACAAATAGTGCAGGGGTTTACTATTCCAGTGTTAATTGTATCCATCTTCAGCTCAGGGCGAAAAAATGTAAATAAAAAAACCTCTGATAAACTGCTAAACTGATCACTTGTTCTGGCAGCCTATGTGTAGATTCTCTGTGTGTGTTAGAGTCAGAAAGTGCAAACACTGCTTGAAGGAGCATCAATCAACTATATCACCTGAGATAATCTGTAAAAACAGAATACGATTCAGCCAAACATACATCAAGTCTCCACTATTTCTCGCTCTGTGAATCTTCCTCTCTTAACTCTGTTTCTCTCTGCACCTCAATCTCTCCTCTTCTTTCAAGATTGAGTAACTTTACACGTGGATTGTTAGTGCATGTTCGGTAAGTGATCTGAGCAGGGAACGGTCACGGTTTCTGTGGGTGAAATAGTGTGAAAGCGGAGCGTCTAACTGGGAATTGTATGATTTCCAAATAGCAGTGCGACCACTTTTCTCTAGAACTGGAGAGGAGAAAGAGGGCAGGGGAGAAAGGCAAGAGATAAAAGGATAAAAGCTAAAAAAGGACTGTATGAAAAAATAAAAAATCTCTAGCCACAAACAACTGTAGTCACTTCTATATTCTGTCTGTCTTCAGGGCACCCAAACCACAAAAGCAACAAATATTAAATTTGGCCTTTTGTGGTTTAGAAGGACGTCCATTTGCATGACAGAAAAAGAAGCATGAATCATCTGCAGGAAGCATGATGCCGACCTCTGCACTTTCACACTGTTGACTCACATACAGTACGTCTGGGTTTTATTTTTGGACCTGAAAGAAAGGTGTAGGGCAAACAATGACATCCTTCATATAGTTTCACACAATTACTGTACCAGCAGGGGCTGCCACAGATAGGAAGAGATGCAGTGCATCTTCTCAGATAACATCAAGACCCCAGTTTCATCTAGTTTAAAGCTAATCTGCTCCACCTTATCCGGTGCTCACAAGCAGGAGGACCTATGGCCTGTTAGGCAGTAAAAAATGTTCCTGGTGATCTAAACCAAGAACTGCTCATACAGCAGCTTTATCTTACAGATCAAACAGACCCCTAACAAAAAAAACAAAACAAAATACAACAGGCTGGATGTGGCTGACTGATGAGGGTTATAGAGGCAACACTAGTAGCTTCACAGCAGTTTCCAGACCACATTATTCCATAAAAAAAGGCAAGCTACAGTAGAAGGTAGAGCAGTAGTCTACCAACCCCAGGGTTCGATCCCCAGCTTCTCCGGTCACATATCGAAGTGTCCTTGAACAAGACACTGAACCCCAACTTAGTCCCAGTGAGCGTTGGCCCCCCGTAAGCTTGGGTGGGTGGGTGTGTGATTGTGACTGTGAATGGGTGAATGAGAAGCAGTGTAAAGTGCTTTGGGTACCAATAGGTAGAAAAGTGCTATATAAGTGCAGAGCATTTACCATTTTACAATCAGTAAAGAGAGACCATCAAATACAGGTTGTACCACACAAGTAGATCTATGATGACGATCATCGTTAAGGGTCAGTCACCTTCGAAAAATTGCAGTGCATCTCTGCTTTTATTTTTTGGTTGATGCACATTATCTAGACCCACCAAGCTCAGCTCACACAAAAAAAACTGTTTTGTTTCCAGCAAATTTTGCATTGTGATTCACTGTGTGAGGGTCTGATCACAAATGAGAGAACATATCCTGAGAGGTTCCCATATGTTTAAATTTATTCCTGCTTTATCCTCAGGCAAAGAAAACACACTGACTAATGGTTGACATGCACATGTGCACAAACACACACACACAAAGATAAAGACATAAAAATGGTTTGATCAAAGGGGAGAGCGTTCAGTGAGTCAATCTCAGGACAGTTTTCACATCCATCAAGGAACTGTGTGTATGTCTGTGTGTTGGTATAGAAAGGCCTGAGAAACATCTCGATAAAAGATGAAATGAAAAAATGATTTCACACATCTCTCTACTCTAAACCTTAACCAGTCCAACTAATAAAGCCCTTTATGTCACATGAACATAACATTTGGAGGATGGCTGTCTAAGTGCACAGCTCTCACTTCTCTTCGCAGTTATAGTCTCACAATTACTCATTACAGTCTTTGATCATGAAACTCACTACTGATATTGTCATATGCTGGAGAAAGAAAGCCCGCTGAAAGTAAAAACAAAAGGACATTTAGAGAAAGAGCGGGCATAGAAGAAACCGTGACAAAGAGAGGGGAAGAGTTTTGATGGTAAATACAAGATCCTGTGTGCGTGACAAAGATCACGAAAACACAAAAAGCAACACCAGTGCTCAGACTAGAGAAATGACAAGATGAGAAAAAAAGTGAAGGTGACAGAAGGAAAATGTAAGGAGAAAGATGGTGAGAACATGAAAACAAAGGAACGGAAAGCCTGAAAGCACGAGCAGAAATGGAGGTGGCAGAAAAGGAGGAAAAGAAGGGAGGATAAATACAGAAAACTTGCAGATTAAGGTTCACAAATCCCAGCATCATCAGTGAACAAACAGAATAAATCTGTAGAGATTTGCATACTGTATGTGTTGGGTTTCGCAGTAAAAGCAAAACAGAATTTACATATTTAACACTGTTGCCAAGGTTGTCACTTCTTTGTTGCATATAATAATGTAAACTAGCAAAAATGTTTCAACAAAATATTTAAAGGCGTGGAAAAGGTAAGAAGTGTTTTGTACAACATCTTTAACCATGTAAGTCTGGGCAGTCTGTTAAGTTTGAAGCACACAGAGCAATATTCAACATATTCAACCATTTAACTAAAATACAAATTGTCACCGTTTCAAAGAATTCACAGGATAAGTGGAAGCTGACCTACTGAGGTTTCCATTGGACGCAACCAACATCAATGTTAGTTAATTTTTAGGTAGTTTTGTGTCCATAGAGGAGCAGAAATGTAAAGATCAGACAGAGAAACAGACTCAGTCAGATATGAAGAGCATGTCTTGATATTTAGGAAACACGGGTAGAGAAAACAGATCAGATATCTATGGTCTACATGTTGAATGATTACAGCCATTGCAGGCAAAATTGATGAGGATTGAATCAGAGGGGCTTCCAGCATGAAACCTGTGCCAAACCCATGTTTAGACCACGTCACACATTGTGGCAGTGTTGTTGTCAACAGAGATCAAGTCATGGACAAGACCTTAGTGTTTGGAGACCAAGACACGTGACCCGGACGAGTCAGAGACCTTAAACACGTGGTCTTAAGACCGGTCTCGAGACCAAGACCAATCTACAGTACAGTACTACAACACTGCACTGTGGTGAACTTACCGGACTTAGGAAAAGCTGCTGGTGCCTTGTTGCTTGATACCAGAGGACCACCTTTAGGGGTCTAGTGGTGTCCCTGCATCGATGCGTCAGTGCAGTTTTGGTGGTTGAAGGGGACCCACACAATATTGGGTATGTGGTTCTGCAGTGTGCAGCATGTTAGATGCTTCAAGATTATTCTGTTGTAGTAAAAATATCATGAGGTCTTTAGTGTGAAACATCAGCAGAGGTTGAATTCCACTAAAACTTTACGTTCACTGGGTGCTTTTGGATAAATGGCTGCAACAAATGATGTAGAAAATTGAAAAAGATCTGAAATATCCAGTGGATGATTCTCTAAGGACACCATCGTCTTTCTTCACACACACACACACACACACTCACTCAGATCTCACACAGTAATTGGATGAGAACAGACCCATACCCCTTCATCTTTCCTGTTCTGCACTAATCAGATGGAGATTACACAGAAGGAACAAACACACACACACACACACACACACACACAGTTAACCCATTCCCCATGGGTGCTGCACTCAACCACAGTCTATTCTCAGAAGAAAATAGCAGATAATTAGATTTCTAGGGCTAGTGTGTGCATGTGTGTGTCTGCATATTTCTATATGGAACAACACTGTGTGAACGTGTTTGAGAACAACACAATGAGAGAGTGATGAGCAGAGGTCGCCGTGGACCAGAGGCTCTCCCACCATCCTGATGTGTCATCATGATCATCAGTCCACACACCAAGTGTTCTCCTGCATATTCCACTCCCTGTGAAGCAGGAGAAGCACCAACACTCACATTGTGAAGGACATGAGTCAAGAGTGTCTGGGATAAAACTCACTGAGTCACTATTCGTTAAAGAGCTGCTCAGTGATTTTCTACCACAATCCTATAAAGTGGTAACCACGGTGTTTAGGCTAGTCTCATAAAAATCTGTCTCAGTGATCAACAACAAATTTGGAAGTCTAATAAACATCGTTCAACCAGCCTGAAATGATATAAATCAAATACCCCCCCGAGTACTTGGTTGGTACAGGATGGGCTCAGATTATATTACTAGAGTCAGGAACTTTATTTAAATGTAAAATATACTAAATTAATCACCTGTACAGCCAATAGTCTTTAGGTAGAACTAATATAAGGGTGTGTGAGTAAGTGTGTCATAGAAATAGCAAACATGTACTGGTCTGAGGTGTTAAACAGGATTATAAGGAGTCTGTCAAAAAGCAAAAAACACAGGGTCCATCATTATAGCAGAAATGTCTGTTCTGCAAAAGAGTGTGTGTCTTTTCCTGCTAGTGTGGGGGACACCTGACAATTCATTTAGTGTACACAGGTTTTATTGTTAAGATAATGTCAGAGGACACAGTCTTTCTGCCTGCACAGAAACAGTCCACTTAAAGGATGAAGTCCCTACAAATGGATGACAACCTGGACGATGGCAGTGTGGGTACACTGTGCACTCATTTTACAATTTTTGTGACTACCTGCATCGACGTAACTAGGCACAGTGTGGAATGTCATTCATTTTATAATGTAATCGAGTTTATAAGCACTTACTAGTAGAGTGCATTTACAGAATTCTGTGATTCCTTCCATCCATTCATCCCTTTAGCAGGTTTTGCCTCTACACTGGTGTCTCCTACCAGTTAGACCAGCGTGAAAGGCCTTGTTGGAAGGTGTCCAGAAGGCCTCTTTACAGGGTGCCCAAACCACCTTAACTGAGGCCTCCTGATGTTTTATTGCTCCCTTGTTTGTATGCTGGCCTAAAAAAATGCATTGCACTTTATTACTGTTGCTAATAAATCTTAGCAACTAACCTCTTGCCAAATAATTCCAACTCTCAATAGCTTCCAACTTTTAGACTAATGTCTAATATCGTAAGAAATCTTAGTCAAAACTGAACAGTCATTTCCACTATTTTGTTAGTCATACTTACCTATTACAATAGAAACCCTGTATATACCAGCTGATTAGCTTTTCAAGTTACCTGTCAAATTACCTGATAATTACAGACACCAACTTTACAAGGCCTCAGTCAAACATTTAACATTTGTTCAGGCTGCTTCTTGCTTTGCTGGTCAACATTTGTAAGTATTCCACACACACAAAGCACACAGAGAATTAGCACATTAATTATCCCATTATAGATGACCTACCCGAAATTGTTGGGGAGCAGGAAGTCCTCAGGTAAAGTCAGTCCTTTTGTGCTCAATTCACATTCCACTCACATCACTGGCCTCGGGGTTCCAACAGGTTGACAAGCTAACAAGGACACCATTCTACCTGCAGAGAAGCCCAGGACAAGGACGGGATGTGGAAGGTGCAAATAGAGCGAGGAAGGAAACCAAGGATGGAGAGAAGATAGAGAGAAATGTCAACATGTTGCATCATTAATTCGTTAGTATTCTTCACGCTTCTCTTTTCTAGCTACTGTCACTTCTCTGCTCCTCTCGCCTTTCTTGTCCCTCCCTACTTGGCTGCTCTCAAAGAAATTTAGACTTTTGTTGTGGATAGTGTGCAATTTACTTGCTAAAAGATCCAGATGCCTCACTAAATGTGCACCCAGTTAAAGTTAAAGTTTGAAAGTTTTTAAACTTCAAGACTACAACCCTATTTCCCAAAAAGCTGGGATTCTATATGAAATGTAATACTTTTAAAATAATTGACAACCTATATTCAATTTAAAAGAGTACAAATGTTGAAAATTAGTAATTACATTATTTCTCCTATATGTTAATTTGGTACCAGTGTAATAAAGTCAGAAAACATGCAACAAAATACTGGGTAAGTTGTGCAATGCTAGAAAAACACCTGGTGCATCATCTCACATATAACAAGGTTAAGTGGCAACAGGTCAGCAACAAGATTGGGTGTGAATCTTGAATCTCGCAACCCTCCCCAATTTCTACCGAGCTTGGACCGGCACTGCACAGCTGGGGAGGGGAATGGGCTGTTGGGGGTTCAGTGTCTTGCCCAGAGACACTTCGACATTTAGCCGGGACCGGGAATCGAACCACTGACCCTGTGGTCCGTGGACGACTGCCTTGTACGATTCAAAATGTTTTTGGAATAGTGAGAATCCAGAGAAATCTCTAAAGCAAGGAACAACGTCTATCTTTGGGCCCTAAGGCAACACAGCAATACATACTGCATGACTCTGCACCTCTGATAACCATCGTCAACACGGTTTGTCTGCATTCACAAACACAAGTTACCACGGAAAGAAACAACCATATACAAACAAAACAGAGAAACGCTGCCACATTCTGCAGAAGCCCTCATTTAATATGGACTGAGGTGAGCAGGCCAACAGAAAGGTGGAGCCAAACTGTGTAGCTGCGAGGCAGCAGCTCTAACCACTCCCACACTGTGCTGGCCAGGGTTCAAATTATACCAATTTAAAATATTACTAACAACACTATGTAGGGCAGCACGGTGGCTCACAGCTAAAAAGGTCACTGGTTTAAATCCCTGGCCAACTGTGGCTTTTCTGTGTGGCCTTCGCTTGTTCTCTTGCTTGTGTGGGTTTCCTCCAGTTTCCTCCCAAAGCCCAGAGACATGTGTGTTCGCTTAATTGGGGACTAAATTGGCTGTAGGTGTAAAAGTGAGTGTGAATGGTTGTCTGTCTGTATTTATCTCTGTGTTGGCCCTGAGACAGACTGTGGACCTGTCCAGGGTGGACCCTGCCTCTCGCCCTATGACAGCTTGGATAGGCTCTAGTCTCCATGATCCGGAACAGGATGAGCAGATACAGGTAAAGGATGAATGATGGGTGAATGGATGACATTTAGGGACCAATAAATAATTATTTTGGACATAAAAGAATACAAGGAAATAGCTCGAATTTAAAGGCAACAGTAATCTTTATTCCCCAAATTTATAAAAACATTCTGGCATCTGTCCTTCAGAATCTGAGTGAGTGCTTTCTCAAGTGCTGCTGACATTTCAACAATCATACAATGAAGACTCCCGAGAAGAAGAGATGCGGTTTTCTGCAGCCTCAGAGGAAAAACATGTTTTTAGTAAACGCTATGACTCTTTGCTTTTTCTCAGCTAGAAAAACTCCTTACTTTTCCCCTCACTCTGTCCACCCACTCACTGGAACCTGCAGCGTATTGTTCGTGTTTTGTTCTCGTGGGTTTCTCCAGAGGCATGCTGGGAAACGCATGAAACTGCTAAGTGAAGTTGATTAGGAAGGTGGAAGGAAAAGTGAGTAAATATTGCTTCGCAGAAACACAGTGAACATCACTGACTGATGGAATACAACTATGTGCCAACAAGGTGCCTGAAGGTGGGATTCTGATGTCAGGGTGGTGTGGGTGTAGCGGGTGCCACTGTGACTTGTTACATCACATTCTACGCATCGGAAAGTATATATTTATACACTATATTTTCTGTGCTTCTTTTCTTTTTAAGAAGTCATATTTTCCAAATGTATTAACATGGACTGGCTCCAGGCTTTTAGGAAAGCACTTCTGTGTTCTCTAGTTAGTCTGCCTGGCATTAAAAGATAGATGTATGGTAATTAAACAATGCGATAAAACACAGCCACAACAGAAAAACAGAACATAAACACAATTTATGCAGCGAAGATAAATGACAGAATAAGCCAAGTTATTATAACTTGCGTCTTCAAAACAAAAGGAAAAATGCAGAAACAGCTTGACGATAAGGGGCGACTAAATTACATAAGTAAATCGAAGAGGCTGTAAAACACAAAAAGGCGATTGCATGAAAACAGCATTCGGGAAAAGTAAAAACAAAAACAACATGATAAACAGTCCCAAGAGGAAGAGCTGGAGGAAGGCAGTGGGAGGAGGAAGGCAGCCTGTGTCACTGGGGAAACCTCAAGCTGTTTTGTTCAGACACTAGAAAGAAGGGAATTTTAGCAACAACAGGAAGCCGTCTAGCCAGAGAATCAAATAAACAGCAGATAAATGGGGAGAACAGTAGATCAGGAAACTTCCAGGAGATCTAATTCAAAGCTGCACGGACAAAACAACTGAGCTGAAGTCTGACTTTTGTCGAGTTTGCATCCCATAGATTTATACATTTTATTTGAAGGATAACTCTGTGCAGACTCTGCATGTTCTCCCTGTGCTTGCGTGGGTTTCCTCCGGATTCTTCAGTCTCTCTGTGGCCCTGAGATACTGTAGACTGGCGGCCTGTCAGGGTGTACCCTGCCTCTCACCTGATGACAGCTGGGATAGGCTCCACCCCCCCACGACCCAAATAGAATAAGCGATGACAGATAATAGATGGATAGACAAGGCTTCCTGATGGGCCACGTTTCGTCTTATTGTCGACAACTGACATGTAGACTGTCCCACTTATTTTTCAGAAATGATATTTTTACATTCTGTGTTTCACACAGTATCATCTACCCATTACTAGTAGATGCCACATAGAACAGCAATGTTGTCAATGCAATCCATCTAGAAGGGATGGCAGGGAGCATGTGCTGCCTCTTTTGCCCAGTAAAGCTCTCAACTGAAGGACTAGAAAAGAAAACCAAAATCATTCCACCATGCAATGACTTTGTCACATTGAGCTTCTGCAGCCACCATTAGTCCAGTTTGTGGACTAGCAAAGCTCACGGCTTCTTGACAGTTGATGATGACAGCTTTCACGACTCCAGACAACTGCTGGCGCTGGCGTTTGAGTGTCAGCAGAGGTAACACAAATTTCAATTTTCAAATTCATTTTTTAAGTAACTATTTGTTTGGGTATTTCTTCCTGAGGACTGCACTCCTCTGAACAGACAACGTTTTTCTAGGAATCTGATGGAGCAACTTTCCAGTTTGGGGGTCACAGGCCCCATTGTTCTATTTACCGCAGTTACCACTTGTGCCTTCACCATCCACATGTTTTATAACTCCTCTTACATTTACATTTAGCAGACGCTTTTATCCAAAGCGACTTGCAAGTAAGGTACAAGGAAAGTCCTTGGTATTTCAAGCTTCCCGTGTTCCTTCTTCGTGATGTTGCCATCACTTGGGATTGCTACATCCACCACTACGGCCTTTTACTTCTGTTTGTCCAACACTTCAATCTGTCAGTCTGTATCTGGAAGTCCCACAGGATCTTAACTCTGTCATTCTTGAGCACCTTTGGAAGCGTGTCCCTTTTTGACTGTACTCGGCACAGCTGTTCTGCTACACTATACCACATAGTTGGTCATGGCATTCCATGCCCGCCCTGCCTGCCAGCACCTTGCACAATGCTGGTGTGATAGACCCCAGCCTTTACTGATCTTGTACTTAGAGCCTGCTCCTATGCTGCCAGGATTAGTGCTTTGGTCCAGCTGTGTCTACGCACTGGAAAGATTTTTCAGTACCAGCCCCTTCTATCTGGTATCTGTACATTCCTTGAAGGGGTTTGTCCTTCCATGATGGTTCCTGCTCTTGCTTCTCTTGATCCTCTTGTTTCTTCTGCTTAAGGTATTCACTAAGCATATCATGATTTAGGACCATCTTCCTGATTTATTCGTGCATCTTTGTAGTTTCATACTGGATATGGCTGTGACACTCACCATTGGGTTGTTTTCTACATCCCCACTGAGTTCTTTAAGAAGGTCTTAGAGCCTTGGTATGAGGTTAAGCATCTTTTGTGCTACACTACTATAGGAAAGAGTGGAGGACTAGCACAGATTAGTGGGAATGTACTCAGATGCAAAGACAAACGGAGGTGTGATAAACCACAGAAGCGGGATGCTGTATTTAGGACAGGCTGAAGCACTGTGAGCTGCAGACAGGTGTTGTGGTCTCAGTCAGTCAGCACTTTGACTGACCGCTGGACAAAACAGTGGCCCACCAGTACCTGCACAAAAAGGAGTAGCCTTACCATGGGCTAAAGCTGCAGACTAAGAGATTAGCATTAGCTATAGCATGGCACAGATATACATTAGCTACTGTAAAGCCCAGCTCCTTCTGAACAAGGTGAGATGATCTCAAGCTGATCTCACAAAAAAAACAGGATGGTAAAAATGAACAATCTCAAATATCAATGCCATTATTAATGTATAGCTTCAATAGTTGTGCACATAAATTGACACGGCATTAAAATAATGGGGAAATTTGCTTTTATGACTATTTAATACTATTATACACTGGTGTCATAACTAGTAGCAAATACGGATGTGAAAATGGTTAAGGTTTTATCAATATAGAAATCCCAAAGTTAATCTCTATTAACTTGCCTATTTTTGCGCGTCATACACCAAATCTCTCCAGAGAAAGATTTTAGCAATAAGAAAAGAGACTTCAAAAGGATCAAAATAATAATACCTGCCAACCTACATGTCATGGATGTTGTTTCGTTAAAAAAAAAAACAATAAAAGTGCCATTTAACTCTCAGGAGTTCGGCTAAATCTGCTCTATGTTACACAAGCAGCTGTCAAGTGTCAGTTGTA
This sequence comes from Channa maculata, assembly GCA_020496755.1. Taxonomy (NCBI): domain Eukaryota; kingdom Metazoa; phylum Chordata; class Actinopteri; order Anabantiformes; family Channidae; genus Channa; species Channa maculata. The sequence goes on along the minus strand of CM035606.1, from coordinate 27,064,755 downwards.
ATTAGAGAGGAGCTGCCTCTCCTGCAATAAACATGGTTTGGGGAATGAACAGTACAGCGAGTCGTGCTGTGACACTGCTAGCATGGTGAACCAGAAACAAAGGAAATCAAACTGGTACTGCTGGCTTGGCTTTTACAGCAGGCAGAGAGGGAGAAGGGACATTTTAATCATGCCTCTTTCCTTCAGTCTGGCTCTGCACAAATCCAATCGACACTCCAAGGAGGGGAGGGTCTGGTTGCTGTGGCACAAAGCAAAAAGCTGCAGTTTTCTTTTACTATCTTACAGTAAATTGCAGTTCACTTCTCGTCTCCAGACTTACAGATGTTTATTCTAAAAAGTATTAATCAGTTAAGGAGAAGCAGCTCAGGAAGCAGATTTTAATATTATACTAAATATATACTGCTCGTCTGGAGATGGGGCTCAGTTGATCATTGTTCCTTTAATTGTCATTCTCTTCTTGTTTGTACAACAAAGCATTTAATAAATAATATAATGTGCAGAATCAATGTGAGCACACATACTGTCTGACCTGTCGTAGCCTGATTACGATTAACAGCAGTCATTAAACTTTTATTAGGGGACACCTGTAAGGGGAAACCTTATGGCACCTGTTAAGATTAATTTTGTTGCCAAAAGATAAATAAGAATTTCATTAGGATTATAAAACTTGAACAAGCTACAGCTACAGTACTGAGAACTTTATTTGGCACCAAAAGCACAGAACATGTTGATCTTTTGTTTGGCTCTTTCAGTGGACAAGCTAACTCCCTGTGTTTTACACTAGATGCCTACTAAGATTTCTAACTCTAGAAAACTGAAATGTCCTTTCACTTTAGTCTCTCATTTAATTCTAGATGTTATCAAACCATTCAATGGGCTGTTATTAGTCCACAATTAATGGTTGAGTAAGCCAGCTACTGCACTTCCTCCTCATAGATCATGGTGCACCTGTCATCATGGTTACATTAACAACAAGCTACAGCCTTATGATTAGTTTAGACACCATTTCCGCATGGCATCACACCTGTTGGGGTTTAAGCACTAAAGCATTTCTGCTGTACGTTTCAAACTCTTCAAAGTCTTCAAAGTCTTGTTTTGGCACCTACCCCAAAAAACAGGGGTTACAGGATTTTTCATAGCTGGGCATGAACATTTCAAACCTCGCAATGGTCTGGAAAATAACCAGCTATGACCAAGCCAGGGTAGCTGTTTTCATGTTTTTAAACTGCATTATGGCTAGAAAATAAATTAGGTGTCACTTTAGAGCTACTGTTCACCAATGTAGAGATTCATCATGTATGGGAGAACCTGGGCAACAACACGTGTGTCCAGTGTGAGAGGGAGCGTGCTTTCACATTTACACTCAACTAACCATTGATTCTAGCCGTTCATTTTACAGGTGACACTGTCTTGACTAAAGCAGCCAACTAAAACAGCTTCTCTTACTGGTAGGTGAGAGAAGGTAAAAATGAGCTGTGTGAATTTTAAGAGTTAAGAGTAAACATTTCAAATAAAAAGGGGCAGCAGAGGTTTGCTTTTCTGTCTGAGGTCTTGAACCCCACAGCAGGTTGTTTCCTGATCAGCTCAGCCTTCTAGGAACCTCCAAAGACTGTGCTTCTAGAAACTTTTTTTTTTAGCTGGAATCTTTAATCAAAAGACCACACTGGGAAACGTGACCTGCTCATATCCACCTGCTTTACACACACACGCATCCTAAAGTCTACAATATGTACATATTTAATTTTTATTTTTTGTCCTTTCGGCTTATCCTGCGAGTTCAGTGTTGCCACAGCGGATCATTGTCCGCATGTTGATTTGGCACAGTTTTTACGCCGAATGCCCTTCCTGACGCAACCCTCCCCAATTTCTACCGGGCTTGGACCGCCACTGCACAGCTGGGGAGGGGAATGGGCTGTTAGGGGTTCAGTGTCTTGTCCAGAGACACTTCGGATCAAACCACTCACCCCGTGGTCCGTGGACGACTGCTTTTACCAACTGAGCTACAGCCGCCCCTTCTACCAGATGTACATACCAGCTCTCATATTACACTCATGGTACATTTAACACCTTGTGAGTAGGGCTGGATGATGCACTTATTGTCAGACTTAAACCGACATCACAAGAAGTTCCACTGCCCCTGTAAGGTTGTTCCAGCATTTTCTTTTTTTCTTTATCATACAGTAGGTAGAATTGCAAAAGCCAAAACCCATCTGAATTAATGGAACTTGCTTACCATCGTTACTCTAATATCTACCATGTTCTCCTCCTCGTGCATGATGGTATAAGTTACAAAACACACATTTCTCAAACCGAAGCCTCTCCAACAATGCTTGTTGTGTTTGGAAGCTCATGTGAGACGCCCTATTTAAGGCGCATATGCACACATTATGCCACAATATCACGAACAATGCACAGCCCTATGCTGTCAAAAAGCTACAGATGAGATGCTCATTAAGATAATTCACAAACGTCCTGTCAGCAAAAACAGTGTCATGTTTTGATGGAGCTACTGCAGAGACCAATTATTGTTTATGTCAGTATAGTGATATCTTAAAGCTAAAGTCCTCATCCCTCAGCGTTAACAGATGATAACACTCCGGGAGCTATGGAAAATTAAGAAGCCATCAATATCTTCATTTTAAATGAATGTATTGCCGGGAGATAAGCTTACATTGATCCATCATGGATGTGACACACATCGTGTAAGCCTGCTTAATCTGCAGACTGATCGTGTAATGTGCCGAACCTTTAATACACACACTGACTGGAGGTTCAGTCTTACTGTATTCTGGGGTTGGCTGACCTCAAAGGAAGAGATTAGCCCAATCAGCGTTGTAATGTTTCTATCTGTGCCATTCTAATATCAACTAGAAAACCTGTTGAGACGACTGAGACAGTTTCAGTAAAATAATTCTCAATGCTTAAGAACGGTTTGTTGAGGCTAAAATAAAGTTAAAAAAAAACAAGCTGGAGGTCCAGATTAAATATTCATGACATGGAAAACTGCCCTGATGTAGTTTTCAGTTTTATTAGCTGATTATTTTACCAATGTGATGTAATTTCATCAAAAAGCCGGACTGCACTGTGCTGGTGTAGATGTTACAAGAGAAAGGGATAAAGTGAAAAAACTAAATCACAACATATGTTGTGAGAGACCTTTAGGTTATGAACAGAAGCGATTTTTCAACCGAATTAAAAAGACAAACAACCAACTACCTTGTCTTAGCTCTACTAAGGAAAACTAATGAAAGCATAACATAACCTGGATCCATGACCACAGTACCAGGTACTTTTTGACCAGAGTGGGTTCAGTTTTTTATTGTCCTCTTGATCAAGGTAGTAAGAAAAGGTTTGGTCTCATTATGATGTCAATAGTGCAATGGAATATGCCATTTATATTTTTCACTAAACAAGCACCGTCCAGTTTGACTCCAACTACTAAAAGCCTAAATGAGTTCCTGGTGAAATTATAAACAGTGCGTTTAATTAGAGGAGGAGATTGTAGGGACGGAGACATGTGGTAACATACATATAAGGATGTCAAAGCCAGCTTGAAAAACAAACCCATGTAAGCCTTGATGTAGGTTAGCGGCTCTCAAAGGTCCAGTGAAACATCATTATGACATGGATCAGCGCACAGCTCCTCATGCAGCTCATTGCAGTTGTTTGGCAGAGTAAGTGATTTACGTTTGCCGCCTGTGTGACTGTTCACTCTGATTTAAGTGTTAGTAAAACACTGGCACAAACATCTCATAAACCTTCCAGCAGCACCACCGTCAATTTCTTGCAATACAGTGACACCATCAGGGATTTCAGATGCAAACAGGCTTTTAATAATAGCAACTAGAGCTCAAAAGAACTCGGAGGGGAAATCAGGAATAATATGGGCCTGATGTTCAGCTCGGGTAGATGTCAACACTGAGAAATGGAACAAGTTTCTAATACGTCCCTCCATCAACTACAATTCCTATTGTGAAAAATATGGTAAATGAAGGTATTTAACTGAAATTCACTGACACACACAAATCCTCCTTGTGTTCCATTTAAAAGGAAGCATTTGGGTTTATAAACTGGTGCCACAAAGAACGAACTCACCAATTGATAAACTAAGTCTGGAATACCCTGCAATATAATCCATTTCCGTCACAAACCTTGGGAGTTTGTCTTGTCTCACAACTGCAGTAGCACCTAAAGCACTTCCCCCACTCTTGTGTGTGCGACTGTATCTCCCCTGATATCTCCTGTGTCCTTGTCTCCTAGTAGAACTCATCTATCCTATGTGCATTTGCCTGCATTCGGCTGTCACCTCTGACTGATGCACGAGCGTTTGATACTGTGGGGTTTGATTGCCAGGGTCTCGTTATCGCTCACCCCGGAGAAGGGAAACTCAATCTCAGTTTTAGTCCCAAAATGGTTTCCCTGGGCAACACCCCTCACCGTGGAAACAACACGTAAAGTGGCGCCTCTGTCACCACATTCAATCCAACGACCTGCCATCTGTCTTCCCCCGTCAGTATCTGTGTCCGTGTGAGATAGTGAAAGATTGACAAAGTGTCTGTCTAGACTGTGTGTGTGACTGTATGCGCTTATCATTTGTGTCAATGTCACACTTTGTTTTCCTTGACCGTGTTTGTGTGTAGAAGGGATATTTGGAGTGAGTAAAAATGAAAATAGTTGCTTCTCGGAGGCTGAAGTGTGAATCAGGATGTGCGCGCTTTGTCATCGGTCAACGTAAGGATCTGTGTGTTGAGCCTGACTACTCATGGCATCAAACAGTGGCTCCCCATCTATAGGCCTGGAATCCAAAAGTGTGGGGGTCATTCTATGAAGCTTAGAGACCATCGAGAAGTTGAGGAACAAAAACAAAGACTGATGAAAAATGTGCTTTGTTTGCACCATTAAAAGCTAATTAATCAGCGGGCTCCAGCCTCTTAAAAAAAATAGCTCATCAATTTGAGCAGCACCTGATTCAACTTCATATTGTTGGAGGACAGAGAAAACACCCTTCTGCTTTTTTGATTATTTGGGAATTTGTTTTAATTATAATTAACACCAGGATCACTCTTACATGGCGAAAAGCTATCAGTCACGTTTCTCTCTACATCTAAATTGGAAAAGCTGCAAAACAGAGGAGCAGTGGAGGTGCAAAATGGCTGACAAATTAAGTTTGAAACCTTAATGATGATGCATCACTTGCATAATCTCTGCATTTATCAAATACAAGCACAATGAGAACCTGGAAACTAGGGGAGGGGAGAAGCTACAAGTTAGTCATTGTGGAGACTTTATGGTGGTAAGAAAACAAAACTAAATACATTTAAATCACATAACACTGTTTACACTGACTAAAGCTGAGAACAAACCTGGTTGTGAGACTGTAGATATGTTACCAAGAAAGCGAGCTCAACATGATCCAGGGATCAAATCAAATCTTCACTATATCAGCTTTCCTGCTAATCATGTACACACAAAAGGGGCAGGATGTGGACCCCCGGGGTTTGACAGGGTGCGACATGGAGGAGACGTAAAACTGCCCATCTAAACTGGAACAAACTTCAAGCAAAGGACCTGAAAACACAGTACCACCACCTAGTACCTGTACTATGTTACTGGAAAATAAAAACAGTGCTTCGGATGATATTTGACTGAATACAGATGTAACAAGCTGTAATCTGGATGCTCCTACAGAGGCCCGGGGCTCACTTCCACCCTCACTGCAGACCACATTACTTACTGCATTGATGTGGCAGCTCAAGATAACTCAGTAAGAACATTTCATGTTACTGCCTTGTTTGACTTTGCAGCAACACAGCTGGAGACTGAGCAGGCCCTGGCTGTGTTCCAGTCTGAATTAGGAGACATCTGCCCTCAGAAAGATCCTAGTATCACTAATAACTGAATCTACATGTTTCTTCTTGCTTTTCTTCCCTCTCCTTTCTCTACTTATCTTTTCATTCAGATTTCTCATTCCTAACCAGCTTGTATGTGTCTGTATTTCCTACTTCCGCCATTTAAGTCTAGACCTTTTTTTTAATTTCTGATTATAAGAAAGTTTGTAGCTGAAGTTTGCCCTCTTCAGTACAGTTGCTGCTTCTTTTCTCCCCCTTGGCCTCTCATTGTTTTCTTGTGTCATTTCTTCTTCCCTTCATTCCTCCCCAAATCGCTCTTTGCCTTCATCCTCATTGCCCGTTTCTTTTATAGTGTCTTTCCTTTCCTACATTTTTGCACCTCTGTATTTTTCTCTGCTCGTCTCTCAGCCTTCCCCCTCACACCTCTCCCTCCTTCCCCCATGAGTTATAACAGATAAGTATGGAGCTATCTTAAGCTCTGCTCCTCTTTCTAGAAAGTAATTTGGTGGCGGGTTGCTAAGTCATCCCCAACTGTCACCCGGCAATCGCCTCTATCACCAGACGGCCATCTATATCCCCTCTCCTCCTGGATAATTCCCTACTGCCCAACACACACATGCACACACAAGAAAGTTGCACACATAGAAAAAAAACAAGCATAAACAGGCAAATGTAGAGATGTACTCAGAGCTCAAAGCTCCCTTCAAAGATAGACGCACAATCACCACAATCACATTTCATTTTTCTTTAGGTCTTCTTATCAGTACAAAAGCAGCAACTAAACTGCCAAACGAGCACTGCATGTTTGCATCTAAATTGGTTTTATGTATTACAGTGAATGTGTTTTCCTGTTCAGTGTGTACTGGTTCGTGTATTCATGTGTGTTTGCAGTTCCCAGCTGCACTGCAAATATTGTTTGCACAGGCAGCTTGGGTCTCCGGGATAAGGAACACAGCTGGGGAAGAAGAAACGCAGAGGGGGGGGGATAAAAGGAGGAATAATAAGAAAACAGGAAGAGAGGGAGAAAAAAAGATAACAGGCACAAATAAGAGACGGGGAGAAACACACCCAATTCATGGGAAAGAAAAAATGCTACAGGGAGAGAGACAGTGAAAGACAGATGGGGCAGAGATACAGAGAGGAAGGTCTATTTTAATGGACTCTTCAGCATTCATGTTGCTGCTGGAGGCTTTTGGAAACTCCTGCACACTGTGTCTATTAGTTGAGTAAAAGGGCAAACACAACAGCAGCTACAATACCTCGCCAGAGACTGCACAACTCATTACACCAAACATTTTCAGGACAATCCTTGCCTGCTCACTTTTCTCACTACGCAGTTAGACCACAGGCAAAGTCTGAAAACCAAGTCAGCAGAATTCTGTCCCACCTGATGCAGGACAGGACAGAGTTGTGTGTCAGTATTTCGCTTTTCAGCTGATAACTCAGCATTTAACAGCTTCACTACAGAGTCACACCGTGTAAAGACTTAAGCAAAAGACATGGTGTTCAGTATGCAGACAGCAAACATCTGTTATCAAACTGTCCTCCAACAAGACACTTGATGTAGCAGCTGAACTATGAACTTTAACTGCCCAGTGCGGAAACGTTAGCAAGAGGCTGAATTCTGAGGCATCTCAGTGGTTTATAACAATGTAAAGCTGACACTGTAACCGCAGCCATTTTCTCAGACAACATGATCATCAGACAAGGTCCAGAAAAGCATATGTAGACACCAGGCATCATTTTCACCTACTGCAAATCTCATTTAGTTTGAGGGGTGATGCCTGGGTAGAGCGTGCAGTACTTATCTATAGTTGTGTGGCCACATGATGAATATAAGAGAATCAAGAAGCTGAAAAACAAGAACAAAGACTCTGATGAAGACACGTGTTAAAATAATTTTAGTTTGCACCATTAAAGCCAGTTAATTAATCAGCTCCAGTATCTTACAAAATGTCTGCTGTCATTAATCTGAGCAGCATATGCAAAGAACACTCTTCTGCTATCGTGATTATTCTTAGTGACTTTTTAAATTATAATCAAACAACCAGTATAAATATAAACCCAGGATCAGTCACTCTCTAAATATCCCAATGATGATGTGTCACTTATCTCTGCGTATATCAAGGACAAGCACAATAAGAACCTAAAACCGGTGAGAAGTTAAGTTACAAGAATATTCTGCAATCTGGTGCTTGTGTATTACTTTAGCCTATCTGAGTAATAGTGGAGACTTAGTGGATTAAAAAAAACAACAACATTGAAAACCACATCTATAGTTCTATAGACGTCATGATTCAAAGCTATTTTGTTCCAATGTGTTATCTTGTTTACACTGACTAAACCTGAGAATGAACCTGCTTGTGAGACAAGTACGCTGCCAGGACAACAAGCTCAACATGATCCAGGATCAAATCAAATCCTCAACAGTGTTATCAGGTTTCCTGCTAAGTACGTACAAAGAACAGGGCCAGGATGTGGTTTGACTAGGCAGGGTGCAACATGGCCGAGAAGTAAACCTGCTCATCTAAACAGAAAAAAAAAAAAACATTTTATTGATAGATTTAACTCTAAGGTTCCATTTCCTAAATCAGACTGGTAGGTTGGAATTTAACTCTCAAATAACTCTTTGACAGTAATAGTGCGTTGATTCTAGTCCTCAGGCTGCTTAGTTAATTAATTACATTTAGCCATTTGGTCCATGTTTCAATCCAAAACTTCCAAGTCAGGATCACACACCAACTTGGTTCAGTTTGTTGTCCAAGGACACATGGTCTGGAGGAGCTGGGGATCAAACTACTGACCCTGGCTCCTGATCCACAGCCATCACACCATGTATTGTTAATATACTTTTCCTGGATTATTCCTACGGGTATTTGTGTCATATTAAAACCGAAAAAGCTACGTAAATATTCTGTATCTCAGCCTGATGGAGCTTCTGTGTTTCTGGCGTTACATTATCAGTGTGTATCTCTTCTAAGCACTGCCAGTGTTCTTAAGCACAATCAAAGAGCTCATTAAGTGACTCAACTCAGAACATAATATTTCTGCTAATCCTTAAAGAATGGCTTTTTGGAGATAATACGCTTTTGTGCTGCTGCGGTCTCAAAACTCTCCTTTACAGGATCATATCTGCACAGATTTCTACATAATTCCAAATGAACAGGAGGACACCATTTAGCACAGAGAGAGGGGAATTACTGTACAGTCACATGAGCACAAACCTGTACAGCATGGATGATGCTTGTCCCATTTCGTTTGTCCCACGAACAAAAAGAGGAGCTTGGCATTTTGCTAATCATTGCACACGTTATCACCCTCATCTTCAATCTGGACGGGGCAGTTCAATATTCATTAAGTGAAATTTCCCTCATTTGTCTCTTGGCGGCCTACTGAAGTTACTCAATGAAGAGATGAGAGCAAAGTGCAGCTGCAACATGAATTGAGAGCATGTATGATGCTTAAGGTTTCTTATTTGTGCGTGCAGTTAGTTATAAGACCTTCACAAAGTAAGAGCAGCCTGCTGCCAATAGGAGAGAGGACAGAGGCCAGTTGAGCTGAGACACCAGCTCGTTCTTATAAACACTGTTTGTTACTGCGCGCACAGTATAAACTCTGCGAGTAAAAACTGAACCACTCGTTTAAGTGTTTCAGTTATTGAATACATTTGCACTATTGTGCAAAGTGTTTGGCACTGGTCAAGCTACGTCAAAGGGAGTCTATTTTTATTACAAAAGCTTAAGAACTGCTGCAATAGCTGAGGTAAACTGTGTCAGGTGGTTCCTTCCTGTTTAACCTATTTCCTCAGAGGAATGTGTAAAACAGGGTCCAGGTATAACTGTTCTTTCTCGTCCTCCAAATTAACACTAGAGTTGCTGTGCAGAAAGATTTCAGATTAACAGGACAGACTGAATGTAGTCTGGATTCATCCGGAACAGTGTTCTGTGTTGTTTCATTGTCTGCTGCTTTGAAGCTGCTTGATGCCTGATGCTTTTCACACCACTTCTGTTAGAATCATAAGCACGTGCATCTCCCCGCTTTTCCTCCTTTCTTTTGTACATCAAATGACAGTCGAGAAATGACCAAACCATTAGCCTACACCTCTCTCCTCCATATTGTCTCCACCCTCCTGTGTCCTGCTCCCCCTCAGTTTAGCCTCTTATTAAATTGCTCTTGTATTTTCTAAAAAAAAAACCTCCCAATAGTTTTTCTGTTGTGACTCAGATGCCTGTGGTGCTGGGGCTGGTTGTGCCCGTTCATGTATAGAAGACATGTTTATGGTTCTTTTATCTTCTACCTTGTTGTACTGTGACTTCATTAAACAAGATCAAATACAGCAGTCAATCACTATTTGACGGTTTGTGGAAATGGAAAGGGGAAAGATTTTAGACGGTCAGTGCTGTACTGTAAACAGCTGACTTATGTGTGTGCCAGACTGCACTGTTTACCTCTTCCTCTATCAGTTTCTCTCCCCAGCTTCTCCCCCTTTGCTCAATCGTTTAGCTTCTCTCTTCCCCCCAGGGAAACATCCAAATACAGCACCAACTTTAACTCAGCAAACCTACACTTTATTTCTAAAAAATATATGTTTTTAGTAAACCAAAGAAAATGTAAACTGCAGATGAAGCATAAATATCTATTGATAAAAATATTTTTGCAGTACCAATGTATTTGTATTTCAGTTTGTTGCTTTTCTAAATTAAAACCGTGTGTGGCATCTCTGCCAGTTATCTTTTTTTTTTCCCCTATTGGGAATTGTAGCTGCAGCCTCCAACATTTGCTGTGCTTCTCCAATAACAGTACAACAGTCTGTTCACCTCAAGCTGGGCTGGGATTTCCCTTGCACAAATTCTAAATGTACATTACAGAAAAGTTGTATGCGGCATCTCGATTGCCTTCAAGCTGTTCTCTCTCATTATCTCACTTTTCTTTTAGCCTACTTTGATCCGTTTGTTTTCTGTAAACTGTCCCGTCCCCTCTCTCTCTGCTTGCTACCCTGTCGTCAGCATGTCTTATGCTCTGCATTCAAGAAAATAATTAGCTCAACGATTGGTAGCTGACACAGCACTGGACTGGTTGTGAGCTTTCAAATAGGCTTCTACACTTGCATGTACACACAAATACAATTTCCTTGTCTTTCACTAAAAGAACAGCTACTGCAGAACCTCTATAGGAGTCACTCAAATGAGTCTCATTGTTATGGGTGTGAGCGTGTGGTGGTCGTACACAATGTTTTATTCCAATATAATGGCTTGCTGGATGCAGTGAGCTGCAGCCTCGGTGGTTTTGAAGCAGATAAATGATGACGCTTTCTGTGTTGGACAGATTTATTTTTAGCAGAGTTCTTATTCACATAAACCACTGACTGAACAACAGGAAATAGGACAACTTAAGTTTGCACCAGTGGTAACAACCCTCTGTATGCAGGTTGTGCTGATGCGCGGATTCTTTACTATTGTTACAGATTGCTGTAGAACAAACCACAGTCGCGCTTTTGTCCTAATCTTATTTTACTCCTAATCACGCTTGTTAAGCATTTTTAACAAGTCTCAATGAGACCCAGATCTGTTTTGCAGATAGGAACTTGAGACAAAATTTGCATTTAAATGAATCACAGCACAGAGAATTCAGTGACACGTAATAATCACACACTAATCAACACAATCAGAACTATTTTTAAAAACTTAAGAAAGGCAGATTTGCTTCAGAGGAATGAACAGAAAGAAACTCGTGCAGTTTATTCCAGAATAAAATTAGTAATAGAAAAGTGAGCAATGCTACTCAGGGTTCATTGATCTAAACAAGATGGAGGCCTACTCCAGTCTCTACATTTTATATATCAGAACACAATGCTTCACATGCAGAAAACAAATGGGCCAGGTTACATCACCATTTGATATACATCAGCTGCTTTGCTTAGCACAAACACTGGACTCACTGCACAGACACGAGAGGTAAAGACGCGTAGCCCAACAACTGCCCTATTTTAAAGATGTGACAATGTCAGTGGGTAACAAACTGAAACGACTAATGTTCAACATATTGAGATGAAACAGTTAACAAAACAGTCAAACTGTGTTTAGATCAAAGCGAGCAATTAAACACAATCCTATTTGGAAACGGATATACCACCCAAGCAGGAACCATCAGGCTGCAATAAATCAGAGGAAAACATCTGTCTCATCACTATAAATCCCTCAATTAAATCTCAGTAAACCAACCATTTTTCAATAAAGCAGGATGGAAACAGTAAATCCAAGCAATTAGAATTCTGCTGGAGCACCAAAGAAGCTCCTGCTACACGTCGAGTGCGAGCAGCATTCAACAATGTTTAACAGACCATTTAATCAAAATGTCACAGGTTTTCCAGGCAAAAGAGTGTTAAAGCACAGCCAGTCGCAGCTGAAGTGCTTTATCCTTGGGTGGCAGGTTGGGAGCCATTTTATGAGACACTACTGATAAATTAAGTGGATTTTTTTTTTCTCTCCACAAGGAGGTCAAAGGTCAGCATGCTTCTCCAAGGAAACTCTGCCTCCAGCTAAGGAATGTCCTCTAAGCCAGATGTACCACCCTGGTGTTGAGCTGAGTTCGATAATGTTTAATTTGCAGGCACAAGTTTAGGTCCAACTCTTAGATTGATTAAATGTCCCCAAACTCTGTCAGCATTCACCAGAGGAGCAGTTTAATCAGATCTGACTGTTTGTGTGTGAGACACGGCAGGATTAAAGGCATCCTGGTGGCTCGGTACTGGAATGCACCGTCCTTCATGCTTTCTCTTAGCCATCCTTCCTTACCGTTCTTTAAAGCAGTCTGCAGAGATACTCACCACTTTATAAATATGTTGAACACACGTTTTTTTCCTTTGGCCAGGCAGTTATGAGTTATGAGTTTTCAACGCCATGTTCTGGTCCTCATGAGGACAGTGACGCCTGCAGCCTACAGTGGGATTAATTACCCTGCAGCGATCTATCACTTCTTGTTGAGGTGCCATTGTCGATTAAAAGTCAGTCACACATCACCTGAGGTGTCACAAGTTGGACTTCCGTTTCTAAGCTGTGTCACATTCCTGTCAACTTTGCCCTTTCCTTCATTATTTAAATAAGCACAAATAGGGCAGAATATCTTATAGCTTTTAATAAATCATGGAAGCAGTAGAGAAATTTAGCTCATTATCTACTAAACTATGTACATAAATTAGTTTAAGTAACCAGTCATACATTTTCATAATAAAGATGTTCTTTGTCCTAAGCTACAGAGGTGGACTCTGGCTGTCTAAGGGGTAAGGATAAAAAAATAAAAAAAATAAATCTACATTTAGTGGCCCCCCATCCGCAGAGACCATACGTGTTTAGTGAAAACACAGTGAGGTTACCTCAGAGGGCAGTTTTCCACATTCGCTCCACTTAAGTGGCAACTTTAAGGCATTTTTATCACATTTGCTTTATGATGGGGGTAAGCTAGCCTTCCACAGAAGGCTCTCTGTTTGTTTGTCCTTCAGGGCACTGGATGGAGGTCACTTCTGCTGCCCCAGCAAATTAAAGTTTACCACTAGACATCTCAGCCATTGCTCTGTCCAGCCGACCTGTTCTTTTACATCCCTATTAAATCCCAACATGTCGGTGTTTCATTAAGTGTTGAACTGCTGTTTAAATTAGACTGTAGAGGGTAAACATGTTCAGCTGTGCAGTAATTTAGCTGCAGGGCACCATGATAACTGTGTCCTCCCTATGGAGGAACGAATGTATTAAATGCAAACATACAGAAGGTTACTGCATTACAGTTTGTCAATCACAAGGTGGTGGTTGCTACTGGGCCTGTATTACATTCTGTACCTGAATGCAGGCTTGGAGAACTACGAAAGGTCATTATGTTTGGCAGGGCAGCCTTTGTTAGCTTTATGCTAAGTCCTTATTAAACACAAACCTCTAACATTTAACAGCAGATAACCTGGATAAAATGGGAGTTTGTTTCCAAATCAAATCAATGTGTGGAACACCTTCCGCTGTGTTGACCCCTGAAGGGACAAGCCAAAAGCAGTGGGTCTAGTCTGTACAATCAAAGCAAGTTGGCAATGTCGCTCACTATATTTGCTGGTGTTTGCTGGTGACACTTACAGACAGGTTTATAGAATAGCAGAGGTGCACTAGTATTTTAGGATGCTGCAATGGAGGCAAGCTGTAGGCAGAAACATACAGAGCAAGGCACTGAGTCGTAGCACCAGTCAATAGAGTCTGATAATATGACTACTGTATTAACATGATTGATGAAAACATCTATTTGGCTAAGCCAACAATCTGCACAAGCATGACACTAACATTGGGGCTGTGTTTCATTTAAGCTGACCAACAGTGCAAACAGCTTTGCACTTCAGGCAAGCTATAAGTGTAATTATGTTAATAGGCTATGTCATGGGTTCACAGGTTATCGTGCTGACATATCAGTGGCTGATTGTGTGGGAGCTCAGCCAAAGCACATTTAATCTGGTTGAGCCGTGTAGCTGTTAGGTGCTGGAGCCACTCTGTACCACCCACCAGCTGCATTTGTTAAATCCCTGGAATTTAACCAATTGACAGAATTCACTTTCCTGATAGCAGCTAATAAACCCATAATTTTATGATCACAATCTGGTGAGATGCTAAAAGTGAAAGGTGAAATTAAACAATGCCTGGTGTGACAAGCAAGAGAAGCATTAGAACTAAAAAGAAATGAACAAAACAGCAATCAGCTTGTGGTCAATCATTTCAAAAACGTCTGAAGCAACTGGATAAACACTTTGGAAATCCCTGCTGACAGATGTGCAAAAAGACAGTGGGCAGAACATAGCTGCCTTTAGACCAGGTGTGATTGAAGACGTAGATACAAATGCTTCTATAAAGACATGGCACATATTTAATCAGAGCCGACACAGAAACACGGTCCTGGAAATCCAGTGTGGGCTTCCTCCTGACTGCTGCGCATCCAAACCTGGTCTGCCATCATTATTATGCACAGCAGAGAGAAAGTTTTCCGCTCAGATTGTGGATAATACTCAGCATGATTGTTACCCCACTGAGGAATCACTCGCCAGCTGCCGTGCTGCCGAGAAATACTCCTATACTCCTGTGCTACTTAAGTTTTCTCAAGAACTATACTACAGTATTTACCAGCCAGGCTCTAGTCACACTTCAGATCTATGGCCCGTCTTTACAAAGCCAAAATATTATCACTGTTTACGTCCAATCTAATTATTTTGTAAAAGGCTTCCAGGCTATGTAAACCTTGAAGCACACTTTTATTCTCACATGAAAAGGTTCTGGTTTGATGTGGAGCATGTAAAGGGGATTTGGTGAAGGATCAGAGTAAAAGGCAGAGCATGATTTGGAGTCATGTTCGACAGACAAGGAGGATGAGAGAGACTCAAAGGAAAACTGTCGGAGGGAGACGAGGAACAAACTGATAACATGAACTGGAAGAGACACCAGTCTTAATCTCTAAGCCTCATGTTCAGTTCAGACAACCTGTGGATGGGTCACTGCCCTTTGAAACTCCACAGTATCCTTACACCTTACGACAGTAGGAGGTCCAACTACAATGACAGAAGACAGACACCCTTATATATGAAATAACAGCAGTTCCATCTCACATTTTGGACAGAGAATACAGATAACTGTAAAAGGCAAAGCCACTGACTTTGAATTGGAAATTGGAGACGACAGATTGAGTCATATCTTACAGTATCACCTCCTTCCACTGCCATCCTGACATTTCACCAGAGCAATCAATCCACCCACCTGAGACTGCAATTAACGCCAAGTTTCCAAATATTTAGCGATCTTAACATTCCACCAAAATATCCAATCTCGAAGTACAAAATTTAATGAGCACTTTGTTACCATCAGGGCAAGATAACTAAAACCAAACATCCTGTTGCCTTAACCAACCACACGTGGGCCTGTGAAGCCAAACTTGTGTCTATGGTGGTTGTGGTCATCTTCCACTTCCTGTGTTCAGATGAACTCTGTTAACTGAACAACCAACCTTAGGTATGTAGTGTAAGCTTCAACACACCTATGCGCCAAAAGGTCCACAGATGTTTTTCCATTCAGTACCACATCCACTGCATATAAGCATTAGATGTGTATACTTCAGAGAGCTGCACCTGATTCTTCTGTGCTCTGCCTCCAGAAATAAAGAGCTAAAATTGAGGCTGAGCTCCAGTGATGAATAAGTGTCATGTCCGGGGGCCATGCAGGCCCACCTAATATCTGCTTCAAACCACAAAAACAAGAATAAGCTGCTGGCCTATAAGTCACCTCAGTTCAGGCTTAATTCATAAATTTACCTCTTCTGGCAGCACTAACCTGGAGGGAAAAGGAGTGAGCCTGTGAGATGTTCAAATTCGGAAACACATGGATTAGGTGTATCAGAAGTGTGCCTGTGATCTTCATTGCATTCAACTAATCATGGAATTTATGTTTGTTGTTTGTCTAACTACAGTATATAAAGAAAGGGCAGTTTTGTGTATGATTAAAAGAGTAAAACATTTATTTGATGGGGAAACTGAGTGCTGAGAAAATATGGAGATTTGTTTGAATTTATTTAAACCTTTAGTTACTAATTTAGATGTAAGAACTGAAAAATGTCATCTGATTCTATTTTTACATGAGATGAAAGCTTTTGAGGGTGAGAAGATGAAATGATAGAGCATTTATGTGCACTAAAGACAAACATTCACTACCCTTTATCTTAGTAAAGACAAGATGATAAGGGAAGAAAAATGAAGGAAAAGAGTTGCAAAGAAAAAGGAAAAGCTGATTGTTAGTAAATTACGACGTCTTTTCAAGTTTCAAGCAATTACCTGCAGTCACAGATCAACTGATCAGAGGTTAAAGGTCAGGGTCACAGAACTTGCATCCATCCTACATTTGGAATTGAAATATGAAAGCAATGGCTTAAGGGGACCTTCTTTAAATGTGGCAACAGCCTCCACCAGGTCCTCCAGCATTAACTGATTAGATTTTGAAGGTCAAAGGTTAAAGTCGCGGTAATCTCACGTCCGTCACACTTTTCCAGCATAATCACAGAAACGCACCTGGGGTTTCATTACATCTGGCAAAAACATCCACTTGGACCCATGAATAACTACAATTTGTTTCTGGACAGACATGAAAACTTCAACTTGACTGGTTTGCAGAGATGCAGCAATTCACCCCCCCCCCACCCCCACTTTTGTAAGAACTCAAATATAATGTACAATTACATACCATGGCACACGATCTCTCCCACCTCACTAGATACATGCATTAAACAAATCCGCGTTCACACTTCAGAAAGGGAGCCATGAATATCGTGTAGTGATCCCTGCTGGAGACCTGAGCTCCTGCCGTGAACCAGAATATGCTGTAGTATAATGTTAGAACTATTCGCTGTGTGTACGTCTGATTTCCAGCCAGGCTCTTCAATATGCCTCCAAACGTCCACTACACCTCCACCTTGTTTATGGAACTCATAGCAAACCTGACACTACATCAAGAGCACACCGTCTGCAGCTTTGCTCTCCTCCATTCTGGCATTTTCCATTTCACTATAATGACAACACCAACACATCAGAGCGTGACATGAAGAACAAAACCCTTGTGAGCCATTAAGAGACAGACACTGACAGAATGGAGTGTTTACAGTGAGTCTTCAGTTTCATCTGCCTCACTGTGGCGTTTCCACCCATCCTCTCATCCTCTAACATTTAGTTTTTTCTCACCACTCTCTCTGGTTCCACTCAGGTTTCTCCATCACTGTTCTTATCTCTGTTTACATCATTGTCCTGTCTGTCATGTTTCATTTTTCCTCTTCTCTCTTTAAGAACCGTTCTCCCATTTACCTGTCCTCAATGTTTTGTGCTTTCATCTGCCAAACTCTAACACCCCAGCAGCTCTGCTGCTCGACAAACCTATTGTATTTTTTTTACCGTGTATAAAACAATGTTTTATAATTCTTGATGGTTATCACAGTCTTATTTTTTTGAATGAATGACACATTACATGTATTAATGGAAGGTGGTTGGGGTACAAATGGCAGGGCTGCAGGGATCCAAATAGTGGTCCTGCATGTGGTTTGGCTAAAGTTAGTAAAAAAAAAAAAAAAAAAAAAAAAACAGTATATCGTGTTTAATGGCAACCATGTTTCTCTAACCGACCAAGGGATGTGAAATTCTAAGCATAACCATTAAAAATTTATAATGCAATAGTCCAACAAACTGGACATTGTTTTTGCAGAAAATATGTTATCTAGTAAATTAAAAGTATATGTGCATTGTGTTAATAGACAAGATCCCTTTGCAATTACTTTCCTAAAATTAACCACAAAATAAAACAATAGAACACAGTTCTAACTTGGGATCTCAATTTGGTAACAGCCCCAGACTTTTGTGTAAACCCATGTGCAGGGTCAGCCATGCTATAATTTTAGGGTGGACAATTTCAAGAGGGTCATTAGGATGAAGAGGCAGAGTCTGAATGCAAGTCAATCCTGATATTAATAGTTGGTTGAGCCACAGCTGATCAATGAGAGGCGGTGAATATTTTCCACTCATCTGTTCTGTTGTACAGATCAATCGATTCAGGCTTAACAACATGCCTGTGAAGATACAAAGTTGAGGGGAGAGATGGACAGGAAGGACGACAGGTGGCTCTTTAGAACGTCCTGGAATGCCAAAGACTGAAACCCATTTCACCTTTGCAGTTCGATCAGTGGACTGTTCACTTTATATGTTCAAGCCAGCTGGGGAATGGGGCTGAGAGATGTCTCTGCTCTGAGGGGAGAAGGAAAAGGAGAGGATGGTGTCAAAACATCAGACTATGATATAAACCAGGGAGGTGAAAATTGCGGCTGCACCACCTGGTTCGCACAAACATGTCCATAACTCAGGCATATTAAAAAGGGTCTTTTACAGAACAGTTTACAGGTTCAAAAACAGCGAGACATGAATTGTTCACCATCGTCAAAAGTGTCCCCGTTTGCCTTTTTCCTGTGGCTACTGGATTAATGTTGATACTGACAGTAATGCTTAACTTGTTTTTCTTACATATGAGTGTATTTAAGGACACTTGTCTTCAGGCGGCATCTGAAAAGCACAAAGTGTGTGTTTGAGGTGTGTTCTGGTTTGACTTGTGACACTGAGAAGAAAGACCGTAATTTCCGACACAAAATACACCAAACAGGAGGTGTGAAATTAAAAGATTAAACAGAATGAAAGCAACGCAGGGACCTTGTGTAAATCATGCATTAGTCTAAAAAAAACAAACAAACAGGAATTTCATCTAACATTCACAACAAAATGAGTGAAGTTTAAGCTGAGAATTGATTGAAGAATTTTCTTTCCCCCATCTTTTTTAAAGATGAAGGGTGAAACTGCAGAAACAACAAATTGCAGCTAAAATTGCAGAGATGGATTCATACGGGATTAGTGTTATCAGGGAGTTCTGTCTTCAGCAGGATGTCGAAGGCAATTTGCACTTTTACTTTACAAATTACAGACGCTGCAGATTTGTTGAAATCACTGGCAGTTTAAACGCTTATTGCAAATCACAGCGCGTCCCATGGCAGTGTGAGAGGTTATAAGAGAATAAATGATGAATTTGAGTTTTTAACCAAGAGAAAGAAAATTAGGATCAAAACGATGTGTGCTGTCACTCACTTTTGCTGCCATACTGCCATTTTCCCCAACGGAAAATCTACATTTCCTTTTGGTCCCATTTCTCTACAATACTTGTTTGAACTCCTCCGTTGTAGTTGAGCTCACAGCAGGAGTCCTTCAAATCACCTGGCCCCCCACTGGCACTGTGACGCATGCAAGAAAGCTTCCTGTGTTTTTGTGGTTGGGCGCTTGTAGTCAGTGAACTTCCTGTCGAGTTATTAAAGTTAGATCATGCTGATAAAAGTCCTCTCACTACCTTTCTGCTGCTCTTCCCAGTGACAAAGGGCTTATTTTTAGCTGAGTAAAACACACAGTCACGCTTGATGGTGAACACAAACCCCACACAGACCGACAAATATACTCAAAGATGTCATTGTTTCACACACACAAAGTGTGACGTGCATGTGTACACTTCAACACACACGGGGTCTGAATCACTGAAGAGTCTTTTCATCCCTTCAATCTGAAGGACAAACAACACTATAGACAAAACCGTTTAAAAAGAGGCTTAAACTGTCCTCCATCTATTTGGAAGTATAACAACATGAGCAAAACAGATGATAGCTGTTACAAACTGTGGCTAAATCATAATCTAGATAAAGTTTATTATACTTGCTGAAGCCTAAAACAACCATATAACCTTTAGGCCACATTAATTCTTAGGAAATATGTACAATGTGTAGTTTAAACCATTTTATATTTAAGAAGACCGTGTTGCTCACTGGTTGGTTGAATTTCAACATAATCCCAGGAATCTGAGAAGGGCTCTATGCAACAGTGGTATTTAATAAATGTAACTGATTTGTCATGAACAGATTAAAAGTGACTTAGCAAATTAAAATGTTGGTGATGGTGTCAGCATCCAGCCTTACTGTGGTGGGAAAGAGAATACATTTAAAGGCTTGGGTACTGTATGTTTATGCATGATTAGTTGGTTTAATCCCCCAGACTGACTGGATGTACTAGAATAATCATGCCACAAACTCATCCCTGGCTGATTTGATCTCATTACAAATATGAGTACTCATGAATACCCAGGATCACAATTTGTACATTTTGAAATATCCCATTTGTGCTAGTAAGTGCAGATCTATTATGAAAGGCATAATAAATACAGCAGTAGCCACTTTAATTGAACTGCTTGTGGGAAATTGTAACTGGCCATCATGATACTTTACAGACCAAATGATTAATTAACTATGATTTTAAAAAGTCATTAATGGTGCAGATCCAATAATCTATGTGCTAATGAAATTGAATTATATATGCAAACCAAAGCCATGTATGTTAAATTAGTATTTATAAGGCTTTTTAATGATAGATATGAATATCAGCAGAGAAATAATGCAAAAAAAACCCAACAACAACTACATTGTAGAACTACTTCGTGAACATGTGAGGATTAAGACTCTCAATACACTTTAGCTGAACCAGTAGTAAGCTGATTGAGAAGCATGGAGTAGTGGGAGACTCATTAAAAGTCTGCTAGTACCTGTGAGCTTCATTACATCAAGGGTTCTTAACCTGTTACAAGCAGGAAACTCCATAAACTACACTCAGGCTCATTAAAACATATTACTTCTTTACAGATGAATGCAAACCAAACAAGAAGGTCAAACTACCAAACACCTCATTAACAGTATGACATTTGAAAAAACTAAAAACTCATCTTATCTCGACAGCCACACTCATTAAAAAGGCAATATTTCAGTTTAACTGCAATTTAAACCAAGAAGCCCAACCTATACAACCAATTATCAGCCTTCATTTGGTAAAAACATTGCTGTGATGGTATGACACTGCTGGAAAAAAGTTAAACTAAACGGATTGCAGAGTTTCAAACTCATGTTGGAATCAGGGTCAGTAAAAACTTCCTCTGTGATGTTAGAACTCATGAACTTAAGTCATGTTAATTCACAAATCACCAATCTGCCCCAGTAAAATGAAAGACTGTACGTCTATTCACATGTACGGAATTTGACTGACACCACTTTTGGTATCAGAATATATAAATGTCTTGTTCTTTTCCAGGTGTGAGAGCTTGAAACAAGAAGAGGTGGATGTAGCAAAAAACTCTGGGTGGGAGCTCTTTCGACATGAAGCTTTCACTTTCCTGACATACAGTAAGTCAGACCTCACCCAGACACACACAGGTTCATTCAGTTGCATTAAAAGTGCAATGTGTACATTTACAAAGGAAAGTGCAGAAAAGATATGGAGATGATCGCATGTAGAAAATGCATGTGGTTATATCTCTAATTTTCCATGACAGCAGGAAAATAGGAATAGTTGGGGTTTTATGAAGCTGATCTTTACATTATTTTATTTATGACGCTCTTGAGGACCACCTGTGCCTTCATGGGCCTTGTTTTAGGATGCTCCATAAAATCTGACCTGGAGCACAACTGGGACGAGTATCAAATGCGTATCCAAATATACAGCACTGTATAGTGTTTCATGGAAAAATGTACCTGTAAGCTTAGCTGAGGATCACAAAACTAATAGAAGTAGTGACGGGTCAAACAATTTTTAAAAACCATGGTGCATGTATCAGTCCTGTATTGATTTGAAATCATGTGACCGACAAAGCTGCTGTGTCATAAGGAAGTGAAGCACCAAATTGTGTCTATCGGGAAGAGCAGCTTTTGATTGTATTCGTTCTGAAACGAGGACAGTAGACTTTGTTTGGTGCTGTTTCTATTAGTTTTTGTTTCATCATTATTCACTGATATTTATGGAACCATCAAGAAAAAGTTCATTTTGTCGAGTCTGGGATCATTTTGATCTTATAACCCCAAATAAGGTAAATGCTTTTCCTTTCCCGTTTCCACTTTTACTCAGTTTTCATTTGAGTTAATTTTGTTCCTTTCTGAAGAATTAACTTAATTTTATTTGCAGGTACAAACTTGCTTTAAAGTGTTTATGTTCTCCCGCCTCATCTGTACCGTCTGTAAGGGTTTTTTACCAAAGCAGGAGAACTGCTCTCAAAGAGACAAAAACTTCTTCATAAGAAGGTGTAAACCTGCCTTTTCCCCTCACATAAGTACACAAGAACTCCCACTTTCACTTAATATTCAGAAATTACATTAACCAAAACTTTACTTTGATCTCACGTTTTTCAAATCATCACAATCAACAGCTTTCGGGCCCTTCAGGGGTCCCCACAGCGGAACGTGTTCCGCACATTGATTTGGCCTGAGTTTTTACGCCGGATGCCCGGAATTCCTGCCGCAACTCTCCCATCTTATTCAGGCTTGGGGCCGGTGACTGGTCGTGGCCACACCTGGTAGGGTGGGATTCGGACATAGCGGCCTTCTGCATCCCAAGCCAATGCTCTACCGCTGAGCCACCAGGCCCTCATGTTTTTCACTTATACTTCCTTGCAAAAAATATTTTTGTAAATTCTGTAAAATATTTTTGTACATTCTGTGTTTGACATACGATTAGTCATAGTCATATTATTTTGGTTATATTCGAGTATACACACTTCTTTCACTTTATTATCAGCTGGTTATGAAAACAGGACCATTCATTTACATGTCAGAAGGGATGAACCAAGTTCACACGCTTTATCCTCGTTGCCTCGTCATTAAGTGTCAACACTGTGCCAGCACAGATAGGGAACTGTGCCATACATGAGGTGTCATCTACCCATCACAAAATAGTCTTGCAACACAGTGTATTTAAGACAAGTTTCACTCGTTTCCCCTATAGTCTATGTAAGCTGTGAAATGGGGATAATAAGAATGGGTCAGGGTTAGGTTTGCTGTTGCCTGCCTCTTCATTAGTACACAAAAATAACATGAAAGTGATTTTTTACTTTGCAGATTTCATAGCTGGGCTGTTTTTGGAGTTTGTTGTATTGAGACAGTATTGAGCGGCTGAGTCTACAACCCCTCACACTGTACCACAAACACCCTGAAGTACGCCCAAAGGTAACCACAGTAGAACTGCACCTCCCGCACCAAGCAGGAAAAATCTACACATTCCTTCTCATTTTGGGATGCACCCATATTCCTTTAAGTAGAACCAGCACCAGCTCATCATAGTTTCTCAACATTGTACTGTCATCTCTGTAATCTGGTTCATACAGGCAGGCTTTGCCACAGTGTGCAAATTCAGTTATGTGTAATCCAATATAACAGCTTTTTGATTTACTCTTACATGAGTAAAAAGCAGAACATATCAGAGGAAAGTAAAACAGTGAAAGTCGTCATACAGTAAATACACTAACTTTATAGGCACAGAGGATTTTGCTTAAAGGTGCTGTTGCTGTTTCATATGAGCTTCAGCTTAACTTTGCAGTGTATTCTTGCACAAAACGTGGAGTCTGGTTTAGTGACCAACGCATTCTTTAAGTGTCAGAAACAGTTAGTCCAGCTGACTTATTTACTGAACTTGCCGACAGTACCTAGTCTCATACCTTTAGTCTGAACTAAGATGCTCAATGAAGAAGCCAGATATTTTCCCTTAATGTCCATTTCTATGCTTTGTCTCTTACCAGCATAAATGTTCCACCCCTGTGTGACTGGCCTGCCATATTAAATCCTTTACTCTTCTGCCTTTCTACCTTAAACTCAGTGCAGATTGTTCCATCTTTAAAGCAGCATTAATCCAGTTGAACCCATTCTCTTCTAGTTCATCTTGTAATTGATTCATAGTGTTTTACGCATAACTGGGATTGATTTTGACACTTAAGTGCCCAAGGGAAAACTATCTCGTCCTTATCTCCCATCCAAACCAAATGAAATATGAATAATGCATTTCAAAACCAGGAGAAGTAAAATATCATTAGATTGAAGCCAGAATATTATGAATTTCTTATAAGTGTCTCGATATAGATTTATTATAGCAGTAATATCTAAACATTCAGGGCTGCGATTACAGGTAGGACAGTGATGAATCAAGGTATAAGGCACAGTTGAGTACCATCAGCAGGAGTGAAGTACCCCTAATCACAGCTCTGAATGTCCCCCCAGGTGAAAATCTGCCAGCTTTAGCTGAAGGGAGCCAATCCCATATGATGTTTGGTGAGGGTACAGCGTGAATAGTTTCTCAGGGCTGACACTGGGAGACGGACAACCACTCATACTTACATTTACAGCTATGGGTGATTTAGAGTCACCAATAAGCCTATCTGCACGTCTTTGTGCTGTCGGAGGAAACCCACCCAAGCGTGATTTGAACTGGCTGGTTCGGCAGGAGTACTAAGCCCTCTGTCACCGTGCAGCCCCAGTGTAACAGCTTTTATAAAGCTGTTAACAACAATGGATGTCCCGTCTGAACTCATTTTCTTCAAACAAGTTTTCTGCTTCGTCATTGTTGCTGCTGCAGTGCAGCAGTGTCTTTGACCTGTGGGGGTTATTACACCTTGTTTCCTCTGAAGGGAAAGTGATCCTTAAATTAAATTTCAGTACTCGAATCATCTGTATGCATCACATATCATGCATAGCTAAATGAGATGTGCTGTTGAGACCCATGGCTGGAGGCAATGTGCGTCCTGTTCTTCTAAATGCAATCTCTTGGGAAAGCCTTTGAAGAATTTCCACAAAATTAGCAGGTGCCAACTTGGACTCAAGGATGAATGATTGGATTTGGTGGTAATGGTCTACGACCTAACATGAAGAATATGTCCTCAGAATGTCAGTATAGATGTTTGGTGGCCAGAATAAAAACTCCCACAGGTTCATGCCCAGTTATACTTTTATACATGACTTTTTTAGACATACAACATTCCCAACATGGCCCAACATTTTGCTTGACAAGTGCCATAAAAGCTGGATCTATTACATGCTCGCAAGAAAAACAGCTTTGTTTAAAATTCTTATTAAAGCTATAATATGCAACAAGCTAACACTAGCTTGACACTCAAAAGCAATCAACTCCACCCACCCTTTCCTCAGTCTGCTTCTGCTGAGCTCTTCTCCGCTCTTCTACGCCCTGCATAGGCCTTCAAGGTATTAGTCAGTAACAAAATACAATAAACGAGAAGCTGCAAAATTTGCCAATCAAGTAGAAACCATTTAAAGACTCACTTGAAACCCCTAGAAGCGAACATCTCTGCACTGCTGGCGGCTGTTGTGTTCACAGTAGGATTTGAATCTTTTCTTTTGAAAATGCTAAAAAAAATATATTAAATACTGGGGCTTTATTAAAGCATGCAAAAATAAAACCTGTACCATCTAATATTTAAAATCTTTTATAAGATCCCACTAAATGCAACATGCAGACAAACCTAAAAGTGCAAAAGAAACAAAGTAGCAAAATCCATGTAAATATATAGATGCTTTTTCAACAAAAGTTCCCTTCAATTTTTTTAATAAATAAACATAACTATTTAGATTAATTTAAGTCAAGAAAGGAAAACTAATTTGAAGTTGTGTGACCTCTGAGGATTTAAATCCTGGAGTGTAAATTTACTGCAGAGGTGCAGTCATGAGATTCGTGTGCACTAAGGTCGGCGTCATAGCAGCACTTGTAGAAAAAGACTGTTGCATCCATAAAGGCAAAACTACTCAACCCTACTGACCAACTTCCTTTCAGGAAATGACCAAATCCAACTGGCCGCAGATGTAGGTTGTGACACCAATTGAAGGAGAGGGAATAAGGTGGTGTTGTCTTTCAGTGCAGACCTCTGGCAAATAAAACGGTCCTGGTTTTTCCCCATCAGCATCAGAATCACAAAATCTGAACCCACATTGTCTGTGGGTTCGCTCAACAGCTGCAGCAGCTCATCATTCTGATCTTCACACTGTCTGCACAACTACTCCTGCTTGTGTGTGCACACGCTTGTTAAACTGTAGAAAATATCTGTACGCATTAAAAAGTGGATGTTCTATGTATGTGGACATGTGTAGCATCCATTTGTCAGGTTGATGCATTGTCTCATTCAGTAGCAGTCTCCCCTTCACACTTCATTGGTTGTCGCCGTGAGACCAGAACTTATTCAGACAATTAGCTCAGAGCAACACCACAGTGAAGCAACCTGCTGTGTAAGCTGGTGGCGTGTCTCTAAATGTCAGCAACCACAATCAATGGACACAGAGTGGAAGATAAAGAAACCGGCAACAAGTCTCTGCACTATAATATGTCCTCTTATTACAGCAAAGCAGATGTTTGAGTGCTATAGTGACACAACTGCCAAGTCTGTAACCATAGAACAGGCAAACAAAGGCATCTACAAACAAAGGACCTATGATCTGAAATTTCACCTTTTTCATGTAGTCCCAATGAACATAACTGGACATAAAAGCTGTCAAAATAATAATAGCAAAAATAGCAAAAAAAGTGAAGCTCTGCTTATAAAAAGCTTATATAATGTTGCTTCGCATTAATTCATTTATTTACACACTCATGATGGCAGCTGCCATGCACGGTGGTCACGTAACCCACCGGGAGCAACTCTGGGTTCCATGTCACTTTGGACATGTAGCCACGAGGACCAGGAGTCAAATCACTGACCCTGTGTTTCCTCGGCCACTGCTCTAGCAACTGAGCTACAGCTGCCTGAACATCAAAAGTCTGTTCAAATTTGTGACTTAACTTATCCTTTTATGAGATTATAAAACGGAGTTAGAGTAGAGCAGAATGTAAGCGATGGGAATTAAACTATATCAACAATTAAATACACCATCAGCGCAGCACTTTTCAGTTTGTGCTCTCTAACACTAAAATCACAACCTGGTCCTCAGGAATCCAGTTTGCAGTATGCTTGAGAAACACAAACTGAAAGATTAATGCAACAGTCGAAACCGAACAAGAGAAGGGAGATCGTAGCAGCACTTGGTCCTAAAAATCTGGCCTGATGTTGGGTCAGTGGTTAAAACCTATCCACCACGATGTCCTGAGACAGCCCTGTCTTCTATGCAACATTTGTTTTGAATGAAGCTAGAGTACATCTAGAACTAGCAAAGGTCACAGGCATGCAATATGCAGAACTGTCATACAAAACCAATGTGTGACTCCAGCAATGTTGTCAAAATTAGTGGAACACTGTGGTTTTGTGCAAAGAATAACGTGTGTTAAATGACATGTTTAATGTTACATAAACTGGATGTTGTTCTAGGAGAGTGGTTATTTTTTGCAGAACATGTCTGCATGTTTAGAATCAATGTATTGGAGACTTGTCAATTTAACTCATTGTTAACAATTCTCACTGAGTAAAAAAAAAAAGGTTATTGGGTTGCAATTACTTTACCTAGAAAAGATATCTGCAGTTCAGTGTTATAAAGGTCATTTTTAAGAGGCACAGTTGGCCCAGATTGATGGTTTAGAGATCCCGTCCTCTCTGCAGTGGACATCATTACTCAAGCTCTGTACTGTGCTGCTCTAACAGGTTTGACCTGAATGTTTCTTACGGTTGACGAACAAATAACACTATTAAAAAAGACTAAAATCGGCATTTAAACTACACTTAATTAGGCGACAATGCTTCCAACATTGTAAGAAACTAATGTTTACTGCTAATGTCAGCAGAAAATGAACTGTAGACAATTTCTTGGAGGATGCAGCCTTCAATCAATGCTGACCGTCTCTCTGATCCCTTCAGCTAAAGCTGGTGTTGAATATGAGACCAGACAGTTGTTTGCCTATTAGCGTCGCTAATCACACTGAGACATCCATGTCAATAAAACTCATTATATGAAACGAGCAGCTCATCAGCTGGGCACTGCCCCGCTTATCAGCACAGCCAGGTCCAATTCATCACAGCCGCATTTATGAAACATCATTATCTTTTTAAATCAGCGTGTGCTGGCTTGTAACTCATTACATGCAGTGGACAAAGTCTAAGCAGATTAGTAAGTTAAAAGAAATAACTCCTACAACTAACATCAAGATAAACACTGTTTTGATTTGCAAAATTGTATTAATTTGGTGTTTAACTTTATCAACCAGGCTGTTTTGCTCACCTTTCTGTGGCTGATTGCATTAGGAGTTCGCATGCATGTCGTAAAGCACATAGAGTACTTCGGGTCATTAACATTACAGTGGTGCAGTGGTGTTTACCTTGTAGTTTGATACTCAAGAACCTGCTCTACAAATCTTTAAGACATTTTCAGTTCTTATCTCTTTCATGCACATTGAGTGCATCAAGAAAGGACTGACCAGGGACCACTCAATACAGAGTGATTCACCAGCTTTCAGATGTCTCAAATTCACTAGAGTTCTGTTTCCTAGATTACTTTCCACCTTTTACACTAGATGTTGGACATTCCATCGCCGAGAACAAAGAATGGACTAGTTCGTGTTTAATTCTTTCAGTTTAATGTCCTAAATTGTATAATGTATTTTTAGATCCAGCCTTGTTCCCATTTACACATTTCTCCACTGATGCACACAAACAATCCACTGGATTACTTTCATAATGAGGATGCAGTACTATAAGGAGAAAAAATTTGAATTGATTACAAGTATTGATAACTTCTCACCAGTAAGAAAAAAATGGCACTATTTTTAGTAGCAGTGTAACAACTGTACAGAAACTGAATTGTAACAGTTGATTTTGTGACATTTTCAGAGCTATTTTAAATGCATTTAAATACTACTCTCATTATGTTCAAGGACGTCACACTGCATCATCAGCAGCTGAATTAAAGTGGCACACAAGGTGTTGGTTCAGATGTGATCCCCTTTCAAATGACTCCTACATCATAAAGGTTTTTACGGAAAATGTTTTTTGCCTTACTGCGTCCAAAAGTCTTTTCATTTTCTTTTCACATTTCAAAGCAGAACGTGCAGAGATATAAATGTTTCCAGGGTGAAAAGAACAGACAGATCATATCAAACATGCAGCAATCTGATCAACTAATTAGACTAATGCATCCATATGGCACACACTCGCTGTGCTGTGTTGAGGTGTGTGTATGTCAGATTGCAGTACTTCACTGTTGCTGTCATATGTCAGTTTGTGTTTAAAGCCTATTAACAGTGTCTGATGTGATGAGCAGCAGCTGGACAAAGAGTGCAGCCGACAGTTTGTTGCTTTCAGCCAGAGGCTCCAATCCACACGTGTCATTGTTAGCTTGGAATTCCCACTAACCACATTAGCTTCTAATGTGATAGTCCATTGATTAGTTAAAGACAGTTGTTTGTTCTGTTCCCACACAGGGAGGTCAGAGGTCAGGGTCAGCTATGCAACAAACCTGTCATTAAGTCATCAAAAAAAGCACTAATGTTGGCGACAATTTTGCATGTAGTGAACTGATCAATTAGTTCAACAACCAACTGGCCTACTCATCACAGGAAGTTAAATACTGATGTTTATGGTCCTGTGACAAAGACCTCTGTACAAGAGGGGGATTATGGAAAAAGCAAGAAGTCAATAGCTCTTTAAACTTAACGTGTTTATTATTGCAATAAACCAGAGGGTGACATGAAATCCAGAGGGGAGTAATGACAATCTCGATTTCTAGGGAATAAACATGAGCAAAATGATTACGAATGTGTTGATGCAGGGCAACTATCGATCCTGGTGTTAACCTGCTATGACACAGAGGCCAGAAACTGCCGTGAATGTGGTGTTGATCTCAAACGTTTTGAGTTACATAATTTTACACTTGCACTTCAAATGTACAGCACATCACCAGCATTATTCTACAGTGATTTGCACTGTTTGATATATTTACATTTTTATGTTTCCAATGTGTTGATTCAGCTTGAGGATGCTTTTAACTTTTTTGTTCTTGTGTTCCTTTCCTGCCACCCTCAGCATGTTTTTTTTTGTGTGCGTGTCTTGTTTGATGTGACTAGCGTACCAAACTCAAATTGTTTATAAGAGCAGCACATGTTTTGTTACTCTGCGTTAGGATGTGTATTTGTGAATAATCACGGCATATATTACAGCTGGGTTTCCAGAGTGTTGGCAGACAAAGCAGTTAGTGTCTTTTCTCTTCTTCCAGACAGCATTGAGCCAAGTGCACCCACATGTTGGTTGTGAGACTTTTCTATCAGATTTCTTACAAGCTTTAGTTATGGCATTCAAAACAGTTCCAGATGTTCCGCTCAAGATGGGCATGTGCTGTACTGCTGATCCTTAACTCCTGAACAAAGAAAATGTATCACCTCAGTCCAATTCTCTGAGCATTGTTTACCTGTGTGTGAACTCTACAGCTAATTGAGTTGTTGTAAGTGATCAAGCATCTTCAACTGGGGGGGGGGGGGGGGGGTCACTCTAGTGCAAAACAGGGGCAGCAGCAGAAATTTGACCTAGTGCAGCTCGTTAGCTAGCGTTGTCTGGCTGCTAGATGTGAGCTGGGTCAATACTTGGCTGTAGTTCAGTCTGCAGTCCAGAGGCTGCCTGATCCCATTACTGCTATTCAAAGGCGGCATTCACCCCCTGCTCTCTTTTCAGAGGCCAAGACACAGTAATGTCTCAGGCCCTGTCCTGCCTGCACGCTGCTTCTTTCTAAACTCACCTAAGTTCATCCTCCTCTTCTCTCATGCCCTCAGCTTTCTCTTTTGTCCTCCAATCATTTCTTCAGCAACCTATACTAAATACTTCCTTTTGCTGCCACAACAAAATGGCTGTATGCCAGGTTTTTTGAAGCTATTACTTTCAATATTCAGTTGCATTCTAACATTAGTGTCATTAAACATACAGTAAAAATATATTTCCTCTTAAAATAAGAACATTTGCATTTGGAAATACAAGAATTGGATTTAATGCTGTTCAATTCAACATAGCATAGCCCCTTTTCTCAGTCTTAAGTTGTATTTTTATCTAATGCATAACAACATTAATTTACATCATCTTACAGTGTGTTGTGAGGATTGGCAGCCATGGTTCAGGAAGAAGAGCGGGTTGTCAATGACAGGTTATGGGTTTATTAACGAGCAGGCCATCCACATGCTTGGATCAGCATGTAGTCTACATATCAATGTGCATGTTTGAATGCTGGAATGAAATGTTCCATCTTCAGGTTTCTCTTGCCATGAGCCCAAGCTAGCAAAGCATTTCAGAAATTAATTTGTGGTCAAGCTCAGCTGATTTTGTCATTGAGGAACTCCTGGCACTCACCCTGCTCTCCCCACTCTTAATGACAACAATTTGCTGCTTCTGTGCACTGATGCCCTGCACCTTTTAATCCCTCAACATCTAAGCCTTTGCTTAATGATTCCTAATTCATCTCTTTGGTAACGGAGAGGCTGAAGTTTGCTGCTGCTGATTTGTCACAGGGAGGCAGGGTTGCTTGTATTATAGTAACATGGCACCTACAAATACCAACCTGCTTTCAGGCCACTCACTGACTTCACTCACCAGCACTTCTAAGGTTTCCAATATAATATTTTTGAAGTACAGGTACAAAAGTAGTCTATTTACTTACTGTATACACCCAGTACTCATTTAGTCTGTTAAACAGGGTGCCAGTTCTAAACACACACACCCACCCACACAGTCTTAGGAGCAGAAAATTAAAAATTCACTTGTTACTGTACATGTAATAAAATCTACGAGTTTGTTAATAGCAAATATTCAAAACCTGTTAAAACACGAATAAAGATTGAAGAAAATCAATATTTTCAATCCTGCCTCTCCTGTCCTGTATACGTACTGCAAATACTAAATGTTGCTGATTTGCCTAAATAGAGGACTTTGTGACATTATATATATATTTGCCCTGTGACATCATGAACGGAGCAACCTGTGCTTATCAGCAGTCAAAATGGACATAAATACAACACTATCAAGGCTGAGATGAAGATGTTGATCATCGTAATAGTTATGCTGCTGTTAAGCTGATGAAAACCCAAAACAGTGTTATTGCAAACTAAATATATACAGTACTCTACAGTATGTGTAGTAATTATCATGCCTTTGAGTGGTGTTATCAATCATCATCAGCCCATAATTATTGTTTGGCATGTCATCAGCCTACTTGCATAGTTATGAGCAGGATGTGTGGATGAATATCTAGCAGCTATATAGGTTATTACAGGCACATTTGGTAAGGTAATGTAATTCAGAATGATCAAAGTCTTTGTATGGAAAAGGACAGAGCACTGGGTGTTGAGATGACCAAGAGTTAACTCAGCTAAACAAGTTAGCAGAGCAGCCTAATGTCTTTAGCTTTGCTGGAGTCACCAGAAGTCAACGTGTTAGCTTAGCTAACAGGCTGCTAATAATCAGCTAACTCAGACCGTTTATGTTGTAAACCGATAAAAGCTGTGTTCAACTAAACTGTCAAGCTATAAATGCTAAGTTATGACATTTAGATTCAAAGCAAGTTGGACTATAGTGCACTATAAATCACTACGGTGATTGTAAGTTGTTCTACTGTGTGTGAAGTGGTGTGTAATTTATTGTATTTTCCATATCTTAATAGCATTAAGTTTTGCCTAGGGCCTCCACTGACTAGGATTGCTACTGCCTATTTCAGGAATTTAACCAAAAAGATATTCAAAAAGCCCATGGAATTTGGAACAAGGAAAGTGCGAAAACACTAACTGATTTCCAGGTTTTAAAATTCCTAACATACTGCATTATATATAGAACTTTGTGGAAGAAATAGCCGACTTCGGTAAATGTCATGTGCAATATCTTTTTCGATTTGTGGACACAAAGGAGGTAGAAGTGTGCATAAAATAAAGTTTGTACATGCTGCGGTTGCCTCTCAAATGGCTGCAGTGTGTGTATCACAGTGGTGTTAGAGTGTATTAAACCCTATCAGAGTTAAATGTGAAACATGGCTGTGTAAATGGGCTGAGAGATAGAAATGATGAGAGCAACTTTCAGCAGGCAGAGAGACCACAATTACCACCCAGCTTCGATCTCACCCTCTGCTGAATGTGTGATTCACTGAAGGAGTGACTGTTTCACTGGCTCACTAAATGACAGACTGAAGGTGAGGCAGGAATCTTACGTCAGTCACTGCACAGCAGGTACAAATGGCACATTCCTAGTTCATGTACGCGCACTCTCAGTCGGTAAGCATACTCTAAATTACCTACCATGGTATGGCATTGAGAGTCCACTTGGCAATTTTAAAATATTTGTATCATTTTGTTCACACACTTTTGATATAAAGAAATTGCAAGCGCATCTTGACAGTTCTGTGTCGTCTCGGGCACCGACTAATAAAAGCTGTGGTAGAAGCCATTACAGGGATGTCTGAAAGCACTCAGGGAGCAGATTGACAACACTCTTGTGATTACTCAGCATGGCAGCTAATTCAGTGAGTAAATAAGTTTAAGTAAAGATCATTCAGTTTATCTGTATAAAATACGAATGTGGGGCCTAAAGACCATTGCAAACAAGTGAGAGTATGGCTGCATGCTAATGTGCTCATACAGTACACAATCACCTGTTTTGGTTCCATTTTGCTCTGGTAACTTTCAGGTGTTTGGTAAACTGACAGAGGGAAATGCACCAAAATCCCTATGCAAAACCAGGACTATACAGTACAATGAACAAAAGTAAGCCAGAATAGACTGGCATATCCTAAATACTCACTCATCATGCTACTTATCATAACACTGTTAAGCCCAGATTTTCCAGTTCTATGAGCCCATCTAAATGCTAACTTACAGTAAGAAGAAAGTTCCTCGCTCTAGTGGCAAATGTAACATGATTAAGCAGTATAAAGCTTCTATACAGTAACAGCAGTAAAGAAATACAAAGATGCCAGAGTTCAAAAAGTCATAAAATAGCAAACAATAAAAGCAACAGACTCAATCATACAATTAAATCTGACATTATAAAATGTTAAGCAGTGTGGACTGGATATGAGAAAGAAATGGATTACTGACATTTATGTTTGCATGTCTGAAGATGAGCAAACTATTATGATGAATAAATAAAAGAAAAAACATCATAAATAAGAATGATTTGACTGGAAGTGCTCCATCAGTGCTTCATAAGGTCAACGTGACTCAACTGTTACATGTAAAATGCATTAATAGCAGCAAATACTTAAAAAAAAAAAAATAAAAAAACCATCCGCACCATCCCTCATCACAGCACTGCGGTGCATTAGTGGCTCAGCCTCTGTTTTACAGTCGCCTCATGTTTCTCCCAAGCTGCAGTAATGGGAGATGAGAGCAGACTCAGGAATGCTAATAAAGTTTCAATGCATTTAACACTGCTGTAAATTTTTGTTTTACAAAGATTTCATTTTACTGTAGACTAAAGAATATGTGCTGAAGTCATATGTTTTTTTGAATGATTGAAGTTTAACTTTTATTAACACAAACACAACACAACAATCTTTGTGCAAACCTGACCAACTGATTAACCACAACTATAAAAAAAGCACTGTGGTCTGATAAATTGGACCTCAGGAGATGGAATGTGAGGAAATGCAGTGTAACATTTTATGTTTAGTACCAACGTGCAACTTGCCATTCACAATTACATTCCCTACATTTTGTTTGCAGTTCAGTTAAATTTTTAGTAGGCAACATTTGAGGTTGCAGTGTTGTTTTCCAATCCTCTATCAGCCCGCACAGTGTTTTCATTGATTGAAAGGTGGAAAACCAGACTATTTGCTGCCATTCTACAGGTTTGACGACCTATTTTTAAAGGTGCAACCAACTATATTTTTATTATGAATTACTGTGACATTTTTTTAGGCTATTGGTTGGGCTATTAAACATAATAAAAGGGTACCCGTGCCTTAAATTATATCTTCAAAAGCAGTCAAGCTATAGACATGAATGGGAACATTCTTGTGCTCTGTTGAATTATCTGTCATGCATATGACAGAACCCTGTACAAGCAGCCCAACATAAACTGCAACCTAAAAATACAGCACATCTCAATTAATAGCTCTGATACAACATGTGATAGTGCCATTACAGTAACATAAGATACTATTCTGTGGATATGCAAAAGACAAAGCTATAACCATCCCAAGACTGTGGAACACATCATCTGTACTTTGACAACCTGACCTTTCTGAACAAACTCAACTGTATGAGTCAAAATATACCCACTGAATAAGCAGTTGCCAAAACATTCGAAGCAACAATAATTGTTTTTGTAGGGGGAAAAAAAAAATGACTGGACCGATTACAAAGCTCAGAGATGATTCGAAAGAGCACAGAAGCCACTGTGATCCACTATTCCTCCTAATCCAAAACGCCCCACAGCAGCAGCATGTGCCAGGCCAGTCCTTTATTTCTATCCAATAATAAATGGAGCAACAGCACTGCCATCCCAAAAGCCCTTGCAGTTGCTGTGGTAGTTAATAAGGTTTGTTAGGACTAAAGGCAAAAGGAAGATTGTTGACTCTAGGGGGATGCAAATGGAGAACTGAGGAATGCAATACCAGCTGAAACCGGGATCCTCCACATACCTGATGTCACATTAACAAGTGTAGCTGCAGCTTCAGTAGTCACATTCACTATTTGTATGTCTGTGTGTGAAAGCAACATGAGCACATAAGACCACAGCAGGTGTGTGTATCCCCTTTTAACTGTGTATTAGGGTGTGTGTGTGTGAGAGTGTGTGTAAATTAAAAGCAATGGGTGGGCAGGGAGGGATGTGAAATGGATAATGGCTGCTCACTGAAGGCAAAAAGCTCACCTCTAATAACACAGACTGATGGGTACAATCACTATAATCACTAATAGATTTAGTGTAACTGCCATTTTAATGTGATTTTTTATGAATAGCAGAAATAACTTTGTGGCAGAGTGAGCACATTTAATTTAATTAGATTCAGCGTTCAATTATTGGTTTCTGCACAGTTTCTGAAGAGGAGACATGTTTGCTAAACACAAATATTGCTGCTCTGGATTTTGTGTTCTGTCTCTTCTCATCCAACAGCTATCCAGCCATTATTGCCTACTCTGTGGAGAGTCATGGAGGTGCTGGAGCCTGTCCCAGCAGTTACTGGCCAAGCACAAAGGCGAGAGCAAAAACAGCCTGTTACATAGTTTTTTCAAAATACAGCTCACTTGTTTCTCAGATTGTGAAAACAAAAATCTGTCAAATGAAACATCGAGGAAATTTCCCCTCCACTAACTGCCAAATAAATACATTGCAGACTTGTGAGTTTATGCAAAAGCTGCAATTAAAAACAGCAGGTCTATCCCCTGCCAAGTGAGACCAGAATGCAGAAGTCCCTCTTACCACCATCGTGATCATTAATGAAGTGCTGTGTTAATTCTGGCAGAGCACCAAAGTCACACAGACACATAAGATGAGTCATTAATACACTACTCATGTTCAATCAACAACATGGAGTAGTCCTTGTAATCTCCCAGGTTCACACTGCACTCTCCTGCTTCTTATCTAATCTGACCTGAGGTAAACAGCTGCTGCTCCTTGTGCTGAATGATTTTCTTTTCCTCCTCCACTACCCCTCATTGTCATGTTTCTATGTCACAGGGTCTTTGACTGTTGGGTTCTGTTTTGTAAAATATCTAGTGGGCAATTAAGTTTGTCAGTGAGAAAAGGTTAAAAGCAACTAAAGTTGACCACTGACGTAGGAAACAGGATGTGAAGCACAGCATCCACTGCGACAGTGAAAAACTTTGTTGCACTGCTGCAATAGGATGTTAAGTATCCAATGTCACACAAATCCCACCTTTGCATTTCAAACTAATTTTTAAACTTTGAAGAAAACTAATAGAACTAGCTCTAAATCAGATAGTCAATTCTAATCAACCAGTTATTTTGTTATTTGTTCTGCCCGTCCAAACTTAACATGCCGAGTTTCATTCAAACTGTAGTTTAAAACAACACACACACACACACACACACACACCAGCCTTGATTTACTGCTGTTCGCTTGCTACCAGCACCAACCTGCTGAAGCGTGGACTCTACAAGACCTATGTGCTATGGTATCGGATACATGTCAGCATCAGATCCTTTATGTTCTGTAAGCTGCCAGGTAGAGCTACCATGAAGTAGTACTTTACCAGCACATTACCCAACACTAGTTTGTGGTGTGTTCCTCCTTCATTAACCACTAGCCACTGCTGACTGAGCACCACAGTCATTGTGTGGGGGGATGTTTTTATTTTTATTTTTTGGAGATGTTCATCCCTGATTTGAAATAGATGGTAAATGTTTTCATTTTTCTCTGTCTGCATGATTTCTGACCACTGACCACAAGATACATGCTGTTCTTTCAACCAAGCATGGTCAAATGCTTTAACTGCATAAATGCATATACATTTTTCTAGAAGATCATCTGCCATTTTTCCACACACAATTTTGTATTCATAATTTATCAAAAAGTGTTAATGGTGTTCAACCATTGTTGTACCACCACCCTAATCTTTGGTAAATGGATTTCAGACCACTTTACTCAACCACTAGTCGCTACAGTTAAGTGCCCACACAAAACCACTGATGAGCTAATTCAGCAGATCTACAGTACGTTCTGAGCCACAGCCACAACATAGCTACAGCAACAAGCCAGAAACTAATTAAAACTCCCATCATAAAAGAATCAAACAAACAAACCATACACACTAATATTGCCTCATCTTGGTGTGCAGTGAACCTTCAGCATAACTGCATCAGCAGTTGCGTAGTTCCATGTCTAACAGAACAACGGGGAATTTCAGGACCACCAGAGACACACTGAAGACTAAATGTAATGTTGCCATCACCTTAGTGGCTCGAACAGAGAAAAGGTTCAAGTCAGGTTCCATTAGTGAATGTGAGTCATTTCTAGCTCATGTCACTTCCACTGCCTACACCGAAGATATTTCTATTTCCCTTTGGAGCAGCAATTATTTATTCACTGTGTCACTTACACACAAAGCTTGTAATTCTATGAAAAAAACCACACCCACAGCCGATTGTGGCGCAGGACGATAGAGCGGTTGTCCACCAATCTCACAGTTGTTGGTTTGATTCCCTGCACCTCCAGTCACATGTCAAAGTGTCCTTGAGCAAGACACTGAACCCCAGTTTAGTTGCTCCCGGTGAGTGTTGGCCAGCTGCATAGCAGCTCCCCCATCGGTGTGTGAGTGTGTGTGTGATTGTGAGCGTGAATGGGTGAATAAGAAGCAGTGTAAAGCGCTTTGAGTGCCAATACGTAGAAAAGTGCTATATAAGTGCAGACTATTAACCATTTGCCACAGCATGTGTACATTATATTGAATTTACATACAAATTCTATACCAAATTCTATTTTCACTCGGACCCCATGAGGTCCTGCTTTCAAAATAGGGATTCAAGCAGATTAAGTCATGGGAAATGTTGTACTATTTCAGTTTTTTGCCCACCTCATGTTGCTTACATTGTTTGGGAGAAAGAAGTTCCTTTTACTCATTCCCACTGTCTAATGTCTGAAGCTAGCAGGTTGTATGTACCAAAATAGAGTAGTGGTGACAGAAAACATGGTAAAGCCAACTTAGAAAAGAGATGCCTGAATTGTGGGTGATTGCAAGATGACTTATTTGGACTGACGTGACTGAAAAATGTCAGGGTGTTGAGGTGCTATTTAAAAGCAAAAACACCCCTTGTGGACTGGATTTATGTCCGTAAATAATCATCATGATAATCCTACGTGTTCTGTGTGTGGCCATTTCATCCATTTATATTTTCTCCAGAGCAATTTTTTTACTTAAAATGTTAAATCATTTTTCAGATAGAAACAAGCCAAAAGAAACACACTGTAGATATAATTACTAAAAGAAATACACAAATTATTTAAACCATCAGGACATTAAGAGCTCCAACGTGTCAAAATAGTATGTACCAAATAGGAATATTTTTAGCCTTTTCTTAGTACTAGACAGTACCACATGGCCAAAGTACTTCTACTGTGACAAATCCTATAGATTTACTAATCCTGTTTCTAAGGAGAAATATCAAAAGCACAAAGTCAGACTGTCTGAAAATCCCTTTAAGAAACCCTTTAACCCTTCCCAGTTCCCATTTCACCTCATCACCTGAGCAAACAAGCCCTCACCAACACAGCACTTTCAGAGTTTTACACTCTGCTGTTTTGGTTTGGTATGGACTTAAATATGCATGTTCATGCCATTAAAAATCACTTTTCTATTGTAAAATCTAAAATGACAAATTGCTGTGGTTCTCTTGGGGGTTATGTTAATATTGAGGCAGACTAAAAAGACGCATTGTCATTCTGTCTCTCTTACTGTCAAAGATGAGTGGAGAGGAAGTGAGGAAGAATCCAGAGGTTGTGTGAAAGAGCAGAAGAGACACTGCTTGTT
Organism: Channa maculata; assembly: GCA_020496755.1. Taxonomy (NCBI): domain Eukaryota; kingdom Metazoa; phylum Chordata; class Actinopteri; order Anabantiformes; family Channidae; genus Channa; species Channa maculata. The sequence continues at coordinate 27,025,095 of CM035606.1, read as the reverse complement.
GGCAGAAAGCTTGACAGGATAATTGATGTCAGGGTCCGGCTGAAGAGTCACTTCAGAACAAAGGTGGATGAGATTGTGATAAAGACATTAAGATGGACAAGAACAACCGATCCTTTCATGAGGAATGGTCTAATGTCTGATGGGTCTAAAATCAGTCTCTGGAATAAGAGGTAGGAGACAAACTCATGATTCAGAAATAATTTTGCAGCAGATATTGTTCAGCTGCGGTAGATAATGTAGGTAAAGGATAGTTCTTACAATAACAGATACACAGAATTATTACCAGGCTGCTGTACACTACCACCAAACAGAAGATGGACAGTTGGAGATCTGCTGGTTAAACAGTGAAGCATTTAGGACAGGTGTCGGGAAACTATGGCAGCAGGTAAATCTTAGGTGACATTTCTTAACACGATAAGTAATTAATAATTCCCCTGACACTTAAAGTAACAGTACAGAAATCACAGTGTTAAAAATAAAAAAATATTTTCATGAATTTTAATCCATACATCCATTTTCTACCGTTTTGTATTTTTAGTGGATAATGCAGTAGCCTGCATGGGTCGTTGTGAGGTCAGCTAGCTATTTTATGCAGAGCAAACCCCTTTGACGAAGAAGATGAGGAGTAACGCACGTTTCAGCATGAATGGACAGAGGAGTTGGCCTTTGTGGAGAGAGCAGGTTCTGCAGTGTGTCGAATATCCAATGATAAAATGTCATCAATGAAACGGTCAATTGCCGTATTGACCATGTTTGGCTCTACGAATGCATGTGAGCAGTCAGTCTCACATCTAAAAAACATCAAGAGCAACCTACCATCACGTTTAACGGATGAAAGCCTCAACGCCTGCATGAAGCTTTACCTCACCACGTATCAACTGGACTACAGAGCCATCAGCAAAACCATGCAGCACCATAAGTCGCAATAATGGTAAGAAGTATTTTATTTATTATTGGTTAGCTTCAGTATAACAACGCTATTAAAATGAATAAATACAGACTTATTATACTCTAAAATTGTTGGTCTTACTTAAAAATTCATGCATTTAGTGTATTCCGTGTTAAAAAAAATATTGTATGGCTCTCACGGAAATACATATTAAAATATATGACTTTCATGGCTCTCTCAGCCAAAAAGTTTCCCAACCCCTGATTTAGGAGATAAGCGTTTTGCCCTCAGGAGTTGGCGGGACTAAAAACAAATGCCAAAGAGTAAATATTGGCCTTGCAACCAAAATGTAAGTGAATATCAGTATTGATCAACTACTGCTGAAGGAGAAGCTTGTTATAGGATAAAAGTGAGGAGCAGAATAGCGGCCAACCGATTAAACAGGTTGGCATTAATCTGTATGTCTAAGTGGGTGCTGTGCAACAATGTTAGAACCAGTGCTGTGAAATAGTGACATGCTGGACAAAACATAATCTGGGAGGGGAAAAAAGGCTTTTTCTAGCTAAATATTTAATTTTTTAATAACATTTACAGTTTGTACAAAAGACTAATTAGAAACCTGATCCAGGCCTGAACCAGTGCAATGCTATCAGCTCAAAACTCGCCTAAACTTTTAGGCAATTGATTTAATGGTTCTATGATTTTCTGAGTTACAGTCTCTCGAATTTGCTATTGGGCTGGAGAATAAATTTAAACTGGGATTATGTACAGTAACAGGAGTCTGAAAGCTAGTGTGCACTTGTTCTGCCTGTGTTTACAGTACAGGCCTGTCTGCCTTTGCATGCGCATGTCTGTTGAAATACACCACATATCAAACTAATTTGGCATAATGTTTAATGAGATATAGTCCTTGATCAGTGAGTGTCACGTTTTCACCTCTGGTAACTTGGTAGATGTGAGCAGACAGCACAATGCAAGTAAACCTCAACTGCAGTGCTCACACATTGCAGCTTGTGGCAAATGATGGCATCTACAGTCAGTTGCTAAGGAGGAAAGTGAGGAGGACATCTCTATTAAGCTAATCAGTTACCTCTGAGAGCCAGTGCTTGACAGGAAGACTGGTCTGCCAGTGTAATAGTGTAAATAGAACAAAACTAGCCTAAAGTGTCTTGCACCACTGCTCTTAAATTAGACTGGAACTAAAACAGATGCCGCTATTGTACTGTGCACTTTACGAACATTATTTTTCAATAAATGAGAGCTTTCTCAAAAATACTAATTTTATTCTTTTTTGCTATTCCAAGTTTAGTTTTGAATACTTGTGGACATTTTATATTTAAAACTGATCAAAATGAAACACCACACGTTTCTATTATGAAACACTTAATTATTAAATACAAATGTTTACAATTAGAGTAATAATTGAGGGCGCGGTGGGTCAATGGGTAGAGTATCAGGGTGGGATGCAAAAGACTGCGGGTTTGAATTCAACTTGGTGCCGGGACAAAGCACGGACAAAATGGGAGGGTTGCGGAAGGAAGGGCATCAGGAGTAAAACCTCATGCCAAATTAAAGTGCACAACATGCTCCGCTGTGGCGACCCCTGAAGGGACAAGCCGAAAGCCGTTGATGTTTTTGTTCACAATTAGTGTAATAAACGTACGTGCAGCAGATGTGTGCCTAATCTGTTACCACTAAATATACGTATATCTGCATTGGCCATCAGCCTTCCTGGTCTGGCTACTGAAAAACCCATATCAGTCTCAATTCTGACCACATACACTGTAGCTCTGCTCAAGCACCTACTTCAAACACAGTGATGGCTTCTAGCTTCCCCGTGAAGCGTCTCCCATTGTGGCTACTATTTACCACACATCCAAGTAATGTAAACTTCAGCCCTGAGCTCCTTCTAGGGTAAAACACACAGTCTTTTTTTAGGTATGTGAATGACAAGTGACAGCCTTCACAACACACATCAACAAAGTAGACACCATAAATTCAACTAGAACCTGCAAAAAAGGAGAATAACTTTTTGAATTGTGCATAACACAGACAAGTAGACAGAAGAATGTGTTTAGAACCACCTACATCAAGTGGAGAAAAAACAAGCACTCTGATCAATATTTACTCTTTGACTCCCATCACCCACTAGAACACATTAGAAGCTTTTACCACCAGATAATGTATATAGCAGAGCTAAGGGAGGAGAGAAAACATATCAGGGCAGCACTAAAAGCCTATAGCTATCAGTAACTAAATCCAGGAAGAAAAGCGCTGCAGCTGACAGAGGGAAAATGGACATTCACAAAATTGAAAAGAAATCACTAAAATACAGCTCTACATTCTACGAAAAATTAATTATTGGGTTTTGCAAACGCATCAAGAGAAGCTTGTTTGTGCAAGACCCCACATGCAGACAAACAGTGCAGCTACTCTATGACACCACTTGCCAGCAACTTATAACAATCCTTTCTCCCTTTACTATAATAGGCATTTCAGACCTATCGACACCTTGACTCAGGTGACTCAAGTTTAACATAACACTTCGAATTCCCCAACAGAAGCTATGTGGAGCAGAGGTGAAATATGTTGATTCAAATTGTGTTTAATATAATTGTGCTGAATTATAGTACTGTATAGGAAAAGTGAGATAACTGAGAATCTTATGACATTCATTACAAGTAGTCATTTACTTTACTTAAGCAGACCAGTCAAAAGGCCCTAATTTGTTTAATAGGGATGCGGCAAGGAAGAACCAGGAATCGAACCACTGACCCTGCAGTTTATGGACTACAGTGCTATACCAATTGAATCACAGTTCCTTGACAACCCAGTTGGGCCAGTCGCTGCCGGCTAGTTACCTGAGGAATTTTATTACAGATATAAAGGTTATGAAATTGTACTGATATGCAAGTATCAGGTGAATCAATAACACCTTAAAAGTACATTTCCTGACACAACTGGTAAGTACTGGTAGCACGAGACAAGTTGGGATGTATTTAGTCTGCTCAGGTGAGGGTAAGAGTTAAAAGAAGCTTTACAAGTCTGAATTCGGTGGGTTAGGCTTAGAGAATAAGAGAATGATGTTGCATATTATGGGGGCTAGCAGATTATTCACAGAGTGGCCCGATGCAAGATTCAAAAACCTTTACCTACAGTGAGGGTCCAGTCAAAACCTCATTTAACATGAATGGGAAGATTTTTTGCTTTCCTTACAAATCAGTCCAAGTTGTTGTTGCTTCATAGTGTTTCAGCACTGTGCTACAGACAGGTTTTAGTCTTTAAACAGAAGCTGTCTTGAGGACAAAAAAATATTTTTTTCCCCCAGAAGATAAATACAATCATGTGCTTCTGTGGGAAGTTGCACACAGGCATTGGTTGAATTTGAACAAACGTTAAGCACCGTCTTATAGGAACTCAATGAAAAAGAATTAATGGAGGAATAGCCAAAATGTCTAATTTCCCCTACTGTGCTAAGCTCAAAACTAAATGCACGAAAAACCTCTGGACTTGGGGGTGTGTGTGTTTTGTTTTTTTTTTACAATTTGAAAGAATGCACCCCGACCCGCGCCTGTCTTTTTTTCCTTTCTAAGTTCTTTATCTTTGTGAGGTGAACATAATAAAGATAATTTCTTTTAAGTTGTTGGAAAAAAGAAACTATTGATGTACTACTGTTACAATAATAAGGATGAATCATTTGTTTAATTTCAAATTTCAAATCATTTCAACTTAAATACTGTACTTTAAACTCACAGGTAAAATACTGATGGGACTTAAACAAGCCTGAAAGAAGAATGTGATGTATGCTGTCAGTGTAGAGCTAGTATGATATAAAGTGTGTGCTAATTGGCTAATAAATTATGATATTAGATTTGTTTTATTTAATCTATTAATCCATTCAATTACCCTCTTTATTATGTGAAAAACCCATTGATATGTTACTGTATTACAAAAAAAAAAAAAAAACTTCGCCAAGGCACCAGCAGAGCCAAGTGTTATATTTACATATTGATGCAATGGAGCATCATATAAACCATCTGTTTTCTGTTTACCTCCCCCTTGGTCCTAAGTAACCTAACAGCGAATTAATTGTGTTTCTTCAGTGTTGCATTTCTAATAAAGATTGCAAGAACTAATGACATTTTATGCAAGGGTTTGGTTATGCAGGGCTGGTCATTAACCACTTTTTTCTTCATTTTGAGCAGAAAAGTCATAGAAAAAAATAACTGAACCTTGGATAGAAGGCAAACTTTTATGGCTAATTATGTTTTTTTAAGCAAAAGATGGCTCACAATGCATCACACTATTTAGGCATGTTTTCTTTATATGATTTAGCAGCTGGAGCCCTTAAAATTCTCTCATCTCTTAACTTAGTATAGTATAATTACAAATTAATGTACAATTAATGGTGCAGAACTTGTGGAAGAGTAATCACATTAAGATTTATACAGTTTAGTTAATAAGTGATGGCACACCCAGTAGTGCATAGCAAAAATAAACTGTTAATCATTATTTGGCATCAGTAATCAGTCCCTCCAGGAATTTGCAATGTTGCGATCACAACAATTATTTCAACCACGTACATTTTTCACAAGAATTTACAACATTATAAGAGCATTGCAATATGCATAACTCTTTCAATAATCTTATGCAAAAATCAGGCATTCAAAAAGACAATCGAAAAAATTAACAGAATCCTGGAGGGGCTGCTTAAATTCCAATCATAGTAATACTGGCCAAAACATGGGGCCCAAGTTGCAGCATATCACTAGTTTAACCACTGATCTATTCAAATCAGGGAAGGCTAAACAAGACTTTTTGTAATTCTGAGATAGTGTATCATAATTAGGAGATAAGTCAGAGTCTTGGGCGTTGTGTTTCTATTTTGTGAATGCATTGTGCTTTTGTTGTGTTCAGACACAAGTCACACCAAAAGATGAACTGCATTATCAATCGTACCAGATGCAGAAGCTTCAGCTGAGTGACATTAACTTTAACTTCTGGTTCATGGACCAGACGACGTCACTTAACCTTTCACTCATTCTTAAGACACTGTTCATACATACAGTAAAAGTACTAAAATGCTTATTTGATAAAAGCTTACTAATCTGTGGGTGACTGTGGTTCAAGAGGTAGAGCAGTCAACCACCAAACCAAGGGTTGTTGGTTCAATCCCCGGCTCTTCCAGTCGCATGTCTAAGTGTCCTTGAGCAAGACACTGCTGCATTGGTGTTTGAGTGTGTGTGTGAATGGGTGAATGAGAAGCAGTGTAAAGCACTTTGTGTACCAATAAGATAGAAAGGGGCTATACAAGTGCAGACCATTTACCATCTGCACTCATCTATCAAGTCTCAGATGATTACTGCCATTGCATAGAGTATCCTTGCAGAGGCATGTACTGAGCATCATGCTACTTCTACTGCAAGTGTTACTGCTAGGCTTGTTTTATAAGGCTGAGGCAACTCTGCTAAAAACAGGGCTAAATCACAAACTATACAAATTGAGCAGGTACATATATTACTTGAATGTACACTGATGCATCCTAGTACTATATGTAATGTTTATCAGTGCTACGCACATGAATTTACATGAACTGCTGTACACATACTGCAAATTTACAATTCGAGTCTTTACACAGTAGAGACAATGCAAATAAATGAGTCACAAAAGTGAAACACGGGCAAATTAATGTACCTCAAGTTCACATATAATACAAATACAAATAGGCAAGTAGGTTTTAAAACCATTGCACTTCAAAAATTGATTAAAAGGTAAAGCAATAATGAGCCGGCGTTTATTCTACTAAAGACAAAAATCAGTGCATTTTCGTGGGTGTTAAAGAGGGGAGAATGTGGAGAGTTCCACTTGTTAGTGTTGCAGCTCTACCCAGTTGCTTTCACACATACTTCAAGATGTCTGTGGGACAATTTTAGGAGTTGTTGACATCACATTTCAAGAAGCAGGGGAGCAATTTCAGGTACCCGAAAACTGGAACAGCGCCCGGCTGTGTCAGAGGTTAAATATTGCACTTTGACAAGTAAATAATTCTTACAGATGCACCAGTTCACATTTTGCAACAGTGCTGCAAATTGAGTGAAATATTGAAACCAACAGTAGATAGTAATCAGCCTGTCTGACAATCTAATCTCATCCAGCACCAACACATCACTAGCGAAAAGCTGGAGAAATGGGTGGATGAAGATGACAAATGCAACTTTTTTGGCACAACAAGATCTGTCCTTGATGTGAAATGTCTCACTGACAGGTTGTTGGTTCAAAAAATATTTTTTACGAGAACATTGCTCAGGAAATGTGCCTTGTCTGTAAAGCCCTTTAAACAAATACTACATGCTGTACTGAATGCTTAAAATGTGGGTTACCATACATTACATACACAAGCACCTGGGACACTAGAGTTGTCTTATACTAGTCTTATAAATAGTGTTTGAGGTTTTATTACAGCTGAAGAGGGTGGAAAAGGTCCAGTTAAGAATGTGAGATGTTGGAGTAATGAGATGCTCCCTCGCTCCACACAGCCATTTCCTTTAATAGCAAAGCAGTTGTGGTTTACTTTGAGCCTTGTAGTGCAGAGTTATGGCCATAAGAATAAAAGGGAATATTTTGAACAAGATAATAAATAATGAGCCATGAAACACTGAGATGCTTGGCTTGTGAATGATTCAACTAATTGTACAAACAGTCTGGTGGATGATCAGCCACTATAATCGGCGGAAGAAGAGGCTGGTTTCCAGTTCTGAATTTTGTGACTGAGCATGAAGCAACTTTGACCAAAGGCAAGAGAGAGAACAATTGTTGATATAAAACAGTGTTTAGAAAAAGTTATGCAAAATAACATTCTTGATAATCTAGTGCCAAGAGAATGAACCAAGGGGAGATGTGTTTAGATACAAATTCTGCAGTTTAGAGAAAAGAACCATCTGAATTTTTTTTTGCAGCAATCTACTGTATGTGTCCAGTTAGTTCTGGGTAGTAACTACCATCCCACAGTCACACACAAAATGTTTACTATAGACCGAGTCTGGTACTGTTATATTATTACCTGATGTCGTCCCACTTTGCAGACACTGATGGACGGCTGTTTCACTGCTTCTACAGATATTTTTAAAAGCGCTTATTCGCCCCGTTACTCCCATTGCAGGACTGGGTGTACTGGCTTGTATGTGGGTAGAGAAATGTAAGGTTGACACGTGTACAGTCAAAGTAGAGAAATGAAACCTACAAATACTAAACCTGGCAGTCAAAATGAATCAGATGCTGAGTAACTGAGGTAAGTCAGAGACAACACACTATGAAGGCACACCTGAAGCCATCATCATGTCAATTCAATAATAGCCGACATCTCAACAAACTCATCATTTAAATGCCATTGGTGATTTAGAGAGGAAGTCCAGTCCATCCTTCCAGATAATGCCAACTCTTATCAGATAACATTTACACATATATTATTCATAAACCTTTGTTCTGGCAGTGGATAGCAAGCTACAGAAGTGGTAGTTCCATTAGAAGATGTGTGGCCTGCTCCTCTGTGTGCACGTGTTTTCGGGAGTTACTCGACTCAGTTTTTGGTTTTGCGTTTCTTGTCAAAGTGAGGATCTCTTCATCAACTGCCACTTTTATCTGTCATTGTTAAACCTATTCATCCATCCTTAAGCACACAATCATCAGTCCAACTTCTTTCCCTATCCATTAATGCAGATTCCATCCATTTACCTGTGCCCAAAATCTGCATGTTTCAATTCTCACAGTGCACAGAATGTCATTTCTCACACTGCAAATGAAGTTCAGTAACTGATGCAGAGTCAAGCAGGTACAAGTACAGGTACATTTCACTTCCTCATTTTGAGTTGGTCAAGAAATTGCTACTTAACTAATCAAAACAAGATACCATATTTAGACTTGCAGTTGTATTTTAAAAAGTAACTGACTTACCATTCTGTCATCTGGTCACCAGGTCAATGAGTCCTGACACCTGAAACCAGAATAAAATTAAAAAGTGTTAATTGTTTTAGACAGCTCTTGTTAAGAAATATTGCTGTATCATTTCAGTAATTAACTTTAGGTACAGTAATGTCAGAGACACTCGACAGGTCCTAGGAAAATCCTGCAGCTTTTAAGTAACTTTTGATCTAGTGTATTGTGAGTTTCAGGAAGGCAGATTAAGGGATGCACCTGTTTATAAGATCAGATTTGGCACATCTGAAACTGTTTGTGAGGAGTTAAAGGGACTCTTTACAAAGCTGAAAAATGACTGCACACGGATTATTATTAAACTTTGTTAAACCCACCCTGAAACCCCTGTTATTGGGTAAACATGGCATCCTGCTCAACCACGTTAGTAGATTACATATGACCTATTTTGGTTCTTACATAGGGTGGACATTTTCACACATATACAGTGCTAGTTGCAAAGTCCCCAGCTAGGAAAGAGTAGGGGCTACACATCACTGCACAACCCACACAAGTTGAACTAAAATATATCTCAAAATGCAGGATTCAAATGACACTTTATACTAATTAGTCTACCTGTCTTTACACAGTTTTGTACACTCTAAAGCATTTGTTAAAGCGGAGATAGCAAGAGGGGCATGTCATGCAGAGGAAGTTATGAGTCATATTTGATGTTGCGAGAATATAGCTGAACCCATTGAGTCATCATGACACCAATTCTTATTTCATCTTTTAGCATGTGTTGCCAAACTGTGCCTCTTTGCAATAAAGCAATGCCAAAACGAAGCGACTCAGACTCAAATTGATTCCTTTTAAAGATGCCGAGGCAGCTGACAAGTGGATGTCATCAATGAGAAGGGATGAAGAGAGGCAACAGCAGAAGAAATTACAAAGAGAGTTTTGTTGCATCTACGTGTCTACGTATTCAACAAATGTCTTAAACATACGAGACGGAGGAGGAGTGACATTCCATTAGACAAACAAAAGATGCAAGGAGGGCAATTCAAAAAGTGAGCAAAAACGAGCTCAATAAATCACATGAATACAGAGCTTTTCTGTCTTCCATGTTCTTCTCCTCTCCTCATTTGTCCCTTCTTTCAACATTTCTTCCCTTCACCTATTCTTTCCATACCATCCTGAAGAGGAAAATTCAGTGTAGACTGTCAAAAAGCATCCTTAGGCTGACTCCCTCAATGAAATTGGACTACTTTGAGCTTTAAAAGCCATTGCTAGTCTGATCTTGACAGAGTATCGCTAACATCACAGAGGGCACTCAATGACCTGCAGTAAAGATGCAGTGCTTCTCCGTTTGAGAAGGCAATGTTAGGTAAAGGTTATGTTAAGCATTTAATGGTCAGGTGCTTGGATGAAATGCCTGCAGCTAAGCTGTGTTTCCATCAGCCTCACAATTAAAGTATCACGTTCTAGTGTCTGAAGGCTTTACGTGACTCTGCATGCTGCAGGAAGTCAGCCTTATTTGGTGTGGCACCCACAGTACTTCTCGCTGACCTGTGATAGGAGGTTCCATGCTTTACTTTGAGCTCAATCACTCACAAAGACAAACAAGCAGCACCTACATTGGTAATGACCATCCTCAAAGGGTTTTTGTGTTCTTATAACTGAGTAACATGATAGACAAAGACCGCTACTCTACAGTTAGAGCAGCACAGACTTTACACAGTGCAGCTAAAAACATCCGTCCCAGTCTCACTTCAGTTACAACTTTTGCAAATAAAGGTTATATTACATGACAAACAGAGTTTCTACCCATTATTAAACCAAATTACTGTACAAAACATGAACTTCAATAATGACCTGTCAAAAGAAACCCACAAAGTTCATATGAAAATGTGAAATTAGGTTGTATTAAATGGCTCCTCAGTTAATACAGCTCAGGCTGTGGCCTCAGTGTAAAAAAGAAGCTAAAGCACACTGAAAGTAGGGTGTTTAATCTAAAAATAAATTCCAGAAACTCCTTTAAGAGTTATCATGTGTGCAGAAAAATGGCAAAAACCGATTAAACACAACACTGAACATCGCTAGATAACCACAATAGCATCTAAGATATACCTCCATCAAAAGCTAAAATTAAAATGCCAGATTATAGTACTTTGACATACACATCAAAATCATGATTTTAAATACAGTAGGTATGACGTGAGCAGAGGCTCAGTTACTAGAGTGGCTGTCCACCGACCATAGGGTCAAAGGTTTTCTCCGACCCAAGAGTCACTGGGCAAGACACTGAAGCCTAAATTGCCCATCCCGATCCCCCAGACTTTAACAACTTCCTGACAGGAGTCTGTAAATGGTCCACATCATTTCCCATATGAGATACCACAGCTGCAGAAAATGACCACATTATGGTGGACTGTGGTGCGGTTACTGCTCTCTGCTAGATTTAGTTTGGCCATCGTATCACCGATAATGACACACGGGAACAATAAATGTACATGCTCGTGTGTGAAAATGTTTGTTTTTTGAAAACACGGCTCAGAAAGTGGATAAAACCCTTGCGATACACAATGAGAACACTTAGAAATCTATCAAGACACAAGTGCACATATCAAAACGCTGACAGCAGCTATGCAAGCTTAAGCAGACCACAGCAAGGTCTGTAGACCACTGTAAAAGCAGTGGTCATGGTTGTTCAGATTATCTGTAGAACGTCCTCCATGCAAACAAGCACTCACTGATACTGCTATATTAGGAATACCTTCAGTGTGCCATCATTAACAGGCTCTGGAAAGTTGAAGCAGACTTTGATGCTAAGTAAAGGAGAGTGCTGAAAGGAAGGCGTATGCTCTATTATGTGGTCTTCCTTGGTTGGTATATGGGCTAATGGCATGCAGCGAGCAAAGTTTTACTGCTGATGACAGCGCAGAGTTTTAAGTACCAGCAAAGAAGTAAACAACAGAAGTGCTGAGACATGAATACATTTGTAGTGGGACCAGCAGACTGGACCAAGTCCACCGACATACACACAGTACAGCCTTCAGCCTGCCAAGCACACACGCTAAGGGCCAAGTCAAAAAGTCTAAGAGAAAAATAACAGACAAAAATAAGTAAGTCTAAGACAAAATAAGTAAACACAGACCTGACATCTTTGGTCTAGTTAGAAAAAATGAGCTTTCAGCTAAAGGGCCCAGTGGATGGCTGACTGTAAATCAATCAAAGATCCTTAGTGAATTTTCCATTGATTGGTAAACTAGCTGGCTTAATTTCTGCTAAAGTAGTAAATGAGGCTGGTGTACTTAGTAATGTGAATTAGCTTAATTTCCACTAACTTAGGTTGACTTACTTAGATTTGCTAACATACTAGTAAAGGAGGCTAAATTAGGTTAACTTGGGTTAGCTAAATTACCACTAAATAAGGCTAGTGTACTTAGCAATTTGTGCTAAGTTAATTTCTCCCCATGAAGGTTAACTTACTTACATTAGCTACTTTGCTAGTAAATGAGGCTAGTGTGCCTAGTTTTTTGAGCTAGCTTAATTTACTGCTAATGTTAGCAAACTTGCTAGTAAGTAAGGCTAGTTTACTGAGTAATTTAGCCTTCATTACTACTAATTTAGATTAGCTTTGCTTACTAGTAATTTAGGTTATCACAATTTATGGGTTACTTCATAATGTGAACTGCACAAACAACGTGATAAGTAGTAGAACAAAATGTACCTGAAGTACTCGGTAGTGCATCAAGTTTGTAGCATTTTTTAACAGGCAGCCATTTTGTCCCATTTTGTCCCAGTTTTACTGCCACAAGCCACAAGTCCATCTCAGGCTAAAAGATGCAGTACAGGGTGAGATGGCCTCTTATGCTTTTCAACCAGGAAGTGGAAGAGGCCACTAGTACTGTAAGGGGGGGGGGGTCACAATGGTCATCCCAATTGTAAAATTTAAATTTTGCTTGTGTTTCTAGAGAAGATATCCTAACTTTATTCGCTTTGTTGAAATCTTACATTTTCAATTTAGACTTTGAACAATACCATAAATATGGACTCCAAATGATACAGTTTTTAAAATCGCAAACAGATTATTTCCTATATCCTGTTCATTTGGTTTCTGCACATTCAAAATGAAAAATATCTCCTAAGCATAAACATTAACTTCACTGATCAGTTACTTGCTCATTTTGTCTGTCATCCAAACTGTACATATTCCCTGAAAGTGGCTAGAAACAGCTGTCTGCTGCTCAAAATGCAACGCTTGACTCATGCAACACGTAACAACTTAAAGCTTTGTTTGAAGCTGCCGGATACTGTTCCAGAAATATTTCTGGAATAAATGAAGGTTAAAGAAATCATTTGAAAGACCAGTATAATATTACAGAAGGCCACAACTGTGACTCATTATTATCAACAGCAGCCTATCTCACTGCACTGCTGCAGCTCATTAACACCCCCCACACCCTCATGGGGCTTCTCCAGACGTAGTTGGCTATCACGCAGTCAAACACACTTCGTAGGTTCACCATTGCTCATATACAGTATATGATGTTTTTGTTTAAAAACCATCCTTTGCACTTGCAGCTGAAGAAATGATATGATGGAGTAGTTGGTTGATGAAAAAAACATTTGTTTGAGCATTTGTTTGGTCTGTAATTCTATCAGAGTCCAATTTAGCTTGTTTTATCCAGCCAACCCAGCTACATATTTTGTTTGTAAATATATCAAACAAAATTTAGACGTTTAGGTTGACTGATGTTAGTGGGTGGAAAAATATATATATTTAGTGTTGGATGAATTAAATAAAAGTAAAAACAAAGTGATGCTCTCAATAATCTTCAGTAAGCAGCCAAGTAGTGCAAGTGCATTTGAAATCTGCCTTAAAGGTGAAACATTAAAACTACTGTGTGATGGTTACATTCTCCCACATGTGGCCTTGAGTTTTAGTTGAGATGTTTCACCTGGTCATGGAAAACATGAATATTCGCTGCACTAATGAAGTCAGCACTAGGCACTGTCAACTGAACAGGTGGAGGAGGACAGGTGCAGTTTGTCTGTGACCGCATTAAAAGCTTTTAGTGTTTCACTACACAGATGGATTAAAAAAAAACATATTCACTAAAACCATGATTGATTTCAGCTTTAATAGAGTCTCTGAATACACCTGCACCCAGTGACAATGAGCCATGGCCACATTAATGACTTATAGAGCAGCATCCAGAAGGCCACATCACCTTGACAGTGAATGCATCCACAAAATGTCACAGACTGGGCTGAGCTCACTCTATTGTCTGTTCTCATGGCCTAGTGTCACCTGTGCAAAATGGATGTTTCCTCCAAACACATCTGCCCAGCCTTTCTCTCCTTACCCACTGCCGTCTCTTCTCTAATTCTCCCACATGCTGTTCCCCTTCTGTTTTATTTCTTCTCCTCTTTCTTTCTCCCTTCTTCCCCCCTATAGGTTTGTGCACCTCTCCTTATGCAACATGCCCATTTAAGCTGAGAGCTTGCGTTTCTTTTCTTTTCGGTTCATTCATTTCTTCAGCTGACCCCTCTCTGACTCCAGCATTTTCAGTCCTTAGTTGCATCAAGTTACAGCGTGGCTATTCCTGGAGCTTAAAAATGCAGCTGCACACCAGGGCTACTAACATAAAACATACAGATTGCAAACACTGGAATGCTTTTCAACACTGGCAGAGGTTGGTGATAGTGGAGAAAACACCAACCACTTCAAAAAAAGCCATGTCTTCTCTTTTGCAGTGCATAGAGTTCATAAGCTCTGTCTTGAGCTACCTTTAATTGAGATCGAGTGGTGGTCTGATATGTAATGCATCGTTTTTGAATGCTTCTGTATAGTCTTCCTCCATTTCATTTTAGACACAACTCTTACACGACAGATAAAGATTTGCATCCCAGGTGCCATTTGCAGCTTATAGGAAATACACTTTGGTTAAGGTGATGGAGGGTTTGTGCTACAAAAAAACATGGTTTGTTGCAGTGTAAGTACATAGAAGACAGGGAAGCTCTGACACTGTGCTCCACTGCAGTCAATCTGTTTACGCCCACCATCAGCCACAGCATCCCCACACCGAAGCTACATCCCGACTGGTATAGGGAGTGTGTGAGTGAGACAGTAAGAGGTGTTTGACTCTGGTTCATCTGACTGCTCTCTGTGTGTGCATGTCTGTGGGTCTTTCTATGTGCTATGTGCTATGTGTGATTCCGGGTAAGTGATGCATGCCTTTGGTGTGCACCCATGCATGCATCTGTGTGTTTGTGTTTCTGTGTGTGTGTCAGATTGATTCTGTGTTGATTTCTGCCATCTCTTCTTCATGAATGATTCAAAAGGACTCCAAATAAAAAATTGTCTCTCTGACCAGCCTGCTTTCCATCTCTAAAGCCTCCTCTCTCTTTCTCCCACACACACAATTGAACTCTCCATCTCCCTTGCCATATGCCACTTTGGGACTATGTATGTAGAGTGCCTGTGTGTCTGAACACATCTGTGGGTGTAAGTGAGCCTCTATGCTTTTCACGCATGCATATGTGATTGTGCGTGTGTGTGTGTGTGTGTGTGTGTGTGTGTGTAGCTCCTCAAAAAAGCGGCCTGAGGCTGTGGCCAGATCAGATTGAGTTGGCGGTGCAGCACAGTGAGCAGCGATCAGAAGGAGATGCTCAGCCTTAATCTGATTGCGGCTCGAAACTCTGCACACTCAACTGGCTGGGAACCACAGATGTGCACATGCACACACACACACACACACACACACACACACACAGAGGGCAGCCAAGGTGCTGTTTACCTAAAAAATGCAGGTCTGCTATCCCAATAAAAAAAAATACAAAGATAAGAAAAACTGAGTAAACCAACAAATGGTTTTAAGCTGCTAAATTGTTGTCGATTGATTAAATCTGGAAGTGTCCAGCTGGATAAAGTGCGACAGTAACTCACTTGGTGAAGCTCCAGCTCCATTTTGTAAAAGCAAAGCCCTTTTAAAGCATTTTGTCCACTTATCATAGATCCATGAACTGTCTGTCTCTCCATTAGTTTGCTCTCTAGCTTGATAGGACAGTAAATGCTGCAATAGTGCAATATTAGAAAGGCACAGGAATTGTTTGATACATTTATTAGAAGACAAGAGCTGAATCAGAAGCAGTATGAAGTTTATTATATCACAAATAGGCTTCGCATCTGCTTAGTCTCTCTTGAAAATGATACAGTAAATGGTTTAGGAAAGTGTGCAAGATATACATGAAACTTGATGCACTGCATAAATGTCTGTTTCAGGAATTGTTGCTAAAATAGATTTTTTTTTAAATAAGATGTTATAGTTACAAACTTGATTTACAATCATGACTGATTTTATAGATCATTTGTTGATATATTAGTATCTTCAGCCTCTAAGCTGAAAATGCAACTTTACATTCTGCAAGAATCAGAGTAAAAGAAGCTCTGAATGACTGGCATCACGTCCAATGATATATTATCCAAACCTCTCAGGCTGTTTATGATCCACAGTGAGCAGTTTGTTCAAATTTAAATCACAAAATGTATAAATCGATACAACAAAGCAGAACACGTCTGACCTTTGCAGTTATCAGTTATCCCCTGGTAATGAATGCCACTCTCTTGAAATAAATATGGCTGAGAATGAACAGCTTTATAAAGTGACTGTGTAGCATAGAGGTCACAGTGTCTTTGTGAGCCATAAATTAACTCATAAGTTAGCAGGAAATTAACTATAATCAACGCGTCAATTAAGGGAAAGTCCTCAATTTGCTTGTGAAGTCATTGCAAACCTCCAGGTGAACACAAACAGACTGCGGTCCACACCATTTATTAGGCCAGGTACAGGACTCTGCATGACAAAGAACCAGATCCTATCCTGGCTGTCACTGGGTGAGAGGCGGGGTCCACCCTGGACATGTCTCCAGTCTGTCTTAGGGCCAACACAGAGAGACATACACAGACAGACATCCATTCATACTCACACCTACGGGCAATTTAGATTCAGCAAATAACCTAACATGCTGGACTGTGGGAGGAAACTTAAGTATATCGAGCAAACCCACGCAGGTGCGGTGAGAACAAGCAAACCCCACACAGAAAGGCTGCAGCGGGCTGGGGATTCACACCCGGGACCTTCTAGCTGTGAGGCGGCAACAAAATATCCCAACAACATATACAAAAAAAAAAAAAAAACATTGATTCCAGAACCTTCTGTGGATTCAGTGCTCACACAGCAGCATCCTGATGTTGGTTTTAGCAACAGCATGTTCCATTTAAGAAACACTCTTTGTGCATCCATGGGTGCTGCTGTATTCTGTTACAAAAACACACATTAATCCGGCGTCAGAGTCCTCGCAGAGTCAAAACAAGCCATGCAAAATGAAAGACGATGGAGGATTAGTTTAACCCAGCAGAGTGCAGTCAGCAGTCTGCTACAGTACATCAACACTGGAGCTTGGAGCCACCACTGTTTACAACCACTGCACTGCTGCTGTCTGCAAACCAGTCAGTGAGGTGTTGATAGTCTTCAGTGAGATTCTGATACTTTCAACAGTCTTCCCAAAGAAGGTGTAAACATGCCTGAGTAATTGAAAGTTTTAGACTCTGACATCCCTGGTGCATCGTTGGACAGCTGACCTCGTGCATGCTCTGGCAACAGACACTCGTTTGATTTGGTGGACATGTGCTGTGAAGCGCACACCAAATCCATAAGGGAACAGATAGTATAGGAACATAAATAAATAGTTGATGTGCGTAAAAAAAAATCATTTATTTTAACTAGGAGAGGCAGCGAGGACAGAGGGACATTTGGACAGGCAGGTGAGACAGATTTTAAAAGCACGAGCAGGACGTGTTTGTGTTTCATTGAAAACTGATGATGTGTGTCACATTTACATTAAATCGTGTTTGCAAAACAGGGCCACACTAGTAAAAGCCTCAGGGAGCGAGCGGAAACATTAGGACTGCTTTGCCGCCCATATTTCAGCTTAATATGCCATATGGTGGGCTGTTAACCCTCCTCTATTGGACCTTGATAAATACTCTGATCACTAAAATACATCGGTTGCACAGCATTGTTGAAATCTTTGCCATTTGCCATTTCATTTGAAATTGTTGTATTTCTAAAATATTGATCTTTTAAGTTTTCAATTTTTCTTCTTCGGAACAGCCAGATGCTGCGCAGCACCCTTCCTGTTCACCGATCGAG
Source organism: Channa maculata (assembly GCA_020496755.1). Classification (NCBI taxonomy): domain Eukaryota; kingdom Metazoa; phylum Chordata; class Actinopteri; order Anabantiformes; family Channidae; genus Channa; species Channa maculata. The sequence continues at coordinate 27,007,077 of CM035606.1, read as the reverse complement.
TCCCACCAGGCTGAGAGAGCAAACTGTGACGCTGTCCCCGTCTGGCTTTGGTGAATGTTGTTGTTTCAAAGCAACAAAAATCACTTGCGTTGAGCTGCTCAACATGCAGAGAACACAGCTAGGGCCCCGTGTTCTCATTGTGCGCTACAAAGTCAAGAGAGAGAGGAGAAATGGAGGGCGAGGAGGGGGAGGCTTGGTAGACATGAGCACAATTCAGTGTGAAGTTTTAAAAGGAAACTGGTGTAGAGAAGGTGACCCCAGTGTTTCCTCTGCTTTCCCCTGGAGAACAAACTAAAAGAAAGGACAGCTCCACCAATATCTGCCTTGCAAAAGGACAAAAGGAAAAAAAAACTCCAAAGAATGCTGAATTATTGATGGGTTGGACATTTTTAACTATTAGGAGTTAAAAATGGGAGTTAAGTTGCATATTTAACTTACAAGCATACTATTAGCCTTACAATAGAGTCTATTATACCAAAAAAAGGGTTTTAAATTTGACTTAAAACCAGTCACACCAAGTCATTTTGCAATTGTGCCACCTGTTTTGAGTGTGTTCCTCAAGCCCAGGTCAGGGTCCACCGGGGCCCAGTGTGAAGTTAGCTTCAATATTTGTGTTTTTTTTTTTGGTTGCAGGGCTCAGTGAAAGACACAAAATGGAGAATGAAACAAAAAGAATGAAACACACTTTCTTTACGATGTGTCTATGATACCAAACGGTAGATGCCCCTAACTGCTAGTGCTAATGGAACAGCTAGCCTTCACCCAATAGGGAGGGAAATCATCAGGGTTAAAATGAAACTTACAGTTCAAAAAACAGCAACATGTGGGATGAAGTAATAAGTACAGGAGAAAATGTTTTAACAAGCCCGGGGCTCAGTGTGACAGAGAGTTTGTGAAATTTGTGCCCTCAGTCGGATACAAGGAAGAAATCCAGGCCTGCAGGCATCTCTGCAGGAGCAAAACCCAAATCCTGCTGCTTATTTGTAGATCCACATGCTGTCTTACATTCCCCCCCCCTCACCCGAATCTGCACACAGCAGCTGCACACCACCAACAAGAGGACAATTTGTGTCTTCTCTCTTTGGAAATGATCTTCCTTCCTCCTCTTACAAGTGGAATGTAACAAGACCCAACCCAATTTATATTTCATAGCCCTACCCCTCATTTTTGAGTGCTAAGAGTTTCCCCTCAAAACAGAGTAACAAGAGGTAGTCGTTGAAATATCACTCTATGAACTCGGACAACCCTTCATCACCACTATACATCTTACTCTGCCGGCCTGCACTATCTTTCAAGGAGACATGCGATACTGAATAGATTTAATAGAATGTGGAAATAAGAATGTGAAAATGCAAGATTTGGTTAAGGTTAGGTCACTAACTGGGTGTTAACATTTGCTAAACCGATGTTAGCAATTAGCTCGTTATAGTTTTGTTCAGGCAATGTACATAAAGCTGGCAACTGCATTTAACAAGCTAAAGCAATTATGTGGTAAACATGTTTATTACAGGTCAGTTAGAGAACCAATTACATTTCTTCATAACCCTTGATCTGGAGCCACCCTCCATGTGAAGGGCTACATAGCCCTAACATTATGACTTTGGATTAGAGTCCGGTGGTAGGTCAGCTGTACAGCAGCACCACTGGAGCAAGCAGCAAATCACACGTCTTGCTAAGAAACTGGCAGCCTGCAAGACTTTTTACCCACGACTGCAATAGTTTACAACCCAAAGCTAATAAGCCAAATGAAAAGTAATCACAATAATAGTACAAAGACTAATCGTGTTTCCATGCTGGCTGACAGACTCCAAAGTTCACTGGCTTCTTTAAAGCTGAGCAGGTTTCACAAACACATTGACCAAAGTGCACAACAGTGTTTGGCTGAAAGCTTCTCACCCTGGTTTGCACACAGTACAATGCTTTTATCATCCCGAAAAAGAAGCCCGGTCACAGTGTAACGATATTACAATCATCCACAGAGCACTGACAGGATTACCAGCTTCACTGTTCTGCTCTGACAGTTACATCACGGCATTTATGATATTATTTGAGATCAAACTGGTAACAGAGGAGATCAAATTGATGTTTTCAAATGTGCACTTTGATGTGACATGGAGCTTTTTAAGAGGATGGAGGAGAAGAGGTAGAAAGAGAGCAGACAAGGAGAAGAAGAGCAAAGGAGGAGGAGGAAAAGTGTGACGCAGAAGAGGAAAAGATGGATAAATGGGAGATAGATGGCTGAAAAGTGGTCTGAAGCATGAAATGAAGAATGGAAGACGTTTTCCACAGCTGGGAAGCTCGTGCACCAAGAATCAGAGAAGAAGACTAGAGGGCAGATGTTCATGGCGTTTTCATCCCCAGCCTGTGCAGAGCACAGTATGACCTAAAGAGAGGCAGGAGGAAGGCTCATTCAGCCCCTCTGTGCTCTGGGTAATGTGAGCAGCGTTGCACAAAGCAGATGCTACACAGCGTCCACCCCTGCCCCTGCCTACTCCCTCCATCTTCTTTTTGGTGTAGCTCCATTTGTGTACACTGCTCTTTTTGCATCATCTCTGCTTCCCTGGTGACCTCCTTCAGACTTCCTTCCTCTCTTCCTCTCTGCACATTTACTCCTTCCTCCGTCTCAAATCTTTCGCTCAGTGCTCAGCGTCTTTTGTTTGCCTGAGCCTTGGCTCTGCGGGGGCCTCGTGGTGTCGCTTCCCTCAGCTCACAGGAGGCGACAAGAAGAGCAAACCTGAAATGAGGAAGGGAGGGTTGATGCTTGTGACAGGAACAATGAAGCCAAACACGACAGCAGAAGAGGCAAAGAGAGGAATGAGAGGAGGAAGATGGCAGCAGAAACCTCAGGCGATCGTCTCGTGGAGTTGAGAGGAGGTGGAGGATGATCGGAGACTGGATGACAGTGAGGAGGAATGGAAAGGAGCTAAACGGAGGTTAAAGAGAAAATGAGAGCAGAGGAACAACAGGTAAAGAGGCTGAAATCGATTGGCCTCCTCAACCAGAATCAACAGATGTTTTCACTGAACGTCAGCTTGGTGACACCAACGAGAAACACTTGAAATTAATTTGTGAGGCAGAAAATGTGCGTTTGCATCAGCTCTTAATCACTAAACAGCTCTCGCTGCCTTCACGCCGCCTTCCATTAAGTCATTTTCTTCAGATATCAGTGCCGCTCCTCTGTAAATGAGTGGGTGACGGAGAGGAGCTCCGAGGTGTGAAAGATGGTCGGTGGGGGAGTAAAAATAGAATACAGGAGCAGAGATGGATGTGGCAAATGCTTTTTTTTTTTTTATGTCAAAACAGCTGAGAAACAAGGTACAAGTTGTTTTGTTTTCGGTTTGTTGTTATTTGTGCAGATGCTATAAATCACAAATATCTTTTTTTATTCTAACATCACAGTTGAGCAAAGCCAATTCATTGCTCCTAGAAATAAAATACAATTCAAATTGCGCGTTGCTATTTGCAGTATGAGTAGTAATTTCTGAACCTTGGGCTCCATCAGTAGGAGGAACGTACTGCACACGTCACATTAGCTGGAAGCATGTTATACAAGACAAAAAGGGCAGAGAATCTTTCAGACTTCCCTTAAAGTTTGTGTCATAGGGGATTCGCTCAGCCACTGTGTACTGTAAAGAATGTGAGTGTGTGTGCTGATGTGTCTGAGCAGGTCAATATTATTAAGCAGTAAAAAAGACAGGGACAATGTGGAGCCAACTATGGAGTCTACAGAGGGACAGGAAGTGAAATAAGTATAAAACAAGGCAATGTTCAAGTAAACCTGGAGTTACTGTAGGTCTGACTCATCGTCTCCGATATCAGTCGTAAATATTAAACATGTTTAAAATAATCGTGGTGAGAACGACTGGGTCTTAAGGCTAAAGAGTAGAATCTTTACAAAGCGCACACTTAACGATTCATGTCTTGAGGGGTGGGTTCTTTCTTGGGATTTAATAGATATGGCAGAGGGACACTGACATAATATGGTGTTTTTCTCCATGCCAACATGTATTAATTTGAGATGGTTCATCACTCTTTTCTTCAGTTCTTCAAAGATCTAGTAAGACTCAAATAAAGACGAGGGAGGATTTGGTTAACATGAACAGAGCTGCCAGATTCCTTCTCCCAGCTCCCAGTCAGTTCTCCTCACGCCACAAATCCATTTTTCACGGATTCTGATCTGTCTCAAAATGCTCGTCTGCTGCTGGTCTCTTCCATGTGGAGCAAGCTCCCAATTCAGTTCAGTTATAAGTTTAGTAATACAGTGTAGAAATGAGGATTGTGATCCATAATTCTTTAGATGCCCAAGTCTAGTGAGCTCAGTATTGGAGAAAACATCCAGAGAATAGAAAGTGGTCCGTTTCTCACAAATTCTTCAAACTCTAGATTTTTAGAAAATGCTAAAATAAATTATTACTGGTCATTCAATACTACTTTATCAAACATGAATACTAGAAATACTGTGATAATAATAATATTTAATAATAGTCCAGCCTTTTAAATGCTGTACATTCTTTGTGAAACTAATGAGAGGGAGCGAAATAAAAAGATTAATGAAGAAAAAATGATTCAAAATAACCTTCTGCTGAGCGTGGGTCGCTGCTGTCCTCTGCCTGGCTGAGGGGGAGTTTCTGAAGAGCGCATCTAATCACGGCGAGGCCACAATCCATTTTTTAAACTCAAGACAGGAGACAAGGACAGCGAGCCGATGGACGGAGCAGGGGAGAGAAAAGGAGGTGCTGTAGCAGTGGAGTGTGGCGAATCGACCGGATGGTGACAGTGGAGGATACGCTGCTGGGCCTCCTTCATTTCATTTTACTGGGTCACATTTACATCAAAGGATCTCAGCTGGTTTGGTGCCGTGTGGGTGAAGGTTGTGTGCGTGAAGTAAATGCGAGTTGAAGTGCGTGGACGTGTGTTTGACCGTCAGTAGCAGTAGCAGTCAGTTGTATCATCTCTGCAATAACAATTCTGCTCTTACTGTGAGACTGGTCCCAGTGTTACACAATAAACAGCCCGAGTCTCTTTTAGCGGGTTGATTGTGTTACTGTAGCTTTGTGGTACACTTGTGGATTCCAGTTGTGTCCCTCAAACAAGTTCTGACCTCTACTTCCTTAACACCAAGCTGCCTAAGATCCATTAAAAATTTCTCAGGAGATGGTGGAGACCAAAGCAGAGCTAAAAAAAATGATCCGTAATAATAACTATCACTATCCCAACTCCTAAAAACTATGGTTGTCTACAGTGAAACTGCAGGAGCGATCATGTTTCTGAGGGAAACTTTGAAAAATCTAATTTGAGAAAAATCCTGAAAAAACTACCATTAGAAATGGTGCTTGGACATATGCAATGTTCAGACTTTAAGTCCCAAAATGTCATTTGACAATTTAGAAATTTACTTTAGTATATTTATGAAGTTTATTGTGATCAAAAGAATCAGTAAAAGAGGATGTTGTGGACTTACAGATTCTTCCTCACCCCCGTCATCGGCGCACATTGGAATCTGACTTGGATTTCTCTTAGTAGTAGTGTTTGCCACAGTGTTTTTCTAAGCTTTACCACAAAGTGCCGTGAGTGCCCATACACACAAATAAAAGACATTTAAGTGCAGGGACAAAATGGACGTTGTACTGCAAGATCAGATATTTTGGTGAAAAAAATACTTGAAATGTTTAAAGTAAACCTATTTCATATTTGAGTTTAAGGGTCAATGTACTGTCAGTGTTAGAAATGCAATTCCATTTTTCAGGAGAAAAGCTTTGAAACTACTGGCCTCACACTGCAAATAGCAAATATGAGAGAAGCTAATGGTCAGTGTGGTTTGAAAGTATTCTCTAGTGGAGAAACGGTTCTTTTAAAATCATTGATTTCCTTCTGATTATTTAATCAATAGCTACACTTTAAGTTGTTACAGCAAAAGTCAATTTTATTGTATTTAAAAAAGATAAAAGTTCATCCAGCGCTGGGACCAGTCTGCCCCTTAATCACGACACGCTGTCACTAAAAGTTAACAGAGCTTTTTAAAGTGCGGAGAAATTTGACCCCCGCTGATGCATGAAGCTCCTCACAAACAACGAGCCACCTGTGCATGTGTGTGGGTGTGTCCACGATGTGACAGCAGGCTCCCTCACCCACATCAGTCCCCCAGGCTCAGTCTCATTTATATTACATACACCCCCCAACACACACGCTCGACCCACCATTCACCATTCCAGCCACGATGTGGCAACAGCAAGAGCTGCTGTGCGTGAGTGTTTGTCTTTGACCCTGATCAGGATTATCTACTGAATCACAAAGTCCAGCATGTCCACAGCAAGACGTGCATGAGTCAGTGAGTGGTCAACCACACTTAATACAATTTAAGTGCAGAAAAAAACCCATTGTGTGCATCTTTTTTTCCCGAACGTCTAATTATTCAGGGTCAAGCACAGATGCTCCTGTTCAGTCACACTCAGCTTCACACACAAAACAGACACACACTGGTGCACGGGATTATTTACACAATCTCTCCACTTTAATTAGCAGCATTAAACCAGCCCCGGGTTCTACAACGGATGTTTTATATTGTCCTCATTTGCCTTGACAAATATACATTTGAGTCACTGCATTTCTGCCAGGATACGGATCAGGGACGACGACTTCATCGCTCCAGGGACCAGAGGTATAAAACTCAGTTAGGTTACAAGTAACTCTTTGGTAGAAAGACAGACATCTCAGCACGTTCTCATTGATGCCCACAGGTGCACTTTCACGTCAGTATTGGACGCCACGTCTCCTGTGGAAAAGTCCTGTGTCTTGTACCATTCACTGTCGTCCACCTCTCTTTTCATTTTATAAACTACGTCATTGCTTTAGGTGTCAGACATGAAGCACGACACCCGTGCAATGTAGATGTCACCCGACTGCTCGTACGAGCTGGACTTTACAGGGGGACAGTTAAGCACCTGATTGTATCTTAATACTTCACTATGTGTACGTCGTCTCAGTTGTTATCCACTCAGGTACAGGCATTAGCAGTGAGTCAGGGTAGGAATCCTGCTGTCGTACAAAGTGAGACGGTGCATTCAAAGTGCTATTTGTACATTTCAAAAGGAACAGAAGAAATGAGCTTTGAAAAAGACATTTCTTACAGCTGGTCATAAAATATGCTTTGGGATGGTGGCAGATGTTTTCTAAAATACTCTGAAGCACAGTTTGTAGTCTTTATCTTATTTTCTCTCGCAATAATTAATCAGCCCAACTGTCTCTGCAGCAAAGACTAATGGACAAAAGAAGCGGCGTGTGGGAACAGTTAATCAGGAAAATGTTTTAAACCATAGGAACGTTTTCTCCTTTGCTTCCCAGTTCTGCACCGAGGTCAGAGGCAGTTAAGATTGGGGCTTCATGGTTCACATGAAGGTCATCCACTCACGCTGGCCATGAACAGTCAGCAGCAGGTGAAGCTCACTGTTTCTAAGGTTAATCGACGTCTTCTATCCTCCGCACTGACTGATGGGAAATAAAGACGTCTCATTGTCACACAGCTTCCGTCACGTTGTATTGACCGATTTCACTGTGTTTTTTGTGTGTTTCCTCTGCAACTGTGTGTTTGTGTGTGTGGTGACAGATCTTCCAGCTGTGCATATTTCCACCCCTGGTCGACACTGTCCTGCTGAACATCTGTAACCACAGCAGCCATGGGATAGAATAGAAAATGGAGAGCTTGTTGACTCTGCTGTCTTTGAGGTTAATCAGGACCACAGTCATCTAACAACACTGCACTGACGCACCAATTCATTTAGTTTCTCTCCTCCTAACAAATCTCGACTCTGTTGGTCACCAGGGCTTTAAAATCTGTGTAACACAAAGCATAGCATGCTGGTGATGTGGACTTTTGACCTCCTCTAACAAAATCTAGATGTCAAAACTAATATTTGTCCTAAGAGACTCTCCTTTTATTGTCTTTTATTACCAGTGGGCATGAAAACATATTTTCCACATGTTTCAGTTATATGATCTTCTTCAGTCACTTGAAAACATGGTGACTGTAACATTTAATTTAAAAGCTTTGTATCTGTAGAGACAAGAATCCGTTTGTGAAGGTTGTTACCTCTTTGTTACACTGTGGAAAATGGCTGAAGGCTAAATGTGAGATAGAACACACAGAAACATGATGAAACATTAATAAATTACAGCCTAACCAAAGAGTGCAGGAGTTTCCTGTGTTTAATGCAATTTGTTTGTGGCACTGACAAAATCCATGCTTCCACCAAACCTGTCCCTCACATGTTGGTGCATACTGGAGGACAGAGGAGGCAACAGCTGCAATCCAATTACACACTTGATTACTGGCCACACAAATTCTCATCACTTGCTGCCCACATGCACGATCTTCCCAGCCTCCCTTAGGATCTTCTAACTTCAGGATTTCCATTTGGACCAGTGAATTTTAGGCTTGAGCATTGAGCTTTGTGTTTTGGGTGATTTAGACCAAGACAATAGTGCTGCCTTCACTGCATGTGTGCTGTGTGGTTACAAATATCTAACTGGGCTGCTGCAAACACACACACACACACACACGCACACACACGCGGATGGAAACAGACAAAGGCAGATTATTCTCTTCTCTCTAAAACAGGGATTAGTCAGATGTTCCTCTAATAGAAAAAAATGGTCTAAATATTTTCTGTAATACACACACACTCACACACACAGACACACACCCTGTTACATGTGTGTGTATGTGTGCATGAGTTTGCGTCAGTGTGGATAGAGATGGAGATTTGCTGAGGTTAAAAATGGAGACTAACACAGGGTTGACCTCCATTTTGTGCGATATTGTGTGTGCAATCCTGTTGGTTTTGTGTCGACCACATGTGAACCCGTATTAACATTTCCAACTGTATGTGAGGAAATGACATAGTTAGACCAGAATACCTGGGAAAGATGGAGGTTTGTGCTGTAATGGGGCTGGATGTCACCTGAGTATCACTGCTCACATAAAGTTTGCATCAGAGATTTGTTTACAGGAATCTAAAGACAATAAAAGGAATCAGTAAAAAAGCCGACCCGTACAGCACAGTGCCGACACCGTGGCACTGAGGCAGGACAGGAAGGTAAAGTGTGCTCACTAATTCATCCGCACTGTTTATGCTGACAAGACTTCAGCCTTATGTCTACAGACAGCTGTTAGCTAGTGGAAGTGTTCTCCTGCAGGGACCCTGTGAATTACCCAAAGCCTCACACTGTTCACACGCCAGGCTCAGATCAGTGTACACAGCTCCCCACATAAACCCCACCCCCTACAGATGTGACCTTTAGATCTGCCCCCACCGTCGAGCACACATTACTACCCTGCTACATACAGTACTGCAGCTGGTCAACATTTACTTTTGACAGCATGCACACTGAAGAGGTAGCATTTACGTTGTATTCACAGATGTGACTGAGTAAAGGCACAAATACAGAACAATCTCCAATTTTCCCCTCAAACAACTCAACTCAAAATAAAAAATAAATCAACCAATATCCTATGATGACTTTACTAGATTTTAGATTTTTTTGAGATGATCTGTTGAGATACTGTAAAGAGATTTCCCTTTCAAGATTTTGTTTTCTTGATTCATTCCTGTGTGCAGGTCTTTCTGCATCCAACTGTCTTTGAGATGAGACTGGACCAATTCACAGTCTCATTATGACACAGTGTTTGTACTGTATTCATCCTTCAGTTATAACACTGAACGCTGTAACTACTGTGAAAATACAGAAGTAAAAAGAAACTAAATGGAACTCCTGTCCATCAGACCTCGGGTTCTCATCAACAGACCGTTTTACCCTGACTGGAGCAGCTTTCATAGATGATAAAAACTGATCACTGATTAAGTAATATTGTGTAGAGGGTTGCACACATATATAAAGGATTCGTGACATCACAAGTCATTTCTATCACCTGGGATCATGTGATTTCCTGTTGACACAGTTAATTCAAGAAAGCCACAGAATGACGTGTGTGTTATTGTTTGGAAAATGGAAAAGTGTTAACACAGCAGATGAATGTGAAGATCATGTGGATTGCAGTTTTATTAAACGCATTTTGCAGTTCTAAACACACGTCATTGTGTTTGTGTGTGTGTGTGTGTGTGTGTGTGTGTATATCCTCTACCTTAAATGTTCTCCAGTACAGATTCTTCTATGTGGTTCTTGCATTAGAATAAAAGGAAAGTGTTCATTAATTGACACTGGACATATTTTACTGCTGCAGCCTTCTCTGGCCTATTAAAAGCATTAATTAGCCCAAAGAGATGAGTCATTGTGTGTGTGTGTGACATTTTAAATGGAGATGAGGATTCCTCCTGCCAAGAACAAGTGATAATGTAACAGTAATGATAATAATCAGAGAGAAGATGTGATTGAAGAGAGTGGTGGATGGACACACACACACACACACACACACACACAGCACAGTAGTGATTAGATGAGTGTCTGCTTGCCCAATCACTGTGCTGACTGAGGCCACGGGAAGAGGAGAAGGGACAAAATTAACGGGGGTCTCAGAACTGAGGAGGAGAGAGTGATACTTAGACTGAGCAAGCAGGACCTTATTAAGCTGATCAAGCTGTAATGGATCCACACAGAATACAATCAGAGGGCAGTTTATTAGGTACACCAAGCTGAGGCTAATGCAGCCTAACACCGCTGTGCTGCAGTAAATTCTAGCTTGTGAAGGTTTCGACTCACACACAGTGAACTACACAAATGCTGCATTTAAATCAACGAAGCACTGGCGGCATGAGCGTTCATATTTAGAGAGAACAGAGGAACATCTGTCTGGTCATCTACTGAGCAGATGTCCAACACTTTCGTTGTTCAAGCATTTTTTCCGCTGTTTTGGTCTCTCGGTGTGGACGGACAGCTCTGCAAAAAGAACCTGATAATGAACTGCGAAGACCAAGGAGATCCTGATAATGATGGAAAGGAAATTCCGAGTGAGGACAGAGGACAGAGAAGGTGGCAGACGTGATAAGGAGGAGAGAAGCTGAATGAGGTAAGTCGGTGAGAAACAGCTGCAGGACGCTGCAATGAGAGGCTTTCTTAGGAGGGACGGGAGCTGTCTGTCACCTGCCGGCAGCAGTGCACTTTTCTTTGGACATACACTTTGCTACATGTTCACAAAAACACCAAACTATATTTACTGAACAAATAGCTCACCGCTCGCCTGTTTGCTTTCCCGTGCTCACATCAGCACGGCGTGTAACAATCCGGCTCCGGTTCCACTGCAGCAGCGGAATTGCAGAAAAGTAAAAGAACCGTAGAAGCTAAATGTGATTAGTGGTGTGAGTGGAGGGAGAGCAGGTCCGAGGTGTCATGCTGCCACCTCCATGTACAGAGTCACTGGGGAGTCATGCAGCAGGGCAGCAGGTCCCTTCACAGATCATGTTATAATCAAAAAAATCTTTTAAAATTTCTAGGTTTTCATAGCATTTGATCCTTCTTACTTTAGAGTATGTTACATTAGTCTAGTTTTAAGGCAACTGTGTCTGCTAGAAAACACGCCCCCACACAACTAAACTGCAAACAGTCTGTAGAAAATGCCACGAGTTTTTTGAATGACACAAATTGCACTGTTTTTAAGGGAAAGTGAGCTTCCACAAGGTGGATGAGGAGGGTGGCGACTGTCAAGCCAAAGACCTGAGATCGATTCCTGAGTCCTGTGTCTACGACGAGCTGTGAAGTCAAACTCAGGCCGTGTGCTTCGTACAACCATCCCGCATCACTGTACTTCCTGTCTGCGACCGATCACTGACTCTAATCTGGTCTCACTGATTAGACTGGCTGTCATTGGTCTGGACCTTTCTAATCCCGGGACAAAGCAGAATAAAGTTTTTTTTTTAAATCTGCAACAGAAAGCAGCACAGACACGTCACAGACTTCTTCCTCCTTGCACATCCTCCTCCTGTTTTCACCTTTGTTAATCGCGTGGTCCTTCGTGCCCTCGGCCCAACATCCAATTTTCTCCTTCTCCTCTCTCTCACGTCATTTCTCACCCTGCGTCCACTCTTACTCTGGACTTTCTGGATTCTGATTACATTCCCACACACGCTCTCTGACGACACGAGACATTCGCTGAAACGTTCACGGCTGATAATGAATCCAAACATGGCAGCTCATTCATTTTGTTCAGCTTGCTGCAGTGGGACCATCAGCACAGGATTTTTAGTGTCATCCACTGGATGTCAGGCTGCACACATAGCAACAAACTAACAATTTGGACCCGTTCTTGGTTGCTATAAAATATTTATTGGCCTTAATGACTTTATAGCTGCCTTGTGGGTCTCATGTCAGCTGTCCTTAATGCCAAAAGCCCCCTCCCTGCATTCCAGCGCTGTTTCTTTGGGGGGTTGTTTAAAACCCGCTAACTGGCTGATGAAAATGTGGAAGGTTACTCTGTTGGCATTCGCTCAGTTTTGCAAAGGCTAAATAGTTTTATGGCACAGAGTTAAGTACGTTACCAAAGAATGTTGGTCTTTCGTTAGTTTTAGTGCCTCGTACTAAAAGACAATGGAGCAGGATACGACTGCAGCCACTTAAACTGTGTACACAACATTAACTTTTATCTGCTCTCATGCTTTCCCTCCTTCACTCAGTCAGTCAGTCAGTCTTTCACTGTCTTTCCTACAGGAGCCTCTACGATATATAGTAAAAACACAACTCCGGGATGCAGCTGCTTTCTTTTAATGCATTTTTGCAGCATGTCACAAATGAGCACGATCTGCATAATGAGCTGACGGGTTGAGAGGGGGCGGAGGGAGGCCGACACTCATGAGTCACATTACATGATTTGTGACGGCAGATGATCAGAGGCACTGGTCTGTGAGGGGGACAGGTGTGGGTGTACCCCCCAACCCACTTTGCTCACTCAGATCAGTCCGTTTTAGCAGTGTCCAGGCCAGTGGAGCGCACAGGCTTAACTGGGAGTCAATAACAGGTTTTCTTTTTTTTTTTTGGTTCATTGGAAAATGACCAGGTTTAAGCTGCACTTTGAGTTTTCAGCTCCTCTCCTCTGACTTTGGCATAGACAAGTCTGAAGATGGTGATGAAAATGGTAATGACAGAGTTGATTTTACTCATAACAGTTAGATAAAGAAAACGCATATTTAGTCAAAGCAAAGATTGTTTTGTTTATGGGTTATTACAATACAGTGAGAAAGAGATGAAGTTTAATAATGCAAATTATTAAAATATGCATTTAAAGCAGACACTACAGTACAGTGTCAGTGTGTAAATAAGCCAAACCATCACTGAATTTACCGAGATTAATTGAACTGAGGTCAACTGGCAACAGGTCGGTATCATGAGTGGGTATATAAAGATAAACCCAGAGAAGCTGAGTCTGAGTGAGTTCATCACTTAATAACCAAAGCAATGGCTGAAAAGGGTGACAGCCAATATTGGATGACCATGATCTCCAGGCCCTTAGGCAGCGCTTCATTATAAACAGACATGCTGGGCTCAGGATCACATTCGAAAACCACTGTGAGTGAACTAAGTTTGTCTGTGGGTCCACGAATGGCTTTATTTAAAGTAGATAAATAAAAACTGTTGGCACAACCCATGTGGTCTGATGGCCTTTGTTATTCACTCTCCCCAGCACCTCTGTCAATTTCTGGCTGTGGTTCCATCTAGTCCAGAAAGACATTTGGATCCCAAGAGACCGTGCTTCTCATTTAAAAGGTCAAACACTTAATATTCCACCACTGTGCCTGTTTACGCCTCCTTTAAGGAGAAATCACTTTATTATTATTGTTTTCAAGGGCATGTTTAGCTGAATGTTGGGAGCCACATGTACTAAATGACCACTGGACAACAGCTAGCTGCAGCAGGTCTAAAGACTCTGGAGATGGAGTGGGCGGGAGCGTTTTGCTTATCCGTTAAAGACTGATTGAACACGAACGCTTTATTAGCCCCCAAGCCTCCATCTCAAACACATTAACAGATCAGAGTATAGACTCAGGCTAATGTGGAAACACATTAAGGTGTAGTTGAACCCTGATAGTTGTAGAAAAAAAAAGATGTGAACATGACCACTAGCAGAGGAAGAGGAGCACATCCAACAAGCAGCATTTAAAGGATGTTTGATGGGATCTTTCACCAACATTCTGCAGGGGGATCATCATCATCCTGCCTCCTGAGAGGTAGAGTATGGAAGCTAAGCTCAAGTTATCCATCAGCCAAAGTGATAAACAGGCATCAATCCTGGCAAACAACTCTACCTTACAGTTTAGGTGTGTGTGTGTGTGTGTGTGTGTGTGTGTGTGTGTGTGAGGGGGGGGATACGAACAACACCCCCAACCACTCAACAGCCAAATAAGATTACAATAAAAACAGGAAAGAAAAACTGATGTAAAAGGATAAAAATGTATTTACATATGATCTAAAATACGGTGGGATAAATAGATCATGTATTGACCTAAAGTATTAAAATAAAAAATCTAATGCTTCTGATAAGATGCCTCCTTCAAATGAGGTTTGAACCACAAAATCATTCTCCGGTCACTTCAAGTGTAAAATGGTTCAGAAACCTACTTTGTTTATGTAGATGCAATGACCCTGCTGCTATCACCAGGGTAACCGCTACAACTGACCTGTTAGCATCAGTTCGAAGGCCAACTCGAAGTTGAAATCAACATTTGTGTCAGTTGTGTTTCCTGCCTTGACGCCCGCTGCACATTAAACTGCAGGGGGTGGAACAATCAGCCAGCCTGCCATAAAAGACACGAGTGTGGATTCAGTGTTTGGTTTCACAATCAGAAACCAAACTGCCTCCTGTGAGGATGCCGCTCACAGCTGACACTGAGCTTTGACCTCTGTCATGTACCTGCGTAGGCTGCATGTAGCTCAGAGCGAACACCTCATGAGGAAATTAAAAAAATATCGCATTTCATGGTGGTAGTGCAGCAACCTTCATCATTTAGCTTAATGTTGTGCATGTTTAAGCCTGAGCTGACTGAGGGTTGCAGAGCTGTCTTGTTGGGATTGATGCTCTGTGCACCACCTCATCATAAGACAGTTGGGAGGAGACGTGTGTAATGCCTTTAATAGATACAAATTGACTCACCAAGCTGAATTAAACCCAGTTAGGGTGAACTGAGGTGAACTGATGAGGAATTATTAACAACGCATGAATGAGAGCAATGTTTTCCCCCTGAAGGTTAAACACTCCCATTTACATTAGTCTTGGTCCTCGGAGAGTCTTTAGAAGTCGTGTGCAGAAAACAAGGTCCAATATTTGGAACCAGCTCCAGATCATCCACAGTAAACACGAAACAGTACTTTGTGTCTGAGCTGGGATCACACATTAAGCTCGTCTCAGCGGAACTGAGGCGATTTCAGGCTGATCCCTGTCACAACCCAACCATCACCAGCATCGCTCACATAATTGTAGTTTCCCATTTACTGTCAATCACACGGGGAGAAAAAAAACAAGCCTCCACTGACAACATCCACGGGCTTTTACGTGTTTTCAGGACAGTTCAAATCAAGCAGGTTGTGATGAATGTTCAGCTCTTAGCTTCTGCAGCTGGGTATCCTGTGTTAGGAACAGGTTCAATCCATATTAATATGTGTTTGATATCGGGAGTAATAAGTTCGGTTTGCTTCATCGACAAACTTAAAGTAAAACTCGACTGACTTGTTTTAACTTCACGGTTTGAAATCTGTGAAGGCTCCATCACTACTGAAGCATATCTACAGGTTTTGGAGCAACATATGCTGCCATCCAGATGACATCCTTGTCTGCATGTTTTCCAACAGCATGGCTGTGTGAGACCTTTTGTTTCTCTAATATTAAAAGAGCTTTTGTTGCTGAAACCAAACCGCGTCAAATTCAGGTCTGTGGTGGCTGCGCTGCCGTCCAAAGTGTTCCCACTTTAAACAAAGCATTGCTAGACAAGTCAATTAAGGCAGCAATTGTATATTCTATCACAATGTAATTAGCCAAAGAAATTTGTGTTATTTGAGGCTAATTTCTAAGACTCAGGTTTGCAGAAAGACAGACACGAGCGGCTAAACGTGACATGAAAAGCAAACCACTGTGATGTTGGTTTTTTGATTCCAACAATTCTCTGAGTAAATCTGTGAAGCACTTTGCCCCCGGCTTCACGGAATAATGACTCTGTAATGAAGGAGTCTGCGGAGCCGGACGATTGTTAGATAAATCACACACTGCTCCGCTTTTTTCCTTCCAAATGTGTCCCTCCATGCTTACACTGCAAAACATGATGTGTTTAGGTGATGCTGACACATTGTAAAGTCAGTAAAGTTAATTTGATGGTGATCTTTCACAAGTCAACAAATTGAAAATCAATATTTGCATAGCAAGTCGTGCACCTATTTGAATGCATGGGTAGTTTTATCTGAACGAGTTACTTGCACCCACATAATAAATGAGCTTAAAGCTCACAGATGTGGCGTCTCTTAATCGAGCAGCTGGTATCAGATGAATGATTTCAAATCCAATGAAGCTCTGTGCGTCCGCATACATCTTGAATAAAGTGAACAGTGGAAAGAAAGTTTGTGAGCGTGTCATTTGGTTGAGTGTTGGTGGCGCAGCTGGTGCCTGTGGGGTTTGTTTTGAACTGGAGCAATGAGATTGGAAGCTCCTGTGGAGCAGACAACATTTAAAAGCAAACAGAGTTCTGCTGGAAAGCATTCAGATGCCCGCAGCACAGAAAGGGCACCACTGAAATCCAATGAAGTGATTTACTCTGGACAAAAATGCAAACCGTCCACTGCAGGTTTACATCGAGAGGCACAGCAAATGTCACAATTAACACAGCTTAAAGTAAGTCCGCTGCTGTCGACGAGCCTCTCTCCTTCTCGCCGACTTCCTCTTCGTGATTACTGCTAACACACAGCCAATAATGCCTTTTAAGAAGATGGATCGACCACTCTCATTTTAAAAATACAGAGAAACAGAGATGGAAGATGAGTGTTTGTAAATGCAGTGAAGGAGAACATTAGCACCTGCTTAAAATGCCATTAGATAAACACATAAAGCCTCATCAATCACCTGCACTGAGCAACAAGGTCGTGATGCTGCTATAAAGCACACACACACACACACACACAGCGTCTTCTCTACCTCTGCACATCACGCATAATTGTACAAATGGCCAGGGGCAGATCTCCAGCAGACATGGTGGCAGAGCTTGTGTATCCAAGATCACACACACATGAACTGGGAGACAGAAAGAAAGAACTGGATGAAAGCATGCGAGGCAGTTGTCGCATCTTATATCTTGATTGTGTGTGTGTGTGTGTGTGTGTGTGGAGGTCGCCTGGCCTCTTGAACAGTGCAGAGTTGAGGAACGGGTCTGATTACTGCTCTCCCCTTCACTAACCATCTCCACTGTGTGAGAGATGAAGGGGAAAGAAAGACACAATCAGACAGAGTGAAAGAGGACAACGAGAGGAAAAGGAGGCTGAAGAGGG
The DNA here is from genome assembly GCA_020496755.1 of Channa maculata. Taxonomy (NCBI): domain Eukaryota; kingdom Metazoa; phylum Chordata; class Actinopteri; order Anabantiformes; family Channidae; genus Channa; species Channa maculata. The sequence goes on along the minus strand of CM035606.1, from coordinate 26,989,611 downwards.
GTGTGTAGTTCATGTCTCGCTGTGTGTGTGTGTGTGTGGACACATGCAAATCTTGACCATCAGTGTGACACTGGAGTTGGGAATTGTTACATTTCTGCTTTGTGTAACAATGTCAGAGGTTTTAGACGTTCACCACAGTAACACTGATGATCACGTGACCACGGTGCAGCATGTTTCATCGGTTTCTGCCGCCTTCTAAATGGATTGCAACAGTATTGATTCAGTCCTGTCTGTTTCCATGCGACTTCACTGAAAATTCATGTATGTTTTCATTTGGAACTCAATCGCAACGAGATTATGTTTGAAGAATCAACAAAAAAGTCACAAGCACACTGATGCTGAACATGTTAATAAGAAGCTCCCTGCACCAAAATATTTGTTCTTGCAGTCCAGCGTTCAGTTTGTCCAACTGCAGCCAAACACAGGGGGCTGGAGTCAAACCCAGACCTGCACAAAGACCTCATCATGTTTGCAGTTTGGTTGCACTCGGCGGGTGTTTTTAGGGACCAATGCAATCTACCAAATATTTTCTGGATAAGTTAAAATAAAACAAGTAAAGTTTAAGCTGACCCAATATATTTAGTTTGCAGTGATGTGAAACGGACAAGCTGGAAAACCCCGCATGGCTTCCTTTATGAATGGAATAATTAATAATCACTGGCACAGCATTCAGAGAAGTAATGATCATTTCTACTGTCCCTGGACCATCTTGCATAAATCATGTATTCATGAGAATACAGCAATTTCCTGAAAAGGGCCGTTTCTAGCTTCACATTAAAGGAAATCCTTATCCCCTTATTGGCTGGACTGGATAGAGAAAGAATTAAACCCTGGTGGACTCTTCCATGTAATGAGATTAACAAGGCATCTCTAATCCACAAACAAGCAGGACTTGAGATGCATAAAGTGTCTCTTTTGGCCCTGCAGCTTCTTCGTCTATTCACCAACACACAGAAAAAACGAAATTAGCTAAAACTCACTATCAGAATCAGCATCGAAATGTTGCAGCTTCAGCTTTGGAAAAGGCCTCTGGAGGATAACGAGCACGATAATGCCTGTAAACGTCTTATTTCTCAGCTAAACTTTGGCCAGTGTGCAGACGAAAGCCTGAGCAATGAGCGTAATGACAGTGTTTCCTCGAACCACCTCCTCCTCCACGAGAGAAACCGCATTAGCATTTTTATGGCGCGGCTACGGTACACAAACGTCACAATGATTTCTGATATCAGCTTATATGACTCTCGTTAAGGCATCAGGCTACAATAACACTCTCCCCAGATGCAAATATAAGCAAGTGATGTATGCTTTGTATCCCAAGATGGGGAAATAAATGAAGATTCCCTGTTTCACTTTAATGCTCGCTGATGGAGCCAGTCAGCAGCTATCACAGAGCACATGCAGCTCAGCCACGAGTCTATGAGGAAACACACTTGCTGCATAATCACTAAAACACATTAACCCTTTTAATGGCTGATAAGAAACTAAATAAAAGTATTACTGTTTCAAGACTTTGGTGGAGAAAGTGAGCTGCACCTGATAACAAGCACCTCTGCACAGAGAGAGAGAGAGTAAATCCAAACTAGAGGTCAATTGGGTGGATTTAGAGTCTGATTTGTCTTCTCCCAAAGAATGGGGGGACCTTCCCAAACTGATGCTCGTCCCCCACAGGCTCAGTCTCACTGATTTGAACTCCTGTAGTGTGTGAAGAACAGTCAGCAGAAACCTGCAATAACCAATGAGAGCGTAGAGAGAGGAGTGGATCTGTAAAGAGAAAAGCTAAGACAAGAGGAAGAGGGAAATACACAATAAACAGAACAAAAACAAGTCATGACTCAGGCTGATAATACACAAATCTCCAGATGATGACTCATGTCAAACACTTTAAAGGGTTCAACTTGGTTTGGACAGGTTTGAGGCTTAGATGATAGCTTGGAACAAAAGGAGGTTTGGTGTTTTAGCTCCTTTGCACCTTTGACTGTCCCTCCTCGGTACTGACGCTATTGTTTACTCTTTAACTTAAACTGACTCAGCGACCTGTGGCTCCAAACTGACCTCATATCACCGAGATCAGCTCCGGGCCTCAGGTGACCGTGGATGGGAAGTCCTCAGTAAAAAGAGTGGAATAGAGTCCGGAAACCAGAGCAGAGCTCAACACAAAGCAATAAACATCCTCCAGTCTGAATTTTGATGCTAAGACATTGATTATTAAGCTTAGGCTCCTGTAGATGTCTGCACTGGAATATCCTATATGGGAGTCATTAGTTAGAGTTGAGCAGTGAGCAGCTACACATCCCAGCTGAGTTGTAAACGCCCTGTGATATTATGACCTGTAATGTGACTAAATCCTGGTTTTGACTTAGTCCCAGTGGCCAGTAACCAAAGATTCCTCTGTTTGAGGTGATGGTTGAAAACTATTTGGTTCAGCTTTGGGACGCTTGTCCTCGTCAGCTTCTGTTGTCAAGGTAACCGTTATGTCACTACATGAATCTCCTACACACGATCAGTACCAGTGCTGATTTTAGCTTCATTAAGTTTTAAATTCCTCGGTCTTTTCACAGACCACTTCTGTTGTCTAATTAACACTTTCGGTTTTTAAATGAGCAAATTGTGCACATAAATTACCGCATGAGACCACTGAACAATTAGTTAAAATGCTGTTTGTTCTAGATCCGACGTCAAATATAGCAGTGATAGCAGTGTTTTTCACTAGGCAAAATTAGACAAAGGTGAATTCACAGTGGCTCATTTTCATTAAATAAAACCAATGTTGATTCGGTACAACTGCCCCCATGCAATGATTTGCCACTGGTGTGCAACAGAGAAGGAATCACATCAGCTCTGAATCTACCTTTCTTAGATTCTTCAGGATGTTTTAGCCCCAGTTCAGCTCGTTGCTAATCCTCTTACCTAACTGGATGTATTATCGACTGGGCCCAGGGGCCTAGAAGTCACAGGGTTAATATTTCTATTAGAGTCACACAACTCAGTTAGGTGACACCAAATAACCACTGACACCAAAAAACTAAGAGAAAAGCAACACGTTTAAAAGACAAATACAGAATAATTACCCCAATTAATTACCTCTAAAAATAACAAGTCGGAAAAGGAAAAAAAGACACAACAGGTGGACAATTACCACATAAAGTAGCAAAATGGCAGCAAATGATTCAAAAAATTAGCCTGAAGAGGCACAAATGAGGCTCACAACAGGCTGAAAGAGACAAAGTGATCAACACAGTGCACAGGTAAATACAACGACCAAAAGAAAACAACCTTACAGCTTTATTTGTGGCAGGTCTGTCTCCTTCGTGCTGGTGGTAGTGGTTGTATCTTACTGTGCCCACGGGCCAGTTTTCTCATAATCCATCCACGATTGTACCAGAAACTAACAAGGTGTAAACACGGCAGCATGTTGTGGCTCTGGCTACACAGCACAAAATAGACAATCATACAATATTGTGTCCCTGCAGCCCAGCCTCCCCCCCAGCCCCCCGTGGCTGATTGAGACCACAGACTGGAGACCGAGGTGAGCGTGTCTTGGTGATCGGCGGCGGGGCGCCTTCACAATGACTCGTGACGTTGTTCTAATGGGGTCAGCCAGATCTGGCCTCATTCCTCACTCTGAGAATTATTTCTCGATGGTGCCGTGGACTCCGTCAGACTATTTCTGCCCACGGTGTCATGCACGATGCATGAGGGATTATTACTGCGACTACAAACGCACAGCAACACACATCGAACACACCGCCCCTGGATAATTCTGCCTGCAGAGGCCAGCACCGCACCGAAAGAGGAGCCCAGCTATGGCCCAATATGTTTCTTTGTGTGTGCTGATGGCAGCTAGAGCAATGATAGGATCTTCAACCTTTACTGTAATGACAGTCATGATGGCAGGGAGGGATGGCACGGCAGTAATACGAGAGGTCAGGACGAGAGCAGGAGGAGGCGAAAAGTTGAGGAGAGTGCTGGAGGGGGTGAAGGTGAGAGCAGAGCGGAAGTGCAGAGGGAGCGTGAAGGATACAGAGAGAGAGGGACGGAGGGGGAAAATGAGTAAGAGGTAAGAGGTTAGACACAGAGACGGAGGAGGAAGGAGGAGGAGGGGAGAGAAAGAGAGAATGGGAAAAGAGGAAGCAACATGATTGTGTGATTCCTTCTCGTATCTTTGTGGTTGTTTGTCCAGATGAAGTACAGATGGACAGAAGGGAGATGAAATTTTGGTTAAAAAAAAGTGAAGGAGGGAAAAGAAAGGCAACAATCAAAGCAGCGGCCGGAAGGACAGAGGGACGTAGGGGACAAATAAAGGCAGAGATGAGGACAAGATGGAGGCTATATCAGGCCAGTATGTCTCGTTAAAGCTGGATCAGCGTCTGAAAGGTAATTGTCAGCTTTGCTGTGGAGTGGACTGATCCGGCCCAGCTCCACACACTGACCCCCGTGACCTCTGACTTATTAACCCTGTAGCTGCTGGGCCTCTCTGCAGCAGCCGGCTGTGTGGAACAGATGCTGGAGGATTAGTTAGTTGCCTGCGCTTCAGCCTCACTTAAAATGAAAAGTGAAAGCTCTGCGGGGCTTCCTGTCAGCTTTCTGGTGTACAGACCCACTGCGTGCCCTGCGACTTTTTGGAATCTGGCGTGTCACGACATATTCCGTCACAGCGGGACAGACGAAAAGAAACTGGAGCACAGAGACGCTACAAACTTCAGTTTTCACCACTTTGAGCTGCAGTCACTTTAAACACTGTTTGGACCAAAGCAGCGACATGATGGATGAAACATGTTCTAAAACTTTAGGCAAACACTTGATGTTATTTCGATGATTACAGCTCTACTGAAGGTTGAAGGTGGGACGAACCACATTTATTCCCCTAATGAGCCCGTCTTTCGTCAGTGCTACAGCTGTACAGCAGCTACAGGTGCAACAAGTGGTCACAGTGCATACATGCACACGCAGACTGAATTCGTGCTGCGGTACGAATGGTGTGTACGGCCGATCTTCATTGATGTGCTCGAAATATTTACAAATGATGTTACTGCTGCTCTGCACCAATGTGCACTTATCTAAACACAAACACATCTAAAAAAAGATTCGATCTTACAATTGTTAACTTCTTATAGACGCAGTGAAAGTGAAACCAAATGTCCCAAAGCAGCGATCATCATTAGAGGTGGAGCGACCGCATCAACGTCATCGATTACATAAATACACTGATGTACATGAATATACATATCATTTATGTAAAATGTGTACAGAAATCAAGGCCGTGTAAACAAACAGGAAGTAAGATGGCTGTGTTTAGGGAGTTTTTCTCACTCAAATGAACGGAGAGACTCCTCAGCTCCTCTTCAGCTTTAACTAGCTGCATACTCCCGCCTAGAGAGAACGTTCAAACTTTCAGCCAGTCACAAGACTCTCAGCTATCACCCCTGTAATCCACTTTTTAATATCTTTTTGGGTTTTTGAATAATCGCAGTTGTAGTTTGAGGCACTTTTTGGGGAATCTTCAACTTCTCCATTGGTGTGTATTGCAGAATGTTGGCCCAGATAGAGTGCGTGACATCACGTGCACTCGAACTTCTTCTTTTCAGCTTTGCTTGCAAAAAGCTTTCAGCACTGAAGCCTTTACAGTGCATTTTCTTTCTGGCAATGCTTTTTCTAGCTTTGCTGTTGAATTGGTGAATGCAGATTGCACCACATTCCTTTGAAAGAATGAAACGAGTGTAAAACGTGAAGATGATTGAAGAAAATATTGAAACAGAAATGACTGATGAATTAAAATTGAAGTTTTTAGTACATAAATTGTTGAAAAACAACAAAGAGCTTAATGGGAAAAAAATAATAATAGTGGTGTGTCCCAGCGAATTTCAACGCAATTTCTAAGACTGGTTACTACACTGCCATCCGCTGATCCTCCTTAGAAGCCACAGTTTTCAAATCTTCAGGATCCGGTGTGGACGATGCCCAGTCCACTTTACTGCGTTCATATGTTGGAAAACGTGGCACCTCTTCACTTCTACATCAGCTAAAATAGTCGCTAACTTAGGACATCAACATAAAAGATTGTACATAATTGAGAGTGAACTTTGAGGGAAAACAAATTAAAGTCAGTGTTGAAAGTGGAGGGTATTTGTTTGGCACTAATGTATGTGGATAGCAATTTACCTCCAGGTGACTTTCGTGGGTGGGTGATCTTCTTGTCTGTTCCAACACTTTGGCACGAAACCAAGTGTTTACGTACAGAGAAATTAAGTAAAGATGTGATGAACACGAGCTTCAGATATTGATCCCTGAGGGTGGAGTGAGTGATTAACTGTTCAACGGGAAAGAAAACTGCTTTAACTCATTTGTGAAATGTAATTAACTTTTTTTTTAAAGAATCCCTGAAGAATAGATGAACCACTGCTGGCGACTGAGAAATAAAACTGGAAACCACCAGAGATGAATTTTCAGTCCTGCAGCCAACTGCTGTGCCTGAATCTTTCCAAAGTGCCTGGGGAATCCCTCTGACCTTAAGGGGGGGAAGACAGAGGATAAAGTGAGGAAGATGGGAAATGATTCCAGGATCAATAAGCAGCTTCTAATTCCACAGCTTTTGGTTCTAATGGACAGGCGGGTTGCAGCGCACAGCAAAACGGATCACTCTGCAAACACCCTCATCTGAATCCAGAGACACAGGCGGCTGCTGCATAATGTTAATGCAGTCAGAGCTGTTCCTGGAACACACATTCCTAAGTGCTTCTCAAATCCAGGTGCCGTGAGCTGGGATACATCAGCACGTCGACACTCTCTAACCACTCTGCCCCCAAGATTCGCCAGGTGTCATCAGACACCAGCAACCCGAAGTACTTTGTCACAGTATTTACCCGATTTTTTTATTAACTAATTTACTTTGGGAATTGGTTTAAGAAGCTTATTTTGTAGCATAGACTTTTGGCGTTCAGATATCCTGTGAGTTCAGCGTTGCACAGCGGATCGTTTTGCTCGCATGTTGATTTGGCACAGTCTTTACACCTGACGCAAACCTCCCCAATTTGTACTGGGCTCAGGACCGGCACTGCACAGCTGGGATGAGGATGGGCTGTTTGTGGTTCAGTGTCTTGCCCAGGGACATTTTGGTCGGTAGGCGGCCAGTCTACCAACTGAGCCACTGGCGCCTATTTTGTAGCATAAACAAATATGGATTATTTACAATATGTAGCATGATTAATGAAAGAAAAGGCCTTGTGTGGTATCAGCACATCTGCACCAGTCTGAAGTATTTGTGTTCACTTTGGATTCTGTTAAGGACACGTGGGATGATTCAGAGCGTGTCGTAAACATGACAGTTTCTCACACACACACACACACGCTGGTGTTTCCCCTCTGTGGATCCAGCAGTGGTGCACAGCAGCCACTGTGCACTGCACACTGACTGGAGTGCACACACACGCAGCCTTTAGCAGTCCAACATGGCCGAGCAGAGCAGGAACAGGCCAACAGAAGCATTTTACTTACAGTAGCTACCTTCTTCAGCAGCAAAGAAAAGCCATGTTTACACACTGACACCAGAGGGTGTTGATACAGTACCTTCCTCAGGCTGTACGATTGGATTACTGAGTACTACCAGACCTCGAGAAAACATCACACCTTTACGCTTAGTTATGTTGCAGAGGTTGCAGATGAACACAGAACAAAGAAGCAGGGCAGTCAGGGATCGAAGCGCTGATTGTTTGAACTGTGGGAGGAGAGCAGAGATGGTCATGAAGAGCCATGCACTGAACTCAATAAAGTTTGACTGTGGTGGGACTCGAACCCACATGTTCTTCATCTCCAGTGGCCTTAGAAGTGAAAGAGGAAGTGACAAAAGTCCTGGAGGAAACGTTGTGGGGCTGAAATCTCTGACCTGCAGCCACTGCCTCCCGAACAGCAGAGTCAAACTATAAAAGTGGCTTTAAAATATTCGATAATGTGCATGAATAAAGGCGGAATCACGACAGGGGCCATTAGACTCGTCGTCTCCTGTCCTCAGCACAGCCACAAAGACAGACTGCTCAGCAAAGGCCAGTGTCCATTTGGCCACAGTAGTGAAAATGTGGACGTTCACCATGCGGCTGCTGTTTCTAGTGGCGTTAAGACGTGTGCGACTAAATACTGCAACTATAAACCACTCCGCTCCGAAGGGTGTCCTCCACCACATACAGTGTCTAATGCGGACATTCATCTGGAAGTCCTTGCAGATCCTTGAGTGCTCGCTGGGGGGTTTGAAGCAGCCTACTGAGCTCCAGCACACGGAGAACAGAGGCTTGAATTTCACCTGCAACAGAAATATGAAAGAAAAGCAAAATGTCCTCTTTGAAAGCAGCGTGACCGTCGTCCAATTTTAACATCCAAGTCAACATATTGTTTGGACGATTCCGTCGTCTTTAGAGATGGAAGAATCTGCTGCTGCACTGCAAAGCCTGAGTTTGGATCGACAATAAAGCAACAGAGACCTGATCACACACTGTTCTTAACACTTTTACAATTAGAAGAAGAAATCAGGCTAAAAAGATAAAAAAGACAAACATTGTGTGTGTGTAAACTGGAATGTCCCCATCGTGGGATCAATAAAGTCTTATCTTAGGAAAGTTTGTTACTGTTTATATCACAGTGATTTGAACAATTTTAGCTCATCAGGTAAAAATATTGAGTATATTTAAGTGAGTTCTCACAATAAATAGGGTGAAGTCGTAATCAATCAAAATCATAATCAGAACTGAAAATAGGCCTCAGTTACATCACTGTGAAGTTATTTCTGACCAAACAAAGCTGTGGAAATGTAAACAGTAAATGATGGCAGCTTTAGTCAGAGCAGTGTCACTGCAGATAATGTGGACGGCAGCTCCAGTGCAGAGGAAGTCACGTCAGTCACCAGGGAGACGGCAGCGAGCCTGCGCTGAGCAAAATCCACAAAACCATCTGCCATCAGGACTTCACAGGACACTGGGTAAACAAGCTCCATCAGGGCCCTGCAGTGGAGACAATGCTGAAATGCGGATGAGGGGAAAAGCAGCTGGGAGTCAGAGCTGACCACATTTCATTTAACGCCAACAGAAAACCGTGGCAAATAACAGGGATTTTTTAGGTTTTTGTACATTTAGCATCATTGTGTCCCGACTGCAGCGTACTGTGGACATCTGGGATCATCTACCTGCAGCCCGAACCTTAATACCAAAGTGTCTTCTGCAGCAGAGCATTTGATCCTGCTCCACCAACTGCACTGTACTTATAAAAAGAAAAGAAACGGAAAACATTTCACCTTCACATTTCATTTTTCTCGATTTTCACCCAACGGGAAAAATTGGTTTTTTTCATATCATCTCATGTCGTGTGGGGATTATTATCACTGTTTGGTTTAAAGGGCTTTTGAAGGTTAAGGCTTGGCTGAGGAGTGGAAAGGTTTTACTGCCTGACCCAGTCTGTTTTCATTCCCAAGGCCTCAAAAAGCGACCGTTTGTCCAGTTTTTTGTCTGACAATTAAGGTGATCGACGTGCTGAGCTTTCAGCGGTCTTTCATGCAAAGCCCGACGCTTCAATATTTGACGCCTAAAGCTGTGACGTAGTATATCAAGTGAAAAATGGACGAATGTAAACATTTAACTCCACTAATGTTCTACTTGCTCTCTATGGCTTTAATTTAATGTGTAACTGTACATTAATGCTTTTAAACTTCCCTCTGACTTCATTACATTAAAATAATTCTCTAAAATATTACTCCTCCAGATGACATCACCTGGAGGAGTATTTTGTCATTAGGAGTTCAGATGATGTTTTTTAAAATAAGGATCTCAGAGGGAAGTTTAATGGCATTTATTTACATGTACCTATCGAAACTAGTAGGGTCGATTTCAGTAGAGTCCTTTCAGAAGCATCATTAGCTGACGCTGTGTGATGAGAACATGTTACCTGCCCACATGCTGAAGTGTCCTTGGGACACAAAGACACTGTAAATGGACCTCTGTTTTGGTTTCCCATGTCCACCAACTTCACTGACAGGATGACTTCTGCAAGCTGGCCGATGAAAAAGGAGGACGGCTTCACCCGTTTGACCACATTAGGTGTTGCATAAACGAAATGGAAAAATCAATAAAGCCCCTGACCAAAATAAAATCCATAATTTGTGCATAACGTGTCCTGTTTGACCTTCACAATCACAGCACAGTGTTTAGCACAACCCTGGACTCGCTTCGAACCTTAACCCAATCAGAACCTTAAACCTCCCAGTGAAGTGCTGAACTCTCTCTCGCAAACACTCACACACACAGTTGCATATTCAGTTTCTCTTTCCACATCAGCCAATTTTATAATTGGTCGTAGAGATCTGTCTCAAACACACACACACACACAGACACACACACACACACACTGTAGAGCCACTGTCTGTGACATTTCCCCCTCATCCTAACAAGTAAGTGAAAACTTGGGCAATTAAACAAGCTATGTTTACTCTCCACCACCCTCCTGCACTGTACTGCCAACACACACACACACACACACACAGAGGCACAATTAATTAACAGCAAGAACTGCAAACATGTGACACACACATTCAGATGCACCTGAAACCCACAGACATCGATACATGAGTCTCTCTACACACACACACACACACAGATAGTGTCTATTTATATCTTGCTGCTGATAGCGCCCCGTCCCACTGTTCACACTAAGCTGAGCTACATAATTGGCTGCATCTATCCTCTCTGGTTGCCTTCCACCATCTCTCTCTGACTTTCGTTTTGCTTGTCTCTCCCTCCCTGCCGCCGCCTTTGATATCCCTCCATCCCATACTTGTGCTTACCCTGGCGAGTTATGCGTTGGGAGCTAAAAACCAAGCTCCCATTTTCCATCCCAGCAGGAGGCCTGAACTGCAGCAGAGCCGAATCACAAGGCTGACTTTACACTCAGGCTACGAGGGAGAAGGAGGCGACAGAAAGACACTTGGGAAAAGTGGAGGTAGGAGACAGAGAGGAGAACAATGAGGATGGAGACACACAGAGTGAGAGAGAGAGAGAGTGGGACAGACAGAGACAAAGAGAAAATGTCACAGTGGGTATTTTTAGGCTGTTCCTGAACACCAGCTGGGTTTGCTGTGGAGGAGTGAGGCCTTAAGTAGACACTTCAGTATTTTATCAAATCCAAACCATTATCAAACAGGTTTACTGAGTCCAAATCACTTCCTCAGTGCTGTGAGCTCAAGCTCTAAACAAAGTTGGGTATTAAATGTCAGGAACACAACTCAAAAAGTGGCTGTCTGAATGTGACTGATCACAGAGATGAAGTGATTCAGCGTGACATTAGTTACATTACCCGCTTACGCTCGATCGGAAGCACGGTACACGATGTGGCTACGTGTTGGATCCTAGAGAAAAACCTACGCCTTGTTGTCAGTTATACATAATGAGCCTGATGCTGGATCAGCCAACGCCCATGACCAGACTGCTAAGATGCACAGAGACTCAGTGTTTCCTGCAGTGTTAATTAGTGGAAGCATCACAGAAAACCATCAATAACGGAGCACAGCTGCTATTTCACACAACCAAGAAATGATAGTGGACGATATTCATCATTCAACTCCCTCGAGTGACATTTTTAACAAATATGTAGGTCAACAACAACAACACAAGGTGAGAGTCATTGCACAGCGTTATGTTCAGCGAGCTCGTCCATTGTCCAACCGCACCTATGATCAGTTTATATAAAGGCAGCTTTCACATTTAAATCTGATCACTGCTCTGTCAACTGAGCTATAGAGGGGGGGGGGTGATGAAAACAAAAGTGTTTGAAATGGAGGGTAACTCTACAGAGGCTTCACTTTGCACACACACACACACACTCACACACACACACACACCAGTCTGCATCAGGACGTAATTGAACAAACTGCCATATTTATCCGGTGTGTTGATGCTTATGAAATCATGTCATTGTCAGCTGTTGGTTAGTGAATGAAAGTAAAAAAGGCAAAACACTCATCGGGAGCATCCAGCATCGTTTAACTGCCTTCGTTTGTCTGTTCAAACTGACCAACCTCACTTTCTTAGAAACACAGTATTTAACATTCGTTGCTTAATCACTTAATCTTTTAAGTCCTTCTGTTTATTTCCTGTCAGCTGACTAACGAGTTAAATCGGTGCTTCTAGGATTTTATGTAGCTTTATTTTCAGTGTCAACTAAAAAATATCTGTGATGCACGTTGTGATGTTGTGACAATGTTCTAAATTGTGAGTTTGTGCTGAATTCACAGGGGACTGGTTTAATTAATTGTTGTGATCGCGTTTTTCCACTACTTAGTTTGATCTGGTTCAGCTTGTTGCACACGCACGTAATCTGCTTTTCCCCCCAACAACTGCAATATGATTCTGCACTCGCGCGCGCGCGCACACACACACACACACACACACACACACACAGTGTTCAATTGTCATAAATCCTATTGTGGCATCCATCAGCAGACTGTCACATGTGACCTTCAACTTGAAAATGAAAACAGAGAGTTGGGGAGAGCCGGGTAGGAGAAACAGAGGAAGGAGTGATGGACAGCGTGGAAACAGGACAGACAGAGTGAGATGCGATGAGCATTAGATCAGGGTCTGTGCTCGTCACGCGTCCTCACGCTGCTGGTTCTCGGGGGTCTGCACCGAGCCTGCTCATATTCAATTTGAACTCGACACGTTTTCCCATTTTCCCGTTAATCTCTCGGCTGTCAGATCACAGTTGAAGACTCACTTTGGAGGCAGGGCACCGATCCCCGTGTTATCAGCTCGGCGCTTTTAATTCAGAGTGGATCTTCACCGCGCTCACTGAGGGAGTCTGCTCACTAATGCACAGAGGACAGACTGGAAAAATGTGAGCAGCACTGTAAGTGGAAATGCTCCTTTTCACTAACTAACTATCAGATATGAAATAGCTCCTTTCACTGTGTTGTTAGTTAACACATCTGTTGTCTAATTCATTGTTGAACAATGAAACGGTTAGTTGACAACTTAATTGCGCACTCGAACCGTGACATTCATAAAGTACCACTAACCAATTATCACATGTTAGTGCTGCATTGTATCTGCTGACAAACAGGTGCTGACTCGTCTCTGCAAACACAAACATCAGCACCAAATGCTAAATGTACCCGTCCACCCTGACATTTCCACAGAAAACAAGTGTGTGGGTTTGGGGGAAACAGTCGGAGACCATCATTTTACACAACTGCTAATTTCCCCATTAGTCCAAACAAAGAAAGCACAGTCCCTTATTTGGGCTGGAAAGTGGGTCAAGCTGTGGTCTATTTATAAAGGCTTCATCACCAGAACATGTACAAAAAAAAAAAAAACAAAGGTTGAGGATTAGAAGACATCATAGCACATCTTTCTTGCTGTTGCATGTTGCAATGCAACTAGTTCTGAGAAAATGGGGTTCCACACCCCCTGTTAGGGACCCCCAAACTGAAAAAGAAATCTTATGCCTCTTTTGGGTCCCATCATCTCTATTTTGTATTTAGTTTTGATCATTGTGTTTTTCTTTAGGATCTTAGCTTCATCCTTCTTTTGTGGGGTCTTTTCAAAGAAGAGGGGATCTTCTTATGTTCAGTAATCTGTGCACGCTAGCAGCAAATGTTCTGACAGGAAATGAATATCCAAACCAAAATGCAGCTATTAATCATAATAGAACCATAGTCTAAACCCAAGTAACAGGCCAAACGTCTTCACCGCTTTACGTTTTCCATCTCATCTGTGCTGAGATGGAACAGAATGATGAAAAGTATCCACCACCGCTCTCTGTGCCGTGAGGGTAATTTAGTTCCTATTTTGTGGCTCGGTATTGATGGTGGTGGTTTTAGTGTTGGAACACCAGACTGCAGGCTGAAGTCCATTTAAATCTAAAGGCCTAAAGGCCTAACGTGACCTTTGTGAACGTAGCCTGCAACAAATCTCCCCCCACGGAACAATCAAAGAATCTCTGGGTGGAAAAGGGTCAAGGAAAAAGGACAGAAAGCAGCAAATACAAACTGCAAAGCCAATGAGCTGACTGGATGGATGGAGGAGGAAACACATAGGAGAATGGATGCAGGGATTGAGAATAGCTCTGGCCCGGGAGATTAAGCCACAGATTAATTCTTCAACCAGACAAGATGCCGAATTTCCACTGGAATGTAAATCACACGTCATGAGCTGGATATTTGTGGCGGCCTCTTACCTGCTTATCTGCGACCGGAGTGGGGGTGTTGTTACATAATAAGCCGTGCGAAGTGCCGCTGCTCAAATTGAATCTGATTTAAATTTGTAGAGAATGAGAAAGAATCATTTCCACATAAGAAATAAAAAAACAAGGTCTGTTATCACTTAAAGGTGTCAAATGAACAGGAAAGCCTCAGATCAGACGGTGGAAATGAAAAATGAATAAATAAATAATGAAAAACCTGTTAATATTAATTCATTTTCTGGTGTTTTTTGCTATGAATCCCAGTGTCTACTTGACCCTGATTCTATGCATGAGAACGGTTCAGAAATAACAGTTTGGTCTTCCCTGTGCTGTCTGCAGAGGGAAAATACAGCAGCCAACAAATGTGTCATAGGTAGAAGGAGGCGGAAAACCCGGCAGAGAACCGTGCTGAGAGTAAGTGTGGAGGTGGGCAGTGTTTTCTCTCCCTCCATCCCAACGCTTAATGGGATGTGAAGCACATTTTAATGCTCTCCATATGATAATCGTCGCCGCAAACCATGCATCACTCCAGTCGCATTTCACTGGGCATTGCTGTGGACAGCTCAGCACCTGGCTGACTGTTCTCTCCGGCCCTGCCTACCTGCTGTTTCCTGTATGAGGAAGTGTGCTACCTACCCGTCTGTCTGTCCAGCTTCCTGTCATCCTCCGTACTTATTCCCTGCCCAGCCAGTCCTCACACTGGGACCATCACTGCTATTAGGAAGAACAGCCAAAGCACGGAAGTAAAGACCACGAGTGTCAAGTTTGAAAAGTGAGAGGAAATCCACTGATCAAACACAAACTCTCCTCCTTTCCAACACACTCAAACATCCTTAAAACCACTCCAACTTTCAATGCAGTGTCCTAATGGGAACAACTGCTTCCTACAAGAGTCGCAAAAGGTTTCAGAGTTGCACAACCAGTTTGTTTAGGTGCTGAGATCCGCTGAACCTTAAATTTACCCAAAAGCTCATTAAATGTGTGTCTAACACGTTCAAACTAACAGCCCTAAATTACATCACATGTCATGAAAATTAAATTCCATCTAAGAGAAGATTTATCAATACATTTTGGAAATACAGATTCAGTCATAGCTGGTCTTTGGTCGGGTACAGTTACTGGTTTGAAAATGGGGCTCAGGGCCTCTCTAGAATCCATCTGACCATTCTCAGAGATATAAATGCTGTTTGCTCTTTTTTTTTTTTTTTTAAATTACCCACAAATCCAATAGCGGGAAAGCAGAAAATGTGGCTCCTCCATTGTTCTGAATCATCTAGAGTGGACTCTCCATGCTCTGAGCCCACATCAGCTCTGTCCACCCAATCACTGAGGTGATGTCACGCAGCATGAACATGTGGGGGTTGTAGGAGCCATGTTGTGAGGTTGAGCTCAGCCTACAGCAGTGGTCAGAAAGGTTTACCTGCAGAAGTTTGGTTCTGTTTGGCTAAAACCTTGTTAGAATCTGATGGAGATGGGACAAAGGTTAAGGCAGCAGTCCTCTACTGAGCTACTATGGCAGCAGCATGGACACGTGGTAAAATCGTGACAGAAACCCCTTGACAGATGAAAAAAGAAGCCCCCTACTGTCCCAGCTGTCTCACTGACACTCACTTCTTACCATCTGTATTTGTATTCGAATGGTCACTGCAGCCATGACCTTTAGGGCAGCTACTGCTTTTGTTGGCAGTCAGCTACACTCAGCACTACAGACACCACCCAAACGTTCTAGAACCTTCTCAAACTACTAACTACAGTCTAGGGACTTCTCTATGGCGTAGTAGAACTAAATTTAGTCCCTGATGTCTCTGGTGGAGACACAGGAAGAGGAGAAACAGGGCTCAGAACTCTCCTCGGTGCTGAAGCCCACACAACTTGTTCATATCGTGCCACGACCCCGACACAGCTTGGTTGCTGTGTGTTGGAGCTGTCCTTTGTCCTGACTCAATGTGGACCAAGCTGGAGCTCCCCGTGGTTCTGAACTGCACCGTCTCTCTCCGTGGTACTGAAAGCATAGCGGTCTCCCTGGGACCGTGGATGCCTCTGGGGAGCTCTCCTCTGTCCTGAATAGTGGTCTAGTTGTCCCAGGCAACCATGAACTACAAGCAGCTTGTTCACTTGTCTCTGGGGATGTTATTGGACAGGTCTTGCTCCGATCTTTCCTTGAAACAGATGCTCCCCCGTGGAGCTGTCACTGCTTGTTAAACACGTCCAGGTTCCTTAAGGACAAATCTTAAGTCTTCTCATAAAGACATCATTTAGTCTGTCAGTGTCTCACTCACTTCCTATCATTGCATAATGAGGAGCTCCCAGTGAAGAACATTCCTTCTTATCTGCTCTTCTTCCTGCAGGTGGAAGTTCAAGTCTGCACAAGCGAGAGAACATTATGTAACACTGTGGCTTGTAGCTCACAAACAGTATAGTGTCTCTCAGTTTTATCCGGTCTTTCCTCGCCTCACCTTTCCTCTCTTTTATCCCCTCTGGAACTGCCGCCTCCTCTGCTCGGCCTCCCTTCTTCTTTCCTTCCCTCTCCTCTTCCCATCTCTCTGTCCCCTGTCCTCCACCGCCCGCTCATTTTCACTTCTCTCATCTTTCCTCACCTCGCCCTTCCCTTACTTCGTGATCCGTCCCCCTGCTCCTCTGTTCCTCCCCCCTCTCCTCCCCTCTCGTGTTCTCATCTCCTCGGCTCCTGCATAATAGATGTGGCTGTAATGCCTGTCAACTGGAGCGGCATGATGAGGCAGCTTTAGAAACAGAGAGTGAGACAGACATAGAGAGAAAATAAAGGGTTTTATTACTGTGCCCCTACACACGCGCGCGAGAACGGGTGCGCGCAGAAACCCCGCGTACACTCACACATACAGATACGCGCGCACACATTCCCACACAGGCACTCTGAAGGGGGGGGGGGTCCGCCTGACCAGTGAGACGCCAAAATAACAATTAGCCTTTCACCGCGTGAACCACCGCAGAGGAGCCGCGGTGCCACATTTTGGAGCCGGTCTGGACAAACACTGTGTCGCCTCAGAGAAAGGCAGAGTCCACTGACGGAGCCAAGACCGGCGCAAAAAAAGAGAGCAGTCACACACGGAGGGGAGTTATGGCAGAGCCTAATCAGATTACAGCGATGATTCATTTCCTGGGGACTAAGAATAAAACTACTATTGGCAGAAAAAAGCAACTGCATAGCGGAGCTCGGTCCCAGCGCGCATCCAGCGCCATCTCACACACCCTGCATTATTAACAGCCGATCAGTCAGCCTTACCTTCATCGATCTGCAGCTCCTCTCCCCGCGTCTTATCTCTTCTCTCCCGAATCCCGTCCTCTTCCTCTCGCGACCCGTCCACTAATGGGGGACCTAAATCACAATTCAAAGCCCCGAAAGGCTCAAGAAAGGCGAGCGGGCTCAGCAGCCTATCCCAACTCCTGCTCTCCTCTGCTGCGCGACTCCTTTCCCAGCCACACAACGAGAGAGAGAGGGGCTACCTTGGTAGTTTTCTGTGGCTGAATAAACGTGTGTGTGTGTGTGTGTGTGTGTGTAGGGGGGGGCGGACAGAAGGGGAATAAACGGGCACGCAGTCCGACAGGGAAAAAAAAAAAGGGGGGGGGGGAGGGGGGGGCAATAGGTAATCCAGGTGCCGGTGGTCTCGCTGTGCAAATCCCCGAGAAGCACTCACATAGATCCTGAAACGATGGAGGGGTCAGCGAAAAACTCCTATTTTCCTTCGAGTCGCCTCCCAAAGTCCAGTCAGCGGTACTCCAGCCGGATTTAAAGTATCGGGGACGGAGGAGCTCGTGTCACCCGTGTAATGTCCCTTTTCATCAGAGAGAAATCCACCGGGAAAAGTGATG
Organism: Channa maculata; assembly: GCA_020496755.1. NCBI lineage: Eukaryota > Metazoa > Chordata > Actinopteri > Anabantiformes > Channidae > Channa > Channa maculata. The sequence continues at coordinate 26,971,551 of CM035606.1, read as the reverse complement.
CTGAGAGGAGGAATCAGTGGCCAAACACTGGAATGCTGAGGGCGTCCTTGACTGGAATCCAAACCCTTTTCCTTCTCACTTATCCCAGCATCCTCCTGTGCGTTCCTCCACACACGCAGCTGCTCCTCCAGGTGGGGCCCGATCAGCAAACACAACAATTTCAATCCAGAGACCTTCCGGTGATGTTAACCCCAAACCAAGGGAGGGTGGTGAAATCCTTGACACTGGTCCGGGCGGTGTCCTGCTGCTGCGTCCTCGCAGATCAACGAGAAACCTCCCAGGACTCTGCTAATCCACCGAGCAGGAAAACGCAGCTGTTACAGACAATAATCTTGCAGGAATGACTGAAGCTCTACTTTCAGCGCGCTACCATCGATGTGCTGGTGAAGGCTGCAGACCTGCAGCAGGCGCGGATCCAGAAAGTCGCCTATTTTTAGAGGACAATAAAAAAAAACACCCCACCGATGGAGATTGTGGTAATCCTCGTCGAAACGTCACATTGTCGGTCACATTTCCTCTTTTGGCTGGTTAATTCCTCCGCTACATCCCTCTGTGTCTGATCCGCTCTGCGTGTGACAGCTGCTGCTGCTGCTGCTGGGGAATTTTTTTCCAGACGATGAAAGTTTGAATTTCAGCCACAGATCACAGCGCGTACTTCCCGCCGGGTGGAGGCGGCTGTAGGCGCGCACAAGGCTGACTGACTGGCAGGGAAGAGGAAGGAATGAGAAGAGGGAAGGGGGTCCAACAAAAGACACACCCATATCTGTGTAGCATCCCCTGATTGAAATCCATTCAATCATTCTACAACGTGGCCATTAGAGCAGGTTTCATTAACACCTGTTAGTGATGGGAGACAACACTCACACAATTCTGTTAAAAACGTTTTTCCTTTTTTAATTCTAAGACAGTTAGAATGTCCACTGCAAGAACTTCACCTGTGGACCAGGCACCTTTTGGCAACTTTGTTTTCTCTACCCGTGTTTCCCCTGAAGGAACCCTGGTGTAAACTTTGTTCCTGTGCTGCACTTCCACCTCATTACAACACCAGTGCTTTGTAAAGGTCCAGGAACTATCAGGTCAGGACCTTTAGTGCTGAACGTCATTGATTGGTCAAACACTGCATTGGAGCTTTTACACTCCCAGATTTAAAAACGCACTACAAAGGTACAGGGAAGGTTTTCAGGTAGAATAGAATGTCTCTTCAAAAATGTGATGTAAGTGGACGTCATCCAAAGCTGCAACCTTTTTAGAGCAGAATTCATTGTTCTCCTGTTAATGTCCTCCCATTGATCTCAACAGAGAGCTGCTGTCCAGGGAAATACAAAGAGCAAATATTTCAGTACAAGGAAGAGTTGACTCATTTTAGCTTCACACATGTGAACACATTTCCCCACAGAATGAGCACTGTGTGTTTTAGTCCCCATCATGTCCATTGAAAGGGTTTGAGGAACAGGAGTCACACATTTTGGTCCTCACATAAACACAATTCTGCTGCCCTTCATGTTTACATGCTGTTCCACATTCTGGCCTCCTTACTGAAAGTTTAAGGTGTGAGCTGCTGAAGATTAGTCAAGTGGATGGTGTTGAAGACATTTCCTCAAGGTGTTCCTGTGACATCACATTTACAAAAACATTATGGACATGAGGTCACAGGGACAATGACCTTTGACCTTTCATTAACAAAACACATTCAGTGCATCCTCCAGACAAAGTGGACATTTGTGAGCCTGAGACTGCTAACGTGTGGAGCAGGTACCTACTGGCCCATAGCACTGATAACAGCAGGTAATGGCCAATAATCGTAATCCGAAGTTGCAAATTTCCCACTGTGCAATTGAAGTGATGAGTATTTTCGTTAAAGGAGGTACAAACTGTAGGAATGGACTTCATTTAGTCTCAGTCTAAAATTTGAAAAGGCAAGTGAATTTTTACACAGGAAGACTGGAAGGGTGTTAAAGTGTGAAGAGGATGAGAATAGACTTTAGGTTGCACAAGGGACGGCTGCTGTCGCCACTGCAGCCGTGAATTAGAATTAGCATCATTGGGGGATTGTTACGCGCCTGCTGAACGCTGAATATTGTATCACCTTGTAAGTGGAAAACGTGCGCTGCATTTCTGAGTCACACCCCGATACTGTTGACCCGAGGGAGCACGAGCAGACATGGTGATGGAACAGAGTGAGTAGTCATGATGGAGGAGCTGTGACTTGGTAATAAATGAAATGAGGAGTGGAAATATGGAGACACGCACATGGAACGATGCACACATTTGTTCATACTGCGATGTGAAATGAAGGACACAGGAAATGAGAATATGGTATATACACACTCACACACACACACACACCTACACACACACACACACACACACACACACACACACACACACACACACACACTCTCTCTCTCTCTCACACACACACACACACACACACTCTCTCACACACACACACACACTCACACACAACACACACACACACACACACACACACACTCACACTCACACACTCCCCTATGGATTTTAGATAAATACAAAATCCTCAACAGACTGTTGAATAGTCATTATGTTTAAGTGATGAAGTATACAAAAGAGACAAGGACACCAAATCTCCACTGTTTGCTCTCCCTCCCTCACACACAGACACACACACACACTCTAATCTGTGACCTACATGCACACATGTCAAAAACAATGCATAGATTAGACAGAATGGATTGATGTGGTGCTGGATGCAAGGTCTCCCACTTAGGCCTCCAACACACACACACGCACACACACACACACACACACACACATACACATCCAGCTAATGTGATATTAGCATTGCTGATAAATACAGAAATGTTCATTTGACAGAAACACTGCAGCAGGTGATTTTAGAAGTGAACAGAGAAGCAGGAAGGTCTGTGGTGTTTGGCTGAAAGGAAAGTGTCTTCAGACACGGGCTTGAAAGCCACTGCTGTCTGTGGGGAGATAATAGGGGTGGGTGTAACTGCTAGTGCAAGGGGTCCCATTATTTCAATCCAAATGAAAATCAGTTCAGCTGATGGTTTCCATCAAATGTTCTGCCTTGGAGCTCACATGCTCCCCACACAGTAATCACAAAGTGCAGGTTGTGACACGCAAAACGAAACAAATCCAGATCTGAATCAGGGAGGTGTTTTGGCAAAGATTGGTTTTTATTTTCTGAGGCAACACACCAGAATAAAACTCAGCTGCAGCTATTAAACACACACTTTTATCCATCTGCAGCACTGGAAGAGTCACAGTCTTCAAGAAAACTTCAGTGGGATTCCTGCTTGCAGCAGCAGGTGAAACATTGCCATTGCTATCCAGCACATGCTCCCTGAGAGGTGAATTGTCTGTTGGACAAAGAGACCACTCCAACCACTTCTTCACTGACTTCCAGCTGTTGCTGTGGGCCAGCAGCAGTCTAAAGGTTACAGAAACAAACATGGTTCCAAAACCATTGCTCCAATCCCTGGACTAGCAGGGTAAACATCTGGCTGGGTAACTGAAATGCAGAGTCACTCTACACAACCACGAAGCCTCTGAACAATAGTAAAACATGATGATAACCCACGTGTAGACATTTACGTACAGAAAAAGTGAGGTTTTGACAGCCATAATGTTTGGCTTTGCCAGGTTTCTTCTTCCACTGCAGTCTCCTCACTGTTTACTGGTCTACAGGGCCAACGACACTGCTGAAGAGCGACAGTAGATTTACATGAGTACAGTGTGACCACACTGACTGTTGTGGATGGAAGCAAATTCACCCTCTGAGGAGCTAGTGTTCCATCCTCCAGGGCAAGAATGTTCCAGCCCTAAGGTGCCTGCATTCTGTACAATAACACTGATCTTACAGAATCTTTGCTACTTATCACATCAAAGAACTTTTTCTGCAGTCTGGAACTCAAGGAAATTTAGGAACCTACTGAGAACTGAGCCAAACAAGTAGCAGACACTGAAGACTAAGAAGGACTCTGTGGCGCAATGGACAGCGCATTGGACTTCTAGCTAAAACAATGATCAAGTAATTCAAAGGTTGTGGGTTCAAGTCCCACCAGAGTCACATTTTATTAGCTAAACATAGTTCTTTATCTGTACAAAGTGATTCTTATTTGAAAGTAAAAGAGCAAATGAAGCATATCATTGATCACTGAGTATCATAGACTGTCACAGTCAAATAAAATGGACTCAATACATGGCCATCAGAACTGACGCACTAAAGAAAGACAGTGGCTGTGACACATCACAGCAACGATTGGCCGGTACCGGGCCATCAGGGAGCATCTGTCAGTATGTCCTGCACTATTCAGACCCCATTTATGGCCAGTTTGACATGATGACTCAGCATTGACACATTGGTGACTGAGACCACTTTGACTGGCTGGTCAGCGAAGCAAATCAGTCCATGTGAACCCAAAGTGCATTTGACTTCTAGAAAAGTAGTTCTACAGAAACGGTTTTGGATCCCACCAAGTCCCACCAGAGTCGTGCTTTATGAATTAAAGGTGTTTCCTCTCATGCAAAGAGACAAACCCGAGTCTTTGCTCTGCACCACTCGCGATATTCAGAACCAACTGGTGGCTTCTTGGCTGATTTAACACTGCGTTGGCACGTTGGTGACTTGAGACCATTTTGACGGGCTGGACAGCCAAGCAAATCAGTCCATGTGAACCCATAGCACATTGGACTTGGTATGAAGACAAACCCTTGTCTTAACAGCTGGTCAACCAAAGCGTATCTGGACCAACAACCAAACACAGACCTATTTCAATGTTCACAGGGCAACGTGAACATAATTGATTCACAGTAATGTGATAATTTCCTTTTCGCCTCTTTTCTAATGAATCAAGTCATGACAGTGCTAAATTTAAAAGTTCTGCACTTCACCAATTTCTCAAATATGTCTAAGAAGTGATAAAGTAACTTCCATTTCATCAGTCGCCTCTTGAGAAATCATCTCAAACATATGCTTTGTGAATTTCAACAAGGTTCTGCTGCATTCTGTATTAAAAACCACCAGCTACTTTCACAGCTGGATCCCTGAGTTTTCCCCCCATTCTCTCTCACAGAGTCATTTTAAATATACCATGATTAACTGACAAATCTTTAAACCTAAACTAAGTCATTTCCATGCCCTTTGGCAACATCGAAGGAAACCTTTAGCTTATACTTTCTCATCTCACTTGCCTGTTGCTGCAAAGATAAACTGGGGAGCAGCAAACTGTAAGATCTAAACTCACTGCTGACCCCATAAAGCTCTCAAGACAAACACTGACCATGTTTACAGACTTGCAGGAGCATTAGCATTGATTTGGAGCAGTGTCCGTGTCCACCTGACAAATGTACATTGTGACACTCACTTTAGCACAGTAGTATCCACCCGGTCCTGAGAAAGACACTCGGGCTTTTTAATATGACTGATGGCTTCAATTTTGTCACCAGTTTGTGTTTGATTAGACTGAACATGTATAAACCCCATTTTCAACGTAATACATAACATTTGTCATGAATTGTTCATCAGTGCATAAAAAGTGAAGGGGATAAGCATTTCATCATCTACGGTTCGTAATATGGATATAAAAGGCCGTGTGACAACCTCAAAAACGGGTCACTGCATTAAAACAGACATTTACTGTGTAGTGGAAATCAGAGCATGAAAATGACTAAAAACTTGCCACCTTCTATGAGCGCGAGCTCATCTAAAACGAACTGAGGTGAAGTTGTACCTACACCCAACTAATCCACTATGTTTCCAGTGTTGAGTGTTTAGGACAAAAATAGTGTTACATCAGTTGCCATTTTGGCACCATTGTAGGACACGGCAGCTGTCTATAGATAATATGAGAGGGTCGGGAGAAATTACCTGTATGAGCATGAAGGTTGTGGTATGTTTTTAATTCACAAGTAAAGTTACGGCCAAGCTGCAGGCTAATGCAGCCCAACGACTTGGTCGTAACCTGGTTATTCGTGTGGTCATCTTGAGGTACTTTTACCATTCTGTTTCTGTTGACTTGTCACATGATGACAGAACGATACAGCCACACCACCTGAACACACCTGATCTTGTCTGAGTTAAAAAGCTAAGCAGGTTTGACCTGGTTAGTACTTGGTAGGAAGAAGCCAGCTGCTGCAAACCTTTTTTTTTTTTTGGTGACTGATTGGGTGAAGAATCAGGCTGGAGTGCAGAAGTCTGCGGGATCAAGTCCCAGCCAAAGCACCAGGTGTGTCCCTAAGCAAGGCATCCAGCACTTGGGGGATGGGCCTTAAAGTCAGACATAAAACAAAAAACTGAGAATGATTCCATTCAGTTTGAGTCCTGGGCTTAAAAATGTAGTCACTGCTTTTTTCATGTAGTTCGGGCAACTCATACATTATAGAAAATACAAACTACAGGTGTGGACAGGAAGAACACAGACCAGCACTGTGGTTAGAGGACAGAGTACAAGCTGGACAGAAATACTACTAACCTGCAGTCAGGCTACAGGATACAAGCTCACTGGTTGGACAAAGGTTTGCATACGAGACGACATGTGAGACAACAACATGTTTGTCATGCAATCAGAGCTTTGAGTTGGTTAAGCACAGTGCATATCTGGTCTCCCTGACCTTTGTAGCCTGTCGTCTCCGTTGTCTGTCTCTGCTTTTCTGTAGTGCTCTTTAGTAAACTGTCTAATGAAGCAGAAAAGCCTTAAAGACAAGCAGAACATTCAAATGGCCCCCGAAATGATTCTGGAACAACATGTGATGTTTTCTGAGAGGAGAACTCGAATGAAGCCACCAGCTACTTTATGCTGTTGTCATCTCTAAGATTCCCCGCAGACAGCAGCCCGGATGTTAGGCCGATAGTTTGAATCCCTGTATGTTCACATTACCCAAATGGTAGTGAGAGTTTCTCTTCTCCTTCACAAACCCACATTTACAGTGTCCGGGATCCAAATCTGAACAGGCACCTTTATCTCATTTTGTTCCCATTTTTCCTGCATATGTCCTCCAACTATTTAACACATCAAAGTCTGTGCACAGCCTGTGTTGGGGAGCGCTAATGCATATGTGAGAACAAGTTGTATGAACCCTGCTGTGTCTCCAGGGAGCTTGGGGAAATCTGATCTGATAATCTGCCTCGAGTAATGTCACTAGAGTCTACGATGGCTTGGGCTGAAGGTTTGAAAGGCAAAAAAAGGGCACACGGAGTCAGAAAGAAGTGAGCCTACCAGGCCTCTGTAGCTGCTCCCCATCTCTGTCTGCAGGCTTCATTAGCCAACACACAACACACCTGAATGTCTGATTGACAGCTGAGGTTGCATTTTGGGTAATGTAGTCTAGGGCAGGTTATAACAAGGTACAATGATGTATCAAATAAGACGGCTTTTCTTTTATACAGTAAGATATGAGTCATACAGTGTTGCTGCAGAACAGCATGACAATATTCTTATCAAATCAACTGTCACTGGCTCATAAGGACCAAACGTCAAAATACTAAATATTGGCTGGGAGATTAAATTACAATAAAAAACATAACAAGAAGCAAGTGGAGCAAGGTAACTGTGTTCTACTTCCCTTTGTAGCCTATAAGCAAACAGCACAGAGGTTGGTTTTACTCACAATCTTTACCCTTTCAGTTGATCATTTACATTTTTAGGTCTATTTGATTTAGGGACTGGTACAAGAACGGCATCTTTCCAAACTTGTGGACGTGTTAAAAATATACAATGTTTAAGTAGATGTTATCTGGACCTTGACTTTTGTTTGCTCTTGTTGAAAGTCTCAAAGTGCTGGTTATCATTTACTTTTAGCTGAAGTTCCTGAACCTATAAGAGCAGTTAAGAACATTTACTAAATCCATGTCTGATTTCAAACCCTCTAAAGAAAGATGCCTGTCATAACCTTGATTCTGGCTTTTATGCTGAACCAGAAGGAGCCCGTTTTTCTTCTGTTTAGCCTTCAGGATTTCAATTTTTAGCATCTTTCTATCTTTTTGGAATTTGATACTGGTCCCAGCTTAAAGACATGCTTGTTTTCCTCTGTGTGTGTGATGGAAAATCAAGTATTAATATTTTAAAGCTTATGCATTGTACTTCTGCAGTATGTTTCATAGGGAAGTCGGCTATATGGTTGACTGCCCACACGGAGATGTCTCCAAATTAAACCAGATTCCTGTGTGGTTAACGTATGTTGGCAACGTTACAAAAGGAGAAAAAGCTGAAGGCAGCAGCCTGGAGAGTGAAGAGTATTCTGCCCGGCAACAGGAGGATATAAATTCATGTTTGACATGTTAAGTCCTCAGAATTGCACTGGATGGTGAATTGAAACTCTGCTGAAACAACACCCTGAATGTGGAAGCTTCCTTCTTGATTACACTTGAGATGTCTGGCATCAGAAATTGTCGATTTTGCCATGAAAATGTGTAACTCCACAGACTAGTTGAGCCAGGTTTGATTATTTGGGAACAGTTTAACATGTTGTAATCATGTCAACATGACATTAGAACAACATAAGAACACACGACATCAGTCAGTGCATCTCGATCACTTCCACTGTCTTTAAACACCTCAGTCCAAGTCTTTATCTCTTTTATTTTTAACCTTCTCCCTTTTAAGATCACTCTTGTATGAGGGCAGCAAATGTGCACAGTGATGGTCTGAAAGGCCCAATGGAGGGACGGGACGGGACTTGTATGCGTCCTTCACTGATTCGTAGCAAAGGTCTAGTTTCTTGTCCTGTCTTGTGGGACAAGTGACGTACTGGTAAAAATTCCAAGAGTCTTTTTAAGGCGAACATGGTTAAAAACTCCCAGTCTGATGTTTGGTGAAGAAGAGCTGTGGAAATTCCTGCGCCAAGTAGAGAAGGTTTATTGATACAGACAGAAGTTCTATGTCTGATTTACAGACTCCTGCTCTGACAGTCTGACACATTCAAACATGAACAAACCCCACTGCCTTGTTTCTTCCTGGTCAATTTGGCTTCTCAGTCCAGGAGATGAGGGACACGGAAGCCGTCAAAAAAGGACGCTGTCCACCTTCTTCTTAAGAGACTGGACGTTCCCCTGAATGACAGAAGGCAGTGGGAGCCGTGTCAGCCGCTTTTTTCTCGAGCCGTTGTCTGATTCCTCAGCGTTTCCCTCGCTACTTTATTTCTTCTCTTAATGCTTCACATGACTTGTCATGTTCTCTCCTAATAAAGTCGTTTAGCTTCAGCTAGCCAGCCGGTCTTACAAAGTTCAATTGAAGTAGCGTGTCTCTGGTGGACAGTAGCCTAGGTTGGCAAACAGCCCCAGTGGCATCGCCAACAAGCAACAATCCATAGAGTAAACTTCACACAGCGATGGGTAGAAAAAAGTTTAAATCCATTTAGCCACATCACAAACACTCACACATGATACTTACATGGACCACTGTGCTCACTGATGCATTTTATCAGCACTCGTAAAACATTTGACTGAATCACAAAACTCCAGTATTGGACTTTTTTGTCTCTTAAAACTGAATGATTTGACTTTATGTAAAGAGACAGCAGAACCCAGAGAGGGTCAACACAGCTACTGTACGCTGTCAATACAAAGTATAGCCCTTTACAGCTCAGTAATAACAAGGTCATGCTGGGTTATATTTAGCAAATAAGGCTATTTATGGGTTTTAACTAGGTAATAAAAGTGTCATGTAACAACTTAGTAACAGCGTTGTAATAATGCTAATGTTTGTGTAATAACAATGTAACAGCTAGTGTTATCAACTTATTCCTATCATGGATCAAGTATCATATTATTACTAATGTAATGGCTTGATATAAGTGGACACACACACACACACACACACACACACACACAGTAACTGAGAAACTAAACAGCAAGAGCTGCAGTAATAATCTGAAAAAGGTTCATTTTACTGTGTAATAACTATGAATAAGCTGTAAAATGGCAAAAGCTCATGTTTCTTACTCCTATGGTAACAATTATTGTGATAAAGATGGACAACATGTCAGTTCCCCAGAAGTGGAGACATTTTAAGTTAAAGTTCATGAACCCTGCTGCCTCCCTGTCAGAGGATGGACTAGTTGGTGATTGGTTTCTACATTACTGCTCCTGTTACCTACATGTATCTATTGCTAATACAAGCTATTACCTTGTTACTACAAATGTATTCATTTGTTTTACTATTGGCATAATAGTGCTTTTATTACAGAAATAATTATCTCTATTATCTTGTTATTAGCAAACTATTATCCTCCTATTACATTAGTATTACAAAGGTATTACTCCCTATTACCTTGACATTACTTAGATCGACCCGTTTTATCCTGTTTTTCCTGAGCTGCTATAGCACAAAGACAGTTTTTTTTTTCTCGTAGCAGTTCTCTCTAAAACCTGTAGGTGACAACAAACATACACCATGACCGTAGGTGTGTGAGTGTGAGTGTGTGATTTGACACGCATACATGCATCAAAATAAATGCTGATCTGAAAATCTGAAAGACACGATCAGTAACAGAATTTCCCTTTGTAGCGTAATCATGTGATCCCTGTATGTTTCTCAAAATGGAAGATGGTTAAGGTTGGAGGTTAATGTAAGGGCAGGATCTGCCACCTTTAAATCATCTCTCAGTTTGCTTAGTGAATCAAGGATGCATTTGGAAAAACTCTTAAAAAAGATGAATGTATAGCATTTGGGATAAAAATCTTCAGTTTTGGAGACGTTGGTGCAGAGGGAAACTATTTCAAATCCACTTGACTTATATCAGTGCTTATGAAAACCTCAATCTAACACAACCCATCCCATAAAAAATGGAAAACAATAACTGCTCCAGCTGTAACTCTGTAACCTCATCCATTTTGTATAACACATGTCCCTCCACACACATTTCTTTCCCCTTTATTGGTGCCTCGCATGATCTATCCCACATCCCCATCTTTCCTCTTGTTGCTGTCTTCTCTCTTAAATATTAATACTTGGTAATGGTAATAGTTTCTTTGGGATAATTGATCGTGTTCTGTTGTAGCCATGATCGGTGGGTGAACTTAAAACAGTGAGATAAAAAACAGGAGGAGCTCAAATTAGAATCAACACCTGAAAATGCTGATAAAATGTCGACTTCAAACATTTCATTATATCCAGACACATTTTTCCAGCTTTGGTCCAAGCACAGGTGTCAATTGGTCTGCCTCCATTGCTTAAAACAAAAGAAAGATCCCAGAACTCATGCACATCATGCACTGTTAAACCTGGACCAGCAGACAGCAGGGATGTGATTGCATCCAAATTACAGAGCGTTGCCCCCCCCCGTCTCATCCTCCTAACCACCTGGGAAGCACAGAAGAGGGAAATAAGAAGACGCTGTTTCAGTTTCAGAAGTTCCTGAGCCTCTTCTCTCCAAAGAGCCTGGCAATAAGAGGAGTATTACAGAGGAGGATGATGGGTAATTATGCTGGTCTGGAGATATTTTTTTATTTTTTATTTCTTTGCTAATCTGGCCTCTCCTTACCTCTCATCTCTCATTCCTTCTCTCTCTGTTTCTCTGACTTGAGTTTCTCATTATCTGCTGAGCCCCCAGCCCCCCACCCCTCCTGTCCTTCTCGGCAGCTGTAGGATGTGATATGTGCAGTGATTGAAAAGTGACTCCCTCTGTGTATTTCATTCCATTTTTTCATAGAGCAGCCACTGCGGACTTCTTTTACTTCCAGTGTTAAGTGTGTGTGTGTGTGTGTGTGTGTGTGTTTGGTGGGTTGGTGGATTTAACAATACAACTCCAGAAGACAAAAAGTGATACAGATAGATTTTGTATGTACAGGAAACTCATTTAACCTACACCATATACATTTGTAATTCAAATTTCAAACACGAAAATCATTTCTAGTGTTTAAACAATATCTTCACTCATTTTCTACAAAAACCAGCAATCGACTTGCTCCACCCACAGGTGATTTTTCTCAGTCTGCAACCTGGATGAGTTTTGTCGTCTGTGCCATGGTTCCATTGTTGTCACAACATGACCAGAGCAGCCCATTGGTCGACGCTCAGAGCTTTCAAGGTATTTCAATGGAAACTCCGCCGCTTCAATACTTGACGCTTAAAGCAATGACGTAGAACATGAAGTGAGAAAGTCTGGTACAACAAGACACAGGACCTTCCCACAGACCAGGGTTCAATTCTGTTTATCTTGTAACTTAACTTTACTGTGAGGTAAAATTTGCCCTTGTTTCTTAACGTAACGTTACCCAGAAGTTGTTTTCACAAACCCCCAGTGCAGTTTTTGTGTGTATGTGGCTTCAATTAGTAGCGTTCCTGGAGCGTCCAATACTTACATCAAAGTGCACCTCTGGCCTCCATACGATACGTCAACTGACTTAAGGAGCGGGGCCATTTCACACCTAAGGATTCATCATCTGACGCATTGGGCCAGACACAATGTTAAATGTGGACTTTTTGCAGAAATAGGTGCAGTATTGTGAGGAGAAGTCACACAAGCACAGTTCGTTCCCACTGTTGCAAACACAACAGTAAACACAAATTCAACAAACCCTTACAATGTGGATCACAGGCAAATTACCACAACAGGCTGATGCATTCAGAGCCACTGGAAGTGCGAAAAGAATCAAGGTGAGTAACATTAAATAGGCACAGTAGTGATGACTAAATAACAAAGTGACGATTCCGCTTGTTTGCATGACAAACCGTGTGTGTGATTTTTATTTTTGGAACATGAAGTGGTCCTCGTTCATTAAAGGACAGTTGAGAACACGAGGTAACGCACTGCTTCGTTCTTGTTTCTCTAAAGACAATTCAACATTTTCTTTCAACCATCTTCAAAAGATGTTTGGGCAAAATCGGGACATCACAGCACATTAGTATACACCACTGTATCCTATACTAATACACTAAGAGGACACTAAACTTTGGCTTTGCCACAGGTCACGTGTAACTTCGGGACATTTAATGTGGACTTTGAAATTGTTTGTGGAAAGTACAAGCATGTATCTGGTGCCTTTGATGAAACCAATCAGCCTAAACAAAAGGCACATTTTTCATGTTGGTAAGGAAACATTGCTCGTGTCCTTGAGGGTTTTTCTTTCTAGTCAAGGCTCAAATCAGGTGCACGTGACATTTAGGTTGGTCACTCGTCAATGGACACTGTTAGCTGGTGGACAAGATCATTTCTGGTGAGTGACGTGTATTGTCCAGCTTGTACTTTGACAATTCTTTTTTTTTATTCTGCACAGTGATTTAAAAGACTGTTTGAATGTTTGGACTTTAGGTGGGAGCTGAAATCAGCTGTTAAAAGATGGAGTGAGGACCCGACTTGGCTGTTACATGCTTCTGAATATAAATATATATGAGGTAAGTTGAAAGTTCTTGGCTTGGATGTTCTCACTGGCATCAGCCTTCCACCAGCTGTGGACAGGGGACAGAGGACCAGGACAGTACCGTCCCTGCAGGATCAGCACCTTGGAGAGCACCAGGCTGCACTGTGTCTGCATTCATGTGCATGTCAACCTCCTGCTTCTGTGAGTCGGCGTGTGAATTTCACTCTGTGGGAGAAAAGGTGCAGCAGTTAAAATGCTGACTGCAGTAAGTCTTCATTCTGTCCCCAGACTCCAAACCTACATTTTCACACACATGACCAAAATACAAGGAGCTGCTGTCCCAGTTCTCTTTGTTTTGATTATTTATCTGACTGAACTTGTAGCGTCTCAGCTATTCGCACTTCAGAGCAGCCACAGACCATCCAGCCAACCTGCCCAACACTGAGCTGCTAATAAAGAGAGCAGATTTTTTACACCTCTTTTTAGTTTCAGACATGTTTGCCAACATATCTAGACTCTTATATGTTATAGTTTCTCTGTTGCAGATCTGATGCATGTGGGGCTTTAATATTTGTGAGTAACTACAGTAAATTATAAATCATCAGATTTTCTACACAGTCTATTAACATAAACAGTTATTTTAAAGCAATAAAATCAAAATTCTCAAAGGTCTATAAAAATCTATCCGGGCTCCACAAATTAGACTCCAGCAGAACTCGTTTAAACTGTTAGATAAGAGTTCCTGGAAAGTCAGACCAGCTAACGGGCACTCAGCCACGTATTAAGATGTAAGGACTGAGGTGATCTAAGATCCGTAGGGTGCATCTGTGGATTTGTCCGACTGCTAATCTTAAATTGGAAATTCAATTTTAAAAATGTTCTAAATTGTTCATCCAGTATCACAAGGGCCAAAAGAACGTAACAATGCAGCCTAATGCAGCATAAGACATCTAAATACTGCACTCTATGTTCAATATAAGCCATAATCAATAAATCATATTCAGACTGACACATTTGACATGTGGTGGAAGCACTGAAGTCAAAGAAACAACGTTTCAGTCCTGTGTTCTCTGCAGTCCTGCCTTTTAAATGGGAAGCAACATTGTAAAGCACTTAGTCCAGTAAGGTGGGGAAGCGTTATGCAAGTACATCTCCGACCTAAAGCTTCAGACTCACTCATACAGTATGTGTACTCGTACAGATGTGTAGCAGCACCCGCATGACTGCAGGTGGTTGTTAAAATCGCATCCCTTTGGTTCTAGATACAATCTGTCACTTACAAAGGCACCAAAGTGCAGCTGGCATTGTGAAATTAGTATTTCAAGAAAAAGTCTAAAATTCTGCATTACAATTGCACAAACATCGAGCTTTGGTGGGTTTTAGGCACAAGGACCAGCGCTTGACGTGGAACAGCAAAGGTGCCCATACGCTCTGAGGTGGGGTGGAGGATCCAACGATCACCAGTAGGCTAACATTTACAATGATGACACTTTAGCACGTTCATAGTAATAATTAAATACGACTGGTTGGAGCGGTTTAGGCTGTATGATGCAAATTTTACAGCCCAGTTTTATTTCTCTACCAGTCGTAACATGACGTGGTGACAGTAGCAGCAGCACTTGCTCTGCAAGACATCGCAAGAATAAAACATGAATCATTAAAAAAATGTAAAAAATAGAAGCTGGAAATAAGGTCAGGACAAACAGAATTAATGAGCCACAGAAATTCTGATAGTCATGAATGCATTTAATTATCTTTTAGCCTCATTTTATCACTTGCACCTGATTTTTAATCCAGATACACACAGATAGTCGTGTGGAATCACACTGCACATGGAGGAGAAATGTTTCATGCTGCATGAAGAAGGTTCTTCAAATCATCTGATCACATTGATTGAGAAATAACAGGGTTCTGTGTGCAGTAACACAGGGAGCTCGCTGCGTTACAGAGGCAGGGACCCTGCACTTTTACTACAACGTGAGTCGGCCACATGGGGAGGGTTATCTAACTGACCCTACCTGCAGCTGTGAGACAAAGAGGAAAGTTTACAAGTGCTGCAATCAGTCCCCCCAGGAATTCATAAGGTCGACAAGTCAACATTTATAGTAGTTAAACTGATCCCCCAGAAATTCTGTCTGACTTTGCAACATGCATAACAATTTTTTTAGAAAAGCATTTTAAGGGGCCATAAAAAAAGGTCGGCAAAATCCTGGAAGTTTGGACCCACTCAGCATTATGTGATATACACCGTGTACAACCAACATGCTTACAGCTGGTTGTTTTATGCTGCAGAAGGAAACATAATGGTCTCGTGTGTTTGGGAATTCTGCAAATATCACTGCTGCAGGTTCGGCTGCAGCTCCTCTCCAGCAGGGAACAGAGAGTCACTACTACTAAAATAATACGACGCAACAAACTGTTCTCACTGATATTACTTTTGCATTACATGGCCGGTCAAACAGCAAAAAACCAGCAGGGCTTGAATGCACAAGTTCTGCCTGCTGCAGAGGTTACATTCATGACCATTATGAAAATTATATTTCAAAGAGCAGAGGGAGAAACATGTGCACACAGTGTGTGTTAGTTGTGATGCTTTGCTAGAACTTTTAGCACAAATGGAACAAACATTTGTGTTTCTGTAAGTCAGTTGAGTCACGTGTGATTTTTCCACCCAGGCACCAGTGATAAACCACGTGTGAATTTATCACTGGTGAAATTCTGAAATCTGTGACTAATATATGATTTTAGTTTTTCTAGATTTCACATCTGAAGATGACACATGCTTAAGATCATCATGTATCAGGTGGATTTGATTACACATAAAACACACATTTCATACAGCTTAAATATGTCTGAAATAAATTCACATTTTTCTGAACAGTGAGGATTTTGTGGCTGCTAGCCTGAAGTTTATAATTATACTTAAGTTTATTATAATTGGGTAGTTAATCCTAAATTCAACAGCAACAACAGGGAAGCAGCTGGCAGCTTTACTGGGATTTGCGAGAGCCACTGGTTGATAATGAACAATTCTTTTTCTACTACTTCTTTCTTCTATGACTAACAAATGGCCGGTGCCTTAAGGAGATGGAAGAGTAGAAATGCTTCAGTGGGAAGAGGTGAAGAGACCTGGTACTCAAAGAGATGAGAGCCTCACTTACAAACACAAGACGGGCAGCTATTTTCAGTCAAAAGAAAATGTCGGCCCACCACTGGGGAGCACGGAACAAAAAGAAGGAGAGGTTCAGTACATTTTGTTCTTAATTCACTGCATTTTAAACAAGAGGAAAGAGAAAATCTCCCTCCACCCTCCAGCAGAAATAAAATATATGCAAACAACACAAGATTTACATGCACAGTAAGAGGAGGCCACTGTGATAATGGGTACAGTCTTACCCATAATCACAGGAACAACAAGTATGGGGAACAGCTGGAAATCAGCCGCATCACAATCAAAGCACAGTGTCCTCTGGGTCGTAATGGTTTTCATACAAAGCTTATGCTGTGTGGGAAAAACAAATGGAGTGAGGCGGGGGAGAGGGTGGACTCCAAGTTTGGTTAAAGCAGACAATGGAAAAGTTAGCCAGAAAATAAAGGCCTCGTCTCTTCAGTGGTCATAACTCCAGGGTACTCATTATTAGTAGTATTTCAGTGTGCTACAGTGTGTATTGGACTTTCATTTAGTAGTAACGTCTCACCTACCTTACACCATATTCCTGTGGAGAAGTGGTGAAGTGTTGAGCTCCTGTGCAACGTAACCGAACACCACAGCCAGCGAGGCTCACGCTTCTGACCAATCAGGGAATTTCAGTAATTCCAGCTTCATTAGTAAGTTATGCAGGGTAATGAAGTGTAGCAGATGGTAGAAGAGCCCAGCAGAGCAGGAATAAGGAGGGGGAGGGATGGGGCGGAGCAGAGTCAGTAGATTTGAACTGCTTGGATGCAGAAGTCTGCAGGATCAAATCCCAGTCTGCTACACGTTTGTCAGAATGTGGGAATCCGAATCTACAGAGCGACAGGTAGCTCTCAACTCACAAGTGGAGTCAAACTTTTAAATACTATTTTACTACATTATCTCTCAAAGTGTAAGTACACAACAAAATACTAAGCACGTGAATAGAAGTGAATAGAATACAATCGTGCACAGAGTGAGAAGAGAACGTGGTGACTCCTCGTGCAGGCTGCACTACTGTCGTTGAAGCTGGGAGAGATGCAGCAGTGATCGAGTGGGAACAGTGTGAATGTATTCCACCGAAAGCTGTCCTTACTCTCAGACGAGCTCTCTAAGACAAGAGACGTGTCCGTCCCACCTGCCATCTTGGGCGGGGGGGGTTGAATTGAATTGAATTCAAATCCTACTTTCACATTTTGTGAATCACCGCACTCTCAGGTGCTTGACTGCAGCGCTTCGGTTTCACTGTGTCATCTTAGAGGGAACATCGTGTCCCCGCAGTCTAAATGTATTCAACGCAGAAAAGCCTCCCAAAGATGGTCTGGGACATCTCTCCCACCCGCAGAGATTTTCACAACTCCACTCCTTTTTTGTCTCTGTGTGGGAGGTAAACACCATCTTCAAATATGGAGGCAGAGTGTGAATACCAGGCTCAAATATAGAAGCATGAGCCAGCTCTCTGGCCAGACGGCACCAGATGGATGGACAGGATATGGGAGTATAGCGGCTTATAGCTCCTAACACAGTATAAGCCCTTTCCCGTCCTGGGCCTATTACACTGACACATACTGTCTGAAAATAGTTTCAGAAAAAAATGATTCTTATGTGGAATGTTCGATATCATTTTAATACACAAATCAGCTGTGTTGATGTAAACGCTATTATTATAAAATTCATTCAACAATGATCCAAAAATGATGACATATATCAGGAAGACGTATTACAGCATAAAATGAGACCAGATATGTTGCTGCAAGATCAAATAGTTTGACCTACAAAAAAAAAAAACTGTCTGCTAACATTTCACTATCAACATATTTGCAACTCAACATTTACGTTACATGACAACACAGGAAACGTAATGTGGTGACGGAATCGTGTTTACAGTTCTTAGGAGACAGGGTTGGACTGACACTGGCAAGTGGTGATATACAGTAACTGAAATGTCACCTGAAGTTCACTTTGTTTTTTCCTGTGCAGACTCTACTGTCCATGTTGTCCATCTACAGTCCACCAGTCTACAGTCCATCTCTTTTTGCCGTTTTATTCTTTTCAGAAAAACTTGCTTCATTTATTAAACACCAGTCGCTGCCGTGTGATGTGTGATAATTTCTGTTCTCATGTGATTTGTTTTAATGTCATGGATTGATGAGGGTTCCACTGTCCAGCAACTCATACCGGAAGCAAAACAGTGTAGTATTTGTATCGGCAAGTACTCTAATGAAAGTACTTGCGCATCCACTTAGCAAAGCTTGTGCTTGTTTATTTTGGTTTTAATTCTTCGTACATTCACACGAAGACGCGCACTGATGCTCTGCCAGTGGTTAGGTTAGAAAACCATGATGGTCATGGTGTAAAAAGTTTAAGTGATATTATTACGAATGATTGAAATCTTTTGGGCAACTACATATACAGTTAGTGCTTGTTGAGGGGAGACGTGCAGACACTGAGGACAGCTGTTGGACAGGAAAGGACTGTTGACATTGACTCAAATGGGCAGAAAAAATGTGCCACAATGAGATGGTTCAGTTTGACAGGTGTATGAGCCGTTTTCCACTGTTTTCAAACCTTTTTCTTCAGCAGTAGAAGTTGCATCATTGTACTGAAACAGAATGAAAAATCAGGCCTCAAAACTGACGTGTCTCACGGGGCAGTCCATACGAGACGGCAGCTGCAGCAGAGACACAATCTGTCTCCGTCGCAGTTTGCAGTGGTCCCATTAGCGACAGATCCTGGCCACAGTCAGGGAGCGGAAACAACGCCACCTTCGCTTTTCAGCACACTGCCAAGAGCTGCGGAATTCGGTTTGGCTCCTGGTCGGACAAACTATTTTTCCTTCTAATTTGAAAGTTCCTGACACAGAGCATAGTGGAAGCATTCACTTTACTGCCAACGTGGCGAGAAGATCCAACGCAACATGTGAAATGTATTGTTCTCAGTGCACAATGAGCTTAGAGGTAATTAACTCAGGACATGATGTGTTAGCTACAGCTCACACTGTACATTCACCCCTGTTCCATCCGATAGTGAATGTTTATTCTGGCTAAAGTGTGGAGCGGCCATGAGCAGACGAGGAGAACTGTCACCCACTGCAGCACAGCGTCTGCGTTTCAGGTTGACTAAGTTATGAGTCAGAAAACGGTGCAACATTCGGAGCAAAGTTTCTCTTCACAACCCAATGATGTGTTTGAATATTCATACATCATTTACGTGTGTGTGTGTGTGTGTGTGTGTGTGTGGATTTCATATTTTAAATCTGTCTGTACGTGACTCAAATGAGACTTAAAACACTAATACTTCCAAATCTGACTCATCAGACGTTTGATTAAAAATCTTTTGAAACACAAACACCAAATGAATATTTACACAAACTTAACCTAACGTGATAATGGAACAAACTAACGATTTTACCATATATGGGAAGAGAAAACGGGGAAAAAGGTTCAGGCCTTGTGTCCCACACAAAGCAGAAGGCTGTTAAATGTGAAGCACAGAATGAAAAGAGGGATATTTATCTCCAAGACGGCTCCAGGGAGAATCAGAGGACAACAGAGGGAGAAAGAGTGAGCGTTGGTATCACAGAGGTCCAGGTTGTCTCTGTCGGCCCTCAGAGACGGAGAGGTGAAAAGGCTAAGGACAAAGACAGAGACAGGCTTTGTTTAGTTTATCACACACACACACACACACACACACACACACCTGCTGCTATTAGACACAGCAGAGGACAAAGTTGTAAAGCAAACACACAGCAGCAGCTGAGTGTGATGAATGGGGAGGTAACACTGGCCTGTATTAGTTTCCTCTGTTTAGGCCTGTTCTTGTTTTGCATCACACTCAAACACACACCCCACCAGGGTATCGTGGTGCTTTCATCTCCAGAATCGTCTCACCAACCCGACACATAGTGAAAACCGTAATTATGGCACAGATCCACAAGAAACCAATGAAATCATGTGACCAATGACGTCCAATCATCACCAGCGCTTCAGAAAGGCTTCACGGGGTCTCAGAGTTAGCGGCTAACTTAGGCACATGAGTGGTGTAATAGCATAGAGAAAAGACATCAATACCAGATTATGACTTATTACATATCAACTATGAAGTAAATTAGAAGAAATTTAGAGAGAGCAAACAAATTATAGCACATAAATGGGCCCATTCATTATCACCTGCTTATCGTTATTTGGGTTGTGGTAGTAGGTTTAGTAGCTGGTGGGATTCTGAGACATTCCCAGTCCATACGAGATACGTAATCTCTGTAGCATGATCTGGGTTTCCTACAAGTGGACAAGACCTTCGATGGGAGGCACAATGGAAGCATTCTTGCTGGACGGTTTCTTTCAGCGTAAAGCAGAGGTGTCTTTACTCAAAGCTCCCTTTTTGTAAAACATCAACACGTCTGTGTGGTTTCTAACCTGAATGATTTATCTATTGTCTTTCTGCAGGTCAGAACTCACAAACACAGGAATGTTAATTGTCCCACTGATGTGTCCAGCACTTGATGACAATAGAGCCGCTCAAAAGCAGTTTTGACTTCTACTGCTGTCGTTTTGATTAAATTAATATTTGAGTGACGTGAGACTGGGTTATCAAAGGTTCAATCTTTGGCAACCTGTCTTTTTTCCAGACATCAGAACAATTTCTGCAGGTGTGGAAAATGCCTCCCTGAGTCAATTACATCTCCAAACTGGTGAACCTGAACTGTCTTCTGTGCTTGAAGAGTCCTCCAGCCTGCAGGAAGTGAAATGGTTTCCCTCCTGTTAGAATGTACCACCATGCGCATCCTTTAATCCCCACTGCAGGACTCAAGAAGGCCGGGATGTTAATCGTGTCCTTTAATGAAGCGGTTTGCTTCCTGACGAAGAGCCAGATGGTGTTAAAGGACACCTCCGCTCTCCTGCCTCAGAACATGAACCCATACAGTGGTACGGCAGCAGTGCTGAGCAGGACGTCCTGCAGGTAGACACAAACAGCTTGATGGTTGCGTGTTTGACTGCGGAGATAAGGATGGGAGCACATGTGATCCTTCTCGAGACAAAAGACATGAGACACAGGTGAGCGGCCACTGTGGGGTTGGGGGAGTGGAGGGGTGGCACGGTGTGTTTTGGAATGCAGCACCACTGATCACTGAGTCAGCCCAGAAATAATTTCAGAGAGGATTTTCACTTTGTGCTGATTTACTTTCCTCACAGCAGCACAGACTGTCACTGCACTCAGGTGAATGAATTTCAGCATCACCACGTTGGATGAATGGGTCGAGCAGTTTAAATATTCATAAATGTCTATATTTGTTATTGCTGCTCGAGGGTGAATCCATATTACAAATCAGAGAGTTCCCGTTCCTATAACTCACCGACGTGTATGAGTCCTTTGGGGACGACCCGTTGAAAAAGAGTGGCCGTCCTCTCTGCACTCATCAGTCAAACAGGAGGCCTTGTCCTTCAATGATAACGTGTTTATGTTAGCTCTATGCAGCCGTGAAATGTTTGGCGCGTGTGCTTTGTTGTCACTGAGGATGAGGAATGAAGGAAACTCTTTAACGGGTTGGATTCCACCAACTGCCCATCACTCGGTTGAGTGCTTTGTCCAAGGACACGAGGACTGAATCAAAATGACCTATTTAAAACACATAAACACATCGTGTGAAGCTGGGAATCGAACCACTGACCCTGTTATAGTGCAACATCTGCTAGATTCTACAGGATACAAGTGGTGTTGAAATCATGATCAATACTAGTGACTCTGAGCCAGTTGTGAAGAAGACAAAAACACGATCCGATCAGTAAGCGAGTTCCCCCTAGAAAAGTCACAGCACTGTGCTGTTCAACTGTGGCCCAACCAAAGCATCCTGCCGACTTCATACGCTAATCATGGGTCAAACTATCTGAAAACTATCATCAGCTCACATCGGATTCGATTAGTGCCGATGATGTAATTGCACGCATATTTGGCTGGCTGGTTACTATGGCAACAGGCACATTTCAGTTTCAGTTTCGTGATGAGGGAATCCTCTTCTGTCCGTGTCCTGCAGTGAGACACTCCACACCTGCTTGTACATTTATTACCAGTCACTCAGGATGAGAACACCATCACCCGAATCCCCAAGTGATAATACTGCAAGGGCACATTGAAGGAAGTACTGGCTGCCACTCATTTGTCTCATGGCAGTTCATCTGCACACAAAATCACGTTTATTAATACATTTCTCATTTAGTGCAGTGGTTCAGTACAAGGCCTCCGGCAGCTGCCATGTTTTTATGACTTGTTTGCATGTCTGGTGCATCTGCCACGCAGATTACTGCTCAGCTGTGCTCCAGAAAACATTGCCCATCAGATAAAGGCCTCGTAACCCTCATTTAGCCCTTTGAGCCTTTAATGAAAGTTATATTCGTCTGGCTGGATGTCATTTGTCTTCATGCAGGGTTGTATCCAGAGCAAGAAAAAGGGAATTTTGCAAAGAGCAGATGAGTGAATTTCTTAATTTTATTCCCCAGTCCTGAGTGTTCGGCTTCCTCTCTTCATGTCAGGTTTGCAGAAGTTATAGGAAACCACTTTGCAGTCGCTGGCCCCTAATGAGCAGATCATCTCCACAGAAACAACACATTTGAGCACTTGCTGTTTGGATACTGTAAACCTGCAATGATTTCTTTTCAGTCTCGCTGTGTGAGAAAAATGTTTTGTTTCCTTCTGTAACCCCCCTTTTTAGAGAGGTTCCCTCTTAGACCACTTGCTGTACTTACGACTTTCATTTGAAACTAGAATGCTTTTTAATTATTCAGACCACAGCCACTGAAGTAATGAATGTGTTTGTGTTTATCCTGTACTGTATGCTGCCGTCTCTGTTCTGAGAGGGAAAGTGCAGCATCGTTGTGGCCACGGTTCTTATAGAGTTCCATGTTGGAACATTTACACATTACATTCAAGCTTCTTCACCGCACTTCAACAATCTGGGACAGGGTCCACATGATGCAGCATCGGTCCATCTATGAACCTGAGGCAGTTCCTAACTGCAATGTGCTGCATCGCACCACAAACTGGTCCAATGGTGGTTTAGGCTGCAAATGGAAAGAACTGCATGGTTCTTACAACAAACCCAGGTATTTCCTGCTGTGTGTTTGTGGCTCTGCACTGCTGGCAGCTGTGACTGGAGACGTTAGGTTTTCAGACACTACTACTACTCTCCTTTCGGCTTATCCCGTGAGTTCGGGGTCGCCACAGCGGATCATTGTCCGCATGTTGATTTGGCACAGTTTTTACGCCGGATGCCCTTCCTGACGCAACCCTCCCCAATTTCTACCGGGCTTGGACCGGCACTGCATCGCTGGGGAGGGGGAATGGGCTGTTAGGGGTTCAGGGTCTTGCCCAGGGACACTTCGACATATAGCCAGGGCCGGGGATCGAACCAGTCACCCTGTGGTCCGTAAGCAACTGCCTTTACCAACTGAGCTATAGCCGCCCTTACGTTAGGTTTTCAGACACTGTTCTCCTGAAAAATACGACCATTTGTAGGATCAGCCAAACAGAGATTATACAGTTTGGTGACATCAAGCAGACCGACAAAAGGACGGGGTTGGGGTTGATGGATGTGCCACTAAAACACAGGACTTTCCCACAGGAAAACCGAGTAGTGTTATTGCCCTTTTCTTGTTGTCATGTGACATTTTGTAACGTTAAACCCAACCAAGGTTCTTTTGGACTGTTTAGCAACAGTTTGTTACTGCTCCCTGCTGAACATCACGTGCAGCATGAGCTGATTATTAGATCAGACCACGACTTTTTAACTAACCCAGACATCTTTATTTAATGTTTTTGTGCCCAACTCCACCTAAATCTAACCTGACTGCTGTGTGTGCATGTTTTATATTGTGTGTGAAAGCGGCACCTTTTTGGCTTCAGTGTTAGGAACGACATGCGCCATTTTGTGTGGGTGCAGTTTCCAAAGACACCCGCCCCCCGTGTGACACGTGTTTCAACCAACACTTCATTGATTCAAATGAGAGGGTATAAAACATCTGTGGGTGGTAAAAATGGACGACATGTTGGTTCACAAACATTGTACTTCAGTGGTCACTTTAACCTCACATCCGTCCCATGCATGCAATTCCATTACATCTTGCACAAACCTCCATTTAGACTCACGGATAAGTTGATAATGCCAGTTGTTTTTTTCTGTGCAACACTGTTCAGACACTTCCAAACTGCTCCATAATTATCATGTACATTTCTTGCACATTTCCCATTCTTTAGCACAAAACAGCCTTTATGTATCCTGTCAGTTTGTCTCTGCAGCAAGACAGTGAAACCATAATTACTTTCTTACTGCATATTCATGGGTAAAAGCATTATCTAAGAGCCTGCAAAGCTTGGAGCTCTGATCAGTGAAGCTGATGACATAAAAACCAAAAAAATCCCCAGACATTCAGCTGCTGTGGATGGAAAAATAAATAAGGCAACAGAAGGGAACGCTCCTGGCCTGTAAACAGCACTTTCATAGCACAATCAATCTTTAACACCACAATCAGCTTTAATAAATAACTTAGCTCTGAATCAATGCTTTCAGATCCAGGTAGAGATGCATAATAGGTAAGAAGAACGTTGGAAGAGAGAGAAATGAGAGTGGAGAATTAATGGCCGTGTGGAGATGAAAGATAATGAAAGCGGGTTAAAAGGAGCAGGGAACGAAATCAAAAGCAGGTGAAATTAGTAGACACGTTTTCAGGAAATAACCCTAAAACCTGTTGTAAACCAAAATGTTAATAACGTGCATTTTGACTCAACGAATCAGCAGGAGGTAGAAGCTCTCAGGTGGGAGAGGAGGAAGAAGCGAGGTGAGATGAAAAGGGGAGAAGAGGGAGCGAGCAGAGCGGAAAACGAGACATAGGGACAGAATTAAAACGCCAAAATAAAACACAGAGAGAGAGAGAGAGAGCGGCGTGAATTTAGAGTGATAAAGCAGGAGTTAGTGATGCAGCGTGGACCACGGGAAGAGAGGAAATGTGTGTTTGAGAGCCCGGGATGAAGACGGTACTATGACGGACGGATGTGCAGGAAAAACCAATCACAGTTGGCCTGATCCCAACTTCCCAGAGAAGAGAGGAATTGCTGTTCCCCTGAGAAACATCAATTTTAGCCCTAAGGTCCACCTGCACACACACACACGCACACACACACACACACACACACACGCACACACACTGATTGGCGACACTCTTACGTGGCTTTACAATCACAAAGGTGTGTTTCAGCTCTGGCCAAAGAAAAATCATAGAGGATAAGTGCACATTGAAACTGCTGTGACAGCAGGCTGGGGTCGAAACACACACACACACACACACACACACACACACACTTAGGCATATTGAAAGTGTTTGGTGAGAGCTCAGCAGTTGCATTGGCTTGTGTTTATTCCTGTCGATACAGTGCTGTCTGCATAAATTGACTGTTGGGCAGCCTTGTTTTTATTACTTCATAAATGGCCTGCAGCCTCCCACAGGACGTGTGTGTGTGTGTGTGTGTGTGTGTGTGTTTCTATGCTTTGTGGACACATATCAGTTGGATATTAACATTTTGGCTCTTTGAGGATATATTGGCTGATCCTCACAATTTTAAATGGCTTGTTGGAGGGTGAGGAGTGAGATGCATTAGGTCAGTGAGTCTACACAGCCACAGTGTGTGTGTGTGTGTGTGTGTGTGTGTGTGTTGAGTTTCACTTTTTAAAGCATTACAGTGTCTTATCTTCTCACTGAAGTTTCCAGCACTGTGTGGAATGAGAGCTATCGACTGGGGTTTGAGCTGTGCATCTCTAACTGCTTCCTCTGGGGAAAACGAGGGCAGTGAACAATGGGAAGAGCAACACTCACCTTGTACGCCCCCAACAGAAAAGGGGAAATTGCTCTTTGAGTGCACGTCCTCCCAAGGCGTTCGCACACGTCCGCCTGTTGTGCAGGAACGGAGCGATTCCAGGAGGTGTGTCAGGGCTCAAGAGGCTGCTCAACATTCACCTCAACAGGAAACAAGTGCTTATCAAACTAACGGGGCTTTTACTGACTGCATGTGTCTGCTTGAGCTGGTATGATTTGACTAAAAGGCAACTTTTTTCAATCAGTCAGATTAAAATATCCAAACATAGTAATAGTAGTAATAATAATAATAGCTTGTTTAGTTACTGTGGAACAGGTTTATTATACGTATCGTATCCACGTCTGCCATTCCAGGCCGTACAGCTGCATCCTGTCCATGTAGAGTATTTAATACACTCAGTCAGTCACATCATGCAAACATCATTCTTAGTGGTTACTGCAGCAATTGCAACAGCAAACGAGAAAGTTCTTTTTCTGAGCCTGCGGTTTGTTCTGTCAACCCCGAGTTTCCTTCTACTTTAACAGTTTCAGTGAATATTAAACAAAAGATTTGAGTTTTCTTTTATTACATAAAGGATAACGTCACCGATATTTAACTTTAGCTTCTTTTGGTTCTAGTTATTTTCCTTCTGACTCCAGGAGACATAATCTGAACTGAAGGTTCCTCCAAGTGATGTCATCTTGTTGCTCACACTATAGAGTTTGTAATAACTGTCAACCTGCTTCTCCATACTCTGAACGTTTAATGATGAAAAACTCCTCTGGGTGATGTCATCTGGAGGAGGTTTTAGCTGGAAGCAGAGAAATATGTGAGTGTAGAGAAGTCAGAGGAAAGTTTAAAGCCTGAATGCACATTTACACCCTAAACTAAAGCCATAGAGAGCAGGTTGAAATTAGGTGAAGTTGCCCTTTAACCGATTACCAACATCTTTGAGTTGAACAAACTTCAGACACAACTTATAAACACGAGCTGTTCTGACTTGAGGCATTTAAACTTGAAACAATAAGATGAATAAATAAACAGCTGGAAGTTCAAGGAAAGAAGGAAAGAAACTAAATTAGCAGACTTCCCAACATGCATTATTGCGGCGCCCATTACATTGCTCCTTTCTATAATCAATATTTGTAGGAGCATTAAACAGGGCTGAATGCAGAATCCAAGGATCGGTGTAAAGGCTTTGTTGACTTTATAGGTTAGCACCGGGGCTAAATTCCTGGTTCTGTGGCAAACCCAATGAGTAGAGCCACAAATAAAAGCCACATGCTCGATACCATCATCAATACAGCCGGATAGGAAGCATTGTGCATGTTTGATTCAGCTGAGCTGAGCCACATTATGCATTTAAGTTGCAATGTGGAGCATTGTGTCAACTTTTTTTGGGCATTGTGCTGCTGATAAAGGTGCCTGTGTCGGTGCACTGTGCTACATTGTTCCTGTGATAAGGAAGCAGAACACAGATGCTATCAGTAAGGCAGAGGGCGGTGAGGACACAAGGTGAGGAAAGTTGGAGGGGTGGAAATATAGTATGTAGGCGTGTGGCTGGAGGAAATGTGCCTGTGTTTGTGTGTGAGCAGGTAAGTAAAGGAGGAACCTGCTGTTATAACAAGCCGCCAAAGTCATAGAGTGTGTGTCTCCGATTTAAAAATGAGATTATTTTCTGCCATGGGTGGGCTTTAAAAGTGGACTCCCCAGAGGATTTGTTTCATTTCATGCAAAACTACACAGCAAGGTTGGACAATCTGAAGCTGTGTGCAGAATGTTGTAGCTGCCTGTCAAACTAAAAGAAATTCAAACTTCTCTAAGACATTTTTCTTTGAGAAGTTGGTCCTAGTAGTTTCTGAGTCACTTCATGGTTAAAGGCCTTTTAGTGCTACAGTCTGTAATAAAATGTTGTGATCAGTGGTATCGAATGCAGCACTAAGATCTAACAGAACAAGTATAGAGACGAGTCCATTATCTGAGGCCATGAGAAGATCGTTGGTGACTATGATGAACTCTAAATCCTGACTTCAATCCAGTCTTCATACTAATTATTCACGTACAGGTGGTCACATAGTTGTTTTACAACTACTTTTTCAAGGATTTTAGAAATAAAGGGGAGATTAGATATTGGTCTGTAAATGGCTAAAACACCTGCATCAAGACAGGGTTTGTTAAGTAGTGGTTTGAATACAGCAACCTAATAGGCCTGTGGTACATAGCCTGTTCCTAAAGACAGATTGATGATATCTAATGTCCGTCAAAGTGTCCCTGTGCCAAGCTCATTGTCCCTCTTGTCTGTGTAAAAGTCCAAACCTTTTTTAAACAGGGCCAGATTCCTTAATATGAACATGGCCGAGGGAAACAAGGAAAGTGCTAAATATGATACAGACATCACACCAGTGTTAACAACTATAGGTGAATTTAAGTCCAAGTGCACAGTTCTAACCTTGTTTTGAGTGTAATTAGTGATAAGTATCAGAACTATTTAATACCAAGTTTGTTGAGTCTGGATGCAAAGCAGTGCTTGTTCAAGTTCATAGCAGTGTTTGCTCACACAAATATGTGGATCTGAAGAAGCTCAGCATTTTCTCCAGGGCTTTTGGTGAAAAAGAAATACAGTTTTTCCCTCTCTTTTTGGAAGCGGCAGCCCTCACTGTCAACTTCCCTCTTTTTAGCTGCAGCAGCCATGACAAATATTATCTGCTGGCAGTTTGAAGGGGTCATTTGCGTCAGGGCCAGATCGGTTCCACCTTTGAGACGCCCAGGTTTACAAAGACAGTGCTGCAGAATGGTGCTGCCACCCTGCTGTGACAGGAAAAACTGGATCTTGAACGTACGATACACTGTGTTGGACAGTGCTGGCAGGACATAAATAATATAATAATTATAGGAAGGAAGCCGGACATTGGACACCCCTTCAATAAAAGGAAAGATAAAATATGATGTATATAACTATTTTTGTTAAGTCCAACTCGTCTGTGGACTCGTCTTCACATGGGCCAGTTTGACACTCCAGCGTTTGTTTTCTAAATAAAAAAAAAAGACATGCAGAGCTGTGAAGTTGCTATTGGACACGGACTTTGACTGACTGAACAGAGCATGACGCTGTCATATACACAGACAATAATTACAGGATGGTATTCTTCTCATTTCACACAGCTCTTTGAATCTTAAACATGGATGATGAAATTATGACTCAACCCAGTCCCAGTGCGTTCTCCCACTACTTCGATGAAGAAACAGGAAGAACTGACCTGAATTCACGATGACTTTGTTTCGGCCAGTTTAGGGGCTGTGATTTGCTCAGGCCTCACCCGTTGGTCTCATTAGCAACAGTAAGCTGCTGTTTCGCGTCTATAAAATTGGTACCAGAACTTGTAAAGAAGATGATGACGTGCTGGCATCACATTTGGAGAAACGGGACCCAGGCACATTCCAGCACTAGCTTTAGCAGCATTGCAATGCACGGGAGATCCATCTGCATTGATTAGTTGTCTCTGGTCCTCTACCCATGCAGGGTAATGATGAGAAGTACAGCAGGCTTACTGCACTGAACTGGCTCATTACTGTATTGAGCGGGGATTTGGTTTTGTCGATAACGTGACTTCTTTCTGGGAGCTGCTGAGATGGGCCGGCCTTCACCCTACTGGAAGAGGCACCGCTAGTTTAGTATAGAGACAAGTGTTTAAGTGAGAGTTGACATTAAGGAGGAGGAAATATTCACCTACAGCTTTAACAGCGTCTCCCTCCACCACTGTGCTAATCACTAGTTTTCTGTATATAAATGAATGTAAATGTAGAGGAAAGTCGCTTATACAGTTTGAACGTATGAAATTCCTACTTAACATCCTGGTGCAATCACGTGACGCCGTGCACATCTGTGACATCTTTTCCAAACAAATGGTGTTCAGCATAAAGACTCAGAGATAGGGGAAAAGTACGAGTTCATTTCTGTCACCCAGTGTCCAATCTACACTAATGTACCCTCTAGGGTTAATTATTGGAGCTCAAGGTACCTATATGTACTTTTTGGGGGTTAAGGAATGTACATATATGTACTGTTTGTTCACTTAAGGCACAATTTCAGTCAGTTGTCTGAGTAGATTTGTGGATATAAAAATGCAGTTATCACCGTTTAAGTTAAATGAAAAGCAATGACATATGTGCACTGAAGTGGCAAAGTGCTGAATAATGAGTACAGCTACCATCCAAAGAGTACAAATAAGTATCCAGTGAAGGGTACAGTCGCAGTGACGAGGTGTTGTATCCTGAAAGGTACAATAATAGTCCATTATCACTTGTTTTCTGAATGTATGACAGAAGCAGCTAATTCTGCGTTAATAACTTGCCCTATATCACATTTAATCTGGTCCACTCACATTTCTAAAAAGTTATTCAAAACCTCTTTACATGCAATCGGATTTTGAAGAAATACAGTTTTTTTACAACGTTGTCTCTTCTCCATTTCGTTGCAACGTTGATAAATTATATCTGGTTTGACATCTGACAACCTTAAAAATATAATTAGTTTCTCATTATGTACGTGGATGTCTTATTATTCACTATCAGCTGTGGAGACACAGGCTCGTTTCACCACTGCAGGATTTATACCTTTTAATAAAACACTGTGAAAACCATGAAAATGAAAAACAACACGCATCCTCAACAATAGCAGTGATTAAAGTTAAGTTCCAGGATCAAAAACTGTTTTTTGTAGCTTCAGTAAATCAGACTGTTGCCGGTTGAAACTTTGATATGAAGCAACAAGCAGCAGGCATTTAGTCAAAAATCCTAATGATATTACAGAAGGTCTTCAGGTGGATGACTTTGGACGGATTCAGGCGTTTGAGCACTGCTACACCAAAATGGGAGGGGGTGGTAGAGGGTAGTGGTAGCGCTGAGTGTCTCAGGTGGCTGCGTCCGAGCCCGATGTCCAACCCATTGAGCCACCAGGCCGCCTAAGGACAGAAGACAGAGCAGGTTCATGCCCGGTTGTGCCTGTATCTGCATCCTGTCCACACTCAGCCACCAGCTTGTGCACCACCCACAGTGGATTCATTCACGTATGGTGGCATATCCAAACTATAATTTGATAAACTGTAGCCCAGTGAATAAGGATGATGAAACTGCCCCCATCCAGCCCCAGTTTCCTGCTCCTCACCAGGCCGCTGTACTGGAGCAGACAGGGGTTAAGCACCTTGCTCAGGGGCACCTCAGCCCTATTTACTGAGAGGAGGCAGCTTTGGCTGATTTCCCCTGCTATAGCTGGGCTTTGACCTGCTGACCTCCCAGTCACAAGCCCACTTCTCTAACCCCCCTCCTGGGCTCAGAGTGGACCCTAAACCCTCCCGACTGGGCCTGATTAATGTGGGAGGGTAGAGAGGATGAGACAGAGAAGGCAAAGGTTATTCTTCTTCTCTGTCTCACTTTCTCTTTCTGTCAGGCTGGATCTGTCTTCGCCACAGGCCACTTTGTATTATAGATGTTCTCTACATACAGCTTCACCTCAACACTGATTAAAAGTTCATCTGATCTGGCATCTCTGTCCCACTCTTTTAGACTCGAAATCTTTCTTTGTCACACGGCATCCCCAGGGTCCCTAACTGCTCCCGTTAGCACTTTAAGATGGATCTTAATGAAACCTTGGCTTCAGTTCCTGGCTGAGGTTTCACCGTGTTTTGGTTTGTGCATTGATTGCTAGTGACCCTACATGTGGACATATGCAGCAGAAACTCAGCCCCGACTGCTGCTGGAAATCTGACTTGTGAGCTTCAGTTGCTCTGACTTGTGTTGCTGCTTGAGGCGGGAAAATATCAGATCAGATTAACATCAGAGAGTGTTCATGCTCATGTTCAGAGCAAAAAGTCCGACTCTAGCTCAGCTTCTGTCCAAATGTAATTTACCACCTTTGGAGAAAATCAGCAAAACAAATGTGAATCAATGTATAAGTCCCTTTGTTACCATTAAGCAATTATGACCTTTTTTTACTTCGATAAACAGCCGTGGCACTACTTCTCAACTCAGGAGCCTTTAAATCTTTTCAGATGAAGATCTGCCATAATAATTTGCTGAAAAGGCCGATGCTGTGCTAGAAAGCTGTGCAAACATTTTATGAAAGATAACTACAGTTTTTTTTTACTCTTGGCTGTAGTAAAAAAAAACAAGGCAAATATTCTGGCAACGTATTAGCACCCGTGTATGTTTTTATCGTTTTAACAGTTATTTTTCTGGTGAAACTTGTAGACATTGTTTTAGGGCTTGTTTGCCTGGACTGATAGGGCTCCCAGCTCTCAGCTTAACTCTGTGTCTGCTTCTTCCCGCCAGGACTGTGTTACTTGGTTTTACATACGAAAGAAAGAAAGAAAGCCCAGTCAGACAGCATCAAAACATCCATGTAGAAACCGAACATATGACCACAGATATTATGTCTTTTGATAGGATGAGCACGACAGCCCCTTCTCATTCCCGAGGCATCAGAAAGCGCCACTTTGTCCAGTCCGTTCTGTGTTACACGCCGACCGTTTACGTTGGTGATCAGTGTACAATGTAGTACAATGTAGTACTCTGATGCTTCAATCTTTGATGCCTCAAGCACTGATGTAGTATATAAAGTAAAAAAGCCTTGCAGGGCTGGATGGCACAAAAAGACACAACTTTTCCACAGGAGCCGGGTGCAAACCACCGATAAATGTGAACTCCTTCTCCCGGAAGCAGAGACTTCAGACTGGAACTGTTAAAGACTTGAAGTGAGAGTCAGCGCTGCATGGTAGCTAGAAGGTGAGAGCTAATTTAATGGAGTGAAGTCAAAGGTGAGTTTAATGGCATTTAGGAACATGTCCTACCCAAACTGGAGCCAAAAGAAACATTATTATACACCTTATTATAATGAATAAAAAAGGGTTTGCACACTGATCAAGCTGATACTTCAAATGCGTTAAAACCATCAGATGATTCTTTCTCAACATCCACCACTTTATGTTCTTTTTTTTTCCTTGAGCCAGACACTGAACCAGTGGGAACCAGTTATTTGTGTGTGAATGGACATATGTGGAACATTTTAAAGCACTTTGGATAAAAGCGCTGCATAAGCAGAGCATTTAGCAACAATGCTGCAAAGAGGAGTTTGAGAGCAGCTACTTCTGCACAGGCAACACTGACTGATTGTCAGATAGTTTTATGCTGTAAATAAAATTGAAAGACATACAGTAAGAAATTGTGTTAGAAAAATACCTGATTATTTGAGGGTATGAGCCCATAGAAATCCTGTGTCATCTGTGAGTAAAGTGAGGGTTTTGTTCCCAAACTCAAAAACAATACAGATTCAATTTCCTACTGCTCTGATTTGGGCCTGCAGTTGTTTCTCTCTCTAGAACAATGGTGGCTCAGGCTCGAGCCTATTGCGGCATTCAGCCGACTGTGGTGCCAAAGAGACAGAACAAAAGCATTACACAAAGCTACACAGCCTGTACGCAACCCAACGCAATACAAGAGACCCAGGTCGCACTCAGTGTGCTGCTGTGACTCTTTTGACACGATTACTATAAGTCAACCTCTACTTTACCATGTTTGTCTAATAGGTTACCAGATATGAAACTAGCTGGTACAGATTCACGTTTGTTACACAACCTTTACACACAATCAGAACCAAAACTTTGGAGGCTTTGTGACTACATCTGAAAAGAAAGTCAATTTGCCACAAACCAACTGCCCAAACGTCCGCTTATACATGGATTACAGTGTTGTTCACAGTGTGTTCAGTCATCATTTAACCACACCCCTATATGCCTAAAGCTGGGGACACACCTGAGGACAGGCAAACACTGTCAAAGACTGGACAGTTCACACATAAAGACTGTTTCCACCAACTATCACAGATTGAGCTAGATAAGCAGGCGGATGGACAGGGGTATCCAAGATGGTGTCGGAGCAAGATGGAGTCCTCCATGTGGCTGTTGATGTGGAAGAGGGACAGGGGGAGAGAGCAGGACAGCCAATACTAGTAAACGGAGGGGACATGTATAGCGATGACAGAGGTTTCAGGGATTAAGCTCCTCAATCCTTAAAAAGGTTTCACAGAATAGATCAGGATTTAAAAAAGGTCCAGTTTAGCTCTTTAACTTACAGAAAGGCCAGGAGAAATCTGAACAGTCAATGATTTATAACGTCTGAGTCTAATCACTCAAACATCCAGAGTATTACACAATCCAAGTCCGAACATCCAAAAACACATAAACCGATAAGACAGATTTAGATCCTGTGATACAGAGACAGAGAATCCAGGGCATCCCAAACAGTAAGGAGTCAGATAAT
This sequence comes from Channa maculata, assembly GCA_020496755.1. Taxonomy (NCBI): domain Eukaryota; kingdom Metazoa; phylum Chordata; class Actinopteri; order Anabantiformes; family Channidae; genus Channa; species Channa maculata. The sequence continues at coordinate 26,936,923 of CM035606.1, read as the reverse complement.
CAGCCAAACACTCACAGCATCTTAGAAAAAGCAGGCAGATTGGAAGGACTACAAAACAACAACAACAACAACAACAACAACAACAACAACAAACGGTGGAAGCAGGAAGTAAGGCTGTGGCCATGGAACATGCTAATACTCACCCACACATTTTTCTAGCTGCCTTTCTGTGACTGCTGCCTCCTGCTGGCACAGCAGTGTCGTTGCCTCAGTTGTTGCAAATAAGTACATTGATCATCCAGATCAAAATGAAGGCCAAAATATTAGAACCACCTCCTAACAAAACGCACTCCAGTATGACCTCAACAATAAACACACCGTAGAATGATCAGCTCTCTGAGCGTTTAAACACTGACTCATTTTGTTCTGTATATAAAGACACGATCAACAGTGGACCTCAAAACATCCCCATTGGCTCATTAGTCCAGGACTATGCTGACTCAGTAGAGGTGATTACGTGGAGCCAAGGGCAGAATGAAAGCTGAACTCTGGGCTTACACTAGGAGGAGCACTGCACTCTTTCCCTCAAATGGTCAGGAAACGCTGATCTGATGGGCAGATAGTGGTGGGTAAATACTCCTGTGTCCTGCCACAACAACAGTGTGTTTAATAAGGTCATTGTTGTGTCAGCACATTTTCATAATCATATCGGCCCCTGCAGGTCACAGTGAGCCTTTTTTTATTGAGAGTGTTGCATTGAGAGAGTTTATCTTTTAGAGTTGGTCAGAGCTGAAAGTACTCATGGAGGACAGTTCATCCAACACGAGGTTGTGAAGCTTGTGTGAGATGATCTGCTGTTGAAATAAACTCAAATATACTGAATAAACTGTGAATAGTTGAAGGGGCCGATGGCTGAATCTTCGGAATCTTCTATCGAGCAGCCAAAAATGACCGGTGTCACCGAATAGAGCGGCAAGTCTGGAAACTTCCCTCAGAAAAAATTCACTGACGAAAGTGTACACAGGAAAGAAAGAGTAGGAGCAGGACACATACAGAAAACAAATAAATTTAAACCAGGATGTGCATTCAAATGAGCCAGATTGAGAAGCAGACATAACCACCGAGCACAGCAACCAACCACTTGCTTGCACCTGGGGCACAGGTGAAAACAATTCAGACTGATGAGGCGTGTGAAGTGGCTATGATGACTTAAAGACAGGAAGTGACAACAGGGGGACTACAAAATAAGTGGGGAAACAGGAAGTAAAGCTGGGGAAAGAAGTGAGAGTGAGAAGATCAGGGGGTTGAGAAAGCTAGAGAACAAAACCCAGGACCAGGACCAGGATCATGACAGATGACGGAAGCTGCTCCCCTGACTCACCTGACACCTGTGGTTCACTGACAACCAGTCTACAAACTGAGCTACAGTCACTCTTTTTTCAAAACGTAAAAAAACAACCAAAACAACAAAAAAACGCATGCTGTCGAGTTTTCTCTGCTCAGTTTCTTCCTCATTCATCCTGCTCACCAGCTTGGGTTCAGATGCAGCATCACAGTGTTCACCAACAACCTCTGATTTACAAAAAAACCAGCCTTATGTTTGGCTAAAGTCCAGATGTTGTGTGATATGAAATGTCTTTACAAGTAGAATAAATGAGTTCATGTAAAAGGAAAAGCATCAGGATGTTGGAGGATCTTGGCTGTGGAGGTTGGAGAAGGTGGGGGAGGAGGAGGAGGGTGGAGGTGGGGATGTGGAGGGATTAGCTGGAGAGGAGAAGCTACTTGGAGCCGAACTAAAGGTCATTGTGGATCAAACAGTGATCCTGGACCCCTGTGTACTGCTGCCAACCTGCCACTGTGTGTGTGTGTGTGTGTGTGTGTGCGCTTTGGTTTTCAGTATTATAGATCAACTGTTGTTGAGTAGCTGCCTCGACTCCCCCGTCTGTCTCCCCATTATCACCTTCTCTTCACATTGACTATTTGAAAGCGCGACATGAAAGCAGCGGTGGCATAAGATCATGTTTCACAAACACACGAGGGGCTTATACAGTTTCTTTTTCTATGCTCGCTACATATTTGAGAAAAGGGTGAGAAGCAAAACAAAAAGCCAGTTCAGTCTGAGGATTCTCTGCGTTTGACGTTCAGAAAAAAAAAAGCCTCTTCTCCAGTCACAGCTAATTAGGGCACGGATCTTCTTGGCCTCCCTGAATTCTAGTTCTGAAACATTGGAGCTGCAGTGAAGCCCGTCACCACTGCTTTGCATTTGGGCATGATTGCATCAGGAGGATTTTGCCAGGGGACGCTGGGAAAAATTGAACACAAGTGACTTGAGTTGAGACAGGCTGCATTTAGGACTGCAGGGCGACTGTTGGCTTGTCTGACAATGTTATTTTACCTTATGGGAAGAAAGTCAACTTTATTCATTCGTCTTTGTCAAAAACACATCTGTGCCACTGCTGTCGATGTTATTTTAGTACCCTCAGCCAGATGCAAGGCAGATGTGGACAGTCTGGGCCACATACTGTCTGTCGCCTGATTGGCAGGTCACACAGACAGAAATGCAGGTTAGAACATTTCCACCAAATGTACCAGTTTCAATCCCGAATAAACAAATTTTCCACTGTACGTTGGTAGAGTAAAACAAAAAACCTACAAACACTGACAATAATTTGCGGTTAAGATCGTCCTGAGTTTTGTCTCTCAGGATGTGGAAAGACTGCACTGTCTTACTGATGGACAAGCTTCACTTTTGCAGTTTTACAACTTTTGTCTCACTGACATATAAGATAAAAATGAAGAAGAAGAAGGATAATATTATTAGATATCTATTAAAAACAGCCACACATAACAGTCTCACACATACTGAGGAATATTTTTCATTTCATCATTCTAAGATGATTTTATTGCATAACTGCAAAATGTTGAATACTGAAACATTAGAATGTGCACAGCATGAAGAAGGTGCATTGCTTTTTCCAAAACATAAAGATTCATAGCCCTTGAACTTTTCCACATTTTGTCACAAATGTAAAAGTATTTTATTGGGCTTTTATGTGACACACCAACACAAAGTGGTACATAATTGTGAAGTGGAAGGAAAGTGATAAATGGTTTTCTGATAGTAATCTATATTTATAACCCTGCTTTCAAATTCTCCACAACTTTATCCCTGACCTGTCTGCTGTGTCCCTTGGACTTCATGATGCTGTTTGTTCACTGATGTTCTCTAACAAACCTCTGAGAGCTTCACAGAGCAGCTGGATTTCTACTGAGATGAAATGACACACAGGTGGACTCTAGTTACTGATTAGGTGACTTCTGGATTTTAGTTAGTGGTGTCAGAGTAAAGGGGGCTGAATACAATGCACACAAATCTTTTCACCTGTACCATATCAACATGCAGACAAATGATCCGCTGTGGTGACCCTGAGGTCACCTCACGTGATAAACTGAAAGGACAAAAGAAGTTATCATTTTCCTTTCACTTCACAATTAAGTGCCACTTTGTGTTGGTCTATCACATAAAATCCTCAATAAAATACATTTAGGTTTGTGGTTGTAACGTGACAAAATGTAAAAAAGTTCAAGGGGTATGAAGACTTTTGCGGGGCACTGTAATTCTTGTACTTAGTGTAAGTATGAAACAGAGTTAAAGTTCTTTTTTAGCCACACATACACTAAGAAGGTAAAAAGCTCCTGAACCTGAAACCCTCATTTCATACGTTGTGATCCTGCAGAGAAACGCCATTAAATCCCAGAGTTACCACAGTAGCCAGATGGTGGAAAGAACGGTGCCTTTGGGGGTGTGTGTGTGTGTGTGTGTGTGTGTAATGAACAGCTCAGCAGTATAGATGCCAGGTGACATTTAGTGGGAACTTGGCAACAAGGGTAATTCCTCATCCATAAGATCCTCAGAGACGACTAATGGTTAATTGGGAGAGAGAAGGCATGTGACAGACTGGAGAGAATGAAGAAGACACAGACGAGGGTGGAGACGTGGAGCTGAAGCAGGAAGTCTGTGTCTAAATGCACTATTGCTACGCTACAGCTGATGTATCCCGCAAAAATGCCACTACACATCAGAGCCGCCGTGCAACGAGTCGACTTCTGCTCACAGTGCCAGTGAGGGTAGTGGACCATTGCACACTAACAGAACCAAGCTGCTGCAGAGGCTCTGGTTATCTATAAAACTGTTATTGCTGGTTCCTGACACCTGGAGGCCACCACATCTTTTTTTCGCCATGTCAATAAAAACCCCGGCATGTTTACACGGCAGGCTAAAAGATATTTTGTATTCACCACCAATCCGCTTGAGCCGTTCCTGTTAATGTGTCCCCAACATTCACTGCCCGTCCTACACCCACTCCACTCCACAACGTTGTTGCTGTCCTTAACTATTTATCTGTCCCCTTCTTCCCAGCAGCGGTAGAAAGACATGATGACAGAATGAAGAGAGTGAGCAACAGTAGAGAGAACAAATATGCAAATCAGAGAAATCAAATCATTTCATTTCTAATCTGCAGCATATTTTTAATATTCTGTAAAAGTCTGTTTTACAAAACAGAATTAGTTTCAGCACTATTGTTGTTAGACTCGATTTTCTGACACATCTCCCATTTGTGCATTGAATTATTTTTGTGGTACATTTAATATAATAGGAAAAGTTGGCAGCGACTGATTTTACAGGAATAAATCATTTTGTGTGTGCATTCAACATTCGTGCACTTCTACAGCCTGTTTGTACACCTGCAAGGCGACGTGCAGGTACGAGTGTGCTCAGCGTCATGAATGTGTGTTTCTGTTCGTGTGTGTGTGTGTAGTGCCATGAATGTGAGTGCAGGCCTCCTGCTCTGAGATGAATGAGAGGGCAGATTGTGTTGAAGCTGATGAAGTGGCCCGATGCCCATCAGATGGCTGCTGATAGGCTGATGGATGCATTGCAATTTTAAGGCAGCAGCCGTGATGACGAATGCGGTCGGGTTTTTAAAGCAACGCGAGACTCTTATTGTTTATTGAATTAGTTGATTTATTTTGTACTTTTATTTTACCAGTGCTGTGTGTGTGTGAGTGTGTTTAATGATACTTTCATCAGTAGCAGAGAGACTATTAGCTCAGGCTGTTTTCGTCGGGCTATTGATTGGTTGATACTAATTAGGGAAACACTTTCTGCCACTCAGACTTTACACAGCTTCACAACAATTAGTGATGAATAATCTGCAGTAATGTGAGGATTCACTCATGGACAGATACGCCTGCTCTGAGGCCCCTATTCCCTCTAAGCTCCAATCAGTACCACAGGTAGAGACTCAGAGACCCAGGAACCAACCAGGCCTCCTCTCTGGGAACTCTACCTGCTTTCAGGTTTGCTGTGCGGCGCCACAGCTGCAGATGTGACGCTGAGGTCGGCAGCACTGCTGTCAGAGCCCATAACGCTTTAGCCTTTCCCACTGTGTTCCCATGGTAACCACAGAAACTACAGCTAGGGAAGCTGTGTGAAAGACACACACACCTCTTCAGCAGCAAACTTCAACTTTTGCGTTTCCACTTTCTATACAACTGCAGAAGTTTGCAAAACATGCTCTAACCTGTCACATTACTAGTTAGCATCTTAAGCTTAAGCTAAGTTAGCATCTTAAGATTCGAAATATTAGGAATCAAATTACAAAGAAGCAGCTGAAGCACAGAGCTTGTGCCTCTTGGGATGTGCAGTTCAAAGCAGCTGCCCAGCTTCCCCACTGTGTAACGCAGGTACGGGGCCCAAACATAAGAAGAGACGCAGTAACGTCCACATTTAGGTTCATTTCCACCTTGTGCCCCAAAAGACGAACTCAGACACATTAAGATCATTAGGATTCACTGAATGTGCAGTTCATTCAGAATATCTTTACCTCTTTAGCCACGCTGCTTATGTGGCAACGATAAAAACTATATGAGCACAGATGATAACTGACTGAGAAGCTGAGTCATTATTAGATTATTGCTTTTATAGACGAGAGACACAGAGGCAGGAGATCAGAGTGGGAGCTATTGATTTCCAACTGCTAAGACAAACACAGGCTTCGGAGTGATGCTCTGATTAGGCCAGAGACTATGATTACTTCATCAATAACACAAATGAAAAACAATGCCTCTGTGTCTCTCTAACACTGGCTCTCTATGGTGAACAAATCAATAACGGACACACACACACACACACACACTCTGGCTGGCCTCTTTCTGAGACAACATTTGAATGTCATGGCTGCGTCCAGTGTCTAATAGTGCTTTGTCCCTTCTGGGACTGATCCCTTGCTATGAAAAAGGCTGCCGATTGGCCGTGTCGCACGCTTCTCTGAGCACAGTGGTGATGTCGAAACCCATGATTTTCTGCTGTCTGAATGGCTAAAGAGCATGAAATCAGCTCAAACATTTACTCCAGAGCAGACAGGAAAAACGCTGACGCGGAGCATTTTCACACAAAGTCACACGAAAATGCGAGTGAATTCATCATCAGTTTAGCAGTTTATTTTTGACAAGCTACTGGGACGATCAGGATCATGGGAGTGTGACAAGTTGAGCATGTTCAGTAAGTAAACCGCCTCACTGCAGGAGGGGTTTTCCTGACACCGCCTACACACCTGCAGGATTCACGAGGCAATCTGCTGTTTGTGTACTGAAAACTTCCGGCTTGTTCCTGTGACGTTCCGTGCGTCACATCCAAGGTTTAGCTATAGAGTTGCTGATTTATTAATGCTCCTGAAGAGATTCACCGAGTAATGGAATGATAAGAGCAGCAGATGGATAAAAACATTTGAGTAAAGGCACTTTAGCACTTAGGCTAAAGAAGGTGAAAGAGAAGCCAAGAAGGTGTGTGTGAAGCACTTCTTCTGGAGTTTTAACCAGAGCGGGACACAAATATGCTTTCAAAGTCGAATAAAATACAGAAAGTAGACTATGGGCTGCAGTCACATAAAGTAAAAGTAGAATTCACGGCAGATCCACTGTATTGGATTGCATCACATTGCACAGGTGGTCATAATGTTATGTCTGATCGGTGTCAGGTTAGGAGACAAGAGGATGAGAATTGTCTTCCACGGCAGCTCTGCCACTTGTCCTACTTCCAATTACACAACTCAGAAAGTCTGTTCATTGATTTTTATACTGTTACAACCAGACTCACAGGAAGGACAAATAGTGTATTTACCTTAACACACAATAAATAAAGAAACATGTTAGTGTGTGTGTGTGTGTGTGTGTGTGTGTGTGCATGAATGTGTGCAAAGTGAAGACAACGTGGGCCAAATCGCACAGCACGTACCCAGGAAGCCACAGGGAAAATGGCCGAATCCCACAGCTTATGTAGCTGATGGAGGAGGAGGAGGAGCCAACACGATTATGACTTCCTGCCTGAAAGAATCCAAGGACTGTCCACACAAGACACCCTAGACGTCTAAAAGTCTGTCCCAATACTTATGATACCGCTTGGAAAAAGAAAAAAACAAAGAGTTTCGAACCTCGAACTGCACAGGGCAAAGTATGAAAAGAAAACTTGAGAAAAAAATACTGTGATGGTACTTTAAGATGAGTCACACACAAACAGAAAACCTACACAAACACACACACGTTGCCCACTACCACCAAACGAGATCACATCACACACACTTTCTCCCTGCTGCTCTAAGCTCTCACACACACTTCACACACCCTTCTTCACTCTCCTTAAACTCCACATCCTCTCATCTTCCTCCAAACAACACAAACACACGTCCACTTATCTGCTCTCAGTCCTTATCACCTGTCCTTTCAACATCCGTCCTACTCACAACAACACACGCTCCACGCAGAACACACAGTGAACTCACTACTCTCATCATTTCGTGCAGCCTACCGGCCCTCTCCTCACACTCTACGCCTCATCATTGAAACGGATGAAAAGAAGGTAGAATGCATGTCCTCCGAACACGTCCCCTGTCTCACGTCCTTTTTGCTATTCTACTTTCTTTTACCTTCACCTAAATTTCTATCCAGCATCTATAAAAAAAAGTGTTTAATCATTTAAATTGTGACCTATAAGCTCGATCCTGAATTATGTCGTTTGTGTCTTAATCTTCCCAAACATCTGTACAGTATCTGCTGCCTGCCCGTGGCTGTTACCTGTTGGCAGAAGCAGTGTAGCAAATCTGTTCCCTAAGCAGTTCATTTATTTATGCAGCTCATTTATGCAGCTCAATGTATTGATTTGAATTTAAAACTCACAAACCCGCATTAGATTCGTTCTAACAAAAGAAAGAATCTCATCAACCCAGTGTAGTGGGGCTGGGTTGATGAGGGAAAGTGATATAATCTCAGAACATTTTTTAAGCAGATGCAAATTGGCCAAATCAAGTTTGTGTTGACCCAGAGAGGGTTGTTTGGGGCCTCATCGTTGGTTGCCCCCCCCCGCCAAAAAAAAGATGAGGGAAAGACACTGGGCAGGTGTGGGGATACTCATGAAGCTGAGCGCTGACTGCAAGTCACCGAGAGGAAGACTCTGACTGTCTGCGTCCACGCACTGAACAGCTGTTTCTTGGAAAGTCTTGGAAAAGACTCTGGGGACTCTGGGGAATATATAGAGTAATGTTCTAATATACTGCAGGAGCCACCTTTATATGTAAAGCAGTGGTCTATACCTGAGCAGGAAATAAAAATTCTAATAACAGAAGGGAAGTTATTGGAAAAGCTTTATTGTAAGAACTGAAAAGGAGCTGCAAAGAAATGACAGATGCTTGGTAGGAGAGGTGTTTGTGGACCGGTACCTTCTGTAACAGAGGACTGGCTTTTTAGGATGCATGAGGTTTTTCAGCTCCAGTGCCCCCTTGTTAAAAGGAACAGTAAAACACAACCCCCCTCCCCCCCTTGATACATGCAAACACACACCTCTCCTGTACAGTAAGAATGAACAGCCTGTAAATAATAAATGCTGCTCCACTGCTCAGTGTGGAGATCTAAAAGATCCTTCAGCATTGTTTTAATAGCCCCCCCCCCATCAGCGTGTCTGAATTGGTGTTTGTGATGACACACAGATGGCCGTAATATTAACTCAAATGAACATGTTTTTTTTCTCTCTTCCTGTGAAATACGACGTTGGTCCTTCCTAGCAGCTGCCAAAAGACACCAACAAACACTAACACGTATTTATTGCCGTTTGGCAACATCTAGCTGCTGTAGTGAACGAATGACCATTCTATTATTATAGTGTGGAGGCATCGGGGTGGTCCCAAAACACAGGACAGGTGACTGGAGTCCAAAAAACTGCTGTTACTGTTGTTGCAACCAGTCACTTGATGCACATCATCTGACACGTGACTGACTTTTAAGGAAACCCACGGCACTTGTAGTAACTCAACCTTCTTCATTTTGTGCCTTACTTAACCCTGGAGTCTTTGTGCTTAGCTTGAACCAAACCAATTTGTTTGCACAGTTTAAATTCCACATTTTTCAATGTTTAGAGCAAAGAAATGAGTGTGAAACCGGCCGCCATTTTGGCTGCATTGTAAGTAATGGTATTGGCCATTTTGCCCCCTGGTGCCAAGCGGGTGCAATTTGGTGCCCTAGATGATGGTGCTACTTCACCAAACTGTTGGTCATAGTATGAAAGAATAAGGACAAACAACCTATATGGGGCGTAATTGAATACAACAATCAATGTGAGATTAAGGTTACAAAAAATATTCTCGAGAGAATGGGCGGTTTAAAATATACTGTTAATGTTTGAGGTTAAGGTTATGTAACAATCACCGCAAACAAACAACATCAACACCAGTTTAATACAGGAGACAAGCAGCAGTAACAACTGTGTTGTTTAGTCAGCCCACTTATCTGCCGCAACCTCATCCCTTTGCAGACTATGTCACTCCATACGCTGACGATCACCTGATTTCTTTCTTTACTTCTATCATAATGACTTACATCATTGTTTTTTGACCGAACTAGCCCAAACATCCACTCATACTGCAGAATGAACTCAACGGAGTTTGGCATTACGACCACAAGGTGGTAATTATAGTTCAAATTTTTTCTGTAAAACAAATGCATGAATGATCACATCCTTCAGACGCTCCTGTGCATTTGCACAGTAAAATTCTGATTGCATGATCAATAATTCATTGATTTCTCCTATCTGTTGAGCAGCTATTATTCATTCCTCATTTTCTCGACACATGCACTCTAAGCGATCTATTTCAAAATGAGACAATGACATGTAAATCCCCACTCCACAGCAAATACGAAATATGATAACACACCAGTTGTGTGCTCTGCTCGACAGTCAGGTCTGGTGTGTTTGGAGATGCTGTCACTGCACTAAAGCAAGAATTGGTTTCTAAATTGAATTTTAAAGAATTGCTCATCGTGTAGCAGTCGTGACACACAAATGCGTGCTGGGACGTCAGCTCAACACCGCCTTTGCTTTACATTACTTGTGCAACGATTTAAGTCTGTGCAGCCCATTCAGTCTAATCTACTTATTCATGGACAGCTATACAATAGATGAGTTGGAGGAAATTAGGCATGCATGTGGGCTTTGTAGAATACTGTAAGTCATACTGTCACTGTGTGTCAGGGAAAGGACAAAAACTACAGTTGAGGCAATACTCAAAGACCTGGATCTTCTGAGCAGAGGGCAATTAGAGAAAGTAAAGGAGGAGATGTGATATAGTTCAACAGGGCAGAGGTCCTGCTTCAGTAAATTAGTTTTCAGTCTCCGATGGAGGATGCGAGCTTACCGTGTCAGAAAGGTCAGTTTAGCTCATATGAGCTGAAAGAAAGAATCTACTTTTTGATGAAGGTCAGGTTGTTGAAAAGCACAGAAAGTTTAGCAGTGGCATGAAATGTAATCGCACCGTGTGATGGAGGTGTATATTGGGCTTCTTCTTTGTTTTCTTTCCCATTTGTGTCTCTGGGATTTGGGACGTCTAATTTTTTCATATTAGTTGATGAATCACTATCATGATTCTATTCACACTTCCCTCCCTTGTTGGTTCACGATTATAACACAACTTACAGTTCAGATGTTTGATTCTGATGTGATTTGTGGCTTTTTTCAGAATTAGCTTTCGCTCAGACTGTTCCAAAGCATAAGCTTGGCCTTAAACCACAGTAGTTCTGTTTTGTAGGTTTGTGTGAGTTGTCCACGTTAACACAAAGAGACACTCTCCGGTCACATTGTTTTCCTCAGAAATTCAGTCGACAACAACAGTTTTGATGCACTTAGCAGAAATCAGGGATGCTCACGGTGACAGTTATTACAGTAGAATGCTTTAGAACAGTTTAAACAGCTGTCTTTGGAGATTGCTCTTCACAAAACTAGAGGGGGAAAAAAAACAGACCTAAAGCTTGTAAAAACATGGGGATTCCAGAGGTGATGCCAAGTGTCTCAGCGTGGATTGATTCCATGAAATTGAATGTGTTTGCTCTGTGAGATGTGAGATTTTTACATCTGAAAATGTGTTTGACATGAACTGGCCTTTAGAGGAGTAATTCATAAGAGGACCGACTGCTAAAACCAGATTTAATGATCATCTGCGAAGACGTGACACCTGCAAAAGCCCACAGCAATAAAGAATATCTTTTCCTCCATCTCTTCCGTATCTGTCGCCTGACTCATGCCTTGAATAAAGAAGACAGGACTTAGTGCAGGATGTGCAGGATGCAAGAGGTGCAGACATTTATTCCACAGCCACATTATAAACTATAGTCCTAACGGTGAGATAAGGATGATGCACTAGGTGGACAGATCTTTAGCGTGATATTTACTTAGGCAAGGTGCTTCTTAAAGGTGATCCATTGACAACCACATAACCTAAGACAACAGTAGATCCTCTACAAGGAGAAGCGTGGGGAGGTTCAAGAAGGAAAATCAATGCTGCCAACTTACGACTCCAAGTACTGCAAGATCCATACGGAGAAAATATTTCTGCCAATACAATACCAGCACAACATCAGACTGTGAAATTGCCTGAGGAGGAAAAAATAGACCCATAAAGTGGAGCCGGACGATGTCACAGTCATGAAGCATTCATTATGGGCCAGTTCACTCACAGCGAGAGGGTGAGGACGCTGGGTTGCTGCTGTGGCCATTCATCTTATATGGAGCAATACAGGAAGGGTGTAAATGTGTGTGTGTGTGTGTGTGTGTGTGTGTGTGTGTGTGTGGGGGGGGGTGGTGCTGTTGAGAAAGGATCAATTCTGCAAGGAGAGCAGTGATGGAGACAATTTAGACAATTATAAGAAGTGGAGCTATCTTATTGGAGTCACATGGATGGAGTGAACAATGGGCGGAGAGCAATGTGAAATAAAGGAAGGGATAGATAAATACAGGGACGGAGTGAGTGCTGTGGAATAAATGTCCAAAGCAAGACTTCCAATGACAGAGGACCCCTGGAGGTATACACAGAACCTTCCCAAACCACCAGATGTTCCTACCCTACGTCCAAGGCTGAAGGTGGCCCCCCTACAGTGGAAGCTTATTTTAGCCGCTTGTAATTGTGACTGTAGATGAGTGTGGGAACATAGACTGACTCCCCAAAGAAAAGCTTTACCTTGCTGCTTAGCTCCTTCTTCAGCACAGCAGTTTTGGCTCCAATCTCTGCATGACTGCTGATGCTGCACTGATCTGTCTGTTAATCTCATGCTTCATTTTATCCCTGTGAAGACCTGCGAGACAATTGAACTTCTTCATTTAGTGCACCGGCTTCTCATTCTCTCCAACATTCTCTGTCAGAGAGCCCACGCTTTAGGTTTGGAGGTGCTGACTCTTATCCCAGCCGATGCAAACTGCTGCAGTGCAAGCTGAAGTTCAATAACACGCATCACGATGGGGGGAAAATTCTCAAACTTTGTACATTTCTTCCATGTGGGTATTGACTTTGTTTAAACACACCCAGAACCCACGTAGACCGAAGATGAATGGAGCGCTGTGGATGATTTGATGAATGTATGACTGGACTGATGATTGGTTTTCATAATAGAGTTAGAAAAGAGGAAAGTGAAGGGGTCGAAAGGGTTAGTCAATCAAAATGTGTACCGGTCAGTTAGTTCTCATACCTCGAACGGCAATTACTCTCCATGATCAGGAGGAGAAAGGCAGACAGTGATTGACAGATGGATGGGGAAAAGGACAGTGGTCCAGAAATTGCAGACGCTCAAGCCTACACACCTACACACATACACATTGATGCAGAGCTTTGCCAGTGCCCAGCGAGGGAAGACGGCGGGCAGGCGGGCTGATGGATGGCGATGTCGCCACGGTTACGAACGAAGCATTTATTCCCACATGAATAATGTATACACTTAACCACAGACTCATTTCTTCCTTCCCTCCATTCTTTCTTCCGCTCCGTCCACGCCTGCCACCCATCCATCCGTATCGCTCTGCCTGCCTGCTCATCTCCGAGCACAAATAAGAACAAATTGAAGCTGTGGGTGTGGGTGTGTTTGAATGTAACCCTGTGTGTGCATGAATGTGTGTTCATTTGTGTGTGTGTGTGTTAGAAGAAAGGAAAGTAACAAATTGACTTGGCTCAAACCCACAGAGCTCCACTCAGTCATCTGTGTGGACAATTTCCCACTTCTAAACTCAGACAAAACTGAAGTCATAGTATTTGGGCCAAAAATCTCAGAAATATACTCTAGATGACCTAGTGTTGACCCCCCAGTACTACTGCAAAGGAACTCTGTTGTCTGCACATGGAGAATGAGTCAAAAAACTAATGTCCAGCTACAGCAGAGCATGTGAATAAAACAAGCTTGTGTTTGTGTTCCCGCCCCAGCTCAGCAGAGTAGACAGTCCTCCTTTGACTTGTCATGGCGCATTTTGGACCCTTTAGAGCTTTCTTTGTTTAAAAGGAAATGGAACCAAGTGAATAACAGAGTTTACGAACTGGTTTGGATTTTTTAGACTTTTCACACTGTAACATGAACCAGTCAAATGTAGCTCAGTTTCTTTGACTCAATTAAATCACTCTGGGTCATAAACCATCGCAGAATCAATGCGTTTCTCTCCATATTGAGAGCGGAGTGGTGTCCATCAGTATGCATAACATATAGCAGCAGTAACCTCAATAAATATTTAAATCCTCTTTTTACTGAAGCCTCCCGTAGATTCACAGTTTCTACAGTGAAATAAACAACATTGTTCAGTGTGTGTCCAGTTCCATCTCACAAATGCTATTGAGTCTTTTTATTTCCTTGCTTTCCCTGCTTAAATGCAAGCACGAACATTAAAATAATAGTAAATCGAAAATTGTACTCACTCTGACATTTGCTCAAAGCCGTAGTACTACTTGGTTGTGGCCTGTTACTCTTGTTGGTAAAATCGTGGTTTGACCATCTGCAGAATGGACTGAGTATTGTTTAGCCGCATCTGCTGGTTCAAGTTATCAGTGTGTTCACACATTAAACCAGTTCTGTGGAGCAGTGTCACTTTGAGCAGCGTCATTAGCAAAGTCCACCAGCAAATGCAGAGAATGATTCTTAAAAAGTAGTAAAACATTAGTAAAATGTGACAGAACAATCCATCGCCATCCATCAGCCCACCTGCCTGCCGTCTTTCCTCGCTGGGCACAAACAATCCAGATCAATCCATTTAAAATTAGGGTTTATTAATTAGGGTTCTAGTTTGAATATTTCCTTTACCCCCTCAGTCCAAATCCCTTTTTTTTACCTAAAATCTGGTCCACTGATTCAGACCTGAAGAAACAAACTACAGGCTTTACACTGACTTCATGATGTTTTCAAACCTAACTCATCTGTTCCAGTTCAATCAAACAGGTCTAAAAACAGCAATCCCACCCAGGTGAGGACCAACAGAACCACACTGAGGCCCTTTCCTCAGTCCTGTGAATGCACTAGGCTCACTGTAACGCACTTTGACTTTGTAGTGTAATCAAACTGAGAATAAAATAGTCAATGATGATGCTCCTCACTCTGAAATTACACATCTGAAGAAATCTAATTAAAGTTGGTCACAGTTTTTGGAATGAGGCTACAGCTGTTGTTACATTATCATCGTATCATTTCCTGTTTGACAAAGTACAGTCACTGTCCTCACAATCAAAGGGTGGAAACAATTGATTTTTTTGCTCCCAGTGTAGCACAGCAGCAGACTCTGATCGAACAAATGATACTGAGCAGCAGGATGCGGGTGAGAATGTGGAGCCCCCGCTCAAATGGTCTGTCCTGCTGTGTCTCCTTGGTGAGACCAGATGCCACGACACTAGTGTCCGTCCTTCCCCTACCTGCAGCGATTGGACTGGGTGGACTTTGATCTACTGGCCTCCCTCCCCCTACAGGGACCAACTACACCAACAACCTCCTTCCTCTGTCTTCCAAGGGGTCCCAAGACCACAAATAAGAAACACACACACCATGTGCAGGGACCCTCAGTAGGTGTGTCCAACAGGCAGGGGTGCTTCTTTCATTATCCCAGTAATTATGTTCTTCTTTTGATCAGTTACCAAGGTTTGGGGTTTTAATAGGACACTGAATTACAGATCGTTACACAAACCCTTTCAATGTGCTATGTTTGCCCTTTGCGTCAGGAACGCAGTGTGATTTAACCCTGAACCAGGTGAAAGTGCTTCCTCATCCCCAGGTGGAGCACTTAACTTTTAACATTAGAGGCACTTGTAGGTTAAGGAAGTCTCTCTTTCCCCTTGTGACGCTGTCCAGTGGGACATGTAACATATCACTTTTAAAAGTGCATGTCTGTGTATGTGCTCGATTGTTTTATTTCTCATTTCTCTACTATGTTATATTAGCTATAAAAAACTACAACAGCTTTTAACAAGAGCGCAAAGGGCTGAAGACAGCAGCAGCAGATGCAGGTGAAATAGAGATAATCACCTCTGAGTGAGCCTCCTCAGTTTGAAATCAAAGTCACAAAGTGTCCTGTAAATCTTCTAATGGCTTTTCACTGCAGAGCTTATATATCAGCACCATATAGGCTGATATTAAAGGAATGACTGCCACATTTTGATGTCCAAGTGAGGAGGACAATAGGTTTGAGGAGAGAGACAGACAGAGAGAGACTAAGGCGCTCATGGCAATAGCAGCAGAGGACTAATATGCCAAGAATTTATCATTTCTCAATTTTCACATAATTACCAACCTGTCGCAGTAGACCAGAAGGTTCATGTTCTGTACCAAAGTCACAGCTCTCTAACAATGAACAGCAGCTGTTCTTGACCCAGCATTTGGAATCAATGTGTGAACATGAGGCTTTATCTGTAAAATGAAAACAATGAGATATGAGGGCTGGTAATAATTAAAGTACTTATCTGTGGAGTTGACCAATGTTCCAATCAACCACAAGTAAGTGCAAAGGCTTGTATTATAAACTCCACTCCGGCTGAGTCCTCTACTCTCCTGGGCTGAGGGTTAAATGGTTTTCTCAGCTCTGTTTTTGGCTAAAGAAGAGTGTTTTTAATGAGCTCACATCCCAGAGGAAGACGGGGATAAACGCACACAGTTTGGACTCCTGGCCTGGGAAAAGCTTAATCACCTGCCCTGCTGAGTTTTATTATTAGCAGTGTGTGAATACCAAATGTCCCCGCAATAAATCCGGAGACTGACGGTGTAAAGTTTGAGCTGGTTGTTAAGTGTGAGTTTGGTCACTCACATCCATCTACTGCTAAAACACCCCTCTAAAGAAAGAATGGGGGCGAAAGCGAGGGGGGAAAACAGCAAGTAGGTACCTAACAGATAGGACAGAACAAGACAGGAAATTAACTGATGAAGAGACAAAAAGTAGGGTGGACAAACACAGACCACAGTAGAACTCAGGTGAAGGGCTTTAATGTGTTCAACTCTGTGAAAACATTGATGCACTTAAGACAAGTGTCTTCTCTTCCTGTCCTGTCTCACGCCGTCACCCCTCTGTCACTTTTTTGTTTGAGGAAGCGCTGTGTGTGTTGACATATTGCTGCACTGTTATCGTGTTTGGAGAATTTCACTGAACCAGAAATATATAATTGTGCCTCCATGTCATTAACAGCTGTGGATGGACGGAATATGTTTTCAGGTTGTTCATCTGTCAGGAACATCTGAACAGGACTTCTTTTAAATTGGCACAAATGTTCACTTGGAATCAAGGATGGACTGATTAGATTTTGGTGGTCTAAGCTCAAGGTCCTCGTGCCTTCATGTCTCTCCACATCATCCCGGTGCCTCCGGGAGGAAACTTCACTACATCTGGCACCGACTCACACAGATGTACAGTGTTTGCCCGTAATTGACTCCTGACTGATTTTCATGTCTCCGGATGCTGTTTGTTGTCAGTGGGGAGTGACGCTTTCTACACATGGTTTCCCACTTTGCGTCTATCCAAACGTACCCACTGTGCACATGCTGCTAATGTTATGCACCTGTTTCTTTATCATTGACATGATATTTAATGCACGTTCGTCCACACAGTGGGAGATTTCTGATAACCGGTTCCGATGCCTACGTGCATTTTTACAATTCCCCCTTCTGACCTTTTCAAGTTCAACAAGATTTTTGCATCCAATAAAAGCTGAAGACAGCTCTCTCAGGTAAAGTTTCTTTTCAGTGATGTGCTGCACAACACATGATACAGAAGACCAACATTTCAAATAATAGAGAAAGTAGCTGTAGCTGTAGTAGCCTCGTACTGGCCACGAAGAATGTGAGTGATACTCAAAAGGTGGATTTTCTGAGTCTGTGTTGTAGCAAGACCTTGGTCCTTTCATGCACATCCATGCATACGTTTGTGTTCAGTTGTTTCTCAAGCTGCTTCCCAGTCAAAGGGCTGTTGAGTTATTAAGTTAGTTAAAAGTGTCTGAAAGGTGCCTTTTGCAAGAGAGCCAGCAGGGCCAAGGTGGTCTTCAGTTACAAACAAGTCTCTCTTTCAGGTGCGAAAAGGACTCAGATTCTAAGCTGTGACTAGTTTGATTTTCTGGTTCTTATTTGAACTTCAGGGGTGACTCTCAATAACTATCAAATATCTTCCAACAAAAGTTTTTTTTTTGTTTTACCAACTTTGCTTGAAATAATGTTTGAATATTGTTACTGCAGTTTTACAGAGCAACATCTATTATTACTGTGTTAAAAGTATGGACTTAGAAATTTAGAGCAGTGTTTAGATTTGTTTAAACAGAAAAGTCTCAGCATTGACTTTATAGCAATAACTCATCTTTCCCTAAAATCTTTCAAACATTAATATTTAGTAGCCATATAGATTGTTATATATTCTGCTGGTGTGCATGTAAAGTGGCAGCAGATATGTGTTAAATGAGTACGTGACCAGATTTGTAGCTTTAATTCAGTCTCAATCATCTCGCCAGAAGCCTCCTTGATCCGCTCGAACTGCCAATTGCTTCCTTTAAATCTGATTTATGTCAAACATGAACAGTAGTGAATCGTTTCAGGTTCTGAGCCTTAACTCAAGTTTTTAGCTGGAAATCAGGTTTCATGCTAATTGGAATCTGATTAGTTTAACAGAGATGACTAATTGCTCGTTATCCCCCGTTTTGAGGACCTGTCGTGTTAGGTGAGACACACCCACCCACACATTTCTTTAGACCCAATGGAAAAAGCAGTGACAAGCAGTGCAGCTGTTACACACTGAGGTATATTTTTAGCCTGCTTTGCAGCACAAAGCACTGCAGTTAAAGACACAGTTCACCCTTAAGCAAACATGTTTTCCACTGTTCTACCAATCAGGTAGTAGTTATGACCATCATCACTCTGCCATCACTGCTGTGCTCCTCATTGCACAAAACTGAAGCCGATGTGCTCGCTCCTCATTGCCTTTGAAAGGTTGTTTGGTTGTCGCACAAAGAAATTGATATTTCTATTAACACTTGGCCTCGAGAAGATCGAACATCGCTGCAGGGCCACGCTGGGAGAAGAGGTTGTTATTCACTGGGAGCTGTGGGCTTGGTTGTCGGCGTTGGTTGAAGACTTGTCAAATTAGAAAATTATCCCATAAATCAAAGCCGCACTTCCACCTGTGAACCGAGATTCTGCATCGGTAATTATAGCAATAACAGACTGTCTGATACACTGAGCTCCAACAGAAATGACCCAACACTTACAAACTGCGGCTCTGCAGGTCCATGCATGTTCAAAAGCTTTGCTCCATAGCACCATTTGAGGGCAAGAGCTTCACAGGGTGACTCCAATCACTGGTGCCTGAAAAGCCCGAAAAGCCTGCACTCGTTGAATTCACTGGATAAAGAAAGTTTTGTTACTGCGTGAACCAAAAAAAAAAAAGAAAAAAAAAGAAAAGAAAAGATATGTTGGTTTATTGATATCTCATGCCAGGACTTTTTTTTTTTTTTTTAATCTGTACATATAATCCAGTGAGAATTGTTTTCTGTACAAACACTCTGCATTTTATTTGTATTCATGTTATTTGTTCATTTAAAAGCTGTTTCACAAGTTATTAACAACATTTGCATTATTCGTGACATTTTTATTGCTAACATGCGTTAAACTGAAGTCACACTGTCCAAATTGTTGGCACAGTCATTGAAACTGAAGTGTGATGTGCAAAAAAAGAGGTTATGTTTTTCACTGCTTGCCCATAAAATACATTCAACCATCACATCTTCCAAAATCCATCAACAAGTTCTCGCATATATTCCACAGGATATTTGCAGCACATTTTTCAAATGCAAACACACGGTTGTCAAAATTGTAAAAACCCTATTCAGAACAGAACGACAGCAATTATGTGCTGTCGATACTGTTTTTGCTTCTGCCGTTACCTGCAAAATGACAGTGAGGACACCAAGAAAAGAAAAAAAGGATTTCTCATTAGAAGTACAGTTAATGGGCTCGTGCTGAAGCTCCCACTCGTCCACACCTTGCTGCCTTCTCAAAGCCAGACGCTGACAAACTGAACCAAACGTGTTGCACAGATGTTCGGTTTGATTCTTCTGTCACTATGCTTCTGTGCTCTATGAACCACAGGAAGATTCAGCTGCAAACTCGCTGATGAATAAATTATATTCTCTACAGAATATATTGAAGTCACTTGTATTAGTTTGCATATTGTTGTTCCAGTTCTCTTTGTAAACGTACACTGGGAAAATAGCAGAGAGATGATTGTGATGTTGTTTGGTGCCACAACTAATTAACAAACTTCATGTAATTAAGCCAGAAACAACCCCTGGTTGGATGAATTAGGCACCGACTGAACAGACATTCTGTTAAAAATGAGAAAATCACGGCAACACAGTGAGTTTGATTCAGTGCAGCAGCAGAAATGTGCATTATACTGAATTTGAGCAGTTACCAGGTGCTGCTGCTGAGATATCAGCCAGATGCTTCAGGTGCCTTCACTATAGAGACTACAAATGATGAACACGTGATGAGGCTTGAGCTGACTGGACAGCGAAGAAGTGTCCCCCTGTTAATACAGTGGGAGACTGACTGAGTGAAGTCATCATCTTTTCACCTCCAGGAGAACCTTTACGTCAAGACTGAGCTCAGTGGAGGTTAATGAGGAACTCTGGGTGTCACAGCTCACTTCATGGATGAAGGGTGCAATCAACAATCATTTGCGTTAAGCAAAGCAACAATTCAGAGAACCACTACACGAGCGCATGTGTGCAACGTTTGATGCAAAACGGAAGATGGAGGAAACGTTCATCACGGCTGGAACTCACGGTGCTCTGTGTGCTACAGCTTCCACTTGGCTGCTTTTGTTCTTGTTGACAGATCCTCCAGGATTTCAGGGACCTCTGAGGCCTAATATATCTGATTTTGGGAGAGACGCACACAAAACAAGCTGTGGTCGTGCAGAATTCATTGGAGACTGGTTAAAACAACTTCCTGCAGAGACTGGGTTCTGTTCTCCTGTCTGTTGTGAACTTGAGTTTGCACTTGCTCAAGCGGCATTTTTCTTGGAAAAGACTAATTATAGGTCACAGGTTGTAATCAAAATTAAACATGGGCATTAAACAAAAACTCCATAAAATAGACTCCTTGTTGTAATTGAGTGTGAAATGATTACAAGTTGAAGAGTTTCTATGATTAATCCTGAGTAATCAGTAAAATGTGTAGTTATTTCTAACAGCTGATGAACACAGCAAGAACAATGAGACATTACAATAAAAAAAAACCAAACATATGCAGCTCAACACAACCAGTAAATCATGTAGAATTGTCCTTTGGTTCCAGGTGTTTGTGACAGCCTCTCACCTGCCACGTTAGAAGCAGCACTTCCACTTTTCTTCTCCTGTTCACTTTGCAAAGTGCTACATGGTCGCACAGGCCTGTATGTGTAGCTGTGGGCTTGTGTTTCATAAGAATCAGAGACTCCGTCCATCACGTTGTGTCTGACGTGGGGAGAGAGAATGAGTGTCAGCTGTCAGTCTGGAGCCTGTCAAACACTCACACAGTCTGTGTGTGTGTGTGTGTGTGTGTAACATTGCATGTAAATAAAGTTTCCAATTTCTCCGTGTGTATGGGGTCAGTGTCTGCTGGTGTGTAGGTCACTGTTCATTTCTTTGTGTGTGCACCACCACTGACCTCATTTGTTGTGTGTCGTCTCACTCTGAGCTGTGTGTGTGTGTGTGTGTGTTCAGTATCTTAGCTCTTCTCACGACTGTACTGTTCTGGACAGAGATTTCAGATGTTGTTCTAGGAATCCACTGGAGCCAGTCTCCCAGTTTGGGGGTCACCGCCCCCCATCGGACCATTTGTGCCTTCACCTTCCACATCTGTTCTAACTCTTCTTTCAGTCCGTGGTATTTCAAACGTCTCATGTTCTACCTCGGATTACTACATCTATCACTACAGCTGCATGGTTCTGTTTGTCCACCACTATGCCTGGTTCGTTGGCCATTACCACTTTGTCGGTCTTTGTCTGGAAGTCCCACAGGATCTTAGCTTGGTCATTCTCAACCCCCTTTGGAGGTGACTTTGGGACCTCCGGTCTGTACTCTGCACAGATGTTCCTCTGGTGTTCCATGTCTGCCCTGACTGCTTTGCACAGCCTGGAACCCTGCACCTGAAGTCCTGCCTGGTATGGAAGACCCCACACCCTACTGATCCTGTACTTAGTGCCTGTTGCTGCTCACCAATGATGGCAATCAGTTGGGACCCGGAGCTTGTTTCTCTGCAATGAAACAGTGCTAGCAAGGGGTGATGGGAGACAACGACACAGAAGTGTGTCCCTAATGTCCGGTCTACTCCTTAACTTTGTTTTGGTTGTCGGAAATGGAAGCGGCATTTTCACTGCTGTTGATCTCCGGAGATTCTGCCTTGACTTTAATCGAGAGCGCTGGCAGATTTCACTCAAACACTCCGGCATTTTCAATCTCCAGCAGTTGATCCTCTTCCAGCACAGACATGCTGGAAAATGAAACAAACCGAATCAGTAAAACTGAAATACATTTATTGGTTCTGTGTAGCCTGGTACCAAATGACCCACCAGCCCGGTGGTTGGGGACCACTGCACTGAGCTCATCGTCACTTGGGTCCATTTTACTGATTTTTTCATGGATCTTTGTTTTCTTCTAGACGATGGCTACGACTCTCACTAATCCCTGGCCTCCTTCCTTTCACTGAACTCTCTCAGGATGCTGGAAACTGGAGTGAAATGAGATTCCTTGATTTCTTCCTTTATGCAAACCTACGTTATGGGGGCATCCAGATGGTGTGAGGGTCTACGACACCACCTACAATGCAAAACAATGGCCGTCTTCTGTCTTTTACTAAAGATGTCAAAGGCAGTTTTTCTTTATAGCAAACCCGTGAGTTTTAGATATTTATGACTTTACTCACTTACAAATGTTCAAAGTTAGTTCAACATCCAGTCCCCATAAGCAGAAAAATGAATAAATAAAAAAGCAAATCAGAGAGAATTTGCATCAGCAAAACACATCTCCACAGAAACACACAGACGGATTGTGTTCTATACCTACTACATCCCACCACTGTCACTTGTGTGTGTGTGTGTGTTTGTGTGAAGGTGAGCGGATCACAATGAGTGTGTGTGTGTGTGTGGGAGCATCAAAGGATCTGCCTGCATTATATGTCTTATGTGTTTATGTGTGCGGTTGAGTAGCTGTGCTGCAGACAGCTGGCTGACAGAGACAAGAGCACAACAAGATAAGAGAGAATCACCTCGCCTTCACACAATAAACCTGACAACCACAACTGCTGCTTGCTCTTGTTTTCTCTCTCTCACCCACACACACACGCACACACACACACACAGTTTGTCACTTAGGTCCCTGTGACTTCTTGTCTATTTCTGTCTTTTTTAGGACTGTTCTTGTTGGTGGTGAACCTGTGATTTAACATTTGTGTTTTACGTTTAAAACTAATTGATTATCACACACTGACATGAATGGACCCATCAGGTACAGGCACAGGGCCCAAGAGGTCAAGAACTCCACTGGCCTGAGCCTCTGAAGTTACAGCTCTTTGGTCACGACAACCAAAGCAGAATACAGGATGACTCAGTAATGATGAACTAAAAAGAGGTGGAAATGACCACAAACAGACTCAAAAACAACAAAAAAGTTCCAGTGTTCATCATCCATGTGCACTGATGCTAACTGGAGCTTATTCTTAGTCCGCACCTCAAACCGCAGCCAAGTGCATGGACACTCCAAAAGAGACGGCTCAAAGGTGATTCTGTCCTCATTCATGTCAGTGTGTGACAAAATCAGCCCAAAAAACAATATATTTTGAGCACCGTGGCATTACAAGCAACATAAGAATACAAGTACTTAGGTTTGCTGGTCTGCAATCCAGTGGAGGTCATATTTAACATGATAGTATTTAAGATGGGACTCTCATTGGAAATTGTGGACTTTCTTTAGGCGAACAGGGAAACACTTCTTTGTTATATTTGCTTTCACAGGTTTAGTACCTGCCCAGTCATGACACCAACGTCAACAAGTTCTTGTTCAACAGGAAAGAAAAACTTTCCAGGTAGTTGTTGGTTGGTTGGTTCCAAACCACCTG
This sequence comes from Channa maculata, assembly GCA_020496755.1. NCBI lineage: Eukaryota > Metazoa > Chordata > Actinopteri > Anabantiformes > Channidae > Channa > Channa maculata. The sequence continues at coordinate 26,913,019 of CM035606.1, read as the reverse complement.
ACATATGATTTGCAAATGTGAACCTAACTGGTTCTTTATTGGTCAAAAAGCACCATCAAAAGGACAATGGATCAACACAAGTAACCAAATGAGAATCTGGGGCCTCCCGTGCGTATATTGTACATGTGTTATAATCCCGTGCATTGAAAGAGCTCTGAATCTGTGCTGTGACACACACACACACACACACCGAGTGCATTCTTGTACCTGAGGGTTTCTTTTATTTCTTCAGTTCAGGTGTTAAATGCACCTAAAAGCGATGAATTGTGCCAATGTCACAGCTGTACTGCTGCTGCAACACTGGGTGAATCAAGCACTTTCAGGCCCACGTCTTCATCTGTTTCATGTTTTCAAATGGCCCAATGCTTTGGGCAATATTATGTAGCGCACTACATGCTTTCACCATGTAGCACACCTAGACAAAATTGTAGTATTAATAATGGATTTAAAAAGGATTAAATCAGCCCCTGCTGCATAATGACAAGGGAGTGCGCAAACCTTTTCAGGCTGATATTGAGGACCTCCCCGTCTACAGCGGCACAGCCAGCAGCCCTTTAACAATGCAATTGTGTGGTACTTCTTGTGCGTTCGTGAGCTCGGTTGTGATTATGCTCCTGTGGAGTTGTTGGATTCGCAACAGGAGTCATCAGCTACGGCTCGAGGGCAGTTTTTCAGTTTGCTGAAATTACGCAGTACGTTAAGTTGTCTTACATTGGACAGCACTTGTTTAATAGTAATTGTGCAGTGACCAATGAGCCAAGCTTCTAAATCTACAAACAGTCTCGCACAAAAGATCATATTGGTGAATGGAGACGCTGGCACACACAGTTTCTGCACAGAACTGATATCTAAAGCCTCTGGACTCAGGACAATTCTCATCACGTGTGGCATGTTAGGATGGAGAGAGCTAATCTCACCCTGCTGATATTACTGCAACACATATGTAATTGCTTCCCCCAAAGAGCTGGTCAACGTGTGGACATTGTCTGAAAGTCCCACAACCCCGTGCTTCTCCTAGGTCTTGTATGGCCACATTGTTTGACTTAGTAGTGAAACAGTGAGGTGGCACCTTGACATCAGTTACCTGTTAAACTGTTACAGATGGAACACTGATACAGTCAGCAGGGCTGAAGCGGTGTTTCGAGTCACATTCACATTTTACATTGTGGGCTCTTTTCTGCACCAGCATGCCTGGAAAAAAGGACATTGTAGCGTCGCCTGAGGTGGGATCAGAGCAAAACCAGCACAGTTACATAACATAACAAAAATACTGATTTGAATGTGGTTAATGTGGCTCCCGTCCATCTCCACTTGCTAACACTAAACACTCGTGTCTTGCTCTGCTTGGCTACTGCAAACTTTAATATATTTGGTTGCTGCACATGTGGATGAATGCTGAAGCTCACAGGGATTAGTGCAAAACATAATTAGTGTTTGTATCCAGCAGATGAGACTGACAACTATGCAAATGTGAGCATCCCTGTGCTGGTGAGTAGCAATAGTTTTTATTTTTAAGCATATTTTAAAGCACAGTTATTCATGACACCAAGTTACAATTCTTAAACTATTCAAAATACCTTCTTTGTACAGATCTGACAATGATAGCCACTAAAAAAAAGAATATATTAAAAAAGAAAAACCCACTGGTACGGGACATGTCTTCAGCCAATACACACAAACGAGCTCAAGCTCCCCAGTTTTCTCCAACTAACATCAATTTCTGTCTAACTGGTCTCAACCCTTGAATTGAACAGGTGCCAGTGGTGGGTATTTATGCACCAGAAGCTGGTGACCCCCTGGAGACCATGAAAATGCACCCAAGACATGTTCACTGCCAAACTAAAGTAAAAAAACAAACTGGTTGTTCTTGTGCTGAGACCCACCCATTGGTCACACGCTGACTCAGGGACCTTAATGAGAGGAAGCCCATGGAAAAGTTATCATAAGCAGAATTTATTCAACTAAAAGCAACTAAAATAAACTACAAGGCATAAGAAGACAAGTCCAGGTGGAAATAAACTGCAAAGACAAAGGCCACACGGGCCAGTTTGTGTAGCCAGGAAGGCCCAGGTGAATGAAATCAACTTCCCATTTCAGCCAATCGCGACCGAGCAGGCCGCATCAGCCTTCACGAGGGAGGGGCGTCACGCACTCCCTTCTCAGATTTCAAATAGAATTTTAGGAACGCGTGTAAATGTACACAGAAGAGATCAGAAAGAGGATGCAGTACTTGAACATTAATTCCATTGTTCATATTACAGGATAATGAGTGTAATTTAATTTTCTGTCCAGCAGATCAGTGGCTAATGCCAGTGAAACAGGATGTATTTAATGGGATTGAGAAACTAATTGCAAAATGTAAAAATGTCATGTTCAGAGGAGGAGATTCATTCCTTTTACTGATTAAACTGTTTCAGCAGATTATTTCCCTCAATGTCTGTTTGCTCCTACACTATTGCAGAACCCTGGCCTACATTCAGTTCCTTCTAATGTCCAAGTCCACATGCAAGTGTGACTTGCTGTTTGAAAACAGACGGTGGCTATGAATAAAAGGATGAATGTTAGTTGCACAGCTCTAATCTTCAGGTGAACCCCCTTCACATCTTTACCTTCTCTCTTTCTACTGTAGATACAAACATTTATTTTTTATTTTTTTAGTTGGAACCCAACTGATTGGACTCGGGGTGAGGGGAGTCTTAAAGAGACACGACCTGGAACAAACTGCTTCACACAGAGCCGAAGAGCTACTGCATAGAGGCCTATTAGTAAAGCTTTGCTTGAAATTATTTTGTTCAAAATGATTTCAGTAGAGCCCCACAATAAACATCTGACCCCAAATGATGCATTATTTAACGTTAACTTTAATGTTACTCGTGAGCTTTGAAGCTTGTTTTTTTTTGTTTTGTAGCTCTTTTGCAGATTTGCTTGTCATCTACAGACTGCCATGGCTGCCACAAATGAATGATGTGGTAATTAGTATCACCATTTCTGACATTGAATATGGGGAAGCTTTTGCAGCAAATTCAATTCTGATGCATTAAATTTGTGCTACTCAAAAAAAAAAAGACAGGGGTCAACACAGCCGAACGTGTTCTGCACGTTAATTTGGCATTTGAGTTTTTACACCGGATGCCCTTCCTGCCGCAACCCTCCCATTTTATCCGGGCTCGGGACCGGCACCAGGGTCTCCCTTGGTGGCTGGATGGGGTGGGATTCGAACCCACTGCCTTCTGCGTCCCTATTCTCTACCACCAGTTCTAAATCCTCCGGACAGTTCTGACCTTTGAGAGGACAGAAAGAACTGAAGGAGTGAGCATATCATATTCAGTCATAAACAAAAAGAGAGAAGCTGTGTTATCAATCAACTTATTGGCTTAATGAACATCATTTCGATTTGTGAAATGTCAGCATCCATAGGGATCAATGTTAATAAGTGATGAGCAGACGCACACAGACACTTACATTCTTTGGCGTCCACTTTGCAGTAGTTTAGAGCTGAGTGTGTGTGTAGGAGAGGTCACCTTAAATATTAACACACCCACATCATGGAGTCCACCTGTCCACAGGCAGAGAACCTGATAGAAAAACAATAAGGGATTGTTCTCCACTCTGGACATGGTTAGTAGCTCTGTTCTGTACATGTGTGTATGTATTCAGAGCTGTCGCTAGTCAACGTTAAAGTGAGGAAGTACATTTATTACATACACACACACACATGCATACAGCCTCCTGACAGGAAAGGTGACTTTGGTCTGAGAATGAATGAAAAACAGAGAGAAAGAGAGAGAGAGAGAGAGAGAGAGAGAGAGAGAGAGAGAGAGAGAGAGAGAGAGAGAGAGAGACTAAGAATGGGATATTTAAAGAAACAGATACTTATAACTAGAAGATGTTGGCCGAGCAACTAATAAGACTGTGAAGAAGAAAATGTGTGTCTGTGTGCCTGATAGGTCTCTTTAGAGCAGGGCGGATTACATGGGCTAGATGGGAGGATGAATGGGTGAAGGGAAAAGGAAAGGAAACAGGGAGGGTTCTAGTTCTAGCTTGTGCTTGCAGCATATGGACCAATGGAACATCTAAGGGTCAAAGCTGTTCCAAAGGGCTGTAAAAGGTGAATTCTGGACAGAAGTCTGGTTTTTATCCAAAGTGACTTACAACTAAGCAGTAGACACTAGGGACAACTTCAGTATTCAGTTTCTTGCTGAGGGACACCAGGAGGCCACCGAGCGGACCGGGAGTCAACCCACCGACCCTGATGACTGCTCTACCAACTGAGCTATAGCTGCCCCATTAACCATAATTTGTTAATCTAGATAGTAGATGGACCTTAGGACAAAGATGGTTACGGACAGGCAACAAATCATTGATTTTATCTATGAGGGAGATGAGTCCCAAAAAAGACAAATAACTAGCCGTCCATCATTGTGTGGGCAGGCTGTGGTCTTTGTCTACATGCAGGAGGTGTTTCCACACTGGCGGGATCGGTATGGATGTGGTCACAACAAAGTTCCCTTAACTCTTGACTAAAAGAAGTCAGTTACAGCTCAGGGGAGCTCGCATGAATATATATCATCATACACACAAACATTTTTCAGTTCATTCGTGATCAGGACCCACAAACAGACACAAACCCACAGTCTGAACTCTGCCCGACCCTGCAGAGGCTCCTGCTGCCAAATGTGTTTAAGCTCCTATTGTTTTGAGTCCACTTATACTCTGTGTTTTTGCTGTAATTGTAAGAGGCTTAACTCGGTGGTGTCCCTCTATTCACAGGACGACCAAAGCAGGACGTGTACATGGATGTTGAGTGAAATGGCGAAAAACTAGTGCTCAACGAGGTTTTAGATGAATGTGTTAAATGAAAAATAAGCAGTCCTAACTTATATGAAGAAATAAAACCTTTTTAAATGACCGGATATCAGTAATTTAGTGACATCTACTGACCACAGACTGTCAGTCTTATTCATACATGGAGGCGGAGCTGAGGAGCTAATTCACTTGAAATAAAGCATCTAATTAGATCAAATTAATGACACAAAAACCAAATGGTCACAAAATGCACAAAATGGTTTAGGAATTGTCCAAAGCCTTTTGTGCCAATCTTCCCAGCCCCCAGTCTCAAATCATGCCAAGTCCCTTCTGAAAAACAACCAGGAACCAGAGAAATAAAATATGTATGAGTTTTCAAATGGCTGCCATAAAAAAATACCTAAACTAAACTATGAGTAAAAGTTGTCTTGGTTTCTTTACTTATTTGACCTCCCAGATCAACAAGATGCCTTTAGTGTGAAGAAAAGGTTGAAGCAACTGAATCAGGAAGTTAATGCATTACTCCAGGGTCCACTTGCAGTGGACAAATTTGTCTTTGACTGATCTTCAAACACAGTCAGAGGATCCAGACTTCAAACTGTTTAGACCTGGAAGCTCTATTGTAATCTGCAAGACACCCTCACACACACACAAACACACTCACTACACTTGTGAGGACACCTGTACACACATTTCCTAGCCCTCACTCTAACCTAGTCCCCACTCTAACGGTGAGGACCAGTATTTGGACCAGGCGAGTCCTCACAAGTGAGGGTGTGAGTGTGCTCGGTGCCCCCCCATGTGCACACACAGTCATTCCTGCTATTATTCATTATTCTTCAGTGATTAACAGAAGCCCCTTTTATGCCACAGAGCGCTTAAGGCAGCACAGGACATTCAAAGTGACACTTAAGGCAGCTCAGGGAATAACGTCCTAAAAAAGGCAATTTAAGCAGCAAAGTGCAATCAAAGACAGACGGGCAATTAAACCTACACACTTGTCTTTAACTCGTCTAAAATTCCTATTTGAAGACAATGACCCATCATAAGTGCTGCTACTTTTTTAATGTAGTGAACAGAGTTGCATCAATAAGACATTGTAGTGACACATTTAATAAAACATGAATTGTAGCACCAATCAAACGCACCACAGTCTTTAAAAACTTGCCAGTGATCTCATTACTTTGACTGTTAACATGCTGTTCAATGGGAGGCGTCAGCCATTATCATGCTCACATTTATGGTGCAGTAGTCCACCTACTACCTACCAGTGGTAGGTTTGTCCTCGATAGCTGTAGTCACAATAGCTATACTCTGTATTTCTGTCATCCGCACTGATTGTATCTGGTTTGCTTTTTGTAGGGTTTTTTTATATTATATTCAGTGGAGGTGAAAAAATGATCTAGACCCCTAGATTGAAAACAAGTTTCCGGATCTTCTGGATCAGACCTGCACAATGTTTAGAGGGACTTTTGTATATTTGGTTTCTTATCAATTAAGTCAGTAAATTAATATTAATCTGCCTCGCAATGATAAAAGGCGATGAAGGCAGTAGGACAGTCGACCCGATCTTTCTTTCCGAGTTTTTACTGCAAAATCTCTGAAAACTAATCTTTGGCTGTTCATCCTCGTTCACCTCATTGAGTAGTGTATGTAACTTGGTTATATCCACTGGGTGGCGGTGCTGTGAAGATGACATGGAATACGTGTGAAAGTTGGGGTAAAAAAATAAATACAATCTTTTCACATATCATTTCTAGACACCCTAATAATCTTAATGCCACTGTAAGGAGGCTGTTTAAACAGCCTCGCTCAGGAGTTATTTCTCATTTTGTAGCCATTTTATAACCATTGCTATCATTCAATTTCAATCAAAATGTTTACGTTTGTTTTGTTCAAAATGTCATGAATCAGGAATCATATGTGTAAATATCTAAGCTGAGGCTTTTATACTTTTTGAGATAGAGCTGTCTGAAGCCACACATGCAGTAATATAATAATAATAATATAATAATATTGCTAAATTAAGAGGCAGCAGCTTTAAAGGGTTATTGAAAAGATGTGTTGTCAGTTTCCCACATGTCTCACTCATAATAAAATATGACAGTAGGTAGTAGGCAGGCTGCTGAACTTAAACTATGGGCTGATAATGGCCCTACATATATAAATAGCTTCAAATCCTGATGTTAATGTGATATTTTCACGTTTTCATGCAGTTAGATTTTTACGCCATGTGTACAGTAGTACTGCATTTTCCTACCGAACTATCAACCTTACTTTGATCAATCCACAAAACAGAATTTGCCAGTGACTCCCCACAGTATTTTCCTACTTCGTTACCTTTTGGCAACTGATTTCTTTTTCTACTTTCTTTGTCAGGTATAAAAAATGACAAGCACGAGCAGCCATGATGACGATGCACTGCTGTCGCATGGATGGAAAAGTTAATGTTGTCACTAAGACAAAAGCGAATGCCCAGTTTTCCTGATCTGCTTTTCATTTTCACCTTTATCAAAGACAGGTCACAGCACAGAACTGGAGACATTCTAGTGGGACTCAAACCAAGGACAAAATGGCCGACACACATTCAGCGCAACTGATTCTGAATGATAAAATATCCTAATCTTGATTTTCTGACATGAGTAAATTATTGAAAGCAGACGCAACAAACAGTTTAATCTTTGTGAAACATTTCGGTCCTTTTGCAACATCCTTGTTAATTTAAAATGTTCATTTGTTATTTATATTTAAAAAAATAAAAGCAACTGTCCAAGCAGCTTCATTTCCTTTGTAAACACATTCAGGTAAAGGAGAGGCGTCTGCTGCAGGTAACAAAGAGTGTGTGACAGGTGGTCGCCCTCCCTCATGCTGCCTCCATCACTGTCTTTTCTCTGTGGGATTGAGCTTTCTGACAGGTGACTTCCTGTTTGTGTCTCTGTACTTTCCCCAACCTGCTGCTTTTGAATCCACAGGTCGCATCCCTCTGCAGGTTGTGTTACTATGTATAGGTGTGTGTGTGTGTGTGTGTTTGTGTGTGTGTCTATTCTTGCTGCTGACATCAAAGCAGCACCAGACTGATCCTCCCAACATGACACTAATGCCACTCTTCCCTCTGCTGACTCTTCACCTCCTCTGCTGGCGTCCTCTCATCTTCACTGGCTCTGTCATCCCTCTGTGCCATGCAGCTCTTTCCTCCTTTGCTCCATTCTCTCTCTCTTTCAGCTCCTTTTGCCTACTCAAATGGTTTACTGGTTACGATTGTCCTTCCTTCTTTACCCTCATCATGTTATCTTTTACATGGTCTCCTCTCTCCTCATGTCTCCTTCTCTGGCCTGGTCAAAGCTGCTCTGCACCACCTCCCTTTGTCTTGTTTCCCTCTCTCTTTTTTCACTCCCACCCTTCCCCTCTCTACCTTCATTTAAAAGAAGAAATAAGCAGTGCTCTGCCTAGGAGGCATATGAATCTGAGTGGGAACAGCGGGAACATAATAATTGGGATTAAGAGCATTTCAGAAGTTGTGCTTTTTACTAAATTTGGACGCAGCAGGACACTGGAGTCTAATGCTAAGCTTGTATATCGGCTTCCAAGTCTGCACATGCTTTATTGTAACTGCACAACTGTTTTGGCATTATGTTAGTGTGCTGTGTCTGTAAGCAGAACGAACAAGGAAAAGAAGAAGAGTCAAATTAGTGAGGAGACTAATTCAATGAAGGTCAGTAAGTTACACTCTCCACTCCCTGTACATGTACCAGGGTTTGTGGGGGTTTTATTTTTACGTAATTCATCTTGTAACTTGACTTAAGTTTTTGCACCTAACCCATGTTGTCTCTTAATGCAACGTGTCCCTGAGGTTGTTTTCTCTAACCCCAACACATTTCTTTAAAGCCGTGGCATCGTGGAGCTACTGGAGCGATGCAAGTTCAGGTCTCTAATCGTAAATTGTACTAAGTTGATGTAGATTATAATAATTCTGACACAATCTAAGAAAAATAGGTAACAGAATACATCGAGCCAGAAAGGAGATGATTGGGACAGAAAACAAGTTTCTCCCTTGTTTCAATAAAGTGTGAAATTTTTTTTTTGTTGTTTTTTTTAATCCATAACCACAATATTAAAGCTACAGAAGAAATATTGTGGTTTTGTTCAAAGATGGTAATTTGGGACTTTTTAATTTTTTTCTTTATTAGGTTAAATCACAAGCTTTTCTTTAACCTTAACCTAGTGTTATGTGTCTAATCATGAACATGAAAATGGTCCTAATCAAACTAGTTGTTGTGCAGTGAGATGTAATATTTGAGAGGAAAAAATATTTTCTCTGGAAACTTTTTATTTGTAATTCATAGTAATTGCCAACACATTCAATATGTCAATAGAAAACGTAATGTGGTTGCAACGTTCTCTACATGAACACATTTGTGTTTGAATGTTAGTTGCATAGAAAGGCCATTGTAAGGAGACGGCTTGGTGCTAGCATGTTGCTAATGTGATGAGCAGACACAAAACTGACCAGCAGGGTTTGACTTTGCAGCAATGAGAGAACATTTCTGGCTTAAATCCAGCATCAATTTCCACACCAACATACTGCAAGTCAAAATGGGAACCCCTGAATGCATCGCCAGATACAGCGCACACACACACACACACACACACACACACACATCAGCAGCAAACTGACGTTGATTTAGCCCTCTGTACTGAGTGACTGAGCCACAGCACCACACATCCCATCCCATGTTTATGATTGGCTGAGAGGTGTGTGTGTGTGTGTGTGTGTGTGGGGTTCCTGAAGCAGCCAAATACGTCTTGATAAGAGTCAATCAGAACGGACACAGAGAATGAAAATAAAGACAGATTGACTGCAGAAAGACTGTAGGCGAGACAGTCACCGAAGAGAGTGAGCGACAGAAATATTATAAGAGAGGGCGAAAAACAAAGAGCGACAGACTTAGTAGGTGACTAGCAGAGGAGTGAGGGACACTTGAAGGGGAAAATTACCACTCACTCACAGTCCTATGAGGAAATGATGAGGAGTGTCCATATCAAGCAGAGCTGACACCTGTCTCCCACACAAACATATCGGCGAGTCGCTTAGAGGGATACCTGACTCCTCTCCATCAACTGGATGTGAGCAGTGGCAGCAGCGATGAGTCGAATACGGAGGATAATGAGCGACAAACATGGTCGTTAATAATTCTGTAGCACTCAGGCAGTTATCACGTGTCCATTAAGACACGATTTCCCCACCACATTTCAAAGTGGAACCATTTGTTCCTCTACTACAGGAATTTGACACAAAGTAGAATCTGAACATTTTACATAATTTAATCATGACAATTTAGTTTCATATTCTTCGGTTTAACGTCCGACTGCTTGACCTGGACGCTGTGTACATGGACATTTGTAGGGATGACGGTTGGATGGTTGCAGCAGCTTTACTAAGGCTTTCCAGATGTCCCTCCCTGCAGCAGTTTCCTAGCTCATCTCCTGGGATTCCAAGGCCTTTCCAGGTCACTGCCCAAGTGATGGAGTTCAAGTCTCCAGTGGTCCTGTTCATTAGGGTAAAATGGAGGGTGAGATGGACAGGTGGACTGGCGTAGTCTCAGCAGCAATTTGGACAGAACTGTGCAGACCTGTTGCAGGGAGAGTGAAGAGGGAGCTAAGCCTCAAAGCAGAGCTCTCACTTAATGGTCTACATTCAGACATCGGTCAACTATGTTTATTGTGGGCACGTTTGCATGGTTGTAATGCAGCATTTCCGTGTTTTAAGGAAGAAAAAATCTGCTGCTTTATATTTTCTTACCCTGACCTCCCACTTTACACAATATTTACTTATATAATATTTGATTTCTGCTTCTTTAATGCCTATGCTGTTCCGGTGTGTGCTCTCATTTATTTCTCCTTCCCCCGTCGAGCAGAGTGTAGCATGTTACTGTTATACTACCTGCAGTGACCTTGTTTCACTGCAGGATCAATACAACCATCTTCCTTTTGTCTCACATTGAGCTGTCATCTCCTCACAGTTAGGAGCTGCAGTCTGATCAAAAATCTGTCAGAAACTGTTGAAAATGTCATGAAATTAAATGGAAAGGAAGTGGACTCAGACAAGAGTATGGGAGACGGGAAGAAGAAGGAGAAATATAACATGTCCATCATGTTAAGACCAAACAAGAACAGATAAAATGACCTTATTAGGTTTGAGTTCTCTCAAAATATCAATGGTTTTATTGATAGTTGGTGAAGAAAGTTGCTAATCTGATCTTAAAAAGAAATCTAAAAACAGACGTCACTGTTATTCATGCATTTATTCAATTTGTGTCTTTTACTGTACTCAAATCACTAAAGTCTGTTCTGGATCCCTCTGAAGGATCTTCACATTTTGCCACAGACGCTGCATAATAACAAGGAAAAGAAATATTTGCACAGTACAAACATTGTAACTGTATGTATGCACATTAAAGTACATGGAGGATCTGAAGTCACCTGGCTGCTCTCCTACAAGTGGCCAAACCAGGGCTCACGGAGGGGGACTGAACATCTCCTATTTGGCCTGGTAGTGTGAGGAGATCCCTCTGGAATAAGGAAGGAAAGTAGTGAGGAGAGATTCTGACCTTCACCTGGAAATTTCCCTTTTGCCAAAACTTAGCAGGTGGCCATTTCTCATAGGGACAGAACCAGAAGTTATATCTGGGACTGAAAACCAGCTCTGGAGGTGAATATGAAATGGAAAATCCACAAATCGTACACTTGGAAAATGAGGAGAGCGATGCAGTGTTGGAAGAAGTTCGCAGTATGTCATCATCTGGAGGAGAGAACTGTGAGCCAACGGCTGCCACCTTATTAGTAAAGAGGCCGGCAAACAGCTCTCTGGTGTCGTTGGTGTTGCTGAGGTCTTGGTAGTATTCAGTCTTTGCCCTGGTGACTGTGAGAAAAAGACACAAGCAGACCCTGATACTCGCAAGAGCAGATGGAGTCTTGGATTTGCACCACTTCCTCTCAGCATTGCTGAGCGTGGTGCATCACTGCTCACAGATCCAGTCGATGAGCCAGAAGCTGAGGGACGAGCAGGTCTAGAAGATATGGGGCAGAGATAATCCACGATGAAAGTGTATTGCAGAGGCTGTGTGTGGCTGCACCTGTATTGAGGGTGGACAGGTCCTGTGGTGGGGGCAGAGTCGCAGAGACCAGTATAGAGAACTGCTCCGGATTGAGAGACCTGAGGTTACTGAATGAAGAAATGAAGCGATAAATACAGAGGAAGTGACCAAGATGTTGTCTTGGGTGCAGTTCCGGGTGAGAATGAGGTCCAGGTTGTTGCCAGGTTTGTGGGTCGGGGGAGTGGAGACCAGTCTCAGGTCAAACGTGTTAAGAAGAGAAAACACGTCCGCCGCCTGAGCAAAAGCTGGAATAAAGTCGGCCTTGTTCACTGCAGACTGGCAGTTCCACAGGGCAAGAGAAAAAGTGGTCTGGGTGAGGTGTGCAGATGAGAAACGTGTCGTCTTCTAGTAGAGCACCATGTCCTGCATCTGCGGAGGAGAACGGGGATCTGCTGAAAACACATGGTGAAACAAAAAAACAAGCTTTCCTGAGTAGAAAAAAGTCAATGAGAAGCAAAGAAACAAAAGAAGTGCAGGAATTTAGAAATAAAGTGTGGTGTTTTTTTTTTCCCGGTGGACTCCTGCAGGGAGACTCACTGGTCGGTCTTTACACAAGGAGCTCTGATGCTGCAGCCCAACAGGTGCCTTATATATGGTCTTAATTGGCTACAGCTGAAACCGCCCCCTCGTTGAAACCAACCATTTGTGTGTCTTTGTTAGGTCAAAGGTGTGAACGCTCGGTGATTGCTAAGCTGAAACTACCAACAGACCAAATATCCACTTCACTAGAAGAGCAAACCTTTCTACCTACAGTTCTTAACTCTATTAAAACAGACTAAATCAGCAGATTCAAGGGAAAGGACAGAAACTCAGCTTCCTCTGAAACCAACAAAGACATTTCAAACACCACTTACTTGTTCAGCATATTGTTCAGTATATCTTCTGTCCTAGTTTGGTGCTTGTCCTGTAGGTCTTACCACCTCTGTAGTATTGATACGTTGCATTGATGGCTGGGACTTTTACAACACTACATACAGCAGTGAACGCCCTGCAAACATCAGTCCACCAGGAAATCAGTCATTAGAACTGAGTCATCAACTCTCTGTTAACAAAATGACTCTGCTTTTTTCAATCATAATTCAATGGCTGTAACAACCCAACTTGACCTTCTCAGATCAATAAACACCACCAATATATGTTGTTCAGTCCGCTCACTATCGGATTCGGTGGGATTTCTTGCTCGTTGGGATGTTTTGAGCAGCAGGACTAAATTATGTAGAGACGCATTAAGGGAACATTAAAACAAGCATAGGTGGGTGTGCAGCAGTGTAGGGGTGAGAGGGGTGAGCATAAATGTCCACTAATGCTGTGATTTCCATCGGAAATTGCTGCCTCATCTGTTCTTTTTCAGAGCTGAAGGTTCAGCTGGAGAAGCTGGGCAACACAGATTTACATTTGACCTGAAGCTCCCATCCAGAGCGATTTGAGCAGAGGCTGCGCATGTTTAGAGTCATACCCAAAGTAATATACAGTATACACATCTGTTTATTAGCATTTAGCCTGACCTCTGACCTTGAGGCCTGGAAAATAGTCATTAAGAATGTGTCACAGTAATGGCGTCTTTATCTACTGTAGTCATGCACAGTTCTCCAACTCTAAATCCGGAGCAGCAGAAACTTAAAACTTAAAACAGTATCTGGGTAGAACCAAATCTACTGATGCCAGAATGATTAAACACCTTGCACACAGGTGATGTGCTGCAGAGTCAAAAGGTCAAAGCCCCATTTTGCCTCCACAGAGCTGTGAGGATCTTTTGGAATCTGTCCTGGAAATGTCCTCAGGTCCTGCTTGTGTTGGAGGTGCTTTGCCTTCAGGAAATGAAATACTTGCTCTATTGGGTGCAAGTCAGATGGGTGACTTTGCTTCATTGCTCGGCCGAATATGAGCAGATAATAAAGCCCTAAACACTAAAGAACTCACGCGATGATAAACTCAGTGCTTTTTATGTGTTTACTTGTAAATGACCTAATGACAACCAACCTGCATGAAACAGCTTAACAACCTACTGTCCAAATAGTTTTGAACACATGTAGTCGGGAATTCTTGTATACAAAGTGTTTCCAACAGGGTCCAAACCGATTTCTCAAATGAGCTCGAAAGGAAACCACAGGTAGAGCAGATAAGGTAAGTAGAACATGACATTTTACAGGCAGCAACCAAGACTGTACAGGCATCAAAGGTCAGATTATTTCCATTCCGATAAAGAGAAATTCTACAAACAAAAGCATTTCTCAAGAGGTTTTTTATTCATTAGTCAGGAGACACCATAAATATTCACAAAAAACAAAAAGATGTCCAGCCAAATAAACCAGAAATCCATTTGGAGAATAGATAAATCACACTGGGAGCACAGGAAAAGGTGTAGCAAAGTAGACAATGCAGGGGGCAGATGGAACAGGTGTGCGGGGCGTCATCAGGTGCATGACACCATGGTGACAACCAGAGAACATGCAGAATCCTAACACATGTTGATTGAGGTGGTGTGCAGTGACGCCCAGGCTCTTAAAACATACATCACCTTACAACTAAACTGCAAAGCTACGTTTTTGTAGCGAACGAATAATTTACTCGATATGTTCAAACGCGTTTTGTGAATGACACAAACAGTACTTTTATTAAGGGAAAGTGAGCTGCAGGGAGGTGCTTGGACAGGGGGGCAGATGTGCAAAGCTAAAGACCTAAGATTGATTCCTGAGCCCTGTGTCTGTTTAGGTTCACACAAGAAAACCACTGACGTTAGGTTTAGAGAAAGTTTGTGGATGTGTTTAAAAGCTATAAAACACGTTTCGTCTGACATTTTCTTGTTTTACAGCAGATCTTCCTCTGACTCTAAGCAGCTGCTCTCACTACCTAAACACAACCATAAAATGCTTTACTAACACTGTAGTGCAGGATCAAATATAAAAAAAGAAACTGGATATTAACAGTATTAACATATTTGCTACCTGACATTTATGTTACATGTCAACATGTTCTCATTATGTTCACACGGAACATAACTGCAGTTTAATTGCAGAACGTTTGCAGTTTAGTTGTGTAGGAAGGTAATTTTTAGGATTGTGCAGTGAAGATGTAGGAAGGGCACTGTATTCAAGAAATGTTCAGATTTCCATTTGCCATGATTAAAATTTTTAAAGGGTTGCTTAAGAAAATCTTTTTAAATAAAGTGATGGAAGTGGCACTGCCGCCTTTTTAAACATCCATGCAGCTTGTTTCCTCTGATATTGGATCCTTTGCCACAGATAGAAGGATGAGGCACAATGCCGGGGTGGAAACTTCGAAAGTAAGAGGAGCTGAATACTCAGTGGTGAAAATACAAAGAAAGGACAGCAGTGAGGATGCAGGGACAGGAAGATGTGATGGCAGAAGACTACTAATGTCACACTCTGTAGATGGAGAGACTCTCACACACACACACAGTCATATTTCCGTTAAGCAGCGAATAGGAGGAGGTGGGCTATCAAAGTGGTGGGGTGAATACTGATGTTGTTATCTGCCACACACACACACACACACACACACACACACACATACACACACACAAAGAACATTGCCAACATGTGGAAAAAGAGGGATCAGAAAAAACTGATGAAGAGGAGGAGGAGAGCAGATGGATACAAGTACTTGAAAGAGGCAAAAGGAAAAAGGATGCAGAGGTGAAGATGGGAAGAAAGAAAAAAGAGATGACTGAAGACAGACAAGAGGTGAAAGAGAAGAGGAAGTAGGGAAGGAAAAGATTAACGAGAAGAAGGAAGGAAAAGGAAGGAGGAAAGAGATGTGTGGGTGGATAAAGAAGAAAAAAAGAAGAAGAAAAACAGAAAAGATTACAGCAATGCAAAAAGAAAAAAAGAAAAGGTAGTAAATAAAGAACAGGACCATAACAGAATGAGAAAGATGAGAGAGAGATGAGCAATAAAAGAAATAAAAGTTGAGAACAAAAAGAGGAAATGAAGTCAGAAGAAGAAGAAGAAGCAGAAGCAGAAAGGAGGTGATGGAAAATTAAGGAGAGAAGAAGAAGGGTGGGGGGTTCTGCCTGCTATCCTGCTCATATGTGAACACACACACACACACACACACACACACACACTGCTCTCTTACTGCTCTAGAATGCTAACTAGCATTTTAATGCCTCTCCATGTCCCCCCTCCCAGCACACCACAGACCACATATTGTGTTTGTGTCTCTGCGGTGATTCAAATAAACTCATCGTACTTTGTGAAAACTGCTGAGAGTCTTTAGCAATTCATATCAGTCCTGTATCGACTGAGAAAATGCCATCTGACCGTCAGGATTATGGATATTGATTCCACTCTCAGTGTTTGTTTGTGTCGTTTTTCACCCTCGTTCCCTCAATGAGCACATCAGTGGTGAAATTGAACTGAGATGACCAGAGTATGATTGAATGTTTCTAACATTTCTAACATTGTTTTAATCATATTTCTGGTTCTCAGCTCTCACTCGATTATATCAGAACTGGGCTACTTTGTTTAGCATTGATTAGTTTTCACTTTGTAAATTACATAGTGAGAACCAACTACTACTCCTTAACCATTTGTTACTTCTGATGATGAAAGAACCTTTATACTAAATATCAGCTACTTCACTATTATTATGTTAAGTTGAATTGAGCCATAAGGAGTAGTAGCATCCACAGAGAAGGAGGTTGGAGGCGAAAATGCAGAGGGGTTAACAACAAACCGTTCATACCTTAGGCCTTGGAGACTGCCGAGCAAGGGCTCACAGCCCTGGCTATTCACCTTAGGAAGTACACCAGAGAGGTAGAAGCCAGTCGAATAAACCGGATGTTCTCCATTGAGCCGTCCAAAGAGTACTCTGAATGGCAGGGGAATAAGATTAAAGCAGACCCGGCAAGGCTGGACTCTGAACAATACTGGAAAGGCATATGGAAAAAGGAAGCATCACACGGAGACCTGAGAGCAGACCACAGCAACCTCACTGAACAACCTTATCAATGAAGAGTTGGATAAGACCAGGCCTGACCCATGGATCCGGGAATGCTTGGAACTGCACGAGAACATCATCAAGAACCAACTTCAAGCCAGCTGAAGAAGTCATCATCAAGTATGGCATTTAACAAGGACGTGCTCTGTCCCCACTGCTGTTCCACATAGAGCTAAACCCTCTGACCTAAATCATCACAAAGAGTGGTTATGAATACTATACCAACTATCAGCCACCACCTCTACATGGATGACATCAAGCTTTTACGCCAGGAGTTTAAGAGACATCAACGCACTGATCCACACCACTAGGACCAGCCGGGATACTGGAATGTTACTTGGACTGGATAAATGTGGTCGGATGGTAGCAAGGAGAGGAAAAATAGCTAGCGACATAGCAGATCTTGAGGACAGCTAAAAGTACCTAAAGACCCCACAGATAAATGTGAACCATGAAGAAGCTGCAACGAAAGCAGCAGAACTTAACACCTACAGAAAGTAAGGCAGTTCCTGAATTGGAAGAACGAGGGCTATGAAGACTTTATGTCCTGATTGGGTGCCGTGTCCAATGAATGACTGGCCAACCTGTTTAGGGCCGAAACATTACAATTCCCTCTTAATATAATGACTTCCAGACATGTGAAGTCTGAGAATGAGGGAACAACTGAGGTTACAAAATACTTCAACACAGCTCTTGGGAATTTGGAGTAAACAAGGTCATGCTTTTTCAACACCACTTCCCATGAAGTTGCTGTTGCATTTATCTTTTGTCTCTAACAGAGGGAAACAGACAGACATTGGTGGGAGGTGGGAAACAAATTGGCTCTCTGAAGCTGTTAGGTCCAAAACATATCAAGCTGTCTGAGCTGTAATGAGTTCTGACATGTCTGGACAGTTGGAAAAGTTGGAAATAATTTGCACAAGAGTGTTTTTATCATCCATATTGCTTTAGAATAATCCAGTGGATACCAAATACACTTTGTAATAAGTCCGTCTGAGACAGAAGTTTTAAATTTATCTACCCTAAAGATGTCACAGGCTTAGCTTTCTTTCAATTTCACAGTGCATCCAGAAATTTAAAGCACTTAACTTTCCACATTTTGTTATGTTACAACCTTATTCCAAAATGGATTCAACTAATTATTTTTCTCAAGATTCTACAAACAATGCCCCATAATGGCAACGTGAAAGACGTTTGACCACCAGGACTCTTCCTAGAGCTGCCTGTCCAAACTGAGTGATTGAGAGAGAAGCCTTAGTCAGGGAGGTGACCAAGAAGCCGATGGTCACTCGGAAAGAGCTCCAGTGAATCTCTGTGGAGAGAGGAAACCTTCCAGAAGAACAACCATCTCTGCAGCACTCAACCAATCAGGTCTGTATGGTGGACAGAAAGAAGCCCAACCTGATGAAACAAAGATTGAAGTCTTTGGCCTGAATGCCGAGTGTCATGTCCGGAGGGAACCAGGCACCTCTCACTAAATGGACAATACCATCCCTACAGTGAAGCCTGGTGGTGGCAGCATCATGCTGTGGGGATGTTTTTCACCAGCAGGAACTGGTAGACTAGTCAGGATGGAGGGAAAGATGAATGCAGCAATGTACAGAGACGTCCTTGATGAAAACCTGTTCCAGAGCATGTGGACCTCAGACTGGGGCGACGGTTCATCTTTCAACAGGACAACGACCCTAAGCACACAGCCAAAATGACAAAGGAGTGTACGGAGGACAACTCTGGGAAATGTTTTTGAACTAATGCCTTAGTTTATTGATTTCACCACCACATCAGCAGCAGTGGAAATGAAAAAAGTGAAATAAGCCAGAAAGAGCCTTAAATTCTTGGTTTCTGCCTCACACTCAAAAAAATGCTTCTTGGTCCAAAAACATTGTTCATTTACGTGTTTATTTATTCATTCATCTCCACTAAAAACCTGTAAATATACTTGCTCTAGTGAGCAGCTCATTTTTTCAGACGAAACTCTGAACCTGCAAAGCACAAATGCTATGAACAGAAATGTGCCATTTTTTTCTTTGTGTGTAAAATACAGAAAAGGAAAAAAATGTAAATGTGCTGTGAGGGTGAGAAAAGTGTGTGCGCGTGTGTGTGTGTGTGTGCAGTCTGGACACAGTGTTTACATAATGAGGTTGGTCCGTGACTGTGCATGAGTTTGTGAATGTGTGTGAATATGATGAGGGGCACTTCTGTTTGTGTGTGTGTGTGTGTTATGTACCAAGTGTTTCAAGCAAAATACTTGTGCTTCTATTTATCGTATGTGCCGTGATGTGTGTGATTGTGTATATTTACGGAATAATTGTGTTTGCGTGTGTGTGTAGGCAGGTAGAGCACTGTAGCTCATCTCAGCTGTCCACAGGGTGCAGAATGCACAGCAGTCTATCCTCCCACACACACACCGCCTACGACACACACGCGACACACACACACAAAACAACATTTATCTAACCCCACAAACAATGCACACACACACACACACACACGTAGTGATATACACATCTACTCACATATAAATATAGTCTACTGTGAGGGAACAGATGGACTCCAGCTTGTTCACTGCAGTCAACAAGCAAATTAGACCGTGCAACTGTATGTGTGTGCACCTGGTTCAGTATTGAAGCAATCGAATAAGGCAACGTGGGGAGGTGGTGGTGGTGGTGGTGGGGGGTCACTGAGGGAATCTGGACACACAATGACACCTTCTGGAGACACAGGAAATATGACATACAAGACACAGTAACTGAGAAATTACCTTCACGTTGCATTGTGCAGTCGGTCCAGAGGTTCACGGCCATCGTGCGATTTTCATATGTGTTTAACTTCACGTTTGACTGTAACGGACGGTAATTCCTCCTCCCAGCTTCCTCATCAATGGTCTTCTCATTCCCTCACACAGTCTCTGCTGTTAGTTTTTCTTTTTGCAGGTGTAAAAAAAAAAAAGACCCTCTAAAAGATAGAAATGAAGACAATTGAACCACCTGACTGAACTCACACAAATCTTTTCTCTACCATTTAAACGTCTGTAAAATACTTCCTAAAGAATAACTTTGGTCCTTTTTCTAAATGAACCATCTTTTCACCAACTCTCATGCAGACACACAAACAATAAAGAAAAGCCACACAAACTGCTCCACTGAGTAACATCTTTCCTCATTCCAAAACACTTGTGCAGGTTTTCTATTTGCAGCATCTGGCAACTTGTCTGTAATGACATCACGACAGACAGGACTGAACCCTGTAGAAAAATCCACCTTCAGATAAGAGCGCTGACTTTTATAGATATGGATGACACCATGGTACACTGACATAAGTAGCTGCTCGGCTGCACTTGTAGCTTGACAAATGCAAAAAATGTACTTGATGCCTGAATTTTGTAACGTAGTGCCGTTTTCAACATGCAGCAGCTTGTGTTGTAGTTGGACATTTGTCCTGCAATACAAAAAAATCTCATGGCTCATGCGCTGGGAGAAAAGCCTCATGCTGGATGTGATGCAATGACTTCAGCTCTCCACATATTTTTTTTGTTCAGACAAATTCACACTCGGTTGCTTGGAGTTGTGTTTTTCCAGTTTCAATGACTCTTGATGTAGCTTCACAGTCAGTGGGAAACGTGGAAGATGACTGTCAATGTGAAAGATGCTTTTTGGCTCTTTTAAAACTACAAGGTGATAGAGTTGCTTTATAGATTTCTTGAAATCCACTTAAGAAGTAGAGTCAAAGCTTGAAATAAAAACTCTAACGTTTGTCTTCTGTGTTTCCACCATATAGTCAAACTTTCTTCTTGCAGTACAAAAAGGGAAAAAAGTGGCACTGAAATTACAATTACGTATTTATTAGATGCTTTTATCCAATGTGACTTACGACTAAGTAGCAGACACTAGAGACACATTCTGGGGTTCAGCGTCTTGTCTAGGGACATTTTGACATGTGGACAACTGCTTTATCAACTGAGCAATAGCCATCCAAATTATTATACTAATTATTGGACCTGTGTGCTTGTTGGGCTCCGAGCTGCAACGAAAAGGCTAAATAACTAAATTAGCTTCACAGCCACAGGCTGCTTGCTAACTCTTCCAACCAATCAGAAGCCAGAGCTGGCTGTAGTCATTGTTAGGAACCAATTCAGCCCTTTAACATCTAACTTTATATTATTCTAACTTTATGAAACACATATACTAACTCTGACTTCAGGTCAAACCACTTGAAGTGGTCATTATGGTTTGAATATTTCAAACCATTATAAGCAACAGTGATATGGGAAAGATAAACAGACTTTATTGCTGATGACAGGAAGTGCTCTTAGTCATCCCGGTTGTTTCTGTGCTCTGTTATTTATCAACAGGAAATAGGATCGAGGCAGTGAGTGATTAATACGAATGCACCGTCAGGGAGGCCCCTCACCAAATGTGAGTGACAGCCAGGCCTGCTGTGCCTCCTACATGAGAGTGACCGGCCTGTCAGTGTGAAAGCTGTATCACTGCAGACCGCAAACAGCGAGAGCCAGCTGAGGAAGATGCGTCAAACAAACGCACCCACCTGCTCGCTCACTCTGTGTCTCACACACACACACACACACACACACAGTCTTCTCTTTCGCTTTGGAACTTAGGAAAGAGCTGGTGAGCAATAAATCATTACCACATGGAGTTTGGAGCCTTATATATTTGTTTTATTCAAAAAGGGCTGCGCAGGGGTAGCAGGGCTACGCCCTTGGTGTGCAGTGGTTAGCACTGTATCCTAGCAGGAAGTTAGTCCTGGGTTGGAAGCCGCCTTTTGACTGCGCCCTGCATGAGTTTCCTTCTGGTTCTCCAGCTTCCTCCCACAGTGCAGCATAACCTGGACTGAACATCTCAATGAAAGACCCGCATTTGTGCACAGAGGTTGGATGTGGCACGTGCTGAGGTGCTAGTGGAGGTCGGTCCATAAACGTCGCAGAGGAGGGGGTTCACAAAGGAAACAGTGGGGGCCGTGGGGTCTTTATTATCCGAATGCTGCTGGTGCATTTTTGCACAGTGGGTGGGCAATAAAAACGGTTAGCACACATTTGCTAATAGAAGCCTTTTAACGTGCTGCTTCTCTCAAAAAGCCAGTGAACGCAGAGGAACACTGCACCGATTGAAGATAAATGGATTAATCACTGCTCTCGCTCTGCAGCCGGGCAGTGATGAATTCAAAGCAGAAAATGAAAAACTGCCCTCTCACTTATTATTTGGCTCTTTTAATGCTGGAGATTTGTTTGTCTTCTATCTTTGTTTAAGTCTGACCAAATGAACTGGACTGGGAAATCTCTTTGGAGTGTTGTCTGCCTCCAGCGTTGGTCCGGCTCATCTAATCAGCATCACTCTGAAATCTAATCACATTTTCTCTTCAGGTGAATCGAGGCTGTTTTTCTCTGATTCACATCTTTGAAAACTTTTCGTACTTTTCGGATTTATTCTCCCAGATAACAAAATCCTGTTAGTTTTGATTTCCCCTGCTGGCTACTTTTAGATGTGTTAATACATTCGCACAGATTTGCCTCTTAAATGTCTTGAATGAAACAAACATTTAAACAAGCAAGAATGATGCTGGATATGTTGGGACAGCACAGGTGTGGAAACATTATGCACTGACAGCACGACTGCTTCTATATTTATGACTGAAACACAAGTCGAACTTATGGTAATTTGTCTCAGGGCGTGACTTCTTAAAATGTTCAGAGTTTTGGCTACGCCTCCGTTTATTTATTTCCAGAAGCTCTTTCAGAGCTGTTTACTTTGAAGATAAATGTGAAGGAAACTCATTTGAACTGAGGCAATGTCCTCTCTAATAATTAAGGAGGATTTGAGTGTGTGTTGTGTTGATGAAGAGAAGCTTTCAGTGCCGTTGTTAATCTTGGAAAATGTTAAAAGAGCAATATTATAAGCGCACGTTCAGGCAGCAGCGTAGTGAGTGCAGACGCTTTGATCGGCCCCAAGTTGTGAGAATTAAAAGGTTCCTTTAGACTTTATGAGCAGCAGGTTTCAGGCTCCATATGCAGTTAGTTTGCGTTAGCTTATTTGCAATTATTCATAAAGTTGTTATGATTTCATTTTTGACAAACCACACATGCAGACATTCCACCCAGGAGTCTCCTGGATGTTAATACTAGATAAATAAAGGAGGAAATCCTGGAAATCACACATTTCTCTCTCCTTGTGGTAAGTGGGCCGATCACTTGCCTTCATGTGGGCAGCTGTGGTGCTCAGTGTGTGAGGCGTTCAGGGACAGAACAGCCTGCATCTCAGCTAAAAGCTAAAAATGCTTAAAAAACACTTAAGTACTATTTGATTAATGCAGCTTAAATGTTACATTATTTTGATTAGTGTAACTCTGAATAGTAGAAACTATTACTTTGTGTAAGTGTTGTCTTATTTAGCATACCCCCCCCCCTCCCCCCCCTCCCCCCCATAGGACATGAACGTGACACACAGCTTCATTAACATTACACAGTCAGCATATCAGAGGGGGGAGTGTATAGGTAAAACAGTACATGCAGTGTGTGTTGTGAGGGGCTGCTGTGAGGGGCTCTCTACATAATGATAGTGTGTGTCCATGCATTAATGTGTGTGTGTGTGTGATTTTTATGTGTATTATCTCCTGGGTAGTGAGAATCTATTTTGTAGCTCAGTCCATTTATGAAGGATTTAAAGGCCCCCTATGGCATTCTGTTGTGTCTGATAGGACTGTGTGTGTGTGTGTGTGTGTGAGTGTGTGTGTGTGTGTGTGTGTTTATGTGTGTGTGTCTGTAATGGGATTATTTGGTTGGATAAAATAGCGTCTGTCATCTGGGAGGATCCTAACCGAAGCTGTGGCTGAAATACATAAATGGTAAAGGGTGAATCATCTGGGATTGCATGCGCACGCACACCCACACACACACACACACACACACACAAAGCCATGCATTTATTCTCATGTTGTAGAAACACAAAATTTCCCTCGTTTATTGTCTTTCTCATACACAGTCCTTTTTTTCCAGGTTAATTTGCTACCTTACACACACACACACACACTCACACACACTCACACACACACACACAGAGTAAACGCACTCCATTCAGAGTATCAAACATCAGTACTTTCACACAATGCTCCAAATGTTTTCAGTGAGTGACGGCTCTGCACTGCAGGCAGGTCAGTTTAGCACCTTGGCTCTGTGACTACCAATCTGTACAGTTTTAATCTGTGCATTACAGATACTTTTAAACTGCACTAGTCTCCATCCTCTTTATCATGGCGCAGGAAGTGTGACTCGTCCCCTCGACCACAGGACAGTTTTCCACTTCAGCTCAGTCCATTTTAAATTAGCTCAGGCTCAGAGAAGGTGGCAGTGTTTCTGGACCTTGTTTATATATGGTTGTTTCTTTGCATGGTCGAGTTTAAAGTGGCATTGGTGGATGCAGAGACAAACCGTGTTCACCAACAATGGCTTTCAGATGTTTTTTCTGAGTCCATGCAGAGATTTCCACTAAAAAATCATCACCTGTTTTTATTGCAGGTTTTGTGATTCTCTAAATGTTTAATAATATCATAAACCATAGATGATGAAATCCACACATTATTTGCAGTTTTATGTTTTGCTTTCCCAGATTGGTGAACCGTGTCCTAACGTTTCTGGAAATAGGTTTTGTAGATCAAAAACCTGTGCTCAGCAACTGTATCTGGCAGCCCACACCATAGCTGGAGATGCTGTATAGGAGTATTGTGTGGATGGATATTCTGTGGTTTGTAAGAAGCAGTTGTAACATGCATCTCCCAAAAAAAAAAATGATTTTCTTCTTTTACGTTTACAACTCAACAGTCAGTATAACATCTGCCAACTGCAGAACAAAATATTTTGACACGTCTGCTCAGGAGGAGAAAAGTGAAGTAGTAGGAGAACTGTGGATCAAAACAAAACACGCAGGAGAAGAGAAGCAATAGCACTGACAGAACACAAACAGGAAAGGAAAAAAATAAAAAAAGGATGACATGAAAGAAGAGCAGAGGGACAGAAAGGTAGCCAGGTGTTTCTGTCTCTGGAGAACCAGACCCTCCAGCTCATCCTGCTGCGTGTACTGTGTGTAGTGAGGCTACTTCTAGCTCTGCTCATTACTCTCTTTTTCCTGTATCCTTCCATCTTCCTCAAACATGGATGGAGAGTGTTGTCACAGCTCAAAAAGAAGGATGATGGTGCCAACTGTCCAAGAGGGACACTTGTGAAGCGAGGGGGAGGGAGATACCAGAGAGAATGGAGAGATCGCAGAGGTACAGAGGGAGAGAGGAGGAGAAGAGCCAACTCTGTGCCCCAGGCTGGTTAATAATGATGCTAATGAGTTACATCAACACACGGTTTGAGTGTCACTAAGGAAGTTATTGTTCTGGCAAAGGGCCTGAACTGCTCCACTGTAAAAAGGAGTTTGAACTTTCTGTATCTGAAGCACTTTTTCAAAACAAAGTTAGGGAGCAACATTTATGTCAGGAGTGGAGTGTTACTCATATACATCTGCACACATTGAAATTATTTGCATTCACAGTCCTGACTGCACTGATTACATTTCCGTAACTGATGCTTAGAGTTCGTTAATTGACTTGACAGACCGTTTTCACTTGGCCAAGCACTGTGCTACAATACTTGCTTTCACATACGCATTTGCATGCACCACGGTAATCACCTCTAATTGAGTACTGGTTGTGCACGTGCTCAGAAATAACCATTAAATGAATGCAAGCTGTATTTAAGTCCGTGGACAGTGATGGTAATATGTCAGGATGTGAGCTAAGATGAGCAGCAGTGATGTGAAGAGAAGCGACAAGAGCTCGTCACCGCTCTCGTTATCGCAGCCTTGACGTCATTATTGTCATTTAGCATTTTCACATGCATTAAATGTGTTTTGTAATTGTTAGGTCATTTTGTCAGGACAAATCAGTGATGATGAGATTATGTGGCCTCTGCTGCAACCAGCCATTTCTCACCTTTATGCACAACTCTGGCAAAGTTCCGATGTACCGCACCAGTTTAATGGCATTTATGTGCATGTGCTACACAACCTAGAACCAAAAGAAGCAAGTTAAATATCAGTGAAGGTTTCCTTTAAATGCAGTACGGTCAGAAGGCTTCCACAAACAGTGATGAGAGAGCGACTTTGTGATGCTCTGTGGCTAAAAATACTGCATTAATACCACAGTAACACAGAGGGGGAGCAAGCACTGCAGTGGAAAAATGACACTTTGAATGCCTCCATCTGTACTATAGAGAAACACAGATCTGCCTCCCAGGATGTCAGAGAAAGGGTTAATTTTAGAGGTGGTGCAACAACATGTTGCGTCAAGTGTTGGCTGAATGAAAAGTGTTTGAACTTGAGTGAAGATTTAATGCTTTTCCAAAGGCTGCGTGACTGAATATGATGGCAGGAAAGTGCAGGAAACTGACAGAACAAGCCAGAGTCTGATGGCAGCCAAGCTAGAATGTGTAGCACAGGGACAGTGGCTGTACGGAGGGAGAGAACATAAATCATGTGGAGATATCTGCTGAGCTACATGCTATAGTTAGTCACACTGATGCTGTAAGATCATCTCATGTAACTGGACGAGATTAGATTAAACACTGCAGGTAGTTCGTCTGTCGGCAAACATTCTGTTTCACTGATTGTGTTCAGGTACAGGATACGTTGGTTATTTAAAAAAAATGACTACGCTACAGGCAGGTGACCAGATGCTCCCATCCACCTCCACACGGTGTTTCTGGCTATGGCATGGGGGTGATGATGGATGTGTCTTCCGCTTGGATGAAAACCCCCCACTCATGCACACTACATGAAATGCATTTCCACCTGGCTGACACTGGCTGAGATCCCTCCAGGATTTTTTTCCCCTCACACATACGATCCCATCTCTGTGTGGACCCTGACAACTTTTAGGCTTATCCAGAGCGGATCACAGTAAAATAGCTAACGTAAATGTGGGGAAAGCTGTCGCAGATAAACAGAGATAGAGAAGCACAGATTGACTGTAGTCGCTGTAGCAGATTTGTAATATAAAGCTGTGCAAAAGAAAAGAAGAAGACGTCCATACTGATGCTGCCTGGGAAAATTACCGAATGGAGAGAAAGGAAAAAAATATTAGACCCGGGGGAGTGAGGTAGAGAAAGTAGCACAGTGAACAGGTGTTGGATGGACAGATAGAAAGATGGAGACAAAGAGGGAGGCATTGGGGAGGCTGAGAATGATGGGGAGAGAAAATCAGGGAGGTAATATAAAAAAGAGAGAGGACAGAATGACAGACAGCTGATAGTTACAGAGCAGGAAGAGAGAGAATAATGGTCAAATAAAGATGTGGCACATTAGTGATGTACATTTTATATAATGTGTATCATCCAGAATATATTAGGAATTATAAATGTGCATCTGTGCATATATTTAGGATGAAAACACATTATTATGGAAGATGGAGATGGATTCCTAACATCACAACCTTTGTAATTAAGTGTGAGAAAGCAGTTTCCAAAAATGACAAAAATATGCAAAGTGTACGTAAAACATGCATCAGTTCTAAGCTGAGCATTAAAAAAGCATTTGAAAACATTCAGCAAGTGGAGGGAGGAACTTCAGCTCTGGACCCCTCTGGGCTGAACCAGATCACACCTTGTATCGTGGTAACACATGCTGTAGTATGAATCGATTAGTGATGGGCCAACAGGAGGTCAGGGGGGCATCTGAAGGTATGGTTCATACTTTAAGCTCAGCCAGCTGCCAGCAGATTATACAAAGCTACAGACAACGATCTCAGACACCACAGAGGACGTGAATGGAATATGTCAATAAAGTCAATGAAGGCTAACACGTGCCCATAAACACACACACACACACACACACCAACACACTACGTGGAAACACTGATCCCAGACTGATAATAACACATCAGAAATGCACACGGGCCCAGGAGGAGATGCATGGAATGAAGCAGCCCACCACCGGCTTTTACAGCTGTGAACACAACCCACTGCATGTTTGCAGTCACACATCACTGCTTAATTCCAGTGTGTGTGTGCGCGCGCGTGTGTGTGAGTGTGTGTCGGAAAACAAATGAAGTGACACAGAGAGATGGAGCTGTGATTATCGTGATGCACAGAAAGATAAAACACAGAAGACCAAAGACATACACAAGGAAGGAAATGATAATTAAAAGATGATGGAGGAGGAATCCAACAGATGGTGGGACAAAAAGACACGTAGGGAGACAGAGACACTATCATTAGTCAGCGTCTACAGCTAATGATGTGCGGATCTGGTCGAGCCCTGAGATTAATTAAACAAATCCAATTAATATGCCACAATAGGTTTGGATCTAAAGATCACAGAGCTTTGACCTGTTGTAGCAACTGAGCCTCATGTTGATTTCATGTTCGGGACAAAGCAGGAGCCCAGACGACGTCAACAGCAACATACAAAGCCCACACAGAAAGGGTTCGAACCAGGGACCTTCCAGCTATGAGGCAGCAGCGCTAACCACCCTACCACTGTGCCGCCCGCGATATAGCATTTGGATAAAAAATATTATATTCTTCCTCACAAAATAAACCCCATCCAATAAGCCGTAATATTTCCAGATGTTTTCCTCTATTTGCAAATCAATGTTTCTTACTTAGCTGAGCCACAGTCACAAAATCCCATTCATAGTTTTCTGACTGTCCCTCAAACTAACAATCACATACACATTAGCTCACATTAGCTAATTAGTGCTCACCTTTGCTTTGCCTGATGAATTTCTAATCCTCCGCCTCCTGAGCAGCAGCATTAATGAGCCCACCACAGCAAAAGAAACACCAGTCTGTGAGCTGCCGTAGCCTTTTGTGTGATTACAATGTTTTTTCTGTGGTGGCCAACGTGAGGCACTCGCTGCAAATAGGGTGGCACAATTAGAAAATGATTATTTCTGAGCTGGAACCTGGGGACCCTATGTGGGAAGTGGAGGGCCATGTTCACAAATGCAGGGGGTCCAGAAGAGGGTCTGTAATGTCCTTGAGGTGGGACAAGACGAAGCGCAGAAGAACTCATTCAGGCTGTTGGCCGTTGATTGCTGCTCCATTTTCTCACCATTTGTCTTTGTCACCACGCCTCCTTCTCTGACCTCAGCCGTCATTGTCACTGTTCTAACTCACGACGCTGTCGTCACAGAAGTTAATGTAGCACGTCACAGTGTCTGTGTACTCACCCAGACTGGTAGTGGCAGACCCCCAAAGACACTCCTGAAGTTCCCCCGCAGCCTCACTGGTCCTCTCAGCAGGTTTGCAGAGTTTTTATTTCTGCCTGTATGCTGGAATCAGGTGCGGCATGATGTGCTCGGCCCAGTGTGGCAGAGGAACGGCATGATACGCACCCTGATGGTGGTGTGGCAGTGGTCAACCACCAATCAGAAAACTATTTGGGCCTCTATTTGCAATGGTCCATAAACCTGCAAGAATACACCAAAGCCCGCATGCGACACAAATTACAAAACAGTCCAGTGCAGCACTATTATACTCACAGTGTCAACAATATTAATGTGGGCATAATGCAATATTTGGGCACTTTGTGTTTACACATACAAATATCCAGCAGAGTTCTGACAGTGCAGCTATTTTCTCCGTGATCTAATTTCAGCCCCTCAGACTAAATAAAACCAATGCTAATCTCTTCTGTACACCGTACATGAAACACAAGCACATTATAACATCAGCAGACTCCACATCTTTACCAACCAGAGAGTAAATAAAGCTTGATTTACCTTTCAGAAGAGAACACGGTGCACAGACTGGTGCAGCGTGACTGACAGATTCCACTTCATGGTGCTCTGCATCTACAAAATCATCTGCTGCATGTGAGCTGCTTAACTGAGGTTTGTTTCAACTTGGTCTCTGTCTCTGTCTTTCCACCGCGCTACAACTTCAACACTGAGATTTCTGTGCTCGGAGCGACATCATATAAAAAGATTCCCGACTTGGTCGGACTCTTGACTTTCCTGCCTCAGGGTCATAATTCTAGGTCTGCTCGTTCAGGTTCATTTTTTTATTAGAGGTTAAGAAGATACTGGGTTTGGATATGAAGCCTTTATTGTCTGCTCTGCTTCTTTTTCCCCTCTGCTGTTTTATTTCCCCATTATCTTAACCTGGTGACACAGCTAAAAACTGGCAAAGACTGTCAAAGCCTGGACAGGTCACAGGTTTCTAGTCTCTGACAGTCTGGCAGTGACATTTACTCACTCGTGACTGAGTAAACTAACAGCCGGGCGTTTTAGAGATGGTCACATGTTAGAATGAATGTTAGAATCAAAAACCGTTTACACAAGCTGATGCACATTTTACGGTTTGGTCAACGGCTGTACCAGGCTGATCCAGCGACTGGATCGGATGGTGAGGATTAATCCTAATTAGACTGAAAACCCCGGTGACATTTCCTCCACCTGTCTGCAGGTGGTGAAACTACAACATGACAAATTATGATTCTACTCGGTGCATTTCTTGCTAAATCTTTATGAACACTGGTGATCATTTCAATTTTTCATTGTGGACCAATGACATGTCAAAATGTCCACGCCTTGGTCTGACAGTGATCAGTGCATCCTCACAGAGCTACCAGCTTGGCTGCAGATTCTCACTCTTGTCTAATTTCTGCTCCAGTTGGCCTGAAAAAACTACTTACAGCAAATATACAGCAAATACATTATTGAAAATATGCAGATTTGAATTATGTATCTGAGAAATCTCTCACAATGAGCAGCACAGTCGATGAGAAATGAATATTACGTGACTTTTTGCTGCTGAGTACTGTGTTACTTTTTGTAAATGACCTAAAAGAGTTTGGGCAACACACTTTTCTGTCTCGAATGAATTCAGGCTCTTACATGTGCCCAACAGGACGCTCAGTTACAACTCAGTTATCTGTTGTTATTGTCCTATTTATTTCTACTTGTATATTGATTAGTGGGTCAACACTGCATAGGGCAAAGTGGTATAATACAAATAACTGTAATAATTAGTATTAAGGGTAAAAAAAAAAGACACTACTCCACTAACATGTAGGTGAGGACACAATCAGCCACTTGAAAATCCAGTTTGTGTCAAAAAACATTCTTCTTATATAGCGTTTTTCTACCTATTGGCACTCAAAGCACTTTACACAGCTTCTTATTCACCCATTCACACTCACAATCACACACACACTCACACACCGATGGGGGAGCTGCCAACACTTACCGGGAGCAACTAAGTTGGGGTTCAGTGTCTTGCTCGATTGGTGGACAACCGCTCTACCTTCCTGCGCCACAGTCGCCCCCTGTGAGATATGTTGCAGAGTTTACATTTCAGTGTGACTTTCTAAGGATTATTTCCGATATCTCTGTGATCAGTAGTTGTCCATAAATCTGCAGTTTTCAACGTTTTCTTTAGTGTCAAACCCTGGTTCCTTCTTACTGTGTCAAAGTGTCCTTGGATAAGACACTGATCACCAAATTGCTTCTGGTGAATGTGTTCCAAAAAAAGTTGGGCTGCTGTGTAAATAGTAAAGACAGAGAATGTAATAATTTGCGAGTCATTAATGGCTAAATTAAATATGAAGTAAGTAGATACATAGACAACATATGAGATAAAGTTGAGCTATTTAGTTTTTGAAAACAAGCATTTATTCATTATTAATTAACAAATACTAATTTCAGAGTTGACATGTTTTCCACTTCACCTCAGTCCAATTTAAATTTGCTTGGGCAGTTTTTCTGGATCTTGTTTATATGTGGGTGTTTCTTTGCATTCTGGGGTTTTAATTTACATCTGTGGACGCAGAGACACACTGTGTTCTCTGATAATGGTTTTCAGAGGCAGTGCATTTCTGTACCATGCCAGAACCATCCCTCTTTTCAATGCGATGCCACCTGGGAGCCCTGAACATCATAGCCGTTTATTAGTGGCCTTGTCCCTTGTGACAGATTTCTCTAATGATACTATGAACGTAAGGTGGTAAAATCCCCAAATTATTTGCAAGTATTGCTGATCACGAAGGCTTAATTCTTAGGCAGTTTCAGCATTTGATACATTGTCTTTTACTTTTCTCTATCAAATATAAGTCATTTGTAAGTTGTTGCACGCTGTTTTTATTACATTTCACATGGCACCTTTTTGGAAAGGGGTTGTACAAAGAGCAGGATTAAGGCTGCTGAGTCACAAAATGCAGGGTCGTTGATAAAGTTTCATAGCAAAATAAATTAGAAGGGAGATCAAGTTCTTCTGTAACTTTATCCTTGCAGCACTCTGATTTGTGGAGCATTGGATATGCTCCAGGCACAAGGAGATGCTATGAATTCTCAGCTGAGCACAAATCAGCACTTATCCAACTTCATCAGCAAAACAGACGAACAAAATAGTAACTTGGCGCCATCGGTTGTTTGTCTTTGCCTTCAGCTGACTTTCATGGCTACAGCAGCGGTGTGAGAGCTTAGTACACTGTAAAAAATGAAAAGCACGGCCATTTATAGATCTGTAAGCTTATTATCATCAGAATGAGATAGATTGCTACCATAGACATTTACACAAGGGAGGATTTGAGAGACTTGCTCAAGTTATTACAGCAGAAATTAGCTTGGCGGCTTATACGTCCTTTTTCAGATGGTAATGGCATGAAAAAAAACAGTTGCATGGATATTTACATGGATGTAAACGACTCAAAATGTGATCAGGGGTTCAGAATCCCTGAATCACTACACCCATAATAGGCTTAAAATAACCTCTGATTTCAGATTATACAGTATTTGAGCACAGAGTAATGGTCAAATCAATTGTGCGGCAATAGCTGCCTGAGAAATCTACTGATCCCAAACATCGGCTGTGCTGGTTGGGCAGTGTTACCGAACTCCTTCTCCCTTACCAGTCCCACACAACCAGGAAAAAAAACACTCATTGTTTTTGGGTCATTGTATTGCTGCAAAATGCAGTTATCCCCAATCAGTCATTGCCCAGAGGAAATATCAGTATCAGTATCCCCTGATCTTCATGTTTCCAACTGATGGTGTTAGGCAGGCATCTGACATCTTTTCCCGACGTTATCACAGGTTTTTAGCTTGGATCCTCTGACGTTGACTCTTTAGTCCAAATCTGGGCAAATCTGCCCAAGAGTCCAGCTGACCCGAGTCTCCTACTCACAATGTCTGTGCACACTGGTTTCTCTCGTCTTATTCAATGATGCCAGGAGCAGTGAGGCATCTGTCTTTCAAGAAGGATACTTGTAAGTACTCGTCGTCTTGGGCAGAGATGGACTTGGGCCTTCTGTCTTCTGTCGTGATTGGATCCATTTACAGCATTTCCTGGAGAGTGTAGTGTAAACCTTTTAAAGAGATCGTTCATTTCTTGGCTATGTCTCATAGAGAAAGAATAATGTCTAAAGTTAAGTATAGACTTTACTGTGAAGCCCGGTACTTTTATGTGCCTCGTGTAATGACCAGTTTGCTTGATTCACATGCTCTTCAGTAATTTCCTCTTTAAAGAGAAGTGTAACTATTATGGAGGTTGGCGAGTTTTGGCACAACCACAGGATTCAGTTGTTGCTCTGACAATTTTCACACTACAACAGCTGCCTCAGGGTGAAAGTCCTCCATCATAACACCTGTCAGCATGACACGGCTCCCATTATAATGGGATGTACTCTCATTCATTTCTGTGGCTGTCACGTCATCTTGGCCCCTCGTGTTTTGCTACTGAAAGACATTTTTAGTCTGTGCACTGTTCTGATTTGTAGTATTTTATAGGAATAATCTTTTTCATTTGTTTTTTGGTTTTGGTATCATTAGTTAGCTTTCAGCTTTTCTAAGAGACCAAGGTAACGTCTGTACCAAAATCAGTCTTTATTAAGCCACACATAAGTTTTGGCTTATTCCACATTTTAATTATTTAATTAATTTTTTATTAAAATCCTCTGCCATGGGACACTACATCTGTGTGTTTGTATTTTTCCAGAATTAGGTGGATTATGGATAGTTCATTTTCCCCCCATTTATGGTAATAATTGTGTTAAGAACAGTTTGTTACTGTTTTCTATATAAAAGGCAAAAAGGTGGGGGAAGATGAGGGGGGGTTTCCTGTGCAGCAGCACACGTCAAACTCACAAAATAAAAAGATTAGCTGTTTTATTTCATACTTCTGCTGGTTTAGGGGTGTTGACTAAGTACAGAATCTCACAAATGATCTCCTCCTCATAAAAACATGGCATTTGTCTGGTTAAAATGATCGACTGTGTAGTTTAATGGCTTTGTTAAAACACTCTTGGATACTCTTGCTTTTATATCTCCCCCTATAGAAGCCAAGAGGTTCAGGTTAAGAATATGACAATATTCTTTCATGGGGCCCAATACAAAAGCATTAGCATGGAAATAGGAGAATTATTGGTTTGCAAATGTATGTCTCTGAAGACGTATTTTAAATTCAAGGTTGTCTTACTTGCTTTTTCAAGAGCTTTTGAAAATATCCCGCAGCGGACTTCAGCAAATTGAATTTGCTCAAGTAGAGAACTTCAAATAGCAAAGCCCCTTCTTGAACAGAGACGTGGAATAGAATCTAACCCTTAATATACCGCTTATTTTTTTTGTCTACAATCTTATAGATAAAACCATCATCTGAACCACAGGCTTTTTCCCCCTCTCACACTGATATTGTGAGCAGATGGTTCTTATACTGCTGACAAATTGCCAGAGTCATATCAGCCCTGTTATCTTTTGCAGTGTAAAGGGATTATTAGAGGGCTAAGATTCATCAGTATTCAAGTCGGGTTCTTTCTTAATAACATAGTGACGAATAAGAAGAGTTCAAAAACAGACTGCATGTTGGGATATGGACATGCTGCTTCTTTCTTTCTTATGTTGTATATTATTATGTTGTTGAGTGTGGAGTGAGTGGAAGACAGGGGGAATGGGGAATGGAGAATGGGGGTACAGACGAAGCCAGTAGCAGGAAAGTCTACAGATGGGTTAACATTTCGCTTCTCACCTGGCCGAATATCCTCAATAGGTGGATACTAAGAGAGGTGAGAACAGAGTGGAGTCATGAAGACCCTAACACCACTATTCCCCTATGACGGGGTCGTTAGGTGTGACCTTTTTAGTGGATATGTAGACCACTTCGCCACTTTTCCCTCAGACTGGATAAGCTTTTATCCAGTTTAATATCTTGTCCATATTCTCATTAGGTTCACAGGAAACGTGATGTGGTTAAAAGTATGTTTTCATGTTTGCAGTTTAGTTGTACAGGACGTTAATTTGTAGGAGACAGATTGAGTTTTTTACACGGAGCTTAATAAAACCAAGTCAAAAAGTAAAAATTAGCAGCACCATGTACGCGGCTGTGACTCCTAAAGAGGCAACAAAAACCTTAATCCAGTGCTGTACAAAACAAAAATTAAATTGTGTGATTTGCAACTTGTCGTTTACATAAGTTATTAACATATTCTCGTGTTATTAAGATCACTCTGCACAGCATGAAACTAATAGGGATTATAAAATTACAAGTATGAAAATACTTGCAAAGGGAGTCTTTCCTACGGTGGCCCTTAGGTACATCATCCAAATTGTTTTTGTCCATCTTAAAAATAGAAAACATGCCTTAAAATTGTTTTATATAAGTT
This sequence comes from Channa maculata, assembly GCA_020496755.1. Taxonomy (NCBI): domain Eukaryota; kingdom Metazoa; phylum Chordata; class Actinopteri; order Anabantiformes; family Channidae; genus Channa; species Channa maculata. The sequence goes on along the minus strand of CM035606.1, from coordinate 26,877,450 downwards.
TTTTATATAAAATTTTTTTTGTCACATTTTGATGTTGACACATTATTAAACGTAGTCATTGTTCTTTTTTCTTTTTAGAATTTAATTACTGCGACAGCACCACGACATGGACATGTCACTTGAACACCGGCCACATTAGTTTCAGGTGGTTTAACTTGAGCCAACGCTTTCTTTTCTTTGCCGTAGCTTTTTAAGAATTGAGCCGTGTTTTCTATGTTTTTAGAATGGAGAAAACCATTTCCCCCATCCACTGTTGATGATGATGAACCTGGGGCCACCAAACTTTCCAACAAACAAAATGCAGCCGTAAACTTAAACAGTAACATGTGGATGTGTGTATAAACCCCAGTTACAGAGTTAGACGAAGAAACGAGAACAGTGACAGCGGCGACTTACAGGATCTCTCTGTGTCATCAAACAGGCCCTCGGCTTCGGCTTCCTGCCACCTGACGGAGGCTGTTGTGACTGATGGTGTTTGGCAAAAAGAAGCACCCGAAAGCTCCGGGTGCTCATGCAGATGCTACAGATGCTCCAGATGCTGAGGGGAGCAGAGGGCAGGTGTTGGCACACAGTTCAGTTTAGGCCACAACTCCTGAAGAGAACAGAGGCAACTGCAAGAATCCCAGACAGGTGAATAACAATGTCTGATTTGCATTCTCAACTTTGAAGCTGCTGTCTGTCTGATGCTGGGTCTCATGTGTTTAGAGGGAACACGAAATCTGTGAAAACTTTAACCGACTTTATACAAAATACTGATACTTATCAAACAGGGATTTAAGTAATTCCACAGTGTTTATCAAGCGCTGTTTTCTCCTTCACTGTGAAAAAACTAGTCAATAAGTGATGTTTATATGTACGTAAGCTTTCATGGAAATAGGTGTGAAATAGTCTGGATATTTTGTATTTTGGTGTAATTTAGCTTTTGTGGTTTTATCCCTGCCTGTAGAGCAGCACTTAAATAAGTAATTACACAGGCGTCAGCAGCTAAGTAAGTTAATGTAGATATATTAAACCTTTCAAGAATACAGCATCATGCAAATGTTCACACGATAAATATGCAACAGACACAAAATACACACCAGACGAGTAACAACAGCACAGCAGGGAAACAAATACACATTTGCCAAAGAAAACAACCCCCCTTCTACATATCCCCAGAACTAAGTTACTGACTATGCCCCCCACCTGTGGAACTCCCTGAACATTTTTATGCCACTCTGGCTCACCACAGAAGATTTATGGTGACCTCTAAGCAATGGTGTGTCTGACAATAAGTTACAGTCCTGTGCTCTCTGTCACCAATAGTTGGATACTGAGTCAACATGCTAAATTAAAAACCAGCAATGGGGGTCCAACTATCAGCAACAGAGCAGGAGACACTGGAAACGCTAGGCCTTGCTCTCCATCAGCCTAACGTAATGTGTCGTCACCCTTAGGCTTTAATACTGTGTCCCTGTCCTTATTCAGTGAGGAATAAATGGGCATAAAGAAAAGACTCTTTACCTAGAGAGGTTAGCATGTGTAATCAAAGTCATCATTCTGGCATCGTGGAAAACCAGGATTTGTGAGGAGAAGGTGTTTAGTATATGGTCTGCACTTGCACTTCACTCTGCAGTCGTCAGCTTTGAAAGACATTTCCCAAACACTTTTTCACATTTAATGTGTCAGCGCACAATTTAGTTCATCGCAGAATAGCAAGAGATAGCACAGCACATTCTACCATGACCTTTTTTTCAGAAAGACAAGATAATAAACAATATGTCCACTGCTGGTCCTTGCAGTTCAGGCTTTCATATCTTCCTAGTTTTGTCCAGACCTTTGGACTTTACGTTGGTCACATTAACATAGCATTTGGTCCAGGCCTTTGAAACAGTGACAGGAAGTTGAGGCAGGTTTAAAGAATAAAAGAGAAGAAACTGGAAGGAAATTAACATTAGCCTGCTAGAGCATGTAGAGAGGAGGAGATGGAATATTTACCTTCATTGAGATCCTTAACTTTGTTGGAGGTGTTCTTTAGTGCGATAAACTCTAATTTACAGTGTCAAGCTTAGACCACTTTACCAGAACATGATCTTTGGTTCAGGTTTTTAGGTGCAGGTCTTTTTAGGCCCCCCAGAAGCTTCAAATATTGCTGTTTTTCTCAGGAGGACTGTCTTGTATTCATCCAAATGGAAATAGAAAAAAAACTGTATATATCAAATTTCCCCCATCCAAAGCTCCAACTTGACAGACGGATTGTCATCTATTCTGGTATGCATCCTTTGAGGCTGCTGCTCCACCCATGTGGGCTGCCCCGTGCAGAGAATGGAGCAGCTTCATTATTCAGCCCAAGAGCAGGGGTGGTAGACATGGAGGACGCATCTCTGGGAGGAGAGCTGTGCATATATTAGAGTGTAATTAATCTGCAGGAGACAGAGGAATGAGCGAGGGAGGGAAATGGTGAGAGAAGAAGAAGAGAAGGGAAGAGAGGGAAGCTGAGAGGAGAAAAGAGTGGAAAAAACCCAAACAAAGAGACAGTCGGATAAAAGAAAGTAGTGGATTGGAGAGAGGAATAGAAAAGGGAGGGGAAGCATAACCGAGAGGAAAAAAGTGTGTGTGACACAGAGTGATGGAGAGAGCTAGAGAAACAGAGAGAGAGGGAGTATAATTACAGAGGTTGAGCCACGGGGCTTCTCCATGGATCATTAGCCAGCTTAAAGAGCCGAGGCCCAGGCACTGTGTGGAGAGAGTCAGCAGAAAAGGTCACAACTTCTGCAGCTCTGGATGAAGATTTTGCTTTATTTATCTGGGCACTTAGGGAACAAAGGCTCCAAGATAAGAGGCTAATAAACTGTAATGATCAAGGGCAAAATACGCAGATGCACATTCAGACAAAACAGACACGTTGGAGCCTGTTTGGGCCTTATAATGCCACTTTTCCATAAGGCATGAGTGGTTTCCCATGTGGCTACCTGATAAAAGTGTTGTTATATCAGAAAGGGCAACACCTCATTGCTGAACAAGTCAAATAGAGAATAGTAAAGGGCCAAGAACAGGAACTTGAGGAACTCCATACTTGTTTCACACCAGAAAACACTGGTAGGAAAAAGCAGTGGTTCAACCAGAGCTATTTTAAAGCTGATGTACCATGTGCGAGTGAAACATGGTTGGGCTGTTTGGTAATTCTTTGTGATTCTGAAGTTTAGGGAACTGATAACTCTGTGGGGAAATCTGCTCTGACGGGACAATGTGCAGTAAGTCCCCAATGTCAAACCCGACTTAGGATGCTCCAATCTAGTTAGGTTCTGACCTTCAGACTTTGCAGTTTAAGCTAATTTAAAATGTGAAAGGTGGGCTTCAGAACATAGGCCTGGCAAAAGAACCACAATTTGAAAGATGCAGTTTCAGTCCGTTACAAACTGAACCATGGATTCCAGTTTGTTGCTAGTGTGGAAACTCTTTCTGGAAGAGTTGCACTTTCAGATCAATTCCAGGAAATTGAGGCAAGCTATCGTCACCCATTAAACACTAGAAGCAGAACGTGGAATGTAATTAAAAAGGAGTCATGATAGCACCTGTGGAGAGAGGGAGTCGAGAGGTTAGATTTCAACTTGGCCTGAAGAAGAAATAAAGACTAAAGCCATTTCTGTTACTGGCAGAATGATTAGGAGGTGATATGAGATGACAATACAGCAAAGACACTTAAAAATAAAGCAGCTACAGCAGCAGTCCATTAACATAATAAAAAGGTAGGTGAGGGCTTCAGGACATAGGCATGCATAGCTCTTTGGTGGGCTGGAGAAAATATACAGTTACAAACCATGAAGGAAAAGCAATTCGACTGTTTTCAGGCCTGTGTGAAATGTATTGTCTACATAAGTGTGGGTGTGTTGTGTAACGTGACCAGTGAGACATGAAATCCAGATGGAGAAACAGATTCTTGTGTTTAAAGCACTTTACATGTTAAAACACATCCCAGTGGTTTGTATCACTCATGACAGGCTGAATGATGGGGAGTTGGCGGTAAAACAGCCAACAGAGGAGCCAGTGACAGTGAAGCATGAATAGAGTCGCTGAGGTTAATGTGATGTAAGTGCTCTGCCTGAACTCTGTTTTTTAATTCATGTCCATAGAGCATCCTGTGTAATCTCCAGATGATTTAAAATAGTAAAGATGATCTTCATGTTTGCTATTTTGGTGTCTGAACTGGTTGGAACAAACACTAGTTGATGAGCAGAGACAAGCGACATACAGGAATCCAAAGTTCACCTACAGAACATTACAGTGTTTGGTATCAAACCTCAAATGAACAGGACTCCTCAAGGATTAACATCTTACATGGACCACACATGCTGGAAACAGCAGGGGGCGGCAGGGGGTGTGGATTGTGTCTGTTACACAGCTTATGTAATGTTGCTTTAAGTCACTTCATGCTGCAACTATAAAGTCAGGGCAGCTGAGCAGGTCTTTAAATGATCTAGTGGCTGCTGCTGGCTTTGAGTGGAGAACTGTGCCTTTAAAACATCACCAAGCTAAAACCTGATTTGATGTCAACGTCCTTTTTATCCGTAAAAATCCTGCTGATCACCAGCAGTTCGTGTGCAGATGTGTGTGCAGCCCTGATTGCACACACACACAGCTCTTCGTGATGGCAACATGCTCGACACCCTTTACAGTAGGCTCGTACCTTCACAGTCATATCGGCCACCAATGACTGACCGTCAGTCTGCAGCCGGGATTAGCTCGTTCATCTGTGTCGTAGACCTCAGTTTCTTTACTGGTATTACAAAGCCAGTGCTTCTCTTCAGTATTATAGCAATGTGGTAAAGAATTAAATGTGGGGGGAGTTGTAAAGTGACTAAACCCAATCCTTTTGGAGCCAGGAGGACTCGGTTTGACCGCATGTGAGGGGGCTGCTGTGTTCACTGCGGGGTTAATAGGAAGAGAGAAGTCACATTACTGCAGGTTGAATGGAAGAGCACAACTCTGCAACCTCTGTCTTCACAGTCATGAATTCTATATCATGCTGTGCCTTTTAGCCACATGGGTTACGATACACAAATGTTGGTTCATTTCAGACACTGTGGTATTTGTTCACTCATTTTAAGCAGAAAATAATTATTCAAGCACCACCAACCAGGTTCTGTAGAGTCATTTGTGAAATTCTATCAAAAATTGCTTAGTTATAGAATTTTTTTCCCGTTTGGTTTCAGCAGATCTTTTTTCTCCGTCTAACCTGAGCTCCGACCTACAAAGACTACAGGCATTTTAAAAAAATGCCTGTAATATTTACTACGTTCACTAGATGTTGCAGATTCCTGCAGAGACAAATCTTTCTGTTTCTAGTTGAAAAACTCTTCCAGATGACATCACCTTTTTCGTTATTACGAGTTCAAATAATGGAAAGGCAGGTTGACCATGACCACAACCTCCATAGTGTGAGCAACAAGAGGACATGATCTGAACTGAAGGCTCCTCCAAGTGATGTCATCTGGAGGCGTTTTTCAGCGTGAAGTAGAGATGTTTTCATATAAGTAAGTCAGAGTGCAGTTTAATGGCATTTATGTACATGTACGACCCAAAGTAGAACCATAAGAAGCAAGTTCAAAGTCAGTGAAGCCGTCCTTTAAAGTCGAGGACAACGTGGACTATAGAGCGTGCAGAAGTAAATGATGGTAAAATAAGTTACTGGTAACTGTAGGATCTGTCGCTGGTATCATTCGTAAATATTATTATTCGTAAAGTTGAGCTCCTTCGTTTATTTCTTTGATGGTTAATGCACAGATGACATAGACACAGTGTCGAGTCTGACTCGTACTTTTTGCCAGCGTTAAGAAAAACCTCCAACTCTGAGTTTTTCCCCACAGATCAGATCAAATCGGCCTAAGTTGAGTTAAAATGACAGGTCTGTAGCAAAGTGGCTCAAAGCTAGTGGACAACCAGCTTGTGTTCCCAGGCTCCAGTGTTCACGTCAGCATCAGAAGAAGCTCCGTGTGACGTAGAGCTGGAGGTTTTGTTTGTTTGCACTGGATCCACTGAACAGACTCTTCTGGGTTTCGCTTCTTTTTCTTAAAGTTTTATAACGTTTGTCATAGTGCAGAAAAGTGAAGCCTCCAAATACAATTCACCCCAACAAATGCATCTTTTAAGAGAAGTGTAAAGTCTAAGACATGTCCTGTGACTTTAAGACATGTCCTGCAACTTTAACTCAATAATACAAATTGATAGTTTTCTTCAATCCCTACTTGCTGTGATGCAGACAACATGGTACAAATATTACTGTTTCATTTATTATATTATTGTTTCATTTGTGCTTCTATACTTTTACTGTGTGTAAAAATAAAAAAATAAAATAGGTGAAAAAAATGCAGCCCTAGTTGTGCATCAGCAGGTTTCTTACCTTCACATTCAGGATCCAGTTTACAGACACTGTAGAACTAATGTGTTTACGTATGTTTCCCGAATTACGCAGGTGCAGCCGCAGCATTATTGTTAAAGTGTGTTATCATTGGCTGGAGATTAACATAAAGGCCACACCCCCAAGCAATCACAGAAGTTTTTAAGAATTAGAATAATTTTATATCAACACCTTCTAAATGGACCGATAACAGACAGAAGGACTTAAAGCTAGTTCACCAAAATATTTTTAGTTAGTTCAAAAACATCAGATATGGTTAAAATACCATCAGTATTTCTACAATCAGTGAAAAAGAACCAAAATTCCAGCTAAAGAGCAACAACAGTAACTTTGAGTGGACAAAATGTGTCAACTACATAAACTAAAACTAACAAAAGTGTTAATCAACAGGACACATGTTTCATAAGCCTGGAGCTTAGAAGAAACAAGGGAAAATACAGAGAATATATCCAAAACAGACCTTAAGTCTTCAAAAAGGACATGGTTGGCACTTTCAGGTGTTTCACATGCACATGTAATATTTTTTGTGCTCCCCTCACAGCTAGAGGGTCCAGCCTTTCTGTGTGGAGTGTGCATGTCCTCCCTGAGCTTGCCTGGGCTTCCTCCCACAGTCCAAAGACACACGCTGGGTTAATTGCCTGCCTCGTCTGTCTCATTGTATGGGCCCTGTTCAGCTCCTGCTCATCATAACAGCACAAGTGGTTTAGATAATGGGTATCAAAGACCCTATCCTGCAAGGTTAAATGTAACTATGACAAAGCTCTCACCATAAACATAGCTTGCTTAACTTTCTTACCTGAAGCTTTTTATTTGATGGGCTATTGCATTAAGTCGACAACATGAACCAAACAAAAAGCTCTGAGCTGCAGCCGCACATCACAAGGTCACTGTCTTCATGTGAATATGGAGTGTCTGTCCGCTGTCAAGAAACTCAAGATACTCTCCACGACCGCGTGCGTCTCTGAGCGGCAGCTCCATAAAGCCAGCGGAGCTGAAGGCAGCAGCATGTGCACACTGCTGACTGACAGCAGAGTGGATGAGAGCTGAGATTCAGCACAGCAGTCGGGGGTGTAAAGAGAGTGATGCCAGACATGTGTGATCTTCCCAGTTTGGCTTTCAAAGGCTTGTTATTGGCACCGCTCAAGGTCGGAGACCCCGTTATACAGAGCTTTTGAAGCCAGAGGGAGGGACTGATGTGAGAAGAGAAAGGTACAAAAACACATGTACGGAAGTTTTAAATTAAAGTCTAGAAAGTTAGAAATCAATGATGACCAGCATTTACTTAAAGGTAAAGAGATGTTTGTACAGAGGACTAAATGTTGTCCGAGCTCTTTAAACGGTGCACGTATAAACTAATGCTGCTTGGTTCTAAGTTCCCTGAGACCAATAAACTAAATAAAGAAGACTCCAAAACAATGAGTCTGATACCTTCTGTGTCGGACAGTTCAGTTTGGATGAGGTTTAGGAACAAAACTAATAATTTACAGTTAAAGGAACTGACCACTCATGACTAAAATAACTAAGAAACCCTAACTCCTGTTGATAGTAGTCAAAATTCACCGATATAGCATATTTTAGACTGCTTTGATTCGAATGTCCAGCCACCCCAACATATATCCCCCGAAGCTAATACTAAGCTAGCTACGAATGGACTTCATGCAGCCATTAGCAAACAACGGACTGCAGACCCGGAGGCTGCATTTATTGTTGCGGGTGATTTCAATCACTCAAACGTAAAGACTGCTCCCCAGATTTTACCAGAATGTTTCCTGCCACACAAAGGGGAAACAAAACCTTGGACCATGTTTATGTTTAACCTTGGACCATGTGTAAAGCCATTAATGAAGACCAGACTGAGTGTGGCCAGCAGGGACAGACTCGGGACAGGTTTCAACACACAGACTGGAGTAGGTTTGCCTCCCACGCTCCCTGTGACTCTCATACAGACATTAACACCTATACCTCCTCTGTGCTGGACTCTATCAACACCACCATTGACAGTGTCACTACACAGAAACAGATGTGTCACCATGTATCCTAATCAGAACCCAGGGATGAACAAGGAGGTGCAGCTCCTGCTGAAGGCGCTGGTGACGCACAGGTCGACAGTACCTTCAGAGCAAACCTGAGGAGGGTGCTGGCCAGCACTGCTACAAGCTGAAGGTAGAGGATCACTTCTCTAACACTGACCCCCGACATACATGGCAGGGCATCCAGGCCATCACTGACTAAAAGCCCAGCAATTCCACCCCTACAGCTACAGATGTCGCCTACCTCAATGAGCTAAATCTCTTCTACGCTCGCTTGGACCGAGACAACAAGGCCAGCAACCAAGACCACTCCCTCTGCAGTCCACCCTCGCGCTCACCTCCACAGATGTCTGTACTGGACTGAGCCGGATCAAAGCACTCAAGGCTGCTGGGCCCGACAGCGTCCCTGGTTACCTGCTCAGGGCATGTGCTGGTCATCTTGCCGAGGTTTTTACGAACATTTTCAACCTGTCTCTGCCAAGCAGCTATGTCTACATGGCTAAAATCCACCTCCCTTGTGCCACTCCACCCCTCAGTTCCACCCACACTGGACCCCTACCAATTTGCAGGCACACATATATCCAAGACACTGGTCCAAGTCTTCATTCATTTCACCCATGTACCGAATACTGTGCATTAGCTTTACACACTGCACTGTCAACTGTAGTTTACTCATTATTCTTAATGTCATTTGCACTAATGGTACAATTTGCACATACTGACTAGTGCTGAGACTTAACATCTGATTCATCTGTACATCATGTCCACAGTACTTCCATCTGTGTATTTTTAAATTGCTGTCTTATGCAGTTCCTGTATCAGGCTCATTGGCTTTTTTTCTTTTCAGTTTTATCAATACACGTTTAACAACATGCAACACTGTTCTAATTAAGGCCATAACACAATATTACATGTATCAATAGGTACGAAACTGCGAGTTACAGTGTATGAATTTGTTAAAGTATGGTGCCTGAGCATCCAGCAGGACTCTCCGACTGGGCTCCGTAGCCTAAAGCAGCAGAGTCTGGTTGACTGTGTAAATAAAAACACCCTCTGCAGACTTCACCATGAGAGTCTCGAGTTATTTATCATCAGTGCTATACATCTTGGCAGCATCGCAGATTAGGGCCCAAACGCTCTGGTTTCTTAGGTTTGGGAGGGATTTACCTAGGAAGGAAGAGCGAGAGATATCTCATGATTCTTTAGTGACATTTCCCTTCAGGGCTGCCGCTGTCTCCTCCATGGTTCCTCTGTTTGGATTTGTGAGCTACGTGTCCTTTTGGCAGTGGAAGGCTGTTGTGCAAAAGTATATATGGATCCCCCCCTTCTGTCCTTCCATGAAATGTCACACTCAGTGCATAATAACACAACCCATGACTGACCTTTAGCAAAGAACAAATATTGTTAAAATTCATGGAAATGTAATCAAGTCATTAAACAATGCCAATAACGATCTATAAATATGAATAAGTCTGGAGGTCGCACAAGGCTGGAAGTGCATCCTGGGTGCAAGTTTGTCAAGATCAACATAATGTCACACCACCATTTGTTAAATATGAAATTTGGTTGGGGCCTAATTTTCAGCACTGCAGAATAAACACATGTTTGACATGAAGTCTGGACGCACGTACAGACACAGGACGTACTGGTGATTTATCCTTCAAGCAGCAAGTATGTTAATTAAGAACAAAAGCTTCCAATAACAGAGCAGCAATGTGCAAAAAAGTCTCTAATGTTGGACTCACATGATTATTAGTTGTGAGGCACACAGAGCTCTTTCAAGACCACCCCCCCCCACACACACACTTTTATTCATGTCTGAAATACCACCTGCTGTTCCAGAGATGCTTTTATCCAAAGTGCTGTACAGTGCAACTACACCACAGATGTATGACTGACCTCAGAGGGAAGAAAACCCAGAGTTACCACTGCATGCACACACACACACACACACACACACGGCGGTGAAAAGAGGTTATGCCAACACAGTAACTGATACTGACGGCAAATGCATCTGCTTACTTGCCTAAATGCTGCATATTTGGAAACATCCATTCACCCATTATCTTTAACAACTGAACCTGCTCAGGCCTGCTGGGGCTGGAGCCTATCCCAGCTTTTATTGGGGGAGAGGCAGGGTCCAGCCTGGACAGGTCTCCACTCTCTCAGGGCCACTTTAAAAACATCCTCACTTACCAACATGTGTTATTTGAAGAGGTGGCGACAGGCCCAAAGCCCCCATTTTCCAAAACACTCCATCTGAAGAGGGCAGAATTGGTGAAATGTTCTCATGTGAGGGTGACAGAAGTGGTAAAGACATCCTCTTACTTTACAAAAAAACTGTTTTCCAAACATCCTCCTATCGACAGAAATGTCCTTTAAAGTGCATGTTTCACTTTTCTAAAATGTTCACACACAAACACACTGCTCTCAGAGACAAAAGTACGTGAGCACACACACACACCATGAAGTCAAGGAGTTCACTTTCAATGCCTCAAGTGAATAAAAGTTGACTCGTGGCTGATTCATGTACAAACGCTCCACCAGGTCTGTCTCACTGACTTATTGGAAGGATAATGAATGGAGCACGATTGGCCTCCTGAAACCTGCAAAGATTGAATCCTTCCTCGAGTAAGGCAGGATGGAACTACAGAGTCTTTGACCCAGAAATTGTTATTGTTACATCAGTGTTCAAATGTGTTTGGATAAAGATAGATCTATAGATGGCAAACTGATAAAGTTAAAGTGAAGAAGTTACCTAGTTCTACAGTATAGCTACTGCGACTGCTGAGAGCCAAACATTTTTAATAGAAATAAATGGTTAGTATAAAAAAAAAAAAGTCAGGAATGGGTTTTGTTTTGGTTGAAGTGTGATTCTGAGTAAGAGGCTTAATATTCCTTTCAAAATTGGAGCTGATAGCCGAAATGTTAAGGCACACGCTACACGAGTCCCGGGTTTAAATCTGGCTGTGTATCTTTGCTCCATGCTAGACCCCATCTGTTCCCTCATGTTCCTGTCTGCCTTCTTCAAATAACTGTGAAAATAAAGACAAAAACACCACCGAAAAACGGTTTAATTACCTGAAATGTGTGGGAAAAAAAACCAAGATAACTGCAACATGTATAAACAAGAGTTGCCATCATACACATGAAAGGGAAATGAAATCAAATTGATTGCTTAATTAGAAAGTCTGCCTGCCTATCAGAGGCCTGTCCTAACAGTCTGTGCAGCTAAAAGCTTTAGATGGCGAAGTGGTGAAGGATCATCTTCAAAGATTCTACAAAAAGGAACCCACATTATTGGAAAGATGCAGAGGAAAAGAACCATAAGGGTGATATTTCAATTTTCAAGTTTCTTTAAGTGCATATCAAGTTTTGCCAGTCTGAAACAAAATGTACATGTTGTGAAGTGACATGTTAGAATGGTTTTCTCTGCATAACAAGTAATAAAAACCACTGCTGTCACTAACCAAAACTTGAACCACAACCATAAACAGGAGAAGAGATGGGACTGAACAGCCAGCTTTAAAGCGTCCTAACAGCCCAGGTGTAGCTCCTCTCACTGACGACCACTGGTAAAACCAAGCAGAGCAGGAAAACACGCTGACAAACACCCATAATTAGGTGGTAACTGATGAGTGTCGACACGTGCAACAGTTCCAGTTCAGAAAAAAAGCAGAAAAACAACTTTAAGTGCTAAAGATTAAAGACAGACAATGAGACATTCATTTAGCCTCGGTTGACCTGAATGCACATATTACTCGTTATGAGTGATGAAAATGGACTTTGTCACTGTCCCGTCGTGGGTGACACTGACTGATGTGACAGGGTCCTACAGCTGAACGTGGCATAAATAAAAAATGTGTGCTCTGATTTCAGGCATATTCCACCTGTCCCCCAAAGCACCATCAACAGCCATGGAGACTCTGGACACATATACATGTCTGACAACATTAAAGTCTGATGTGGCTGTGAAATGTGGAAGTCTGACACTGAAGGGAGTGAAGTTTGTGAAAACATGGAACTTTGGCCTCATGTGTCCTCAAAGGAGGAAATCTACCGTGCATCCGTTCTCATTCCCCAGGCATCAAAAAGCATTGCTTTGTCCAGTCCTTTCTGTGGTCCATGCTGGCACCTCGGGTACCCTCTGAGCTTTCAGTCAAGTACAATGGAAGCTCCAACGCTTCAATATTTGAAACCTAAAGCAACGATGTACAATATGAAAAAGTGTCATAGGGAGGTGCTGAAGATAATGCTCCCAGGTACAGTGTTTAAAAGGGCAGTTGCATCTAATTATCTGTAATCATCCCCCAGGCAACACCATTTGTTCATCGTGAACTTCAGAGGTAAGTGTAGGTAGTTGTTGACACGCTCAGCAAGTTGATCCCCCCCCAAATTTCTACTATTATTATTTGGATTTGAAGCTGCTGCTGACATTGTTTGATTCTGCCCCAGGGACTTTATCTTTTGGATGTGTAGCATTAATAGCATATAATCACAACAGGGAAACTATAATATTTAGTATTTAGCAACATGTCCTCATTAGGCTGAGAAAACCCTATAAATTGCTTTTCCATTTGCAGAGTTGACGTGATTTTTACGACAGAGCCGAGTCTCCTTTAGTGTCTTATCATTGTTGTGGGAGCCTGGTTGAGTCTGGTTGTGGGTAATATATTTAAAATCTGTTTTTCCAGACTTCTGTTGCCAACTTAAAGGAAGTTGTTCCAAGGTGGGACAGTTTATTTTTATTTTATTTTATAAATCTGGCACGAATGCACATTAAGTGCAGAAGAACTAAGATTAGAAATCAGAGGTAACAGTGGATGTGAAGATGGAGTACAAATACTCTACGATTCAGAGGACAGGGTGGGAAAAAAAAAGAGGACAGATAAGAGAAATGACATTTATTTACTTATGTAGCCAGTGGGCTTCACTGAGCTTAAGAAGCTTCTTTCAAAGGAGAACTGGCCAATAAAGCAGCAACAAGATAAGTCAGGGTCCACCGGGAAGTTTCCCTTAAAGCGCTGCTTTCCTTTTATCATTGTTTACTGTGGAGAGAGGAGTGTGAAAGGGAAAGTGTTGCCAAGTTTCACTATCTATGACCAATCCCTCCCACCTCTGCTCGCAGAAGGGAAGAGGTGTTTTTCTGCTTGATTGAAAAAGTAATGAAGAATAAAGCACCTCAGCAGACCGGAGCACATGAAAGCTGATGCACTACTGTGGTTGAAGGCCTGCGGCCTGCTGAGGGGGACTCGCAGCTTGGCGTTTATGTACTGGCTTGGAAGAGAAGCCACGTCATCTCGGGAGGAGCGGCGTAGCACGATGATCATGATCAGCACAACTCTTCCAAGCTTCCAAGAGGGACTCGTTCCCCTATATCTGGTTTATACCTCAGAAGAAGAAATAAAGAGAAATAAAATGATGTGATATGAAAATTTGATAGAGATGTGGTCGAGTGTATCATAATGAATACGAAAGGTGAATTTAAAAAATTAAAGAAAGGTAGATGAGGGCAAACACATCTCTTATGGTGTCAAACTGGCTTTGGTGTATAATACCACAGAGAAGCTTTGGCATCACTATTGGATGCTCCACAAAACTGAGTTAGGGTTAGAAAAAATCTGAATCAGAAAGACTTTATTATTCCCTGAGGGGTAATGGGTTTGGTCCCAGAAGCTCCATGCATGAGTAGGAAACTGTGCTTAAGAACATATACACATAGAAAGAGAATGAAACAAATGAAAGTTAAAAATGTAATCAAAGTATCAAATCCCGGTTTCCTCCCACAGTCCAAAGACATGCATGTTAGCTTAGTTGGTGAGTCTAAATGTCCCCGGTGTGTGTGAGGGTCTCTTCGTTTTTAGAACCACCCATTTACTTTTATACCTTTATATAAGAAAACAGCATCACAAGTGTTATGAGCCTCATCAGCTTTATCGTTACCCACACACAACTGGTCCGACACATTTGTGCTGCTGGTTGCGACGGCTATGGTCGGTCGGCACATTAACACAGAACCTACAGTGAGATGGTAATGTAGCCTTTGTTAGCATCAACTAGACTAGTATCAAGCACATTGCAGGTAACCAACTCAAGTAAATACTACACAGATTTTTACCTTTTCACAAAGCTTCAGTTGGTCTTGGTATTCCATCCCCCGATGTAAGGGGGTCCGGCTGTTAGACCAGTGGAACCAGTTTTCCAGGCTGGTTGAAATTAGGCGCTGGCTCGAAAACCCACCATCAAACTGAGCCCGAATGTTGCTGCCATGTGACGTAACCGGTGCTGACTTCATGTTACAGATGTCAGACTTGTCCTCTGTGGTGAGACTTTATCAGACGTGGCTGCTGGTAATTTCACACCCTGTAAACAGGAAAAAGCAAAGTGCACAGCAGGGCATATAGTGCATTTCCCACTTCAGTTGTCACACATACATTACATACGCACATTTCTCGGATTGGTTTATAGAAGGTGTGAACTTCAGTCACAGGGAGAAAGCAGTGAGACAACAGACAGATCAAGCATCCAAGCACCTGAACAAACCCGTTTGTTACAGAAATTCCATCACATTTCTAACAGACCTTAGTGCAAATTAAATGGAGCACAAAAGGACAGAATCTCTGCAGGCAGTTTAGCAAGCGGCTTAATCAAACATCACGAGTGGCTATTTTATCCCCATGTTCGATTTCATACGTGGAGCTCAAACATCACCTACCGATTTAACCTTACTGCCTATGCCAAGAGTTTCTACTGCTCCTGCAGACGGGCAGACAAAAGGGAGACAAAATGGGTAAATGTCAATCGACTTCACGTCCAAGTAATGTTAATTTAATACCAGAAATGGTGGTGGAAGATTTATACATCTGTGAGGACAAAGATGAAGCAAACATATCAGACATTAAATTAATTAATCTGCAGCTTATGAAAAAATACTTTGTAGTTTCTGACTCGTCTTCGTGCTGCCTCCGGTCCTTGTCTGAGACAGAGGACAAAGAGCTGGACGAGGTGTGCAGCATGTCTCTATAAGGTAATAATTAATAGCTTAATTAGTTTCTGTTATCCAATTAATAAACACTCCCGACATTCTGCAGACGGAGTCATGTCTGCACTGACATGACGCTGTTAGAGACACAATTTCCCATTTTCTCTTTTTCTACAGCCCACAGCACATGAACACGTTGAAGATGAATGTGCACGAACATAAATCGAGCTCGTGATTAATGTCCCTGTCCCCCACGAACATTCTCTGGCCTTCACTTTTAACACACTCCCTGTTCATTAATGTCTGGTAGGAGCACAATTAGCCGACATTAGAGGGACAGAAAAGGAGTCATGGACAAAAATCACCTGCAATCCAAATGAGCTGACCTCCTTTATGGAGTAATGAGTAATGTCCATTAGCACATTATTAAAGCCAGCGGTATTTTGATCATTAAAACCAATTAGTGCTCATATCCAGATGAGTGGTTGCCAACATTGTGTATTTCACTAATGGCACAGGAGTGAGAGGACAAAGAGACAAACTGAATAGTGCATAACAAGGTGTCCTGGTGTAAGAAAATATTGCACCCAATCTTTGTTTTCCATCTGGTTGAACCTGAGATTGCAGAGCCAATCAGAATCCACCCTGACTCTGATCATGACAGTGTGTGTTGTAGCACCTGCCCTGCTTGGCTGAATTATGTGGATGTCCATATGTGGTCACTGAGCGTCTCCCGGTGGTCTTCTGGCTCCCGGCTTTTCACTACATTTTTGGAACCTGTCTGCAGAGACTTGGTGGTTGGGCTCAGTCATTATTGCAGTTCATTTAAAAGGTTTTGTTAAGGGTAACCATGCTCCTCTATACGCTGTTTGAATCCTGCCTCAGTGAAAAAGGTGCAAACACTATTTGTTAAGTTCACTGCGACTGAGGAAAATGCAGCCTTTTACATTGACCTTATAATGTAAGATGCTAGTTTATCATTTCAAGGACCAGGCCATAACAAAGAGGCATAAATAACCTTCCCAAGTCTCATTTATTTTTTTTCCCCAAATCTCTAACTTTCCTCTGGTCATTGGGCCTTAAAGCCCTCTGTCTCTTATGTGTCCCCTATATCGCCTTCTCTTTGTCGCAGGCAGGAGTCAGAGCTCTGACCTTTGCAACGGGCAACGTGTTAAACAGCAGCTTCACGTTGGTTCCTTGAGCTGAAACATTGAGGCATCTCAGAGATTTCGACCACCCTTTGCACAGACCTGTTAAGCAATGAAAATGTAGCTGTGTAGCATCTCCTACCACTTCACCTCCAGTGTTAGCGCGGGTCACTGAAGCCTGTAATGTGCCAGGGGGGTGATGGGAACAGGTTCACAGATGCGTTTGCGCATCTGTCTCACGTGTCGATCTCTATATTCTGAAAATGTTTTCATTGTAGAGGCTTTTTTTAGGTCTCATCTTCAAATCACACTTCCCCCAAATCATATTTTTTACACTCCCAGATCCTCTTTGTTGCTTCTGATGATGACACACTTTCTTAGTAAATGATTGAGCATTAATATTATTATTATTATTATTATGGCAGCTTTAGGGCTAAGGTTGCATTCCCTCTACAGTGCATCAGAGTAAGGGAATAAAAACTTCTGCTACACATCTCTAGAACAAAACAACACAGGTACATCCCCAGTTTTTGCATTTAAATCTGATTTGATCCAATTTAAAGACAAACTCATAGAAATGACACTGTAACAAAAGCTGAATATGAACATCTGCTGCCAGCTGTTCGTCCAGGTCACGGGACACTATGTGCCTCTTAGGTGCCTCTTAAGCCTTATTACTGTAACAGCCACTTTAACCAGTCTACTGTTTCTCCAGACAGTAAAAGCCTTTAACCTAGTGGTAGTAGAGGTAGTGAGATGTTCTGGGCCAGTTTTGTCCATCTTGCCTCCCCCCTGACTTATATCACATGCTTTAGCTTCATTTCTGTTACACACTATATTTCCATGTCCCTCTGGAGCTGTGTGTCCTTTTTCGTTGTGTCTCTTGACCTATTTCACCGACTAGATTTCCAGTATAGTGAGTACATCTATCTCCATATGTCTTGCATATTTTATTATTTCCATCAAATATGCAGGGCACAAACCATCTATAGATGCAGCATATTTTTGTTTGGCTTCTTCTGTATCTCACATAGTTTTTTTAAAAAACCATAGTTAATACGATGGTTTAGAAAAAAAACCCTTTTTTTTTCTAACTAGAACTCAGTTTAGGGGCAAGAACCCAGGAAAGCTCATACTGGTGGACCTGAGTTTATTAAGCCTACCCTTAACAACCCTACTCATAAAGGGGGGGGGATTCAAGTAAGTGGCTGTAAAATGCAAATAACACCACTAACACTTCAAACAGTTAAACAGAAAACCCTGCTGTGCCACTGCAATGAACTGCGCTAACGTCTTGTTTCCCAACGATGTACATCTTTAGTTGTGTATCGCATCATGGTACAAAATGCTGGTCCTGGTGGAGCCGCTTGGCATCGTGGTCGTGGACCCAACTGCTAATAAAAATGTGCGCTGCTTCTTCGGGCTTTATGAGAATTTGTGGACTCACAAAATATGAATTCTGTCACTTTTGAAGAGACCCACTTGATAGGTGTTAATTTTAGAATTCCCCAGTCAGGCACTAGAGATTTTGACCTTTATTTCATGCACTGGAGATGAGCAGCAGAGAATTAATCAGCAACTATTAATAATTAATTAATCACTTCAATCAACTGTCAAGTAAAAATGCCAACATCAGCTTTTGAGCTTTTGTTTCTATCCATCTGGATCTTGTATGGGTTTTTGTCAGCTGCCAAACCTGGTCTATGTAATTATTGCCTGTTGGTGATATATGTGCTTTCTGTCCCTCTCGTATTTTCTTTTTCTTCTATCCCCCCCTTTATTATCCATGCTGCTCCCTCCTTTTCTTTCCCTCCACTCCAGCGAAAAGTAAAAAAAAGGTCCAGAGCGTGGGTGTCGATTGCTGTTTAATGTTGCTGCTCGGCTGACAGGCAGCGGAAAGGAAGAAACGGGAGGCAGAGGAGGAGGACAGAGGGAGACAGAAGGAGAGGCGATGAGATGGCGTGCAATAGAGAGGAAAGGGGGGAAAGACTGTTTTGTGACTACAGCTGCTCAGCTGACAGAGACGATGGAGAACCGAACAGAATGTGCTCATGCTTGTGTGCATTTGTGTGTGTGTTTGTTGCAGGTCTTGTGCACAAGTTTCTGAATGCATTTGTGCGGCTGTATATGGAGAAAAGAAGCCATGCAGAGAGAAGAAGAGCTTTGTTTTGATAGTGAGATGGAGGTTGCACTGACCTAAATACTAACACAGTTTCACACAGAGGAAATGAGGCTTCTAAACCCAACGATCTGCAGCAGCACACTTCACTGTAACACTTGTATCAAAGAAACACCAGGGAGGCAGGACCCAAATGCAGACACACACATGGCAGACTTTTTAACTTTAATGAAAGTGTAACAGACTTACTGTGAGCCCGGCGAACCTGAACAGGGTTAGAGACTGGCCAGCAAAACGGCGAAGAAATCCAGACCGCTTCCACAACAGATGAGTCATCTGAACGGGGTCAGAACAGAACAGATGGGCTACAGCCAGTAACCACGATAGACGATGTGGTAGTGGACTGATGGAGGAAGGAGGAAGATACTCCAGGAAGCTGTTTCGAAATGGGAAACAGGTGATTTGACAATGTGGGGCAGGTGTGGAGGGAAGGTGCCTGGGAGAGCTGAGGATGATGTCTGTCTAGTGGATTCAGCACCCAGGTGCAGCTGGGGTGGTGCTGTTTCCCAAATTATCAACCAAGTGGCTTCAGTTTACGTGAGATAATCTGTGACGCTCTGTGGGCCTGGAGAGAATCACAGTTGCTTCCCTTCACAAAGGGATTTTCACTAGTCAGCATAATAATCACATTTTGGTCCTCGTCGGTCCGAAGCTGATCCGATCACACGCATGCACTAAGAGATGCACACAAAAAAAACCTCGAAAAATGATGCTACTTTGCAGCTTGAAATGTAGACATTTTCTCATGAATCCACTGGTGAGTCCCTTGAAAGAAATTGATTTCAGTTGATTCTTATTAATTTGTGATCTGAAGAAAGGACCGGCTCACTAACCTCATGACTCAGGACTGTGGAGAAGTTCCTTCAAACAATTTCTAGTATATTTATAAAGTATAAATAAAGTAAATCAATTCTGCAGGGGAAAAACATTTAATGAACCATTCGTATAAGAGGTGGGAGACCCACCGGCCACAGCTCCTTTGAAGACAGACATTGGCAACGTCTCACCAAGTCTTCCCTATCTGCAAAGCTGCTTCTATGAGCTTCCTGTAAATGCTTTCATAAATAATTACCCTGGATGTTGCTAGTAGAAGATTGGACATGTTGCTTTTTCCCCCAGATCAATTTCAATTCGTTCGGCCAAAAACAAGTCCACTTCATCACTGTACCAGTCATTGTGGAGGCCAAATGCCTTGTTAAACAATGTGTCTGCAGTCTGGGGGAAACCCACAGATCAGTAGTGCACACAGCCTGGCTGAAAGAGGATCAAGTATAAAGGCCAACTTCACCAATTTTCTACTTGCTTTCTAAGGCAAAACTAAAACTATTCTCTGCTTCTAGCTGAAAAACTCCTCCAGATGACATCACCTGAAGTTCAATGACATTTATGTACATGTACTAGCCAAACCTAGAATCAAAAGAAGATAATAGAATCAGTGGAGATGTCCTTTAATATGGATAAATAACCGTCTCACTTGTTTGCCTTTGTCCTCTGTGGCAAACACCTGGATAGCAGTAAATGAGTTTCCTTTACTTTAAGTGTGAACAGGTGATGTCAGTGTACACGTTTCAGCAGAAAAAAAACTATTTCATGTTCAACCCTTACACACCATGTGTGCATTGATATTTATTGGCAGCATTAATCATTTCTCTACCCCATGGTTTTGCCACAACAACCTTCTAAATAATGTAATAATGAACTAATAAAAAATGCATTAAGATTCATTTAAAGCAGCAAAGCATCTTCTTCTCTGTCACTGTAAAATCCCGAATCCACATTTGCAAATATTGCTCATTTCACTGCTGCACACAAGCTGCTTTGTACTCTACTGGAAGTTCCAGTCTCGGTGTGGACAATCAGTCGGCTCCCACAGCTATTGCTGGGACACAAAAGCATCCTGTGCATCCTGATGAAGCACAGAGGAACACACTTGTAGTGACAACGTCTGCACGCACACATTTTTCTGCACGGTGAAGCAGTTTTGGGTCTCTGGGGATCTTCATACTGACTGTACTGTTCATACGCTCTTTCGGTGTTGCTTAAAGATAAACTTGCAAAACCAACCTTTACTTTAGTTTGATGTAACCTTGTAAACATCACTGGTTCACAGCAGCTTCATTCACAAATGTTCGGAAGTTATTTTCCTGTTACTAAAGACTTAATAAATCCACATTTGGCTGTTCTTATCCAAGCGGTTCTCCAGGACAAAACCCTGGAGCGACCGTGACAAGTGAGATAAAGTGTTTTTGATGAATTTAAAAGCCTAAATCCACGTTCCACTTCGACACTTTGTTCAGTCTCATGGGCATCACTTCATTAAGTCGAACAGAGACACTGAGGACAAACAGAGTCAGATTGTCCATCAAACATGACAAACAAACCATTTCTGCCACTCTAAATGAGAAGCTGAGCAGACTGGAACAGACCAGAGCCTGTGACTTGATTTGTTAAGTGACAACTCACTTACGCATGACGGGCACATGTATCTTATTTCGGTCCTGCACATTCAAAGAATAAATTAAAGCTAATGTGAAGAGGCGTTCCCTGACTTTCCTCTGCAGGCTAATTTGTCTTTGACGGTGTCCTTCAGGAAAAGTTTCTGGATGTTTTGATGTGCTGCTCTCCCTGCTCCTGCACTCTGTTAACTGAGCAGCAGCGAAAGCGAAGCATGTTATATAACAGGCAGAAGAGTAGAGCTGCCCTGCTTTTGTTATCAAGAGGATGTTTATCTGGTGGACTCAGCACCCAGGTGGAGCATATAATGGGGAACCCAGCTTGCTGTTTCCCAAATTATCAGCCCTAGTGGCATCCATTTATGGCTCTGTGACACTCTGTGGGTGTGCAGAGCTTCACAGGGAGTTCCCATTACAGAGGCAAATGTTATTCACTAATTAAATCTGCACAATGATCACATTTGTAGGTCATCCTCATCGGTCTGAAGTTAGTCCACGTTAGAAAGAGGACACCCTAATGCTAATACATGCTGGCGTATTATAGCTTTTATTGAACACAAAACAAGTCATATCTGTGCAGAGAGTTTCCATCTTCATGCCTCATCTGTGACGGATTGCTGCACATCACTTGGATCAGTGAGTCTGTGGTCTAGTAAACTGCTCTGCAACAAAATCAAATCATCTGGAAATAATCATGCTGTTTACTAGGAAGTTTTTAGCTCTCATTAGCCCATTATTATAGTTCAGTAGGCAACCTTCTACCTTCAGTAAGTTCTTTTCATGTCATACAACAAATGCAATCAAGTGAGAAGTTTAAAGCTACATTCCGCAATAGATCCTAAAGATATTTTGTGCTATTCAGTTTTTTATTTTAAAGCCATTTTGATTGTGTTGAATGAAGTTCAAATTTGCCAGAGGATATTCATTTTTAAATAAACCTTAGAATTGTCGCGTCAGTTCATTAAATTTACCTAAAATGGCTAATCTTGTTACGGTTGAGTAAGTTAAGTGCAAGGACCCAAGTAAGGAGACGGCAAGAGGAGGTACAAAGTAAAGGGATGTTTATTATAAAGAACTTGGAGGGATGATCACAACTAAAAATCACTCCATGAGGAGGGTAATCGACTTACAGAAAAAAGTAACAAAACAACATAAATCCAAAATGTAAACTTAATACCCAAAAGAGGAGAACAACTTCGACCGGGGTCTGTGCCAGGGGAGCAATGAAAACTGACTAAACACATAGAGGGAAACGACGGACAGGACAGCTACTCGAACCAACGGGGTGGATACATACAAGACAGACAGTGTAGGGTCCACCGGGGACCAGACAAAAACATAACTAATATTAACACACAGGGAAAAGGGAAAAATGAACAGGACTAAACAGGAACAGACAGACGAGGATAAATAATACTCGAATAAACTTTGAGAAAGGTGGAGGGAAAATACAAAAGAGTAACTAACACAGGGAGCAGGATATAAACAGACAGGTGGAGGATAAACTAAGGCTACAATGTAACAGAAGGGATAACTAAACCACAGACCAAAACTTGAGTCCAAAAACAGGGACCAGTCAGAGCAGGGAGGTGAATGTCCAAACGGGGAAGATCCATACATACATGTATCTTGCCCCCTTGTGGTTGCATTAAGATCCATGAGCATAACCAGAATACAAAACAAACTGGCTGAACGGTGGGGAGAGCTGGGTATAAAAGGACAAGGGAACAGGTGAAACAAATCAGGACAAACGAGGAAAGTGAAGAAACCAAACAGACCAACAGGAAGGGGCACAGGAGGAGCAACAAAATAAAAGCCAAAAACAGGAAATAAAGCTGGAACTAAACCTGAGAACAGGACTGTAACAAATCTACTCACAAACTGACAAAATATATCCCAATGAAAACCACTGAATATGTGTTTATGATCCCATATTTATCTAGTGCATTTCTTTATGTTAAGATTTTATTTTGGACTACTATCTTTTTAATATCTATCAGTTCAATTTAATTCAACTTTATTTATAAAGCGCCAAATCCCAACAAAGTCATCTGAAGGCACTTTACAGAATAAAGCCAAGACTATAAAGATGTATAGAGAAAACCCAACAATTCCCCCTTAAACAAGCCATAGGCAACAGTGGAGAGTAAAAACTCCCTTTAATGGAAGAAACCTCCAGCAGAACCAGGCTCAGGGTGGAGCTGGTTCCACAGGAGAGGAGCTTGATAGCTAAAGGCTCTGACTCCCATTCAACCATTGGAAATTCTGGGAACCACAAGTAGGCCTGCATTCTGAGATCGAAGTGGTCTACTGGGATGATGTGGTGCTATGAGGTCTTCTATATATGATGGAGCCTGAACATTCAGAGCTTTATATGTAAGAAGCAGGGTTTTAAATTCTATTCTAGATTTAATGGGAAGCCAATGGAGAGAAGCTAGTGAAGGTGAAATATGATCTCTGTCTTGCTGCCTGTAATTAGTCTGACTGCAGTGGTTTCTGCTCCCAAGACTGCCAATCATCTGCCAGATTATGTCTCTCTCCCTGAGTTGGCCAATGTGGGCTCAGCATCTACAACTGCGTCAGCTCCCACCCCAGTCCTGGTTTCGGTCCCGACTCCAGGTGACTCCAACCACAAAGCCACGGCCCCATCACAACAGCCTGTTCCCATCCTGCGACACTCCACTGATGACGTTGAGACTCCTGTTCCCCAGCTGACTTATATACAACCCACTCCTGAAGTGTCAGCTCCTGTTTCTGGTCAGCCTACCCTGTCCTAGAATAAACCAAGCAGCCAAGCCCTGAGTCACAGCTTGCTAACACCATCTTAGGAAACTTAGGAAACGATGTCCGGCTGGCCAGACCTCTCCGATGTCCCCCAGACCTCAACCTTCCAGCCATGAACCTCTCTTCCACATCTTTTTTATTTATTTTTTTGTCCTTATCCCGTAAGTTTAGGGTCACCACAACAGATCATTGTCCACATGTTGATTTGGCACAGTTAGCCAGGACTGGGGATCAAACCACTGACCCTGTCCTTGGACAGCTGCCTTTACCAACTGAGCTACAGCCGCCCCCTTTCACTTCTGAACACCTTCTAAACCTGTCCCGGACATTGACCAAAAAGAGTAATACCTGTTGTCCATCAGTTACTAGTAAGCCTTCAAAGGACCATGGAGACCTGAAGGTAAATAAAAGTAAATAAAAGAGATAAATAAAATTTATTATTATTATTATTATTATTATTATTATTATCCTGAGGCTTGCTGTACAGCAGAATAAGGTTGATCGCTTACAAGAGGGAGGGTGGACGGACACAACTCCCGCCTGTCTAGGATTTTGAGTTATTCACTGACGGTTCTCCTGTCATAGAGTTTAATTCCTTAGTTCACGTATTGTGTTCTTTTCGTAATTTGAGTGAATTCATTATTCCTTCTTTCTCCTTGTTTCAGAATAAAGTTCACTTATATTATCATAATTCCTCTCACTTTGTTTACTTTTGGGTCCATTCTCATACACAAACCCTGAACATTTTGATGGATGCTTGATTAGAGGATGGAGGCAGGTATGCAGAAATAAAGACAGCAGGAGGTTATTCCTGCACTACGTGTACAGTATATCATGTTCAGTTTTGGAAACAGGAGTGGTGTACAAATACTATCCAACAAATTACTATCCCTAAAACTACGTCTAATGGCCAAAAGCCTTAAATGTGATGGGGGCAGGAAATAAGGACAAACACCCGCAGCACTGGAGAATCAGACATCAAGGTTAGACAGGCCTACAGCAGTGAAACCATGTTCCAGAAACCGTGACTGATATCCTGCCATCGGCAACTCTGGGCCCACACATACGGTTTATGTCAGGGTTTACTGTCAAACAAAGAAAAGGGACCTTCCCAAAGTACAGTACCTCAGGATGTGGATTCTTTTCTACTTGACAGGAGGCAGAGTGGTACTGAACATCCCTAACAACCCCCAACAATCTTCAACCAACTCCATCTTCAAACAGGCTGGTTGAAAGCATAGTCCATCTGCATGAATTGGTTTTCAAAGACCAGCATCGAAAATCGGCCAGTGAGACGACAAGACACTCTTACTATTTGCAGCCAGCGGCAGGTCTAAATAATGCTCAACCAAACACACAAGAGGCGAGTTCTCAGCTGAGGACGAGGTGAAACTGGGGACAATAGGCCGGACACAAAAATAGGCAGTAAAGGAAACACCCCCCTCTCCAGCAGAAAACTCACTGATCCCATTGCAGTTCATGATCCTTCCATCAAACTACCATCACACACACACACACACACACACACACTAAAGGGCATATCCACATTGTCATACATTAATCACTTCACCTGGAGGTAAAAATTAGCTGATTATTAACTAAGTAAAACTCCAATAACTAACTCGATATCTGCCTTCGTGAGGAGATGTGCACATTGTGTGTCTGCCTAGATAAACATTGTCACACTCCACTGAGCCCTGCTCAAATATGACAGCTTTGTGCAGCTGCTGCACAGCAATCAAGCCCAAACCATATGCACGACATAACAATGCTGTCAGAATTAAAAAATAGCATTTTTTTTTTTCTCCCATTGATTGTTCTGTTCATAAAAATGACAACTAGATTCCAATTCCCGGAACTCACAGAACATGATTTTCCTATTTCTGCAGCGCACCAACGCAGAAAGCATCAATGGGAATTTGTAGCTCAAAGACTCACCTGAGCTCCTCTCACAGAGGTGTGAGGATGATGAACCTTAATAAGCACCTAGTGTCATACAAGACGCAGTAAAGTAGCGAGTGAGCAGCTCTCTGGATGTGTCAGTTTTACTCTCACGCTCCAGAGTGTTGTTCCAGATACGACGGCTCCACACAATGGCTCAGTTACTACACACAGCAGAAAATCTGGAGCCATTTCTGGTCGTCCTAGATCACACATTGTCTATATGTGCACGTGTGGTTGGGAGAGGACAAATGTACACACTGTATGAAGGTAGATTTGCATTGAATCATTCCTTTGTCCTTATGTGTGAGCTCAGCTGCTAAGCTGACTGGTTAAAAGGCACAAACCAAGCTGTAAGACCTTGTCAATATGACTGTCCTACTCCGAGTGAACTGCTCTGCTGTGTTTTCCTTTTGCTGATTAAATTAAACATCGTCATTTTTTCTGAGCTGCCTCTTAACTTCTTTTGCAGTTTTTACCAAGACAGATTTGCTGTCAGAAGTGGGATGGACATGTGGTCTGGACTCTAAGGGAAGAACAGTAGCAGTGTGCACCTCCCACTCACCACTTGGTTGGGTAGGTGACAAGTTATTATCAAAGTAGTTGAACCGTTGTGTTATTGAAATCTGAGTCACACGAGAACTAGAACTAGAGGAATGGGTTTAGCCCTGGATACATTATGATGGATGACTTCATGTTTTAGGTCATTGCTTAGGTTTCTACTTAACTAAGGTGAAACTTCTGAGCGTCAAACAGGTACCTTAAGCGTCAGCTTGTAACACAGATGGTCTTGACAAAGCAGCACAAAGCAGCCAAAACATTAGAACCATCTCTTAAGCAAACCTATTTATTAGTAGACAAATCTCTATTTGTCTTATGTGACTACAACTCAGAACAGTTATGTAAAAATAACAAACATTTGCACGGTTTTTGACCGAGTTGATCAACGTGAACCTTTAACTTAACTGCACAGAAAGTATGTCCCTTCCTCAATTACTGTGTAGATAAACTACGGGCAAGCTGCTGCAAAATGTAGTATAAGTACTGGTACTTTACTGGTACATGCAACCAGCACAGTTAAGCATAAGTCAGAGTTCTTACATCAACAGAAACAACTCAAATTCATTTTATCTTTCTAATAATTTCATTGTTTTAACTATAGTTGTGAGATTTTTTCAGTCAATAAACAGGCAGGACATTTAAAACGAGCCTATATTTTTGTCTTTGCACTATTTACAATGAAATGTATAGGTTTGAATTATTCGAGTGATAAAACAGATTCTGCTGCAGGACATAAAGTATTACACACTATATTCTGGCATCTTTCACAACTCGCCTCATACACAGATGTGATAGCAAAAGCGAGATTTCACTGTTCAGTGCAGCATTGCAGCCAGATTTGGATTTCACAGGAAGTGAAGTGCGCACACACACACACACACACACACACACACAGTCTATTATCTGTGTTGCAGTCGCAGCAAGTGACACATGTGATCAGTGAGCTGCCTTAACAAACACTCTCATCTGAATAATCACAGTGTGCATGGCCCACTGGCTGACACTGGATCAGCAGTATTAAAACTCCCTGTCCTGTGGGCTCAACACACACACACACACACACACACACACACACACACACACACAGAATATCTGCAATTCTTCTGCTTTTGTCTTCCTCACTTTATCAATTTTAATTTCAGATTTAGAAACAAATGAATCTAATAAGATTGAAACTCATGTCTCATTGAAAGTCTTTCTCCCTGTGGGTGGCGACAGGTTAAAGGTGCTCTGTGTTTCATGGTCATGCGACAGTTAAAGAACTTCTTCCACTAATGCAGAAAGACTATGTTTAGCTCAACATGATTTAAGATTTAGGAGGTTAAAATGTGAAAAATGGGAATAATGATGTAAAAAAGATCCTCAGTTGTGTAACAACTTGCTGTGCTTTGGTCCGGTTCTGAAACATTTGCTTGCTGATCCATTGTTCTGATGTGATGCTAAAGAACTATGAAATGGTCCTTTAATTTCACTCAGGATCAGATAAGCTGCCATCTTCCACCTCTCTCTCTTTCTCTGTATCTCTGTCCACCTCCCACCGTACCTCTGATTAGATTTACGCAGGCAGTGACTCACATCTGATGTCTCTTTTCCTTTCATCAGCAAACTGATGAGAACACAGGAGCTGGGTGCTGAATGAGACAGGGAGCTCCCGGCCCACACATTCGAGGTCCAAAGATCTATCAAACCTTTTTTAAAAATCGAATTACGAAATTGGACATAATAAGATCAATAAGAATATACGCTGTTTATGAAACTAGTCCTCAGCTGTTTGTGGACTTGTCAACTTTGGCTTTCAGTGAGACAAAGGTCAGTGAAAACCACTAAACCTTTTCTTCTTCTTTTCCTTTGGGCTGTTCTCTTTCAGGAGTCTCCACAGTGAATCATGTGCCTCCATCTAACCCTGTCCTCTGCATCCTCTTCTCTCACACCAACTAACTTCATGTCCTCTCTCACTACATCCATAAATCTCCTCTTTGGTCTTCCTCTAGACCTCCTGCCTGGCAGCTCCAACCTCAGCATCCTTCTACTGATATATTCACAGTTTCTCCTCTGAACATGTCCAAACCACCTCAATCTGGCCTCTCTGACTTTATCTCCAACACATCTAACATGAGCTGTCCCTCTGATGTCCTCATTCCTGATCCTGTCCATCCTTGAACTCCCGAAGATGTTGTCAGAAACTGTATGAACACCTGTCCGAGACACTTCCACACCTCTACAGGTATGTCATCCGGACCAATGGTCTTTACACTCTTCATCCTCTTCAACGCCCTCCTCACTTTACTCCTACAGTACCTTGCAAAAGTATTCAGACCCCTTGAAATTTTAGACCAACACAAATTGGTACATAATTGTGAAGTGGAAGGAAAATGATAAATGGTTTTCAAAATGTAAAAAAGATAAATATGTGAAAAATGTGGCCTGCATTTATATTCACCCCCCCTGGATCAATACTTTGTAAAACCACCTTTCAATTGCAACTGTTGCAATTACAGTTACAGGTCTTTGTGTATGTTTAGGGTTGTTGCTGCTGGAAGGTGAACCTCCTCCCCAGTCTCAAGTCCTCCTCTTCATCTTCCTCACCTTGTCTGGCTACACTTTCCTCTACCAATACTTTACAGTCACTGGTCTCTTTCAGATTACAACGTCTACACAAGATGTCGTCCACCTGAGTGTTTCTACCTCCGCTCTTATCTGTCACCCTATGTTCCTGCCTCTTCTGGAAGAAAGTGTTAACTACAGCCATTTCCATCCTCTTTGCAAAGTCTGCCACCATCTGTCCTTCCGTGTTCCTGTGCTGAAGACCAAACCTGCCCATCACATTCTCATCACCTCTGTTCCCTTCACCTACATGTCCATTGAAATGTGCACCAATCACCACTCTCTCACCTCTGTTGATGCTCTGCATCACTTCATCTAACCAACTCCAGAATTTCTCCTTCTCTTCTAACTCACATTCTACCTGTGGGACATAACCACTAACACCTTCAACTTCCATCTTCAGACTCATCAACCTGTCTGATACTCTTTTCACCTCTAGAACATTCCTCACAAACTCCTCTTTCAGGATAACTCCTACTCCATTTCTCTTCTTATCTGACCCATGGTAGAACAACTTGAACCCTGCTCCTAAGCTTCTAGCCTTGCTACCTTTCCACCTGGTCTCCTGGACACACAGTATGTCCACCTTCCTTCTCTGCACTTTCTAGCCTTCCCTGTCAGAGTCCCAACATTCAAAGTCCCTACTGTCAGTCCTACATTCTTAGGTTTCATCTTCCCTCTCTGCCTACGAACACACCTTCCTCTTCTCCTTCTTCGTCTTCAACCAACAGTAGTCCAATTTCCACCGGTACCCTGTAGGTCAACAGCACCGGTGGCGGTTGTTGTTAACCCGGGCCCCGACCGATCCGGTATGGAAGTCATTGTCATGCTTCGCATTTTTAGTTTGTCATGTGTTTTAAGTCGGATGCCCTTCCTGACACAACCCTCTACATTTATCCAGACTTGGGACTGGCACAAGAAGACACTGGCTTGTGCCCCCTTGCGGTTGCAGTGAAAACCACTAAACTCACAGGATCAATTAAACAGTAATTACATTTGCCGTGAAGTATATAGCAATTTGAGTAGTAAAAAATGAGTACTATGCACATGTTCCACTAGAGTACCCAACAGGCTGTGCACGTTGTAATGGGGAAATGACTGCAGTGTGAGAAGGACTGAAACTCATCTGAATATGAAAACTGGACATGTAGTGAGAATTCACAGCTTGTGTCTGAAGATTAATTTTACATTTTCAACCGTCTGTTTATTAGCTTCATTCACCCAATTCACTCGAGTGCTCTGCCCATTGAGGACCACCAGGACCACGTTTACGTGGTCAGAATATCTCTGCCATCAGCGGCACTCTGGACAGTTCTGCTAATTGCATTATTCATCTCAACTGGGAGCCTCCATCTGAACACAGATTAAAGAGTCTGCTGACTGAGCTGATGATGCCTCTTGGTGATGATGTTGCGATGGCAACAGTATTATAGAGGAAAGAATGAAAGGAATTGAAGGAAATCTAATAACAGGAAAAAAAATTTTAATTTCAGAAAGAAATAACAACCAACTTGGTGAACTGGGTTTCTACATAACACATGAGCCTAACAGCAGGAAAAAAATGCTTCCCTTCCACTTCTCATCAGTACCCAGACAACAGGAATCACTAATTCATTCATCTAGAAATGGATTCTAAACAGCTGAGTTGGAGCCAGGCTACACACACAATAGCGTGGATGGACTTTTCTGGGTGAGTTTCCCACTAATATTGCTCAGGAAACTCTACTTAAAATAGATACAAAGAGGAATTATAACAGTACTATTTAGACAGTGATGTCCACTGCTTTTTTTAAGGAGTCACACAGCACAAACAGGAATTTAGGTCAATGATAAATGAGAAAGCATCTTCACATCTTTGGCACATCTGTTTGCCTCACTTGCATCTTTTACCTGTGTCTTCATCCGTCCCCACTGAAGACTCACAGAAGTGTGCAAGTTAAAGTACATACACCTTGGACATAACTTGGACATGTTTCTCATATGTCAATCTGAATTGTTTTTGCCTGTACAGATACAACAACTGTTGTTTTATCATTATAATAGTGCAGAAGGTTTTATCCCCTTTGGAATGTTCTCCAATACTGTTTATGTCCTCTGTTTGCCTTTATAACCTCCTCTAACCTCTTTGGTTACTCTCTGAGCATCAGGTGTAATTTTTGCCCGTTCTTCATGACGTACTGGTTTTCTGTCATGCACAGGCTTTTTCAATGTATCTTCCTCAAATGTATCCACAGGTTTTTAATTACGTTTGAGTCTGTAGACCGGGAAGGTCACAGTAAAAAAAATCCACCATATTCTTTTTAAACTCTTCCTAATTTGAATTTTCTCTGTGCTTTGGATCATTGTCTTGAGGAAGGATTCACTGCATCTTCATTTTAAGCTTTTTCACTGATGGTATTGGAGGAGGCTTTGCTTTAAAATCGCAGCACCTGATGCAGACACACGCCTCCAAAACATCAGCGAGCACCATGTTTGAATTCTCACAGGCAGAGATTGTTCTTGCCACTCATACCTGATGCTTCTGAACCTTCCCCAAGATGCCCCTGAGGCTGTGCAGTGGTAATGCCTCACATTTGCAGAATTTGCTGCTGTAAAATGGAGGTTTCCCCACTGTGGGACAAATGAAGTTTTTTCTCATCCCACTGTACAAACAGTGATGGAATCTTTGGTTTATTATGGAATAAAAATTGTAATTTAGAAAACGAGCATTTCGTTTGCCTCAGTGGCACAACTGTGCTCTTAGACAAACAAATTACAGTAATAAAACAGGTGTCAAAGCTAATAGAAATACCTCCATATATAACAGGTCCATGACAATCAAAGCCCCCCTGGGAAAAAGAAAAGGGGCAAATATAATATCAAAGCAGTTGGACAAACCTCTGAAAATTAAAAACTGTATTTTGTACTGCAGATGAGTCAAACCTCATTGTGTAAATATGTTACTGCTCAGATACATGAGCACATAAATACCAGCGATGCATCTTTTATGGCTAAGTGGCTAAAACGTTCACTGGCTGACTGCGAGACAGGATGACCCATCTGCTTTCAGAATTTAGTCCATTAAAATCCCATTACTGCACTTCTAATGATAAACTTTTTTTTGGGGGGGGGGCAGTTGTGGACATTTTGGTGCCCTAGGCGTGAAGTCCTCTGGCTTCCCCGAAGGGCCTGACTTTTCCCTTTATACTTTTTTTTTTTTTACAATTGAATAGAATCTAATAGAACAAACTTTAAAGACCTTCCTGTCTGACGCCTCGACATCCCTGACAGCCCCTGACAGAGCAGATCTTACTAATGTGAGTCCTGTGGCTGTTCCGGTCACGTTAAAATCCAACATTTATTTTATTCACTCTATTAGACGCTCGTTAACCTCGTCATGAACTGTTCATCTGCTAAATGTTGTCAGTGATTTCACTTCACCGTGTGCTGAAGTGAAATGAATTTAAAACATTATTGAAGACTGATCGTTTCCAAAAAAAACCTTCTGATTCTCACTGTGGGCCTCGTTATGATTCCACTGGCAGAGAGTAGCTCAGATGAAATGACTTATTTCATGTTTCTATATGAATAAAATGTGTGAGTCCAGAATGATTCTCACCCAAACCTGCACTCACTCATCCATACACTGTCCTAAATCTAAAGCTGTGACAGGCGTTTGGGCTCGTCCCCCTTTTCCTGCTCTACTTACAGGAAGCTGGAGCTAATGAAGGTGGTTTAAAGCACCTGGGTTTAGTGTCTGAGTCCTCAGTCCTCCTCAGACCCGGAGAGTTCTTCTTTCCCAGTGCACCAAATTCTTTTTATGCTATACCCATCAATCCACACACACACACACACACACACACACACACACAAATTCAACTGATGAAGGCACCTTTTAGTATTTTCTGTTTATTTTGTGTTTTCATTGTATATTTGCTAAAATGAATGCTTTTATTTTTGGTCTTCACGTTGCATCCTCCTCTCTAGTCGTGGCTGTGAAGTCAGGTGGTGACACTGAGAGTGTGTTTTACACACACAGATGGAACGATGGAATGAAACTTCATTGATTCCTCATGGGAAAATTATGTCAGGCTGTCGTGTGTGTGTGTGTGTGTGTGTGTGTGTGTGTTATCTTGCCCCTCCAGACTGCCTGACTTCTGACAGGGAATCGAACTGCCGGCGCATCCCTCACTCTGCTTTGCTGCTCATCACATCATCAGACCTGACAGCTCCCGTCAAAGCTCGGCTCCTTCTCCCCGCACGCTGCACTCTGCCCTCCAGTCTGCTCTCCTGCAAAAACACTCTCAATTCCTTCTATTTTTCCTTTCTATCCAACCACCTCACACC
This sequence comes from Channa maculata, assembly GCA_020496755.1. Taxonomy (NCBI): domain Eukaryota; kingdom Metazoa; phylum Chordata; class Actinopteri; order Anabantiformes; family Channidae; genus Channa; species Channa maculata. The sequence goes on along the minus strand of CM035606.1, from coordinate 26,844,045 downwards.
TTTTTTCATATTGTAACTTTTTTGTTGCTAAATGTCAAATCCACACAGTGAAACAAGCAGCCAAACTGAAGTTGAAGGTTTGAAACATGCAGTGGGTCATAAAAATTCAAGTTTCATATTTCAAGTAAATTAAAACCCATCAATGTAAAAAGAGGAAAAGCAAAGCTGCTGCCGATCACAGGTGTGACACACTTAAAGTGCATTGTACTTTGGTGTAGTCCTTTACCCAACAGGACCCACGTACATGTCCTCTGATTTTGAAATTGCAGCAGATAAAAATAACAAAATATCTCCACATCCTCTACTTTGCACTGATTTTTCAAGGTGTGCCGTCGATTATCCACTGCATGTCTCACAAACTGTTATTGCTCTTTGTTTAAGTGGAGAGAGTTAAAGTTAATTCTCAGGTTCTTCAGTCTTCACACAACACTGGATCTAGAATTTTCTTTTTGGGGCATATGGTCAAAAAAGGGTGGCACATTTGGAAAGTGTGTTGAAAAGCTTTTTCAATTCAAATTGAAAAACCTTTTGGAATAAACAAACTACGTACTGCGACTTTGGCGCAGGAAGTAGAGCAATCGTCCACCAATTCCCCAGTTGTTGGTTCAGTCCCCGGCTCCTCCGGTTACGTGTCGAAGTGTCCTTGAGCAAGACACTGAACCCCAACTTAGTTGCTCCCAGTGTGCGTAGACCAGCTGCATAGCAGCTCCCCCATCGGTGTGTGAGTGAATGGGTGAATGAGAAGCAGTGTAAAGTACCAAGAGGTAGAAAAAGGCAGAACATTTACCATATTAATGGACTGATAGTGTGTGTTCAGTGTCCGAAATGTCAAATACTTAGTATCTACCGTTTTTACTCCAAATAGTCCAGTTTCAGAGGAATAAAAATCCACCTTTTGCTTGGACAGCTGCTGGAAAACGTATTGTAACAAAATACATGAAACCACTTTAATTGCATCTAAGAGTAAAGTTCTCTCTATTTATAATGATGGTGATTTATTTCAGCTTCAGATTTGGTTCAGTTCTCCTTGTGTTGAAAGTCCTACAAAATGCAACTACCACCGTGTCACTATAACAGGAGGTGTCACCTGGGGTGGCCGAACAGATGTTGGGTGTGGGCAGTGCCACTCCAGGACACCCCTCTGGCTTCACCCCTGCACAACACTCGGCATGAATTCCTGCAGTTAGAGTCGTCTAAAACTCATTCCCATTCATCAGTTCTCGGAAGGAGAACAGAGATCCAGCCAGAATCAGGCTACAAAGGCAGTCTGTACTTGCCATCTTGAAGTGGTAGAAGCCTTTGAACATGACACGTCTTTCAAGTCAGTTTGTTTTTAAGCGCAGAGCCTTACGCCTGTAAAAATGGTGAGGAATTAATGAAATAAGCTTCTTGAGACAGAAATGTCAGTATCGTCCATACACCTCTTGGTTTGGCTTCCTTTTTCCTCAATCATAAAGCTTGGTTCAGGGTTCTCTTCCTTTATACGTACGTCTGAGTGCATAAGCCTATGATTCTGTCACCTGAACGTAGCTGAACATACTGTACGAAGAGCTGTGTGCGACTGCATGCACATATCCGTGCAGCATATTGCAGTCATCTGTCTTGAGTGTGATCCAGTAATGACGGTCCAACAGACCATCGGAGACAGAGAGTGGGAGAGAAAGATTGATCTCACAATCTTTCAATTCTTTGTCTTAAATTACAAACCCATCTTCCTCTTCTCTCCTCTGTAATAAATTCTACTCTTGACATTAAAATATGAATCACTTCCACCCATCGGCTTAGCTATTATTATTCTACCAATCCCCCCCCCCATCTTCTTTGTATGAGCTGCACATCCACAAATTCAGAAAGTGCTTCATCTCACATGATGCAAACTTACATCTTCAAAATGTAACTGCTGCTTATTGCTTTAATTTCAAAAACATCCATTTCTTATGGGATTAATTAAAATACTGTACATGAAATGAAAAAATTTAACATGTTTTGTGCAAATTCTTCTGTAATTTAGCATCAGCATCATTTGGGCCTTTGGAAAGCGCAACATTAATCAATTTACATGTGAATCAATTGCATTTATCACATGGCTTTCTAATCAAAACGATGTCAGTTTCTAAACCAGCCAAATAGGAATCAAAATGTAGACTAGATTTTACTAAATTACTAAAAACAAAAAGGAAATTCTAGGTTATAAATGTGAGATCATTTAAAGTCAGAAGAAGAATTTAAAAGGTAACAATAATTATCTTAAATCTTGACCTTTAAAAGTTGATGTTATGAGTAATTTAACACCTTAATTGCGAATTAGAAATGTGACCTATGGCAAGTTTTCAGACTAAAAGGACAATTTGGATTTTTGACATCATCATAAGTTATTACTCATAGGTGTTTTTACCCCTTTCAAAGAAGAATTGGTTTCCTGGCAGAAAAGGGCTGAGACTCCCCTCCCACCTGACAGCATGGTGTAAACTACACACTTCTTTATCTAGTCCATATATTGATTTGCAAAGACCCTTCAATGTGAAGTCTTCACCCAAATCTCACATTTTCTCTAATTCAGATTCAATGTTGCAGTTCAGCTTTACACTTTAGTAGCGATTTATCACAGAGATAATCTTATTTTTACTTAGAGAGGTCAAGACTTTCAAAAACCCCAACCAATCTGCCTTGAGCAAAGGGGGAAAACTCCCTTTAGTGGAAGAAATCTTTAACAGAACCAGGATGAGAGTGGGCGGCCATGTGCCTTGACCAGTTGGATAACACCCAACTCTTCCTAGGTTTTCTAAACGTCAAACAAAGGGACCTTCAACCCAAGACACAAGTGCTGGTCTTCCCAGCCAGATCTTGTATACAGCACATCGTAATATCAGCCTAAAATATAACACCTAAAAGTTTGTACAAAGACGGACCCAAGTGAAGAGACGGTGAGAGGGAGAAAACTAATAAACAGGTTTATTATGGGAAAAAGTCTAGAACTAACATAAAATCACTCATAAGAGGAGGATATGAAAAACACCGAACAAGAATATTAAACCTAGACTACAAAACCAAACTGAACACTAGGATAAATGACTAAGGAAACAGAAACAGAACAAACTTCAAATCAGAGAAAAACAACAGATACAAACAGAATCCAAATAACACATCAGGAAAACCAGGGAGCAAAGCGCAATGCACTGAGTAAGACAGAGGATCTGGCAGGGAACTGTGGGCAAGGCTGGACTTAAATAGTGAGGGGAACAGGTGTAAACGATTAGAAGCGGTGATGAGTGGTAAAGCTGGATGAAATGAACAGGGAACAGGAAGTGGGCCAGATCGGGACAGACAGAGATGCAGCAGCACAGTTCATTTATCTACACCGGCTTCAGGTTCAACTGCACCTTCCTATCTAAACAGCCGCATTGGCGTCTACAGTCCCACTCACTAACTTATGCAATTCAAGCATGGAGGATGACAGAGGTTGTTGCTGCTGTTGGACAGATTATGAATTTTACATTTTAGGCTGAATCAGGGGCTCAAGACTCCTCACTGGGACAGACTCAGAGGCCTTCTTGCCCAGTGCTCTGCCAGTATCTGCTTCAGCCTAAGACTAGGACCTCAATGATGCTGTGACAAAGCCTAAATAAATCTTATTCATCGCATATTCTTTTGGCAAAGTCTCTTCTTGTCCAAGTGTTTTCTTGGTTCAAGTGCTCCCAATAACGAAAGAATTATGGACACGCTAAGAAGATATTCACAGATTCCTGCTCAGAGATGAAACAAAAGCTGAGAGAATCAGTAGAACAGGACATAAACTTAACGTTACTCAGTGAGAAAACAGTGTTTTAGCCTTATTTTCCTTTTACATTACAGGGACATTAAAGGACACTGTGCATATTTCAACTGCATGTACAGGTAGGTAACATGTAGGAAGTGGGAATTTGGTTGTACATTGTAAAAATGAGTCAGCATTGAAAATGAGCCCTTCAGCACCTAAAAGCTACAGTGAGTGATTTTTCACATGTGCTCCGGAACTTATCGTCATGTGGAGATGTGATGCCAACGCCTCTTTATTCTCCTATTAAGGTCTTTAAGAGAGACTTTAGTCTTTAAGAGATTCGATTTCTAGTCGAGAAGGCCACAGCTGGTGGGATGGGATTCGAGCACACGGCTTTCTGCATGGCGACCCCACGGTCTGCCACTGAGGCACCAGGCCCCCTTCCCCACAAGGCCTCTTTAGCTGGCTCAATTAGTAAAACTTACTTATTTTAGCTCCAATCGCTGTAATCAAAGACAGAAACAACTGAGCAACAAGCAATTTCTGGAAAAAAATGCACATTCACATCTTATTTTCTAACATTTAGATTTTAAGAATGATGTTTTTTCTTTCTTTTTTTAGCACATTTTTTTCTGCCCTTCACCAAAACGACAAAACAACCACATTTAAAATCACTGGCCTGTTTACAATCTAACACTGCTCTGTCTATATTGGGCAGCATCCAATGATGCCGGGCAGCAGGTGCGACTGTTTGGCTGCATTAACATGTAACAGGCTGATGCTGAACAGAGCTGAGGTGAAAAAGGCTTCAGGAAATGCAAATGTGGTGTTTGAGTTCGAAAACAGGACTGAGTTGACTTAACGTTTACAGCTCAGCGTGGTTTGCAACCCAGTGCATCCCATTAAATCGATTTTAAATGTTTCACCGGATCTAACTGCCAGAAAAAAAAGGTCATGTGGTCATGAAATGGGGGCATGACGTTGTTGCAATGTGGCTACTACTTAAGCATCTTCAGGAGACCAAAAAGAAGAGAAAACATATTCAAAGGCACATTTGTGATCAATTATTTAGTGCTTAGAAAGCACCGCAGGGTCGGATACATGTGAAATGTTTGCCATTACTTCTTCGTGCACAGACATGAGTTGCTACAATGGTGTGACCCTGAACTTTCAGTGAACTCCCCGCCCCCGTCCCTCAGTGGCTGATCATGTCCTTGCAGTGGGATGGTCTTCATCTCTACCTCCCTCTGGCACCTCTGCTTTTCCCATCTATGCCAAATTTCAAACCTGGAGCCTCGGATTCCAGAGTTGAAATTGTAAGATGGACTCAGCGTGCTTCCTCTCTACCATCACAATTAGAATTACATGTGTTTATGATCCAGAATTACTACAGGGTATGTTAGCTGTCCACAAATATTTCCTAACCATAGTACCTACATTTAGGTAATGATAGCAGTCTCATTTCGTATGTGTATAACTCTGTTCTAACAATGACATTCACTTTAATTGCCGTGTCCGATCAGCTTTATGACTAAATTACGACTAAATGAATCTGCTTAAACTCATAGGATTTATACATATTTAAGAAACTAGGGTGGAGGAAGCTGTCTGGTCAAGTTGGCACTTATGATGCATTATTAAGCAGATGAAGTGACTAAATTCAGCAGCTACTGTAGCTCAGATTAAATTATTGAAACATTCAAAACAGCTGAAAAAAGACAATAATCATCTCACAATAGAAATACACTTAATAGTTCCTGTGATACCTTTGTATCAAATGACAACAATGTGACAAAGTGTTTTGGTTCACTGGCTACTCAGCTTCATTTTCAAAGGCAGCAGGCAGCTGATGTCGGAGAAAAGGCTCTAAAATAAAAAGCTCCTGTTACAAACAGCAGACAGACAGTAAGGCTGAGGATGCAAACCGCGTACACGTGGACGAAGCAGCATCATCAGTATCATTCTTCACATACTTCCTGGAGAATTTAAAGTATTATCCATTATCCACCATCTTGACATCACATCTTCAAGGGTGTGATGTTCCAGTGTGAATGGACCCAGACAGACAGCAGGGAGTGTGAAGTTGCTTTAGAGGCTCTGGGGACGGAGCCACGGTTGTTCCATTATCAGCCCACACACCCACAGCAGCCAGAGCCCCTCTGAGGACCCTACAACCTCAGCCCCTCAACTTCAGCCTCATCCTCACTGACCTCTCTAAACCGCCCCCAAACGTACACCGACGGCTTTCGTGTTCAGTGGAGACATGAAATCACGTGACCGCAACATGTTCTCTCACCTGTGGATTTTTTGTGGCTTCTCAACTGTTCATTTCCTCGTGTTCTACTTCTCGACTCATGGAGCATCAGCCCGGGATGCAGAAGTCCCAGCCCTCTCGCACCAGGTGTGTCGTTGAGCAAGACACTCAGCACTAGCTCCCATGTGTTGCCTGTGGCTGCCCACTGCTCCCACCAGGGAGATGGGTTGAATGCAGAGAGTGATTTTCATATTAACATGTGTTTATGTGCTCAATGATGACAATAAGGTGTAAAGAATAAAGTCTGTAAAATGCAGTTAACCAACAAAGTGCATCTTCTTTCACTGACAACAGCACAGGGATTGTGAGGAAGTGATGGCAGCTTTAATTTCTAAGCATATAACTTAATATTGGCTCTTACGACAAACTCAGAATCTCTGTCAAATCACTGAAAATGCTGAAAATTTAAACTAACTAGTTTTGTCCGAATATTTAGCAGCATTAGCGGCAAAATACACCGATATTCATAGATTTCGATAGTTGTTTTCCCACAAACAACAATCCCTCTTTCTGCACAGAGTCCTGTTTGTGCTGAGCAAGGTCAGTGAGACCTTGTTGAGCCCGTGGTTAGCTTTAGCCTTTAGGTAAAGCAGGTAAGAGCCAACTAAATGTGCAAAACCCAGAAAAAAAAAATAGCTTTGCATCTGATGAGCTCTTTAACAAGTCACTTTTAATGAAGAGTAGCAAGGAAAGATCACAGACGCACATGTTGTTCAGATGTCGATCTTCCCTGAGCACGTTGCAGTGTAGAAAAAGAGAGAAATCTGTTACCCTTGGAATAAACCAACAACTTAATCAGTTGTGTGCCTTCCAGCCCTAAGGATGAGAGCAGTTTTCTCACTGGGGCGTCTGGTAATGGATGAGTGCAGGGATGCAGCTTGAGAGGTGGAAGCCAGCCCAGTATAATAGAGCCTGGAGGAGAAGACAGAATGACAGACACATGGGTTTGGAGGCCACCCAGTGTGTGTGTGTGTGTGTGTGTGTGTCTATGCAGTTAAGCTAATCCCGTGTGCAAAGATGCTGAGGTGTCTTGGCTTTGAATGGCCACAGACCACAGGCTGCTGCCGTGTGACATCTCCATCCAGAACCTAGCAGCTGTGCCATCGGGGGCCAAAGTCATCGCTATTCAACATAGACCTTCTGGAGGCAGCATAAAGCACTAAACATATCAAAATATGACTTGTAGTCGGAGCCCGACCATCACAGGAGACACTTTAATTCAGGGATTGCCTTCCAGCCGCCGCTCTTTACAGCAGCAAACACAGAAAAACATATTCTTCAGATCACAGCAGACATAAAGTGTGAGATAATGAAACAGTCTTTACCCTTCAGCCATTTCAGCCTCAGCATGTGAAAAAAAAAAAAACATCCCAGTTGTGCATCTAAAGCTAGAAAGGTTTTATTTCAGTAATTACCAACCATCCATTTCTGCTGAAGCCGTCGGCACCACGAAATCACGTTCAGCGCTCTGTTCAACCATCTGAACACAAAGATACTTTTCTTGCTATGAGAGGCAACACCTGAAGCCAAAGTCGTCCCAGTCCAACGTGCATGTATTTCTGCTGTTTATATCTTCATTTGCTTTCTCTTCATCTAATGTCTGCTGCGTCCTCTGGAAATGGTTTAATCAGTTTTAAACGACGAAACTAAAAGAACCAACAGAAGAAGCACAATCACGGTGTTGTTGGATTGAAACCACCTACTACACTACAACAAGCTACTATAACAAAACCTTAGTATTTTAAAGCCGAATACTGTGCAGATACTGACAATCTGTGCTGGCAGATGCAAGTCAATCACTGTTATTTCAACCAGATACAGTACAGTACACAGTGAGACCAATCTCCGTTCCCCCAGGGCCCTGGGGCTGCACACAACATACAACCACATAGGCTTCACATAGTTTTAAACTAAACCAAAGTTAAACTGCAACAGAAAACTGTGCCCATGTGTAAACAGTGCAAAAAGACATAGAACCAGATCGTAACTATGAGCTTTTTGGCCGTGACCACGATCTTTCCCTAACGTTAGAGCTACGATATCTCACTTAAGCTAGTGCTAACATGAGACTGTATAACCTGCTCTGCTCCACTCACCCAGCTCTGCTACGTTCTGCAAAGCACATGAAGTAGCCATTATGAAATCACAATGGATGAGAGTGCTCCAAAAGTCTAATTGAAATTCAGAATTGAATTGTGAGCTTCTGCTACACTCTACTACATTGTGCACAGCCCTTCAGATGTTGTAAAAATTCTCTTTTTGGTTAGAAATGCAGGCCTCGCTCCACATTAAGTCACGTTTCGGACTATATTTCTACTAAAGAATGAATACTGTAGTTTTTTTTACAGTACACATTTGTACTTTGATATCAGGGTCATCGGGTCGATACAGCGATAGGCTGTTGAGTGGCACTGAGAGTTGACCAGATTGTTTTTAAAATGACTTTTTGCTGCAGTGAAATAGCTTTTAATATTTCTGTTCCATCATTCACTCGCTGATAACAGAGTCAAACTCAAGTCAAACACTTTACAATAGATTATTAGTGAGATTTAAAACTCTGACTTCTCTGACTAAATATCATAAAGCAAAAAGTCAATTTTGGAACCGTCCTAAAAATTTTAATGTGAAATGTGCTTTATATTGATGCACCTGTCCATAGCTACGTCCTGAGAACAACTGTCCCCTTTTGACAGTGAAGCAGTTTACCTCAGTTTTCTCTATTGCAGAAAAGGTGTGTGACTCACACACACACACGCACACACACACACACACACACGCACACACACACACACACACACATGCATACACACAGCATATTCTTTAATCAGCCATGAAATGCTCACACATAAATCTATGATTACATTTACATGCACTTAATAATCCCATTGTGGACAATATTCACAGAGAGACTTTAGTCCATTATGTGGCCTTTAAAACTGCTTATATGCTTATCACATCTAAAATTGGTGCCACACTGCGTTTGTCATAGTTTTTTTGTCAAAATAGCCAAGAAAGGTTTGTGGTGGACAGAGAGACGTAACAGACACGTGAGACACTTTTCTTTTCCCTTTTTAAAAACAGAGACACTGAAAAGTGCTGAGCGTGAAGCGGGTCTGATGCTTTAGTGGATTTGTTCACACTCGTAGGACACTTGTGGTGCAGCGTCTGGCTCCAATAATTTGTTAGTGCCTGTGGCAGCAAAACCAATCCTGCTGCAGAGCGTGACCCCTGAAGACGTCCAAATAAGACAATATGAGGAGGACACCAGGGGGGGATTAGAAATAACACCTGCAAGTTTTAACGCACAAACACCGAAGCACCTCTAAATGTCTCTTGTTGTCCCACCTGTCCTCTGGTGGCGTGTGTTTGTAGTGACAAGGAGGACAAGCGTTGAATAGGATTTGGGATATTCGATGATCACAAACAGCAGCCGACAGGTGTTTCTCCCCCATTTCCCTCCCTGTCTCTCTCACATGTGCACATGAAGGTGCCACCAACCACAGTCGACAGGTATCCTCATGCTTGCTCTCCTTGTCAGTTCCACTAAACACACTTTTTACCTGTCTGTCTGCATTTTGTCTGCTCTCTCTCTAACACACACACACAGAAACATCAAGTGGTGTATTTGTCCAACAGTATTTGACGATGGCTTGTCCTTCACATTTTAAGTGCAGATTGTTTTCACAATCCTCAGTGTTTTTTATGAATCGTTATTTGTGGTTGTGTGAGACCAACTCAGACCGATAGTTTAGAATCAGAATAACAAACGGTCTATTCTTTAGTGTGATGTCGATGAACAAACTTCTTCTGTTTTGCAGAAAACAAAGGAAGAGTTGACAGAAGCTGAACTAAACCTGACTGTGAAGCAGAATGATCCGATTCATGTGCAAAGTTAGTTCAGCTCTGTGTGTAAAATCATCTGATTGTAGCAGGTCTCAGGCAAATACAACCTCAGAGCACCAACAACATTGAACCCTTCTCACCAGAACACATCAGCATGTCTGAAAAAAAAGAAAGAAATAAGGATTTGAAAGTTTGACCCAGTCAAAGTCCACACCTCAACCCAATTAAACTGCTGTGGTGGGACTTTCAGAGAGCTGTGCATAAGCAAAGGCCCAAACGACTCAATGAACTGAAGCAATGGAGGATCTACAAACCCCTGAATCATGGGGGAACTTAGAACTACCCACATTTTTCTTCAATTGGATGATTAAAAAATGTCCGTCTGAGGTTGTAATTGCCTAATACTAAGAGCAGCTACGTTCAGATGGTTTTTATTATGAAAAAACGGGTTATGATTTTTGTTACCTGCCCGATGTTTTCTTGTTGCTTTTGTTGCTCTGTTCTTTTCTCTCTCCACTTTCCACTCACCTCAACCGGTCAAGGCAGATGGTCGTCCACCCTGAGCCTGGTTCTGCTGGAGGTTTCTTCTGTTAAATGGAGTCTTTCCTCTCCACCGTTGCCTTGGGCTTGTTCAAGGGGCATTTGTTGGGTTCTCTCTACACATCTTAATAAAGTTGAATTGAATTGATAACATAAAGAAGATGTGTTGTCTTTCTGTGTGTGCGTCTCTGTCTCTTTCTGTGTTGGCCCTGAGACAGACTGGAGACCTGTCCAGGTGTCCGCCTCTCACCCTATGACAGCTGGTATAGGCTCCAGGCCCCCTGTGACCCTGAACAGAATACCTGCTTACAGACAATGTCTTTATCATCTGCTGACGAATGTAAAAAGTGGCTTCACACACAACATTTTGTCCACTTTCTACAGTCTCTGTTAAACTCTACCCAAACGGCTTTTCTTAAGCAAACTTAAGCACAAACTGAAGTGTGGTCTGTGGCACAGCAGTCCTGCTTTTACACCCCTCACTTACTTTCTGCTATTAAATGTTGAGCTTAATTCCTTCCAAAGCTCTCTTGCATCAGAACATAATCAGCCAAAAATCATAGGAACATATTTTTTCATGTTTAGCTGCTAATTCAGCCAAACATGAAGTAACAAAGAATTGCAGCAACTTTGGACATAGTACTCAGCAGTAAAACAGTCTAACAGTCCAGAAACCATATAAAAAATACACAGATGTAATTATTTTATCGTCATTCAACCTGTGTTTAGTTCATTTGTGTTTTCAGGCTGAACCAGCTTGATATTATTTGCAGTGGACTAACAAGTCCAAAGATTGACAGAACAGCCACCAGAAAACCAAATGATCAGAGTAATTTATTGAAGTTAGTTCATGTTTGTTTGTCACACTGCACAAAATCTAGTTACTTTTTTATCCTGCTTTAATTTTCCTTTTCATAACAGCAATTATTTATGTCCTATTTTCAGAGCTAATTATGAGTAAAGTTTTGCTGAGAAGAAATATCTCGAGCATTAACTCGAAATTCTGCTGTGATCCTCTTAATGTCTGTGCGATGGATTAATTGGGGCTAAATACAAATCAGGAATCTATGTGATGCTTTAGCAGAAGTGGGTTGAATTTAATTTTATGTTCTATCTTGCAGACTGGTTCAAATCCCCAAGTCACAAACACTGCTGTGTTTTCTCAGACAGTGGAGCATCGCAAGTGTGTGTGTGTGTGTGTGTGTGTGTATATATTTGATGCATGAACGTATGGAGACAAAAATAAAGCCACATGAAAAATTTGTGGTATGTGATGCACAACTATGTGCATATTGTTATGTGTATGTGTGTGTGTGTGTGTGTGTGTGTGTGTGTGTGTGTGTGTGTGCAGTAGATGCACATGCTTGCAGAGCTGGTGGGAGTTTCCTACTTTGAAAGCTGTCGCTGCTTGACATGACAGCGCTGTGATAGCTACTAATGAGGACGCGGGAGAGAACATGTCATTAGACTCAGAATAAACACATCAACGCACACTGCAGATGAAATGCAGCATGCACACAAACACACACACACACACACACACACACACACACTGCAGATTCTCGGAAAAGCATTCAGAGATTTTTCTACCGGAAACACAACACAGGGCAGTAGAGATGATAGAGATGGTAACAGAGCCGATAATGCCAGTAGACAGATTCATTCAGCTACTTGCTGCGTGATAGCTGAGATTTAATTTAGGTTAAGTTGAACATGAACCTTTGATATCATGGGATTGAGTTTCCATGTTGTCATAAATAAAACAGCTCCCTCTGTAACTGAGGGCTGACACAGGGGAAAAGAGCACAACGTTGGTTGTCAAGCTTTTTGCACATTGTCCCCCGTTGCAATGCAAGCTTGAGTTGGAAAGGAAAATGAAAATAGTAAATGTTTAATTTTTTAATGGTAGAGGAGCAGAGCAGGTATGTTAAGCATATTTACTGTAGTGCCTCAGAAATACTTGGCTGGTTTGGGAAAACGTCAAGCGAACTTATGGAAAAAGCAGGAATGTTACAAAAGGGAAAACTCTCTGTGCTTTAATGCAAGTTGAGCTGAACCACTATAAAACACGTCAATCTGCACTGATCCAAATGTTTATGCAGGAACTGGATGGTTTTACAACACACTTATGGCTCTGTCTCAGTGTAACTTTAATTTGTAGCATGTAAGATTTCATTGCGTTAATTGTCAAGAAAGTCAGGACACAGATTGTTATGGAAGCTTTTAGTGAAGCACTAATATTAAATACATTAATGCACGAGGCAATAGGACTGAAAAATTATTATCCAATAGGTAAAAATGTTTTATTGGATTATGCAAACACAAAGACTTTAGTGCCACTGGTTTCTCAGAACACGGCGAAACATTCTGTTGGAAACCGAGAGAGTGAGACACATTAAAATGTAAAACAGGAAGCAGGTCATTACATCAAAAATCAACACAAGAAATAAAATGGGACAAAAATATGATGAAATATGCAAAGCTCAAACTTATAGAAACACATTAGGGGAAACTAGATTATCTGAAGCATGTCAGCGAGTTTGCTACAAGCACAAACGTGTCATTAGGCTGGAAATAAAGACATCACATATTCATCAAGGCCTGGGATTTATTTTTCGGCAGGAATTTGGTTGGATGTCGGACAGAAAAAGTCTCCTAGTTACACTAACACAAAACAGTTGGACTTAAAGTCTGACTTTACAACAAGCTGCTTTTGCTCTGGACATGACTTTCCATGTCAGGTGCCATACAGCAATGGGAACAGATTGATGGTGGACTCCTGTGTCAAAGTTAAACGAATCATTTATGCTTAAACGATGGCCTGAGGAAGTACTGGCACAAAGTAGTTTGATTAGTTTACCCAGAGGGGAGGACAGTGAAACAGCTTTTCATACCTCCACGTCACATTTTACATTATTGGACATATAGTAGACAACAAACCAACCAAACCGTCCTCTTTCCTTTATTTTCCCCTCAAAATAAAATGGGGAAAACACTAATGTGGACACAGAAAGAAGTAAATAAAGTGGGTGATGTTGCTGGGAGAGAATCAGATCTGCAGGGATGAACAGGTTACAGGAAAAGGGTTTAGTGGAGGCCGTGTTAGGAAAAAAAAGGAGTGTGTTGATGAAATTACCATCAATTGCCGCAGCACATCATCCAGAACTAATGGGAATGTATTTAATTCAACGTGAAGTAGCAGGAGCCGCATTAAAGGCGTCATCAGGCTAATGGGAGATTGAATGAACAAGCAATAAAGAAACCTCTGGTCACACACACACACACACACACACACACACCAATAAAGAGTCATGTTGGATGTGCACACATTGAACAACACACAGTGAATGAATTTTTTGTAACATGAAAGGGCTGATGTTAGCGACTCCTGCTGGTGAATAAAAATGCACGGTGCCTCATGGCTCAGCAACGGATCTAATCGAATGAATCCTTGACAAACTGATGGTCAAAGCTCCAAATCCTGCTGAGGTCCTCACTAACACCGTTCTTTAGTTTATGGCTCTGGAACAGCTGAATGTGCAAAGAGAGAATGTAACAGCCAACAACTACGATCCTGTTGACTCTGTGGTCATGTGGCAAATGTCATAAGCCAAATGTGTGTGTGTGTGTGAGACAAGTGCTAATGCAACAATGAGTCGTGATCACCTGGATGCCACTGGATGAGCAGCCTGGTCAAAGTAGCCCTTTGACCCCATACACAAACACTCATCCCATCCACAGCACAGAATCATTCTTGGTACACATTTGCAAAGATAGCTGGACATATTGAGCGCTTGCATGCTTTCATGGCAGCAATGGGCAGAAGTGTCTTCTCTGTCTGTCTTTCTGTCGTCTTCTTGTGGAAGCAGCATCTCAGAAACGCTTTAAGAGCATTTCTTCAACAGCTGATGGCTGCCGCCTTATTAGTAAAGAAGCCGGCAAAGTCGTTGGCAGTGAGAGAGGTGGATGGAGCAGGTAGGTGAGTGATTTGAAAGTGGAGAACAGCTTTCTGGTGTCCTTGGTGTTGCTTGGTGAGGTTCTGGTAGTATTCGGTCTTTGGCCCTGAGAGCAAGCAGTCCAAACAATATCACACGACACATACGTGAATGGAAATAACACCACAAAAAGAATACGACACGAAACAAATACGTATTTCATTGTCATTGATCAGACTAATAAAAGCAATAAACAACCTTTTAAACCTGTGGACATTACAAGTGGAAATAAAGGACAGTTTGCTGTCAATCACGGCGCCTGCAGATACAGATCCTGTTCCAGATTAACAGGCCGTTTGTCCAGTGCAACAGGAGAGATACAAATAAAAAACAAATCTTCTAGCAGCACGACTTGCAACCTTAGTGAGAACAGTCCTGCTAAGAATTCATGCATCCAAACATCCAAAGCAGCATTTATCATGATGCCAAACACACAATATTTGAGCCAAGACTAACTAAGGCCACGGAGTCTAAACACACCCGGGGTCTAATGAGATAATCAGGTACAGCTGTGACAGGTGAACACAGGACTGTGTGGGAGGACGGGAATAAACGAGGGATAATCAGCTTCCGGCAATGGGAAATAATCTGTGCCAAGTCCGTGTTAACAGTTGCTCGTGTAAACAGAAAACACAAAATGCCCTTCAAATATAATTGATGGAATTAGTGCAGTAATGATTTACTGCAATAAAGACCCCCCCAAAAAATCGTGGTTGTTTCTACATCAAAAGCATCCAAATCATAAAACCTGCCTGCTGGAGAAAGAAATTCAGACAACTTAATTCATCAACACTGGAATTAATGTATTTGTACCTGTTCACAACAAAGGAGGGAGTCGTACCACCGACGTATTTCTCTTAGTTAAATCATTCACCCAGCACAGAGCAGGACGCTTTGTGTTCGATTTAATGCATCTCTTGGACTGAACCGTTTCTACATGTAGCTGCAACACTTTCTTGTTTGACTCATGTCACATTATTTTCATACGTCGCAGATTATAAACACAAGCAACAACGTACAGATTATTTGTGTCCGACTCTCAGCTGTACAGTTCAACAACAGGAAATAGTGGATTTTTTCCACAACTGGTTAAAAGATGAAAACCAGCCGTGTCTTATGGACATGCTTTACTTGTAGGAATGTGCCGATACCACCTTTTCCCCAGACTGAGTACAATTACTTACATTTCAGTATTTGCTGATACCAAGTACCGATACAAGTACTAAACTTGTTTTGTTTTTGCTTCTAGCATGAGTTGCCGTTGAAATCAATTCACTGCAGTTAAGCAAATTCTGCGAGAACAAAAATCCTTGTATGTTATTCTGCAAAAAAAAAAAATGTCAGAAGAGAAGTTGTATGAGTACAAGTACACAAAGGCAGTACCGGGCATCGGCAAAATGACCAGTGCGTGTAAATGCAGTGCACAGCCTGTGTGAGTTCTGATCCTTGATCCTTTTCCTCGTCTGGACGGCGTGCGAGACTTAACTGGCTCGGTCCCTCCTTGAACATGGACACCTGTCCATCGTGTCTGGCAGTCTTTTCTCTAAGTCAACAGGTGAGCAGCTGACAAGAACATTTGGGCTGAGTGAGTTTCACTGCAGACTTCAACTTCCTGTTGTGCATCACTTAAAGTCTTGTGCATTATTGTCTCAAGTGTTTGTTTACAACATATGGCACAACAATAGACGTGTGTGTGTGTGTGTGTGTGTGACAGAAAAGATTATTTCTTCATTGGAAATTTGTAGATAGCTGCCTGACAGCCAAGGATGCACTAGAGAAAGAGAGAGAAAAATAAAAGAGAGAAATATGCCGAAAAGAGACGGATGGAGAAAATGGGGCATCAACAGCAGCTAGTGAAGAGCAGAGGATTCCATAAAAAAACGACACCGCTTTAAACAAAATAAATCATGAATTCATGTTTGATATTATCCCTATTATTCCTCTGACTGCTGAGCCAAAGCATGAAATGTAAGGTTGGGAGGAATATGTTGAAGCCCGGCTCTGGTTTGTGTGTCCAATACAGGCCTGTAAAAAATGCCGGCGTTAATCTATGCTGCCGCATAAAACTATGTTAAGAGAATATAGTATAAAACTACACAGAGAATCGCTTTCATCTATCAGTAGCAGCTTCTAAAAATAGTTTAGAAGCTCTCTAAACAAATTGATCTCAGCTTGAAGTCCACTCATTTATAACAGAATCTGTGCACTCTGTCACAATCGGTGGCCATATATTGTTAAAAAAAAACATTTTGCAGTGTGACAATAATCCATAATTTAGAATAAAGTGTTTTTCGGGCGAGCAGACAGCGCTGAACAGCTCAGATTAGACACTGAAGACGTTGTTAAAACTGCTGCACAAAAACCAAATTTGATTTAAACATAAAAGCTTGAAAGTTTCTTTTTTCAGTGGTGTTTGGTTGAGTTTGTATTTCTCTGCTTTATCGCTTTGAAAATCAAAGAATTTGTTCAGTGAGACAAACTAAACACAGTGTGTCCCATCCACAGCCTGTCTCTTCTGAGGTTTCTTTATTTATTTAGATATTATTGACAGTATACATACAGTTCACAAAGAGTTCATCAGCCTCCGTCCTCAACTCTTATTGGATCACCAAACAGACACAGAGTCATTTTCAGAGTCATGACTGTGTGCTGCTATTTGCACGGGGCAATAACAGACGGGAGGTGTTTCTGCTGGGTACAGCCCCTCACAGCCCGGGTACAAGCAGCAGCCCTGAGGTTAGTGAGACAGAGACTGAAAAGATGTCCACTTGGTCCTTAGCCAAGACCCCATAATGTGTCAGAGATCTGTTTGGGATTTCATCCCAACTACAAGTCTAGCACCAACACTTCCCCAAACCCAATTCTATTTTAACCAAACCTTTCTCCTCATCACGTCAAGCTGTGACAACGTGACAAATACTGTATCTATAACAAACAAACTGGCGGATACATAATCTCTACTTGAAATCAATGCTTCACAATGAAGGCTCACCACTGGGAAATCCAATTGTTGGACATTCAGACTGCGCGCACACACACACTTTCTCTCCGTCCCTTTTGGACTGACAGCCAATGGGACAAATTGCTGCTGTTCACAGTTAATGCCATTGTGGTATCGACAGACCTTTGCAGCAGCAGCAGCAGCAGTGTTGGCTCTGAATGCCACATTCTCCTGCCTCATCGACTCACCTCCTCAACTTCATATCGAACTTTGCACAAAGTTTAGTTGGCCCCATTGTTTGCTCAAATAAACTGGTTTTCACATTTATAACCTATTTATCACTGCAACTCATCACTGCAAGTGCGAACCAGCATACGCTTCCTAGCATCTTGTTGGAAAACTTAGTTGAAGCTTTTTTCCCTCTAAAGCTCTGTTCCTGTCAACAATGCCATGTAAATATTCCCATTTCCATTTTTATATGACACTGTTTATGTATGGCAAGTTTTATTATTATGGCAAAGTTTGATGCTTAACTAATCTCTATGCAGATGCCCATTTGTTTGTGATTTTTTTTTTAATAGGAATATTAAAAACACCTCCATGTCTGCATTTTAAAGCCTGTGTAGTAAACCTGTTCATCACCTTTATACGTATAAAATGTGATGGACAAATTCTTCTTAAGGTGGATTCCCCTTTCATTTGAACAGGCTGATACAGTTGAAGATGTCATAGCAAAGTCTCCTACCGTTAGTGAAAAAGCTAAAAGTGAAGAGGCAGTGGATCCTTCAACAAGACAACTCGAAGCACAAAGCAAAGTCTTGTCAGCGATGGTTTAAAAAGAGTAAGGTGAATATATTCGCATGGCCTCCCAGTCTCCAGACTGAAATATCATTGAAAACCTTTTTGAATTGACCTGAGCTCCTTGTTAGCAGTCGATCTTTGCTTAGATGTCAAACCTTTCATACGGCTCTGTGATGGAAGGATCCCCTGTATTTACTGTGACATAGCAAATCAAATCTACCCCGTTCTACTATTCCAAGCCCACTCTGACCATTACATGTTGCCTGTACGTGTCTGAGAACCCTGTTCATGTTAGTAGCCTGCTCTTCATGTTATCTTTCTCAAAGCAGTACTATTACGATTATTGTTCATGATAAGAGTTGTTACTTCATTGTTCACCTAACAGCAGTTTGGTCCTCGACTTTAAGTCCAAAAAGACGAATCACCTTTGACAGTAGCTCCCACAGCTTTTCTCTATTTTCTCCTAACTGGTCATTTATTTTCTCCTGGTAGTTTGTTCAATGAGGTTTTGAAAGAAGGAACATAAAGCAATTTGCACTAACAAGCTTGCTAACGGCCAGTTAATCAACGCATTAGCTTGTTAGCTTAGCACATCAGCAAAACTCCTCCAATTAATCTTCTGATTCACTGTACTGGAAATAATTGAAATTGCTGCAAAAATTTCCCAAATCTCACAATCTGTGTCCACGCCTCTATGTCCATCCCATAATGGAGGACATTCAAAGCAGTCAGTCAGTTTCCTTTTCCTTTGCCTTCTTCCTCCCCCCAGTTGTAGCTGGAAGCTCTTCCGTACACTGCAGGCCTTGTTGCTGCCAATTCCCACTGTGGACCTGGAGAGGAGAGTGAAGAATGTGTTCAACTAGGTTCCCAGCCAAGACGGCACCACCCCTGCCAATAAATAACCCCAGTTCCTTTTCCCCTGTGCACCTCAGACACCCAGAGATTCAAACTAATTTCTGTGTCTGTGAGCTTCAGTATGACACTCAATCAGATCTGTGGGATCAGAGGCCGCTTCTCTGTTGTTCAGTCCCAGATACTCAGTCAGCTGGACGCGTCTTCAACTGCACAATAACAGCTGAAATCAAATCAAGCCCCACAGATTTTGGAGGTTGGAAGGACGTGCGTCATTGTGGCTTCTTTCAGCGTGGAGCTTCAATGAAAGCTGGTGCCCTACTGTTCCCTCACGGTGGTGAGTGTGCCAGAAACCGGCGTGCTGTGTCTCTCTCTGGGTGTCTTGCAGTCTTGGCAGGGTTGTGTGTCTTGTTTCTGTTCATTATCGAAACTTTGAGACGACAGATAAATAGCAGTTACATCAATCTGTATTTCAGTATTGTTTTGTGTTGTCTTCCTGCTCGTGTTCATTAACAATGGCAAATAAACAAACTTCCATTTCTGCTTTTTCTTTCGGAGTTTGTTGATGTCCATTATCTACACTTTACACAAGCTTGGACATAACAAGTGTAGGTCCCCATAATTAAATGTGGGGCAGTGTACTTTTAGATACCACTCTTTGAAATATATCATAACTGAGATGTTTCCTCCATCATCTTTCAGTTATTTTTAATGATTTCTACTCTCTCTGAGACTATGACAAAGAGTTCTGAGTTTTTGTTATTTTGAAGGAAACCCGTGGTAAATTCAATGAGTGAATCTTCCTTCCATCCTTTGATTGAGTGCACGTGCTCGCCAGCATATGGGGTCTTCCCCAGGGTGTCCTCCCAGTTTGATGTACCCAGAAAACCTCCAAAAGGAAGCATCCAGAAAATGCTTGGATCAGAGTTTAAAACAATCTCAAGGAGCAGAGGGTCTGTTCCGAATGTCTTCCAAGTGTCTGGGCTCATCATCCTCCCTCTAAGGTTGAGCCCAGATACATTGTTCTTTTTTTTACTGCTACCCAGAGCTGTAGTCTTATTTGTTGGGAAGTGTAGGAGTCATGTTTGTCACAAACACACCGACAACCGTCATATTTCGCATGAGAACCTGGTTGCAGACAAAAGTTGAGGGAGTAGTTGATTTTAGCCAGAAGTGATAATCTTCATAGAAGATTACAAACTTTAAGACGAAGATGGGGTCAAAGGTCATAAGGCAGTAAAGGCCCGGAAAGATTTCTGGAACAAATTGAAATTCCAGCAGAGGTTAAACACTTTTTCACTTTTTCTTTGAATTAAAAATCAAAGTGGGACATTTTAAATGGCAGCTTCTGAGGATTGTGTTTGTGCCACCATCTTTTTTTCTTTTGAATCAAGCCCATGCACGACTTTCATTTGTTTAGGAAAGAAGTGTCTCATAAACTGTCATTAAACCCGTAATGTATTGTAGGAAACAGATAATTTTGCTGGTTTTGGGGACAAACATTTCCTCATCACGCAGTAGACAATTAATTTCCTTTTAAACATATTTTCATTTCTTGCGAATTATCAGTAGAGTTTATAAGAAACTGAAAACAGTTTATCAGCTAAGCTGTGCCCTAAGAAATTAAATGGACAGATTCTTCCGTTGTGTTATGTGTAAATCACTGTGTAATTGCTCCTTTAAAAGGTGCTGTGCAGTTAAATACCATCATTATCTTTTATCTCCATCCACTTCTTTTCATCCTCTTTCTCATCCTTCCCTCTCTCTACACACAATGTGACAGAAAAAGGGGGAAATTCATGTGGCTCCAGATCCATTTTCTTGATTGAGCTCCTCTATGGTCTTGGCAGCCAGTGTGAAGTTATGAGGCTAATTGACACGGCAGCTGCCCCTTTACTGGATTTCTTGGTTTGATCCCAGATAAATTCTGGAGCAATTTGTTTGAGGTGAATATGTGATGTGACCTCGATCCGTCTCATTGAATATTTGTCTCCTTTACAAAGTGTAAAGACGTGTTGTATTTATTTGTGGTTTTTCGAAGTGCAGTCAGCGTCTGCGGCAATGGAACTGGCCCTAAATGATGAGTGAGGCTTTAGACTACAGCCCCTCACAGGGTAGAGAATAAGAAAAATTACTGACCCCATTTGTTGTACTATATAACAACAGACAACAAAAGAGTTTAGATTTGTAGATATAAAATTTAAAAGTCAAAGTCTGGATCTCAAAATTCTTAAAATTCAAAGATTTGTTTTTTCAAAACACGGACGACCTGCACTCTGTGCTGTTCCTGAACCCGTCATGCTGACAGCACTCGTGCCCTCACACGTCACTCCCCTACTTCGTCTCGTCATCTCTGGCGGCCCCCATGGGGGCCCAAACCGCAGGTTGGGAAACACGGACCTATAGAGTTGGGTTTTACAGGAGAGCAGCCTTTTCAAGCTAGTGTAGTGAGATTAATGCTATAATTTGTGGAAGAAATAACAGCAAAACAGAGAAGGACAATCTAAATTATGTATAACAGTTTTAATACTTGATGTTTAAATATGAGGAGGACATGAGAAAGACACTAAACAAAGACAACGGCAAGTGAGCACAAGAAGACAAAGGCATAATGACAGGAGGAGACAAAGACTGAGAAAGACGTGGGAAGAGGCAGAGACGGATCAAGCATCTGTCTTTCTGAATGGCACATATAAGGACAGTAATTGACAGTGACACAAAGAGGCAGACAGAGAGAAGGGCAGGCAGCCAGGTGTGGAACCAAAGCAAATTAAAAGATGACAGGTTCATTTCCAGCTGTCTGTCTGTGTGTCAGTGAGACAAGGGTTTGGTTTCACATTCATTTCAACATGTCACTCCACTGGAGGACCTAATGGAGGACATCCTTCTGTCTGTCTGCAAGACACTGCCCACAACGGGTCGGTAAAGTGAGCTGTACAGCAAATTATGTAGTCGTTTTTTCATCCTATCAGATTTAGATTTAGGGAACATTACAGCGTGGAAAGTGTTTAGCTGTGTGCACGTTTGCTTATCGGCAAAATTCTGTGTGGGAATAATTATGTCTAATGTAACAAATGGCTAAAATAAGCCACAAAAACTGCACTGCAAAATCCATTAGTAATCCTAACTTAGATGCTTTTAGTTAACTATTGATTATCAACAATAATCACTTCTTACGAGTTTTCATCAAGTTAGAGGTGATTGCAGGTTGAAAAAAAAAACTTTACTCATTGTTTTGAGTGACAAACAAGTCGAGAAGCAACAAATGAGGCAGTGACACTGCTCAACCAGGAGGAGGCAGTAATTCACCAAAAGGTGCTTAATCTGCTGGGCAAACCATTAGGCAGGTATTAACAAGGTCATGAAGGTGAGTATTAGTGAGGTCAGGCCATCCTGGTGCAAACATTGCTCGCTGATGCAGTGCAGTGTGAGCTGAGCACTAGATAGTTACAGCTAATAGACAAGAAGCGTTTCTTCAATTTCCTGTTGATGCTCCTTCACAATAAAACACCAAGGGTGTTTTTGTGAAGCGGCCACGTGGCAAGTGTGATATCTGGATGCTGACTTTGTTCCAGTGGGTCATATTATCCACAATGTGGCTGTGCTTTGGAAGGAAAGGGTGGGGTGGGGGTGGGGGGGTGGTAAGTCAGTCTGTAAGTCGACTGTCTCCTTCAGGTCTGTTTTTCTTCAGCAGCACCAAACAACATTATGTGTCAAGAGGATTCGAGCACAGCAGGAAATGTAAGAAGAAATATTTAGTTCTTTGACAGGAGAAGCTCGTCTTTTGATGTTGTTTCAGGTACTTTAAGTACGGAGAAGGAACAAAAGTTTCAAAACACTTCAAACTCCCACTGGAGGATGATGAAAGGGGAACAGGAGCTGATATAAGAGCAGGGAGAGAGAATGCAGATCTGCTGTTCATCACTTCAGCGAGGAGATGCAGTGATTAAATATTCAGTTTGATATCAGAAGAGTGTTTAACTCGCCTGATACTCGTCCCGAATGAGGCACAGCTGCGGGGCGGCCGTATGTCACAGTCTAAAAGCACGTTGGGACTGAACAGCAAAGGGATATTTAAAAAGGGAAGATGGCCGACCACAGGAAGAAGAAGCACTCGGACATAATGGTCGGTATCATGAAATTAGTGCGTATCACACATCGTGACAGAACAAAGCAGAATTAGATGAAAGGAAGGCTTGTGTAAGGGTGACAGGGTCATTTTTAGAGCAGAGCTCTTCTGTGTTGAGTGGAAAACATTTCAAGCCATTTCATGCGGAAAATGCATAATTATTTTAATGTCTTTGCAAAACCTGAAGGCATCTGTTATTAAGGGCTTGTGTTTACGACGGATTATATAGACTCACCAATGACTTTTTATCCTTTACTCTTTAGTCAGTCTGTCAGTCTGTAACCTGGATTTGCTGGAGACTGACTGACTTTTCAAAGTGACTAAAACGTGTGTGCACTGCAGTCACCAGCTGCACTTTCAGACCTACGGACTTTCGAAATGTTTCTCGTCACCTGTTCTGTCTCACTTCAGCGTAAAGGTGATTCTGCCTTTGTCAAACAGTTTCATGATCATTCGATTGGGCGAAACAATGCCACCAGTCTCCTTGTTTCTGCATGCGCCTGTCTACAGAATTAGCCTCAAGTGCTACATAATATTTTAATAAGGCCACTGCTCCGTTCATAAATATTCATTTTTGGAAAAAAGATGTTGCAGTTCCTTCAGGGTGCATGAATCAAAAACAACCCAGGGGTGACGCTCAGCTACTTTAGCAGAACTTAAATTTTAAACTTACATGCTCTGCTTTAGGAAGGTTAGCGCACCTGTCACTGCCACCGTTGGCTAATGAGAATGGGACATGCTGTGATCCCCAGTAGATCACTGAGCACTTACTGGTTTGCAGCATGTGAGCAGTTCATCTGCTTCCAGATGAGCATTACGTACGTGCAAGTAACCTGTGTAAGTAACACAGCAACAGCGTCAAGCATTTGGCCCTTTGTTGCAGAAGCACCAGATTTAGAAACTTTACTGCAGGAATATCGGTTTCTTCTCCGATATTTTGATCCAACCACTGGTTAGAGCATCTGAGAAATATTTTTATTTTCTACTTTAATATTCAGAAGAGATTTCAGTGGAGTGGACACGTTTCAAACCGGCTCACAAATGTCCCCAATAACCCTTTTGTTAATGTCCTTCATATTTTAAAATATTAGTTTTTGAAAACAAACATTTAACTGTAACAGACATCTTATGAGTTTTCCGTCAGCCTCGCTTTGTTTCAGCCTCTTTTTCTTTCACTCTGCTCTCCTTCTTTGATCTATTTTTGCTCTGTCTCTAAGGTAATCTAAACTTTTTTTTCTGTCCCAGTTTGTACAATGAGTAGAAATACAAATACCCAGTGTAGCATATTAACCCTTCTAAAGTTTCCTCACACTGCATCCAGTTGTGAATATCTGTACCGTATGCAACTGGTTGCTGCCATCTCATCAGGGCTGCAGTCCCTGCTTCTACTCATCTGACTCTCCAAATTCTTGACAGCAGGATGCAAACATCACCAGAGACGAATATAGAAAATGGGCGAGAGCCAAAGAACACAAGAAAGAGACAATACTGAAGAATTGATTAAATCATCTTTTAGAGGCACAGTCAGAGCCACAGCTCTATTCTCAGCAGGCTTTGAGTGGGGGGACTGGCAGGGTGGAAGTATGTGGGGCTGGCACACGTGTACAAAGCACCCCAGGGAGTGCATCTTTGGATGTAAATCAGACGTACCTCCTACCATGTCTCCTAGCTTTGGGAGGAGAATGAAGCTTCACAAAAAAACAACAACAAAAAAAACAACCCAGTAAACGAGGCTACAGGAAATTATGCAGCTGAACTCACATCATTAATGAACAATCACTTATTCATGGAGAGAATCTGGAAGATGTTTGCTCTCGACATCTGGATTTGTCCAAATAACTAAGGATCAACATTCAATTCAGAACTGCAGTCTTTTCTGCACATTTGTAGCCCATCAAATGATCCATGAAAATTTGGTAATTAGAGCTGTAAGAGGTTTTTGTAACAGGTTTGTGGAGACATGAGGGTCACCGTGGTCACATGTCGATTCGGACCTGACCATCCGGACATAGTGTTTTCATTAGAGTCATGTGCAAAAAAAGGGCTGGGAAGCGATGCCAACACAGGACTGGAAGCGAATGGACTGTTATCGCACCATTTGTTGGGCTGTTATGAAGTACGTCAAACTGGTCTACAGTTATCAGCCTATAATTAGAGTTCATTAGCTGATGCTCTACCTCCCAGTAGGTTATCATGTGTCACTGTGTGCCCAACTGTCATAGGTACAATAAGAAATGCAAACACTGAGGCACAACATGTATGTGGGAACACTGCATTCACATATTCACTGCTGCCTCACTGACAGATTGACAGTGAAGCTACTGAACTATACTCATGAGCTGAAATCAACAGATAACATCCCAGTCAGGTGGTGTTGTAGAACACCTCCTCTATTAAATGATTGATGTTCCAGTTTGATGCTCCCGTCATCCTCGGTCAATCAAGATGTCCTGTATGGATTCTGGCCATATCACAGTGGAAGGGGACAATAATCCACAACCCTCTAAGTGTTAACAACTGAATGATTAAACGAACATTAGTCCCTCGGACTCCCAGCAAGTCAGTTAGAAATGAAGAAGCATCTTCAGCAACCTCAAGCAAGTCCAGCTGCCGCTAAGAAGCATCTTCGGGATATTTACAACAGAAATTACCTAGAAAAGAGCAATGACTTATTTTACAGTGTAACCTAAATAGGGATTATGTTGATGTAGTCGATGAAGTTCCCTCCGAAAAGTGTAACAAACGAATGCAAACGTACACAGTCTGCAAACGTTCACTTCTGTGTGATTCCCACCTGCATGTTTTAGACGTGTCGTTTGGATTCTCACATTCACCTTCCACCCTGTGTCAACGCCAGACCACAATTCACGCTGCTGCCCCTTCCTGCTTTTTTAAGGGTGAACTGTTCCAAAATTTGAGATTTTGCCTATTTTGTTCAAAGCAGTTACCAAGATACAGACTTGAAGAAAACCAAAAAAAATGAAGAAAACAATTTGATGTTTGTGTGTGTGTGTAAAACATTGATATCATAAATAAAATATTTGCTGTCTACACTCGGACACTTGAACTCTAAGTGTCCTGCTCCTTTTATTGCATGTATGAAGTCCTGCATGGTGGATTAACCTGCAGCCAAACAGAGCGGATCAACAATGGGAAAGATACAGATCACTGACCTTTACCCACTTTTGCATTTGCACATATGCACGCACACACGCACACACACACACTTTATCCATCACAGTGTTGTTTGGACGTGTTCTGTAGATGATAAAATGTCAACCTATAAATAGAAATAGATGGGTGACAGAACAGAGCAGGACAGACAATTACACTTTCTCTTTCTGCTCTTTCTGTCTCTGATTATTTTATACACAGTACAAATTTCCTGAGTGTTATTTGACATTTTTAAATGCAAACACGTTTATCTGCAAATGTCAAACAGAGGAAATATTAACAGCAGATGACATACTCAAAGTGCTTTCATGCTTTATTGTTTTTTTATTTGACTTTACATTGGTTCGCTCCATTGGTCTCAGTAGACCTGGGCTAAATATAATGTAAATATTACTGTTGGACAGGGTTGACTGTGAAGGTTTAACATGTAAATGAAAAAGAAATTTACCTGAATTATACAAAAACATTGCATTGCACTAATAAGTCAGTAAATGAATTCTGAAAACTTGTATTGCCCCACACAGCATGACAGCTGCGGCCTGTGTTGGAGGTTTTACTTCGTCATCATTCAGAATTCTTGATGAGACCATTGCAAAGAGAATTATCCCTGGTACATTCATGAAGTGCATATAGGGTAGGGGTCAGAAACAATTCAAAAGGTGACAAATAATTGCTTTATTCTGACAAATGTCAAAATAACTACAAAACACCTGAGAGGAAAAGCAGAAAGTACGAAGGTGGGATCTGGGGTCTTCAGTAGTGACCACCCAGTCTCTTCCTGCTCACCTGTACTCTACCAAACACTACTGTTCACCTTCTTCTGTCATCTATTCCATTGGTATCTACAAGAAATGTATTGAAAATATTCATGTACAAATGATTAGAGTATTTCTAAAACCACTGAAGCATCTGTAGTTTCTCGCCTGCTCTAAGCTTTCAGTCTGTGACTAGATTGATCACCTGTGCACCAGCCCACATCTTTCCCAGCAAACAACAGAGTCAAACCAATGGGATCCTGCTTTTCAGGTGACAAAGTGACAGTGTCACTCTCACTGCAGAGATGACAGGAGGATGACAGCGTGCCGTCACTGTGGAGGAGGAGACTCTGTCTGTTCTCCCTTTGGCTGAGGAGGAAACGCTCTTCTCAAAGTTCACTATCACGTTAGGTGTCTTTTTTTTCCTCATTCATTTGACAGCTGATCTGCTTCTTTCGTGGTTGTGTAAGGATTTCTACTCAGAAGCGTCTTCTTTTTGAATGTTAAGCAGATCTTTATAAATACCAAAGGATGAAACAGGAACCACGCTGAAGGAAAAACTCCAAATGTACTGAGCTAACTGTGATTCGCCTCCTTGTGGCACAAACTATACAGCTATAAACCTGTTTGTCTGCTGTGGCAGGACTCATAACTTCACACAAGTTTAAATACTTTTATTGTCTTGACTTTTGCTTTTCTGTACAATCATTTCCAAAATCTTTACCCTTGAGCCACAAGCAGAAGTTTATACAACTAAGTAGGTGATGATTTCCAGCACAGATAAAGTTCAAAACTAAATAAAATACCCAAGATAAACAATATTTTCAGCATTATTGATGTGCGACAGTTATACCCCTGTTTGCTGCTTGCTGGCATTTAAAGAAAAAGGATGAGCAGTCTGAAAGGCCCCTTCAAAACCTTTAAAACGTAGAAAAAAATCGGACTTTTTGGTGTCTCAGCTGGTTTGTTCACACCTGACACTGCATGTTTGAATGTGCCTGATAACATCTGCTCTGTTTCCCTTACGTCTATCTCTCCTATCACTGCTGTGTAAAATGTCAAATCTCCCAAGATCCACACATGTATCTGAAGTGAGGATTTAATTTTTTTTTATCCTGGACAGCACAAATACCATCCAAAAATAGGACTATGCATCTCTAGTCTGCAAGCTTGTTGAGTGAAGGTGAAATAATATGCTGTAATACATACATATAGAATTCAGCTTATCTTCAGACATCGATGCCATCATTGCCTGGTCCCTGAGATAAAGAAAAAAAACACAAGAAGAGGTATAAAGTCTGTCTGCAAGTCCTCAAATCACAATCTTTGCCTTATTTGGCAGCCAGAATCTGCCTCCTAACAGATGAATGTCATCTCACATTCATGTCACCGGCCTCTCTATGATCGTCCCTGTCACCTTCTGCAGTGTAACCTTAAATAAAGACCATTTTCTATGGCAGTTCAGTTTCAATCGAATGGAAACTGGCAGCTCGGAGATCATGTTGGTAAAATTAAAACTCACTCAAGGCTTGAGTTATTTTGCTACTTGAAAAATACTGTAGAGCTGCCTTTTTACTTTGGTCGTGCAGGGACAAACAGTGATACTGTCGCCCACATCATCACTGTCTGAGGAACAAATGATGCAACAAATTCAACTGAAAACCTCGTTAGAAATAGTCCACATGTAGATGTTTATGATGAACCCTCACAAGCGCATCGTTTGTATTTCTGGTGAAGTGTATTTGTCATGTCCCATGGAGTTCCAATAACTTCAAGACAATACATCTTTAGGGAGGGACACAAGACATGGCAGACATCCTTCACCCCCAATGCTGTAGGCAGAGATTGTTACCCATCAGAAAGAAACAAGAACAATCACCACCATTAAAAGGTTCAAATTTCAATAATATTGAACATGAAGTCAGTTTCTATGCAGATGATGTTAAAAAAGAAGGTAGATCTACTACAGGTAGATAATAACAAGACATAAAGGAGTGTTAAGGGTGTTAAATAAATATTAAGAAGCTGTTTCATCGTCTCGTAAATATCGTTTCAATATAACTGATATAGTGGCTGTGAATAATTAGATGTATAGATACAGCATACGTACAAAGTAAGAAGATATCTGTAGGCGCTTATTCTTATCACTACCAAATCCCAGACAATCCCACTACTCACATGATTCATTACCTGGAAGCTTATGGCCCAATTAGGACTTATTAAAATGAAATAATTGGACACAAAAATAACAATAACTTACTTAAATATGTAAAACCGCTTTGCCTCTTACATAAGACTAACAATTTTTCCAATTACTACGCTACAGAGACAAAACAACTACTTGATGCATAAAACAAACATTTTACATTGTTATTCACTGTCCATGGTACAAAACAAGTAGATCACATCATTCTTAAGTTTCTTTTGCAATGTGCTTCTTTTTTCTTCGTTATCTAGAATGAAGTGGAGATGTCACAGAAGCTTCTTTTACATATGGACTAATATCTGGAGAATCATGTCCGTATCAGGCTCTGTCACACCTGTAGGCACATCAGGAGATAGTTCCTCCTCAAAGTATGTTGTGGAAATCGCAGTTGTCTGTTTACAGCACATCGACGGTCATATATGACCAAGTCTCTTCTGTTCCCTGAATTTGTTTCATAGTTTCAATGCCTGCCCTCAGTAACTTCAGCTAATCAATGTCGTTGTCTCTCCAGTTAGGAGTTGTTCACAGTCAGGTGTTTGTATTTGTTCGCCGCAATGCAGGAAATAGATGTCATCAACACACCCACTCTCTAGTGTATAATTCTCCAGATAATTACTTTCCATTCAAACAAGTGCTCAATCAGATATTATCCAGACTGTGTACTAGACCAGGTAAAATCAGCATATTATCTGGGTTCTCTATTATCCTTGGTTCTCTGTGTGAAGACCTTGGTGACCTTGGTCGAAATACCCTGGTTTTCGAATGATCGCCGCGTTGAATAGTAATGACGTTCATTCCCTATTTGTTGCAGTCTCAGTTTTTACAGCCACATCATCACTAAAGACTTGTTTTAAAAACCAAATCTGTACATTATTCACTGCAGCCTCTTCGCTTTCCCCTCCTGCGACGGCCCTGTGGACCACTTTGCAAGTAAAGTGTATGAGCACATGGATTCTCTTTTGTCTTCTGTTGATTGTTCTGTGCACAGCAGTTGAACAGAATAGAGCAGATTCTTCCAATTTAGTTTTCTGTAATATTTAAATCGTAGTTGTCCTTCACTGTGCCAGTCCCTGACAGATATCAGCATTGTTTTCATGTCCCCAGGACTAAAAAAGGATTGACATTCCCTGCTGGGAGGAATAGCTGCAATCCACAACAATGCCCAGAAGCAAGTTCACAACTCTCAAAGAGTTGCACAGATGGTGCTGGAGATGATTTCTAAAGCAAGTGAATACCAAGAGATGTGGTGGAAAAAAAAAACCTTTGAGATTTGAAGCTCTTGTCTTGCAACCCCATCACCACCCACTGCTGCCTACTGAGCTCCATGCAGTCAGGAAAATACTCTCAGCAAGTGATGGATGATTCTTAGTGAAAGAAAGAGTCCCACTTCAAATAATGGTTCTCATTTGGAAAATGACTTTTAAAGGGAAACATCCAAGAGTTAGAGTTTTGAGAATTTGTGCGACAGTAAAAAAGTTTCTTTGTCTCAGTGTCAGTGGTGGTCTGGCCATCTGGCAAATCCTTGTGGGTTGCTTCATCTGTGGGCCGGAGCTCACCAGGGAAGTCGGATCCAGTATCACGACAACTCGACAGTTCTGTTTTGACTTTTACACAGTTCTACAGTGACCTAACACATGTAGTTGCTGATTTTATAACATATGTGTAACCACCAAGCAGCTGCAGCGTTAACACTTGTCCCCATATTATTACTGCTGCATACAGAGGTAGTAACTTAAACTTCCTACTGTGACATAGCATTATTAAGCTAAACACTCAAACAGCTCAGCCTTTGCACACAGATTCAGCGAAACAAAGTTGTCGCTACATTTATATTTTCAACAAATATCCCAACAATAGTTTCTCTCTCATCAGATTAAAGACAGTTTTCAGCTTTCCTGCTTGAATTAATTAGTAAGCGACGCCCCTCGTTTTTTTCTTTGGTGAATGCAATGTGCCACTGTACTTACGGATATAAGGAATCATTATTCGGACTGACTGAGACCATGTAGCTTCAAACGACAGAAGCGAGGTCAAAGGGTAAGCTGGCCCAGGCTGCACACAGACCGGCCGTTCCCAGCTTACTTCTAGGTGGGACAGCTGTATAACAATAATTCCTGATACATTGCTGCGTGAAAACATCCCTGATGCAGCTCTGCTACAACAGGGACACAGTGTCTACAGAGCAGACTGCACATTGGAGGCTGAGAAGAAAAGATGAGGAGGTGTGTGTGTTTTTTGCACTGATGTCACTGTTATAGAAAGACATTGTTGTAGAGAGTTTCTGGTGCTAAAATG
The DNA here is from genome assembly GCA_020496755.1 of Channa maculata. NCBI lineage: Eukaryota > Metazoa > Chordata > Actinopteri > Anabantiformes > Channidae > Channa > Channa maculata. The sequence continues at coordinate 26,812,443 of CM035606.1, read as the reverse complement.
CAGCCATTCCATCTCAGTCGTAGGCTGTGTATACTCACCATGAGCAGGCTGCATAAGGCAATCAGTAAACAACAGGATAGACCACCAGAGAGTTTCATCATTGTGGCGGGCGACTTCAACCACACAATCCTGAAGTCTGTGTTACGCAAATTCCACAAGAACATCCACAACGGAACACAGAATGCAAAAACACTGGACCCGGTTTACACCTACAAAGTCTGGCAGGCCTCCCACCTTGGACAGTCGGACCACCAGACTCTCAACTTCTCATTAGCAGGACAAACAGCCACGTTAATACAGTTCAGATTGCGTCAGTGCTTCAGGATTGTTTTGCGGAAACAAGGTGGGAACTATTCGATCAGGGAGACACAGAGCAATACACCTCCACAGTAGTGTTCACACTCTACTGAAAGCCAGAAACGCAGCACTGGGACCAGGTGACAGGGAGGCCTACAGAAGATCTAGAGCGGAATTGAGAAGAGGATTGTTGTTGTCAAAGGGAAATACAAAGTGCAAATCAAACATCAACTCCCTCCAGAAGGAGACAGAAAGGCAATCAATTATCTTGCACAAATACCAGGTCAAGCAGACCCTGCTTGACATCAATGGCAGGAAGGCAACTGGTCCACATGTGCATGCGCACGCGAACCAGAGGCTGTCGTCACTGACACGTTTAACAGGTCACTGAAGAGAAGCCACTGAACCCACCTGCTCAAAGGTCACGGCCACCATTGCTGTACAGCAGCCCTCAGTAGTCACGTGCCTGAATGCTTATCGGCCTGCCGCTGCCGCTTGGAGCCCTCATCTCCTTTAACACCATCCTCAACACTGGCAGGCACCAGGGCTGTGTTCTCAGTCCCCTCTTATACTCACTTTTCACACATGACAATATAGAATTATCTTATCTGAATGCAGTAGGCCTAATGTCCACAATAATAAAAGTTATTATAAAGGCAGACGATAGTCAGCTTAGTATCAAGAAAATAATCATTTGTTGTTCTCAGCTCACTGTAGTTACTGTAGTCGCCTCAGTGCAAACGTACACGAGTCAAACAGAAATTCAACAGTTAAAGTAAGTAAGTAAGTAAAGGTGGATTTTCTCCCTTAAACTGAATTAAGGGATCACTTCCTTCACCCAGATTAGCAAAACATGAATAAATATATATACATAGATAGATCTCAACATCTGCTCGTGGGTCTACACCTGAAGATTTCCCCAACTCTTATGGTTATGTAAACCATTTCTGGATCATCACTGCAGGAAGCACAAACAAATCAGCAACTTGGATGCTACTTACAATCACCAGTGTATTAAGGAAAACATCAAGATGGTTTCCCATTCACTACTTGGTGTTGTGCACTGGGCACACACATTGAAAAGCTTTCCTGGGCTACAGTCCATCGCCAGCCGAGCCAGTTGGAAGCACATTCAACACTTCCTCTGGTTGAGCTGGCTGAAAGCCTCTAAGCTCCCCATACACAGAAATGATGCAAAAAGACTCAACTGGACTTTCCAATTTTTCCTGATTCTTTTTCTAAATTCTTATACTACAGCCACTTCTTTGAGGGGGTCTGGGTGATTTTTACTGCTGCTTTCCATAGAGACTAATTCTTTATACTGTATCGAATATGGAACTACTTTAACTCTCCAAATAATAAAGAAAAGACGACACTATGTTTTGCAACATAAACATATTCATACGGCTTCATATTAATGCATTAATAATAGGTTTTCTTTTCATTTTGTATATGTATAGAGAAAGAGGAGAAAGACCAGAGAAAGTGGGGGAGGCAGAAGACAGATATGGTTTTGCTACCACTGCATTACAAGCAACATCTGGTGAATAGAAGCTGATCAGCTCATTTTACAAATTGCACTTTCAGGTAAAGGATAGAGAAAAGGAATGTGTGTGTCCTTGGGTGTGTTTTTCTCCAGGTGGGTGAAGTGCCTTGCTCAGTGTTTCCTCGACACTGTGTTAAATATCGATTTGATTTTGCAGCTTTTTGCAGGGCTCCTCTCAGAAGGCAGCCTGCGTCGGTCACAGCTGTATTCGTAACACTTTGTTTATCAAAAAGTTACTTACCTGTCTGTCCCCTTTGTCTGCAAAGTGGTTAATCACCTGACTGTGCATCCTGGTGATTAGCTCTTCACCTGTTTACTTGTTTAGTCTTTGGTTTCTTTGTGATTTGACACCTGTTTTGGCTGTAAAGTTTCTACAGTCATAAATTGTCAAAGTATTTCTGTAAAGATCAGGAATTATCATAAAAATGCAATATTTTGCATAATATAACCCTCAGATACCCTTAAGATCATTTCTGACACAAACAAACAAGGCCAACAGTGGAGCTTTAATGGTCTATAATGGCACATTTCAAAATAAACTCCAAATAGTGCAAAAGATTTAAAATATTTATGTCCTTTATTAATCCTGCTGGCTGTCTAAAACTGAGGATGGTGGTACTGCCGCGTTTAGGCAGATCCACTGATCGCCCTCTTTTTTTTTAGCTCTGCTTTAGCTTCCACCAACCTAAAAAAAAATCATATTTAGGTGCAGTTCTACTTTGCAGGTTTTTTGTACACTTATCGTTGCAGGCTATGATTACGTCAGCACGACCCTAAAACAGTTTTCAGCAACCGCACGGTAAAAAAAAAAGAAACACTTATTATTCCCAATTTGTGCATCAGAAACTCTGACAACAAGTGTGTCCCAGTTCTGTTCATCACTTTTTAGCATCCCCCGGAACCATTGTAGACAACTATCATAGTAACGTCTCCAGGGGCCACTGAAACCTGACGGACATTTGGATTTAAAGTTGTCTTTTTAGTGGCTTCCAGAGAAATTTCCATTGTGTTGTGGAATGCTGCACCTGTGTTGTCACATAGATAATGTTTTGCCCATTTCCACGTATTTCCATGTAAATGCTCATCAACACCAAAAGTAAAGGAAGCTAAAAGGAAGTTATGAAGGAGACCTGGCTGATGCTGATTTCGCTCTAAAATCACACTATTTTTTAATTAAACGTATAACCCAACACTTCAGTCTTCCCTTAGTAAGTGTAAGTGGCAGAGGAGAAATTCATAGATTCAGGGACACCAGGGAACTAATTTGACTTTGAATACATTTACACACTTTACTGTAGAGCATGTTTTACTTTAAGCAGACATTAGTTTAAACCTAACGTTTTATAGTCGTGGTGCCACAGTAAATGTATAACTGAGTCAGTTGGTGCAGAGTGATGGTGTCTGGGCTTTACTGATGATGAGCACTATCCGCATATCCATCCAGCTCCCGAGAGACATTAAGAGACGGCATTGCCACCTACTGATGCAAAATGGAGAAACATGAGACACAAAGGGATGAAACTAAAAAAAAAAAAAATAAAAAAATGACACTATCCATTTCCAGCGGGCATCTCATAACTTTGAGGAAAAGAAGAGGCACAAAGCGGAGAGGAGAGGATGAAATGCTAAGAAGTGTGAAGTTGACTTAAAGGAGGGCAAAGAGAGGACAGGAGATGAGGAGGAGGAGGAGGAAGGAGGAAAGAGAAAAGGAAAGGGTAGAGACGAGCATGTGTCAGAGAAAACAAGGCCATCGTGTGTGTGATGAAGTGACAGCTGGGGGATGTTTGGCTGCACTTCCAACACTTTGTCTGTTGTTAAAATAGAGCGGCGTCTAAAACGCCCCAGTCCACCGCTGAAAGGAGGATCAAGATTTTTTGGGAAAGGAGAGCCAAGAAAACAGTTGTGTTGTACCACACATGGCTTCCCTTCTTTACCTGACAGCCCTCTGTTGAAGCGTGACACAGGGGACAAAGAAACACTCGAAAGGTTTTGTTCAGGAATGTAACACGGCCATTAACAATCAAAGGGCTGTGCTTGTGCTTTTTTTCCAGGTGAAATCTTAATCACAGGTTTTTACCTTCAGTCAAATACAAAATGAGTTCACTTTAAGTACTGTAAGATTAGCAGCCCTGTGTGTGTGTGTATGGGGGTCGACCGGTCGTACATCAGTGAAACATTGGCCCGAGGTCACCCAGAGCCAGTATTACCAGCTCCTCAGTAAGTCAAGAAGCTATTGGCTGGCCCTAATTCAGGTTTATAGTTTTTTAGTTTGGCGGACCCCTTCTCCACTAGTGATGGGTGTCTGTCTGTCGCTGAGCAGGAGCGGCTGAAGATGCCCCTCTCCCTGATGGGAGTCGGCTCCACAAAACTAACCTCCACACACAAACAGGCTGTGGTGGCTCAAAGTGGGTGATCTTTACTTTGGCCAAGACTCTCAAAGGCAGGTTCAGGTTGCAGAGTAAAAAATCTAATCAGCTGAGATTTAAACATCAAGATTCATTTCTTAAAGCAAACGGAGAAGCAAAACTTTTGAAAACTATGTTCTTAAACGTGATTAGAATTGTCTGAGAAACGAAATTTCAACCACATTGTGTCCTGTGAACCTAATGAGAATATGAGGACACGCAACATAAAGTGATAATGAACAAATCAATAAAACGTACTTTTCCATGTCAACTCAAAAGATTAAAGCTGCTACGGCCTAAAACGATGACATGATTCCCACACTGACTCACGTCCCAGTGGAGGGGAAGGACTCCTGACCTCCATGTTCTGTGACAGGACTGCGAGGGGTGAAACAAATGTGTGTGTCGTGTGAAGGATGGGAGATGTCATTTCTCTGCGTAGTTAAACATTTATGTACTTCATCTACTTTTACAGCTACTGAGTCATTTCTCGCATAACAGGAAGGCTTTTTGCTGTAAAAGTCACTGTGTGAAATGTCATTAATCATTCGAAATTCTCACAGCTGGAGGTGACCTCAGCGTTCGCTTAGCACTTCCTGAAATGACGTGTTTCGCCAGCTCCGCAGTGCTATGGCTGAAAAACAACTTTAGTTTTCTCCCTGTCACGAGTGTAAGTCTGTCATGAACAACAACGTGTAGAAAAAGACACTTTAATTGTTTAACCGTGTGTACATCTCCGTTAATGATGGCGCTGAGGGGGAGACGGACTTCTCTGCAATTTGTGCCTCAGTGCCGAGTGCTGTTTAATAGAGGGTCTGCAGGGTGATGGATCTGATGCCGAGGACAGGAAGAGGAAGGCACAAACAAAGGTTCCATTTTTAGCAAAGTGTACGTTGTGTGGTGACTGATGCATTTTTTAACATCATTCATTTTATGGACTGTTCATTTTTTAAACGGTACACAACTCACCAAGTGTCTTCACATGCCAAGGACACAACAGGCAGTAAACCCTCACTTAAACTGCTGCTGGGTGAAGGGGAAGAGCTGGAGGAGGAGGAGGATGGTGGGTGTCTACAGGCGTGTCCAGGTCAACACAGAGTGCAGCAGTCACAAGGACGTGGGCAGAATTGTAGAAACTGCTCAGTGTGTTCTGACAATCATCTGGAGAGAGGACACATTTACACCTAGTCCATCATGTGACCAAACCTTTAGACATCAAATTCACAGTTCAGTGTTGTGAGCTGCAGCCCAGAGAAGTAGGACGAGCTCTGGGGGAAGACGATGCTTTGGATGAATGTAGTTTGGTTGAAGATGACGAGTCAGTGGTTGGTTTGGCAAATGCACATATGACTGACTTCTCTTGTATAAAGAGCAGCTCACTGCCACTTCTCTAACACTTCCAGTGGGAAGCATCTGTGGCCGTGTCAATGGATAAAACAGTCCACCAAGAACAAACCATTCTTCTGCAGAGATGAGGCCAAAATGCACAAACTGAACTGCTTATATTAATTTTCTGGGTAGTGTTTTCCCCCCTGACGGGATCAGTCGTGGTGGAAAAGCTCAGGTTTGCTCAAATAGCCTCTGTTTCTCTGGCTCAAACACTCACTTATTAATTTATCCCAATTCACCATGACTTTGCCTGCGGACATGGACACACACACACACACACACACACACACACACACGTTACTAGGTTTTTCTGTTTTTAGGTGAGCTCAGGTTAAAAATACAGTGAAAAGCCTCAAGGAAAACTGTAAAGAGGAGGTAAAAAAATATTTTATTGTATAATAAATGGAACATTTAGAAGTACTCTAAGTCCATTAAAAGATTTATTCCTTTAAACGTCATTAAATATTCAAATGCTTAAATAGAATTTAAAAGAAAGAGAAAAGGTGCTTATATGTTTCTGTGCCTAAATGAAACTTCAGGTTTGGACCCAAAAGCTCAGACACCACATTATATTTTCCATACGGCCATTATCTTCATCCACTTATCGTGTTGAGGGTCATGGGAGGTGGGGTCTACTGTGGACAGGTCTCCAGTCTGTCTCAGAGAGACATACACAGTGTTAACACCAAGTTAGTTGTAACACTGTCAGGAACTGCGTGTACATGCAGTTAAGTAACCAGCGTCCTCGGGGAATGACGTTTACACGCACGTAGGAAACCTGGTGGTGGGAAATCTGCGTATACAGAACATGCAGCACAACAGGACGTTGATTTCTTTTGGAAGCTTGGTGTGTGTGTGTGTGTGTGTGTGTGTGTTCGTGAGTGACAGAGCAGGGGAGAGAAAGGTTTGAGTTTCATAAATCCACAAGGATAGTGACCCGGGCGTGTTTTAGATGGTCTTCCGTGTCACATGATTATGGCAGCCGATGTTACTGCTGATGTTGAGGATGATGATGCTAGTGTTGGCAAAGATGACGTTGTAGTAATTTCTAGTCAAATTATTTTTATCCTAATTTAACAAAGATTTATTTTCATCTTTTCTTTGATTTAATTTACTCATTTATCAATTTTATTATAGTTTGATAAGCATTTTTTTGTATTCATATTTCATATTGCCCTTGGAAAAATTATATTAATGAACGGCGTGCAATTATGTGATATTCCTGGCATTGCATGGGTACAGATGAAAAAGTACCATAAACCAAAGGTATCATGGTGATGTCATTGCTGGTGTCTTCACGCTCACTTCTCAGAAGAGAAGTGACATGGCAGTTCTGGGCCCACAAAGCCTGCACCCCACAGGCAGCCATCTACATTTGACACAACTGTGACTGTGATTAAATGTGACACACACACACACACACACACACCTTAAAGCTTAAGAAGAAACCTGGGTTTGCTCTAAATTGTTTACTCTTTTAAAGAAAGTCTCAGTAAATAAGTGTATGAAAAGCATAAAGTTCTTTCACAAACTGCATCACGTTATAAGTCATCCAAGCTTAGAGGAGGGGTTGTAGCAATCAGCTCTGTGTAATGGACATTAACTTGCCTCATGTGTGATTGCGTAGATGTCCAAGTGTGGTTTAATTGGGAACAGTGTATTATTTAAAAGATCACTACACAGGATCTCCAGCTCCACTGGGATCCGAGCTGTGGCACTAATGATCCTGATCATGATGGACAGCACTGGAACTGAGCCACTAGCTCCCCAAAGGACCGATAATCACTGAGTTAATGTCTCCTCTGGGGCCTTTTCCAAACCAGTGTGGCCCAACACTGCCACTAAAACTTCACCTGACTGATGGAGGTGCCATCACGTTGTGTCACTGTGACTGAAATTAAATCAATATTTACCGTGTGTATATGGTAAAGCTGTGCATGTAGGCTCCAAGAACAACACGGATTACAGCCAAGCACTGTAGAAGTGATTCATTATTCTTTGCACATACTGTTTTGGTGTAATGGAAGTTTTTAATTATTCCAAAGATGGATCAAAAATGTTCAAACAAAGTCCACTCCAGGCCCACGTGGCCTTTGACAGGATAAGCAGGTACAGTAATGGATGGATGGACAGTCATCAGTGGCGAAATTAAGTCAAATCCCATTAGGACACAGTCCAAAGACACACTGCTCGTCTTTGGAGGTGTTTTTCTGGGACGAATTAGCACGTCGCCACATCTAAAGTGACTCAGTGACAGTGTGGGCGGATTAATGTCACCTAAATGTTTATGGTGACATTGTGATGGCAGAACAGGTGTGTGTCATAGTTCACACAAATACAGACTGAGGCTTGATACGTCCACCATTAAATCAGATGCTTTGTCCTTCTCTGATACTGCAAAGATAATATTATATACGCTATTAAACATATTATGTAGGGGAGAATTTATGTGCATGGATATAGCAGAATGTATTAGCCGTCCCCTTTCTCTTCAGACTTTTAGTGTAACACTTAAAGTCTGGTCCATAATTTAAATTGACCTTGTCATCACAAGCGAGTGCTTGTGTCTCAGCCCACATTAAAACATCTAGTGAATTCTTATAACCTTCATTTAGCTGAATTAAGCCCCAATATATGTTGTTATGAAACTTGGTTTTTTCCCCCGTCAAACTCTTTGAACGCCCTCTAAAAATGTCAAAAAGCTCTTTATCGCCCTCGGCTAGAACAGACACATAACTCTGTGATGTAAAACTGCCACGGTGTCACAAACACACACACACACACACACCCTTCACATAACGGGATATTTATTTATGATACTTCCTGTTTTCCTTGTTTGCTCCCGTGCTACTGTAGTGGACATAAAGGGACATACACATACTGTGAGGTTGTGCTTTGTCAGAAGTGCAGTGTGAGAGACAGCCAGGTGCTGCAACCAGTTCTGAACATGGGAATGAATTAAAATCTTTAATCAGTTGAAAGAGTTGTAAAACTTTAGGTGCATCTTTGTCATGCAGACAACGTATAGAAATCCAAGTGATAATGATACAGGCAGCATCGTCTGTCAAAGATCAATGGCTTGCAGCTTGTCCCTTCAGGGGTTTCTGCAGCAGAACTCGTTCCACACATTGATTTTGGCATGAGTTTTTACACCAGATGCCCTTCCTGCTGCAACCCTCCTATTTTATCTGGGCTCAGGACGGGCACCAAGGGGGCCCTTGGTGGCTGGACAGGGCCACACGTGGGATTCAAACACGTGGCCTTCTGCATCCCAATGCTCTACCACTGAACCAGCATCATCTGTAGGACTAAATAATCGAACCTTCTCCTCTGTTTTAACAGGAGTCTTACAAATGACCTTCTGCAGTGTTTCTGCATGGAACATCATGTAAAACATGTTTTTTTAACTCAAGTGCTGCATTTAATAACGGCAAGGGAGTTGTAAAGAGGGGGTTAGAGTGGATAGTAAGCAGGAGTTTTACCTCGTGGAGCAGAGTGTGACCACCAAGACCTGTGTGTGATCTAAGTAAAAAAAGCACTTTGGTTGGTGGAGGATTGTGCTTTTGTTTAAATGATAACATGTGAGAAGTGACCTTTAACTAGCTTTAACTAAAGCCTACGTTAAGTCTTAAGTCTTTGACCTAAAGTCAAAATCATCTTGCACATGACCAATGGAGGGCAGCAACACAGCTCTGCAAATATAACAGAAGTAAAATACGATTGTTCACAAGTTCCACCTCTCAAGTCCAAGTCGAGTCTCAGGTCTTTAGAAAACAAGAATCAAGTCGCTGTGAGCACGACTTAAGTGCGACTCGACTCGAGTCATTTTACATCTTTAAAATGCTAGATGTTTTACTACACAATCAGATTTTATAACTGATTTATGCAGCGTATTTTTATACCAGAAGAGTGCTTGCATTAAGACAAAGGGAGCTGCCAGGAGGTGGTTAGGGAGGATGGCAGTCGTACAAAGCACTGGACTGTCAAGCTAAAGACCCAAGATCAATTCCTGAGTCCTGTGTCTGCTTAAGTTCAGGCATGAAAACCACTGACATTAGGGTCAGAGAAAGATTGTGGATGTGTTAAAACACATTTTATATAAAATAAGACCAGCCCTCAATTCACATATTACAGCAGGAAATGAAAAAGGATATTTTGGGGGACAAAAATATGTTTTTGATATGTTCGGTATCAACGTAATTGCAGCTTGTAATTTATGTAGCATGTCAACATGTTCTCATTATGTTCACGGGAAACGCAATGTGGTTGAAATTATGTCCTTTAGAAAAGCTAATTATTCAATGTATAGAAGAAGAAGAGAAACTTGCTGATCATGTTCTCAGTGCTGATTTGAATGACATCATGTGTTTTTCCCAGATCTTGCTTCTCTAAACAGCGAAGATCTAAGAACTGACATAACCTGATGGATGTAACCATCCAGCCTTCCTCATATGGTATCGGATCAGTTTAGTGACGACAAGAAACAGGCTCAAAGTGACAAGAACAGGAATAGACAGGATGAGGCCAGCAGAGAAGATGGATGTGATCAGGGAATCTGGTGTCCAGGTGGTGCAGAGAATCAATTGGATCAAATGGATGGATCTTTACAAAATATTTTTATCTGTGCATGTGTCCTTGGTGGGATTTGTCCAACCTATCTGGAAGCATCTGGCATCTGGCACAGCTGTATCCCCAGGATGGACCCTGAGGTGGCACCAAAATGTTGAATAATGCAAACTGTCAGTCTCTTTTGAAGAACACTGTCTCCAAAAAGCTGTTTTATTTTCAGGAAACCTATCACAGGTTCATGTTCCCATCAACTCCCAGGCTTTTTATAGACAAGACATTATTGTTGATTTAGTTTGGTCCCAAGGTGAGTTTCCTTCATATGTCGGTGACAAATTCTGCTGTTAGAACAGGATTTCTGGGGTTGGGTTTCTGCATTCAAACATTCCCAAAGTGAAAGAACTCACAAAGCTCCTGTCAATCATCAGTGTCCTATGAAAGCGCTGCAGCTCAGAGGCTGAGCTTTGGTTTGTCTCCTGTGTAGAATGGCTGAACTTAAAGCAAACTCACGCCTTTTAATGTGGAGCTCAACGTGTTAAAAATGCCGGTGTCAACAGAAACTAAGAAACGCTGACTGGTTTCTGATCCGAAATAGCTGCAGTGGCAACGAAGAGCATTCCTGCGTAATATATATGGGTACATTTCATAAAGTTATTGGCAGGATTAGTGGCATAGGCATATACACATCTGACAATTTCTTGCCACTATAAAACTCCTGATTAATGTTCAGAGAATTTAATTCGTAGCTTTTGGAAATGTGTCAACATTCCTCTAAGATACAGTCAAAGTTTTGTAACCCCTTCCTCTTTTTTAAGCCTGATACTACAGTTGTTCAAATTGTTTTTTTTTCATTGATCTACACTCATTACCCCATAATGACAGAGTGAAAACTGAATTTTAGAAAAGTCTGCAAATTTATACAAATTAAACAAAAAAATTGAAATATCACATGAACATATGCATTCAGACCCTTTGCAACAACACTTGAAATTTAGCTCAGGTTCCTTCCTCCCGTTTCTCTTGAATGTTGCCGAGATGTTTCTATACCTTGACTAGAGTCCACCTGTGGTAAATGAAATTGATTGGACATGATTTGGAAAAGCACACATCTCTCTATAGAAGGCCTCACAGCTGACAATGCTACTGTAACAGAACAGATGAACTGGCTGCACAGCTTAGAGATAAGGTTGTTAGAAGGCACCGATCTGGGGAAGGCCACAAAACAATTCTGCTGCACTGCAGGTTCCCACAAGCACTGTGGCCTTCATAATTCTCAAAGGGAAGTTTGGGACAACCAGGACTCTTCTAAAAGCCTGGATGCCCAGTCAAACTGACCAATTGGGGGGAAGGTCCCTAATAAGCCAGGACCAAGAACATGATGGTCACTCTACCTGAGCTCCACATGAAAGCTGCCTGGGATATGCAAAAAGCACCTGAAAGACTCTCACAGTGTGAGGAACAAGATTTTTAGGTCTGATTAAACGATTGAACTTTTTGGCCTGAATTCTAAATGTTATGTATGAAGGAAACCAGGCACCGCTCATCACCTGTCCACTACCATCCCTACAGTGAAGCATGGCGGTGGCAGCATGATGCTTTGGGGGTGTTTCAGCAGCAGGGGCTGGGAGACTAGTCAGTTCAGTCATCAGCATGAAAAAATTACTATGCCAGTGTTTAGGCACAATTCATATCAACTACTTTAAGGATCTAACAGGAAATTGTTGAGGACAACTGCCTTTCAAGATGCTACTACCACTAGGGGGGTACATTAGTGTAGATTGTACGTGGGTGACAGAAATTGGCTCCCACTCTAACCCTATTTCTGAGAGTGCACCAGCCCTGCAGTTTATTGATGATCGACTGAACAAACTGAGGGTTTGTGAAGATTCTCAGTGCTGCTCAGAAGCAACTGGACTTTGACCTCGTCATAACTAAGACCACATCAACACTAAACAGTACCTGCATTTTTCTTTCCCTGTATAAACTGGGGATTTTCCAAACGGGTCTCCAGAATGTTTCAATTGGAGGAGAAATTACAGTTCTCTTACAGCTCTACCTACACAGGATGTGGCAGTAGGGCTGCAAGCTTCTCTGTCTGGATGGACAAAGAAGATGGCTTGTTCCCTGATAGTCATCTTTGCTTGGTCTTTGACAAAGACAGAACTCCATAATTCTTGTTGATCACTTGACACAAACAGTGACGAGGTTCATTGGCCTTCTGCACAATTTGTTGAGTAGACTTAACTTCATAAACTGACACATTCTGAGTTCCTATAATATCACTGCACTGATATCACTAGATTGAAAATAAGCCTGTGCAGGAAGGGAGTAAACGAGCCTCTCTACAAAACTCAGACAAATTAGGAAATAATTGGTCTCTGGGCAGGAAAACAATAACAGTTCTTCTTGGTTATATGAGCAATATGTTGCATTCTACATTAGATTTTAGAAGCTTTGTCATATCTAGTCATTTGCTACAGCCACTTTGTACATTTTTGCATATTTTGTGTGTGTTTTAGTTCATTTGTATCCATGCCATCACAGTTTGGGCATCCTTTGGATAGTTTTAGGTTGCCACTGGCTCCTGGTCCCCTGACACTGTACCTTGACCTAAAGTCTGGACAGGCTGGAAATGCACACTTGCAGTCTTTGTTGCAGGGGAATAAAAAAAGAGTTTGCTAATAACAGACTCATGCTACACATGGGATTCGTGTTTAGAGGTGATGCCAAAATGGCCCATCACAACAAATAAGTGGAGGCCTTAAAGACAAAAAGGAAGTGAGGATCGAGGGCGTGAACGCCCTTTTGACTTCCTGAAACTCATTTTAAATAGCAAAACTTTTGTTTGTCAAGAAGGTCTTGAGGCAAAGTGTCAGTTCCACCGACATGAAAGCGAGCAAAAGGTTCAGCAAACGTGGTCTCTGAAGGCTACACTGGCTTTAAAAGGGTCCACAGGCTAAATATGGAACAAAGTTTTTTTAGATGGTATAGCCACACAAGTCTTCAAACTGTGAGCTGTATTCTGGCACCAAAGACGCCCTTCTTCCCTTATTCAGCTGAAGATATTTAATCCAGCCTAAGATGTTGGTCATTTGTTTCCCTCCTGACACAACCAAACACATGCATTGAGTTGTGATGTTCTGTTTGCAGCATGGCATCATCGACAGTTCGTCTTCATGCAGTGACAGCAGCTCGGCTGGTAGCATCCACATCCATTTATCCATTTCACTGCAGCCTGATGAGGGAGGTATACTCGTGTGTGTGTGTGTGTGTGTGTGTGTGTGTGACAGGTTTGCATTGTTGTGTCAAAGCAGTGACAGGCTGCAAACTGTGAAAACGCTCTGCACTAAAACACTTTCCATTTAATCGGGTGTGTTTGTACACTCATAGTTACATCGTGATGTTTGAAGTACGAGCCGTCGTGCATCACTCTTAGATATTTGCTGTGATGTTTTGTCTTTGTTTAGTTCACCCTGTACTTGCTGAACAGAAGGTGAGTTGCACGGAGGTGAAGTTCAGGAGGTAAATGTCATTCACTTGAGTTGAGAGGGAGGAGGAAGAAGCTTTTAGAAGTGATTCATTTGTGCCTTGTGCTTGTGCTTAAGTTGATTTTCCCAGAATTCTCTCTTCTCTTATGTGTTGTTTCAATACATTCTATCATTCTTCACCTTCTCCTGTGCACTGACCTGACGTTTCAACTTTCCTTTTAAAAGTTTTATAGTGCAAAGAAATATCATCTCTCGTTAATCTTATGACAGCAAGCAGAGAAAAGCGTTGTCACAGAAACATGTTTGCAATGTTATATTTTAAGACACAGACTGTGAATATCTGACTAATATACGACCCTTCAGCAACATGTGTTACATTTAAGTGGAGAGTTGCGGTGCCTCACTAACTAAATGCAGTCTTTGTTGCATTGTTATGTGTGGAAGAACTGATGAGTTTGTGCAATTTACAACCATTACTAATAAAACAATGGCGGCTGTCCAGGTTGTGATTAAAGGAGACACTATTCGGACAGTTCGCCTCGTGCTGCATGGAGTAAACTTTTTAAAGCGGGAGTGAGTGGCAACCTCTTATTGGAGTGGAAAGAGAGAACAGCATGCACAAACGCCATCCCACTGCATATGCAAGGCCAGTCTGCCCTCAGGACACTGGCCACCACTGGTACATTTCACAGTGAGACACAGGGAGCAGGTCTCCACCTGTGCTGCATAATGCAGATGTTAACTGGCTTCGTTTTACTCTGTGACTCCCTCAACTGTGTGGAGGTTTAATCTTCAAATTATTTTCATTATCATCATTCCGGAGACTTTTCATCAACTTCTCACTACAGGAGAGACAACTCATGTTTGCTCACATTATATAAGCTAGAAGTGACACTCATCTTGTTTAACTTGCAGAGATGATAAATGATGATTTAATCCTGCTTTAAATTTTGATTGAAAAAAAAGAAAGTACAAAAAACGTTATAAATACATTCGGAACTGTACACACACATAATTTGCCTGAGTAAATTGCAAATTAGCATTTTTCTTGCAGCATTTAATTAGCTGTTTTCAAATGTAGATCTGGTGCAATCACAACAAAATCATTTGTTTGCGCACTAATCCAACTGCAGAGCCACATGCTAATGCACTCGCCCACTCACCAGGAGGAGAGGGATGTTCTTCTAACATATCCACCTGTTAGAAGAACATCCTTCCTGCCGTATCGTCTCTCAGATCCTTCAGCAGCACCAGTAACGCGTCCAAATGAATCAAAAACAAGGTGCTTCAGCAAACTCGAAATGAGTTCATTAGGTTGCTACTGTGTGTGTGTGTGTTTCAGAGAGAACAGGACAAGAGCAGAATGTCCAAGAGAAGTTCAGCATCTCTGTGTGTGTCTCAGAAATCACTACAGAAAGGGTGATGATCATGGAGCAGGTACTAATCTTATAATAAAGATGGGGTTAAATGGGACCAGGCTACTAACAGGTGTGATTAATCTATGTATCATATGTGTGTGTCACTATAGGTCAGGAGGGGGAGCGGGGGTATCCAATAATGTCAGGGTTTGGGATTCCTGGGCTCAGGTTTTTGTATATGGAGCCAAAAGCAACACAATGAGAGGGATGTGAAATAAGTACATTTATTTTTTGAACGGAGCAACAAGGGAGGAATAACAAAT
Organism: Channa maculata; assembly: GCA_020496755.1. Taxonomy (NCBI): domain Eukaryota; kingdom Metazoa; phylum Chordata; class Actinopteri; order Anabantiformes; family Channidae; genus Channa; species Channa maculata. The sequence continues at coordinate 26,797,071 of CM035606.1, read as the reverse complement.
AGACAGAGACTCGGCTAAGAAACAGTGAATGCAGAAAACATGGATCAATGAAGTAAACTGACTAATAACAGAACATGGGAGATCAAAAAAAAAAAAAAAGGTGAACAAATCTCACTGCTACGAGGACAAAATGCAGACTTAGATCTGAAGGTAATATACAAATAATAATAATGGAAACATACACCAGGAAAGAACTAATATACAAGACGGGGACTAAGTTAACGGGGCGACTATCTAGGAACAAAACAAAACAAAAAAAAACGTAGAAAAGGGAGGCAGAACACCAACAGATGGAACAAAAACCCAAAGTTAAAGGTGAGCACTGACCGGGGAAAAGGAGTCACAGGACAGACTAGAAGGTGAACGTGCGTTCAAACAGAGAAGCTAAAACGAGTAACCAAACCTCAGACCAACATACAGGTGACATAACCCTGAGCCAGGTAACGCAGAAGGCACCGTGTTGGCTGAATAACAAAGACAATGATCTGACAGAGGAACAGAGGGGAGAGCTGGCTTTAAAAAGGCAGGAAAACAGGTGTGAACAATTGTGAAGGGTGATGAGTGGTGAAGCTGGAGGAGTGAACTGGGAACAGAAGGTGGGGAAAATAAAAGTCCCGAACAGGAAGTGGATATGAAGGGCAGATCATGGCAGCTGCATCCCGTCTCTGACTGTCTGCTGTAACTGTTCATCCATTTATTTAAATAAAGAATAAAAAAATCAACACAATCACGTTGCACTTTAAAACTGCGAACTGAAATATTTTCAAGTTGAAATGTTTTAGCTGCCGCAAAAATGGTGAAACGTGTTGATCATACAGCAGAATTCTAAACATCGGTCTGTACTTGCAGCTTTGTAATGTTTAGTGTTTATTTGTCATGTTCAGCATAAGCATCTATAAATAGTCCAGGCTGTTACCACATGGATGAAAGAACAGAGTTATTAATATTCAGGGTCTCACTGTAATTTCCCCTTTAATCAAAAGACCAAATCTGCTGCTGAATCTAAATCACCTGTACAGCACAGACACTCACACACACACACACACACACGCACACAGAGTAATCTTACTATAGTTATTAGGACACAAATTGACATAATGCATAACCAAACTAAAACATCCAAAATTAATGCTCTAAAATATTTTGCACACCAATCTGTCATCAGACAGTCACATACACAACATCTCTGCACAAAATATCCTTTTTCTCAGCCAAATAAAACCATATTTTGATCCTTTCTTAACCAAACAATTTGAAAATGAAGAAATGTGTCACGGTGCAGACAAATAAGCCGTTTCAGGTTACAGACAGACAGACAGCATGAAGAGAAGGAATTCATTGCTGCTTTTAGTGTCTGTATGGGGACTGTAGCAAATGACCAAAGTTATTCTTGAAACACCATCACAAAGTGCTTCCAAGTTGTAAGAATTGGCCACGTGGTCCTCGCTGGATACCTGGAAGCTGAAATGTGTCCACACAGCCGTAGAAACGTGTGCACACATATGTACAGACAGCGGCGTTTCAGTTACATTACACACCGGTAGGTAATTGCTGCAGCAATGCTTTCTGTAATGACTTCTCATGGAAAAGCTGAATAAACATGCATGCCCCCCCCCCCCACCACACACACACACACCAACACTGAGTCATCACAGTTCAGCCGAATTGCTTCGGGGACAGAGTCAGCGAGGCTGCTAATGTTGCCGCCTCAGTTTATGGTTATTAAAGTCCCTGGAAATGGCTGTAATGAAATAGTTGTGGATTAAACTTTGGAGCGTAATGCAGGAAGGAAGCATGACCGCTCTTTCATAATGGAACAAGGGCCAGAAGGCTCAGCAGATTATTGTTTTTTATTTAGAGTTTCAAATTAACAAGAGAACAGCATGGTGGGTTTCACCACAATGGTGTTTATCCCGCTGATGTTTGCAGCTTTGATAATTACAGTTAAAGGGTAAGTTAGACACTTAATTGTTTTGCACCAGTGGTGAGAAGCAGGGCTGTTTGTGGGGCATTTGTTTCCTCTCGTTTACCACATCTGTCGCTCTCTAGTTGCCTGAAGACTTTGATCCAAGAAGAAAACTGCTGCGTTTCCATTTTCTTTCATCGAAATGAGTTGTGTTGACCGAGTTCCACCTGGTTGAGCCGGTGTTGTTTAATATATTAATATAAAAGTCAGAGATGGTGAGCTCTGAAGGTGGAGAGGTGGTGAATATGATGGATGAGAAAAGCCAGAGGGTATTATTTTTGGAGTTTTGATTGGTTAACATGAATATAGTAAATATTATACAGCATTCATTGTTAGTTATCTTTAGCATTTTTTTGCAAAATACACTTTTATTAAATAGTGTGTATCTGCTCCAATACATTTGTACAGTATATTACTGTATATATATATATATATATAGGTTGCTCTTCCTAAAACACAGTGTCAAGCTTGAGCGGAACTGTGTCGGGCAACGGCAGCAAGGTCACTTCCCCTCTGTGAAAACGTGTGAATACTCCGCTCAAAAAGGTTCTTTCCTACTCGGAGTGATGTGCTGTATCTGACACGTGACAGATCTCAGACATGAATCTTTCACTGTATGTGATCCCCATAATGAGTCACTTTCTGCCCATCAGCAGCGGCTTTCTCAGCCCAGCCAGAGGTGATGGAGTTCACAGAATGTAAATGAGAAGAGCACACAGAAGTAATCTCCATTCATCTTGATATGTTGGTCAGGTACAACTGCAGCTATTTGAAATATACCCACAGCGGTGTGGAAGTATAGACCTGTCTGCTGTGGGCTGATGGATGACACAGCCTCAAAAGATCTTATGAAGTGATGCACATTTTATTATGCATTTATATTGTACTGCAGATTAAACCTATTACCATTTCATAGGTTTAAATTTATCTCCTGCATTTATCTATGACAAGTAACTGATGCGCTTTGAAGAAATAAACAATAAAAAGAAAAATGTAACTATATGGGCACATTAGTACTGATGGCGACTGAGTTAAAAATAAAGTTTTCACGTCTTCATCCATGTAAGAAAAACGTCTTCATAGTTGGTTTAGTGCATGGTTCATTTGAACAGTCTGACGGTAACATACAGTAAATTACCAGAATAGCTTGATGCTTGACTATGACAGATTCTGCAAATGTGTTGTGGTTTTCCACACCTTTCCATAATCCAAAGCACGAAGTGCGGTAGCTTGAGCAATCATTTTCTTGCTTTCAAACCAGGCTTTGTTTTATTATAAGAATCTGATTTGGATTTCTTCCTCAACCTTCGAGTAGGAGGCTCAAAGTCAGTGTTGTAGGACAACCCGGTCAAATTCCTGGCTATTTAGGCTGAATCAAACGTACTTCACCGTCTAGGCTATGGATCGGATTCCATCCTAATCAAGTGAACACATTCAGTCCCATTAGAGTTTAGGACCATCTTCAGCTTAAACAGGTGTTTTCGAGGACACACTAGGAACCATTATGTGAAAGAAGGCGAAAATAAAAGGCTCGGAATAATACAAAATTAAGAGCCATTTGGGAGCCATTTTGGGGCCTTAAGAGACGGCTTTTTAAGGGAGCCGAGCCAAAAGAGCTGAATCATTGAAAAGAGTCGGACCACCCATCGCTATTAGGAGAACATTAGCATCTTTTTCTTCTATTGAGCGATCAGTTAATGAAGTAAGACATTGAAGAGTACAGCACTGTGCATTACTGAGATTGTACTGAAGGTTTCTTGTTAGATCGATGTTTAAATGGCAGTTAGACTAAGGATGGTGGTTGTGGGGGATATCGAGTAAAAACACAAATAAAGCTGCTCCTTTAAAATCAATGGTTAACATTCCAACAACAATAAAAGTACTTTCTAATCAGATTTCTTTGTATTTTTAATGACAGGAAACAAACTCTCCAATCTCCACAGCCCTTTCCTCAGTGACTGTGACTTGGCTCCAATACTGACCCACTGAATCTGGAACCTGGAGACTTTAAGTGCCTTATATAATTGAAGGACTCTCAACATTAATAAAACTGGTCCTTGTGTAATCAGCAGACTTTCCACCTTCGCAGTCATGGAGTGCAGCCTGCCAACAAAGCCTTACTTTATATTTGTGTCCTTAATATTAACTTAGACTGTTACTTTCCCGTACCTGAAGTTTATTTTGTTCATTTTGACAAATCTTCTTAGGCCACTCTTAAACAACAAGAGGTGCACATGAAATGGGATGGACACAATACCATAAACAAAGTTATAAAACACTTGTTTGGAGAAGTTCAGGACAGGTTTCATGTATCTGCACCAATAAGAGCTGAGGCCGGAGGCATAATGATTTCAGGTTGTCCGTCCCATTCATGTCAACACTTGAGAGTTTTTCTTCCTTCCTCTCAAAGATCAACGGCTTTCGGCATCTCCCTCTCAGGGGTTGGCAGGGGAATGATTTTCACATGTTGGCATGAGTTTCACGCCGGATGTCCTTCCTCCCACAACCATCCTCTTTTATCCAGGCTCGGAACCAGCACCAAGGTAGCACTTGGTGGACGGGGCCACACCTAGTGGGGTGGGATTCGATCCCATGGCCTCCCGATGCTCTACGAAGCTTTTTCTTCTTTCCTCTATTTGGCACAAATGTTTACTCTGATGAACTGAAAGTGAAGGCCACTGTGACCTCACATCTGTCCCATTTTTCTAAATATCTCAGGAACGTCTGGAGATGGCACAAACGTCCACTTGGACTCATGGATGAAGTGAGTCTGGCCTCACCAGCCTGTTCTCATTCCCTTTGTGTTACGTGCTGACACTTAAGGTGAAGGTGTCAGCACGTAACCCAGAAGTGAAATACAACAGAAACCCTGACCATAGAATTTGAAGTCATACATTTTCACAGGGTGGTGGATGGTACAACAGGAAACAGGACTTTTCCACAGGAGACCAGGGTTTGAGTCTAGTTTGAGATGTTGTGATGATAGTAACACAACATTGGACACATAGTTACTATAGAACGGAAGTACGTGTGTGACGTTGTCGCTGTTTGTAACTTACCCTGTTGTTCTGTGCCTAACACTAACCCCAGTCTCTCAGTGTAACCTCTACCTGAACCCTTTTCCTTAACCCAGATACAGTTTTTGAGTGTATATAAAGTCGTTCCTGAGGTGACGAATGGTGGCACTCCTGGAGTGTTCAATGCCAGAGAAGGTTCGATCTAGCGTCAACATGATGCGTCAAAGGACGTAAAAAGTGGCTCAATTTGACATCGTAAGAAGCCTCATGATCTGACGCTGTGGGATGAGAACCTGTTGGACAGACGTGTACTGTGTGTGTCAACAGCGAGATAATCTGTACGTAACTCCACCTGATGTGTGAACAGCTTGTGAGGTCGGTGATGTTTGGGTTTGTGTCTCGAATCGCTCTCATCATCTTACTCTGACTCTCAGCATCGTCGTTTTATCATTTCAACTTTTTGGGCTTTGCTCTGATTTGCATCTTATGAATACACACTAGTGAGTCAGCACTTCTACTGCACAGAAACACACACACACACACACATCCACAAGTGGTAAAATCTCAGCCGCACACTTATTCTTCTGAATAATTAAGACTCTACAGTATTTTATTTTGGTTGCCTCTCAGGGGAAATAAGTGGATTGGATGGCTTTCGTTCTCGCTCTGTGACTCAACCCCTTTTCTGTCTCTCTCTCCCACTTATACACAGAACTCCCAGATAGTTGAGCTTAAATCTCCTTTCTTTGTCTCAGGCCTGAGGTTAGTTAGAGTTCAGGCATTGTAAGTTTGAACATGTTGATTTTCCGTTCAGCCTCGCTGTCTTTCTCTCACTCCTCTTTTCCATTTCCAACTCTGCTTATCAACTTTAATGGCCTCCAAGCCAACCGTAAAATATCAGTGCACATTAACGGTGTGTCGGTTTAATTAAATCTTTAAAACGATAAATTATATTGTGTTAATGTTTCTAAAATTAACCATCCATCATCGTTACATTGAGCACACAGATCACCCTGATTACACAGGCCACACTGTCCACTAGCTGTTGCCCCTCATCTCTAGCTTCTCTTTGGGCTTTGGCTAAAGCCAATACAGTCGTATTAAATTGACAAGATTTTGCATCCAGATTAGTTTGTTTGTACACGACGTTTCACCACGTAAGCCCATTTCTAAACGAAGAAAGCTGCAGGTTTCTTCACCAACACAAAGAGCCATAATGCCACTGTCCTCTCTGTCCCAGCTACTATCTGCAACATGTTGCTAATGTCTTTTAGTGTGTTTTGGTCTCTCACCTCACCAGAAGGAAGGCGAAATTTCACACTGACACAAATCTAACCCTGCTACCTCAAATGTCTTTATAGCTGAGCCAATCATTGCAATAACACTGGCAGGGCCTCTATGTGTATGTAAATATGTCACCAACTGTTTACCACCAGGGCCAAGCTTTTCATATTAGCACTGATATGGTACTCAGCTTTCTTTATAGCAGTGCCAACCACTGGCGAGAGCGGAGCCAGCATGTCTGCGTCTGTGTAAATCTTATCAGTGTCTGCCATAGGGCCAAGCCACAGCACATTAGCATTGATGCTCAACAATAACAGCATTCATGGCTGTGGTGGTTTCCAAACACTGCAAATCAGAGAGCAGAGGGAGCGTGACAGAGCGGGAGGTAAGAGGAAAGCAAACAAATATAAAGAAAGAGGAACGAGGAAATGAACAGAGAGAAATGAGAAAATGCAAAAAAAAGGAAAGGGGGATTGTCCAACAGGAAGTCATAGTGTTAGAGATAAAATGGAAATAGAAAACAAAGGGAGTAAATAAAAAGGTATTAGAGAGAGAGAGAAGGAGCTGAGCATCTCTTGGCTCTAATTGCTGCCCAAAGAGCCGAGGTTTTCCCATTAACAAGCTCAAAATAACAGCTTATCATCATCAGTCTGTCTTCACTTAGAGCCAAACAGCAACATTAGTGCTGACGGGCCACAGTGAATAAAAGTGCATCCATCATAATAATGTGGTACAGGTTGAAATGGCCTTCTTCAAGGTGCTGGCGGCATCTCTTTCAGCCAAGGTTCAGCCCCTGTAAATGCTACGACTGAACTATGACTATTCAAATAGCACAATTTGTATTATTTCATTATATCAATTGTGGACATGTATTAGCTTTCGTTCCAGGAGAAAGTGTAGTGAATATAGAGCTACCAGCATGAAAACTAGGTGAATCTGGTCACCTTGTTCTGGCTGAAGGTCGGAGTCAGAAATAGTGCAGCACAAAAGCTGCAATAGAGCCACTTTTTTGAGGTGCTGGTCAGCCGATTTTGTTGTTGTTGGACAGATTGGACACAGACATAGGGATGGTATCACAGATCACCTTAACATACTTATCTGTGTTGAAGAGGTCGGGTAGTTGGTCTGAGGCAAAATGGAAAACTGTTCTGTGGTCAGATCAGTCAAACTTAGAAATTATTTTTGGAAACGATGGACGTCGTGTCCTGTGGACTAAAGAGCAGAGGGACCATCCAGCTTGGTATCAGGTGACAGTTCAAAATCCTGCTTCTCTGATGGTATGAAGGTGCATTAGTGTCTATGGGCAGCTTACACATCTGGAAAGACGCCATCAATGCTGAAAAGGACATAGAGGTTTTAAAGCAACATATGCTCCCATCCAGACAACGTCTCTTTCAGGGAAGGTCTTGTATATTTCAGCAGCACAATGCTAAACCACATGCTGCATCTATCACAACAGCATGGCTGCACAGGAGAAGAGTCCTGGTACTGAACTGGCCTGTCTGCAGTCCAGACCGTTGACCAATAGAAAATACTTGCTCCATCATAAACAAAACATCCGGAAACAAAAGGCCCAGGACTGGTGAGCAGCTAGAATCCTGCATCAGACAAGAATGGGACAACATTCCTCTGCTAAACTCCAGCAACTGGTCTCCTCACTTCCCAGATGTTTCCAGAGAGTTGTTAGAAGAAGAGGTGATGCTACACTATGGTAAACATCACCCACATCACAACTTTTTTGGCATGTGTTGCTGCCATCAACTTTAAAATGAGCAAAAAATTTCAATGAAATGGTTTCAACATCTTTTATTGTGAATAAAAGAAATTGGGGTTGTAAAAATTAAAGAGCAAACAGAAATGTGGACAGAATATAATGTCCAAACTGATTACAAGGCACAAGGAGGTGATGTGGAAGGCTCTTCAGGTTTCCTCCTACCTACTGGTCCAGTAGTAACAGCTTTCTGAGTCTTCCTCCTTCACCTGGGGCCTCAGAGGATACCCAAGCTGGTGTCAAACCCATGGTGCCATTTTCTAAAGATGTCTCATGCCTTTTAGGCTTCTCAGACCGAGTATGAAAGTACCTTTAGCAGCATTTGATGCCCATGGCTTTGGCAGCATCCAGCTGTGGCACTACTGGACGCTTTGAGCTTTGATTTTCTCATTGGACAGTTGAGGCCCGGTGGAGATTTTCTGCATAAATAATATATGCAGTGGGAAGAGACATAGTCCAGAAGCATCAGTAATAATCTAACTATGCAGTGGGTTTATGTGATGACCACAACTTTAACACGTTCAACTTTGTTTCAAAACTGTCCATCAATAATGGGGAACGAAATGCTGTATTTTCAGAAGGAAGTTAATATTCACCTCCTGCCTTTGTCTTTAATATGTCATTTAAGCATCTCTGTGACTCATATAGTGGATTACTGGATGGACACAATATGAACTGTGCTCCACAGCAGAGCCCCTCAGACTGCTGGCCCCCTCTTCAGTCATACCATTGACTACAGTTATCTCGCATGTTTAAATCATAAGGACAGGAAGCAATTATGAAAAAAAAAAAGCTACTGACAGATGGGAGAAGTTTCATAATAAAAGATGTTTGCATGGCATGCAGGAGCTGTCTGCACTTAAATGTAAAAGTTCCTTTGGATTTTCTCTGATGTTTTCAGACAGACTCACCATGAGTGATTGAGCAGCAGTTAGATGTCTTGCTCAAGGACACTTGGCTGTTACACAGACTGATGATGAGACATGTTGGATGAAGGAGCGTCTCCTCAACCCCCCACTCTGCCTTCTGTTCTTACTGTTTCAGAATTGAGTTCTAAAATGAAGCCACCGGGAATAAAATCCTGCCACTGCTTACAAATGACTGCTGGCAAAGAAGCGTTAAAAGTTCTGTCATTTTAAAATGTTAGGAGCAATATTCGTGACATTTCTGTTTTGCTACATCCTGATGCAGACTAATGTAGCATAACAGTGATTAAACAAATGCTGTGAACAGCAGGTTCCAGGGAGGTCTCAACATTAAAAAACCCTGTGGTGCTTAAGAAGTGATGCCTGTTATGTGGGAGGGATGATGGAGAAAAACAGCGCCACCCACAGAAATGTAAAAAGCCTCCATGCAAAAAACATTTAGAAAAATCCGTGTAAAAGTTGAATTTGATGACACCGTTACTGAACGTACCCGAGCAATGTCAACTGATGAGGCCCAGTTTTTGTGCAGCACTACATGCTGGTTGGCTCTCGTTTTTCTCGTCTCTCTCGTGGAATTTCATGGAATGTTAGCCAACATTAGCCTTCTAACCAGGTGTGGTGGAAAGCGATCTGCTGTGGCCTGTGCAACATGTCTACATGGCCATAATGAAATGTCCAGCTTTGCACCACCACCTCACGTTTCCTGTATATCACTTCTTCTGTCGCTAACACAACAGTTGTGTATGTCGTGTTTTTCAGCGACACCCCTCGTTTTGGAGAAGACTGCAGGAAGTCAGGTACAGTATGCATGGTTCTGGTCCAGTGACCCGAGTACAGTGCTTCTTTATCCAACCACACTGCCTGCTTCAGCTACAGCGAACATTTTTTGTGGTCTGGGGATGTCGTTCCTCACACATCCACAATCCACTCATCCTACTCAGCTCTTTTGTGGACAAAGTAGAATGAATCTGAACGAGTGATTCCCAAACCTTGTCCTCAGGGAACACTGCCCTGCTTTTTTCCGATCTTGCCCACTGCTAATTAGCGGGATCAGGTGTGTTCAATCAATCAGAAGCTGGAAGATACCATCTTAGACGACGGTGAGTTCGGGAAAGACAAAGCAAATTGGGATCTTCCAACTTCTAACCAAATGACTCTCTGCCAAAAAGAATCTAGAGGCTTTAAAAAGCTTACACACCATTGGTGAACTTGCACAGAAGAGCGAAACGCTCAGTGTTGTCCTTCAGATGCATTATTCCGACATGCAGCATAATAAACAGCAGCTGTATTAATGACCTGGGTTACTCTGATGTATCACGCTTAGCTTTGTACCTTTACACGCAGTCAGTGGAACACAAACTAGAGGAATAACAAGTTGTACTTACACATGTGCAAAGGCAGTTTAGTATCTAACAGAAGTCTGCAATGGCTACAGTATGTGCAAATTAGGCACTTTTATGTACATGTGAAGGTACTAAATATTAGTTGTTGTCCTTTGTTGTTAATGTCTGACAGTTTGCAACAAATACAAAAAGAATGAAAATGTTTGAAAGGATAAAAATGAAACTGACGACCAAACATTGTTCCCCACGTCAAACAAACTTGTGTCATGAACCCAAATCACACGACTTAGACTTGAGTCACTTATCCGCTAACACCTGATGAGACTCAAACTTGTTAAGGAGCTAAACATTCATTAACATGTTTGTGTGGAGAGCTGCAGATGCACAATATCCCCAACCTCATGCTGATCCAGTGGGATTTCCTATGTTCTGGCTATGTTCCTATGTTCTTGATGCATGATGCTGCAGACGACTTGCTGCTGTTGTTGACGTGTCCTTGAGCGGGACACGAGTCCTCCTGAGAGGCAGAAAGATAGAGAGGAGGAAAGACAGGTTGGGCTAGAGAGAGAAATGAAAGAGAAGCACTCAGAGAGGAGCTGGGAAACCTGAGATTCATCTGCCATTAAAAAAAGATTTTATCTTTGCCTGGTTAAGTCAATCACTTGTTTGTTAGAAGCTTTGGCAGAGTGTGTGTTTCGTGTGCGTTTGTGTGTCCAGCCTGTGGCAAGGGTATAGCATACACTGAATATTTAGAGTAACACAGCGAGGATTTAATATGGCTGCTGTGTGTGTGTGTGTGTGTGTGTACCTGTCCACACCTGCACACGGGTTTGAAACTGGAAAGTCACTGTATTTTGAAGCAGATTTAATGAGGGAGGTTAAAAGAGAGCAGACTCATTTAGGGCAGCGGGTTCGGGAAACACACCCACAGAAAATATTAGGACGTGACACTGTGCAGTGATTTGCCTTTTTTTGTTTGTTTGTTCACTTTTAAAATCAGTTAATGTGTGAAAACAAAAACAGATTAAGTCAAGCGAACTTCTTTTAGCTGATGTTTAATTAACAGGTGGAAGTAAGCGATGACTTGACAATAATAAAGAGAACAACGTGTTTCCTCTGTCCTGTCTGTTCACCTCACACACTGTTAGCAGCCAAATCCAACCAACGAATGAAACCAACCTGTTTCATGCTGAACTGTTGAATCTGAATAATCCAGAAATGAGTCATTTTTTTGCCAAACTTATTCAAAATCTAGTTAAATACAAAGCCAAACTCATTTGAGCAGGTTACGAGTTCACGGTAAATCGAAACATGTTGACTTTAATTGAAAAAAGTCAGGAAACCCACTGCCTCACTTTTACCAAGCCAACTCGAAAACCAAATTTAAGCTGGTTGCTAATCCATTCAAGCAAACTGTTTTAAAGAAAATGAAATGTAAAATTCCAATTAAGATTAGTTAACAAATGCAAGCAGGTTTACTAAATTATTAGTTGATATAATGATTTATTCTAACTAGAATAACTTTGATATTTAATAAGTTAACTGACTTTATCAGAAAACTCTATGACACAAAGGAAGGTTCCATCGTAAATGCTAAAAAATAGTTAGTGAAGTGTTTCATATTTCAAATAATGATTCTGGGAAGTCTGCTGTTTAAGTTGTCTTTTGCTTTTTTCTGAACATAAATTACTCGACCACAGCACTTTATTAATTTACCTCTTTATTTCAAGTTAAAAGACTTCAAGTTCTGACACATCTTAAATTGTGTAAGCATGAAAATATTAAATATATTAAAATAATACAGATTCCTGCATGACGGTTTACAATGGGTTCAGGAGAAGATGCCTTCAGTAAGATGCAGACTGAGGTGAAGAAAACGTGGCAGTTGCCTCCAGTCATGTCCAGACAAGTCGAGTGAATCAGCCAATCAGGGAGCGAGGTGCTGAGGTGGGTGTGGTCTATTGAGTTAAAGTCAAACATGTTAATGAAGCCAAAGATCTCCTCAGAACTGTGCAATCAAACAAAGTAAAACTCAGCACTTTTGAGTCATAAATTACTGAAGCTGTGTAAACGAGTGTGCTATTATACATCAGATACTAAACTCAACCCAAGTTATTTCTTAAGGCAAAAGGTTCCTATTTGCATTCACAATGTGAACATTATAAACAGCTACTAGCTGTCAGGAGATGACAGTAGACACAATTAAAATACAAACCCTTTTTTGTATAATGTGAAAAATGTGGATAAACAGAGAACTCGATGGTTTACGAATCATTTGAACCCTACATGTGATTCTAAATAGTTCTAGTAATATAGTAAGATTTCTAAAGAGTAAAATAGTCACTGTACATTTCATTTGATTCAGGTATGTTGTAAAATCCAGCAGATTTTAACATTGCTTGGATTCACAGGCCTTGGGAAAGTTGTCACATGTTATTTAGAGGAACTACAGCTTTTCTTTTGTGTCTCTTCAGCTGAGTGATATTCTTCATTCAGTGCCTAAAAACCAAATTAACCTGTGAAAACAGTACAAGATGGTCTCTCAAGGCTGCCAGCGTCCTCGAGTCGAGGAGGATTTTTACATCCACGTTTCCATGCTCAGTTTAAGTGGATTTTCTTTAGAGTTGTGCTTTCATCTCCCATAAATAAGGCAATAAATCTGCCGTGCTGCTTTGCTGCAGTGTAATTTCTATTTATTAGCTTTACAAATCAGGAGAAAACTTTCCAACCAGAAACGCTGCAGGTGTCACTCACTGAGACTCTGTGTCTATGAAACAAAACCCATCCCACGGTGGAATTTGCCCTTTGATTTATGAGTGTTACTCATAAATGTACGCTAATAAACCCTAATGCTGTGAGGAGACACTTCACATCGATTTTCTTCATCCTCTTCTGGAAGGAGCTCAGTCTTCTCTCTAGCTCCTCAAACTAATTAAGTGGCAATAATGTTCTTTTTTATCCTAAGTTTGAATATAAGCACTGTTAGCTTGTAATATAGCACCTGTGGGCTTTGAATGTCAGGTCGTTATTGCATAATACAAGCAGCTGGGAACTTTCACCTGCCCACTTCTAGCCAGTTGCTTTCTACTCCTGCCCAGCTCTTTGGCCTCTGTGGCTTCTTTTTTTTGACAGAGCAAGGAAACTGTGCTCTAGAACATGAGTTGGTGCAAACTCATTTATACAAGCACGTGTCCTTTTAATCAAAAATGAAGGACTTGCCAAATTACCTGGACTAGTCTCTCTTGCCTCTCTCCTCTGTGAACCAAGGTCAGAAACAATCAGAAGCATGAGGCATAAATGCCCTTGAAAACGAATAAAAACCTAATCTCATTAATTATGCTGCAGTCTTTCAGCGGCGAACTCTTTCCAGCGATTCCTGGTAAAGTAAAGCCACTTCAGAGAACAGGGTGAGTGTGACTTCACACAGCTACGCACAAAACACTTTAACCCCTTCAGACCCTGTGATTTTACAAAATCTAAGTTGTCATCAAATTAATATTTATTATATTAATAATTTACTATTAGAGTATATAATCATATACTTCACTGAACTTCTGTCAGATGTCAAACAATTCAATAATAATATCTTGGATTTAAGAGAAAAGACAAATAATAGGAAGCAGTCCACCTGATTTCTTTGTGCTTTCTGTACACTTAAGACCAGATGTATTTATTTAGAAAAAATCAATCATATTTCAAAAAGATCAATTTTAGTTTTTTGAAATATGTGAAAGAAGAGGCAGGAGTCCTGCTGTCAGGGTAAAGGTGGTACTGGCGTTATGACTTGTTGAGGCTGAGTACTACCTGTGTGCTGCCGCTCATGGAAGCATATGGGGCTCATTACTCAAATGGCAAATCATATTTCAATTGGCATTTTAATACGTAATGTCACCCAAATGCATTTTGCTACTGCCAATTCAGTTTGCCAAGTTGCAATTCATTCCTCAATTCAGTTTGAAGTAAGATTTTAAATAAAAGCTAAATCAACTCCGTTTCAAAATGCCAATTGGCAAATCAATATGCAGATTGGACATGCAATTTCAAAATGCATCATTTTTAATCCAAATATTTCAAACTGAATTGAGGATTGAATTGCCTCGTTGCAAACTGAATTGCCAATTACAAAACGCATTTTCAAATTACATGATGACATTGCATATTGAAAGGCCAGTTCAAAAATGAATTGCTATTTGAATAAAAACTACAAAAAAACAATATCAATATAAAATCCAATTGATTTAGCTTTCATTTGCAATATTCATTGCGTATTGAATTGCCAATTGCAAAATGCATTTTCAAATTGCATCACCAAACTAAAAATGTAATTGCTAGTTATATTTTGAATTATCATTTGAGTTACGAGTCGCTCCATTCATACCTTGCACAGTTTTTCACTCCTTGAATGACATTTGGATTGTAGGTGAAGGTCAGGTGCTCAGAGACCCCAGTTTAGCCATGATGTATGTTTTTCTAACACTTGCTCACTTGGAGGGTGATAATAAAAGTGTTCAATTAAACAGTTTGAAGAATTCAGTTAAAAATGATAAAGTAAGAAGAAATGAATAAAAGAGAAAAAAAGGGGGTGAAAAACATGAGAGGACGTAACAACATGCATACGTGTGAAAACCAAACTGAGGGAAATGAGTTTGATTTGAATATCAGGGCACATTCAGTGATTAAACGGATTATTTTTAATGTGCACTGAAAACGGTTCCCATAAAACCACATCCCGGCTCTTGGTGAGGAGACCAAAGGAGATGTTCATGCAGCTTTGAAAGTGTGTGTGTACCATCACATAATACATTTTCTGCTGTAAAATCCACTTTACCTCTTGGAATAATTAGCCGGGCTTTTAGCTCCAGTCACAAATGTGAGCACTCGAGTGTATAACAAGTTTTTGAAGTGTAAATGGATGATTTTGCCTTTTCAAGACAGGCAAAAGTTAAAAACTAGTTTTGAAGTTTGTGAACATTATCATGCATGAGGTGCATGAAGATATTTTCTTAACCTTTATTTAAACACAAACATCCAAAAACACTGGAGAATCCAATGGTGGTAGTTGTGTTTCTGTTTCACGCACAGATTAGATTCCACATGAACCACATCACACCGTAACCCAATTCAATCATGAATCAGTGGTTCATCAACCTCGGTTTAACAAGACAATTTCCTGAAAAGTGATTCCATTTGTATTCGCAGCTTTAATGGTTGTGCTTCACCTGTTCAGTGTTGTGCCAACTTATTACAGTGAGTTTCAACGACAGTGGAAATAGGAAAATAATCAAATACAACACAGACAGCAAACAATCAAATGAGACAAATTCACTGTTACCGTTTATTTCAGGTAATGAAATGAAACAGCACACGCGTTTCCACATGTCCTGTGGTCTGACTTCGTCCTCCTGGGGAGATAGAAATCCATGGTGTGTGTGTGTGTGTGTGTGTGTGTGTGTTTGCAGTCCAGCTTCTAACCTGATAGGTAAACCCACCATAAACTAACACGAAGACAGAAGGCACCAAGACACTGTTACCATGAGCCCTCATACTGCTGCCGCTTCTAATCCAGTCCATCGGTGATCGAGGCGTAAAGGAGCCTCAGGTGTAACTAATGAAGCGAGCAGCAGGTGGAGGGAAGCCAGTCTGCCCTCTGCACGCTTTTCTGCAGCACTTTGCTTCTTTATGCTCAGTGGATGACGTGTGCTTTGTGAACACACACTGCTCGGAGATGTGTTGAGGTCTTTGCACCTGAACCACAGCGCAGACACGATGAAGGGAAAAGTGGAACAGACAGACTGAGGGGTGAGGGGTCATTCATCTGTCTGTGGCTGCTGTGTCAAGACGTGTCAAGTTGAAAGCTACCAAGAGGAGAAAGAGGGACCGAAAATGTGCCGCGGTCCTCATCCGAACCTTCAGACTTTTTCAGTGACCAGCAGCCACTAGCTACAATTACTGTGCGTGCACATTAAATATGTGTTATATGTTTGTTTATATGATTGTCTCAAACAGAAAGACTCTGTTCTTTAGTAAAAAAGCACAGACTGCAGGCAACGACACATACAATTCAGAAAACGTTTACTGACCATTGTGACGTTGCATCATCACTAACAGCTGTTTGAGCCGCTCGACTGTAATTGTTTCCTCTCTGCGTTGGGGATTGTGTGGGATTGTTAGCAGGAAGTCGTGTATATGCCATGTCCACTACTTTTAGTGATGCATTGTGGGATACGTTTTGTGCACCCAACATTGGGACATTATGACAATTATGGTGATGATGATGATGATGATGATGATGGGCTCTTTTTTCTGCTTCCTGCTGCTCATTTGATCTTTTACTTATCCTTACTCACATTATCATCCTCTTTCCTTATTCCTTCTCTTTCCCCTCTTCTTCCCCCCAACACACACACACACACACACACACCATTCCTTATGTTTTACCGTCTTCTCCTTTTTCTCTCCGTACCCTCCTCGTCTTCCCTCTCGTCTGCTCTCAGGGCAGAAGATAAACCCACGGAGTGATAATCTGGAGCTAAATAGACAGCTGATCCCTTTAAAAGCTGTGCTACGGAGGGCAGGAGACTGTTTACATGGCCTCCAGCAAATGTGCTGCGCTGCTGGGAAATTAATTAGCCGGCCCAACTTTCAGATGCTTCAGATTCTCCCCATTTGCCCCTCTCTCCTCCTCTCACTGAGACGCTCTCTGTCTCTGTCGGATGCTTGATTTCCATCCAAGGGTTTTTTTGTTTTGTTTTGTTTTTGCCAAATATAATGTGCAGAATTTGTAAAAGGGAAGGAATCTTTCAAAGCTGTGAGAAGTTTCATAAGTCTTGAAGAGGATTTCTTCATCATTCATTGGAATAATGTGATAAACGGTGACTGCATGTGTTGAAAGTGGAACTGCATATGCATCACAGGACATGAACATGCTGCAACTCTTTTTCCTTAACTGCTCTACGACAGAATTCTAATATGATTTACTCCAGTATTTGTTTGCTGTTTGTTGCTAGCGGGTAGGCGTGGCCCCTTTCATTCGTTAGTTAAATCTCAAAGTGAAAAAAAAACAAGAACGTCTAAAACTTTCTTACATGAGACCCAGTATTTATTGGAAGTAAAAGTTTTGAAGCAGCATGTGTCTGAAAAGTCAATACTCTTCTTCGAGGCTTTCAGACGGTAAATGTGCAGCGGTATTGACAATGTTCGCTCTCTGATGTTGCCTTTACACTTAAAGGCAAACTTAGTGAGTCTCTCTAATACTTTTTCTTCATCAATAGCCATTTTTCCTTCTGTGTCCTCAAATGTCTGCTGTCTTTGTGTTGAAAGAGCAAATTGATAGAAACACAGTGTTTGTAATCGAAAGGAAACCGATGACGTGTCCAATGATCACACCGTCTGTTGAGTTACGGAATGTTCTTCTAACTCGGACACAGTTCGGATTCCTTCAGATCACAGTTCACTGTTGCTATGCCTTTATGAGTTATTTGAATATAATTGAGGTTCCTGCACAAAAAGGCTGCTCTGTCCATCCAGACAAACTCCCCTGCGTCTGTTTTGGTGTATGTGTGTGTCCTGGATGATTTCCCAGCCCTCAGTCAAACGTCTCTGTTCTTTTCTATTGAAGCAACCCAGTTCCAAGGTCTCTTCAGGGCTGAGCCAGGCTACCAAGGACGTCTCGAAGTCATTTGGTCCAGTGTGTGGAAGCAGGCGTAATGAACATGAGCAGATCGGACTTTAGTGGGGGCTGATTTGTTTCACCCGCTGCTAAACGAAGTCAAACTGCACGACCTGCTCTTGATTTGAGATGTAATATTTGTCCACTGTGACTCCTCAGCCCTCACCCCGGACCTTCCACACCCACTCAAACACCCGTTCCCAGTATTTAAACAACCACACAGTATTCAAACCTGGCTCTTCCGCCTTGTCCGCCCCAGACTATAACGTGTTTGTGTGTCCGCTTTGTTCACGTTCCTGCATCAGTGCCTGTTTTCCAGTAGCTTCCATCATCTCTGTTTCTATTACACTCAGCTCACTGCACCAGTCTGCTTGGCTTCTCTCCGCCTGCGCTTTGTGCACCAGCTGTGACACCGCTGAATATAAATCGTTGCCTTTGAAACTTGATTTGTGACCATTCACCTGCAGCTCTCAGAGTCTCTCTCTTTGTCTACCGGTGTTTTTAGCACTCCAGGGACGCCTAGAATCCATTAGCCCCATCTGGCCATCGGCCCTCGTAGCAAGGCTTTGGGAAGCAGTATGAAGCAGCACACCATCATTTTAAACTTAAAGCTGCAGTATGTTCCACAACTTTTCTTATTGTGCAGAGGTTGTGTTGCAGCCTTACAAAGACAACTGCAGCTCAAGTTTTGGAGCGAAGTCACCTTCAGACCTGTCATCGAATTTCAGCAATTTCTGCTTCATTCAAAAGTGTCATTGTCGTTTGTTTCCTTTAAAGGTTGATACTGACTTAATACCTGGAGGGTGAACAAATCATGTTTGTTTGAGCCATTGAAAAAAGACTGATGTGACCCACATTTAACCCAAACTGTGAACTTTTGTCAGTTCATGAAATCTCTTTTTCCAAAGGTGAACTTCGTCTGTGGCCAGTGACTGATGCCGTTTTACTGCTCAGAGAGAATAAACAGCTGTGAGCGGGACAGGGAGTGATGGCACCGATGTGAATGGAACAGCTGGAGTGTTGTGTTTAATTTACTCTCCACTTAACCTTTTCCTCCACCTCTCTTCACCGCGTCGCTCCTCCTGCCCCGCTCTTACACCCATTTTACCCCACCCCCACCCCCACCCCCACCACTCTGCCCGAGTGTGTTTGTGCCATTATTTACTGGCCCTTGGGTCGTACTTGTGCCCACTGAGGTGTCGACATTGTCACTGAGACTAGAGTTAGGAAACAGGAGCCTCACCCTCTGTGTTTCTTCACCTACAATAATAAATGAATGTGGTGTTTATCATGTCACACTGTTGTAGCCTTTGTTTTGAAGGGATTTCTATCGGCCACAAATCAGGATTTTCACAGTGAGAATCTACAAGACACGGTGATTAAAAGTCAGGGTCTCAAACTATAATTTAACGCAGTTATTGTGTGTGTGTGTGTGTGTGTGTGTGTGCTACACAAGACAGAGCTATACATGTCTTTAATTAAGGTTATATATATATATATATATATGGGTTAGATAACTTTACTTGGGAACCATTTTCCTTCCTATCACTGTTGGATTGCAATATACATATTCTGAGAGACCCTCTACCCAAAACACTAAATTCATATGCGACAGCAGGTGTGTTTTTCAATCCATCCATTATCCTAAAGCGCATTCTGTTCGACGAAGCATTATCGCTTATATTTGTAGGATAATTTAGACCTTTTGATGATGTAGCATCAATAATCTTTTCCATCAGAGTAAAACAGTGGAGCTGGTCTGATAACCGTGTCAGTAATGTCTTTCTGAAAACTGACCTTGGATCTGCCTTTAATGATCCAATCAAATCACAAGAAAAACAGATGTACAACCTTTGGTACAGGCGAACATGCTGTGTGTCCTGTAGCATGAGTAATCGGAGCAGACTGCAGGTCCAGGACCTTCAAGCGCTCTGGGATGGCGAGTCACACAATCTTTCTGTAATTTCACCCAACGTGCTGTGAATGAATAAACACAACTGTTAAAAACGCTGTAGTCAGACAAAGTGTCTGGGAATGTTTTGCTGATATGTTACTAAAATGTTACTAATACTAATGTATTTCCCATTTATGTTGAATGTCATCACAGCATTAAACCTAATATGATTGTGCTCGACGATAATGGATTTGCTGCTGCAGTTTAGTTTTTAGGAGACAGTTGTCTTCGCATACACAAGCAAAAGAAGCACATGGTCAAAGGACTGAGGTTTATGTTCAACCCTTCCTCCACTAGACTACTGGATCTAAACCCAGGCTCTATTCACAGTCTGACATTCCAAATGGTCCATGGTAGAATTTTTTGCGATCCAGCCGTGCAACATAAGGAGACTCCCTACGATGTCCCCCAGCTGTCCCATTAACTCGCTTAAGACCCTGGTGCTTTTATAATTGATAACTCTAACAATAATTTAAAAATAAGGAAGCGTGCACCTGATTTAACTTGCTGATTTGTATCATTTCTCAGTTTAGGTCATTTCTAAAAGAGATTTTTAACCATTCTGCTCATTTATTTGTTGTGCTTAGTTTGTGTCACTGTGCCATTAGTAACAAATGTGTGTAATCAAATATAACTTTGCTTCCATTATATCATAATTTAGATGCTAATTCTATTTGACCTCTCGCGTTTGGGCAGAATGGAGGGTTATTTACTATGATCATCTACTTTCTACTGTACTATTACTGTATGTACAGAGGTTTATCAGAATTCCTCTGCAAATCTTAAAACCATTTGAGCATCAAATGTTCCTATGTTCTTATTTTGCATCATGCACAAATATGTTTTAATCTGAGGAGCAAAATGTGCTGCTTCATGATCCTTCACATGGGCTCTTTTCTTTACATTTTCTGCAGCTAGAAAGAAAAAACTGCTGACTTTAAAAAGTTATTTCTCTTCAACATTCTTCTTCTGTGTGTGATCTATGTGCTGCCACACACACTCCACAGTGATTGAGTTGTGAAGGAGCTGCTGAGCTGAAACAGCTGGCTGACTATCCTTTAATAGTCTGAGCTTCGTCTGTGTCTCTTCTTTATCTTCTCGTTCGGTGTCATTCTGTAAATCTTCTGCTCTCTCACATATATACACACATCTTTGTGAGGACAATTATTGACATAGTGCCCTGTAACAAACCCTTTTAAAGAGTGTGAGGAAGTGAGGTACCTCCCTCACTTTGTTAAATGTCCTCACGCCTTCACTGATAATTAACTTGCATGTTTTGGATCTAGTTTGATTAGTACATTTCAATTTATGCTATTAAATGTTTCTATTATATTCAAATATCTCCACTTCTAGCTGAAAAACTCCTCCAGATGACATCACTTGGAGGAACCTTCAATTCAGATTGTCTCATCTTGTTGCTCATGCTTAACCTGCATGAATTATTATTATTATTATTATTTCCAGGGATCCTCACTATGACATCATCTAATGAAAAACTCCTCCAGGTGATGTCATCTGGAGGAGTTTCTTCCAGCTAGAAGTAGGGAAATATTTTACTACAGGGAAGTCAGAGGGACCTTTAAAAGCATTAAGCCATAGAAGGCAAGTTGAACATTGATTTGCTAAATGTGACACACATCTGAACAAGTTATTACAGCTGTCAAAGAAAAACAATAAAAAATAAAACGTTATCAACGTCATGTTGAAGTTGAAACAATACCGCGGTCTGAATATAACAAAGGCTACAAATGATAAAAGAAAATAAGAAACTGTTAATTACATCTCACAGGAACAAATAAGTGTTGACACTTTAGTTTGTTGCTGCTTCTCCTGTCTTGACATCTTGTGTGTGTCTTCGTTACTTCAGCCTCTGTTTATCTCAAGCGCTTTGCATTGTGATTCATTTCTTCCCACACATTGTGTTTAAGTGTTAAATTGAGCCATTAATCATGTCAGAAGGATCTAAAGGGTCACAGGCTTAAATTAAAACAAAGGCTCCTTTTCACTTTTCTTTCTGTTTTGCTATAATCATGTATTTTTTATACATAAGAGCCTTTTTGTTTTTCCTTGTAGCAGTGTCAGTGGGATTCACCTGATTCATAATGCAAACAGTCTGGATTTACTACATTGCTGCATTTGACCCTGAACAGATCCTGGGCTCTTCATCTGGGAAGATTAAGACAATGTTCATTATTTTGCCCAAATTAAAAAAGACAGCAAATTTAACAAACTGAACTCAGTGATGATGAAACTCACAACTTTAACCTTGAACGAAAGAAAAAATGATTTCTGGTTAGTGTAAACATGGCTTTTGAGCTTGATGCATCTACAGTAAGTTCCTCTATCACCAGTGTTAATGTCGGCGCCTGATTTTTATTTAGGTTTAGTCCTGTGAGAAAAATGTGAATTAGTTTTATTCAAAGTACTGTATGATGTTAGTTTCAGTGATGAAACCATCCATCTGTGATAGATCATTTTCATCCTGTCCTTAAAAAACATGTATCAATTCACTGTCTGGTTCACGTATATTTTGTCTAAAATACTGTTCATTAGGTTCAGAGAGGCAAACTTTAATAATTTCATATTATATATATATATATCATAGTACAGACATTTTTTGTGGATGAAAATGATCACAGTGTGTTACAGGGTCAGGAAAACGTAAAGTGAAAAAACATGTTTATGTGGGTGATGTGATCAATCATGCAAGCACAGATTTGCCTGTGCATTTCGGGTTCCACTGCACACAGTGTGTCCACATTGGACCCATCCGCACACTCCCACTCACTCCATAGATTTTACACTAGGATGTTACGTCTTTAAAAGTCTTGATAGCGTAAAAAGCAACGTTGTTTGTGGTTCAAGGTGTCCTGTCAGCAGTTTCTTATCATTATGGCAAATGGAAAAATTGCACAACACTAAAAAACACAACACTACAAACAGTGACAACATCACATACATACTTACTATAGTAACCATGTGTTTCATGTTATGTTACAGTCATCATTAAAGCGCACAACATCATGCACTAGAGTGAAATCCCGGTCTCCTGTGGAAAAGTCCTGTGTGTTGTTATCGTCCTGTGTCTCCCTATAAAACTTTTCCACTTTATATACTATGACATTGCTTTAGGTATCAAATATTGAAGCCTCAGGGTTTTTGTTGTACATGCTGAAACCTCCGTGCATCAGTGTGTGTTTAGCTGTGTTAAATTAGACTTGTGTCAAATCTAATAGAACCTAGAGTCCTCTTGGTCCCAAATTTAGTTCCACCAGCTGGTTTTTATTTTTGTCAGGGGTTTGTAAGAGCTAGAGGCTTTTAGCCAACAAGTTTCCAACAAGTGAATCCTCCACGCACACAAACATTAGTTATGGAGTTCCACAAGGCTCTGTGTTAAGACCAATACTTTTTCCTTTATATATGTCTCCTATAGGCAACATTATTAGAAAACACTCCATAAATTTCCATTTCTATGCTGATGATATCCAGCTATATCTATCGGTGGAACTTGGGAAAAAAAAACAAGACATAAAGGCCTGGATGTCCCACAATGTTTTACTTCTAAACTCAGACAAAACTGAAATCTCAGAATATGCTGTCCAACCATATTGTTACTCTAGATGGCATAACTCTGGCCTCCAGTACTACTGCAAGGAACCTTGGAGTTATTTTTGACCAGGATTTGTCCTTTAACTCACATTTAAAACAAATCTCTATAACAGCCTTCTTCCACCTACAGAACATTGCCAAAATTAGGAGCATCCTGTCTCAAAGTGATGCTGAAAAACTAGTTTTCATCATTTTGCATTTGGACTGGAACTAGCAAGAGAGATCATATTTCACCTTCACTAGCTTCTCTCCATTGGCTTCCCATTAAATCTGGAATAGAATTTAAAACCCTGCTTCTTACATATAAAGCTCTGAATGGTCAGGCTCCATCGTATATAGAAGACCTCATAGCACCATATCATCCCAGTAGACCACTTCGTTCTCAGAATGCAGGCCTACTTGTGGTTCCCAGAATTTCCAAAAGTAGAATAGGAGGCAGAGCCTTTAGCTATCAAGCTCCTCTCCTGTGGAACCAGCTCCCAGTTCAGATTCAGGAAGCAGACACCCTCTCTACTTTTATGTCTAGGCTTAAAACCTTCCTCTTTAATAAAGCATATAGTTAGTTATAGTTATGCTGCTATAGGCTTAGACTGCTGGGGGACCCACCCCCCAATGCACTGAGTTCCTTTCCTCCTCTTGACCATCTCTCCTCTCATCTTACCCCTTAATTATATGTCACCACTGTATGACATTAACTTTGTGTATTTTGTCTTCTATAGTCTGTCTCCTTCTCCGTCTCCCTCCCTCTGTCCCTTTCTGCAGGTGTAGCCAGCTTTGGACCTGTGTGTTTTCCAGTGCG
Organism: Channa maculata; assembly: GCA_020496755.1. NCBI lineage: Eukaryota > Metazoa > Chordata > Actinopteri > Anabantiformes > Channidae > Channa > Channa maculata. Next base: position 26,772,733 of record CM035606.1, on the reverse strand, counting down.
CAGCTACTGATCCTACTGGCCCACCCTGAGCCTGGTTCTGCTGGAGGTTTCTTCCGTTAAAGGAAGTTTTTTGCTCTCCACTGTTGCCTAGGGCTTGCTCAAGGGGGATTTTTGACAGAATCATTTGGAGCATACAAGAAATAGCATCTTTAATTTCTGCTGGTTGCAAATATGTATAAATTCTGAAAGTATCAAAGCGTTAACCTCACAGTATGGCATTGCACGGCCCATGAAAGTGTTTTGGACAGTGTGATAAATAATTCCTACACAGTTTAACTTCGATGCCAAAAACACTTTATTTGTCCCTAGGAGGCAATTTAAGGCACACAGACTAGCACAGTAGGAACTAAAGACTACATGCATCTGTACTCTAACACATTTAAATGGGCTGAGATGGACCAACATCAGTGCAAATACTGACTGTCAAATAATGGGATCAAATAAGCTTGTTAGTGCAAAACAACTGCAAATAAATGTGTAAAATAACTGTATGTAAAAATAACTGTATAAGAATTTAGAATAAAAGCAAGACCGTAAAATAGGTGGTATAAAAAGTAGAAATAAAAATAGAAAACTAATTGTGGTTATGTTACAAGATTAACCTTAAGGTGCAAATGTGCAGTATTCAAACACAGTTATATGGCAGCAATGCACCCATTGTCCTGAGAGGAGCCAGTCAAATGCAGGGAACAGGACATAGGAGGGGTCCTGCAGGATCCTGCCACAGACATCAGTTTCTGCTGCTCACAGAGGGTTGAGAGGGTTCCAGGTGCTTGTGAATGGTCTCTATGATAAATGCTTTGGTGTTGTCAACTCCCCTGCCTGTGTGATATGCAAACTGCAGTGAGTCCGTCCTACTGATGAGGTGGTTTTTGATGACCCTCTCTATTGCCTGCATTGTCAGAGAAGTGAGGGCCATGGGGCGAAGGTCATTCAGGACTTTGGTGGTACCCCCCTTCTTTAAGATTGGGATGACTGTGGAGTGTTTCCACAGTTTGGGCACTGTGCTGCAGGTCAAACAGTACAATGGTATTATCTGTGGCTGTGTCTGCATTAGCTCTGAGGTGAATGTAAATCAGAATGAAAAACAAATCTGTGGAACTTCCCTGGGAAGATAAAATGTCCTATAAAAAGTCCTAGGGAGACAGTTAACAGTTCAATCCACCAGTGCGTGTTTACATAAAGACAGACACCGGCGCCATGATTTTCCCTGTAAACTCACTATCACGGTCGAGTCTCAGTGGGGTCCCAAAGCCATGTACATGCAGAGAATCATTGTCGTTGTTCCTGTTGAGCCAAGTCTTACTAAATGCAGGGAGTGAAGCTGTCCTGCATAGATGCATGTAATTTATGTTGGTCTGAAGTTCGTCTGTTTTATTGAGCAGGGAGCACAAAGTAGCCAGAATAGCAGAGGGAAGCGGACAGTGTTTAACTCTGACTCGAACTCCACCGTTTTTTCTTCTGTTTGTTGTGAGAAGATTCTTCTTGGTTAGGAAAGTGCTGTGGGAGTATTTCCTGTGGAAAAGTAGCTGTATTGAAGGTCTGGTGGAAGTAGTTAAGCTGTAGCAGAAAGTCTCTGTTACTGTTTCCATTTGCTGTGACAAAACTGCAGAAACACGAAAATCCAAAAAAGTACACGACTGTCCTTTATTTCCTCTACACTTTTATCATCAGTAAACTTTATTTTGTATTTTCCTAAAGAAGCATTTAGTCTTTATCCTTGTCGGAAAGAAATTAGCTTTAAACATTCTGTAGCTTAATGTGCATTTTATTAGTTATCGTCACTACACACTGCACAATTAAATCTGCAGAGTCAGAGGCAAAATGAGAAAAAAATCTGGTTTTGTTTCTTTATAAGTTGCATAATGCAAATGCACACGTTATTCTAATTACCCCGACCCCCCCCCTCCCCCCATGTGGTGTCTTCATAACTACTCACAGGTTGAGTTGTGAGGAGGCAGAACAACAGGAAATGGTGCAGACTAGGTCGTCACGCACACAGTCAAGTGTGGAAATGAGATTAAGTTTTCAAAGGTGGTGGAGAGGAGATGGCTTTTATTTTAAGTTTTATCATTTCTGTTCCTGCATTGAAAAGGCAAATCCTCCCGTCCTCGCTGACGACACCTTCCTCACAGCCAGGCTTACTGCCTGCCGACGCCTCCCACTACCGAGGCGCTCCAAAGAGGGAGATGTGCCGCCGGTAAATGGGTTGTTTTGTTTTAGAGGCTGGAAGGACGAGTGTGTGTGTGTGTGTGTAGGCAGGAAGGTGTGTATGAAAATGCGTTCTTGTTTTTCTGTTTGCATAAGGAGAAAGGCTTAATTAGGTTTATTTCACGGAAGAATATATTTATTTGTGTGGTTTCAGTAGATTCATTTTCAGGTCAGGGATGAGGGTGGATCATTTCAAATGTTTCCTCAATGGGAAAATTGCAATTCTGAGTTTAAGGATTTGAGCTCAAAGTTAGTGAAAGTGAATTTCATCTCAACAAAACGAAGAAGATCCACGTTCCCTGCAGTGTCCGGTGTCCGGATAAGTGAGCTTCGTTGCCTTCATTATTTGTTAATGACTAGAGGTAACTTTTTAGGACAATTTATTGCTTTACTTTAATTCGATTTGCCTAAAGTGTCATTTGGTCTTCATGGTGTAGATCTTGACCAGGATGCGGATTCTGCAGTAAGTGGACCTCTCAGACACTGGTGTATTTATACTGCAGTCACTGCACTCAGGTCATCTCTGTTTACCTTTGTAGAACCAACTGGATTCACCTGCAATCAATTCTTTTCTACAAAACTGATTTCATTCTGATGTCTTTTTGTTGATCACCACAGAAAAAGCCAAATGAAATCAACCGTTAGTGAATAATGTGAACAAGCAGAGGTCATTTTTTTTTCTTTAATTCAATGGTGGAAAGTTTCAAATTAACTTTATTTATATATTGTCAATTCACAAAAATACCTTACAGAATTCCAGAACCCACCTTTAAAGAGCGACTTCAACAAAAAGGTTACATAACAAGATGACATAATCTGAACTGAAGGTTCTTCCAAGTGATGTCATCTGGAGGAGTTTTTCAACTAGAGGTAGAAAGATATTTTAATGTGGGAAAGTCAACGGGAAGTTTAATGGCATTAACTTACGTTTACTACCTAAGGTAGAAGCAGAACAAGCAAGTTCACTATGAGTGAACTCGTCCTTTGTGCAAACATTAAAAGACTGGGTGACTTCAGAAAATACTATATTTCCTTATAATTTTTAAGTTTGTCTATTTTCTGCTACTCCACAGACTCCACTACCTTTCAGAGGCAAACATAAAAAAAATACTCCTCTGTATTTATTAGATAACTGAGGTACCAGTTCCATTTTACAACATGATTATTAAAACAAACTTTCATTCTACTTCACAAGCAAGTAATTTATATTAGATTCTAATTATTTCATCATCACAATAGCACATGCATCCATTACCTTAAGCTGTTCAGTGTCACAGGGTGCTGGAGGCTATACCAGCTGTGGGCAGAAGCCTGAGGAAATCCACACAAGCACAGGGAGAACATGATAATTCCACATAGAAAGACCTCAGCCAGCGGGTGGATTTGAAATGGGGACCCTCCACCTGTGAGGCATTGTGTGTTTCTGCTTCTGTTTCCTTTCACATCGAGCAAAATCCAAGTCAACCAAACTGCATCACTACAAGTCACATGAGAATTTTCCTTTCGGCTTATTGGTTGTTTCTTTTGCTCATCATTGTGATAATTATCAGGATGATATGTTTCAAATATGTATATATTTACTACCAAGTACCTACGAAGAGTAAGGCAAGTCCTGAATGGGAAGAACGAAGTCCAGGAAATTAACACCTAGGCCTCCCGCTTATCAGGTACCACGCTGGCATAATAAGCTGGCCAAAAGAGGAGAAAGAGGCCACTGACATCAAGACAAGGAAGCTCCCTACAATGCATGGAGGGTTTCACCTCAAATCCATCATCCTGAGACTGTACACTAAGGAGGCTGAGGATTAGTGAGTATCGGAACAGCTATCCAGGATGAAACAGCCAAGATCCATGAATACATCAGTAAGAAGGCCCCATGTGATGATGTGCTCAGTGAATACCTCAGGCAGCAGAAACCAGAGGAGCAAGAGAAAGAAAAGCAGGAATCCTCATGGAAGGACAAACCCCTGCACGGTATGTACCACCGTCAGATAGAAGAAGTGGCTGATATTAAACAGCTGGAGTGAAAGACAGCACAGAGGCATTCATCCTAGCAGCACAGGAGCAGGCTGGGGTCTGCCATACCTGGCAGGACTCCAGGTGTAGGCTGTGCAAAGATGCCCCTGAGACAATCCAGCACATAACAGCGGGGTGAAAGATGCTAGCAGGACGTAGGAATCCCAAGTGATCAGGAAGAATGAACAGGAAGCTCGAGAAATACCAGGCGCTGAAACGTGAGTTAAACGTGTGAATGGTGAAGGCACAAGTGGTACCTGTGGCAATAGGAAGACTGGGGGCTGGGACCCCCAAACTGGGAACATTACTCCAGCAGCACGTCTGAGATCTCTGTCCAGAACTATGCAGTCCTGGCAACAGCTAAGAAGCACAGGACCCTCAAGGTCCCAGGGCTGTGGTAGGGGACCCGAGCTTAAAGGAAGGAATAGGACCGCTCACTGCATTTCAAAATAAAGCTCTTGAATGTGTAATCATGAATGTATCTTCACAACATCTCTCTTTAACAACACAGCGAGGCCAAACTTAGTAGCAGCATCTATTTCTTGATGTACTGTGGCACTGCAGAACAGCTCAGCCACACACGGACTCTATGTGACACATTGTTCTGTGTTGGCGTGTGTAGGAGGTGGAATCAATTGGCTCGGGATGAAATAAATTCCCTCTGGCTGCTTGTGCTCAGCAGCAAAGATGTGACTCAGCTGACAACAGAACATCTGAGAGCAGGTCAGGGGGAGCCTCACAGGCCCTCTGCTCAACAAAGACTCAGTCACACATAGTCTCGCATCGAGAAGCGAGGAAATAGTGCTGCAAAATATATGTCCTGTCAAGCCTGGCACTTAACTGTGCGATCCCTTCATCACTCTTTTATCTTGTCTTCACTTTGCTCATTTCACCCTCTGTCCCCTTTGTTTAAAATGTCAGGAGGAAGACTCCACAGCTACAAAGTGCAACTGCTGACCTTTAGGCAGCTGAGTGTATTGTCATGGACTCAGCAGGTTTTCTGTAACAACATGCATCTTTCTGACCTGAACTGGCACTGTCAACATGCTCAGGCAGAAAAACACAGCAAATTCTCAGTCACTGCTCAGTCAACCATCTCTCCTGCTTAAGAAAGCAGCAGCCTGAGAAATGAACTGTGCTGCTGATTGTTTACAGCTCATTCAGCTTTGTTCTAGTTCTTTCACTGAGCTCCTGGCATGTTGTTGCTGTCAGACCATCTGTACCTCCAGCTTCCCCCTAACAGAGACATCATGACACCATAAGACAGCAGTTTAGGAATAGTAAAAATTACTGAATAACTGGGTGAGAACTTCATTTAAAAAAAATCAAATTTGAAGGTTTTTCAGATTTCAGTCAGCAGCTGCTCTGCATCCAACCTGAAACACAAATAGGTGATTCCTTCTATAGACCAGAGCATCTTATTTTGGTTGGCCTTCGGGAATCTTTCATAAGAGGGGAAATAAGATCTAGAGCTTATCGTTTCTGCAGCCTTATTATCATGTTACATTTTTTTTCTCTAAAGAGATCCTAAAATGCAGCACTCCACAAGCAAGATGTCATTTCCTGTCACCATCCCTGTTTTTGTGGAAAACTAATTGTCATGCTGCAGAAAAAGCCGATCCCACTTCTTCCCCTATGGCCTAACCTTTGGTTTTATTCATAAATAGGGTTTATGAATAAATGTCAGCATTTGTCTGTTAACTGGCCTGTAAAATTATGTTAACCACACAATTACCTTGATTTAACCCTTAATCCTAGGGGCATTTTGTGCCATTCAGTTTAGTTTTTTTTTTTTTATTGTCAAGCCAGTTTGGCTGTGTTGAATGAATATAGATTTGCCAGAAGATATTCATTTTTAGAAAATCTAGAATTATAATGTCAGTTCCTTAAATTAGCCTAAAATGGCTAAGCTACACAAAAACCGACACAGTGAATCATAACGACAACAGATGCCCCATTAAAAATGTCATTTTTAATCCCACATTTATCTTAACATAAATTACTTTACTCCTTTATGTCACTTCCTTTTGGACTACTGACCTACTTTTTATAATTTTCATATTTATATTATATTTTCATATATTTATTTCAGATTTGATGGCGCTACGTTTTCCTAGTCAAAGCATGCACCAAACTTTCCCACGTGTTTTGGGGGGAATCCCAAGAGCAGGCAGTGTGACTTAAATGTCCGTAATGATCGTGGCACAAACTGGGGAATAAAGCTACAGTCCTGCTAAAAGCAAAGTCGTGTTTTAATGAAGAAGTCATCCAATAATAATCCCAGCTGTTCTGATTTCAAGCTAAAACAGTTTTTCTCCAAACTCCCATTTTGTTCTTTGAATTTAGAGCCTCGTCCTTTTCCCCTCACTCCTCTCCTTCTCTTCATTCTCTCTCTCATTCTTCCTCGCCTCCATTTTTCATCCTTGCTCTGTCTCCACCGATCTCATGCCTTCCACCATCCTCTCCCCATTTACCTGAACAATGAGGGGAACCCATCAGAGACGAGTGGTGCTGAAGCATCAAAGAGACTGTGATGCTTTTTTCCTATGGTGCCACTTGCTGTGACACACAAACATTCAACACTGAAAAAAAGAGCTGCCTGCAGCCGTGAAACGTAGAGAGAGGAAGGAAGGAGTGGAAAGAAAAGGAAACATGATGAAAAAGTGCTAATTAGACATTTTTAACGTGCTAACGCACTAAACTAACATGTTTACAGTTGTACTTGTGGGCAACAATGCATCATCAAATGTGATGAGATGTGTTTGTCATGACTTTAAGACCTTTTACAAATGGCTTCAAATGTAGAGAAACTAGTTTATGATGCCTTAAATATTGTCGTGTGTGTTCTGACTACTGTAAATGATGTACAAAGGTAGGAAGCCTGGAGGACAAGGGGAAATAAAGGGGGGGTTCTGACAGGAAAGTGACATGGGAGGTGTCTTGGGAAATAAGGGAAGTGATGGAAGAACAAATGAATTTTCTGCAATTGTTCTTTTGTTCCGACAGTTCAGTTGTTCAGACCAGGTCCAGATGGATCAGAACTTCTTCTCCAAACCTTGTTGCATGTGAAACTTGCCCACAGTAAATCATGAGTCTGAGTCCAGAACCAGACTGACTGGGTTCAAGCTGTTCACTCTTACACACTTCTTATTTCTGTTAATAGTCCTTGACCTCAGTGACACCCAGCTTTATAACGCACACACACTAACAGTGTTGCCTAGGATACCATCTCAGATGAGGGTGTAGTGGGGGCGGACAAAGTGAATTGGTATCTTCTGGTTTCTGAGTGTCTGAAAACACCTGATCCAGGTGTTCAGCAGTAGGAGCAGGGGGATAGTTGGAAGACAAGCAGAGCGGGGGACACATTCGACACAAACACATACATGGACAAAAATATGACCATAAGTCAAATATGTGTTTGGAAGTGAAGTGTGGGACTGTGCTGCATGAAATGAATAACCTGACAGTCATGAATCTCCTCATCTGGATTAAAGAAGAAGACGAAGTGCAGAGCAAACTAACGGAGGGGAAACCGGTGTACAGTTACATTTTGTGCTTTTGTTTCCGAATCCCTGTTTTTAATTAATCCCTAACATTAATATATGCTGTCAATAACTGAAAATTAAAATTATACTTTATTTATTTTGGTCATTTAATATTTTCTTATAAGAATGTGAAATATTTGTATTTCATTCATTCATTCAATAACATTAACAACAAATCCTTGTTGAACTGTGTTTCCTGTAACAGCGCAGGACCCGTGGTGGCAGTTTTTGGAGGCAGGCAATGAACCTTCAAAATTCATATTTTGATCTAAGTCTTTGTTATAGAATGTATATATGTAGCTAAGGATCTTTGGGATACTGGACTGATTTATAGCTAATGTGTGTTGTTAATCATTTTGTTCTGGCTTTGGCATGAGATAAGTTTCGAAAGTAACCAAATCTGCATTGATACGTTCAAGTCATTTTTTTTTATTTTCGCCTCAACCTTGGGGGACCGTGGAAATAGTCCTGAACTATTGAGTTGCTGTGTTTTCACCACATTTGTCTAAGATAAGTTGAAATCAACTGAGGTTGTGCCGGTTATTATATTTTTGACTATTATGTTGACTAGCTAACACCTATGAAAACAGGAAGGAGCTGAGTTTTTTTCTCAATAATGAATTTACAACACAAAGTAATCACTTGCTGCTAAATCCTGCTTTTCTCAATAGCAATGCATCTGGATCATCCTCTGCATTTATTCAAAGGTATGAGTCACATGACCTGCTTTAGTTGACCCCTTTCTGTTGCAGCTCTTCTGTCTCTAGGGATCTGGGCTCAGACACCGTGACTGTGTTTTATATGTCAACACAATGTAGACGCACTGAAGCAAACTCTGACGTCCTGCAGGATAAACAGGCCCACATGATGTGCAGCACTGCTGCACTGCACTGCATAGACAGCACATTGGATTCAGGTGCGAGTGACTAAAGCACAGAGCCAGAGCAAGAAAGACCTTTGTTCACTGAATGGTGATATTACTGAGGTCCAGATGTAAAAGCTCATTATTTCAGAGTTTTGTCAAAGCTGACAGCATTTGTCTTTGTTAACGCTCGGCAATCCGTTCAGGCCACGTGGGGGTTTGACGGCTTTTTAGACGTTGGAGGTTGGAGCGTGTGAATAATAGCACAGCAGTGCTGTATGTTTTCAGGCAGGAGATTCAATAGATTCAAAAATATACAAATTATTTTCTTAATCATAAACGGGTTGTTTTTTATAGCTCGCATTTTGTGCAGGAAGATCTTATAGTGTCACTGAGTGACACAATGAATCATGTTATCATCCAAAAGTTTAAAGTAGCAAACGACAATCGGTTAATTAGAAAGTCTAATGATGTTTTTATTTTTTATATTACTGTTATTTATTTTTGAATACTTTGTGTTGTGCATACTTCTACTTCATACGACCACAGTATGGATTTATGTTGTATGAAAATATTCTAAATGTGTGTCTGCTTTCAGGAAGCTGCTGAATTATTCATCTCAGCTCTCGGTGTGTCTCCACAGACTTGTTTGACTTCGTGCGTAGTCCCTGTGGTTCATAACTCGGTGCCTTTTGTATGTTTTACTCCCACAAAGCAAAGACAATAAAAGGGATGAAAAACAATACTGTGCTACAGTTAATTTCTGATATCTGTCCCTTGTCTCCAGACTCTCTGGTCCTGCTTGTTCTGGATCAACGGGCCTCATGAAGTCCCTCAGCGAGTCCTATTTCTGACTTCTACTTTTTTGTGTGATGCAGGAGGGAAACTGTTCTAAAACACTGCGCTGGATGAAAGCAAGGGAAATGTTTCAGGAAGTCGGCCATTTCATCGCGTCATGTAATGTCCTTTTTCTACAAGGGCCTCCAAATCCCAAAGAAAAGAAAACCCCTCGTGCAATCTGACAGGGCAGTGTCGAGTTGAGACGGGAAAGGGGGCTTTTCAATAACTTTGACAACCTACGTTAGCATGTCCTCTACTGTACCTACACGGTTGTCTGAATCCCTGAGGCCCAGCACTGTAGCACAAACCCACGTTTCTGAATTTTCTTCTCATGTTCTCACTAGAATTCAGCGTCATAGAACCTCTTTAACCCTCTTTTCAATAGTCTTTCATCTTGAATAGTAAGAACGGGTTAATGTGAAGATACCTGCAAAGGTCTGGAAACCAACAAGGTAGAAAAGTGCTCGTTAAGTGCAGGCCAGCTGACAAATTGTGAAGCTCTGCAGCACAGGCTACTATCAACTATCAAATTTAGTTTTAGAGTCTTTAAAATTACAGCTCCCAATGAAATAATGTAAAAGTGGAAGTGTGGCACGGCCCATATTATACAGCGGTTCTCTGTCTCTGTCAAGCTGCAACATTTGGCCTATGAATGGTTAGTGCTCATGGGAAATGTAGCTCATCATGTGCAGGTAAAAACCTTAAATATATTAAACAAATCTCAGTATTACATTGTTTAAGCACACCGAGGCAAACACAGGGTGCATTTCTGACAAAGGCTGTGCTTCGAGGAGGAATCTAAATTATTACTGACGTTGGAAATCTTCTAGTTTCATTTACAGCAGGATCTTTACAAAAGCTCCTTTTCCATATCATGATGTGAACTAAAATACTTTCATTATTAAAATGTTTTAGGTTTGTGGCTCATGGGAAGACGTATGGACTTGTTTCTTCTAATAAGAGGAGGGGAGACGCGTTGATGCTATACAACAATGACAGCAGTGTCATTATAATATTAGAGATTTAATTGTAAATTAACTTAGAGGAAGATTACTTTGTCTTTTTTAGGAACAAAACCATGAACACATGAATTGAATAATTATTCCTCCTTTCCATACAGACTGTGAAGTGATGTCTTCCTATGGTGCAGTCACGCTACTTGTGAAATCCTGTAGCGAGCAGTAAAAGTAAAAAATGACACTAAAGCTAAACAGCAATCTGAGGGAAAAGCTGATCTCTGCAGCATTGGTTTACTCATGTGTTATATAATTTACAGAAAAAAGAACAATATGTAAAAATATGTCATGGACAGGTGAGAAAACGAGCATCCAGTCAGAACACAGCGTGTGAATAAACATGCTCAACACAACACAACTCTAGTAGAGTAGAGCTGCAGCAGAATGCACAGCTTTAAATCTAAAACCTGCCGTTAAGCAGATGGATTATGTCATTTGAGAAAAGTTAACTCATCAGCTACTTTTTGGAGTAAAATGCTGTCGTTACAAAAATCCTAAACTACAAAATTGGAAATACAAAAGTAATGCTTTTATGCTTTAGATGGCAAATTTGAAGTAAACACTTAGGCCTCATTGGTAAATATATGGATTAATTAGTGGCAGTATTTAATATCACATGATGTGTGACATGATGTTTTTTTGAGCAAACTAAAGTAAGTCTACATATGTGCAGCGTCTTCGAAATAATGCACATGCGGCAGTGCTACAACTTGGAGTGGATGAAATAACAAGCACTTACATCTAAGTCTTATGGACCTGCTCAGCTTCACATGATGCAGAAGTTAAAACACTGCATCCAACTTTTAAAACAAGACGGGAAAATCTCCACACTTCAACCAAAAAAGCCACATTCAGTGTCACAGGACCTAAACACTGCTGCTTCTTCTTCTGAGTCCATCTACGATCACAATCCACAATATAGTTCAGAACAGAGCTTTAGCAAGTAAAGAGATTTTAAAAAGTTGTTCCACAGCTCCTGATAGACTGATGGTGAAGTCAGGCACATATCTAAATGCTATGTCTTCAATAATCTGTAGTGGGAAATGTGCAGCACAGTGGTCATTATGGTTAAATAAGGCCTGACAGGTTGATTCAGCACCTGACATGAGGCCTGAAGGGGCTGATTAGCACTAATGGCCTTCTCTCTGTACATTAGCTACTTTATTCCGCATCTGTTTACAAAGACAAGAATCACTGATTACAGGAAAGGTGCACATTTCTGTCACAACACCTGGACTAACAAAGACTATATGCAATATGGTTTTTGTTAATGCGCCGTAAGTTAATTTATATCAAATAGAGCTGCACAGCTGCAGTTCAGAAATGAGAGAGTTTTGACTGAGCAGCTGCGTGATGCTAAGTGTCTCATTTTCGCTGCTGTTATAGAGAATTTCATTGTTGCATAATGAGATTGTGGACTGGATGATAATGGAAGTGATGATTTATGAAACAGAGTTTAGGCCCATTTGAACACTGTAATAAAGACTGTAGACCCTGGGTCGGAAACCCCACAGCTCCTGGGCTGCATGCAGCTCTTTGAACCCTCTCTGGCTTGTGGAAGCAGCCTCATTGTGTTTTGGTGCAACATAGCTTCAACCTGCCCTGTCCCCCCAAAAGGTACATGCCATACAAATAAAGTGTGAGAGAAATTACGTTTTCATTACGTTTCCTGTGAACAGAAAGACAAAATGTTGACATGTAACGTAACTGGTGAGTTGCAAATACGTTGATAGTGATATGATACCAGACAACGTATTTTTCTGGGCCAACATATACAATCTTGCAACAGAATATTTGGTATCATATGTGATCATGCAATGTCCACTTCACTTGACTACAGTGTTATTAAAGCGTTTTGGGTTTGGGTGGTTACAGAAGCTGGTTAGGGTCAGACGAAGATTGAGGGCTGGTGTAATACAGGAAAGTCTGACATTTCAGGTGGTTATTGCTTTTAAACAGGTTTTATCTCTAACCCTAACATCAGTGGTTTTCTTGCCTGAGCCAATACAGATGCAGGACTTAAGAACTGAACTCGCGTCTTTGGCTTGATGCTTTGTACATCTGCCACCCTCCCTAACCATCACCTGGCAGCTCCCTGTCCCTTAACAAGAGCACAGTTTCATTAATTCCAAAAATACACTGAATCACACCTTTGGTACTTGTACACTTGTACATGAGTACTACTCCATATAGGGGCATTTTCAAACATGAATGTCCGAACCATGGTTTTGTCAGACTGCACTTCTTCCAGTTCAGTTTGATTTCACATTGCAGTTTTGCAAAGCCAGACGAACTTTGCAGGACATCCCCATGTCCCACTGCCATCGTCCACATGCTGCTGCCAGTAGCTGTGGCTTTGCCCTGCTGTCTTCTCATATCACCTCCCTTTTAATCTGAGAATTTAATCTGAGGTTTTCGGATCACAGATTACAATCAGTGATAGGATCAATGTTGCCGTTCTACTAAATTACAATGACTGCAGATACAGTACATGCTAATCACTAGATCAGGAGGCTGTCATCCTCTCATACTGGGAAGAAAATCACAACGGCCACAAAACTGATTTAGAACCGACTAAGGATGGAGGACTCACCCCTCCCCCCCCCCAAAAAAAAACACATAAATGAAATGAACACCTGTGTTATGCGGCATCTTATCCTCGAACAAAAAGCTTTAATTCACCTAAATTCGCGTAGCTAATTATACATTTGACCAATTGTCTACTGATAATTCTTAAAATTCTTTTGGTTTCATGTTTGAACAAATCCATTCATTTGCCTGTCCTGTCTTGTGAATATATCCCATAGTATTCAGACTAATAAATCATTAAATAAGAGATGCTTCTGTGTTGTGTCAGTCTTTTGAGGAAAGAATGACAATTAGGAGACTGAGTGGTTTGATTAATCTTTACTAATTAATTCTGTAAACCAATAAATGGTAATGGTGTCCCATTTCAGGGAATATAAATATGTTCATATTGAAAAGTCTTTGCTGCACAATAACCTGCATGAGCTTCCGTAATTGTTCCCACCAGCTGTTTTCAAACACACGGAAGCATGGATTATGATCCAGATTGAAACCTTTTGTTTGACCAAATTCAGATTCTTTGCTCTGGAAATGTTGATTTTGCATCCATTACCACTGCTGCTCCAGAAACATGACCACTAACCAAGCAGTAGACTCATCTTTGTCCCTGTCGTAGTCCTACTGTCTGGATGATAGGAGATGGGTGGAGGTGAAGCGAAATCCATTAGAAGCCTCTCGGTGCTGTAAACCTTGCAAACCCCATCACTTCCTAATGGATTTCTAATGAGCAGGAAAACGGACAAACACTTTAAGCTGGGAGCAAGAGGCAAACAGCAGGCCCAAGAAAACGATCCAGGAAGGTCAACAGCTTGAACGCAGCCTTGGAAAATATTGCTGATGTTATTTTTCATCTTTGGAAAAACAAATAACTGGTCATGACAAGGCTGAAAGAAGCAGGGAGGGAGGATGGGAGGAGTGGAGGTTAGAATTACCAACAGCAGCTCAAAGAGCTGTTTGATGTTCAGATGCTGTGATAAATTATTGATGTGGAGCCAGTTAAATAAGGCCAGTGCTTATTGGATTACAAATCTCATTAGGGTTTTACAAAATATGATTTAATGACAAAATCCATCAACATAATCACTGTGCAAAGAGACTGAACGCTGTCATCGCACCAAACATACAGCAGTGATATTGTTACTATAGAGTGAAGGATGTAGACTTACTGTGGTTTCACACTGGTTGTATGAATGCAGCCAATAAAGAGGCTCATAAGAAACTCAGTCCTCTAAGTCATTTTTCTGCAGCTCCAGCTGCAAATAAGTTTTTAAAGGGACAGGATCATGTTTATGACCAACATCATGAATATATTTAGAGACTAAATGTAATTAGCATCTTCCTGGTTCATCCATCAATAAGATTTTTCTTTTGCCATTCGAATTATTTGAAAGAACAAAAGTTTATGATAACTACACACTTTGTTCAGCAAAGTAATCTGAAGCTTAAACGCAATCACAAGAAATATGGCGCTGACTCAGAGCAGAGGAAACCTTTAGGTTTAAACCTGGATGCTGGCACAAACAGAAGCCTAATACTGGACCTAAAAGGTAAAAAAAAAAAAATGTGTCTGATTTGGAGGCTGAACTCACCCCATGACTAGCTTTGTAATCAACAAACAAAATCTTAAAATCAATCCAAAAGCCAACATGGAGCCAGTGAAGAGAGGCATGAAGGAGCGTAATGTGGTTAACAGTTTGTAGATGCTTGAAGTCTTGGATTAAGACAAGAAACAAGCAAGTAAAGTGGTTGGAGAGGTTGATTACTTTAAAATAAAACCATAATCTTCTCCAGGCCAAAGTGCCTGTATTGGTATTTAACTCTGGACTAATCTTTGTGTCTGCGGGATGCCGGTCATCTACCACAACCACCTTCTGAAGACTTCTCTCCTTTAATAATTGTAAGGACCAGTTCTGTAATTGTTCACTGATTACCTTCTATATGAAGGTGCAACTCAGCTGCATATCTACAGTTTTTAAGCCAAGAAAAAACATTGATTAAAAAAACTAATGCGGCACATGTAATACATAATTATTGGCTAACATCAAGGTGAAGAGGCTTTTTTATTGCCGTGTGTGTGTGTGTGTCTGTGTGTGTGTGTGTGTACAGTACACAGTGAGATGATGCAATGACTGAAAGTGAGTAATGGATGAAAACCAATGAATAAAACTAAACCTTCAAAAAAACACTTACAACAAGTGGGTTTTGGCTGCACGACAAATTTGAAACCACTACTGTTGTAATACGCAGTTTTTAACGGAAAATCCTACTGTAAATGTAGAAAAATACACAAAAGTAACATTGTTTAGTTTTCAAGGAGCTTAGTAATGTTAAAAAAACCTTAAAAGTTTTTTCCAGACATTTATTTAATTATACTTCTTGTTTGTTTGTCGGCCCACAGTCACGTCAGAAGACACTGTGTAGAAATGTCCCATGTGAGTAAAAATGCATCATGTCTCCTGTGGACATCATTACAAACAGAACAAGCTTTTTTTTTTCGCAGCACACACACATTTTTTATTTGCTTTGAGTAATATGTGAAAAACCTTCTTATGAACACGGTGCACAGCCAACACATAGGACGTACTGTATAGAAATTGCAGATGTAAGTCGATAAGAGTGGGAATCCATGCTGGTCACATTTTTAATTAAGAAGACACTATCACTGTGCGTCACCTTAATCTCAGAGGGGTTTTCTTAATAAACAAAAATGAAGCCGACACTGTGGTTGTGAAAAAGATAAACGGGTTGGTTGGAACTAACAGACTAAGTCAAGTTACAGGCCCAGTGGAGTGAACGTGTGCAGCAGCACTGCCACACATGACGCACGTAGAGGTGACATGTAAATACAGTGATCAGCGCTGCTAAAATAACGGTTCCACTCTAAAGAGAGATGCGTGTGATGTGGAAATGCAGCGTGACAGTGCAGGCGCATTCTGGGATGTCTTCAGTACAGAGGAAGCCTCGCAGGAGCTTTTAGACTCATCACAGATTTTACATCTCCATACTGCATTAAGGACTCTGAGATCTGGCTTTAAACCCCAGCAGGATCCAGAGCAGCCAGAACAGAGTCTGACATCAGTGGGAAGAGCCAGTAATGTACAGCAGCACTCACTTAAAACACTCCAGCTGTGTTGCATTTTGCTGCATCAGGACTTGGCTTCACTTTCAGAGAAATAATCAAAGTTTCTATTGCAAACGCTTTTTTTTTGTTTTTTCTTTTGCTACGTAAGTCGTGTCCTGTCTGTTTGCTAGTGCAGCAGATTTAAGCAGGACATGTTATGAAGACAAACACACACCGTGAGAACCGATACTTTGAATTTACTTTCAGGAAAACGGCTGCCTTAAAAAAAAATTCAGTAATACGTAAAGAAAACTGAATTTAATCTTAAAATCTTTATAATATTCATTTCTTTACCCCACATGGACAAACCAGAACCACCTCTTGCTGCTGCTGCTGCTGCATTTTGGTTAAAATGCACAACCCTCAGTGCCTCTTAGTGCTAATATGTAAAGAATTATTTCCAGATGTGCAACGTCCAGCACTAAACAATGAGAAAGGTTTTGTAACACTACATACAAGGAGGAGAAGCAGAGCTGGACTCTTAGTGCTACTCTAGAGGACTTTCACTGTCAACACCACAGACGTTACCCGATTAACGTGCAGTAAGTGACCAGGCTGGTCGGGTTGGGGTCACACAAGAACTGTCCCCACACACAGCTTTTTGTTCTTACTGTGGCAACCAGGATACTGTACGATGTGTAATGCAAGGAAAGCAGTGGCCTTTGAGCCAAAGCACATTTTATTATTTTCCATTAGTCAACTTCTAAAAACAAAAACAACTGTCACAATTCTTTTTTAATCTTTCGTCATTAGCACAAATCATTAACAAAGTCTGCTGTTAACATTAAGTTTGATTGAGTTTCTCTGCTGTGATGGGAAATGTTAAATGGCTTCATCGCACAAAACACTTGTTTTCTGTTGTTCTTTACACACACACACACACACACACACACACAAATGTTCTTTTAATGTCAGAAGTTTCCTGTGTTTCATATTGTTTGTGAAACATAAGTGGGATTTTAATCTCTCTCTCTCTACTTCAGGTATTTTAAATGCTCTTTTAATGTTTGTGCCTCCTTATAAATGGTATTTTAATGTAACTGTCTGCTAACTTCTCCATCTGTCTCTGTCAGTTTTTCCTTCCTTCTTCCTCTCCATTTCCTCTTCCTCCTTTCTCTGCTTACTTCTCTTCTGTATCGTTTTCTCCTCCTCCTCCTTTCTCCAGTCCATCCTTTCATTCATCTGCTCCCTTCCTGCTTCTTAATGCGTCACATGTTTTTGCCTCCAGTCTTTACTCGTCTTGGGTCCACTTGAAATATTGCTGCAGTTTGATTCCCACAAGTTCAGCTGTGAGGTTCAGCTAATTATCAGCCCACCACATCACCCTGATGAAGGTAGAGAGACAAAGAAACCCCCACGTAGATGCACAGTGGAGAACTGTGAAGGAGTGTGTGTGTAAAGGTTTAATGTGAAGGAATGTCAGCGTGCACATTACCTGTGTGTGAAAAGCTGAACTTAAACTTGTGTGTAATTAAACATGCACAAAAACACAAGCTTAGTCTTGTAAGTCAAAGCCAGTGAGCATGGCTGTGGGCTTTGATTCAAGTTTGTAGCGTTATGTACATGGTTTTTTCATACTGACTCTATACAGTCTGATCAAAGAGGGACCGTCCCATGTGTGGAGACAAAGACATCAGACTTGACATTAGCAGAAAGTACATAAGTCAGACTTACAGTAGATTATCTCAGAGAAGGTTATAGAACTACAAATGTTGGGTTCAGGCACATCCAAACAAATTGCCTGATGTCTTATGAGAACACAACAGATTTGTAGAAATCCGGTCTCCACACGGAAAATGCCTGCAGCAAAAGTGTCCCTGAATGTAGTTCAGGGGTCTGTTGTGCTGTTTTGTTCGTGGACGTGGAACAACTGTGACACCAAAACAACAAGGCGATGGAGTAAAGTAAGGTTTTTTTCCTTTGTGGGAGGCAGGAGGAGACGATTAAAGTGACAAACTGCTGTCTGCACATACATGTGTGACTGACATCTAATCAAAACTACATCAGACCTACGTTGGGGGTTGTTGCCTCTATAAGCTGCAAAAACCTTTTTTGAACCTGTGGCAATGCAGAGAATGTTTCACTGCCCAGCAGTGTGGACACATCATGTTCCCACTGCTCTATTTCTAATTTGCCATGTCTCACCTGTGTCCTTCTTTCCTCTCTTCTTCCCCTTCGCCTTTGTTCTCCACCACTTCCTTCCATCTCATTTCTCCTGTTTCCCACCCTACACTTTCTCCACAGTTAATTGATACTGTCACTAATGCTGCTTGCCACAAAAACTCCCACCTCATCGTCTCCAACAGGACTGTCGCTGCCAGTAGGTGCGACGTTGGGATGCTGAGAGTAGAAAAAGATAAGAAGAAGAAGAAAGGAGGCAGATTGAACAGAAGATCTCACACCTGGGAACAAACAAACTGATTGGGTTACATGATGATAGGGTTACAGCAGGATTGGGTGGTGAAGAGATCTTGTGGGTCGGAGCAGATGTCAATAAATGGTTTGCTCTTATGTGGAACTTTTCTACCTATTGGTCCAAGCTAAACTTCCTTACACTGCTTCCAATTCAGTCATTCGCACTCACAAACACTCACACACCGATGGGGGAGCTGCTATGCCGCTGACCCACACTCCCCGGGAGCAACTAAGTCGGGGTTCAGCGTCTTGCTCAAGGAGACTTGGACATGTGAGGAGGAGCCAGGAATTGAACTGACAACCCTGGAATGGGTGGACGGTTGCTCTGCCTTCTGAGCCACAGTGAGGAAAGCAGGGCCTGTGATGGTGGGTGGGGGCACTGAGCTGCTCCACTTCAACAAGTCAGAAGGGTGATTTTTATAGGTGAAGGTTCACACAAGCTGTGTGTTAGCGTCAGTGTCTGTGCAGCATTGATATTATCACTGAGTTTAATGTGTCTGCTTTGACTGCACCAACTTTATGGAGGAATTCCCATTAAACCACATGACAAACGTCTACCAACCACAGCACTACAGCCTTGTGTTGAATAATTCACATTATAAATTGTCTTATAACACTATAGCTATGTATTTCCTTCTTATCTCGAGTGAAAATCATTTAAAACACTGTAAGGCTTATTAACATATTTATTTAGGCCACATGGTGGATGGTAAGTATTATTCTTTTTCTAAGGAGGATAGTGACTGTCAGCACCAAAAGCCATGGAGCTATTTTTGCACAACCATCATTTCTATCTTGGTTCATACTTCAGCCGTGCACAAATGTAGCTCACCTCACTCATGGGAACCCTGGGCTGAAAGCCAACAGGAAGCACAGAGGCCCTTCAGGCATGAGCCCTTTTTTAAAACAGAAAACAAAAAAAGTTTGAACAAGTACAGGATGGAGAAAGCACTGGAAAGGGCTAGAGATGAAGTCATGACATGTATATTTACAGTGTCAGGCTGCAGCAGCAAGGGAGACATCATTATACAAAGTAGTGACCAAATAGAAACAGCAGGAAAAGAAACTGACAGCAGATCCTGGACCGATACGAGAATTAGTTCCAAATTATTAATTAAGCCATGAATGAAAGATGATTCCTGCTCTTTTATCTTTGCTAATGAGGTCGATGGGCCAATATAACAGACCAGTGTTACACAGCTTCAGCTGGACAAAGTAACCCTGTCCTCTCTCACACCAACTAGCTTCTGCCTGACTTCCAGGATTTGGGCTCGCTGCACACCTGTTGGCAAGAGGTCAAAACGATTCTCAAGCTGTTTCTTAATTAAGGGGCTGTTTCCTTCAAAGTTTCACAGCGTCACAACAAAGCTTCAAATGCAGCATTTTGTCCCCTTTCACCCTCCTCTTCCCTCGTCTTATTTCAGCTATGCTCCACTCCTCATATTATCATGTTTTACTCTTTAATTCTCTCTTCATTCAGTCTTTTTTCCCCTCATTGCTTCACTTCCCATCTCTTACTCATAAGTTGTCCCTTCACTCTTCTCTTACATGCAGCTCTCATCCCCTTTCCTCCCTTCTTCCATCCTCCTCCTGTTCTTTACACTGTCCTCATCTCTCCCTCATCCCATTTCCTCATGTTGTCTTCCTCATTGTCATCACATCCTTCCATTTTCTCTGTCCTCTAATTTCCCTTCCCTCCCATTTCTTCATCCTCACTTGGTCTCTGTGCTTCACTCCTTTGTTTTTCTCCAACATCGTTTTGCTTTTGCTGTCCCATCTTCATTTTTTCTCAACTTGTTCTTTTTAGCATTTCGTCTTTTTTCCTGCCTTTCTCCATCATTTTAAATTAATCATCTCATCCTTCATTCGTTTCCTCTTTACCATGCGCCCCCCCGCCTCCCCCCTCCCCACTACTCCTCTCTCTGCTTCATTTATTATGCCTGCAAACAACCACAGGTTTCATTATATTTGTCCCCTTCTTCACAGTCTAGTGGAAGCAGCAGAATATACCGATGAGCTTCCAGGAGAAGTTACAGTAATGTGAAGCGTCAGCCTCCAGCCCTGCAGAGGGGAAAATATTTTCTCCATCTGCCTTTCCTGTATCTCCATGAGCAGCGGCTGAGGAATCCAGCAGATCAGATAATAACCCAGTGTCACTGCAGCCATGCCAGGGAGAATAAGCACGTTTTAAGAGGCACGTGCAGATGTGAACATACGAGTCAAAAAAAGGAGTCACTAAACAATGAGATATGTTTTGTTGTGCTGGCGTTTAGGAGCATGGATTTAATTTCCACCTGTCTTCAACGCTCTTAATGTGATTTGCATGTTCTCACTACACTGGAGGAATCATTAAGTTTTCCCACATGTTCTGATTTTCTTTTGTGGATGGATGTTCACACAAAGATTTTTCCACTGAATTATTTAATTTCTTCCTTTTGAGTCTGGAAAGTAAACGTCTAATGTTATAGTCTAAGTAGAACCTGCTACTAACAAATGCAACATGACTTTCCAATGTGCAAAGAATATGGAGAATATTATATTTTTAAAAAACTGATGTCTATGGCAACATATGCAATATTTACACCCCAAAAGTATGACAACTAAAAGAAATGTTGAAAAAAGAAGCATTAGTGTAAATACCATTGTTCTCCCACCACTATCCCACATCTACTTTCAGTGAAAGGCTCCATAACAAAAAAAAAAAAAAAAAAAGCAATATACTTAAAATGCAAGTCACGGCATTTTTGGTTTTTTGCATTTGCATGGTTTTGTAGAAAAGTAGGAATTTGTCTGCTGGTCTGTTTCAAGCATCAGCACCATGCTGCTGTATGTAGATCAGGACATCGACAACACAAAGCAATAATGTCCTTTGTTTACAGTCACACAGTATTAACAGTTTGTCTTCTAATTTTATCTTTAAATCAAAAAAAGGTAAATTCTGATAAGCACTTTTAGGAGCTGATAGTGGCTTTAGCAGGCTTGGTAAGGGTCAGTGGTTCGACTCCCAGTCCCTCCTGGCTACATGTGAAAGTATGAGATGAGACACTGAACCCTGAGTTTCTGCCAGTGGCTCAGAGAAACACCTTGCATAGGAGCTGCTGTAATCTGTGTGAGTGCGTGAAGCACTTTGGATAAAAAAAAAAGTATTTGTCTCCATCCAGCCAAAATTTCAACTTGTGTTGCCAAAACTCACTGCTCTGATGTCGACTGGCTTAAAAACACACAAACAATCCAGACTCTCCATCCATTGGTGCTGCTTCACCCTCATCTTCAAACTCTGAGTACAATATGTTTTTCTGTTCTGTGAGAGATGTGTCTTTATGAACCTTTTTTTTTTTTTTCGTTTAGCAGAATACAAGTTTGGCCTCTGTTCAAACAATTTTCTTCTTTCTGTCCATCTCTTCTATTAATCCATGTGTCTGTCATCATCGGCCCATCCCTCTCAGCAGTCCAGTATGAAGAGGAGTAAATGTGTCAGTCAGCAGCGTTTGGTCCATTAAGGAGCTTATGGGGCCTTTTTTCCTTTTTGCATTTCTTCTTAAAATGTTAAAATTGGGATCTCTCCCGCTGCCATTATCTGCTCCCGTACGTCCCCCCTCTCCCTCTCATTCGCGTTCTGTCTCAGCAGGGGGGCTCTTAATAAGGTCAATTCAGAAAAATCTCCCGGCTCACAAGAACAAACAGGAAATGAGTCGCTGTTTTCTATACAAGCAACAAAGTCACGTAAGTGGAAAATGGAGGAGATCTGCTAAATTCACACAGGTGTGGATACACAGATATGCTTAAGCCAAGATAAACATAAGGAAGATGAAATCTCAGAAATGTACCTGCTGTAAATATAAAGTGTGTATGTAAGTGCACATTTTACTCTTAGGTACTGAGTCAATGGGTTTAACTGTTAACACTAAGCTAAAATTATTTACTACTTCGCTGACAACGGTACAACTACAGAGGTGCTGAAGTGACCAATCAACAGTTTGTTTTCCACATAATCCAAACAATGAGATCTGAAATATTGATTATGTTTCTGCAATAGAACAGAGATGTTCTGACAAATCCATGGATCACAACCTATTCAAAAGAGCTCAGCCACATAAACAGAAACTATGATCATTATAAATATTGTCCAGACGGATGTGAGTCTCTGTAATAAGTGGTTCCCACCTGAGTTCTCACGCATGTGCAGTTGACCAGCTGTGGCTGTGATCACCCAGTGTAACAGTGTGTCTAACAGTGGAGATCTACAGCACAGACGAACAAGCTGCACCACTAATGTAGAAAATGACCAAACTGAAACTTACCAACCAGGTAAGTTGCAAATCAGTATTTTTTTCTCCACCAAAATATCAGATTTTGCGGTACAATACCCACTTGTAACTTTTATGGTTTTCAATGAGTTTTAATCCTCTGCACAGCTGAATGCTCATTCACTCGCTCAAAGAACATCTCCCCAAACAAATCTGTGAAGAATGTAATAACCTTCCTTGCAGATTTACTGATCTAAATGTCCCTTGTAACCTTGGTTTTGAACCTCCCTTAGTCACGCAGACTTTTATTGCAGGTTAACGTCAGGGAAAGATCGGAACACCTGCGCCCACCATCGTTAACCAATGTGCTTTTGTGTCCTGGTGTGAAGAGACAAGCTAAACCACCTCCTGCCTCCTCCACCTCTGTCAATAAGCGTAGAACGTCACTCAGTCGACAACAGTTAAGTAGTATGTGAATTCAATTTCTAGATTACAGCAGTTACACGCAGTAACTCATAGTACAACTATGTTCTATGACTGCACAAGGCTGATAGGCGGTAAATGGTTCAGGTTTCATAAACTTGTTTGTGCATATTTTTTGAAATGTGCTTTAGTAGGATATGGTGGTTAAAAGAAAACAGTTATAATTGATTAAAAGGGAGTGTTGGGTATAGAAGCTGGAGTAGACATCGAGCAGTCTGCTGCTTCACTGAGACACGGATGGATTTTGTGTCCATTCGAACTGTGAAAAGACACAACGCAAGAACAAAATGAATTCTTTCCTTTCGTAGACAGTTTGGAGCAACGGAGTCAGTTGTTCATTTTAAAACAGGCACGGACTCATTCATCCATCTCTTCATGACATTCTCATAGACCCACAGAAAAAAACAACAACAACAACAAGCATATATAATAGAATGACAAAATCAATTTCTCATTACATGGTAGACAGCTTAGTGACACACACACACACACACCAGAGCAGAAATAACACAATGCTAAGCTTCCTGAAAACTCCTGATGTGGCTGTGTGATCTACTCAAATCCCTGGTTAAGCCTCCAGTCTCACTGGAAATTAGAAACCTGAAAGCTTTATTACTGAGGTGGTAAATAGAATACAGCTTTAATGCTAATACCATTGAGCTGAAGCAACACTTCAACAAAGCGGCAGTTCAGCGTCCGGGGAAAGAATAGACAGAAGGTTAAAAAAAATGACTACGCGGCCGACTAGAGGAAAACTGCCAGTACACAATTGTTGGACTTGAGAGATGAAAAAGATCTGTATGCAGGCGAGAAGGTGTCTCATTTGTGCAGTATTGGGAAACATTTGGCAGCTGTGTGAATGTAAAGCTCAAGTACTTCCCCATGATTTCAGCCGCTGTATGCACACGGACAATAGGCCCCAAATGAGCCCATTTGTCAAGTATTGTCAACAATTAAAGTGGGAATTGGACTGGTGCATTTGTTTGAGTCTTATTGCACAGGGCACGAAGAGAATAGGACATTAGGCTGCGGGGAGTCAGAGAGACTCATGTGCACCACAGGGACTGGGGAGTCGGGAGCAGACCTCACAGGGAGAGACTGAAACAGCAGAAAGTTCCTCTTTATTGAAGGGGGTTATACCATAACACATCGGGGGCTGGTCAGGCTTCTGGAGGTGAGTGATTACTGCTCTGCTCTGCAGGGGATAAAAGTGCAGAGCTGAACAGTGGGGAGATTAGCCTTTACTGCCGAGGCCCACGGAGCTTTTGATAAGTTCCTTTCCTTTGGTTTCGACATTTTTCTAGCTCCCCCAGGGGAAGTAAAGGAAAGTGTCTGGTCCTCCAGGCTGTGTAGCTACTATTCCACGATTCTTTCTAGGAACTGAGGCCTAATGTCAAGTGATATTGTCAGGTCGTTGGTTTTGCCCTGAAGTCTGACTGTAGTTTAAAAAAAAAAAAAAGTTGCACTCCAGTAACAAAAGCATGTTGGGTACAAATGACCTCGGGCGGCATCATTAACATGGCAGCAAACATTTTATTTATCAACTGATAGTGTCTCATGTAAACATTATATTATTACCACATTTGATCCTTGTTTAGCTCATAGTTTTGGTTTTTGGTTCCCTTTTCACTTCCTGCCCTGGATTCAGGTTTACTCTGTTCTACTTACCTGTGTTAAGTCCTATAACAGACTTACTCACCTGTATCCTGAGCTCTGCCACAGAGAAACCACACACCTGCAGCCTGTCACTCACTTCTGTCATGTTGTCATCGTCCTCTCCTCAGCTCACCTGCTCATTCATCATCTTTACCTCTCTCCTCGTCCCTCCGACTGAACTCTGCCTTCTTTTTATTGCCAGCTCCCCTCATCTACAAGTAAGCCCTCTTCTGTTTTTTTTAGGATTAGGTCCATCCTCCGTTCCGGCCGCTCAGGATATAACCGTCCAGGGATCATACTTGCCAACCTACAGATCAACCTTTATCAACTTTTATTGTCGAGAAACATTCTGAAACTCTCTTTCTGAGGGACGTGCACATGTCAAACCGCGTGCACTTTGCAACAGCTCTGCATTCTCGTGTGTCGATTTGCAAAATAAACTAAAATGGGTTTATGTGGTCGTGTTGGTGGGAAAGCATGAAGGAGCCAGTCTGTGTCACTGCTCAGTGTAATGTCCAGTTTTATTTCTGGTCCACTCCACGGAGGAAAGCACCTGCTGAGAGGCTGGATTAGGGAGGAATTAGCATCTAACTACTTCCTGTCTGAAAGGGAAAATGATGTGTCACAGCACAGGATAATCTCATCCTCACAGCGTTGCAGTGTAAAAGAAATGTCAGAAATGTAAATGTGCTTTGTTTGGTCATTAAAGAAACTTGAGGTTAATTAAAAGCAGCTATTGATTGGTTCATTTCAGGCGATGCTGTAGCTGATGCACGTTTGCCAAACTGTCAGTGGCGTTAACTGGAATAAGAATTATTAATAGATGGCAATTGATTGGTATTTTTTTCTTCGAATTGTTACCTAAGTCAACTGATGTCAACCTTGTGTGATGCTGCTTATTTGGGAAATGCTGTGACCTCAGACCACTGTGGCCTCTACATTTACAGTGCTGGTATTTTTTTTTCCCCCCATAAGCTTCACCTGTTTCTAACCACATGCTCCCCAGGTTTCATCCACCAGCAATTCAAAAGCCATTTAAAACCACATGGTTCCTTCTCCTATTCATTCATTTATTTACATCAGCTGTTAAACTGATTTACACATCAGGCGGTCTGAGCGAGACAATCTAATTGGTCATCAAACTCATTGGAACCATGCTGATAACGCCCTCTTAAGCATTCACAGCTAAGGTTATTGGTTTTTATGTTTCATCTAGTGATAAATAATGAGCTAATTAGCAGATTTTCTAGCTCTCGCCTGCTGTTTATTATTCATGTTCGCTACCTTGAGGAAAGTCAGCACGCACATATTGATGTGTTGAACCAAAGCCATAAAACCCTGGAGCATGTCAAATTATTGATACGTACTGTTATTGATGTCACTTTGCTGCACAGCATTTGTTGGTTTGCTGCAGTACAGGTACCGGGTGTCGCGCTCATCCCACTGAAAGGGCCAGGTTTTATATTTACCATATATTTAAAGTCTAAATCCATGGGAAAATGTGGGGAGATCTGAAAAACAGCAGGGCTGACAGCTTGCAGTAAGCCTGTGTGTGGAAAGTACATCTACATTTATTTAATACATCCTGGATTAATGGTGGAGTTGGTAGAAGGAAAAAAATGCTGAATTTAACTGTTGGGAACATTTTTGCACCAGTACAATAATAAGACCTGTAGTTGGATCTTTTTTCCTCTTTTACCAAAAATAAAAGACTTTACAGTATGTTCAAAAACCTTTCCTCTGTCTGAGCAGGGCACTGGGCAGACAGATGCTGCTGAATGTGCTGCAAACTGTTTGGCTGCCTTACTCATCATACTTGTAGTGAAAGAATTCATGAACCAAAGGCATCAACATCATCATCAAACCACATTCTAGAGTTTCTCTTCGGCTGCAATCTGAGGATCCCCTCGACATTTGGAACAAGGCGCTGTTAGGATTTTAAACTTTGTAAGGACAAGTGTCAAACAGTGTGTGATACCATAGAACATAGAACTGGAGAAGTCAGCATTACACAGCTCCCACCATCTCATGTGGAACCTCAGGCACCGACTCTGAGGGATCAGTGTCTTGATGTTGCTCTATTTTGCTCTAAAATCTGGCCTTAAATCACATGCAGTGAAATACCAGCAGCCTTGCAGCGAGCTTGGCATCGACACAGGCTGTGGGCAAAGCGAGCACGTCTGCCGCTTAGTGAACTAATGGGGAAACCGGACTCCATTACTGTGGAGGTTCCTGAAGATGTTGTCCGAGCAGCTCTCAGGAGCTTTGCGTGAACCACAACACCTGAGTTTCTTAACTGACTCACACGATACAACATGACAGACGTGGCTAATGTTTCTCCTGATAGCTCTTCACATTGCATCAGAAGTTCTTTTCTTTATTTTATTAATACAAATTTGTTAGAAATATATTTTAAAAAATATCGTTTTTTCTTTTTCAGTCTTGTCCTGATAGCTGTCGCCCTCAGGGTCCTTGTTTCTGCTGTGAAGTTGACCATGTGCTAAATGCAGTGGTTGTAATCAGCTTAGGTGAAATTAGAACTTCACAAATTACAGAAACCCCATTAAAAAAAACAAAAAAAAAACCTTTAAAATTCAAATCCTACGGGAGATTTCTAATCAATCGATTTCTTCAGGAATGTAGGACGCCCGGCACATAGCTTCACATTTCTGCAGACAAAAAATACAATTACTGAAAGCACATAGGCTGCATACTATAAATTACAAACAATGGACAGGTCGTCACATAGAAGACCTGTAAGATTTAAGTCACTTAAGTATTTGTCACATAACTCTTGATACAGCGAACAGTCTTGTAAGAAGTGCTTCTAGTCTTCTAATCCACATGCACTGCAAAGGTGTATGACTCCATCTGCCTGTGTCTATCGCTCGGTGTTGACCTGAACATCTGAAGAAGAACAGGGATCATACCCACTGCATATCCTATAGAGGTTAAGTAGTAGTAGTTTTAAATTGAGAATCCACAGTCAGTCAGCACAGTATAGCATGCACCGTGTCTTTTTCTCTTAATCGTTGTAAGACCCCACTTTGTGCCTCCCCATCACTAGAAAAGCTTTAACAATACGACAAAGTTTTATTTTCCTGCCAATTACATCTAACTGAAACAGCGGACGGTAACATTTTCTCAGATACGGATAATCAGGCATTTAAAGGAATTTTATCCAACAGGTCAAACGTCTTTACATATAACAAACCAAACCATCACAAACAGCCACATTGCTCACATTTGTGCCAATGATTGCTAATAAGAAAATGTCCAGCCTGGGAGAGGGAGCCAATAAAACAGCCGATTGTTGTGGTGTGTGGCTTCTGAACATTGTTCTAAAATGTTTATGCAATCATTCATTTGTAGCGGCCTATAGAGGAAACCACCTCCCACGATCACCACTCGACAGACGAGAGCAATGGGGAGTTTAATGGATGTCAAAGAAAGCACGTGGCCCTGACGTAAGATGTTCTGACACACACACACACTGCAGTTTGTCAAATGCAAAAATCGACATGATTGAATACGTTTCTTCGAATCACAAAAGCTTTAACTTGTAATAGCTTGTGCTGCAGTGGTTGGCAATTTGTCCCGAGATACAGAAAGAAATCTTAATTTGCTCCCAGATGCAAATCCAGTCCAGACACTTGCACCTTGCTAAATATCAGTATAACAACCTGTGAAACATTTACAACAGTGGAACAAAACCAAGTCCTAAAAAACACACTAGACATTCTTGCCAAATGTAGCGTAACTATTTCCATTAGCAGCAGTGGGTATGATTGAAACCTTCAGTGTTACTCTTGACCTTTTACTCCTGCTTCCACTGTGTTTGTGCTTCAAACATATTTCCCTCATTTCCCTCAGGTGTGTGTTCTCCTCAGTGGGGGGGGTTTGTTTTTGTCCTTTGTGCTGGCATGTGTCCATGAGTGGGGGAGTTTTTGAGGTGCTTTAAATTATTTTCCACTGTCTTGTTGTGAGTTGCTGAATTAAAGTGCTTGAAATTTAAAATCATTCTGCACCTCTCCTCGTCCCCCCTCCTCCTCCTCACCTGGCATCTGTTTGATGTCATGACCCAATATCCAATTATCTGTAAGCATAGCGGTGTCAGAGAACCTGTGATGCCCACACACCCACACACACACACACACACACTCTCCAGGTGGGAGATATGACAGGGTAATTGGAGAGTGTGTAAGGGAGGAAATACTGCAGGGATGAAAAATGAAATGGAGACAGGGGAGAGGGGCTGGAAGAGAAAGATACAGGTGGGGGGGGGAGAGTGTGGAGTGTGCATGGACGGATCTACATGCCATCACATCTAGAAATGATCTAATGAACAACCATGAGACAAACTGTGCACAGATACTCATGCTCTGAAGGTGAACTGTGGTTCAAGTCCTGTTCAGCTGGATTTGATTGTCTCACACACTCCAGCGGTTGTGGATCCATTACTTTGTGTTTGCGATTGGTTCTGAGCCGCAGCCTAATGATGATCCTGAGTTGGTCGGCATTGACCAAGCCAGTGTCAGAGCTGAAGGGACCAGACTGTGGCAATAAATGTAGCTGTTTCCCTCCCTGAGGTTTTCCAAACGTGTCGTACTTTGCTGCTAGTTTTCTTACCTTTGGAGCAAGTGTCAAATAAACTTATTTTAAATGTACATAACGTCTTATCTTGTCAGCTTTACAGGAGCCGTGAAGGTAATTCTGCATGTGGCTACTAATCAGCTGTGCATCAAGTGGCTACTTTTACTTTTGCACCTTTATGAGCTTTGATATTTCTTATTTTAAGTTTTATTTACACGAGGAGTGATTATCCTCAATAAATTATTTTTTACAACTTTTCCAGTCTCCTTAGGATGGGGGCAGTTAGAAATACAGATTTACTGATTTTATTTGCAGAGATGATGAAAAAGTTGTGGATTATATGAAACAAACAGAAAAGCTTTGTCTAAACATGAGTCCTCCCTTATTTTTCACTCTTTCCTTCTTCTTTGTCCCTCATCCCCCTTTTTTGACGACACTTCTTTCATTTGTCTCCGGTCCTCTCTGGTCCTCTCATGGTGCCCCATTATTTCTCTTTCAACTCCTCATCTCTTTCTCTCATCTTCTTACATCACTCTCTGTCCCCTGTCTTTTAGCATTTCGGCTAAAGTCTCTGCATTTCCTCATCTCTCCTCCTTTTTCATCACCCTCCTCTCCTCACCTTCATGGTTCCCTCATCTCATCTTCCCAGTCAAATTCCCTCATCCATCCCTTCGTTTTCTCTCGTTTTGAATATAACAACCTCACCAATAGTCCCATGCTGTCCCTCCTTATCTGTCTGCCCGTGCTCTGTCCCCTTTCTCTGGGAGCATCACCTTTCCTCCCTGCTGCCTCTATCTCCCCCTCTTGGAGTGTTTACGAAATGGAGGGAAAAAGCAGCATATGGTGTTTACATAAATGTCTTTAACTTATGTGGAGTCAGGATCTGGGTCCATCCCCATCAGTTTTTTTGGCCCAGGTATGTCCCTAAAAGGCTGCAGGTGGTTCCTGTGCAAGCATCCTTTCGAAACACAGGCAGCAGAGCTCTCGGCAGTCGTGTACAGACGCAGCACAGCAGGAGCCCGTTTCACTACAAAGGTTTGCAAACTCTCCTTACATGCGAATCTTAAATGGTGACAGCGTCACAATCCTCAAATGTTTGCTGCGAAGAAGTTTTCCTACAGGGCTCTCAGATGCTAATGCGTGAGTCACAAGTAAGTCTTGTTTCTATTAGTGTCAGAATAACTGTAACATGAATTAAGGACAATCACATGTGAGTCTCTGTTTGCATGTTTCAAATGCTGGGTGTCTTTTATTCTGCAGTTACTTAATATTTTACTTTTCTCTCTGCTTTTGACACATAGAAGACGAGACATAGTGAAGGTGCAAGCACCAGGCTGGTGCAGGGCTCAGAGATCTAAAACACACACTGCACTTCCATCCTCATGAAAGATTTGCAAACTTCTTCTTCGCTGCCTTTACTGTAGAAATGCTGTAGATTATTGGGATCGGGTGAAAACCTTTGGCATGGACACGCATGCAGGACCACAGATCCTTGAACACATGAGACAAACCAAAATGACTTAACCTGAGGTCAGAGGCTTCGCTGAGTTTACCACCAACAACATGAAGCGTGGACGTGTTCAGCTTTAAACGGGGCTTCACAGGACTTTGGTTCACCGTGGGAGATCGTGTGTTATGTCGGAATTAGACGTTTTTGTATCTACCAAAGCTATTTGACCATCTTTTCTGTCCTACCTTTCCTCCCATATGCAGTGTTACCACCCAACCCAACCCCCCCCCCACTCTTGCTCCTTCCCTTTTCTTCTATTTTTAATGTCGCCCGTCTCTCTGCTGTTGTCTCTCTTCTGCTTCACTCCCCAGAGCCTCCTACTGTCCTCACTTTTTCTTCTCTCCACACACTTTCTCCCCCTTGAGTCTACGGTTGCAGTGATAACCAGTGTCTATCGGCGCTGTCTTATAGTGTCTGGGTGCTGTAGATAACTTATCTTAAGAAGGCTTACGCCCCTGAGAGCACAGACACCCCACTGTACATGCTAGCACGCGCACACACACACACACACACACACAGGCTCGAGCACACGTGTGTACACACAGTCACACAGAGAAGAATTTCCTCACTCCTGTGAAAACATCTTCCGTTACTCCACAGTGAATGAAATCATTTTTCCTTATGCAGCTTCAGGGCCAAACAGAAAATGCCACCGTGGCCCCAACGATGAGCAATATGGAACAATGTGCACAAATGTGGGAATTTCAAAGAAAGACCCCAAATGTTCAATAGTGTCTCATAATTTGAACTAAAATGTCTCCTGTACGTTGGAGCAGATGCTGAAGAGAAAGAAAACAGCTTAATAACAAAAATAACAGCATGCAAATGTATAATCAGCCACAGTATTAAGTCCACCCAGGGGTTGAAAGATTGTGAACATGGGCGCTTTGACCGATCTGCAGGCAAAAGCAAATAACCAAAAAGGAATGTGTGTGTGTGTGTGTGTGTGCATTGAATTTCTGTGTTTGTCACTTTGACATCTTGATTAATCTTTATAGAGATGATGATGATGATGGTACAAAATGTCTTACCAACTATATTCTTACATTTTGGTTTAAATGGCAACACTCTGCTGCTGATATTACTTGTCTCACACTAATTAACTAGGAAATAACATTTGAAACCACCTGAAGTATCTTAACAGTTCTAAGCCCAGAAATGCAGTTGTTTCCTGTCATTGTCATTTTACATCTTTGCCACAGAGTCGTATTCCCTTGCTTTTTTTTTTTTCTTTCCTTGTTTCTCCTTCCTGTCAGTCACTTTCCCATGACCAGTCATCGGTTTATTGACCCGGAAGACAATTTCATGAAGAAGTAATAAAGCCTGATTGACGAGGCAGCCAGTGTTAGCTGCAGGGAACAAAGCTTTGGAGAAACGGTTGCAGGATTATTAGTTGCAGGAACAAAGGGATCGCTACGAAAGCAAATAATAAGAAAGAGATGTTTTATAAAAAGCTGGAGAAAACCGAGATAAAGTTGTGTAAATCTTCTAATAAATCAGATTTAATAACCTGTCATTACTTTAAACCCCAATGTGACTTATTACAGCCTTTTAGTGTGTGTGTGTGTGTGTGTGCGTCTAAGTGTGGGGACAATCATACGTACAGAACAAAAGAGCCACAGCCAGCAGCCAAACTCTGTATTATCATTTGTTTGTAATATAAAGGCCATTAGTGAGAAGAGGCGACAGAGGCAGAGACCTAATCCTGTTAGGAACTAAAGCATCAAAATTAACCTGTGGCAGCTAATTATTCGAAGCATAAAATTATACTCTCATTTCTGCTGTGTCCTCCAACCTTAATGCCCATTTAGGTCCTGTCCTGCCCCGTCTCCTGTTTGTTGGCATAGTGCTGCACGTACAGTTCACTGTAGAGGCAGGCTTCTGTTAAAACTGCAGCCATTTTGGCACCAGGCAACAAAATGGCTGATGATGTTCCTCACAGTCTCAAGCTTGTTTTTTGCACTACACACTCAAACGCAGCTGTAATGTGTGTAAACTCAGCGGTTAAGTTAGTGGCAGACACTAATGAACGATGGTTATGGTTAGTAATAAAGCCATGGTCTGCTGTACATATCCATTTATCTTCAACGTCACGTGATGACGAGCATCACGTTACTGGTTGAAACACCAATAGCAGTAGTTTCACATTGTCTCCTGTGGGAAAGTCAATTGTTTTGACACAGATTTAATTCAGCCAGTACTAGTACCTACAATACTACTAATCATCAGATGACTTGTTGATCTTCCAAACCATCACCATCACATCTAAATGTCCAATCCCAGTCTTAGCTCGAGCCTTAAGCTTAAAGTTAAGCCTCAACGGCCCTTTAAAGTCATGCAGACCAGCCAAAATTTATACGAGTAGGATTTCAAACAACACAAAATAACTTTTTCAGTACAATGCTAATGCACACACACCCCCTGTGTGGAGGGTTGACAGCATGTAAGTCACGACAGCAAAAACACACGAGCGGCAGTGTGTGTGTGAGTGTGTGTGTGTGTGTGTGAGTGTGTGTGTGTGAGTGTGAGTGTGAGTGAGTGTGAGTGTGAGTGAGTGAGTGAGTGAGTGTGTGTGTGTGTGTGTGTGAGTGTGTTCCACATGTTGAATGTGTTTTTTTCCCGGTTGTTTGATCCATTATAGATCACAGGCAGAACAGTGGCCAGACTGAAGAATAAAAAAATAAAACAGAAGAGCAGGTAAAAAAAACACACAGGTGGGGAGGACAGGAGAAAGATGAGACTGTCTGCAGTTTGACTTTATTTTAAAACACTTTGTGCAACATTTGGAATGACTTGGCTGTCTGATGTAACCCATGACTAAAACTGACCAGGCACAGAAAGTCTGGCTTTGAAAACTTTTTCATGAAATCTAATTACATTTATTCATCTCTTTTTTGGACACATGACAAAGGTGACATTTTCCAGAGCTGCAGAACATGCAAACCAGCATTGGTTCTACACCAGTGAGTGGTGGTGAAACCACCTGAAGCGGTTCGGTTCAGCACAGCTACTGAAGAAGAGCATGCATTACAAAAACACACATCAACACTCTGTTGTCTTTTCAGATTGTCTTCCATGCTACTCTCTGACCCATACTGATCATTTAAGGGCTGCACTGTTCACTTTGCAACTACAGAATGTCAACCACAGGCTTCCTTCACTCAGTGTGTGCGAGGCATTCAGGGACCACAGGAAGTGTGAGAAGTGCTATGGGTTGAATTGTCTATCAATTTATGTGTGTGGGAAAAACTACTGGCTAATTTTGTGTGGCTGTGTGGACAAACCAGTTCAAATCCACTGTCCAAGTCTTAATCTTCCACATTTAGAAGATTAAGACTTGGCTTTTGGGTGAATGGTAGAATTGGACCTTTGTTGGGGTTGTGATTGTTGAAGTTAGCGTAAGGTTCTAGAGGATGTACGAGTGTCGCCACCAGAAATACATCAGTGTTTGGTTCAAAGCAAATCAAAAAACTTTAATAACTGTATTTATGTAAACTGTATTATAGTATACATAGACACTAAAATAGAACCATATTCAAAGGTGTGTGTGTCTGTCTGTGTGTGTGTGTGTGTGTGTGTGTGTGGGGGGGGGGGGAGGAGAGCACAGATTTCAGTTCTAAAGGACACCGGGCCAACCCCCACTGAGTTACCCATCAATCCACATGAACACACTGTTATTAATATGGTGACATTCATGATCACAACTCCCATATTTAGTCCCATCACACTGTGACAGGAAAGTGATACGTGACAGGTGTCAGGATTATAATGTTTCACTCTGGAGGGAAGTTTGGTCAGTTTGTAACTAGTAAGTATCAAATAAATGTTGAAGTTGTGAATTAGCAGGAAATGGAAATTTAACACTAAAACCAGAACGTTTCTACCATAAATGTAGAAAAAAAAACAATACTCGGGCAGCAATGTTTTGTTCCAACTTAATTTGATAAGCTGAGTGAACTCAAATGTATTAATTGCACTTATCAAGTTCAAAGATTTTCAATTTTGCTGACAATACAAACTAGAAATTTTAAGTTGAATTCCAATGCAGAACTTAGATATTCGTGTTTATTTTAAAAAATACCTGGTTTGAAAACAAAGTTCCTCAATGATAATTTACAGGTCTGTTTTATAACTATGCTGTTGATGCTGCCGTCTCGGGCAGGTCTCTCTTGAAAATGAGCTTCAAAATCTCAAGTTAAGAAAGTTTTTACTCAATGGCTGCTTCTACCAAATTACTGTGGAAGTAGCTTTTCTTAGTTTGATGGAGCAAACCTCACACAGTCACATGATCAGACAGAAAGTGCTCATTCTGCCACTTGGATACAGTATTTTAACTTCTTTGCCGTACATTACAAACCAGTGTTTAAAACTGGTTTCTCGTGTTCTAGAAATCTTTTTACAACCTTCGTTAATGGCTCCTGACCCCATTCAGGCTGAAAAGCCGGCGTCAGGACCACCATGTGCTTATCATCGCTGTCTGACAAATATTCTTGAGTAGCTGAGTGATTGCCCCTCATTAATCAAACTCTCAGCCCTCTCTGTCTTCAGAACAGAAGGCCGACGGAACATTTCTGCCTTGTACGGACGCTGATAGGCACTTCTCTGCGTTACAGAGCTGCAGCTGATATTCATAATGTGTTGGAGAACTAGGTTGAATGACGGTGACGCCCGCGGTGTAACAGGAGACATTAAAGGCGTTTCAGACATAATTAGGTTTCTGGGGTTTGGCTGAATGAGCCTGCTGAAAAAAAAAATCTGTCACTCCTGAGTTCTGCCTCATAAATCACTGGAATCACAGTCTATATTTCTTGTCTTTCTGTGCCTCAGCTTTTATTGCTGTGCTCTCGTTCTCGGCCAGGCTTTGCTCTCTCTCTTTACTTTCACCTTGTCATGTTTTCTGACTGTCCCTCTCGCTGTTGACAGAACTGCTCCCCACGTCTTTCCTGTCTGCATTTTCA
The DNA here is from genome assembly GCA_020496755.1 of Channa maculata. Taxonomy (NCBI): domain Eukaryota; kingdom Metazoa; phylum Chordata; class Actinopteri; order Anabantiformes; family Channidae; genus Channa; species Channa maculata. Next base: position 26,736,674 of record CM035606.1, on the reverse strand, counting down.
CCTTTCCTCCCTTATTTCCTCACTCTTTCATCTTCTAACGCCTCCTTCTCCACTGCGTTTATTTGCAGTTTATTAGGCAACAGCCTTTCAATTAGTGCCTCCCAGATGTGGAAAAAGTACTAAAAGTTCTGCTACTGTTGTGTACTTTAGTAGCAGTAGAATTACCTATGTAAAAATACAAAAGTAGCTAAATGTAACCTTTTAGACTTGACAAATATGAGCAAACATAACTAGGTCACAAATTAAAGTATAAACCAATTTTTAAAACAAAACAACCACTGTTCCTTTTGCTCGTTTGATTTAACGGAGCCAATAATGGTAGAGGATTAGGTCATGTTACATTTACACCATTTACACTGCTACTCTATCAGGTCTGAGATGAAATAAACTGCAGCATTAATGAGCCACAAGGCTCGTGTCTCTGGATGCAGCTTAAGCTCATTAGCAAATGTTGCCAGCTGAAGAAAATGGTAATAATATGCTGCCACCAAACTCCAGCAAAGCTACTGACCATTACTACAGATAAATGTAAAAAGATTAACACGGGCTGCTGCAGGCTGGATGCAGAGTTTTTCTAAGTAGCCACCGGATCTTCATCTCTAGGTCATGTTTGAGTCTTTAGCCTCAAATGACTTCATTTCATGTGTGTGTGTGTGTGCGTGTGTGTGTGTGTGTGTGTGTGTGCATGTTGTGTTGTGTTTTGACTTTATACATCCTGATAAATTTGTTAATTTCAAGCCCCAAAAACTCATTACGTGATCACAGCAGGTAAATCCGCTGAAAGCTCAGCACAGTGTTGGTTAGGCCTCAAACCTTTCACTGCTTGTTTCTAAAAGTAAAGGACCTGCAGTATGAAGACTGTGCAACTCTTGAAGGTCCTGTGCTCATGTCCTAATAAGACATGCTAGAGGTGTCTTACTCTACTATTATTTCGTATATTGTAAGTTCACCGACTGGCCACAACATTAATGCCAGTGGTCTTAACACTGTCATGGAGGCCAAGGCTCAGCATGGCCACTCTGAGCAGTCTGCAGCCCCACACACATGTGATTCACTGTGTGCAGAGGTGGTACAACATCACAAAGTCAGATATAAAGTAAAAATGTGAGTATTGTCATAAAGATTTATAATAAAAAATACAAATAAGATTCAATGATCAGATGTTGGAAAAGATGGAGCTAATTTCATCCACTTAATATTCTGACAGATGCTAGATGTCTGATGTGATTATTGCAGAACAAATTCAGAACATGTGCCTACAGAAGTTACTTTTATATTTTTCTATGGTTTATCTGCAGCACTGTGTTTTGAAACTTCCTGCAATTGTGGAAACTTTATTGGTGTCACGTATTATCCCTGAAGTTACATGTTTATCGTCAGGCTTCCTTTTTTTTTTTTTCTCATTTGTTTTAACTTAAATCAAATCCTCGTGTAACTGGGTCTGCTTAGTTGGAGGGAATCTCTGAGGGACGCCTAAATAGGAACACCACCACTAAAAAGCCTTAATAAGGTTTCTTTTGTGAACCTTGAAGGAAAGAAAAAGCCTGTAAGAATAAAAACGTGTGGCAAAAAAAAAAAAGGGGGGGTAAGCAGAGCAAACAGAACAAGATCCAGTATTGAGAGAGTAAGAAAATAAAGGAGCCGGATAAAGAACAAAGGAGAGAAGAGATGAAAATGTTTGAAAGCAGAGCAAACTCCGAATTAAAAGAAAGAATAGAGCAGCCTGGAAACAGCCACTCACAGCGTCCTCGTTTAAACACACACACACACACAGGCGCCTTCCTGTTTCTTAAGTTAATTTTAGGCATTTAGCTGAAGCGGGTGTGTTGCACCTTCATAATTCCTGAAGGGTTTGAACAACGTACCCACAGATACAAATAAGACATAAGTAGGTTGCTGCTTTCTGAGTTTTGTCACAATATGCTGTTGGTTGACAGTAACTGTAGAAAACCACTCTCCCCGGGGTGACGGACTTATTTCTCCTTCCAAAAAGGACGTTTGATCTTTGCTGCACACTAAGGTTCATTTCTCTAACTGATCGTAAACATGAGATTATTGTTTTCTAATGGATAATTACGTACATGTAGGATATTGGTATAGAGAACACACACTGTAATGTGCTAACTGACCAGTACCTGGAAACGGTGGTTTGGTGGTGTGATGGGGTGCAGTTTTCAGCTGGATCGGGCCGGGTTCCGTTGGCCCCTTCTTACCTGAGCTGCTCTAAACTGACTACCGGCCCAAATGATCCTGTAGTGTGAGGCGGGAACAGATGTGATCCTAACCCTCCTGACAGCCTCAGACTCTCACCAATGAAACCATGCAGTGTGAAAAGAAACGTGACGGAACATGGAGCCTCCCCAACCAGATCCTGGCAACTCCTGCTACAATCAGCAGGCTCGTTTGGGACTAAGAGTAAAACTTTATTTCTAACTCAGCAACATCGATTCAGTTAACGTAACAGATTTTCCTGTACAAAAGGTCCATGTTTGTTTCTCTGAAATCATTTAGAGAAAATGCCAAGTGTGTGTGTGTGTGTGTGTGTGTGTGTGTGTGTGTGTGTGTGTGTTCTTTGGTTAAATCTGTCTTCATGTCAAATTGGTTCAGATTTGAACTTCATAGATTAATCATGAGATTCTTTTATTCTTGTCAGTTGATGTATAATCTATTTAATATACTGTCAGACTCAATTATTTCATCAAAGTTGGTACTTTTTCGTGCAGCAAACACAAAACCACGTGCTTCTTGTTGTGATTGACAGACTTTGCTACACAATGTCCCACAATCGAACTTTATTATTAAAGTTTCCTGAAAAGGTCTGAGTGTCCTTGAGTGCACATGATGCACAGAGCTTTGATTTGTGTTTTACTGAGGTTTCACTGACTGGCTGCTTCTGCTTTGTGGATTAAGGTGCCGTCGTGTGCATCTCACCTGTGCAGAGAAAGAAAACTGCTCCCGACAACAGAACTTTTCAAACATTTTCAGGTGCCAGTTTGGGAAAAGCACAGGTGTCTCTAATAACATTAGTGATGGCTGAGTTCTTCACAAGACCAGGACCCTGCTCACATGCAGGGAGTGCAGCCATCGTTAATAACATCAAGCACACCTGTGCTTTTCAGGGACAAACATGGTAAAATATCTGCTGTTAAAAAGGCTCATCGTCTCTCATTTGTCCACTGAGGGATTAATCATGTTCCTATTTTAAGCTCAAATCTGAACTTTGTCTCCTAAAACTTCTTTACGTGTGATCAATGGACAATGTGCTCACAACAACCTGTGCTTTTTATTCTAAAATTAATCCGTATTAGAAAAAAATGTCTAGAATGATTAAGAAAATTTAACCATTATTTATTTTTGATACTTTTTAAGGTGTGTTTCCATGTTTGTATTCTCCAGAGACAAGCTTTGTCCCCATCTGTTTGAATCACCGTGTTAACTAGCTCCTCTCTGATTTGGTCCAGATAGACACTGAGTGATGTACATCACAACCACCTGAGTGATGCATGTGCACGTCTTTACATTTAACAGTGTGGAGCTCAGTCACTGAAATCTGAAAATAAAAGTGATAATATCTTTGAACTTTTCACAGGCTTACGTGTCATTAGTAAACTGCCCTTTATGTAAAGTACATGTCTTTCTTATCCTGGATGTTGGTGTCATCAAATGTGATGAGTTAAAAAGTCCCTGCATGTTCTGAATCCTCCATCTTGTTCTTTAATAAATGAAGGAACTAAATCCGTCTGAACTGAGTAACAACACTGCAATGTAGCGGCTTCCAGCTCCGTTCAGTGGAGCAACTTTCCATCTGTGTAGCAGCTTCGTTCCCAGCTCACTTCAGCTGAACCTGGCAGGGTGGGTGGAGGGAATAAAGACACACACATCCTCAGCAAGGCTGCATTCCTTCAGTATTACCTAATTACTAAGATATTGAATGGGAAGAAATGAGCATTTACTCTGCATTGATCGCCGCAGCCTCTTTAGGCACTTGAGACATCAGCTGATCGCAAAAGTGCTGTAAGCATCAGGCCGATAAGTGTTTCTTCTCTCCTGGAGTATTTTCTAGAAAGGTTGAATGTCTCCTGATTTGATTCATGCCGAGATGCTGCAATAATGGCTCTGCTGTTTATCTGTCTGTGAAGCTCATTTCATATTGACGCATCATCTGAAGAGCCTCAGGGTGTTCGGCACTGCGTTCATTCCAGCATCTTCTCTGTCATATTGTACATCTGAGAACCCATTCGGCATTGACTTGCTGTTTTGCAGGTCAGAAGATGTACAGGCGACTAAAACTGGGCTCAGTTCATACAAAGGAGGGAGGGGTTTGTTGAGTCTGCAATGTGTGTTCAGCTCTTAACGTCTGAGTGTGGTGAGGGTCACCAAAAAACTGTATTTCCCATTCCCTGGTTTTTATTTTGTAGTTCCCTCCATCTCATTTCCTGTTTCCATTGTTCACTCCGGCTACTTCATAACTCATCCTCAGCCCAGTTCTCCCCACACAGTTCTACACTGAACTTTCCAGCCTTTAATTACATTGTGTGTTGGATGCTGGTAATCTGTTTGTCTGTTTATTCATCACCCGCGTTACAATTATTTTTGGAAAATACATTTTACGTAACTTACACTTATTGTGTACATCCTTGCTGGATGAAATGAGATCAAAGTACTCCCAAAGAGGGGAAGTTCTTTTTCTCACCGGCTCCTTCTCAGACTTTAGATATGAATCACAATCCACAAACCACAGTTGCAATTGATTCAGAGAAAGCACAAAATGCGGGGGGGGGGGACTCCATAGACCTTTTTTACAAAAAACAGAAGTACTTGGTGAATGCAGGGCATTTAGCCAGGTTGCTGGATTTCAACAACATGTCAGAATATGTTCATGTGACATGCTTGATAAAGATGATTATGCCCAATTTAATGACCCAGCAAACAGATTATCACCACTTTTATCACTTCTCTCTCTCCTGTACACAGATTGTATCTCAGATGAGGATATTTAACGTTATGCTATGTGGTACCTTACACATGTAAACGGAATTAGCGTTGTAAGCAATAGCTTGAAGTATGTGAAGCTTTTACATGAGAGGCAACGAAAATTCCGCCACAGAAGCCATTTATATTAGATTACAGCTAATGTAATTCATCATTTCTGGCCTCCAGAAAGAAGAGGACACGAACTTTCAGGTACACTACAAAAGCTCTCACACTTTGCAAAATATTTTCTCGATAACCCGACATACGCTTAAAATATGAACCAGTGGAAACCCAATTCCACACAAATCATCCAGATCCAATCCGACAGTTTCCAGGTCCAGTATCTTTTATTCCCAGGCGAAATGTTTGCACAATAAAGATGATGCACAACAAGTCGGAGAAGTCATTTCCAAAAGGAGGACACAAAAGAGAGGCTTAAACCCCAACACTGTTGAACAAATACTGTTTTTAAATGAAACATGGATTAAAATTGTATCAGCCAAGAAACTCCTATGCACACTATTAACAAACAAGCACATTAATAAGAAGAGACAAAACACATAGTTTGAATAAGTTATTATCTTGTACAATGCGAAGTGAAATGAAACTTAATGTGTTTCTTGTTCCTGGCCATTCTTCCGATGCCCAAACTACAGCAGTACAGCTTTGAGAGAGTCACATACAGTTGAAATGAACACATCTTCCTGTCTTACAGTCTTGAACCAGCAGGGGGGTTTGTGTGCGCATGAAGCTTCATGAAGCTTCATCTCGCCAACACTACAAAAGATACAAAACAAGAAGCAGGGGACAGAGAGATGTAGGTGGAGGCCCAGGTCAATACAGAGATCCAGGTCCTCCACTGTTGAGGCGGGCAGCAGACAAATACTTCAACAAAACACCACCAAGAACATGACTGCTTCTTTACTATGTATAGAAATAATAGCAAAATTAAAAGAAATATATATAATTTCTTTCAATTTAATATACTCACGTACCTTCACATGGTTAAAGGAAACATCCGGGTTTCAGTTTACTCGTAATGAAGTAAATACTTAAGTTAAACACTGTACACAGCTGACATCTGATGAATTGTGAGTCACATTTTTCAAATTAAGTTGCTTATTGTAATGTTTACACACACACACACACACACACACACACACACACACACACACACACACACACACACACACACACACACACACACACACACACACACACTCTGATGGTATTCCCTCTCTCTCTGATGTAATCTTTTCTCACATTGTTTTATTCTTTCTTTTAATTCTCCATTTCACTTCTATTGTGCAGTGTTCTTGTAAATTCTGCGTAGTCACGACACAGTGAAGCGTGTGAGAGTGTTTAACTTTGAATCAGTCGACATCTCTCTGCCTTCTGGCACCTTCTCCACAGCTCCAGTAATAAAGCTGAGATAATCCATTCCTCTGAATTATTTACATTCTATCAGATGGCTCCATACCTTTTGCTGCTGGGCTGAGTTGGCAGGATGACGGCGCGTTGGCATCTGTTTTATTTCCAGGTACAACAATTTGCTTTTAGGGCATTTTCTTTTATGGTCTGGGGCCATCTTTGCCTTTAAATCTGTGTTTGAGGAAACTCTCCCTTCAAATCTACTTATGGTATATCTGGTGCACTGTGTTTAAATAAGTGTAGTGTTGAATATGAATTTCTATTTGATGTGGTTGTGTATGCTTGTTTTCTTTTGGTGCAAAATCTGTTCCAATATATTAGAGAAACTATGACAATATATAATAAAGTGAAAAAGAAACAGCCCTGGTTACCTTTTATGTTCCGAGTCCTCTTGAGACATTTAAAGTTGTAATATCACCAGATCTGCTGGTGTCGTACAAAATAAAATAACGATGGTAGCATAATTAAAAAACAATAATTCTGGTATAGATACTCCATGAGGTGATAACATAGACTTAGTTATTATATAAAAACATAATAAAAAAAATCATGTGACTGTAGCAGGTCTTAGTGTTATACGACCGCAAATACGATCTCAGATATACAACATAAATAATATTGGCACAGTGAAAAAAGTTAACAACATTAAAGAGTCATGTGGGCAATAATTGTAAATTCAATATCTATGGATGTATATTATCCATGGAAGTGACTGAATCTGCACACTTCTGTGTCATTGTAGTGGAGCTGTGCTCACTCCTGCACAGCAGGATTTGCCTGCTTCCAGCTCCTACTTGAAGAACTTTAAGATCAGGCTGAATATGAGAGTGAGCACCACACTTTGAAGGTTTTCTAAGGTCAGAAGAAAGAGAAGCCCGGGAAAGTGGATGTGCCCAAATCACAGGCCCAGTCAGCTCCTGGGAAGGAACTGTTCACCACCAATCAGCCAAGAAGGCAGAGAAAAACAAAGGCATGACACATGAAGTGCAGCTCCATTGTTCAATTATTGTAGTATTTCTTCTACCAGAGGGAAACCAGGAAAAAAAAACAGCCACTCCAAGAAGCCCAGTGTTAGAATTTCTTGAAAAATGGCATAAGTGAGGCCTTTCACTGAAAACACAATACGTTTTTATTTAATTCAGCTTACCTGTGTGTGTGTGTGTGTGTGTGTGTGTGTGTGTGTGTGTGTGTGTGTGTGTGTGAGGCTCCTTCACCGTATGAATGTCAACGTTGCTCGGTACATGCTTCTTCTGGCTTTGCTACCGTGCTATCATGGCTTTTTGTGCGTGATTGCATCTCAACGTTCTTTCCATGTCTTCATCTTGTCTGGTGCACTCAGAGTGTGTATTTATATGTAAAACCTGTCAACGCAGAGGGCTACACTTTACAGTCTTTTGAGAGCTTTGTCTTCTGTTTGGTAAGTGTGTGTTTGTGTGTGCGCGCTTGTGTTTTGTCAGCAACCTGTGATTTTTCTCAGCAGAGGACACTTCTGCCAGGATCAGTACCACTCACCACACATAAACACAGACCGGGAGCTGCAGCTTAACAGAAACTGCAGCAATAGTTTAAGCTTTACCTTGAGCTGCATAGATTTGTGATTACGTTAACCACAAAACCTCACGGGGACCTTTAATGTGTGCAACATACAACATCCTGTGTTAATAGACCAGAGTGGGAAACCCATGCTGCTCGAGGGCCACAGCACTGCTTGTTTTCCAATTGTCCCTGCACAATCCTCTGCTGATTACCAGGATCGGGTGGGCTTTTGGGAGCATTGTGTAACCCCAGGCTCTGGCCCTCAATGAGCATGGGTTACCCACCGCTGTCTTAGATCTTTGAATTGGATAAAAAGCTCCATCCAGAAAAAAACTTAACAGGCAAATAAAAGGAAGAAACCTCAGGAATAGGATCCCAAAAGAGATCCTTCTCTCTTCTGCTGTGTGCACAGACTAAAGCAACATAGAGAAATCATGAATAAATAATAATCAGAGTGTGAGCAGGTATGGTATTGGACATATAATAGGAAGAACTGAAAAATATGTGTGTTTGTTCATTGGGAACTTTTAAATTTCTCCAGCTTTTAACTTTTACGGTAAACTGAATAAGGATCAATGTTTAGGTCCCTAGAATATGCAAAGTCATGCTAACATGTAATAAGTGGAACGTCCTCTTTGAAAACATAGAGCCGCTGAGACTCTGGTGGTGCTGCCCAAGGTCCTGAAATGCTCCTCAACCCTGCGCTGCAGCGTGTTGCTGTCCATGGTTCTGAAATTACAGCCGACGTAAATTGTTGCTGGAGAGCTGCATGTTAGCGCTCAACAAAGTGCTGTTCACCACTCACACTAACAAAATCACGGGAAATACAGTCAGAAACACACAACACACACGTCTGCAAAGGCTGCAGTCTCATACGTGTGTATACAAAGATACAAACACAGCAGTTACGGTCTCAGTTTTCTGACCGGGAACACAACTGATTCACGTGTGTGTGTGTGTGTGTGTTTATGGGTATAATTTCACATAGTGTTTAGGTTATTTGTGTGCAGATAATCCATGCTTGTTAGAATGTGAGACCAGTAAAGTCGGTGTGTTTCATGTTGATAAGGTTTTTCTTTCAGCGTCTCGCAGCCTCTCATGACACCCTGAATTCAAAGTACCATTAAGGCCACTTAACCTCCCTTTCAGTGGTATAGATCCAATTTGGAATAAATCAGAACACTTCCAGAAAAGTAATCATTGAACATATCTGCACAGCTGATGATCTTTTTTTTTTGATGGCCAAAATGACATCCAAGGGCTTAAAGCAAAATCTAATAGCTCATTGCTTTTCATGCAACAAAGAAAGAAATGTACTTTAATTTCAGCAGAGTGTATGATTTTAACAGCAGTGGCTAATTGTTTAAACCTTTGAACAACTCGAAATAAATGCACAGGCAGACATGATGTACTGTACTTTCAGACTGCTGTAAAGGAAGTAATCAGACCAGCCCCAGAGCCCAGCTGCAGGAATATCTTCTACGCAGGGAATGTTTTGCTCTAAACCAACAAAGCAAAACCGCATCATCCAGGCAAATTGCTAAAGGTACACAAAGCTATAATATATTTAGTGGTTGGAGAAGAGAATTTGTGAGTGGGAAGTTGATAATTCAGTTCCCAAACTCTAGTAGGATAAAATCAGCTTGGGACAAGTGAAAAGCAGCATTTACTTCATCAACCACAGGTCAGACTGTGGTTGTACTGACCTGCTCCCTGGTGTAAAAGTGTGTGAATGTGATCAGGGTGTTTTTGCAGAGGGGAACAGAAACTACCCTGAATAAATCCATTTGAAATTTTACTGCACAAGAAAATATGTGTAAAACGATTCCTTTGTCTGCTTTTCTCTGGCAAGAAATCAGCAGCAGCACAGCAAAATAGGACAACAAAGAAAGAATTTGAAGCTGAACTTTGACAAACAGTCGCTCATTTCTTAATACGCTGCATTAAATGCTTTATCAGTGACTGTGTGGGATTTAAAGAAGCATCCTCAGGCTACACATCAGGTTATAAAGGTGAGTGTTGTGCCAAGATTGTAAAACGCAAAGGAGGATGTTGCTAAAAGCACCATGACTCCTCTTTAGTACATAAATATCATTTATTGTTAGTTTTGTAACTCTGCCCTTGTGGCAATTGATCATTTCACATCAAGGTCTCTGGTTTACTTATTTACATAACTTTTTTACTTATTATTACAGACTCTTTATTGTGCCCACTGTTGAATGGATGAAGGGTTTTTGGAGGTCTATGAAATGTTCTATATGTTTGCAGGCAGCAAGTCTCCCACACATGTATCTTGTTTTTTAAATTAAAGTGGAGAGAAGAGTTGAAGAGCTCAAGACCTTCTGTCTCCTTTTTCCCAACAGCAGACAGTTGTGTAAGTGCCCAGAGTCATTCAGTTAACACTGGGGGCATGTTCACTGCCAGCAGAGGGGAATTAGCTCTGTCTGTGTTAGGTCTGTTTCAACTTAAATTCTCACCAATATCCAACAATTGCAACAATAACAATCATATCTGACAATTTCGAAAGTTTCCTCAAAGGCCTGAGCTTTAATGTCAGAGGTGAACTTCAGTCTGAGTTTGTGCTGAGAGGAACCAACGGTGTCGTACTGTTATTTAAAGAAGCTGCTGAGGGCGAACAGCAACATCAAAACAGAGTGAAAACTGGGTTGAAAAGTTGAGTTGGACACAAGATTAGAAAACAAAGTTGAATCTTTTTAATTGATCCACTGTTTTGGGTTTTGGTAAAAAAAAAAAAAACAATTTACCTGGGATTTAAATCTCAACACGTCCATTTACATCAATGGTTCACGTACCAGCACTTCAGTAAATCTGGACTCGTGCGGAATGCTTTTGATCATGGCATCATTCTGTTGGTGGGATTTGTGCCTTTCACACACAGGGTTTGTTTCCTTTCTCTAACCAGTCACAGGTGTGTGTCATGCTGCCACTCGCTGTAGAGAATAAACAGGGGGAGCAGCAGGGAGGCACATTATATCATGATGAACAACATGAGGCTCAGATTCACAATATAAACACATGATAGATCAAAGATTTGACAAGTGTAAAACAGGCAGAGATAAGATGCTACCTGAAAATGAACCACCATGGAAAATAAAATCCAGACACAGATATACTGTGTTTTTATTAATCAACAGCCGTACTGGACTTTCTCCTGGCAGGCTGATGGCGCTTTGGGTGAGCAGGCGATTGTCTTCTGGTCCATCGCTTTGTCTCTCATCTGGTAGTGGCCCAATCCCATCCTAATTTGGCTCGGCCTGTTCCTCCTGAGAGACACAGATGGAGAACAAGTGAATGAAGATGCAGTCAGAGGCGGAGCAGCAGTGGAGAACTGGCCAAATAATATCAAGGTAGAAAAACAGGCAGGGGAAAAAAAAAATTAATCTGTGCTAAATGGCCCAAACATGTTTCCTGCGGTAGAACCACCGCAACCTCATCTACAGCGGGTGCAACATGAGTACGATGAGCAGACAAAGAGAGGGAGAAAGGCCTCCTGCTAAGGCCTGAGAGATGGATGAACAGCAAACAACAACATTTACAGGAATCCGTCACACTGCAACACTTCATACTGCCATCGTAGTAGTGTGCTGGCAGCATCTTAGTATCATTCACTGAAAGGGAGTCTGAGAAAGGCTAGAGCCCTGATTACTATCGTGGGTCTGTCCAGGGCTGATTTTTAATCCCAGTACAGCCCAACGAGACTCTAAAACACAAGTCTGTGCCAACAGGTTATGTCAACCGGCGCCTCTGCACACGCAGAGGAGAAAGTTGGTGACGCAGTATTTGGAGTGAGAAACTCCAAATGCTTTGAAGGGGTGGAGGCCTATAGTTGGGTCAGAAAAACCCAGGACCTTCTGACAGGAGATCGACCTTAATCTCCGGTGTATACGTCTAACATTTATTATAGTAACCGTAATGGTGAAGGTCCTGTAACATGTATTCAAGTTAACCCAAACTATAATCTTTTCAAGCCGAAGCATGAAGTCATTGTGCCTTAACCCACAATTTCATAAGACGATAAGTCAGAGGACATGTTGGCCTCAACATTGATCGTAGGCGAGGCCACAATTACCAGGCATAGATACTGCAAAGATCAGGACTTTTAATAAGGCGGTGAACAGACTTCCTCGTCTGACCAGAGGGTTGAGTTTACAACACAGGACAGAAAAGAGTTTTGCTGCCACCTCATTAGGTCAATGTACAGTCCAATGCTAATTAGTTATTTAAATGTTCCTTTCAGAAAGGGGATGATTGTATGTTCCCATTATTGAGGTTGTAGTGGGTGGTGATTGTATTAAGAGGTGTTTCTCATGTTTTTGCCGCCTCATTCATTTTAAAAAGTGCAGCCAAAACATTAGGACACAATAGTTTGACTCCATGTACCATGACTTCACTAATAAGCATAGTAGAATTATCACCTTTCTGACAGGTTCAACTTAAACCTAAGGAATTAAAACTTGTAAAAGTAGGAACTGATGGCCGTAGAAGCTGTTTTAGATTGTACAGGTGTACCTAATGAAGTGGCCGGTGAGTGTATATACAACATATAGTTTTTTGCCACATGAGCAATACAGTACGTGTAACCTCTCACTAACAGTTTGCCTCTTTATTCTATGTGCTGAATTACCAAATATTAAATCTATAAGAGATAAAAGGTTTCTGTTCTCTGTCCAAGTTACTGGAAATAATTTTTGGTTTCAGCCTCCTGCTGCTCTCACTCTTGTGCACACTGTGATGCAGCCATTTTTAGTGGTTCCACAGCTAGCGAGGGGCACAGTTTGAAGCCAGAGCCTCTCGCTGTGGTGCTTCACACTCATGGACAATTTACGTTTTAGCCACGGCAAAGTGTGAGGCAGCTCAGGTTTCCGTTTGGTGTCTGGAGCCTCTGGCCGCTAAACACAGCAGTGTACTGATCGTGGGCCAGTCACAGTTTGGCGGCAAAGGAAACGGCGAAAGCGTGTCGCACTCCTCTCATGAGGATGTCAGGTAAATACAAAAGGGATTAAGCAGAAAAAAAAAGGCTGTGTTTGCTCCCAAGTGGTAATTACAACTGGTACGTGTGTGTGTTTTCTCTGGATTTCGATATCTCATACATGATGAGTCAACATTGCCAGCAAACATGCCGGCAAGGCCTGCAGATAATGAAAATCTAATTATCAGTTATGTTTGCCATGATATCAATCAAATGTAGAAATACTACAGTGCCAGAGTTATATGCCGGTTCATAAAAACACCCGCAATTTCATCGAAAATATTTAAACGACAGCGTCGCGGCTGTGTTCATGAACACGACATTACACACATAATGATGCCGCTGAGGGTTGAGTTTAATCCAACTGTGTCTGTTGACAGAACCAGTTTAAATCAGACAAAGTCTTTTTGACTGTCAAAAAGTAATAATAAATCTTCTTTATAACCTGTGATCTGTTTGAGAGGGTATTTATGTCATGTTATATAATGCTGTGGGCATTAGGTTTGATACACACATTTCTGAGGCCTCTTGCACCATATTATGGTAAAACCTTTGTTTAAAACCCTGTTGCATACAATCTGAGACTTGTCTTCTGCCCCCTGGTGGATCCCTTTTGCACTACAAAGAAACGTGTCGGATGTTTTTGAATGTTTTTGGACAACTACAGTCTACAGCACAAATGAACAACCTAATGCAGGCTGCAGACTGGAGCCAATTCATTGTTGGTTTTAGTCTTAAACATGAAAAATACCTTTGATTTATTAAATGACCGAACATATCCTTTAAACACATTTCTGTAGGTGGTTGCATTGTTTGGATGATTAGAAAAGATCGTTGATTTGCTGTTAATTTAACCTACCTACACTTTTTTTCCTCTTATGACCGAATTGATCTCTGAGCTCTCATCCTGAGGATGTTAAGCTTCAGCAGATGTTTTCAAAGACAAAGGATGTGAACGAGCCTTGTCAGAATTATATGTGGCCTCCAGAGGACACGGCATTTATTATGACAATGGAAATATAGTAGAATTTGACTAAGGAAGCGTTGAGTGAACAAAGATCTCCAGTTGAACTCTTCTGTAAGTGTGTTGTTTATTTCCACTCCATCCCCTCAGGGCTTCCACAGAGGCCTTTTTGTCCTTGGACAGTAAGCAACGTTATTATTGGTCTGACGAACAAACCCACAATGATCATTTCTGCATCTCTAAGTGGCTTCTTTCTGATTTGGAGTATTTTTTTAAACACTTCTTCCACTGTTGAAAGCTTTTTTCCCCATCACTCCGTCCTTGAGATTACAATTATCGAGGTCTGTGAGCCTTGGGTGCAATTAAAAACTTTCTCTCTGATCCTTATTCTTTCTTCTTGCTTTTGTCCATCCACTCATCTTTCTCCCTCCCCATGTCCTTCATGTCCCTGTCGTAGCATTTATTTATTTTTCCTCAAGTGTGTCATCTGCGAGTGAACAGAGACACATGAAGCTGCATCTGTAATTATTTCACACAAAAACATAAGTTGTAACCTTCTCTTTCGGACAAAAATGTTCTGCAGTATCAGACCTCTCTCTGGCAGTTAACCTAAGAGGGTCTGGTAGCATTAAACCACTGCCTGAAGATGGCACAGCGCTGCACTTTTACCATTCTGAGATGCCCCTCGTTATGTGTTGAGCTCCAAAAAATCCAGCAGCAGCTCAGTAGTAACTTTCTCAGCCTCATCAACGTCCTGGTTTATTATGCTGGCTTTCCGGGAAAAACGGTGGAGAACACTGCAGCAGACTCAGAGGGAGTGAGATGACTCAGGCTTGTGTGTGAAGACATTTCAGGCTCACACACCAAGATTTAGGCTCAACTGCTGGGAAGATGGATACCTGAACAGAGCACAGAGAGCAAACTGGCCTGACGATAAAAGCCCATAAAGCAGGAGCCCACAGATAATGAGTGCTTTTCTTTGGGTCTCCTCTAACTGACTCGCTGAAGCCTGCAGGCAGAGCCTTGGGAGTTGGCTCACAGGTCTCAGGAGCCTGACAGTCTGGGGCTTTAGGTTTTAGGGAGTATGACTGCAGCGCTCCGATGCATGAAAAGCATGGAGCTTCAGGCTGTTCTGTCAGTTATAGCAGTTTCACTACCACTGTTTGAATATTTGATTGAACCGTACCTGTTGATGGTTCCTTGTAGTATTCATCCCACACTCGTGTTTTTTAAGTCGCTCAGCAGCTCAGCTAATTTGTTGTATGCTACGTGCACAATAAACACTTTATTTACATCTACCACCACATCCAAACGTGAAAAAGCTTCACTCTCTGGGTTTTTACTATTGCCTCTGAAGGCTGTAAATATTCCTCAGACCCACGCTGACAGGAAATTCTTCAAACTCTTGCTCCTTTTTGTTCTACGTTGCTTAAATACGCTCAAAGTTTCACTTGTGTGCAGCGTAGTTTCTGAGTCACTGAGAGCTGACGCTTCCTCGGGGCCTGAATACATGTTGATTTTGTTTCTCTTCAACTTTCCTCTTCTTAGCTGCTATTATTCCTCACCTAATGACTCGTACTCTGTTCAGTTCATATCTCTGACGGTGACAGTTTGGCTGTAAGCACAACCATGTGGATTAAAACACAACCAGAGATTTGGACGTTTTATACAGATTCTTGCTTTAATTACAACATTTCATGTTGAGACCTGTCAAGGATCTTGGCTCTTTCTGCAGAATGGAAACAGAAACATGAGATGCCAGCTGGAGCTGATGATCTGATAGCAACATGCTAATGAGAAGCAGTTTGCTAATACAGGCAGAGCAAGAAGGAATCAGCACTACTGCACATCTGAAGACTATTCAATGTGAAGAACGCACACAAGATAAAAGGGTAGGAAACACACAACAAAATCAGACTGTGTGTGTGTGTGTGTGTGTGTGTGTGTGTGTGTGTGTGTGTGTGTGTGTGGAGGAGGAGTTGCCCGAAGATTGTAGGTTTGCAGTGTTGATGGTTAAAGCTTGGGAATGTCAGACTGTGTGTCATATTTGGTACATATGTTTGTCAGTGTATGTCTGTCACAGTGTCTCTACAGCTGACACACACACACACACACACACACACACACAGGTTGTTGTTCCACAGCCGGAAGTGGAAACACAAAAAACTACATTTTTCCAGCCTGATTTACTTAATGCAGGTTACAACATACACGTGAAAGGAAAAAGTAGCAACAGCTCTGTAAAAATTGACCCTGACTCACTTCGTAGAATAAAATTAAATAATATTTTTATGTTATAAATGAGCTGCTCTGAGCTAATCTGCCCATCCAGTTCACAATGTGATCGCCGTACTTATTAATCACCTACTCAGTGGTGATTCTTTACTCAAATACTGTGAGACCATTGATTCAGTGTAACAGTTGTGCAGTGAGATGATTTTGATCTGAATGATCTAGTATTAAACCTGCTCCTCCAGACTGAATGAGGCAAAGAATCCAAGGGATCTGAAAGCCAAAGGGTCTATTTTGAGAAACGCACAGGAGGAAAACCTACAAATTGTGCTTGAACAAAAGGGATGAAAAGCTTGTCTGGGCTTGAAAAAGCATCCTGATTTCTCAGAAGCCAGATTTCTTTTTTATTGAGTTCCTAAATTCTTTTTGTTAGTCGGCATCCGCTCTCCTCTTCTGAGAGACCTTGGCACGGAACATACCCTAAATTAACATTTGCTCTCCGCCTACATGGCCCTTAGCCGTTTTCCTCTCATCTCCTTTTGGCCTCTTATCCGTCTCTCTCGGTCTCTCCATCCTACTCAGTCTCACTTTTCCACCTCTCACTCCCACCTCTGTCCTTCTCTCTTCTTCTCATCTTGTTATTATTCACCTGCTCTTTGTCTGAATGTGTTCACATGGTGAAAGTTACTTTTATATGGCAGCGAACCCAAGATTGTTTTTGAAATAAAGTACAGATATAAAGATGGAGAGCATAGCAGATTCTCCCATTTAATTATGCATATAATATTGTTTTTTGGCTTCATGTGAGCTTACTGACATTGTTCGACCTTAAACATGACCCTACAGGTCAGTGTCACCAGCAATTACATTCTTGAAGGGAACATTATCTATGGGTACTTTGATGCTGAGCATTTCAGAATGAAACAAGCACCACATTTATTACAGATACAGATTCTAAATCCTGGGCCAGCCACAGCTGCCTTTGCACTTCAAACATAAAGACATTGTTTCTGTTAAACAGTGTTTATTTCATAATGAATCTTTCCCTAAACCTAACAGAGTTGCATTTGTGCCTAAACGAAACTAAACTCTTACAAAAAACAATGACATTTGAGAAACTTCAGCCAGCATTGCTCTTAGTATCAGCCATTGTCAGACAGTATCAGTCCTTCCCCTTCCCACCTGCAGTGTGTCCCGTCTCGTTACGTGTGCAGCAAAATTACACGCAGTTACAAAAGTCTTTGTCCTCCATTTTTCTGCAAAATGCCAGCTGCTCATGGTTTTCTTCTGCAACACCCAGTTTCCTCTGTGAAACGTTTCAGAGACTGAAGCAGGGGGTTATTGCAGGAAACCACACAAAATTTGAGGTTTTACTTGAATGTGAAGTTGCAATATTTACCTTTCAGTGTTCACTGATCCGAACCTAGTAAAAAGTATAGTCTACTATATTAATACATGCTAATTTAGACTCCATATACTTATAAATGACCCAAAAACGACTGGGGGCTGTCACACCAATAACACTACATTTGTAATGTTAGATACACGTAATACTCCATGACCATTTGTACTTACATAACCTAGTTTAAAAAAATAAATTAATTAAAATGTTATGTGGCCCAGTCTGTGCAATCACGGAGAAACGGAGTGTAACTGACGAAGTGGACGAGGTAGGAGAAGAAAACTAGCAAAGTTACACTTAGGAACACAAACAGTACAGACAAGAAAACTGGGCACTACTGCACATATTTAAAATAATTGATGTTAACGGGGGTGAAGTTGACTACATGTGAACCAGGACTGGCAAAACGAAATTAACTGAACAATATAAACCCATAAACACCTGAACTAGAGAATAAAACAACGGAGTAGTAACATAAGAGAAACAGCAAACACTAACCGGAATCTAGGACGACAAAGTACAAAGTCAAGGCCTAACAGAAAAAAAAACAGAGAAACTAAATATGAAGGTGTCAGATGGAGAAAACAGAGTGTGTACATACAAACAGAAAACCAGAAGAAGGAGTAAACATTTAGTCAAATGTGAGTACTACACAGCAAAATCAGAGAACACGATGGACCAAAGAAATCAGGAAGTGGAATCATGCAGACGCAGGAAGGAACAACAAGAACCTGGCAGGGGACTGTGGGAAGAGCTGGTTTTAAATGGACAGAGGAACAGGTGAAAACAATCAGAGTAGATAACGACTAGTGCAGCTGGTGGAATTAACTATGGAACAGGAAGTGGGGGGAAAAGAGGCTACAAAATAAAAGAAATAGGAAGTGAAGCTGGTGAAGACAAAATGAAAACCACGGCCAGATCGTGACAGTCCCAGATTTCAAACTTCAAAAGAGTTTTTCATTCACTGTTTTATCTATGAAGATATGAAATTAAAAAAGTGTTTAATTTCTCATAACTGGACAAAGTGTTGGTAAGGCTGTGTGTGTGTGTGTGTGTGT
Source organism: Channa maculata (assembly GCA_020496755.1). Taxonomy (NCBI): domain Eukaryota; kingdom Metazoa; phylum Chordata; class Actinopteri; order Anabantiformes; family Channidae; genus Channa; species Channa maculata. Next base: position 26,718,087 of record CM035606.1, on the reverse strand, counting down.
GTGTGTGTGTGTGTGTGTGTGTGTGTAGTGTTTTACAAATCTTTGCTTGTAACTAAAAGCAGCACTAACGGATTTTCAAACAGCCAACAGGTTCAGGTGCCTTCAGGTGATGTTTGTTTTACTACCTTCTTTCACATAGAAAAATGCAGTTTATTATATTTGTTTGTTGCATTTAAAACAGCAGGTTTCTCACTTTGGAATCCAGGCCTCCTCATTTGCACCTCTAAGAAGCTACAACTGCTTATTAAATGTCCTCAATCCTGAATAATAGCAGGATGTAAATCGGCTCTCTACACCAAAGTCTGAAGTTACAAACGAGCTGCTTTGCTGCATCGCTCTCCTCTCTCCCACCACATTTACAGTACAAAGGAAGATCCTCAAGGCTTGTGCTCAGCTCGTTCGGCTTCAGACGCTCATTGTTTGGGGTTTTTCAAAAGAGTTCATGAGAAAAGTCTTTTTAAGTGAATACAGAGGAGGATGTGGAGCCATTTTCCAGCAACAGAATATACAGTTAGGATGACAAGAGGCTGTGCTCAAAGCTAAGCATGGACCCTGGACATTTTAGACAAAGGATCTCAGTGTCCAGCAGGACAGAAGGAGCCTAAGAAGGCAACAACCTCATTAATCAACCTGACTTATATAGTTCATCTTGTTTGTGTCAGAAGTGAAGGAGCTTGGGGAGCGAAGAGCCGAGGAGCTGTGAGCCTTTAACTCTTTAACTAAAGATGATTTATGATATTTCTTCGGTTTCAGTTGGAGTTTTCCATGAGTGTCATTGGCATCAAATGAAAAACCTCTGAACACACAATAGGTCCCATTTACTGAGCTTTTGTCTCACATGGCATTGAGGGATATTTATAGTTCAAGGTCACCACCCTGAGTACGAATGCTTTTTAAAAAAAGAAATTTGATCAATTCCTGAATTGGGCAAAGGCACCTTTCTCTTCAGAACCTCCATGGTGACCACACCACCTCAGTCTGTCTTGTTTTGAACAAAATACAGATGAAAGCATTGCAGCACTGTCAGAATCAAGTCCCACAATTTTGTCTTTAAACTGGTCAAAATATTTGGAGACAAAATGGACAAATTTCCATTAGAAATCTAAGGCCTGACAGTGGTGATGGCAAAAGGTCACGAGGGGTCACCTAAATCCAAACCAGGTTTCATAGTGAGCTTGATGTTTACGAAGGCAGATTATCTGTGTGATTTTATGAATTCAAGTGTCTCAGAGCAGGAAATCACTCCTAACTGGCCAAAAATTCTCAGAATGATGCAAATGTGGTCCTACTTTTAGGAGTGGGAGTAAAAGCAATCTGTCAACATTCACAAATTAGGTAATCAGTTCCAGCTCCAGTTCCAGAGGTGTCCGAACTGGTTAGGAGTTGCCAGAAGATGGAGCTTAGATTGTGTGGGAGGAGAGATGTTTCTAACATTTCATAACGCAGAGCTCATTAAAGGATGCTGGACAAAACCATGTTAGGCAGGGTGCACTAGCTCTGTGAGAAGTGTTGTGTGTATAGGTATGTAACTTTACATTTTTAATAGCAGGACAGATGTGGCTGATTTGGGTGGTTCACAGCCGACAGTTTGTGCCATAAAACAAATCGCGGTGTTTGATCGCGGTTTCTGAAGCACATAAAATGAATTAACATTAACACCAGGCATCAACAACAACGAGCTGCACAAATCACTAGTTTGACTATCACTGCTGGAGTCATTGACAACCATCGTTAAAATCCTCACCCCAAGCGCCAACGAGGACACGTGAAGGTGAACTGCGAGATCCTTCTGTGGACAAAGGATCCAAATGTGACCTTATGTACACATGAACGTGCGTTAGGGATTAGGGAAAATAGCTTCGGGGCAAGATTACGTTACCACATTGTGTTGTGATCATCATCAAAGTGCAAGACATCTCACACTGGTCTCCTGTGGAAAAGTCCTGTGTCTTGTTCCATCATCCACCACCCCGTCCACCTCCATATATACTACATTGTGGATTTAGCATTTGAAGGTTTCCACTGTTCTACACCAACCCTCAGCATGTGAGGCAGAATGGACTGGACTTCTTTTTAACAACTATTTATATCGGACACTAAGCAGCAGTAGCAGCTCGTGTTCAGTGTGATTCCTAGGACTAGTTCTAGGCCCAGGTCAGGTGGGAACTCTGCCGACGGCTATTTTAAACTAGTTCTGACATCCTGGCATCAGGACAGGTGTAACTTAAGTAACAATAACCTAAGACTCAAGTCTTGCTAAGTCCTGTCACAGACATCCATTCACAAATCAGGCTCTTGAGAAAAAAATCCACGCCAAGCCGGAAGTCTTCATTTGTGTGATTAAAGTCAAGTCCACGTCTCCGGGCTCTGGCACCAACACTGCATGGAACAAGAAGAAGTAATGAGGTCAAAAGTCTGGGTTACAGCACAGTGTTATAAAACTCCTGAGAGAAAGATTAGAGCAAAATAAGGAAACTGTAAAAATGTGTCAGGAAAGCAAATTAAAGTGAGGAGGAGGATGACTGCTTATGATTCAGAGCAGAAACTGTCAGGATGAATTTTGTGAAGATGAAAATGATTGTTGCTCTGACATATTGCAGTATTCATCTGAAGGGTTTTCAGGAAGCAATAGATCCAAATTGATTTTGAAAGAAAACCAAGGTACTCTGCTTCTATCATCTGAAACTGAAATGCCTTTATTTAGGTGTCAGAGCAAAACAAGGATATTTCAAACCGTATTTGTTCCACTTACTCCTTTCAGCTGTGTGCTGTTCCATGTAAATACACGCATTTTTATTTAGACGAGGTAAAAGCAGGTGGCTTTAAAAACCTTAATCCTTCCGCTCAGCTCAGTCTAACCAATGCTCAGCTATGGCAGAGCTCCATGTTTTTGCTGCTATTAGAATATAGAGGGAAAGACTTTAAATGATCTACTTTATTTGGTGGTGAGCTACACTCACAGTCTTCTGCTCAATTTTATGTATTTCACTTGCCCAGTTCCCTTTTTTTGTGTTTGGGTTGATGCATCATTTATTTGCCCTAATAATTATTTTCCCGATCACATGGGCAGATGTTTAAAAAAAAATGCAAATGCAAATTTTGGAGGTAATTTGAGGAGTTGTTACCTGGCAAGGCTCCGTTCGTTAGGCTCAGTTAGGCCATATTGGCCAATAAACACACGCTCTGATTTAAACGTGAAATACTTTCACGTACTAAGCTGAACGTCCTCTCAGTGTCTTCCCTTCATTTTTCCGATGGTGCACTTCCCCCACTGCATGTCCATGTCCTCTCTTTGTCATTTTTGGTGCCATCTCTCTTGACCACAACCCTCCTCTTTAAAACCCCTCTTAACTCCACTCTTCAACAGATTCTATTCTCGTGTTTGTGACCACTGTGTCTTTTAGATCTTTATGTGGATCTGGAAATTTGGGGACTGTGTACTATTGTTTGGACCCTCCACGTGTGAGACATTCAGGGACCTTACAGAGTTTAGATCAGTTGTGTTTCGGAAACAATCATAGAGCAACACCCCCACCGACAAACCACCTGTCTCATGAACATAATGTTCTACAGTGGGATGTGTGAGCATCAACTATTTCTAATCCTGTCCTTCCCTCCTTGCCCTCTAACTCCCCCTTCTCCACCTTTTCTTTCCTCCTTCATTGCTGTGCTCCCCCTGCCTGCCTCTCCTCCCTGTTGTGTCAGCTCTGAGAGTGTTTGCATTCTCCTGGAGACTTGTCCTGTCAGTCTGTTTGTACAAACCCCAGGGAGGACAGACTGGATTAATAACAACCTGCTTCAGCCTGTCATCTCCTGAAGGAGAAAGAGATGGGGAGAGGATAAGGGAGAGACTGCGCCAGCATGGAAGAAAAAAAAAAAGAGGGAGGAACATGTGGCACAGGAAGGAGTATAAAGGGAAGGAAGAGAAAACAGAGAGTGAGGAAGAGGAGGAAACGAGGGGAGAATAAAGACAGGAAGGGTGGAGGAAGACTAGAGAATGAGAAAGGGACATAGTGCAGGTAACAGTAGGGAGGTGGTGAGACGTAGAAGTAAAGAAAAGGAGACAGGAAAGGAAACATGATTAACACAAGCAGAGCAGGAAGTAGGAAGAACCAGCTGTACTACTGTAAGTAAAGCAAGCAGGACACCCAGGGGGTGTTAATAAGACAATTATTTCCTCCTCCCCCTCTTCATTAGCAGCCTCCTTTGTCTCCTAATTAACCTCCTCTCATCCTCCCTTTTTTAAGGCACATCTCAGCTCCATCTCTCCTCATCCCTCTAACCCTGAATTTCACACAGGCTCCAGGAAGAAAAGGTCTTATTTTTATCTCCCTGTGAGTCAGAGCTGAGCTCATCACAGCTGCATGAGCACGATCAACCATCAGTCAGTGAAAGTGAAAATCCCGCTCCGCTAATTGATCCAACATGTGAAATTTCTATAATTTAATTTATAGCTTGTCTGGGAAAAGTTAATTAGTGCTTTACTTTTATGTGTAACACTTGAAAATTACAAACCCATGGGGATCATCCTGCTGCTTTACCTCTGATCAGGCTTTTGACCAACATGGCCGAAGGGATTGTTCCCATAAGTGAGATCCAGCACTGATGTTAAATCCTGATGGTTAGGTCACAGTCGCTGATCCCGTTCACTGCAAAGCTGTAGACTGGGATTGTGGTGAAGGCTCTGTGCAGGAACTTCATGCACCTTAAACAGAGAAATGCATTTTATTTTTTACTATAATTGACTTGGACTTGTGCACGAAGGTGTTACAGGAAATACGGTCCTTATTTAAGTAGCAGTCTTCTGTTCTGTTCTTACGCAAAGTGAAAATCTTGAAGTGGTGTGTCTGTGCTTCAGTGAGAGCGAAGCCTGTTTTTCCACTGTGCTTTTCAAAGATTCCATCCGTGTGTGTGTGTGTTTGCTTCTGTGCAGCACAGTCCAATGGTGCAAACTCATTTTTCAGATGACACATTCTCCACTTCTCACTGTACCCAGATCAGTTTCATGCAGTGGATATAACAAGTGTGCAGCACTGCTGTCAGACAAAAACACCTCAGATCTTAAACGGAGTCAGTTTCTTCACAATGAAACCCTCAATTTTCTCACCGATGGTTTTAAATTATATTTACAGTTGAGTGCAAAAGTTTGCATTCCATTATTTTGAAATGGCAAAAAAGTAGCTGTAGCTCAGTTGGTGAGCCAGTCGTCCACGGACCACAGGCTCAGTTCGATTCCCGGTCCCCCCTGGCTGTTTTGGAGCATCCTTGGATGAATGAGAAGCAACACTGTAAAGCGCTTTGGAGAAAAGCGCTGTGTAAGTGGACATTTACCATTTAAATCTACGATTGTTTTAGCTGGTTCCAACAAAAATTAACGGGAATTTTTAGTTATTCATCAAACTTTTGCACCAATGTAATTTTTACAATTGTACCATGACTTTCCTTCATACACTCCTTGACTAGCTAAATGGGCATTGTTCTGATAGCTTTAGGCTCAGATTTGCATCACCTCCTGACAATTCAGGACAGGCTCACTCACAAAAGATTAACCACAAACACAACCACAAAGAAAGTGTGTGTCTGTGTGTGTGTGTGTGTGTGTGTGTGCGCACGTGCACTTTCATTGGATTGGATCTCAGTGCTGCTCTAATTACATATGCATATTTTTGGTCCGGTAAAAAACTAACATGTTGTACCCTGTGAAGCAGCTCAATATCAAGTTAAGGTCCACGTCAGAACTTCAACAAGCTGTGAAGACCTGCGTGAGCACGAATTCTGCGTTGAAGGATTTTTGTCGCACATGCATCTGTTCAGAGAGATTCCTGGAAAAGCCAGCGTGCATTGTGAATTCTGAACAAAGCTGAGGTGCATTGTCAAGTCTTGGTGACTTTTCCCCTGTGTCTGTTCATCTCTTAAATTAATGGGGACGAGCTTTGCACCTGCTTGGTTATTCTGAGCTTGATGATGCTAATGGCTGTGTAAGATGCAGGCAATTGTTTTCACTGAATGCAGAGAGCAAATGAATGCATGTAATAAATATGAGAATATGTCTTTAGCTGGAATGATTAAACAAGACAGTGGGGCTCTAAGACAATGCTGCAACACAGATGGACAGTGTTGAATTTAAATATTCAGAGATGCCAGGCAGCAACTTAATTAAACACTTTAATTATCACACACTGTAGAAACTTTTTATTTGACTAAAAACATGGTAAACAAGGTTTCTCAGTTACATTTTACTAACTGAAGCTTTGAGTTTTTCTATTTTTTTAATCTGTGTTGTTGTGTTGAGCCATAATTAACACAACAAAGAGCTCCAGTGTCCTCTGATGCCATCGCCCAGAGGATAAGTAACTCGGAACGCCTCCCAAATTAAATTAAACTGTGAAAACCTCATTATTGTGTGTGGTAGTTGTGTTGAGATTGAGAAAAAGTTAAATTTTCAGTGTAGTGTTGTTTTGACCCTCCCAGTTCAGGCGGCTTTAACCCCCCAAATGTTCCCCTGAGGAGCTTCAGTGATGATAATATTATACATACACTGTTATAGAAGGAATTCCATTTTTCTGTCACACAACTAAAGTTGGAAGGATCCAGAAGGAACAGCTGCTATTGAGGTGTAATTTCACGTCTTCATCTGCACAATAAAAACCAAACTGAAGTAGAAAATGCTGCAGTGGAAATCCCTCGAAAATGAGTTGAGTGAACTCTCTCTTCAACCCTGGTCCTCAGAATATTGTTTTCATTAGTTGGTCAAAGGTTTTGCAGCTCAATGATCATCTTGGTTGAAGTGTATTTAAACACTCTCCTCTCCATTATCTATCCACTCATTCTCTCTCGGTCCTTTACGTTGCATTAGTCTTCACCACAGCCAAAGTCCTTGTTATAGACGCTCGTGCTCATAGAGCCAAAGTGCAACTTGCAAGTAAATTCGTCATCATTTACACTGGATTCACACAGTCACATTTTTCAATTTGGAGTTTGGCATTTCATACATCAAACCATTTTCTTCCTAATTACTACCTTTAAGGAAGACAGAATTCATTTATTACTTGACTGCTAGTTCACGTTTCCTTTTCCATTCATCTTCCTGTGTCCCAAAGTAAAACAGATGAGAACAGAACGAGACCCTGGTCCAGTGGCCACATAGTGCATTTGTATGTTTAGTATTGCACAGAGTTTCCTCTTGGCCTTGGTAACAGGTGTCATCAGAAATATAGCAGTAAAAGTACATGTATGTATGAATTGAATTAGAATCTTTGTACACAAACTTTAGTTTATGTAAAGAGTTTGCATTTGTCCAAGGTGGAACAATTTGCACATTTATAGCATGAAGATGTTACATAAGCGGATTAAAAAGTCCTGTTTATTCTCTCTCCTGTCACAGAACTAGCTCCTATGAAATGTACCATATTAAAAAGGTACATTTAGGGAAAATTAACTAAAAAAATATGCACCTTAATGTGGATTGTGTGACCAGAGGGCTACTTTGCATTCATTTATTTTATTTTATTTTTTTGTCCTTTCGGTTTATCCAGTGAGTTCAGTTTCACCACGGTGGATCATTGTCTGCATGTTGATTTGGCACAGACCAATTTGCGTGATTTTCAAAAAAACTGTGCCATTCAGTTGATCAGATTGTGGGGATGCGTCAGATCTCTACCATGTTGTCATTCGTTATCATTTTGATACATATGTGCTGGTGCAAAAATCCAAACAAACAGTCAGTTCCCAACACTACCACTCCTTCTTGTCCTTTTCTAGCACATGATTATACACACACACACACACACACACACCAGGAAACATTCTCACCTGCTTGTTAGCCACAGATATTTTGTTCACTTGAAGCTGTGAGAAAACAAACAGCCAGTTTCTCAGAGGTCATGGAGTCATGTTTGTGTTGTTCTCTTCCCACTTTTTGTGTTAATTTATATTCTGTTTTGCAACCTTCCGTCCAGCAACTTCAAAACTAAATCAGAAATATGAACAGTATCCCAGTATGCACCCAGTGTTCAGTCAGAGTATAAATCCATCCGAACAGAAAAATATACTTCATTTATTTATAGAAGATCAATACTTTTTTTCATTTATTTATTTTTATTTCCTGCCTGGGGACCGGGCCATGAAATCAGATATACAAAGATAAGCCCGCCCCTGTCTAGGGCTATGCTGATGGCGTGCAGAGCTGTACACAGTGTAGATAAATATTGTAGACGACATTTGCATTGCAGATGAGTGAGGAGCAAGTCAGAGGTCATTTAAATGACTTTAAACACTAACTACCTGCTGAAGTTTTAAAAACAAGGAACAAAATGTCTGTGCTAAAGCTAAGCTACACCTAGTTAAGCGGCTGTGCTCCCATTGGCTGAGGTTGAACACGGAGGACACGCTTACAGCTAATCAGAGTAGGGGGAGGTATAAAACAGAACCAGGGGCATGTGTAAGCTGTGTATGCACATTTCTGTCTTCATGCCTACAAAGGTTTAGTTGTAAATACACAGACATTTATGCATCAGGTGTTTTAAGTTATTGCTGATCTACAGGTTGAACTGGATGGAAGTTCGAGTATTAATGCTGTTTTATTCGCTTATGTGAACCAATATGTCTGGGAGTCCTGGACTTTGTTGTGTTATCCTTGAAACATTTGCAGATGTTTCTCTCTTTGAGTTGTGTTAAAGTTATTTTGGTTATTTAAGTCAGTGACTGATTGGTGGCACTGAAACAGTTTGAAATGATGAAGGTTTGTGAAAATGTCAAATGTCCAAGCTTGAATGCTCCTGCTATCCCTGCTGTTTCTGAAGGTGTCGGTCACTGCAGCTGACTCATGGGAGCCGGTGAGCGGACAATCGTTCCCAGTGTTCAGTGAGAGGAAGCTCATGATGAGACAAACAGCTGAGCTGACAGCCTGAAGCAACTGAAACCATTGGTGGTGTGCAGTCAGCAGGAGAGTAAAAGTGCTGAGTAACACAAATATACACCTCAACCTCTGTGACAAGAAAAGATGTACTGGAGTCAGACGGCCCAGACGCCACGGAACAGTAGCTAAACAGTAACTTTTGATCCAAAGTGGGTGTTTCTTCAACAGCGTGCAGAAAAGAAAAGTTCCTGCACACTTGTGTGAAGCCATCCAGCTGGATATAAACACTGGCTAAATATAATGAGATTTACAAAGTGAAGATGACCCCGAAAGAGAAAGTAATTAAAACTTTAATTGAGTTGAACGCTTTGTCTTCTGTGGGCCTGGCAGAGTGTGTCACACGTGTGGAAAAACAGCTTCGTGCACCTTCACCACCAGCTAATGAGCAAAATGTTGGATAGAGAAGTGTTGCGTGTCCACAGTTGTGTCGAGTTTTCCATCTGGCAGAAACTCCGATCTGAAAGCGAGCACTTTGGCAGCAAAGCAGCAGGAACTGCTCGTAAAAGCACTGACGAAGTGGAAATAATCATGCATACATAAATGTGCATGCATGCAAGTCCACACAGAGCAGCAGCAGCAGCAGCAGTTTACATGAACCTTTTACACTGGAGTTAAAAATGAATGCAGCATCCTCAGGTGGGCAGTATATGTGCAACAGAAATGCTCTGCTGTTTCTTTCCCGGATCACATGAACACACACGGCTTCACGTGCACGCATTTTCAGACCAGCACAACGTTTCCACGTACACACAAATGACCCAGCTCAGTGGTGGAGTTTTATATCGTGCTCGTGGAGCTTTTTGTCTGAGTGATCAATCCTGCCAACAGATGATACCTAACAAGCTTTAAAAAGACAGGGAAGCACTCTATTACTGTCCATTAGACACAGTGGGAGACAAATGGAAGCACACACTCTGCACATTAACACCTGCTCATTACTACATACACAGTTTACACTTGTCATTTTGTACCAGGCTGATTTGTGTTTAAAGGAGAATTGTATCGTTTGCTACAGCTGCGATGTCCCACTTACAATTACTGCTGTCTACACTTGGCATCTACTGTATTTCTCAAAGTCATCATCACTGTGAAGTACACTTCCAATTACACTGGATCAAACTGCAGTTAATATGAACAGAATCCGAACCTCCACTTTGAAGAGTGAGACAGTTGGATGTTGTTGTGAGGATCTGCTTCCTGACACTGCACTGACTAAAAAGAAGAAGAAAAAAAAAAAACGGGAAATGAATAAATAGGTCTGCAGACAACACTACTGTCACATCAAGACAGGCTGACCCACTTTAATTACAGCACTGACACATGCAAACCGCTGATCGTGTAAATGCTGCACAGTGCTGCAACTTTTAAAGATGGGTGTGATACATTGGACATATGGTGAGGCCCACATTCATGTCTTTACTATTCTGGTTCATAAAGACACTACCAGCACACATTTGTGCTTAGAATTTAGATCAATGCAGCCTGGATATAAGTGATTGCTGATCTCTGGGAACTATGACGATGTTAAAAAGTTATACGCTGGTTTAGTGGAACATGACTAAAGGCCGACAACGCACTTAACGACCGTACGGCCGATTATGAATGTGGTTCAGTGGTGACAACTGACCGGCACTGGTTGGTCCTGGTCAGTACCAGTCTGGCCAAGTTGGACTGGATCGTTAAGTGTTTGCTGTGTAAAGATCCTAGGCTTTAGTCTTAAGGCCCAGTCGCTGCCTCTCGTTCTCACCAAGATTATTTTAAACACGTTTAATATTTATATGTCGGTGACCGATGACGTCCCCACTGAGGCAGGCCGACAGTAACTACAGCTTTACCTGAATGTAGCATTGTTTGTAGCAATGTAGCAACTTATTTCACCTTCATTTCCCTCTGTAGACTCTGTTTTCATCTTTTCTTCTTTTATGGACAAATTGCTAAGTTACAAAGGTTCAGGTCTAAAATCTAAAGTTTAGGGTTTAAATACTATTATTTTGATGGTTAGTGTTCTCGTAACTGAGAGAAACAATGGCCTGTGCTTTACGGGGCCTTACTGACTGCACGCTCCCTCGCCCTGACACTTCCTGTCTGTGGCGTGACGTGCACTGACACACGATGATCAACATTTCATGAGTGCGGCTTTATAAAAAATGCAGCAGTTGACTCTCCTGTCGTTCTCCGACTCTCTCCTGAACATGTTGGTACGATGGAAACTGTGCTGACACTGACCTGTGGACATGACATCTCAAACAAACTAATAAAGAATGGATGAGCTCTGTTATATAAAAGCTTCTGTGCACTGCAAGTGAGCAATTATATCGCTCTCGTCCTGCTAAGGTTTACTGAGCAAAACTTGTTGGATCCCCTGTATTAAAGCGATGTTGAGACTGATGTAGTTTCTGAAACGTCAGAATTTGACATTGTCACTGAAGAGAGGTCCAACAGGGCAACAAGCAGGAGCAGCCCGAGGATTAGATGGCGTGCAGAAAAACCCTCAGAATGGCCAAAGTGCTGGGGAAAATTTTATTAAAACCATCAGTTACAATCGTCTAACAACAATAACAACGTATAATATATAATATATCTAGGGCAGTTCTGGCAATTGGTAAATTCAAGCCCATAGATGGATATTTTCAGATCCCCCACAGGAGAAGCAACATCTTGTTGTAAATCAAACATTTAAAATGTGACACATGACACAGAATTGACTGACTATCCCAGAAAATGACATGGAGCTGTACACAAGAGCTAAGATTACTGTATGATGATGTGGTGATCTGCATGTCTGTTGTCTGATTAGCCACATTGGGAATCTACAGGTGCATGACCAGCATAGATCGATCAGCCACAACATACGTTGTCAATATCATGTTACAAATGGTGGAATATGTTGGGCAGCAAATGAGCAGCCAGTTATCGAATCTGACGGAAGCAGGAAAAATGGAAGGCATGAGGATCCTAGAGTAAACTGTTATGGTTATTCGACTGGGCCATTTCCAAATCTGTATGCAGTGGTTAGTACCTGTCAACAAATGGTCCATGAAGGTCACGTGGTGAATATTTACTGCAGCGGAGATTCCAGGCTCAGTTGGTAAAGACAGTTGTCCACGGACCCCAGGGTCAGTGGTTCAGTCCCCAGCCCCAGCTATATGTTGAAGTGTCTCTGGGCAAGACACTGAACAGCCCATCCCCCTTCCTAGAAGCCCGGTAGAAATTGGGGAGGGTTGCGTCAGGAAGGGCATCTGGTGTAACAACTGTGCCAAATCAACATGCGGACAATGATCCGCTGTGGTGACACTGAACTCACGGGATAAGCCGAAAGGACAAAAAAAAAAAAAAAAAGCCCCACCTCACATTTTACAGGACTTTAGAGGATCTTCCGCTCACGTCTTGGCACCAGAGGACCAAAGTTGATGAGTGGTGAGTGGCCATGACCTTCACAACATTGGTTATATTTTAATGTTGTGGCTGATTGGCATTTATCTTGTGCCGTACTATGAAAACCCACAGATAACAGCTTCTTTTGGCCAAAAAGCTGCAGGGCTACTGTGTTTTACCCAAACCATCTGGCACATTGCAACCTTTCTGGCTAACCAGCAAACTGGCTATTGAAAACCATATGTCTCACTGTCTCTCTCCAGCTTATTGTACGGCTATCGCTGACCAACCATGTGTCCTGTAAATGGCCTCATTAATTCAAAGTTTTAGATTGTTCCTCTGGTTTGAAAAAGCTTCTGCTTCCAATCCCATCCAACCTAAATCCTCTTCATAAGTCCTGATACCTTTGAACTGTGTCACACAAACACAGACACACAACCTACAGTATATGGTTGTTTGGATCGGAGGCCTTGAAGAACCACGGGACGCAGCAACGTCCACTGTGGCAGCCATTAGCACTCAGGTCTGGTGCTGGGCACTGAGTCAAACCTTATCAAGGACGTTTCATTGTTCAGTCCAGTGCCGAGGTGTAGTAATGTCTGTGGACACAGTGCTCAGTAAGATAATGGTTTGGACACTCTGCGTTCAGTTGCTGTCAGTGGGCCTGGGTCCACCCTACATTAATAGCAATCGACGGGGCATCCAGACATCTCCAGTAGTTCCTAAAAGCAAATGTGTAACAGTAAGTGGATGACTATAATTCAGTGCAAACCAGGTCCGTAATTATCCCTAAAACATGGTCAAGCAACAGTTAAATGTAACATATATGTCTGAGATGTTGGGACATTTCTGTCCTGATCAAAGCCATCAGACATTAGCCAGGGTCTGTCCACAGAGACTTCAGGTTAAATGGACTACCTGTTGCTTTGCTGTCCAGCACGAACACCAGACTGACGTCGGACCAGTGGAGCAGAGCGGGAGCCAGCAGACCACAGGGACCAGCTCATCGTTAGCTCCACTCATTAGACCACCTCGTTAGGACACGTCCTGCATCATTAATCTGGGCAGCTCGCCGGACAGAGATAAATGGAAGAAGTTAGCTTGGTTAGAGGTGTGGTTTCTCTCTAAATCGATTACAGGACTACAGGGAGTGTGTGTGTGTGTGTGTGTGTGTGTACTGTACATTCCCAGGGCTCACTAAAGGTGAAGATCTCATTCTAGGGCTCATTAGATAATGCCTGGTGGAAAATAGAGAGTTGAGGGAGAAGAAGACATCAGACATGTTTTGGTTTTAGACATCAGCTCCGTAGATCAAAATAGCAAGTGAGACAAAAAGTTAAAAGTGTAGTTATTGAAACGTGCCTGATATTCGGACCTATTTTGATTAGTTTGACAGTATTATACCCAACAGTGAGGCCAAAAGTGCACAAACCTTAATGTACAAATGCAAAAAAAAAAAAATCTGTGTCCATTGAGTAACAATATTTTGTGACTTTATTAGAAAAAAAAAAAAACCCTGTCGTCTACTAAATGAATTCAGTTTGTCTTAGGACAACACTGTACGGCCATCAACGCACAAAAGCTGCTCATACGGTGAAAAAGAAAAGAAAAGAAAAGAAGAGTTAGATTAAACAAGTGAAAAGCAGAGTCCAGAGGGACATTACAACCTCAAAGTCCTCCAACCTGGACATCCACATAAACTGGACCTCCTGGACCCGGACAGGTTAGAGTTAAAGGTTAGAGGACTGTTGATGTCGTGGTCACGGACGAAACAACACACAGAAATGGGGAAAAAACATTTTAAAACTTGAAGGGTTGATAGTAATGTATGACCTCTGTTTTCCAGACTGAACGTTCCGCGTCTCCAAACTACTACATTTATCAGAGGGAAATGACGAGTGTAACATTTTTCCCTGGCACCAGGTGACAGGTGTCGAAAATGAAGTCATCCAGCAGTTCTGCTTTTTAACGTTGCTGTACACCAGTGAAAATGTCATCGGGATAATGGGCCATCTCACAGAAGGTCGACTGAGGACATCTGTCCACAGTGAGGGTGAGAGGTGAGTGTCCAAAAGGAGCAAGACCGGAAAAAGAGTAAAGACACTTACACCTGCACAGTGAGGCTTTGAGCTGCAGTTTCTTTTAATACTTTAAAACTTAATTGAAAAAGTGGACACGTCTGAAGCCGCTGCCCATAAAAATGAGCTTTGAGCTGACTCTGGTGCAATGCATCAAACGGAAACATTTATGTTTGATACAGCACTAAATGCATTTGTTTGTTGGATGGTCAAACAGCATCTGTCACCTAAAATAAATCACCACATTCAGTCACAGTCACAGTTTAGTTACTCTTTTAGTATTTTGGGGTTTTTTTTCATTGAGCAAGCTTTATAAATAAACTTGAACCTGACCTTTGTGTCGGCACAGAATCTGCAGGGACTGGACCGTGGCCAACATTAGCTTTTCAAATTTGATACGAGGCACTCGGGTCCGCATGGAGAGGGAAATTTAGAAGAATTGGGCGACGCAGGGGAATTCGGGGGCAGGCAGGATGCAGCTTTCTGCATGAGTTGTTGACTGAGTTGGACATTTTGGGACACGAGTGGGGGAGTTGCAGCAGCAGAGATGAGAGTTTGACTGACTCCCTGGTGGGAAATGCTCTGATTTTCCAGATGCTTCCAACTGTAAAAACCCTGCAGTAGCTCAGACAAGGGAACACGGTTGAGGACCAGTGCTGTGTAATGCATCCTCCACTAAAACAGGTCATGGAGTGTCTCATCTGAACCCTCAACCTCCTGTGACCGTTCATCACCCACTTCTTGCATAATGCATCATGCAGCTCCAACACACAAAGAGGTCATGGAATGATTCTTTTCTGATGTCATTCCAGTTTGAAAACGCAGAGTTGACAAAATGGGTGGGGGGGCTACATCTCTTTGATAATAATGAATTCTTGAAAGTGACCTGCAGACCTCTCTTTGGCTGCACAAGCCAATTATGTGAAAGAAAAGCAAGTTCTGTGTGGACTGAGCTCTGGCTGTGATTCACATTGAGCTCTCTCTCGATTGTATGCCGGTGTCATGCTCATTCGCCTCGTCTTTCTCCCCTCTCACCATCTTTTTGTAGCTAATTTACGGTTTCTCACTTTTATTTTTGTCTCTCTCACTTCCTGTCTCTCTGGAGCCAGATGCATAAGGCTCTGTATAGGTTCACAGCTAAGGCTGTTCTAACAGGCGTTTGTTCAAGGATAGAAGAAGTGTACAGATATTTCTTTAAGGAATTAGCTGAGAAAACCAGATAAAGTCAGGGAGTTGAAGCTGAGCCACGTTAATGCCAGGGGTCAGATGCACAAGTAAAAACATGCAAACACATTCCCTACAAATAAACGGACATTTCTTCACACATCCAACCAGTTAAACCTTTGAAATGATGAAATGATAAAGTGGAGACAAAAAAGCTTCAAGATTAAATGTAAAAATAGACATGTTTTCCTTTTGAGTAGATAAATAGTTGTAATGAAAGTGTCATTGTGTTGTCGTCTACACTCACATCTGTAGAATTCCTGTGCATTTACAACACAAAGTTTGGACATTGGACATTGAGGTTGTACCACTGCACCTCTCCACCTTCTACTTCGATTGATACGCCATCAATACGTCCCTGAACACTACTTGATTAAATCTGACAAGGGGGACTTGCATGTGTATCTCTGGATTAATGCTCAGAATTTCAGATGTAGTTCTTCTACATGTGCACCTGGCTCAAGAAGTTAGATCCGTATTTTGTGCTGCTGCATGTTGCAGAAAGGTGAATTCATTTGCCGTAAAGCAAATGTACAAGGAGCTCAGTCTCTTGGTACCACCACCAATCCATCATCTGTTTCACTCCTCAGCGTTACTGCTAGAAGATTGCATGGCTGAAAATGACGTTTTGCAACACAACATGGATTTGGATCTAAAAGACAAGATCACCAAGATATTTGCTGAACAATACCCATCATTGTCTCTTCTTCTGTTGAGGGTATGAAGAGTGTGTGAATAAGCTCTTTATGTGCTCAAATGGACATAGTGGAGAATACACCTGCATGTACATGCATACATCCATAATGATGAACGCTGTTAATAATTAAAGCTGTTTTCAATATGAGCACTAATAATGTGTCTAACTATAAATGTATTAAATGACAAAATAATCATAAATAAAAGACAAGGAAGTAAAAAGAACTGAGGGAATGGTATAGAAATTCTCTTTTGATGTGCATACATGTAGTGTGTGTGTCTGTGTGTGTGTGTGTGTGTGTGTGTGTGTCTGTGTCTGCTGTTCAGATCTGACTCTGTGTGTGTGTGTCAGCTTTATCAGATTAAGCAGCATTATTCTCACAGTCTTTAATTGATGTACCTGTGAACAGATAAGAAATTGTTTTTTGCTGATTAGGAAACCTGTGCAGATTATCTACACGTGTGTTCACTATTGTAAAATACAAAATTATTAGCTCAGAAATACTTATCATCATAATGTTATTTGGATTATAATTGAGGGGCTTGGCACAGCTGAACATGTTCTGCACGTTGATTTGGCTGCAGCCCTCCCATTTTGTCTGGGCTCAGGACTGGCACCAGAGTGGCTCTGCAGCTGGTGGGGTGGGATTTGATCCTGCTGCCTTTTGCATCCCAACCTGATACTGTTCCCCTGATCCACCAGGCCCCCCGTTTGTTGGGATTATAAGTATTGATCATTAATGTCTTCACTGGAATGTTGCAGCTGGTAATAATGAAGCTTATTACAAAATAGCTTGTGACTTTTTTACCATCTGTAAATGTCAATAAATGATGATCATAAGGTGTTATGGTAAATGGTATTTTGTTTTATAAATCTGAATATTCACCCACCCCCATTAGTGTTCTGATCACAGAAAGGCCATTTTGAAGGACTGTAAGATCTTTAAGGATCAGAGTTACTGTAATGCGATGTCTCTGAAAGGAAGTGTGCAAAATGCAGTAAGTTCAGCTAAATTTATTGAGGCATCAGCACAGAGTTGGCCAAGTTTAAAATATGAACTGTAAATCTGCTTCCCTTTTCAAACCAAAGTTGGAGAGTTCATTTCCAAAGTGCTGCACAGCATATCCATTTTGGGTGGAAAATTAATTAGGTTCATTATTTAATATCTTCTAAAATGCAGAGCATGGTACATTCAAATGTTATCAGAAGCTCATAAAGGACACGTGTTACTTAGCATCCATGAATGAGCACCATCATTTTGTTTCATTTCCTATCGTCAGTTGTTTGTTGAAAAAGGTGTCACGTGCGGATATGATGGATTTTAAAAAAAACTCATAATTTCTCTCTGGATTGTTTTCATTCGGCTTGTGTTGAGTGTGAGAAACCAAAGAACTGAAAGTGAAGACAATAGGAAGATAAGAAAAAAAACAAAAAAAACACAACACTGGCTTATTAAAACACGGAGTCCGTCAGCGAGTTGGACGAACCAGAGGGAGAACTCAAGACAAAAGGATTCTTTTTTCCTCACTGTTTCAAAGGGGAGGAGAGTGAAAGAGACTGTTTTATCATTGTTAGAGAGAAACCTTTTCAAAGAAGAGGAAGTGAGGATTGATTATCCGAAAAAAAAAAGTATCATGGATCATACAGAGGAGGGGGCGTTTATCAGTGCTTCAAACTACACAAAATTTAAACACGAAGGTAAGAAGGATGGAGGGAGAGTGGGAGATGGAGAGGGGGAAGAATTTGAATTTTAAAAGCACTTTATTAAAGCTGGTTGTACTTGAGCAGTCACATAAAGAGCAAATGCATATACAAGACAGACAAAGAGGCACTTAACATCCAAAATTCACTTGAAAAAAAAAGAAGAAGAAGAAAAATGGCCTAAAAGCAAGTGATGAGGTGCTGTCATCATTGACTTCATTATCCTTCTGTGATTGAGAGCAAAAATCAGCCCTCCAGACAGAAGCCCCCTCACCAGGAACATTAAACACTCATACATTCTGCATGTTGGTGTGTGTAAACTTAAGGTGATGTTTTTATTAGATTTTAGGATTTTATGACTTAAAAGGTGACATCCAGGTAAACATGTTCACGCAGAGCATGCAAACTATCATACAGAATCCATATTTTGCCAGATTACTGTCACTGCCCAGAGGGGAATCTTTTAATATGTGATGCTGTGGTTTCAGTCCATTAACTGCTTCTTTATATCCTTTATTGTAGACATTCTGTGAATAAAGCTCACGTCCAGCGGCAGCACACACAGTAGCATGAGAAAGCATTAGTTGGGACAGTGGCAGTGTTAGTAGTATCAGCTTGAAACAGTCTGATGGACACTGTAGGAAGTGGCCCAGTGGCCTAATGGACAAGGCATCAGCCTCCGGAGCTGGGGATTGTGGGTTCAAGTCCCACCTGGGTCAAGCTGCTAATGAGAAATGACTTCTTGTCATTGAAATTATGTGAGTTTGTCACAAAATCAAATGTACAAATTATAACTGAATGGGGAGGAAAAGCTGCAGGATCAGCAGTTCACTGGTCAGATTCTCCAGTTTCCCTGAGCAAGGCAGTAAAGTCCACATGCTTCCTCTTTGTTTGTGTCTCTCACTCAAAATTACTTCATGCAAATATCCTATGAAAAAAAAACAGTTACAAACATGTTTTCTCTTTAGTTTTAGCATGTGCAAAGATGGAGCACAAACACAAACATATCATTTAGGTCCAAGTTGAATTCAAGTTGTCTCTGTAAATAAATAAATAAATAAAATACATATTCATTTTAAAACTAAATGACACAGTGGAATGAGGTGACCGGATCCCGTGAACAGTCCTGCAACAAGCCTGACATTTTCAAAAAAAAGCTCAAGAATAAGAATCACACAGGCTTTTGCTTCCCATTCATCATGATATATTCACTTTTGGTGGCCACGTTCAGTCTCACTCAGCTATGACCGTTTGAAAGAGGGAGTGGGACGGACTGTTAATGTGTAAAAGTACAAAGCGGAGGATGCATGGCTGCACTTAGTGCTATAGGACAAGTGTGTAATTTACAGACTGTTGCTGTTGTTAGTGTTGACATATTAGCTCCACAAGCTCAGCCAACTCCAACAATTAGTGCTTACTGTTCCCCACTGTACTGCGTGACCTGTCTCGCCTCCTTGTTTTAATCTCTGCTGGGCTCATTAAAGTGAATTTCCCCAGATAAAACCTACTTGGTTGGTTGGCTGCAGCTGTGGTGGCTCGTTGTCACACCTCAGCAGGTGTGAACACCTACCAGATAAGTGTTCAGTCCAACTGGGTCAATCCTGGGGGGGTGGAGACACACTGCAGCCTGTGGGCCAATCATCTCATGGCTGTTATAACGCTTAAACACAGACACACCTTACTAGCCATTTTTTTAGACATTTACTGTGGATTTATTGTTATAAAACTGAACATACAGACACTACTAAATTATGCAGAACTTACACAAAACTGGGTCCCACAGCAACTACACAAACACTCACATACTACCAGCTTTATTGCACTACAACAACTCCCCTGAATTTTCCCAATTAACAAAGTCCCAAATCAGATGTATCAACACTGAAGAAATGAAAACATTCCTCCCTCTGTTTGAGCCCCCCCCTGCTCCGAAATGGGTCCCGTGATGAAGGAAGCGCTGACTCTTTACCACAAGCATCAATCAGCCTGGTTATCTCGCCTGCCGTGAGCCTCCTGAAGGAAAACTAATATATAACTGCTCGCATTGAAAAACTAGTCACTGAAGCCCTTTTCTGCTCATCAGTTCTAAACACTAAAACTCCCAGTGTCCGTGCTGACTTCTTCAAAGATGCTGGAAGATTTTCCAGTAACGTACAGGGCACTAATTTTAAGACCGTCACAAAGAGCAGCAACACCTAAAGTAGAGCAGCTAATTCATGACCTGAAAAAAAAATCAGGATCTTGTTGTGTGTACAGTATAATGTAGCTTCACTGGCTTTGGTTAAGACAGATCCAGGAACACTCTGCTCCCCCTTCCTTTGTGCTGCTGGCACAGGTCGGGCTGTCGGAAACACTTCTCTGTGCCAACTGTCTGAGAAGCCAACACACTCAAAGACCCACATCCCCGTGAATCCAGCTGCATCATGTTCTCCATCTAGCACACACATTTAATATGGTCAACTATGAGATTTCCATGTATCTTCACTTCACTGATAAAGTATGGATGTAGTTACACGTTGTAACCCAGAACTAATATTCTGGCTCCACAATTTTTTCACTCTCCTCATTTATCCTTTTTCTGATTCTGCCACTCATTTCCCATCCAACACTCAGTCAGTCAGTCACCTGAGGCTCCACCTGTGTGCACACCTGCCCCACATTATCCAATTAACCCCCTCAGCATATACCTGCCCAGTAACTCCAGTCTTTACTAGGGTCTTAGTTTCTGTTTGAGTTTGTTGTTAAGCCTGTGCTCTTCTGGTTTTATCTGCCTGCTTCTGGGCTTTATCCTGCCTTAAGGGGATTCACCGATCCAAAAATTCTCTCTCAGAACCAATTGTAGTACCTCAACTCAGGGGTATGTGCTGAAGTGGGTCAGATCTGATTCCACTCTTCTGCCTTTACCTAATTTAAACACACCATATAGAACTCAGTGGAGCCATTTTTTTAGTAGCATGAAGTCAGGGATTGCTGTGAAACAATGGTTTTCTGCACGTGAAGAAAAGTAACTGGAAGAAACGTTGAATGTTATAGTGGCAATGATGAAGAAACAGTAGTTAATGTGGCCAAACAAGTAGCACTACACAGGCTCACTACTGCATATTGAAGTACAAATCCTATTGTATCCTGCATAAAGTCTCAGCTGAGACCACCTGATATTTTAATATCAATAGAGGTCAATAGCTGAAAATATATAAAGCAACAAGTTTGAAAAAAAAGAGAAACTAGCTATGATGTGTATTTTTGCTTCAAGTTGAGAAGAGTCCACTTTTTTTTTCAAGGAACTGAGACAGAAGACGTCTCAAACAATTGTTAATCCTGATTGTGCGATTGCTTTGTTGCTTTGGATGTGATGCTGATGAGGCGAATAAAACCAGACATCCATACCTACAAAATTTAATGTATTGAAAAACAGTATCAGTCAATGTGCAGTGTAGATGCTTCCAACAGGAAGGTTTACTGTGTAGTTAGCAGTACATGGCATTAATTTCTTACCATTTGGGGGTAAATCAGACTGAGGGAAGAAAAGGGCTAAAAAAGAAACAGAAATGTTGGGAGAGAGTTAATGAAGGAAGGGGAAGAGATCAGTGTGTGAATCCAGATGTGACTGATGCTGACAACCAGACTTGTCCCCCTGGCAACTGTAACAGAGCGGAACACAGAGCAACACTGACATCTAGTGGCAGGAAAACTAAACGTAACTTGTCCTTTAGGCTGCTGTAAGTCTCTGAATCTTTGTTGAACAGTAAGACACGTAACTTTTTTGTACAGATTGTGGGTGCTTCATAACAACAGGCCCTGATGGTTGAAGAAACGTCCAGCTAACGTTTCAATGGAAGAATCCTCCATATTTCACTCAGACCAGAGCAACAATATTGATGGATTTTTAAAAAATCATCCCGACTCCTTCATTTATTCAGGGTTGTCAGGGCAATTATGAGAAATCACTTCACATCTCAAAGTGATATTTGCGAGGCCAATATCTGAGAAAGTCCAGTCATTTGTCACAATTGCAGACTGAGTGATCATTTTTATCCTGTCAGTATCTTTTACCTTTTCAGGATTTAATATTGTTGACCCCCTGCCAGCTGCCAGCCTTGGCTCATTGGCTTTATCAGATTTCAGATCATATAACTTCCTGTTATTGGCTTCTGTAAAAAAAAAAAAAACAACTAAATCTTCACTTGTGTGAAATAAATTCTGACATGATTAATAAATAGTGATTTATTTCTTTTATTGAAATAATGTTGAGGGACTCGCAAGTATCCGCTTTAAAAATGGATAACCACACTGACTTTAAACCCCTGACCACAACAGAACGCTTTGCACAGTGGAACTGGAACAGAATGCTTGCTCCTCTTTAGTACAAAATGTTTATCTGTTCCACAAGCAGTTTCTATTTCTTGTAATGTGACGGTGAGCTTCCTCCAATTTCAGCAGCAGATTTTGTGGCCGTAATTTAACCACAAATTGCTCACGTACTGTATGTTTGCAGCTATGTGATGTTGTGATGTAGTAACCACATTTTCAGCATCATTACTCCTATGATATCTTTATTGACATGAACAACAAGCAACACAAGTAGATGCCATAAATCAGCAGCTCTAACAATAAATGTTGCATTAAAACTCTTCTCTATACAGTACAAGTATTATTTCAGAAACGTGTGTGTGTGTGTGTGTGTGTGTGTGTGTGTGTTTTGAATTCCAGTTTTAAAATTTCATTTGATTTCATGTTAAAGGAGTAAAGTAGCAAATCATCTACATATTAAGACATTATTTGGCTGACTTTGTTATCTCTGCCATCAGTTCTGTTTGTCTCTGCTTTGTAATAAAGCTGAAAAGTCATGATATATTTAAAAGCTATTGTAGTCAAGCTTAAAGGTTTATCTTCCTGAAAAATCATGTTTTAGTCTTGTAGCAAATGTCAAAATTCTGACTATATGTGTGTCCGAAGCACACGGTCACATTATCCTGAAATTGGATGTGTTTAAAATGACACATCCGTGTATTAAATAGCAAATTCATATATAAACCGTGTCAGGGTGATGGTGTCTCCTGCTCAGCAGCAGTTACTGGCCTCCTGTGTCTGTTTGCCGCCTCCCAACCACAGAGGGGCGCTGTTGATCTTGGCACTCTGGGCTCTGGCTTGTGCAGAGTCACTCTGAATCCCCCCTCCCTCGCTGGCCAGACGTTTGTGGATCTCGGCAGCCATGGTGAGGAAAGCCCGCTCCACGTTGTCGGAGCTCTTAGCACTGGTCTCGAGGAAGGGGATCTTCAGGGATGAGGCCAGTTCCTGGAGAGTGAGAGAGGAGGGGTGGGAGGTAGTGAACCAGGGATGGAGAAAAGACAGCAGGGGTGAGGGGAAGTGTAACCAAATATTGACAAATATCATTAATAGGTAAAACTTCACAAACTTTCATTATGTGTAAAAGTTCTGCTGTGAGGTGTTAACATTAAAATGTACTGTGAAAGTGAATCCTGCGAGTCTAATATTGTAGGTATAACGGCTTATGTTGACATCAGAGCATTTTTAGAGTTTACATTATGTGAAACACGTAAATAAAATAGTCGAACAATATCCATGACAGGAAGTCTTGAAATAATAAATAATAATAAATAAATCTGCATAAACCTCAGCAGTACTAGCATTGTCCTACAGTAGCAGTGTTGACTCCATTTTTGAAGCATCTGGTTTAATGAACGGTACAGCCTGACAGCTGACAGCTGACAGATGCTGGTTGGACAGTAGTACATTAAAGCCAAGTTGCTGTTTGCACTGTGTGTCGCCTGTTACCTGAGCGGTGGCAGCATTTACCACTTTCTTACTGACGAGGTCCGACTTGTTTCCCACCAGCAGCCTCGAGATGTTTTCACAGGCGTAACGATCTATCTCATCCAACCACTGCTTCACGTTGTTAAAGGACTCCTGAGGGGAAGAGGAGGAGAAGAGCTCATGTTCAACCTGTCCTATGTGTGTGTGATGAGGTGACAAACCCACACTGACCTGCTCGGTGATGTCATAGACGATGATGATGCCATGAGCTCCTCTGTAGTAGCTGGAGGTGATGGTTCGAAACCTCTCCTGACCTGCTGTGTCCCACTGAGGAACAAAACACGCACGCACTCAGTAAAATGGTGTAAGTGCTGAGCTTTAATGACACCATCCCACTGAGAAACTCTCTTACAATCTGTAGTTTGACTGTCTTCCCGTCCATGTCGATGGTCCTGATCTTGAAGTCGACGCCAATGGTGGAGATGTAGCTGTCAGTGTAGGTGTCATCCTGGAGGGAGAGGTGGCATGTGATCAACAACAAGCAATGAAGTGTTTCAAATAGGTGTGTGTGTGTGTGCGCGCGTGTGTGTGTGAGTGCGCCGCAGTCCTACTCCGAAGCGTAGCAGCAGACAGGACTTTCCGACTCCAGAGTCACCGATCAGAAGAAGCTTGAACAGGTAGTCACTGTAGGAAGACCGAAAAAGGAGGTGTTCACTTCCCAAATTCAGTGGGCTCTTCCCTTTTTCAGTACCCGATCAGTTTTACACCAAGGAGAACTTTTCAAAATGTCTTAGTAGTAAGACAAACACACACTTCTGCTGCTGCCGTTGGTATATTTTTATGCATGTAGTTTTATATTTATATTGTAGCTTTAGGCCATTCAGAGGTAAACGTTATGAATGAAGCAGCTTCAGCTTCACCTGCTGAGGTTTTCCTGCCGCACCATGTGGATCTTTAACTAAAATTCTGTTTGCCATCATTTTTGCTTTAGAGAGTTTGTCTTTATGGTATCAACGGCATTAAATTCAGTACTGTTTAAAATCTCTTGTTTTCTTAGTGTAGTATTTGTCAGTACATTTTTGTGCATACTTGGTACTTCAACTTGAGGAAGAATTTTGACATCCAACTTCTACTTGAGAGTATCTTTAGGCAAGTAGTTGAACTTTTACTTCAGTATGGAGTTTGTGTACTTCGAAGTGTTTTTTGTCTTAAAGTCATCATCGTGAATGTAAAAATACTTTATAAAATAACCCACTTTTCTTAGTGTGGAGAAGTAGTCACACTTTCTCCCAAAATGTACTTTGACAACTGAGCTTGCTCTAAAACTACACTACCCATCAGCCACTGGGTCTAATGATCTAACTGCAAGTAACATTAACTTGTTTGTGCAGAAAATTACAACTCTACTTTGAGTCAGACTAAAGACTGTCCACTTTGTACTTTATATTTTTTGTTCATGCACAGAATTAAAGCAGCACGTCTCTTGTCCAACCGAGGCTGGAGCTAAAACATTAGGCCTCACACATGGCATCAGTCTGTAGATCAGTACTTCGACAAAAGAGCAAGAACAAGGCACAAGACTGCACGTCTCCCTGAACACAGTTTATATTCAACCAACAAACAGAAAGCTCCAGGATGTCCCAGCCTTAATCGTGTCTTTCCACATTAGCAGTCACTTGTAAAGTGTCTTCTGATTGTTTGCAGTAGGTGTCTTGTAAGAAATGAAATTGTTTTTTTTTTTTTTACTTCAGTAACACAGAAACACACTAACACACCAACAGAATGAAACAACACTTACTACTCAGGATTCATGATTGCTAAAGTCGCTCCAGGTGACACGGCACAATCAAAAATCCCTGAAATTGAATCCTGAACCTGAAAACAGTCCGAACTCAGTGAGGTTGTGTACTGTTCTGTCGTGCCTGTGTGTGTGTGTGTCCTTTGGAGGGCAAATGGCAGAATAAGCCAGAGAAATCTACCTTGTGAGCTTTCTGCTTCAGATGCATTATTTATTAATGGAGCAGCTCAGGTTACACAGGGGACAGCACCTGGAACCAGGACACACTAACACAAACGCACACTAAATACAATCAAACTCAAGTCTAAAAGCTTTAACCAATTTTATTCGGTTTACTTGAGACGAGTTGCAGCACACTGCAGCTCAGTTTTTCACTGGCATCACCTCAGACTGATGGCAGCTCCGGCGTGTCACATGTCACCACAGCTCTGAATCTCCCCAAACAAACAGGAAGTAGTTTTACTGAAATCGCCAAACTACAAACAGGATGACAAGCATCGTGTCAGCTCCTCATACAGCTGAGGACAACTGCAGATTCATGTAATCATTTGCTTATTATTAATATGCAAATATTTATTGCAGCAGCTTTAAAGATAAAATAGTTTGCAAGTTTTGCAAAAGGTTACTATTGGTTTTACTGATAGAGACCAAATGAAGTCTGAAAAACCTGAAAACTCAATGTGAGCGCATCTGAAATGTCTAATTACTCCTCAGTGGACAGGAAACCTACAGTAACCACATGTAGTTTGTCTTAACGGAGGATGTCTCATCTGGCTAAATACCCCTTTAAACCCCATCATACATACAAATCCTCCGTCGGTGTTTTTATTTTTCTTCCCCTGAGCTCATACAGACACACACACACAATCTTTCTGACAAACACGCAATGAACTTAAACACAGACCCACTCAAACACAAATTGCACTGATCTGCCTTATTATTGTTGTCACACACAGTCCAATAATATGGCTCATTGTTCCTCTAATGAGTGGTGAGTTGCTGCTCAGCAGTTGTTGCTGTGTGTTGAAGCATGGTGTTCTCTTTGTATGATTACTGCACTTTAATGGAATAATGGAGCTGTTTAATGTGGGTGTCTGCTGAACAGAGGGACGGGTGGGAGCTGGAGCTGCTCAACCTAATCTCACATAATTTGATCTTTGTCCATTAAACTGTTATCTTTGCTGATTGAGTGAGTGATATTAGGGTCCTCAAACAAACACCAGCATATTTTACTTTCTGCCCTACTTCTGCTTGATTCCTCTCCTTCTTATTTAAGAAGTGGCCCGAGGACAAAGTGAAAGCGATGCACTTTTTATTCACTGCTGATTCCCGTGTGTGACCCCCCCGGTCACAGGAGTGAGCAAAAAGCAAGGGATTGTGGGATATGTGATGGCTGAGCAGCTGTGATGGGGTCAGGGGTCAGCAGCCCTGACGACGGCCTGTTGCCGGGGCAGAGGCGGTGGTGCAATGGTTGCTAGGGCAGAGCCAGGCTTTGTGGCGCTCCCGATGGAGCATGGAGGTGGGAAAACTGGGGGAAGGGGACAGGGAGAAAGAGAAGGAATGGTGAATGAGCAGAGAGAGAAACAAAGACAGGGGTTAGAAAGCAAGACGAGGGGTGGGAACATGAGAGAAGAGCAGAAACAAGAAAAAAGCAAAGTAAAATGTGGTTTAGGGGAAGAAACTGAGAGAAATTTGAACTTTTGATTGTGTTCATTAAATATCAGGGGAGAAAAATAGAGGAGGAGAAACTGGAACCTGATTAGTTTATTAGCACCCTAACGGCAGAGGAAATGTTAAAAAAGACGTTTCTCCTTCTGTGCTGAAACATTTGTGTTGTTTTCTAATACATGCTTTGGAAATAAATACAAGAGAATCCATGTGAATGACGTGTTTCCCTGTTTCTGTATGACGTGCACATGAATAAAAGTTGTGAAGACAAACAGCTGGTTGGTAGGAGTCAGAGGTTTAACGACAGTGGACTGGACCAATAATGTTCGGAGGGATTTCAATTGACCCTGGTGTCACTGGGCAGGTCTGCACACGTCTAAGGTGATCTACTGTATACTCAGTGAACATTTTTGGACTTTGGCATAAGCACATCACATTTTGGACAAAACGCAGGACAACAAATGATTTTCTTGACTGGTCCCTTCACCCACACAAACTTGAATCCAGCTGATGTTGTGTTTCACTGCTGAACATCAGGGTGAAGGCCTCAAAGTCAGGGGACACAGGACGTCCAGCCATCCATCATCTTAACTACTTAACTCCTGTTCAGAGTTGCAGCTGTCACTGGTCCAGTCGGTCTCAGCGCAGAGAAACAATTTGGAGACACCAATTAACCTAACATGCATGTCTTTGGACTGTGGGAGGAAACATGAGTAGCTGGAGGAAACCCACACAGCGCACGGAGAGCGTGCGAACTCCACACGGAAAGGCTGCAGTCGGCTGGGGATTCAAACGTTTACATGGAAAGTGAACTGTTTCAAGCTTTTTTGTTTTCATTTTAATAATTACATTTACAGGCCATGAAAATCACAAAAATGAAGCATCTGAAATGAAAACATTCTTAATTTAATGTTCATTTATGCACAGAATAATCATCGTGGTATTGAGGGGGTCCGTCACTGGCACTGCTGATACCACACATAAGATTAGCTCAGTAGATGGGCACTGTGGGCAAATGTTCCTCCTGGCTTTGTGAGACTACATCGGTGTCCAAATACCACTGGTCAAATGCATTTGGCCAAAGAGGACTTTGGACCACCGAGCAACAATCCAGTTGTTTTCCTCTTTAGCCCATGTGGGTAAGATGCTTCGGACACTTTCTGGTTCAGCGGTGGCCTAATAGGAGGAATGCAGCAGGTGTCGCCCATTTCCTGGAGACGTCTGCATGGTGACTCCAGCATCAGTCCCCTCCTTGTGAAGCTGTCCCCAAATCCTTTTACTTGATAATCGTCCCTGTTGCTTATACACCAAACCTTTTCCTTCCGCTCAACTTTTACATGAATGTGCTTCGATACAGCACTTTGCAAATACCCACCTGTGGCTTTCCCTCCTTGTGACCATGATCGTCTTCTGGACAACTGCCCAGTAAACAGTCTTCCCCATCATTGTGGTTGCAGGTACTGAACTAGAGAGAGAGAGAGATGCACCGTATTTATACTGTACAAAGAGTAATTCAGATTAGTGTAATTGCCTCAGTGACTGGGCTCAAACATTTCACAGACTCTGTACTAAAGAGTTCGTCATTTCAGCTGATTTGGACGTTTGCATTCTCACGGTTGCAGTTCATGTCTGAAAACAGGTAAACGGGTAAGAAACTCTCATCAAATAATGAGGCAGAGGATGAGGAGCCTATTATTGACTCCACCGGGACACATCGGAGTATATGCTCACATTCGTGTCAGTGATGTTTCCAGCACAGCAGGTTTCTCTAAAGGCAACACCACTGTCAGACATTTCTGAGAATCGATATTAGCTCCGGTGGATGATACAAATGTAATGTAACAAACCATTTTGTGTAAATGCTCATCATGCACCTCATGTAGCAAAACAAAAATACTAAATTATAAATTAACTGGTGGTAGTCACAGTTTTTTACTACTAAGCAGACAAGTGACAGTTTATCAAGAACAAGTTGCCTGGACAAAGTGAAGTCACTAGAATCTTAAAGATTAAAAACTGCTGTGTGTGTGTGTGTGTGTGTGTGTGTGTGTGTGTGTCGATGGAGTTAAACCAGTCATTGTTCCTATCGGTGAGTGTCCCCAGAGACCTGAGGGAGGGGCATAAATGAGTGCTTTTCACTATTCACCCTTATTTTACCACGCTCCCTGACTCCTGCATGTGTGCGTGTCTTTGAAAACACGTAGTGTTGAGTCTGCAACTGTGTGTGTTTATTAAAGATTACAAAACTGAATATAATGTTTCAGGATAAAAATGAAAAGTAAAAAAACAAACCGTAGGCTACAAAACTAATATAGAGGTGGTATTAAAATTAAAAAGACAAATGGGTAAAATAAAACATTAGCATTCGTGTGTGTGTGTGTGTGTGTGTGTGTGTGTTTGCCTGCTCACTGTTTTTACTACTGGTGGAAGATTTATGTGGAGTCACTGAGTCACTTTGCTCTTTTCTTTCAGTGTGTGTGTGTGTGTGTGTGTGTGTGTGTGTGTGTGTGTGTGGTGCACACAGCCCTGAGGCCAATTAGGCGACAGATAATTAACCTCATTGAACTGGTGTTTTGAATGAAAGTCTTTCTAGGGAGACAGGACAAGAACTGAATGTTGTTGAAATGTCTTCATACAAATACATCTACTGGAATTTATTTTCTGCTAATTCATTATAAGGAACAAATCTGCCAAACCTTTACTGACAAGTTATTCCCCTTATTAACGTTAGGAAAACATCCCCTCGCCCTCGCAGCACTTTGGCTTTGGTTAAAAACATTATTATTGCATCAACATGTAACAGAAACCATGATCGTTTACTAAGGAACATTGTGTAAGGCAGCGACAGGCAGCTCTGCCGTTTCCTCAACTGTAACATTCAAATCAATTAACTTTGTGTTTTTACAACTCTCGCTCTCTCTGTCTCTGTGTCTCTCTGTCTCTGTGTCTCTCTGTCTCTGTGTCTCTGTGTCTCTGTGTCTCTGTGTCTCTCTGTCTCTGTGTCTCTCTGTGTCTCTGTGTCTCTGTGTCTCTCTGTCTCTCTGTCTCTGTGTCTCTCTGTGTCTCTGTGTCTCTGTGTCTCTGTGTCTCTCTGTCTCTGTGTCTCTGTGTCTCTCTGTCTCTCTGTCTCTGTGTCTCTCTGTCTCTCTGTCTCTGTGTCTCTCTGTGTCTCTGTGTCTCTGTGTCTCTCTGTGTCTCTGTGTCTCTCTCTCTCTCTCTCTCTCTCTGTCTCTGTGTCTCTCTCTCTCTCTCTCTCTCTCTCTCTGTCTCTCTCTCTCTCTCTCTCTCTCTCTGTCTCTCTCTCTCTCTCTGTCTCGCTCTCTCTGTCTCTGTGTCTCTCTCTCTCTCTCTCTCTCTCTCTCTCTCTCTGTCTCTGTGTCTCTCTTTCTCTCTCTCTGTCTCGCTCTCTGTGTCTCTGTGTCTCTCTCTCTCTCTGTGTGTGCCTCTCTGTCTCTGTGTCTCTCTGTCTCTGTGTCTCTCTGTGTCTGTCTCTCTGTGTCTCTCTCTTGCTCGCTCTCTGTGTCTCTGTGTCTCTCTGTCTCTGTGTCTCTCTCTCTCTCTCTCTCTCTCTCTCTCTCTCTGTCTCTGTGTCTCTCTTTCTCTCTCTCTGTCTCGCTCTCTGTGTCTCTCTCTCTCTTTGTCGCTCTCTCTCTCTGTGTGTGCCTCTCTGTTTCTGTGTCTCTCTGTGTCTGTCTCTCTGTGTCTCTCTCTTGCTCGCTCTCTGTGTCTCTGTGTCTCTCTGTCTCTGTGTCTCTCTCTCTCTGTGTCTCTGTGTCTCTCTCTCTCTGTGTGTCTCTCTCTCTGTGTGTGTGTCTCTCTCTCTCTGTCTCTGTGTCTCTGTGTCTCTCTCTCTCTGTGTCTCTCTCTCTCTCTCTCTCTGTCTCACTCTCTGTGTCTCTGTCTCTCTCTCTGTGTCTCTGTGTCTCTCTGTGTCTGTCTCTCTGTCTCTCTCTCTGTCTCTCTCTCTCTCTCTCTCTCTCTCTCTCTCTCTCTCTCTGTCGTTCTCTGTGTCTCTCTCTGTCACTCTCTCTCTCTCTCTCTCTCTCTCTGTCGTTCTCTGTGTCTCTCTGTGTCTCTCTCTCTCTCTCTCTCTCTCTCTCTCTGTCGTTCTCTGTGTCTCTCTCTCTCTCTCTCTCTCTCTGTCGCTCTCTGTGTCTCTCTCTCTCTGTGTCTCTCTCTCTGTCTCACTCTCTGTGTCTCTGTGTCTCTCTGTGTCTGTCTCTCTGTCTCTCTCTCTGTCGCTCTCTGTGTCTCTGTCTCTCTCTCTCTCTCTCTCTCTCTCTCGCTCTCTCTCTCTCTCTCTCTCTCTCTCTCTCTCTCTCTCTCTCTCTCTCTCTCTCTCTCTCTCTGTCTCTCTCTCTCTCCTGTGACAGCTGGTCCTTCACTTTCCCGCCAACAGACCAGCTGTCCATACAAACTAGAGGTGTGTGTGTGTGTGTGTGTGTGTGTGTGTGTGTGTGTGTGTGTTTGACACAACAGGCAGCTTTTTTCTGTCAGTTTCAATGTCTGTATCTATTTCACACACACACTTCACAGACAGGAAGCAACATGACACTCACATTATAACTCTCCTCTTGTGCTGCAGTACTTAAGCGTAATTGCACATCGAATACACAGTGGTACAGTAGTACTAACAAACCCCATCATATCTGTGCAGTGAGGCAGACCAGACTATGTGAGGGACCATTTAATAAGAAGCCTGGAGTTAGAACACTTGCTTTTTGAATTTCACCTAAAGGTTCTGACTTTGGCTTGGTTGCCTATTTTGGTGTGAATGGTTTGTCAAAAAGTGAAAAATTATGTTCTCAATGTGTTTCTGTGTGGACTGTTTCCTATAATTATTGGTTCATTTAAGGCCAATTCATACTTTCCTTTATGCCTCTGGAAATAAATGTTATATACTTTGTATGTTTGAAGGTAACAAGCATGTGGTTGACTTTGCAATTGCATAATTGCAACTGATATAAATATGGACGCACGTTTACAAATGTAAACAGAAATGTCCTAAATGTGTATAGAAACCCTACACTGCAAATGTGCGTTAATGTGATGCATCAGTAGCTGCTCATGAGGTGGGACACAGAGGAGGCTGTAGAGAATGTTACAGTACATCACTAACTGTTGAAGGACGTGGGCACTCGCTTCATACCTGCATCAAACTTGAGGGGGATAAAGATAATTAAAGATAATGTGGCATTTCTATCACAAAGACACCGTTGTTGGTCATGATGTTATTGCACTTTTTAAAGTGTGTGTCCAGGGTGGGTGCTGCCAGCTGTAGTACTTCTACTCACAATAAAGCATGTTGTCTTCTTGATATTTGCCTGAAATCAGTTTCCTGCAGAACTTTCTTCAGTGAACTGATTTTTCTTCGGTCAGCTGAATTTTCTGTATGAAAAGAAACGGAAATAACACAACAAAAGTCATCTACTGATGCAGATCAGTCGAAACCAATTATAAGTTTGAAAATGCAAATCCTAAAAAATAAGAGGGCACCATAAATGTTACTGTGGTACTGCTTCATTCTTTAAGTGGCATAATTTAAAAAAAAAACCTGATGTGTAAAGTTGATTTCTAAATTTTCCACCATGTACCATCTACATAGAGAAACACACAGATACAGTCAACAGTAAACCACATCCAGAATTCGGGCTGTACTCTCTAACTGACGGCAGCTGTGTTCGTTAACCCCTTGTCGCTCAACTATTACCACACAGCTAACCACACACACACACACACACACACACACACACACACACACAGACTGAGCCTTGTAACACTCGTGTGCTGTGCTGTGCCTTGTTAACTGCTCTGATTATCAACATGAGGCAATGGATGTCGCAGCTCGCTTGCTAATCAACACCATGAGGCAACACGCGAGCATGCGGACACGCATGCATACACATACACACACACACACACACACACACACACACACACACAGCACATAGGGACAAAGTGTACAAGGTGGTGTGTGTGTGTGTGTGTGTGTGTGGTGTGTTTTTATGTCTGCAGTGTTTTTATGACTGCTCCTGAAACACACACACACACACACAAGGGCTAAAAAAAGTGAGTTTGTGTACATGTTGTTGCTGCTGTCACCAGATGCCGATAGTCCAGGGTTACATCTAAAACGAGACCAACATTTTAAAAAAACCGTTTAAAGTAATTAGTCGACCCCAACACAAACAGATGCAGCTGATCAGACAGATGTTGTGTTAGTAGTAAAATCAGTGAATTAAGTATCTGAGCTCCATTAAAGGCAGCTACTAAACAAAATGCTCTGTCAGACAGACTCTATCAAGCCTTCTGGCTGCTTCTTTAAGCAGCCACTATCCAGAACCCACAGATACACTGTTTTCTATGCTCTGTTATCACTATGGTGAATGTAGGGAGAACACGGGGATCAAACATCTTTCTCTAAAGTGTCTTGTATTATCTGTGTCTCTGTTTTACTCAGTCTTGTACATAACAATATTATGTCTATTAATTTTAAAGTGCTTCTCTGAATGTTGTTAAAGGAGTCTATTATCCCACATAAGACATATAAAAATATATCGTTATAGTATCATAGTGTGATAATAATGTCACATACTGTAAACTACAGTAATGAGCTTTGTACCTGTTTAGTCAAAGTCCATCCTGACAGGAGGCACAATTATCACACTGTTGTTGTGTCATTGCCATTGGTATTTTCCACAGCGTCAGCAATACATCACAGGAGCTAAATGAATGTGGAAATAAATCAGCTCATGAGTTGTGTCTTCATATACAAGATGTAGAGCCATATAAAAATATTTTCACAGTGAAAAAGGAGCCATTGTGGAGATCGATAGAGATAACAGACCAAAGTGAAAATGCTGCTGTGAGAAATCAATCATCATTCACATAAGAGTTCTGTGCTTTTTATTTTTCTTTGGTTCGTTGATTCTTGGGAGAATTTTTCTTTTAGTTCCTCTGACACATCTTCTGAACACACTGACCATCCAGGGGCTGCAGGTAAACACCCTCCCTGAGACACTGGATCTCCTCCTCTGCTTTTCATTTTCCACAATCAAGACGTTTTTTACATGAACAACAAAACACTGCGCTGCACTTGTTGTTGTGGCTAAATGAGGTCGGTGGAGGCCTGATGTAGAAAACAAACCAGGAACAACAGTTCAGTGGACCGTCATGTTAACACTGTGGGTTTGTATTGTACAGAAAAGAGGACAGGAATTCCAACGGGAATCAGTGTTTGTTATGGTAATGACTCAGTTAGACATGGCTGGATGGCTGCATCCATAAACAGGCATGTGGCTCATTATAGTCTGTACTGTGAATATATTTTAGTTTATTGAGCTTCCTCACTGTCAGCAAATATATTTAAGAGATACAAATGTTTTTGTTAAGGGTTACACTGTGTCTAACGTCTTTGATTTTGTGTCCGGGTGATGTGTTTCTCCTGCTTCACACTCTCTGTGAATTAAGGACTTGACGTGCAACTTCTGATCATTTTAAAGAAAATTGTCAACTCATACCAGAGGTCCAGGATTGCATCAAGGAATCCTGAAACATCACGTCCGGTTCACCACACGAAGCACAAAAAATGACAAACACACCTGTAGCTGACAGAGAAGAACATACACACACAATACTTACATCTCCCTCTGCACCAGACTGTACAAGGACAAAATGTAATTTAATGTAAGACATGAGATTGTAATTGTTTCTGCCACTAATTTAACAATTTAAATATGAGCTGTTAGCTGGAATCTCAGTCACCACTTCTAAAAGCTACTTTTTAATATCTGTGGTACTTCAGTGATTCTATAATCATCTGTTTTAACTTTAAGGATTTGTTCATACATGTACTGAAAACCTTGTGAACATCTAGTGTGAAAAAGGCTTTTTTTTTTTTAGCCTCTAGTTGTTGGTGTAAGAAGAATATTTAGACATGGTGCTTAAAGCCACAGCTGATTGAAAGACCAATGAGGCCAGATTAAAAAATATAAAAGGGGGACTTTTAACCCCTCTGACCTCATGTTTTAGTGGTTCATAGTCAACATTCCGACCAGTGAAGTCAGTTTTTCTAGACGAGAATGTACCAGCACCTGGACAACGCGTTGGGTTGCATAATCCGAGAGGTAGGGTCTGATCTTTCAGATGGCGTAGAGGGCAAATCTGCCTGCTCCACAGGCTGAGGAGATGTGGTCTGTGAAGCTCATTTGATCAATGATAATGACCCCGAGACATAATGGGGACAATCACTTCAGATCTAATGTTGATGTCGATGTTGTGATGGGTTGAACTGAACCATGCGGCCCACCAGTAGAGAGAGTTAGAAGCATGCACCTGCCAGGATACCGTGAAGGTTCGTACCGATAAGTAAGACTGAAGCCAGGCTAGAGGATCTGATGGTTCACGGTGTCAAAGGCTGCAGATACTTCAAGTAGGATTAAGACAGAAGACTGATTAAGATTCCACGGCTGTCAGGAGGACTGTCAGCAGTGCCATTTCTGTGGAGTGACCACTCTTGAAGACAGACTGGTTGACATCAAGGAGGTTGTTCTTGGAAAGAAGGTCTGAGAGTTGATTGAAGACTGCTCGTTCCATGGTCTTTGCCAGAAATGGAAGAAGAGAGTGTCCTGTATCTCTCCACATGGGAGGGGTCAAGAGAAGGCTTCTTGAGCAGTGGGGTAATCTGGGTCTGCTTGAATGAGGTCAGAAAAGGGCCAGTTGTGAGAGATGTGTTCATGATTTGTGCAATAGCTGGCATTAGTGTGGGTGCAACTGCTTGAAGGGACTGGATCTAGAGAGCAGGTGGAAGGGTTAGAGAGGAGGAGGGCGGATACGTCGTCCTCAGTCAGACTTGATAATGAGGAGAGCGATGCAGTGTTGATGCAGCATGAACCACACTGTACATTATCTGTTCCTTAAAATCAAAATGAAATATTTTACATTTTATAAAATGTGCTGCGTCACAGCTACTGTAGAAGGTCACCAGTTGGATTCACCTGCCGGCTGCAGCCTTTCTGTGTGGTGCTTACATGTTCTCCCCGTGCTTGTGTGGGTTTCCTCCAGTTTCCTCCCACAGTCCAAACACATGCTTGTTAGGTTCTAAACTGCCCGTAGGTGTGAATGTGAGCGTGAATGGTTGTCTGTCTGTGTATGTCTCTCTGTGTTGGTCCTGAGACAGACCTGTCCAAGGTGGACCCTGCCTCTCACCCAATGACAGCTGGGATAGACTCCAGTGGTTAACATGATGGATAGATGGTTGTTATTTTAGGTTTAAATTTCCATGTTCTCCAATCAAATGCTGACCTCACATTCAGAGCATAGAGGGTCTTTTTATTTCACAGCAGATCACAGAAACAGTGCTACCTGTGTGTAACACTGGTGGATGGGATTGAAAGTTTGTTACTGTTGTATGAGTATATGTCCTTACTAATTTGTGATGTTTCCAAAAGCTGTAATTTCACTGAAGTTGAAACTTTTGGCCTTTTTTAGTTTCAGTAATAGCAACATGTTTGTTGTTTCTGCTTCTGACCTTAAGCTTTCATTTGACATTATTAACACAAAGAGGAAGATCTGATTCCCCCTCCTGTCTCTCTGTCTGATGATGCAGACTTTATGATAATAACAAAAACTCAGACCCTGTTAAAATAACATGGCAGCAGCTGTTGATGAGACTGGTCCCATTTAGCACCAAACACACTCAGACCCACTGAGGGTGTGTGTGTGTGTGTGTGTGTGTGTGTGTCTGGCATTTGTCCCCACAGACATTTGGGGGTCTGCACAGCACCCTCAGCATGTTCTCACAGTAATGTACATTTGTATGTACATTTGCAGCTGTTTCCTACACATTTATCAGCCCATCATTGTTTGTGTATCAACTGTTGAATCTTCCTTTTAAACTGCACAGGATAAACCTGTATTTGCACTTTGCACAAATTTAACGTGGCTTTAGTGTCGGTGAAAATGTTTATTAGAAAGTCATGGCTGAGGCTAATGTCTTATTAAAACCACTTTATAGAAGCAGTGTGACACTTACATGCTGCATCTCCATTCAGCAATGGCGTCGTGTGCCCAGATGGTGAGAACAGTCTTTTATCATCGTTTAGTGCAGGTGGTGACTGACGGATACGTTTTCTCTGCAGGGCCCACTGTACCTGTGCACTATCACTCAGCTGCTGCTCACACCAGCTCTAATTTATACTCGCTGCCCTTTTGCCCTTTTCATTTCCTGTATATGCTAACCTGCAACCAGAACACCAAGGAAGCCACTTGGGAGGTCGTGGGGCTCAGACATTATACTGAGTGTTAATTAGCATCTTGAAATAAATCCTGGCTGTTCACAATTATCACTCACTCATCAAGACTCGCTGCAGCAGTTTGGTTTAGAAATTAGCATTTTTATTTTAATGCTTTAATCATCTCCAGGTCATCTTTTAATCCTGCCACTTTATTGACAGCTACACTGTGCAAATCAGTTAGTGTAGTTTTCAGGTAGAATTATTGTAAAATAATCACAATCACTGTAAAGTACAACACTTTACTTATTCTTTATTTAGCTTATTGCCTGGATAAAGAACACACTCAAACCTTTTGTTTCAACAGAACGTTTGGAGAACTTCAGCTTTAGTATCCGTGCAGATAAAGATGTTTGTGTATTAATACAAAGCACCTGGTGTAGATTAACTTGGTTCTGCTGCGGTAATGTGAGAAGTCCAAGGCTGTTGAAATGAACCATGTGTTGAACAAGCTGTGAGCTTCAAAACCACTGACAACGTGGAACTTTTATTGTTGTCACAGGATAAAGAGGATTCTGCAGATTCTCTGTGCGCCTGTTTTTAAGGCGATTTCCAGGCGATGTGATAAAATAATGTATGGATTATCTTCCCGCGGATTTAATGAAAGGAAGTCTTTATTACCCAGATGCCCGGGGCCTCCTGGTCATTCTGCCGTTGCATCATAGTGAGCAGCTGGCACCAAATGGCCTGTGTGTGTCTGTGTGACACGTTGCCAGATTCCAGGAAACAGGAAACTGACTGGCGGGAAAATTACAGCAGCGGGGGGTCCAGTCTTTTGTCAAAACCTAATCCATAGGACGCTCCTAACACCCGCCACCACCCTCCCCCTCAAAAACACACTTTCTTTATTTGGTCACCGTATTTTTCCAGGAAGCCAGGTCGGCTGCTGCTTCCCCCTCGTGAGGGAACTCAAGAGGAAAAGTTGGGATTGGTTGAAAGGGGGAGAAAGACAGCGTGAATGAGTGGAGAGAGGCGTGTGTGTGTGTGTGTGTGTGTGTGTGTGTGTGTGTGTGTGTGTGTGTGTGGAGGGTGGGGGTTGAGTCCAGTTAGTCAAATGAAGGATTTAAGGAGCCTCTCGGCCCGGTGAAGGATCAGAGGGAGAGAAAAGGAGCATGGCTGTAGAGTACCGCAAGCTGCCGCATGCATGGCTCAAATTCTTTCACCTTTTCTTTGGTCCAGTCGAATCAAAAGCATGTAACCAAAAACCTGCTTCAAATTTAGTCCCTGCAATCGACGTAAGCAGTCACCTGGGTCTAGAAAACAAACGTGAGAATTAAAGTTTGCTTTCACTTCCTGGGTCAGAACAAAGTGAACTCAACGGAAATCCCAAAAGAGCCCCTTTAACAGAACTGAGGTGGGTGTTTTTTCACTGGTCATTCACCCAATCTGTTGTTGGGAAAATGCAGAAATCATATCAGCAGGTAAATCCGGAAAGATGGGGCACGTGTGTCTAAGAAAAGTGAGGAGTGATTATAATTTGCACAGAGGAGAGAGAAAACTGAGAAGAGACTCAATTAGAAGAGCAATTAGAGGAGAGGAAGCTGACTTGATGGAACGAGGCCAAAGTCAAAGTGAAATATCCTCCTTCTGCAGTTTGTTCTGACACGATTGTTTGTGCAACCTCTCTGGCGTCGGGTCCGTGCACAGTGATTTATCCACCTCTGTATAACAGTCACCCACAGCCCGGGGTTGCCATTCATCTCTGAGCTCAACGGCTTGTTCGTTCCTCAACTGTAGTCGCCATTAATCTCTACAACATTTCACCTTAATCAGCCCGTTAAAACAGTTTCGCTCCTATCAGGGCTGGAAATATTTCCTGGCACCTTAAGAACGACTCATAAATCAGCTGTTTAAAAGAGAGGCTGTAGTCCTGTGTGCTTTATTGGCACTGACAGGGAACTATTAGTGTTACAAAAGGCACATCCTTAAATCAACAGCGCGTCATGTGGTTTTTCCTGACCACATACTAATATGATCTTTTTAGAGTCAGTCTCTTCTTCACCTGTTTGTCAATTATCATCGGAGGTTTCCAAGTAGCTTTATTAATATTACTGCTATCAGTACTAAAACTGTATATAGCAGTGCAACTAAAAATAACCCTGTCTCCACTAGGACTAAACTGCAAAACTAATTATGTTTTTCCAAGGAACTTAATTTCACCCACATTACATTTCCTGTGAACATCATGAGAGTGTGTTGACATGTAACATAAACGGACTAATACTAAACATATCAATAAAATGTTACCAGACAACCTATTTTTGTCGGTGTTTCACTCACAGCCGTGCTGCAGCAAACCGATAAGCGGGTCACGTTTGGAGCCGACGTCCGTTCTTTAGCCTACGCACAGCCTGTTAGCAGCTGTTGGAAACTAAATCCTCTACAGTATCTTAAGGTAATTTGTGGTTTGCTGCACGGGTTGTACTTTCTTCCTTTCACATTCATAGTGCCGCATTTGGCTGTTAATGTGAGGTTCAACGAGACATTCAAATATTTTATCACACACTTCAAACCCGACATAACGTAGAAAGGTTTGCAAAATTGTTGCGTTTGAAAAATTGCAACAATTGTCCGAGAGCGTGTGCCAGTTTCAGTGTTCGAACGATGTGGGTGTAGGCGATTTGAGAGACTGTATTCAGGAAGGCAGAAGAGGGGCAGCACAGCACCACCATGACAAACAAGCATAACACATTACAACTATAGACTGTGGCTTTGCAAACAGGCCACTTGACGGCCATTCATATCCACCATGAAATGGTAATGACTTTAAAGAGGCAACATTCATGACAATGGGCAGGCAGGGGGGAGGGATGAGGATGAATATTAAAATCATGAATAGTTTTTATGAAGAAAGTAAGCGGCTCATTGGCTTCACGTGGAACTGCAGCGTTATGTGAAAGAAGAGAAGCTCAGAATAATATGGTGACCAACAGCAACTAGCATCACATGCATTTGTGGAAACAAAATCACCCACTGATAACCAACAAACATTTCTCTGGGAGCTGCTCACAGTTGGGTCTGTGGATTGTGATGAGACTTTTGCGAGCTGCAAAATGGTCTTACGTTGTGTGTTGATGCATTTCTAAGCTCGGAAGCTCGCCACGAACCCAACAAAGATCACCTTTTGGTGGGGACATGGATGCAAAACCTCACTTTACTTTATGTTATCAGCTGTGGCTTAACCAGCTGGATGTTTAAGGTTTGTAGCCATCAGCAATGGAAAACCACAAATTAGATGTAATGTAGTACAAGGATCACAACCTGACATCTATTCTTCATAGTTGTGTCATTTCTGTGCAGTGCAGTGGTAACTCTATCTGGAATAATTGTATGCAGTGCAGTGTAGCACGACCTTGGGAATCTCAGCGCCAACTCTCGTCCTTGATTAAGCCAAAAAGGACAGTTAGCTCAGGTTCCGTGTGCTGGTAATGTCCATACTGCTTCACTGTAGGGATATGGGAACATATGGAGACGCTTCTGGACAATGGAGCTCTTGTCATGCTGGCCTTAACAAAGAGGCCAAGACAGGCTCAGACAGGGGGCCGACAACCATGCTGGGATGTGTGTGTGTGTGTGTGTGAGAGAGAGATACAGAGATTTTATGTTCTGTGTTGGTTTTACACAATATATAGATAAGTCCTGAGAAATTATCTATATATTTACAGTCTGTTCCAGGTTTGGTAAAATTGGATTTATGTTTTCATTTCCCTTCAGCATATTGAACAAAATGACCACAAAGTGATTAATTCTTCTCTTCTGTATATAAATTTGAAGGAGAACAGTTGCACTGTATCACACATTTGTCTGACACATTTGTCTCTGTTGTCAGCGAACTGTAAATCATAAAACTCAGCCACCACGTTGTCGCTGTGTTGTACCAGCTTCTATAAACCTGCCCCTCCCTTGTCTCCACCCCAACCACCACTAACTGCCAGTCAAGTTTGCCTTCAGCCATGATATGACACTGATGTTAGTCCCCACATATCTGATTAAAGCTCATCAGAAATCTGTTTTAAATGTCTTTATATCAAAGCTGACAAGTGCATTTGTGACCCATTTTTAACTTTAATGTTTGTTACTCTTGTTCATTCGAGGCATTCTCTAGAAAATGTGCCAGAAATGAAAGCATTTTTCAGAGCTTTACTAGGGGGAACTTACCCAAAGAACACACACAAAGAAATGTCCTGTAGGGCCGTGGTACCATAATGATTAAAGAAGCTTGTGGCCACCAGAAGGACGCTAATTCAGTCCCTCAGACCTGAAGTAAAAAAGCAGCTCCCTCATCAACACTGCTGTGGTGCCTTTGAGCAAAGCTCCTGATGCCAACTGGCCCATGTGGAGCTGCTCAGGTCAAACTGTCCACATGAAAGTGTGCATTTGTTTGAGTGTTGATCAGGGTGTTATTGCAAAAAAGAGGAGGAAAGAAACCAAAATTCAGTGCATGTCACCATCCTCACATTGCAAACTGAGTCTGTAACTATAATGAGTGTCACAACAAAAACAACGCAGAATTTGACTGTGTCACATTCTTTATCTTGTTTTCCTATTCCTGCATATACACCACACAGCATTCCACCTACAGATATGAGTGGATAGTCTGCACACATACACTCCAGCCCACTCTCCCACACACAGACA
Organism: Channa maculata; assembly: GCA_020496755.1. Taxonomy (NCBI): domain Eukaryota; kingdom Metazoa; phylum Chordata; class Actinopteri; order Anabantiformes; family Channidae; genus Channa; species Channa maculata. The sequence continues at coordinate 26,675,924 of CM035606.1, read as the reverse complement.
CACACCACACGGCCGCAGACAGTTATGCTGGTTATGTAAGAATAGATTCAGTTGGTGTGTCGCTCAAAAGACCAGAGGGACAAAAACGCAAAGGGATACATGCATGGATGGATGGGCGGATGGATGGATGGATGGATGGATGGATGGGCGGATGGATGGATAGATGGATGGATAGATGGATGGATAGATGGATGGATAGATGGATGCAAGAACACACAGGGAGGAAAAGAGAGTCAAGAAGTGAAAACATGGAAAGAAAAGAGACATAACGACAGTCTGTCTGTTACTAAACCAACCAACCACAGGGAGGAAACCGCACTGGATTACAGTTATTTAACACTGAACACACACACAAACACACCACAGCAACGTATCAGAAAGGCGTTGTGATAAGAAATGTCTGTTGTGTACTTTACAGTTTGTTTTGCAGCCTCTTTACAATGAACTGTCACTCAGTTCTTAACAGCCACAAACAATCCAAACATCACTGGCTTCACTTGTCTTTTCTCTTAGATTACATCTAAAAAACATTTATGTGAGAAAGCAACACACATCTACAGTGGCATATTTAGATGTATTTTACAAAGATTTTCCATTCGTACAGGCCAGAAGCTGAGCGTCAGCAAACAGCGGCTTTAGTTATTCACTTAGTCGTCTATAGGTTTTTGTGTCAAACGACTGAATAGGCATGAAATAATGCTTCGGGCTTTCTGCAGAAGGTGGCACAAATCCAACATCAAGTCCTCCAGATTCAACCCCCCTAAAGCTAATTTGTTCTTACCCACTCAGACAGCCCAGTGAATCATAGCCGTGTGTAGGTGAAGCTTAGGTTATGGGTAGGCACTAAATAAATACAGCAGTTTGCCTTAAAAATCAGTATGTCATGAACATCATGTCGCATCCCAGATGACTGGTTGAAACAATAACAAAAGCAGCTGTTTCTGTTGGTCGTTTTTAGCAGGCAGCAGCTTACTCTGACATATTTCACAGTAGGACCAGTTAGCATGAGCTCCTTGTTGGTGTCTGGCTCATTCATTGGAGGAAACCTTGACTCAACCACTTTCTCTGTGTTTACAGTTTTACTATCACGTTTTCATCCTATTAATTTAAAATCAACCATCAGATTCAGGTTTGGATGCAGAAGGCCCCGCCCGGCCACAAAGGGCCTCCCTGGTGCTGGTCCCGAGCCTGGATAAACTGAAAGGCTTGCGGCAGGAAGGGCCTCCTGCGTAGGAGCACAACCCCTGAAGTGAATTTGACACTTTTGACCCTTTAAAAGACACATTTTCGTCCCAACTTCAGTAGCCTGTAAGAAGTGCCAGTACTCCAAAGAGTAGCATTGCTGTGTACTTGCCTACAAGCAATGCTAATGTGTCAAAGAAGGCAGTGGAGGGAGGGATATGACCCATAATTCCAGTTAGTGCAGCTCTGCAATGTTACAGCACAGTTTTATTTCCTTCTCTGCAGGGCTCTGTGTCTCGCCCAATGCAAGGGCACCATTTCACATTAGCGTTCGCCACTTGTCAGCCGAGCTGAGGTGTGAGGCGCAGCAGCAGTTGGTGGAGCATTGGAGCTATTTCTTTGATGTCAGTTGCACGTGTCCCTGCCCCAAGTGGACAGGAAAAAAGCAAGAATGGCCACAAAAACAACTTTACTTACACTGGACTATGGCTTAATGCTGCCAAACTCTTTGTATCTATAAAAGAAAATGCATGTTTAGACTGGAATTAGACGTCTGTCAGCGCCGACCTCTGTAAAAACCCAGTTTAGAAGCACAATCGTGAAGCCAAATTGGAAATGCGCTGTGGATCCGTTCAAACAAGCAGCAATCTTTGTTTTGTCCTATGAAGTTTGAGTGGTTTACTGCAGAGTGGACACTTGATACGCTGTCATCTTTTATCCATCTTTATTGACCTAAATTTGCATTTCAGCACAACAACAAGAAGGATAAATATGTGACTGCTGATGGGGTAGCTGGACTCCCACTGACCAGCATGTCTGGACTTGTCCTTATCTTCCACCAATGTGGGGCCATAAATAAAAAATCGAAGTAGAAAGATAAATTATAATTAATTTAGAAGCCTGAGAGATGAAACTTTTTGGTTTGAATACATCATATGTAGCAACAAAAAAAAAATTTTTTTTAAGATAACACTAACAATGGGCTTCAGAACAACAGTCAGTCTCCTTTGCCTTATCACGTTGTTGTTGGAGTTTTTTCAGAGACCAAAAGAACAAAAGTTTTACCTTCAAGGCTTCTCTGGCTTAGTGAGCGTGGGGGACCACTTTGCCTAGATCTCTATTCTAACAAGTTCACGCTCCATTTACACCTGTGGGCATTTTGGAGTCCAATCAACATGACTGTGGATACCGGGAGGACACCAGACGGCACATAACAGATACCTGAAGACTCGTCTGGGTAACAGAATAACACAGACAAGTTTTAAACACATTTATCCATAAGTTACGGTGAAAATAAATTAGTGTATAATATGTGTTTTAATGCTAAGATGGGCAACTATAAATGGGAATGCAGGAATTAGACTTCATCATCAGGTCGACACCAAATGAAACATTACTATCATCACTATGTCTGGAGAAAAAGTAAATGAATTCTGGAAACGTTCATTGCGTTCAGCAACTGAAATTACTTTGTATGACTTGTATTTCTAAACTGAAAGTCCTGTTCAGGCGAAATCCACACTAGAAAACAACATTCAAATGGACGATGACACAGACGATGAAGACGATGTCATGGTAAAAGTTATTTAGAAAGGTTTTAGTTATGGTTTTTTATTGAAAAATAAAACTGTGTTTAACCATATGTTTATTCAGCGTGTTTGCTATTTGCAACACTTGTCATTGTCTCCTTTAGCTGAATCGAGCCTAAAGAACGTGAGGGGACGGCCTGCTGGAAGACAGAAGAATGCGTCGTTAAGGATTTGGTAATGAATGGGTAGAAAGTTAGCTTCATTCAGTGCCCCCCTCTTCTTTCTCTGTCCTCCCTGCCCCCCAGCACACCGTTACAATGCAGGACCCCCACCCCCAACACACACATACACACAAACACACACAACACTCCCTGCCCCCTGACGAACACAGGCAGGGGGTGGGTGTGTACGGGTGGGTTTCCCCAACTATTTAAGCAGATTCCAGCAGATGGTTGGGGAACTTTCCTGCTGCAGTCACGTTACTTTTTCTCTCAAACCCCTGTCTGTCCTACAACGGACCCGACTCCTGCTGCTTCCCCCCCCCACAAATATCTTGGAATTTCTGGAGCAAGTCGTGTCTGTCCCTGACCAGCCACACCATCTCTCACGGGGCCAAACCGGGCAAATCTGTTCCCTGTTGTCTCTGTTCCCGCAGACCAGACTTGGTCCCTGTTCCTTCCTTCTCTTTGGACCCTGAAGCTTTTCGTCCTCCCCAGCCTTTTTCCACTGTGGGATCAGACATTCAGCTCCTTTACTCAGCGAGGACGTTGGAGCAGACCATGCCCTCCGACTTTCTAACGCCTTTCCTGGAACTAGACGAGGAGTTCTGCAAGGTGAGAGCAACCAATGACTATTTAAACCCTTTACAATTATTTATTTTGTGTCTCCTGTGTGATTATTAGCTGAAACTTTAATTGAAGGCCAGAAAAGAGTATGAAAGAGAACAGTACCAACAATATATATGATGTGGAAAAAGAGAATGCATTGCTAAAACCTTTAAATTTTAAAAAAGTGACTAATTTGTAGATATGTAGGTATGTGCCTCAAATTTATAGGTTCAGAGGTCAGTTTGTCAGTTTGTTGAGTCAAAGAATGTTTATGTTTCACATTTAGATTCATTATTGAAGTCTAAACGTCTTAAATGTTTTATGAAATAGCTGAATGTGTTTTTGCTGATGCTTTAACAAATATTTTGTGTTTGAATTTGTCTTTTTTTACTGCTTTCAATTCAGTAATAAAACCCAGAATATACTTTTTTCCAAAACTCAGCACATTGTAATGTAAAAGCTTATTGATGAATCCATGATTACACTCCTCTGTTGCTTTGTCTGCAGCCCTAAAATCTCCTTTCGGCTCGTCTTGGCCCTGCCAGTCTCGCTCCAGCGCTCCAGGAATGCAGAGAGCTCACATCTAATTCTTCTTCTCTCTCTGTTTGTGTGACAGAATTTCCGCAGCCTGGAGGTGACAGATGGCTTGTGTACCGGCTCACAGCAGCAACGGCAGGAGCACAGTCAAAGAGTCCTGGGTTTCCAGCGACGCCATTCTCTCTGCCCCGTGACCCTCCCCAACTCCAAGTTCAACAGTAGCAGCACTGAGGTGATGGAGTCAGCCTACTGGGGGCTCAACATGGCCTCCAACCAGCAGTGGAGCAGGGAGGGTCAGCTCCCCCGCTCGTCGCTCAGCCACATCCCTTTCAGAGTCGACCGCTCGGTCAGCATGATCGAGGGCAATGTCTGCGGCGTGGAAGGCCGAGACGACAAAATGGCTAAAGTGTCCCCATCCACGCTGCTCCCTCCACCGGGGTTTGGCATCAGCAACACCGCTCTGTCCCCCACTGCTTCCTCCTCGGCCTCCAGACCCCCGGCCCCCTCCCCTCACATCTCCACCCGGTACAAAACAGAACTCTGCCGTACCTACGAGGAAAGCGGGGCTTGCAAGTACGGCGCCAAGTGCCAGTTTGCCCACGGCTTAGACGAGCTGAGAGGGCTGAGCAGGCACCCCAAGTACAAGACTGAGCCTTGCCGCACTTTCCACACAATAGGCTTCTGTCCGTACGGCGCCCGCTGCCACTTCATCCACAACGCTGACGAGCTGAATGCTGGCAACGCCGCCGTACCGCCGCAGAAACCGAAGATGAGGCCTCCTCTGCTGCGTCACAGCCTTAGCTTCGCGGGCTTCTCCTCTTCTCCACAGACTTTCCAAGCAGTTGAGCAGTCGCAGCCATCCTCCGTGCTCTTCACCCGGGCTTCCTCTGTGTCTCCTCCTCCGTCCTCCATAGGCAGCCCAGAGCTTCTGTCACCTCTCTTCCCTGACCCAGGGGCACTGAAGCATTGCTCTTACCCTTTCTCTGGCATCACCGACCTGGCAGGCGACAGCGGTGATTCAGGTCTACGCTTCTATGCTGTGACCGATTCCATTAATGCCAAGTGTCCCACCTCAGGTTTCACCCCCAAAAACTCAAACCTCTCCTACAGCCTCCCCCAGCAGCTGCCAGGCGGCCTCAGCAGCCTCCCCGGCCTTCAGCGCTGTGCGTCGGCTGACTCCCTCTCCGAGGAAGGCTACACCTCCTCCTGCTCAATCAGCTCTTCCTCCAGCGGCACAGAGTCCCCAAGCTTTGAGGGCCGACGGCTGCCCATCTTTAGCCGCCTGTCTGTTTCAGACGAGTAGGGAAGGGTTTTACTGAAGGGCTGAATTTAGTAAGGAACCGACTGTCTAATTGTTTTAACTTGATGGATATATATTTTTTTGGTGTGTATAATCCAAAAACAAGAGCAGTTGTCTGCACAATGTAGAGACTAAATAAAGGAAACTCTAAGCAAGTTAACGAGATTAAAACATCAGGCTTTAAGTTCCTCCCTTAATGCAGCCGAGTAAACGTACCTAACTTTGTGCATATTGCATTTCTCATCCCGGCAGTTGTAATGCTGCTCAGTGTTCGTCCAGTTTTAGCCGACCTCCTGTTTTGTTTTATTGTTATTTGTATGCCGTTGTTACTGCTGTATACTGTTGTATACCCATTTTTAGAGAATCCTTGGAGGGTACTTCACTTAGCTCAGCGTTCATCCTTATGCTGCCCCTCATCATGACGAAATTCAGTGTGAGAATTTCCTGTGCCCTGATTTAAGAAGGATTTTAATATTAGTGCTGTTTACCGTATGTATGACTGCTGTGTTACTGATTTTTTTAATATAGCAATGAAGTTTTTTACAGATCTTATTTCGGTTTCAGTGATGGCAGCCTGCAGAATGTCTCCAGTCCTTTTTAGGGTTTTTAAACCGGGAGAAACTATTAGTAAGAGGGCTACATAACTGTATGCTGATTAAATGTTGTGGCCACTTGAATGTACGTCATCTTAACTGGCTGGTATCATCCGGCTAATCTGCCTTAGCAACAAAAAAGCACAAGTGTAGGCAACCCACTGACTCTAGTTACCAAAGTTGTTGTTAGAACTCCCCTAACCTACTAGTACTGTTAACACCTAGCCTAGCCTTTAGCCATGACCGCTAATTTACAGTGTTATCATTTCTGTTGTTGTTGTGGAACACGTTTAAAGACTTATTTATTGCTTTCGGTAGGATTTCGTCATTTGTTTTGTGGTTATGTTTATGCATTTTTTTTTAAATGCCAGAGAAATTATGCTTTACTTATGCATTCATGTTGTCTGTCTGCTTGGTTTCCACTTTCCAGTAGCTTTAAGAAGGCTCGCGGAGAGGAGAGGAAAGGAGGAAGAAAGACATTTTGGCATTCCACATGTATGTTGCCTTATTGGCTGATAGGCCTGGCAGAAACCAAGGTTCACCGAGCGGAGCTTTCACATCAGACGCTGCTCGATCCGTGAGTCTTCTCTCCTCTCCGCAAAGCTTCACGCCTCTGACTGTAATAAGCATTTCCCAGATTTGTACTACTGTTACTTAAATACCAAGCAACACGGACCAGACGTGGGGGTGGGAGCGGGGGGATGTGAGAAATAGTTTGGGAGCCACACGACCACCAAAAGAAGGATAATGTGTGTTTCATTGTCAGACTGCTGTGGTCTATGTGTGAGGAAGTCCCACCTGTGTGATGTAAACGCACAGGTGAAAAGGTGACCTTTGTTTATAGGAGATTTGTATCTATCAGAGTTGCCTTGATGACAATGTGTATGTCGGTCGACCTCTGTTGCACGCTACCCCTTTGAGCGGCAGGTTAAATCAGTGAGTTCCAACAAACTCAGGCAAGATTTGGATTGTTTTTGGCTTGAAATCGACTCAACCTGTTGCTGTAGCTTCTTTTTAGCTCGAGCGGACAGCAGGCCGTTTTTGTAACTTTTGTTAACTTAAAGTCCTATTTATTTTGTTTTTCAAAGCAAATTCTATATTGTGTTGTTTGATTTTTTGTTTTGTTTCACATAATTTAAATGCATTTATTGTTTACATTCCGTGGGTTATGTTGATATCTTAGCTCTTTATCCTAATATATTTGTCCATGTTTATTTCAAAATAAAAGTCTTTGAAAAATAAGAGCTCAGCTGTCTGGAATCTCGTTTGGATGATTGGGTTACAAAGCACACAGGAACTCTGAAGTGATTTAAGCTGTTCTCCTGTGAATTGAAGAAGGGATTACACAGCATGCTACAGCAAAGCAAGCCAACATCTGCCTTTAAGACACTTAAGACATTTAAAACATAGCATCCTCGCATCCCTGTGTTCGTGTTTAATCATTGTCATCGCTCACACTCTCCCCTTCTGCTCACTTTTACATTGCTCTACTTTAACATTGTTACCCAATGATTTTGTAGGATCGTATCTCATGAATCAGTTACATAAGTTGCTTAAAATCTAATAATAGTAATGATAGTTACTTAAAATCGTGTATGTATTACACAAATAGAAGGAAATCTTACAATGTGGACATACACATTGTAAGTGCAACCTAGCAGGTTTGTAAATGCAGTAAAAGCAAGGCGGCCGTGGAGCAGGATGATGGATGTGCACAAATGTTCATTTTTGGTGAAGGGCTCCCACAAGATCGTTCAAGATGCCCCTGTTTCTAGAGTCTTTACGATCAGCTGTGTCTCACTGTGTCACACAAAAGGAACAAAGATTAACTCTTTCTTCTACTTGCATTTAGGGAATCTCCCAGCCCTCCTCTTTGTGTGTGTGTGTTGTGTGGGAAGAGGAGTGGTCCCAGCTCATCTGAACAGACCAATTTAGAATGAGTGACACTGAGGAGAATGTTTGGGCAACAGATGCTCGAACAAAGACTTTCCTGCACACAATGGGACACAGAGATACTTGTGACTGATTTCCATCTATTCACACAAAGTGGAGCAGAAGTTGAGGTCCTCCCCTGTGTGTGCGTGTGTGTGTGTGTGTGTCAACACTACAGTTTAAATTGCTCCATGACAAGAAACATACTTGCATTCAAAAATACTTCTATGCAATGTTGCATTTGATCAAGTTTATTCTTTAACACTAATCTATAAGATAATTTTATAAGATGCTTTATTTAATGACAAATGTAAATAGTAAACTGTAAACAGCTGTCAGATAAAAGTAATGAAGTAAAGTTCTCTGTTTAATGTGTTTATTGTGGTAATAAATGGTTAATAACAATAGTAACAGAGAATTAATTGAGAGAAGTTATATATAAGAATTTATGACTAGTATATTGTAAAATTAATCCAATATTGAAGATTCTGCTGGATCTGCAGTTATTTGTGAGCTCTTTTCAAATTATGTGATTATTAATAAATTACAAAAAAGCTCCAGTCAGTAATATTTTTCCTGGAGAAACTCAAGAAATATGTTCATGTATGTGTAGTCACTTAGTCTCATTTAATACACAGGTGCACAAGGCTGTTAGGAGTGTGTGTGTGTGTGTGTGTGTGTGTGTGTGTGTGTGTGTGTGTGTGTGTGTGTGTGTGTGTGTGTGTGATGGCATTCAACTGGGGGCACATTAAGGATTTCCCTCCAGTGAATGAATATCAGCAGAGTGAAGCAGGAGCAGACTCCCACACCCCCATGGCTACTTACCATTCAATGCCTGTGGTTGTGTGCATGTGTGTGTGTGCACGAAAGTGTATGTGTCTCTAAGGCCTTAAAAAGGCCAAGGGCCATCCCTGTACAGCCCCTCGAACCCTCCCTCCCCTCCTGTTCATGCAAGCCTATTGTGTTTCTGTGCTTTCCCTTCTCAGTTTAACATCTGTATGCTAATGTATCTCAATGGGAAAGAACTGGAAACAGCCTGGGAGAGAGGGTGAGGGGCAGCTTCCCTGTGTGTGTGTGTGTGTGTGTGTGTGTGTGTGTGAGAATGGTGAATCATGTGATTTGGGAGAATTCAGCAGAGGGAAAGGGTTTGTGCTGAAGTTAGAGAGAGAAGTGAAAAAGAAGAATTATTGGTGAACTGGCAGCTTAGGGGGAAACAGGAGTGGGGTGAGGGGGAGTTTAAAGGAGGCTGTGTGTGTGTGTGTGTGTGTGTGTGTGTGTGTGTGTGTGTGTGTGTGTGTTTGTGCACACAAATAAAAGACAGCAGAGTTGTGCTAAAGGTAAGTTGAGCAAAGCTATAACCATTGTCTGAACTAAGCCCCCAGCACAATTTAAAGTATGATTATTTAGCCTCTGCATCAAGACTGATGGTGACTGAACATCATAACGCTGGAATAAGGTTGAGAGAGTTTAAGTCTCCACATAGAAAAACCCGAGGATGAGTCGGATGGTAAATTTACCACTTCTGCACGCTGACACCACTGTGGCTGTAGCCTTCCGTGTACCTGGAGGACAGCTACACACCTGCTAAATTCACAGTGATTGTCCTCACTTAAACCAGTGGTGGCAGTAATGACAATGAGAACACAGGAGAAAGTCACATGACATGTTATCACAGTCTGCATATGGTGGAGGTTGGAGTAGATGGATGTTCGACAGAACTTTCACCACTGTTGAAAACCAATAGTCACTTTTATCTCAAAGATGCTGTTCAGTGGAAACTGGACGCGCTTGTGGTTCTTGATACATTTCACCTGTTGTTAAAAGACTTCACCAGTTCTGACCTGCAGGCCTACAAACTCTGTGGAGCCATGAAGTGATCGTAAAAGTTTCTTTATCTATGTGTTCAGTGATGTATCCAAATTTAACACAAATCATGATCGTCGCCAAATTGTTTTGTGTGAGAGTGACTGATTTGTAACCTTTGTTAACCCTTTGTTTTCCACCTTTTGTTAAAGTTCATCTAAAAATAAGTTTAATCTGTCGGTCACGATATCAGTAACCCAGACATAAACAAAGGAGTTCCCACAGTGGGTGGGGCCCAGGAGCACAGGGTGACACGTCCCTGTTTACTGCTAACTGTGTGGGGATTGCGGTCGTTAGTTGTGTTGTTTCTTGTGTGTTGTTACAGTTTCATTGAACTTCTGTCTGCACTGTGCCACGTTTAGCCCCAGTGGGCCGAGGATCAGTAAAATGTCCTGTGGAGAACCACTTTGTCACATCCGGCACATTCACATCACACGGAGAAGAAGTAGTGTCATGGCAAAAAAATGACAATATCTGGTCTTAGACACCTCACATGTAATCAGTAAAGAAGCTTCGACATCCAGGAAGAGAGAAGAACATCCACAGAGTTTCAAACCTCCATCCTATGCAGTTCCATACTTCATACATCACACATTAGGTTTCTAAGCTTTTGTTGCTGGGCAGAACATTCTTCACTCTCAGGCTACTGCTCCCAGCCCTTTGCAGCTGTGAGCATGAAGTGACTCTGGGTCACTATGTTCTGCTGTTAGACAATAACTGACCTTGGAGCAGTTCTGCAAACACTTCGAGACAAAACATGTATATGAGACAAAGTTTGAACAACATTTCAAAAGTACAAGTTGCCCTTATAACTGGGTAAAATGCTAAGAGTCAAATGTAATCATTTATTCATACTTGATTTTCCATCACAAGTAGTTAGAGACATTCAAAGCTTGAATTATGTCAACTGGACATCTTTCTTCTTGGCTGGAAGCGTTTTGCTACTTATCCAGGCCAAGGAGACAGAAGTCCAGCTGACATGATTCAGCCTTTGGACTGAGAACCAACAGTTGAAGGTTCCCACTGCAGAATCATATGGATCACAACAGTTGCCAGGAAGAATAACCACACAGACTCCTTCTGTAACAGCATACTTACATTAGTCCATTGCATTGGAATTTACTGTCCATCTGCAGCAATCAATGCTCCACAAATACTAAGTGTTTAAGAACTGGCTGCAAACTCTGCAAACATTAATGCTATTAATGTTTTCTTCATCATTATTGAGCTGCCCTCTTTCACTGATAATTAACGTGTGTTAATAAGAACAGGCCCATAACAAGCTGAGCTTTAGCCACATACACAGAGATGCTGCCATCTGGTGGAAGCTTTGATGAATTTTAATGTCCTTTTGTGGTTGATGTGTGTGCGTGTGCAAACAGTATTTCAAATTAAAATTGCACGTTCCTAATCATATGGATCCATTTGTTATGAAAATGAACAACCACGACCAGAACAGACAGCAAGTTTCCACAATGTTTTTTTTTCCTTTAACTTACAAATTTGCAGCTATGTCTCTCCAACAAGGTGGGAAGTCTACCAGCATGCTAGTTTGTTTTTTAAATCAACCTAATTTAATCAGATGAGTGACCTGTAAGTGAAGTTCAATTATGCAACTTGTCATTTTAAGTTAAATGATTTCAGACCATAACAACAAATTAAGTTGATTCCACAAAATTCCTGACTGAATATTTATAGTGTGTCCACATTTCCCGATCACGGCTTTACTTGTTGCTGTTCCCTTTGCCAAGTCACTTTAAAAATCTTCATTTAAATTCTACTGACAATAAAATAAATGATATGGAAACAAAATGCTAAAATGTAAACACTCGTTAAAATAAAAGTAGGCAGAAAACTTGTGGATCGGGTTTGAACTTTGTTACATGACATAATGCAGTCCTGTGTGCAACAACACAGAGTTAAAATTTATTAGCCTTCTTAAATGTCTTTTGCAGAAAAGATTGTGGGGGGGCAAAATTTTTTTTAGCTGAAAAAAGTTTGTCTCTCAATGCATGAAGATGATAAACAATTCACGTGCACACACACAATTAATATTAGAATGAAACAGTTACCAGGCCAGTTTTGTGTTTAAGCATAATTAGGACCAACTGCAATATCACATTGCTGACATTTGAGAAGCTCTGGATTTGGCAAAACATGCTGGGAAACTTCCATAAGAGAGCACAACATGTAAATGAACAGACTGGTGATTGGGTGGCTGTGAGGCGAAGCAGCCTCCCGGACTTTGGGTGTTTTTGACAGTAACGTTTGAGGAATATTTCATCCTTTGCAAGTTCAAACAGAAAATGCATGTACGTCTGCATGACAGAAAGTAAATTTCATCCTCATACCTTCATGTAACACTATACTTCGTGTACTACTCTTCTCTTTTGTGCTACCTTAACAAAGACGATGTGAACAAACTGCAGCTTTCAAACTTCAGGAGGATCACTAGCAGTTTTTTCCTCAATGTAAAATCAGTATTTATATACAGTATTTGTTTGTGTACCTCGCATACTTTACAGTAATGTATGTGTGCTTGCTGTAAAGATACTAACAACATAATTAACTTTTTTTCTTACTTGTGAAACCAGGGTTGTTTTTGAAATATCAATGCCAAACAAAAATGCTAAAAATCCTCCAGTACCAAATGGTCCAAATCCATTAAGAAATTCACCATTTATTATTTCTTGTATTTGTTTTTGACATACAGTTTAATGGTAACTGAATTGGACTGTCTCTAAATGAAGTTTTCCCATGTAAAGGTCTAAATGTTGTTATTAAAACCTTGACAAACCCTATTATCAGAGTGGTCAAACACTTCCCCATGGATGGGGGATGATGGGGGATGATGGAAAACCAGGTGTGAATAATTGTAATGCTTATGTTTTGTCAAGTTGTAATGATAAATGTACTCATTGTACTTCTGCAGTATAAAGGGACACTTGGTTTCATATACATGTTTTTGTTCTGATAAGTGTCTGTAGATGTGCTCAAGGTCAGCTATATGGTAGACTGTCCTCACAGAGACATCTCCAACTCACTCTTCTTAGGGTTTCTTCAGAGCAAAGTCAGGAAAAAAGGCGGCACTCCAAATTAAAGTACATATATTTTCAGATCAATCATAAGATGAAAAAAAAAACTGAGGACTTATTCAGCTTTATTGTAAATAGATTTAATTGACCTTTGAGGTTTTTTCTTATTTGGAGTTGTGCCTTTTTTTCCTGACTTTGCTCCCAAGAACATTTAAAGGCATAAAGCTGCATTTCAGCACAGGAGTAGCAGGATTTCTTTATTCTCCAAATAAAATGGAGGATTATGGGTATAATGGTGAATACATAGACTGCAGCTTTGTCTCAGTTCAGGGGCCATATCCTTTAAAAGCTGCGTTTGAAGACCAATAGTCTCACAGCATCACAACAAGGCTGTGCCATATTGTGGAAATGATGGATTTTCTATTATTAGTGTCATGCATATTTCTATTGCTTCCATCGTGCTCCCATTACCATCTGCTGGGACAGACATGCAGGTATGTGAGAATATGAAAACAGGAGGTTTCATCAAATGTGTTCCCTACGTGTAGCTGTTCAATATGAAATCAACCCAAGGATTGAGACGAGGCTTATATCTCCTGTGAAAAATGTGTCAAAGGTTCATACGTAGCGTATCTGCTGTATGAGGCTTCACAAATCTAGTTGTGTGTTCCAACACAGTGACTTCAGACTGCAGACTGGCATAGGATACAGTTGGTCGTGGCAGGTGGCAGTGTAGACAGCAGCTTTTACCAAAAAAAGAGAAATGTAATTCCATATCATCTGATTTATGTCACTGGCTAACGTGGGTAATGTAAGCCACAGGTAAAGTCCATGTGTATTCGGCCATCTCCTGCTTCTTACAGTCGGATGTGGTGTAGCTGTGTGCAGTCACAGAGGCCAGAGTGTAATCACCTCTGAGTGTAGAGCTCCCAGCTCGTTCAGTTACAACGCTTGTTCTGCATTTCTGTGACTCACAACACATCAGCAAAGGTTGAGTCAACTTTTCTTAACACAGGCGTGTTTAAATACAAATTACAGGCGCATCGAGCCATTTCTCCGTTTTCATTTTTTGCCCTTTCGGGGTGTCCCATGAGTTCAGAGTCGCCAAAGCGGATCATTTGTTCGCATGTTGATTTGGCACAGTTTGTTTTTTTCTACCGGGCTTTTGACCGGCACTGCGCGGCTGAGGATGGGCTGTGGGGGATTCGGTGTCTCACGCAGGGACACTTCGACATGCAGTGGGGAAGAACGGAACGCGAACCTCCGCTCCGACGCTATGGTTAATAGTCGGTCACTGTAAGCTGAGCAACTGAAATACTGTAAAAACCGACTTAACACGAACTACACATAAAGACAAGTGTATGATATATCTTATTCCACAGTGAAAGGAGGGTGCACCGTTCCTGGAGATACTGCAATACCAGGTCGATGCGTGGAGTGGACGGAGCAAGCCCCTATTCCATCTCCCTGTTCCAAAAATCAATTTAATATATGGTCCCCGGGTAGGGGACGTATCAGATATTAAACTGATAAGAACAGATACTACACTTGATCTTAGCCAAAAGGCCGAGAAGCGATGCTGAGCACAGGCGGAGGTAGAGGACTCATTCTCCGTGCAGACTCTGTCACTGACGGTTTGAGGATCCAGTTTTGGTATCGGTATTACTTGACCATGTAGAAAAAGTATAAAGAACAAGATAAACACGACAGAGATGTGCAAAAAACTGCCACAATAAGTGTTAAGTAAGTAAGTAACGTCGTTGTTTTACAATGCTCGTTGGTCATGTGACTCCTCCTTGTCCAATGACGATCAACGTCGTCAGGGCGACTCTTATTCAACTATTTTACTTTGAATGTCGGAATAACACCGGTTGTAAATTCACACCAATTATAAAAAACTTATAAACCGCAAATAAATAATGTTACATCTACATTGTGTAACTTAATAAGTGTAAAAACACACAACACACACGTTTTTCTTACAAACCAACCACTTCCTGTTTATTTGTTTACACACGGTTATTAACAACTGACAATCCTGCTACTGCCACCTACCGATGTGGAGACTGAACAACACTGTTTTAACAACAGGACCGTTACGTTAGCCTGCATTGGTTTGAACTAGTTGGATAAACTGAACTTATTGTATTTCTCTTTAACAATCATGAGCAACAGTAAGAACAAACACCTTGCTTCTGAATCATCTAACTAAATTAATGGATTTGAACAGGTCATTTCTCCAGCTAAATAAACTGTCATTTCTTTAATTAAAGGAGTTCAACAGTAGTAATTATGGTGACTCTACATTTACGCTCTCAGTAATATTTTTACATGTTTCCGTTTTGTTACTTCAAGGTTCCTAGAAAAGTGTTGTTTTGTTTAGAGAAATCACAAAAACAGTGAGGTACAAATAAGGGTTAATGTACATACAAGAACTAGAGTCCAGTGTATAAAACGGTTTTCTTCAAGGCGTTTTTTCAGCATACTGACACGCAGATCCACAGACCACTGAACACGTTGACTGCAAAATGAACGTAAACATTTAAACTAAAGCTGAATTTACCAGTGTCAGTTTTTCTCCAACACATCAACTGACGAGATTACGAAAACGTTTTATAACGTCTATCATTTGATAGCAATTACTAAAATATTTTCTCTATATCTTACTTTTCACACGTCATCAGGAGAGAGCGCGAACGCAGTCCCCCACTACCACAAATTATGCAGTCAAGATTCCCACATTTGGGGAATTCGCAGGGGTCAGCACAGCCTGAGTGCAATGACTGAGCCTCGCCCTGGGTGAACCACCTTCATGATCATGGTGTCTCCCCTGCCAGGTAAGTATGAGTTGTTCAGCTCACACGCAGCGTGGTCTTTCACACACCAACCACACTGACTGAGGGTGCAACACAAACAACCCTTACAGGACCCAACACACAATCTCTGGGGACTGCAAATCTGCAAACACCCATACACAATAAGCGGTTCTGTAGCAAATGCTGGGAAATGTTTCTTTGTTTTTTTTTACCTTTTGCTTGTTCAAACTGCATGTTTCCCATCATGCAGTGCTACATGTTCTAATGCAAAATCCCCCGTTTTCTTTACTTGCAACACTGCAATAAGACCTCGGTTTTAAGTTCAAACGAATCACGGACATATTATAAACTGCAAAAAAATAATGTTACATCTACATTTTGTAATTTAGTAAGAGTAAAAACACACAACACAAACGTTTTTCTTACAAACCAACCACTTCCTGTTTATTTGTTTACACACGGTTATTAACAACTGACATTCCTGCTACTGCCACCTACCGATATGGAGACTGAACAACACTGTTTTAACAACAAGACCGTTACATTAACCTTCATTAGTTTGAACTAGTTGGATAAACTGAACTGATTGTATGTCTCTTGGTTATATCATGAACAACAGTAAGAACAAATATCTTGCTTCTGACACATTTAACTAAATTTATGGATTTGAACAGGTCCTTTCCTCAGCTCATTAATAAAACAGTTTTTCTTTAATTAAACAGGTTCAGCAGTAGTAATTATGGTGAATACTACACTTACAGTCTCATTAATATTCTTACATTGTTACATAATTTTGAATGAATTTAAACTTTCGCCTTTGTTACTTCAAGATTCCTAGAAAAGTGTTGGTTGGTTTTTGTTTTTACTGCAACTATAGAGAAATCACACAAAAAAACAGTGAGATACAATAGAAACAGTACAAATAGGGGTTAATGTACATTCAAAAACTAGAGAGTCCAATGTATAAAACCGAACCGGTGTTCGGTGAGAGGTATTCTTTATTAGGAGGGTCTATTGTATTGAGGGTTTGTACTGTCTCCGTTTTTATCATAAGCCCCTGCGGCCGTTTTAGCTGCATCTTTAACTACCTCCTATATTGCACCACCCCATGCTGTTATTGGGGCTGTACATCAGTCTGTGTGGGACAGGGACTTCTGGATTCATTGTATTGCTTCAGTCTTTTTCATGCAATGATACTTTACCATCTACTCTATTGCTGTGTTTAATGTTTCAGGTTCTTTTATTTAATCATTGATCAGTACTGCAGTAACAGTCACTTGTGGAATTTAAAAGACTATATGCAACAACTGGAGTATACAAGTTTATAAATACACAGTGAAAAGGAGACTGTCAGATTACTTGGCCGTAAGACACTGGCATAGTACAACAATGACAGATAATTTCATATGTTCAGCAGCAGAAATGTAAACTAGCTTTAGGAACTAAAGCCCTAATACACAGCCGTAAATAGATAGTTTTTAGGAAAAGAAAAAACACTCACAAAAGTATACTTTTCATAAAGGGCACTATTTTATTGATCGAGTGCAAGATTGTTACAATGTCACTCAGACTTGAGGTCAAACAATAAATTCATATGAAATTACAAGATCGTTTACTCCAGGTGGAAAATTCTATTTTATCTGCTTTCTACATTCCCACGACGGTCTTAGGACAGATACACCACCACCTGCTACAATTGAACACTAAAACACGCTATTCACCACTCGCCCACCAGAGAGCGCCACTTGTCTACTTTCAGCCTGTAGACTACTAACCAATCGCAGCAGCTTTCCGTAGACTTGAACGCCTTCCTATTGAGCACAATAATGAAATCAATATGATGTATGTTATCATAAAAATGCTTCTTTTGATTATGTATTTTTAAGTAACTTCTTTTGGACATTTAGAAGGCAGAACTTGTAAGAGTGTTTCTCCACTGATACAATGGTTCAACCCCTTACTTCACCAATGAAATACATTGAAGAATAACATTGAGATTTATACAAATAAAATAAGATGTCAAATCTCTCAGATGCCGTGAAGTTGTTGCTGTAGAGTTGGTAAACACAAAATGTTACTATACCTGTATTTAAGTATCCACACATACGTAAGAATTATTGGAATTTCAGGGAATCGTTTACTTTAAACACCGTGAGGAGGGTGCACCGTTCCTGGAGATACTGCAATACCAGGTCGATGCGTGGAGTGGACGGAGCAAGCCCCTATTCCATCTCCCTGTTCCAAAAATCAATTTAATATATG
Organism: Channa maculata; assembly: GCA_020496755.1. Taxonomy (NCBI): domain Eukaryota; kingdom Metazoa; phylum Chordata; class Actinopteri; order Anabantiformes; family Channidae; genus Channa; species Channa maculata. The sequence goes on along the minus strand of CM035606.1, from coordinate 26,658,048 downwards.
GTCCCCGGGTAGGGGACGTATCAGATATTAAACTGATAAGAACAGATACTACACTTGATCTTAGCCAAAAGGCCGAGAAGCGATGCTGAGCACAGGCGGAGGTAGAGGACTCATTCTCCGTGCAGACTCTGTCACTGACGGTGTGTGGACGGTGCGTTTGGAGGACACTCGGTGAAACTGAACAATGTTGACCCAGTGCGGTCTCTGTGTGCAGTACCATCCAAATATATAAAATGTAAAGGTGTATTTAAAAAGGGTTAGTGAAGTGCCGTAGGTTGCGTTTGTCGCTAACGCTCCTATCCGATGACATTACATATTATCAGAAACTCTGATGTAATTTACAGCCGTGTTAGAAAAAAGTTGCAGCTGTAAAGACCAGAGGATCCATGTCGAGAGATCTCACAGAAACACAACATGTAAGAGACGCGTACAGTGTCCTCTGTAAGAAGGTATATGCTGTTTTTAATCAGCCGCTCTGGTGGAAATGAGAGTTTAATGCTAAAGTCCAAGTTCCAGTGAACGGCCCATAACATAATTTAGTGGTGTTGATTCTGCACTAAATGCTTCAAATTGTTGACTTTTTGACGACTTGAAAACAGCCAAACATGGAATAATGTGATGTTAAAATTAAAAATATATCACACAACCCAATCATAGTATTTTCTAACTCCTTTCCATTTGTCTGAAGATGATTAAGAGCTACATCGCCCTCTGCTGGACGACTGGCAGTTAACACCAGTTAAAACACCCCTTTAGCAAAAATTAATAAATACATTTTAAGTTTAGGTTATTTGAAGTTAATTCATGTTTAACGTTGTATGGAGTTTATTAATTTGTTAAATCATTAATTTGTCAGGCACAACCACATAAAACCTTGCACTGAGCCACTTAATTGACCTTGCTAATTGAAATGAAACTAGGCCTAAACACGTTAACGTTACATGTGGATTTGTCCATACAGTCGATAAACTTTAAGTAAAGTTCTGTGACTTTGCACAAGCGTCTTTAAGCCCGTTTCTACCTTTAAGGTGAAACCATGTCAGCGCACCTGAAGCGCTAAAGCCCGACGCCAACACTCAACCGCCATCTCCAAAAACACGACACTGGCGGCATAACGTGCTCGTGACACGGCACTGGAACGCGTACATCTGTACATTAACTCACCCAAACACGTCCTGAGAGCAAAAGCACGTTTACATGAAGGTAAAAACCCCGTTTTAATGCTCGTGATCTGTGGTTGGTTGTGTTACGATAATGAGCTCCACACCGCCTCCAGTGGATAACGGAAGTAGTTCACGCTGCAGGTAAACAGGGACGTCATTTACTGCTCGTTCTTATTTACGGTGACGCGCATCTCTAAATGTAACTATGCAGATCCCTTCACTCTGCGCGCTTTGTTGTGCGGTTGAAAGACCATTTTGCACTCAGTGACCTATAATTACGATTTGTGGGTTCTTGGGTTATTTATTATATACAAACTCCAATTCAAAAAAGTTGAGACGATGTAAAATGATGTAAAACATGATTAACAACAGAATGCACTGATTTGCAAATCCCATCAACCCGTATTTTATTCAGAATAGAACATAAACCACATATCAGATGTTATGTAATGCCAATTAAATAAAACTATGTACGGTGAAATACGTGTTTGCATAAATACGGTCAGTATTTGATTGCAGTGAGGACAGGTCTCAATCAGGCTTGCAAATTTGGACACTGTAAAGTTTATACCATTCTTCTTTGCAACACTGCTCAAGCTCTGTCAGGTTGCACAGGGATCTTTTCAAGCCCAGCCACAAATTCTTTATATTGATAATGTCTGGGCTTCCACTCCGGAACATTCACCTTTTTGTCAGTAAACCAATTCTCTGGAGCTTTTGCTGTATGCTTCAGGTCTTTATCTTGCTAGAAAACAAATCTTCTCCCAAGTAGTAGTTCTCTTGCACACTGAATAAGGTTGTCCTCCAGCATTGTCCTGTTTTGCTGCGTTCATTTTACCCTGTACCTCAGGCACAGTGGCAGGAGGGTTTTGTGCATGGACAAAACAATTGTATTAATTCTCATGAAGCACCTTTGGTTGGTAAACTCCATGTAAATATTACTGAGACCTATTTATTGCTCGCAAATAATTTCTCCTGTATGATTCCTTCAGGGCCTCAGTCGAAGCCCTCTGGGATGGTAAAACAGGCTGTTTATGCTGATGGACATATATATAACCAGGTGGTGAAAAGCATCTACATCCTGTAAATAAAGCCATGTGAACTGGAATTTTGCTTCAGGTGCTACATTTGAACAGCAGAGGGCAAAGTGTTACTGTGGACAGAGTGGGGTAAAGTGGTGAGGTCAAGGGCTGCACTGAATGGTGAGAAAATAAATTCATATTTCTCTGCTGTGTAAGAACTATGTAGCCCAATGCACGTGTTGAATGTTGTCTCGTGTATTTACAGACTTTCTCAGTTTGTGTTTTTATTATGTTAGGATTGCAGTAAACTAATGTTTTCTGGTGTACTTGTTTTCTTGATGTAATCAGAATTACAGATGCCATGTTTTGTAGCAAGGGTAATTTCAAATGTTGATGAGCACCATGCTATGTAGAGTTGTCATATTTTCTGTTTCTTCTGCCCTACAGATGCACCACTGCCATATTTGTAGCATCTCTGTTATGGAATTTTGAATCTATTTGGGCCTCAATTTGTGTCCAGTTATAATGAGGGTTGTCATCCTACTGTCCCAGATCTTGCACTGGACTTCTATTGCTCGTTTTGTTAAACTTAAGTCAGTGTCCATCACTGGGAAGAAAATGTGCTTATTTTATGTCAAGGAATAGAATAATCAGACAATCAATATTAATAATACCTTTAGAAAGTAAAGATCCCACACAAAAATATTACTTTGAGGTATTGAAATTTATTAGGCCAACAAACTGGAACTTACCATGGGCAGTCAAACTCAAACATCCCAGCAATATAATTTTTCACTTATGTGTGGACTTCATATTGTCAGACCTAATGTCACTGCTCTGGACTGTAAACATTACATGAATCCAGTTTCAGGTAGCGCACACACCTGCAGAGCACAGACGCCCCGGAGGAGCAGACAAGAGAAATGTGCACTTCAGTTGTGTTCATACAAAGTCCTTCCTGCAGGGTTGTGTGGATGTGTGACCATGTTTGTGTTTTACAACGTAACCGGTGTGTAACGATCAGAAAAGACCGTTTGATTTCTTTTATTTTCATATTTGTTTTTGCCAACACTGCTCCCATTGGGTCATTAAACAGCCAGCTGCTGTTTTATGACCCACCTTGTTTGCTGCTTGTCTGTTTTGGCTGAAACCACAATGGCTGCTTTAGTGGGACAGTAGACTGAGATCACCGCTGGCAGCACAGATCTCACTGGGCTAAAAATGTCGGGTCAAATTTATAGACTGAGATCGGAAAAACTGATATACTCAAACTTAGTGCATGTTCAGGTCAGACCTGCAGTTTTGGAGGCCAACATGTGAACCGTGATCACTTCAGGAGAAGAGAGAGACGTGAATTCTTATATTCCACTATAAGGGAAATAACCGCAGAATTAAAACTTAAATCCCATTCTGTATCGGAGCTGGACCAGGACATGTGCATCGGCCGCAACTTTAACACCATTCTTTTTCTTTAAAAAGAAACATAATAAATCTCATAATTTTTAAGGTTCTGTCACAGTAAACAAGTCAATGCTAACACTGAAAAAACAAACAAATGAAAAAAAAAGATTTGATATATTTGCTTGTGTGTTAGATTCCTCTAATTCTCCTCCTGCAGCCTGTTGGATTCATCACTGGGGTTTTTATGCAGAACAAAGCAGGTTGGACACGTTGAGTGGTTTCTTGCCACATATTTGATGTTTGACATCAAGCGCTGGTGACCGGCCAGATAAATACACATTAATTATGAAGGCTTTTAGTTTTTAAGATAAGATGAACCTTCATTCATTCCACAATGGGGAAATTTGCAATGTTACAGCAGCAAGAATTGCAAGAGTAGTGAAATTTATAAATTAAATTATGCACAAGAACTAAATTGCATGTAAGGTCATAATTATAGCACAGCTCAGGAAGTAATACCGGAGGGGTCCAGGGGGCTCCTCTGGACACAGCCTGCCTTCTTATTTAGCTTTTTCTCCACTGCATAAAAGATGGTCGATGCCACCGCAGAACATTTTAGTACCATTAATGATCTCCTGGCCTTTCCTGTGAAGGCCACTCCAGTTTTTTTGTTCAGTTGAACTACCAGGATCAATACCTATAAATTACAATTGAGGATAGAAATTATTAATGTCTCTTTTCACCTGCCTGGCTCCAGCTCAGCCTTTAATATCGTTGGTATGAATGTCATTCGTGAATGCTACCAGGAATTATTTTGTGAACATGGCTCTGAACTTAAAACAAGTTCTCTAAACAAGTCTAAACAAGTTCCTTGGTATGAGTTTGTCTCCCAGTCCCAGGCTGCGTGGGAAACTGAATCCCTGGTGTGTGCTACTTGTAAGTCATCACTAGCCGAAGTGTTTGTATGTTCTCCCTGTGTGTATTTGGGTTTTCTGCCACAGTCTGGAGACCTGCTGTCAGCGTTCATAAAACCACAGTTGCATCTTGTGCACTGATGGTGCAGATATGGAAACACAGTACTGTTTGTTGTTCACTGGAAGCAGACCCCTGCTTTAACTGGTCCCTCTTCATGATAAAGTCTCACAGTCATACGGTTTCCTTTGATAATAGCTGACAGGCCATTTTGTAATTTTGCTTTAAGACAAAATTGGTCAGTTATGTCCTATGTCCACTGTGGTGTGGTGAAATCCACTCTACTGTATATTGTGGTTCTTTCAGCATGGACAGAGGCCCTTATTCCCCATTTCTTTCTTTATTCACAAAGTAATTGAACTCCTGACAGCTTTAAGGAGCAGATAATATTGACTCAATCATTTCTACCTGTCCAGGTTTCTCCATCTTGATCAGAGATGCATATCTGAGCTGAAACCAGCAGAAGGGAGAAAACATCTTCATGATGGGCAACGATCTTCAAAAGCCACATCAGCTAAAGAAGTTTAAACACTGGATGGTTATCAGTTTTGTGATCACTATCCTGTTCCTGATCTTCCTGATCTGGCTCTACAAGTGGGTCACATTACCAATCTACCTCACTTTGATAGAAAATAACAGTTGTTTCATTTATGATGGGTAAAGCAGGCAATGCAACTACTTGTAGTCTTTCAATAACTCTTGGTAAATGATTGTCGTGTTATAGTCTTACTTCTTCTCCATACTTCGTCTCCATAAAAACTGTTGACAGCACAGGAGCAGAAAAAGCAGTGAATGTAGTTTCAGCAGCAGAACTCAAGTCACGCATTAATAAAGTCAGAACTATTTTACTTTGAAAAGCTTCTCTTTGTGTATTTGTTCCTATATGTTTTAAATCTAAATGTTTTCCCCAAATTTTACACGAGACAAAACTCTGCTCTCACAATAAATGAAACTTTGCAGTGTCAGCCGGCTCTTATTTGCTTTGTGCTCATCCTGCTGACAAACTAACATTTAAACTAGAAATGACAGCAGATCAAATTTATAATAAATATAATAATAATTGAATTAATGTTCTGCAGACACGGGTTGGTGAAAGCAACTCCTGATTCAGTTCTTGATTATGGTGATGTTATATACATGCATGTTTCCAAGTCCACATTGAAAATCCTAGATCAGAAATCCTGCACAGGGTGATCAGGTATTGGCACAACTAGAAATTTACTAAATGTAGCTGATGGCACAGACTTGATATGCAAAGAGATGATTAGCACAAAATTCATTTTCTCTGCATCTGTAAAAACTGTTTTTGCCAAATAATTCATCCGATGTTTTGTTTCCTGTTAAATGATAACATTTATGACACTGACACTTCTTCTTCCTGTCTCCACAACACACGCACACACACACCAAAACACACACACATACACATACTCAATCAGTTACACAGTTTACAAAAGTAAAGCAAAGTACAGAACTCCTACATGTAGTAAAACTTATATATTATATATTATGTTATATATTTATTATAATTGACATAACATATCAAATATTAGCTCTTATAAAATTATCTCTAGCCACCAGATTTTCCTCATCTTCTTCTTTTCCTTTGGGCTGTTCCCTTTCAGGAGTCACCACAGTGAATCATGTGCCTCCATCTAACCCTGTCCTCTGCATCCTCTTCTCTCACTACATCCAGAAATCTCCTCTTTGGTCTTCCTCTAGATCTCCTGCCTGGCAGCTCCAACCTCAGCATCCTTCTACTGATATATTCACAGTTTCTCGTCTGAACATGTCCAAACCACCTCAATCTGGCCTCTCTGACTTTATCTTTGAAACATCTAACATGAGCTGTCCCTCTGATGTCCTCATTCCTGATCCTGTCCATCCTCGTCACTCCCAAAGAGAACCTCAACATCTTAAGCTCTGCTACCTCCAGCTCTGCCTCCTGTCTTTTCTTCAGTGCCACTGTCTCTAACCCGAACATCATCTCTGGTCTCACCACCGTCTTGAACACCTTTCCTTTCATTCTTGCTGATACTCTTATATCACAAAACACACCAAACACTTTTCTCCACCCGTTCCAACCTGCCTGCACTCGCCTCTTCACCTCTTTTCCACACTCTCTGTTACTCTGAAAGTATTTAAAGTCCTGCACCTTCTTCACCTCTGCTCCCTGTAACCTCACCGTTCCACCTGGGTCCCTCTCATTGACACACATGTATTCTGACTTGCTCAGAGCTGATCCTTGATGCAGACCCACCTCCACCTTGAACTCCTCTGTCACACCTACAACACACCTCACCACGGTCTTACAGCTCTCATACATGTCCTGCACCACTCTAACATACTTCTCTGCCACTCCAGACGTCCTCATACAATACCACAGTTCCTCTCTCAGCACCCTGTCATACGCTTTCTATAAATCTACGAAGACACAATGCAACTCCCTATGACCCTCTCTGTACTTCTCCATCAGCGTCCTCAAAGCAAATACTGCATCTGTTGGACTCTTTCTAGGCATGAAACCATATTGCTGCTCACAAATGTTCACCTCTGCCCTTAGCCGAGCTTCCACTACTCTTTCCCACAACTTCATTGTTTGGCTCATCAGCTTTATTCCTCTGTAGTTGCCACAGCTCTGCACATCTCCCTTGTTCTTAAAATGGGCACCAGTACACTTCTCCTCCAGTCCTCAGCTTCCTCTCATACTCCAAGATCTTGTTAAATAAACTAGTCAGAAACTCTACTGCCACCTCTCCTAGACACTTCCATACCTCCACAGGTATGTCATCAGGACCAACTGCCTTTCCACTCTTCATCCTCTTCAACGCCCTCCTCACTTCACTCTTACTAATCTTTGCTACTACCTGCTCCACACCAGTCACCTCTTCTACTCTTCGTTCCCTTTCATTTTCCTCCTTCATCAACTCTTCAAAGTTCTCCTTCCATCTTCCCATCACACTCCTGGCCCCTTATCTTTAATGCTGCTGCACATCCTTCCCATCTCTATCTCTTTGTCTCACCAACCTGTACAAATCCATCTCTCTCTCTTTAGTGTCCAACCCATCATACAAGTCCTCATATGCTCTTTGTTTGGCCTTTGCCACCTCTACCTTCACCTTACGCTGTATCTCCCTGTACTCCTGTCTACTCTCTTCAGTCCTCTCAGTGTCCCACTTCTTCTTAGCTAACCTCTTTCTCTGTATACACTCCTGTACTTCCTCGTTCCACCACCAAGTCTTCTTGTCCACTTTCCGTTTTCCAGATGACACACCGAGTACCCTCCTACCTGTCTCCCTGATCACATTAGCTGTAGTGGTCCAATCATCTGGAAGCACCTCCAAACCACCCAGAGTCTGTGTCAGCTCCTCCCTGGAAACTGCACAAAAATCTTCCTTTTTCAACTTCCACCACTTTGTCCTCTGCTCTGCCTTTGTCCTCTTCATCTTCCTCACCACCATCAGTCATTTTACACACAACCATCCTGTGTTGTCTGGCTACATTCTCCCCTACCAATACTTTACAGTCACTGGTCTCTTTCAGATTACAACGTCGACACAAGATGTCGTCCACCTGAGTGCTTCTACCTCCGCTCTTGTACGTCACCCTATGTTCCTGCCTCTTCTGGAAGAAAGTGTTAACTACAGCCATTTCCATCCTCTTTGCAAAGTCTACCCCCATCTGTCCTTCTGTGTTCCTGTCCTGAAGACCAAACCTGCTCATCACATTCTCATCACCTCTGTTCCCTTCACCTACATGTCCATTGAAATCTGCACCAAACACCACTCTCTCACCTCTGTTGATGCTCTGCATCACTTCATCTAACTCACTCCAGAATTTTTCCTTCTCTTCTAACTCACATCCTACTTGTGGGACATAACCACTCACAACATTGAACATTACACCTTGAATTTCCAGCTTCAGACTCATCAACCTGCCTGATACTCTTTTCACCTCTAGAACATTCCTCACAAACTCCTCTTTCAGGATAACTCCTACTCCATTTCTCTTCCTATCTGACCCATGGTAGAACAACTTGAACCCTGCTTCTAAGCTTCTAGCCTTGCTACCTTTCCACCTGGTCTCCACCTGGTCTCCTGGACACACAGTATGTCCACCTTCCTTCTCTGCATTATGTCAATCAACTCTCTAGCCTTCCCTGTCATAGTTCCAACATTCAAAGTCCCTACTGTCAGTCCTACATTCTTAGGTTTCTTCTTCCCTCTCTGCCTACAAACACGCGATCCTCTTCTCCTTCTTTTGACTTCGACCAACAGTAGTCCAATTTCCACCGGTACCCTGTAGGTCAACAGCACCGGTGGCAGTTGTTGTTAACCCGGGCCCCGACCGATCCGGTATGGAAGTCATTGTCATGCTTTGCATTTTTAGTTTGGCATGTGTTTTATGTCGGATGCCCTTCCTGACACAACCCTCTGCATTTATCCAGACTTGGGACTGGCACAAGAAGACACTAGCTTGTGTCCCCTTGACATTGCATTTCCTCATCTTGTACCGCCACCTAATGGTTTAGTGGACTAGGACTTTGCTTTGTGGTTTCACCTTGACTTAGGTTCTTGCTGCCTTGTACCTCACTTGTAAGTCGCTTTGGATAAAAGCGTCTGCTAAATGACTAAATGTAAATGTAAATGTAGTGGCAATAACAATGAAAAATTAGCAGAACATGTTCATAATCAGCGTCCTCCTTCTCCTTTAAGTGTTCTCTGAAATTAATTTTCATATTTCCTGTCTAGTAAAATGTGATCAGACCATGTGACCTTACAAATCATTTGTTCTGGACCTGCAGGCCTGATGTGACTTTCCGGTTCTCGGTCCATTACCACAGCCCAACTGATGCGCCTCAAATCAAAGAACAATCCCCACCGCCTCAACAATGTGGTCAAAGACCAAATGGTAAATAAACCATCACTGAAGTCTGAATGTCTGTTTGTTCACCTGCTAGCATTCAGTGTTCGCTCATGTTTTACAGTATAAATGAAATATATTGCCTTTAAATTCATGAAAAGTGTAACAGCTAAGAACAAAGCCTAATGGCAATGATCAATGATTTGTTTAAATGAGTGTCACAATAGGAAGATAGGAAGTCACCACATGCCACTGAAACATGAAATGATATGATTTCTTCATCAGCAGAGTGATACTGAGTGGGGTTTAAGAATTAATGGTAATAACATATTTAAAAGATTCATAAAATCAAAACTATAATGTATAAAGGTAAATTGTGAAATGTGTGGATTACATGCAGACTCAGTCATTCTGATATTACCTGTAGCTACTTGAGGCACATGGCAAATGTTACACAAGTGGATTTTCACAAAATATTTAAAATATGCTAGTGCCAAAATTCTTTAACAATGTTTTTCTCTTAATAGAGAAATTTGTTAAAACAAAACCTTGACCTTTAAACTTAATCAAAGTGTTTTTTATGCCTAAACATAACCACATATGGGTCTCTATAGTCAAAGGTCTGTGGTGTCGTGTGTGAAATTGACTTAGTTTAAAGCCGTTATATAACTTAACTTGTCATATCCTGATAAATTATAGGTATAATAGACAATTACAGCTTGGGACTTATTTTAATATATAAATATTTTCCCATCATTCCTCTTAATTATTACAGTTTGATAATAACAATATATTTATTTATAAAGCACTTATCAAAGTGCTGTACAGTAAACATATATTTTTTTTAAATAAGTAAAATCAGGGTAAATATAAAATCAAAGGAAAAGCACAAAACAAAAGTACATGTGGTGACTTAGAGAGAATATACTATTTATACTAAAACAATAATCAGGACGGGAGGAGATAAAGCATGAATAATATTCTCTGCATCATTAGAATTTAACAAATCTGTAATCTTTGCAATATTCCTAAGATGATAAAATCAGGACTAAACTAGTTTAGTGAAGGGAGGCTCAAAACTCAAGTTGCAGTCAAATAAAACACCAAGGTTTCTAGAAACTAGCTTAATGAATTTTAATAAAGGTTCTAAGGATGGAAGTATATTACTGGAAATATTTCGTGGTCCAATCATGAGAAGTTCTTGTTTATTTGAATGTAATTGAAGGAAATTTAAGGACATCCAGTTTCTAATTTCAGAAAGAAGCATTAGGGAGATACAGCTGAGTGTCATCAGCATAGCAGTGAAATAAAATATATGTCTGCATATAATATCAACCAGTGAGAGCATGTAGAGCGAGAAAAGAATTGGACCTGCTAAAGTCAGCAGGTCACTAGTTAATGCAAGATTTTAAGACAGTGGATAGTGTTTCATTTGATTATGATAACATAATTTAATTTATACTTTATGGAAAATTATCGTGACAACTTTTTTGTAGGTCAGGCTAAAAGTGGAGACACAGAAATGTAAAAAGAAAACTTCTTTATACATGAACGGTGCTATTTTACAATGTCGCAGTGGATGAAGTTGTTGCCCAAAATGTCCAGTTCAGTGTTTGTCTTTGTTTTCTCTTTCAAACAAGCAATTAACTTGGTGACTACAATATTATTTTTGATAGAAATGTCAGTGAAAACCACATAAATATATCATGGGTTGTAGTAAATATGACTTTTGTGTTACCACTCTAATTTAACATTTCGCCCTTGTCCTTTAGGACAGAAGGTGTCTCTTATGGCAGTCAATGAGACGAAGACAGTACTGGTATCTGCCTATCAAGAACACAGAAAAGGCAAAAAAGAGGTCAGTGAAGAGCACTATCCACATGTGGTGCTCTGTGGTGCTCTGTCCCTCTGAAATGCTTCTTTTATACCCAGTCATGTTACTGACCTGTTGCCACTTAACCTAATTCAAAATGAGATCATAATTTTAATGAAATGGTAAATTATTCATTAAATATATGTTCAATTGTCTTTACATTCTGTTCTTCTATACGTGTTACACATTGTCCCAACTTTTTTTGAATTGGAGTTGCACTTTAAAGCCGGTGAATATATATATATAATGAAATCACATTACCTTGTAGAAATCTGTTTACAAGTCTTTTTCTGTTAATTAAAGTAAAAAAAAAAAATCAAATAAGTTTGTAGACAAATAAAAAGTGAAAACTTTATTGGGACCAAAGGTAGATAGGAAACAAAGCAGATAGAAGAGAAATTGTAAAAAAAGAATTTAATACCCATGAGACAAATTAATTACGAGGGTAAAACATGGAGTCATTTTTTAGGCTCCCCTTTCTCTCAGACCTCTATTATGAACTTTCCTTCTGTCTACTACTCAAACCAGGTTCGTGTTATCGCTGTGGTTCTGAGGAAGGAGAATGTAGCCTACCGTTGCCTATTTTGTTGCCTGGATAAATTGCTCATCTCTGAAGGTGCCAGCAACAGCACCATTCACCGTGATCACTTTGACTTTGCGTACGGAACTGCAGACATCATGTGTCCTCTTCCTTCAGGCTGTGAGACCACGTCTCATATCTCTTTGATCTCTTCTGCGGCCACAGCTGAAGGTACTGAAGGAGCTGCACATGTCAGGTGTTTGTTGTGACCTTCAGTCACCTTGGATCATGCGCTGTAGCCATTTTGGGTTATGACCGCTGCAGGTATCTACTGGGTATTTTCCTGATTGATTAATCTTTTCCTAAAGAAAGGTCAACAAAGAAAAGCATCAAATTCTTACAGATGAAAATCTGGGACTAATGAATGTTTGGCACTTTGCTGGAAACATTGACTTATATATGACAGATAATTATCATTTGCTGTAGTTGCTGATACTTTTCCTGCCAACTGGCTAATTCAGGAATTGCATCACCTCTTAGTTGCTGATGACCATTTATATTTCTTGATTTGTCAGAAAGAATAACATTAAAGTGTGACAGCGGTTAAAGTGCTGACTCTCTATAGAAATATCTAGAGATTAGCTTCATCTCATGCACCATTTATTTTAGCTGCACATCAATTTATTTATTAGGTTTAATATTTTATTGTAATGTTTGCAGTGCAGCTGGCCTCTTACATGGTGGTGATTTAATTCTACTGTTGTTCAAACTCAACATAATGAATAAAGACCTGCTCCTCTCTGGTTCTTTTCTTTGGCCTTTTGGAAAAAACATGTCACAGTTTTTTGGAGGTGAAGAATCAAGAGGCAAAAAGTGACTCCTTTTCTTACAACTTCACCGTCTGCGTCTCCACCATGTTCGATTTCACCAACGTGCTGCAGGTAACATCACAGAACACAGATTACACAGTAGTTATTTATGAATTAGTAATTTATTTATTGAATTATTTGTAAACTCTTCTGTCCTTTCCTCTATTATATTGTATATATTGATGGAAACAATTGATTCCTGTTTCCAGCTCCTGTAGGATTAATGAAAGCACAGATACTGAACTAGAAAAGCTTCATACCTAAAGTGGCGACTGTAGACTGAGAAATAGGTTTAATCTACCCGATGTGTCTACTAACATTTCTCAAATGATTTTTCTCAGGTTTAGCAGAGGTCATTCCTTGATCCTGGTGACCTCCATTACTATGGCCAGATTCCTGCCCTCAATGACTGTGTGTACAGATACATGTACAAATCGAGATATGTGGCCCTGCATGACATTGATGAGCTCATTCTGCCCCAGTCAGTCAACAGGTAGGTTATGGGAAAGGATGCATAAGGTTTCTTATGGTGTTTTTACAGCACACTGACCACATAAAACACAACATCAGAAAACAGAAAAATATTTTTTAAAGTTTAAGAATTCTGAAGTAATGCATTAAATGAGATCAGAAGATTTTCACAGAATATAAAGTAAATGTGTAATGTTCTTATGCAATATTCAGTTAAATAAACCCCCTGAGATTTAACTGACACAAATGTTGCTAGAAACACACACAAAACACAGCATATAAACTCAGCACTGGGAGATATTATCGATAACCACCATGCTGTCTGTTAAGCACATGAATTGTGATAAATAACTTTGCAGTTTATAGTTTAAACTACTTTGTGTAATGCAGTAATGTAATGTCATTTCTTAGTAAATCGACAAATTCATTGTTTATTCATTTCAATCAAAGGTGAGTTTGAGAAACATTGGCAACCGATTGTTAGACCTACTTCAATTACAAAACATCTTTGCATATGTAAAAGGGTGGGGTATATAAGGACCCAGGAGGGAGTGATGGCAGAGGAGGGATAAATAATAACAGGATTTATTCAACTGAAAAGGGAAATTAACAAAAATTCATGGGAATGGGAAAAACACCCACTTAACCGAAGAACAAACAAACTAAGCTAAAACAAGGTATCAGGACTAAATGTAAAATAACACCAAACCTTGGACCGGAACAGGAACTTGACCGTAACTTTTATAAATCACTTTACACACATCTTTATGTGTTGCCATCTTCATTATAGCATTTTATGGGGCAATATGATGCATTTATTTATTGATTTTACAGTACTAACAAATGTAAATTTGTTTAATTGTTCTGCTACCAGCTGTTCAGAGCTGTTGCCAATTCTGGAGGGGAAATATGGAGCTGACAAGTGTTACATGTTTGAGAACAATGTGTTCCCAACCACCATCACGGCTGATGGCTGGCAGAATGTACCTGGGGTGAACATCCTGGCTCACCTGTACCAAGAACCCATCATTAAAGAGACTGAATACATGCAGTTTAAGATCATCGTCAACCCCCGAGCTGTGTTCTCCACGAGCGTCCATGGACTGCTGGAGTCACAGAAGGGCTGCTCCTGGGTCGACAGGAACATAGCACGGATGTACCACACAAGGTAGACGTGTAGTACTTCCCCAGTGTGACTGCACAGTTTTTATGTGTGGAGAAAATTATTCAAGTATCTATCAGAGTGTGTTTTCTGTAATGGACCTACACTTTGTAGTGTCCCTGAACACAGAAGCAGACAGGGTGTTTAATGTCAAGAATCAAAATGATAAAGGATTTGTTGCATTTTGTATTCATATTTACATACAGGCACATGAGGCTGGAGACCCTGTAACATAACTGTAACGTTTCTGCTTTCTGTCTGTGCAGAGCTCCGAGACAACCCAACCTGACACCAGAACAGCTGATTTATAACGACAGACTGCTGAGCTACAGTGACCGACTCATACCAGCTGTCAATACTGTGCTCAGAGAGAGTGGACTTTTATCAGAGGACAACTCACACTAAAATCTGTCTGTGTGTGTGTGTGTGTGTGTGTGTGTGGAACAATCTCGCATATCGGAAAATTTGTTCCCTCATACACTGATCAGCCACAACATTAATACCACCAATTGGTTTTAAGAGAAAAATAGCTTTTATATATATTTTATAAAAATATGAGCAAATAATAAATGCTGATGTATATATTTTGGGTGAACCACCTGTCACCACATAAAGTGGTTACAATCAGCTCCACCTTTACCAACAGTGACCTCTGACCCGTATTTATTAATTACTGTACCTTTTACTATATTTGCATTATTATTGTTTAAAATACATAGTGGATTACCTTTTTAAACTTGAAGTAAAATGCAAATAATCTGCCCTGTACTGAGTAAATCATTATCTGAGTAAAAGCATTGAAGTGGTACTTGTAGTTGGGAATTATTTAAGGCCAATACTTCAACTTTTACTTGTGTAGTCACTTTGTGTACTTCTGCCTCTGCACACAGTGGACCACATTTGGCTGTGTAGCTACAGACTGCTCAGAGTGACCATGCTGACCCTGCTCCTCCATCACCTTATTAAGATCACCAGTATTAATACTGTGGCAGATTAGAAGGTGACAAAACATGTAATGTGACAGTCCAACCCTGTCTCCTGAAAGCTATGTTGTAATGCTGAAAATTATGGAAAGTGTATTGTAATGGAAGCTGAGTTAGAAGAAGACAGTGTGACACAAAGCCTCAGAGAGAATTTTTGTTCTGTTGATTTTTATTTAAATATTATAACAGCCTTATACACATGGAAGTGATTTGGAGATCAGACTGTGAGTGAGTGAACCGGTGGTCAACATTTTGCCTGTTGAGTGATTCTGAACTTCCATTTTATGGTAACAGCTCAGAAAGCCCAATGTACCTGCTGCCAAAAGAGAACTGCGCTGCACTGAATGTCAAAAATGACAGATTATATCACCGTCCATCCAAATGTAATAAACACAGAGATGTTTCAGTCTGGCCCACGGTATTAGATAGATCCTACAGAAACTGAATGTTGAAGCACCTTGATTAAATTGTATTATTTTTATAACATGACATATAATTACAAATCTATTAATTGAACAGGTACTCTGGTCTTTAATGGAGGATACACTGGGAATTACTGCTCTTTGTATTTTCAATTGTGGGGTTAAATTATAATAATATTTTTTATTTATTTCTAAGCTGTTTGTGTAATTCTTGGGTGATTGATCATAGGTAATTTATTTTCAGCATGGCTGAGACAAATCTGTCTATTCTGATTCTATTTTTCATATTACTTGAAATGCACTTCGATCTGAAAGTGATCTGGTGTAAGATTTTGGTGCTTTTTAATAAATTAGTTTTACTGTCATTACATGTTTTGTCATTTGTTGTTGTGAACAGGGCAAAATGCTGCGATATGATGGACTTCTTTGGCCAGATGTTTGAAACAATGGGGAGCATCAGAGTAATGTTTATGGCAGAATGAAGGAAATGCAAACTGGAAATAAGTGTTTATGTATAACTTGACTTGTAACTTTATTAAAGGTTTTTATTTTGACCACTGGATGGCAGCACACATGATTTTGCATACAATTGTCACAACATATAGACCAGAGAAGTGTCAATCAATCGGCTCTAAAAACAAACCATTTTTATATTAATAATTTGTCAGTTGTATTTTTCCTATTGTATCAGTTTATATCAATGATAATAATTTAAACAATTATATTCAACTATTTATTTAAACTAATTACAGTTTATAATATTGTAGTTCATAGTGTCACCACGGGAGGGCAATCAGTTTTCATTGTTTAGCCACCAATGTTAAATACAGTAGTAAATGTCCATTTATATAGCGCTTTTACAATGGAGGTTGTCATTCACCCATTCACACACTGATAGCGGTGGCTGCCATGCAAGGTGCCAGGTCACCTGACTCACTGGGAGCAACTTGGGGTTCAGTGTCTTGCCCAAAGACACTTCGCCACTGACCCTGTGGCCCGTGGACAACTGACTTACCACATGAGCTAAAACTAAAACAACATTTTTGAAATTGGAACCATTGAAAGCGAAAGCAGTTTTTTTTTTTCAAATGAGCTTCCCGCTGGGAAGTGCAAATTAAGGCGAGTAAAATGTTTACAAAGTACTTTTAATTGCAGGGCTATTTAAATGCAGAAATTTTCATCTATATTTAGTCCAAGCCAAGTCAGACACTGTCCTAATAGACATCTAGTAAATACGATCATAAGTCTTCTGATTCACCAGTATTCAGATTCTTTACATTAGATAAAATACTGTACCATTTGATAAATGTACTCCATTATATGTAAATGTCCTGTATATTTGCTACTTAAGGTGAAATACAGTATAATCAGATAAATGCTACTTCTAGTGTTGTAATGTTTTTTTACATTTGAGAAGCCATAAACGGTTTTTAGATTGCATAGTTGCATGATAAATTACTTCACTGATTGTCAAAATGGTACGGACCCACTTTCAACTAATTGATAATTGATAATTAAAACTAATTGATATATCCAATCAGCCATAATTGTCTTTCATATTAGTTATTTAATTGATTATTTTTGTATCAAGCAATACATTATAGTACAGTACATTAAAATGTAAGTAAGTAAAGCTATATATTACCTGTTAATGTGGAAAACAGCAGAAAGGACATTTGCACAAATAGTAAAAGTACTGCAATTATATAGCAGTATTTGAATACGGTAATTAATAGTACTTAACAACAACTGTCTTACGTTTCCCTGTAGCGGTTTATAGAGCAATCAGACATAAAACTACAAATCCCAGCAGCAACCTGGACTTAAAATCACCGGAAGTTATACCTTTTTGTATAAAAGCATTTCCGCGTCCTCTGACGGTCCTTTCCTGTCTACGGCCTATTGGAAGATGGCGGTGCAGATCTCTAAGAAGAGGAAGGTTAGCACTATTTTATCTGTGCTTTACTGACACAGACAGTGTATTTATATAAAAATGAGATTGTGTATGTTGGGATATGTGTGCTTCATTGCCGCTTCGCTGTTAATGGAGGTTGTACACCTCCGGTTCAGAGAGGATTAATCCAGATGCTCCCGGCGCTGCGTCCTCCTCATTTGGCAAGCTAACATGGCTGTGGGCTCCGCGGCTGGGACGAGTTAAAATAACCCGGCACCTGCAGACATAAGCCCTGTTTAAAATTCTTGTGCCGTTGTGTTACAAGGCTTTTTGCTGGTATTCAAAATTTGTAAAGTATTTCTGCTTACGTCCTGTTAAACGTGTTACGTTATTTGGATTAGCTGATGAGCTAGCTTCCGAGTGGAAACTTGCTAGGTAGACACTTAAAACGTGCTGGGTAACGACGTGATTAAACACTTTAATGCAGAAGAACACAGCGCAGACATTGGAACCCCATTAAGACATGCCTGATATGAGTTTTGTTTAACTGAGGGATAACTAAATATAAAGTAAATGGTTCCCCTGCACACCAGAGCATCAGCTTTTGTGAAGATGAGATAATAATTTAAGTTGATCCCATCTAGATTGTATGCTTTAGCCTAAGCATTCAATTGTACTGGGGTTACAAAGTTATTGCTTTATTGTAGTTTGTTGTCCAGCTTTGACTATATCCTTGTATCTGCTATAAGTTGGGCATCCAGAGTTGAAACATGAACTGTGCTATTAGACTGAAGTTTCTGTGACTCGCTTTACTACAGAAATGCTGTGACCCACATGTTTTTCTCGTGGTAATTGTTGGTTGTTGAGATTTAAATCTGACCATTCTGTCCTAAGTTCGTCTCAGACGGAATCTTCAAGGCCGAGCTGAACGAGTTCCTGACTCGAGAGCTTGCTGAGGATGGCTACTCTGGTGTGGAGGTTCGTGTGACTCCAACCAGGACCGAGATCATTATTCTGGCCACAAGGTGAGCACGTATATTTGATTTAATGTTATGGGTTTTGCAATAGTTGATGTTAAAGGCTGCAGATCTGTCAAAATGTTGCTTTTCAATGTCATGTAGGATTTCTTAATGCTGTTATTACCTAAAAACAGAAGAGATAGGGGTGCGTGACACAAGTAGAGAGTTTGTCATTAGACCCAATTTATTGAGACGTCATACACGGCATTTTTCTCACATGATTAATAACATAGATGTGGTTAACATGCAAGTCTTTTCTTACTTTTGTCATGTTAGTAAAATTCGGCAGTATGACAAAACTGAACACAAGCACTGCAAAACATTTTACTGGACACTGTGGACAGCTGCACTTTTACACCCATGGATGCACTGTAACCAGAAATGTGTTTGTTTTTAGGACCCAGAATGTTCTGGGAGAGAAGGGCCGTCGTATCAGAGAGCTGACCGCTGTGGTCCAGAAGAGGTTTGGCTTCCCCGAGGGCAGTGTTGAGGTAAGAAAACCGGGATGAATTCAAACATTGCAATAATAAAGGAACAGCATATAGTGAATGTTTTGGTATGCTAAGTTGTGGACTTGCTACAGTTGTACTGACATGTAGTAAAGGTTCATCAGTCACATCAGTGATGTAAAAACACTCAATTTGGTTCAGTTTATATTTTAACATGTAAAAAAAAAAATTTTTTTGTCCCTCAGTGGTAACATTGACAAAAGCAGTAGACAATTTTCCTCCCTTCTGTGATGATACGATGACGAGACAGAATAGGGCTGAGTCTGATTCTGCAGGGTACCAGTTCAGATCCATGTTCTGTGGTTCTGTTCTGTTCCTCAGATAAGCAAGTCCTTTCTATATGAAGACATAGAGGCATTTGTCTGAGAAGGGTCAAGTCATCATGCAAAATTCCCAGAATCTGGGCAAAAATGTTTTATTGTTTCAAACAGTATTAGTTACATTTTCTGTTCATCACTAATCTTTGTGAAAGCGGGATGCGTGGGTGGTGCAGAGAGAATCTGTGTATGTTTTGAATCTAGTACGACACAAATGTTCAGCTAGTGATTCACCAAAGGGTCAGAAGCGAGTTAAACACTGTAGGCACTTTGTTTGACTGAACTGTCTCCACTCTTTCTTTGTGTTAGCTGTATGCTGAGAAAGTTGCCACCCGTGGTCTGTGTGCCATCGCTCAGGCTGAGTCTCTGCGCTACAAGCTTCTGGGAGGCCTAGCTGTGCGTAGGTAAGCAGAGACTTATGGTCAGTGAAAGAATTGAGTGAATTAATTCAACATGTGCTCCACCTACTCTGGATTTATTGTTGTAGCTATTTATCTAAACTGACATGGCACCAATTCCCACTTTAAAATTTTAAATGACCTTTAAAATTGAAGCAAGAGTTCTGCCATTATCTTTTTAACAAATGAAAACAGGAAAAAAAACTTGGATTCAGAAATACTTATTTATCAGCACCATTTTCTGGCTCATCTTACTATATTACGTATACATTCATAAAAAGAATTAGCTTTTTTACAGAAAAAAATGCTTCATTATAAATGTGGCTTTAATTAGGGTAGGTACCATGTTTAAACCTCAGGCTTATACAAAGACTTGATTATTAAAACGGAGTTACGTGACAGCTGTTGAGCTCCAATCAAATTCTTGCACTGTTTTGTTGGTTGTTTGCTCTTCTAGTCCTTTTATTCTAAGTTATAACGAGGTGAGAGAAATAAGAAGCGTATATTTGTATAGTTTGGTTTTAGAGCCATGTACCTACACTATAGTTGACTTTCTCCCTATCAAAAGGCTGTGGAGATGGCATATCAACATGGTAAGGAACTACTAGCCAGGCCTGCTTCTGTTTTCTGATCCTGGGCAATGCTAATGCTAAACACAAGGTTGATGACAGTCTGTGGAACTGCTGCTTCCGACGAAGCTTGTGGTTCTGTTTTTGGCCTTTGTTTGTTGTGAACTAAACATTGATATACTCATTATGGGTTATATATTTAGATAACAATTAATATATAAAGAATAAAAACACTTTAAAAAGTCAGGCGTTCACATCAAAAGCTGCAAGTGACTTAATAATATCAAGTAGAGCTCACAATAGAAACTGGCCTCAGTATGAATCTATGTTTCAAGATGAGTTTCAGTTTTTCTCCCTTCAGTGATGAAACGATGACGAGTCGGAACAGTACTCTTTGGTTCTGCTGGTTATTGGTTCAGGTTCACGTTCTGTGGTTCTGCTCCAGTTCCTCAGAACTTCGGGTCCTTTTCAGTTGAAGACATTGAGGCATTTGTCTGAGAAGGGTTAAAGTAGTAGTAACAAGAATACCTCTAAGTAAAAGTAGAGGAACCTGACTGACATTAGACTAACCTGAGCAAAGTAGTCCGTTTTGCAGTAACAAAACTAATCTGTTTCCACTCCTCTTTCAGGGCCTGCTATGGTGTTCTGAGGTTCATCATGGAGAGCGGTGCCAAGGGCTGTGAGGTTGTGGTGTCCGGCAAGCTGAGGGGTCAGAGAGCCAAGTCCATGAAGTTTGTAGATGGCCTGATGATCCACAGCGGAGACCCAGTCAACTACTACGTCGACACAGCAGTCCGCCACGTCCTGCTAAGGCAGGGTGAGTACAAATTTACCCAAACCACAATGGCAGCATTAAAACTCACACCTCTTTAGTTCTGTTTTGAACATTATGAATTTTTTTTGGGGGGGGGGGCGCTTTTTGTTAAATGTCTTTAATCTGGAGCTTGATGCATGTTTGGTTTGGCTCTGTAGCTGATAGCTTCAGATTTTGCTGAAATTAATGCATGTTTTGGTCATCCTTAGGTGTGCTGGGCATCAAGGTGAAGATCATGCTGCCTTGGGACCCCAGCGGTAAGATTGGCCCTAAGAAGCCCCTGCCCGACCACGTCAGCATTGTGGAGCCCAAGGAAGAGACCCTGCCCACCACACCAATGTCTGAGCAGAAGGGAGCCAAGCCAGAGGTGCCAGTCATGCCCCAGGGAGCTCCTGTGCCCACCGCATAAGAGGGTAAGAGACAGTTTGTCTGACCATTTTCTTGTTGTAAACATTGAAACAGTGTGGTACTGCAGTAAGAATGTATTTGTTCATACAGCTACTACAGAATCATAGTTTCTTTAATATAGTTAACTATATTTTGAGTGTTTGCAGTGTTGATGTTGTGATTTCTGTAATGCTCCTAAAAGCCAACTGAGCTGCATGAGTTCAAAAGTTGTTTGAAAGCACAGACAGACACAAACTTGACATGTCTGTCTGTTAGCATCTGATAATTGTAGGTAAACAAATGCCAGTTTCTGTCCATGTAATTTGAATATGCCTGCAATAATAATACAGCAAAGACAATTAACAGACCAGTTACATTGCTGCTCTTATCCCTTCAGTGATGAAACGATGACGAGTCGGAACGGGACTCTCACTGGTTCTGTTGGTTACTGGTTCAGATTCACGTTCTGTGGTTCAGCTCCAGTTCCTCAGAACAGGAGGTCTTTTTCAGTTGAAGACATTGAGGCATTTGTCTGAGAAGGGTTAAAGTAGTTCAGATACTGTTAACGAGTCCTAAAATAATTAAGGAACAGTGAATGTAGAGATGCAAAAAATTAAGAGAAATGCTCCTCAAACTAAAACCTTTTTTTCTTGGGCTGAAGCCATTAATTATATACAGCAGTGGTGCTACTTTGCTGAGTTTCTTGTCATTCAATCGGGTTTTTAATTCAAATTGTTCTGTCTTTTGCAGGTTTTCAGCCATCCATTAGATGGAAGATAGAGCCTGAGCTTTTTGTGTACAAAAATGAAAATAAAATCTGGAAAATACACTAAACGTGTTGTGGTCATTTTTGTTATGCATGGTGTTCACACTGTCTCAAAGCGAGGAAGAATTAGGACGGCACAGTTGAAATAAATCTCTAGTCCATCTTTGTGTGTTAATAGTTAAGAAATAAACACAGTAATGAACAAGAAAATAAATGATCAATAAAGTTACTGCAGAGTGCTTGAATGTAGTTGGATGACCAATGTAGGTCAATATATTTATAACTGAGATAAAAGTTGCAATGTTTTATGGACCAAAGATGTTTTGTGTTAATGTCAAAGAAGACACCCCACCACCCACCCACCCGTTCTTATGACTGACTTTTTTTACTGTTCAAGTCAACTTCTAGATTTGTTTGGGTATTTTTGCCTTAAGTGTTTTTAGTGCTGGTTTTATACATTATCTGACATGTCTTTTTATATTTTCTAATCATTAAACAGGAGCTTACATGTTTTCAGACAAGCTATTACAGATTAGAATACCATGGAAAAGTTCATTTCATTATTTTAATAAATTTAAAAAATTCTAGACTACACATGTGAGTTTAACTATGGTTACTACTTGTAACTCAGGAAACTCCATGTTTCCATATTCCACAGTGCGTCGAGGTCAAATGAGCCCGTGATTACATGCATTAAAATACTTTTCAGTGAGACATTTACTTTTGATGGATCTTAGGATGTATTTTAATGTTTTGAGATACAGGATTTTTGATTATCATGAGCTCTCAGAAGTAATCATCGAGATTAAAACAAAAAGGCTTAAAATATTTTACCTCGAATTTTTCCACTTTATTCTAATTTACTGAGATGCACCTGTAAATAACATTTTATTTCCTTATATTTACACTGGACTAAAGTGACTCAGACGTGGAAAGATGCATGAAAAAGTTGGATGTTTCACTCTGCTTCTTTTTATGGCTCCAGAAAAGCAGCCGATTTATGTGACACAGACCATTTTCTGTGTAAAATAGCAGCCGTGTAGTATGGACAATTATTTTATTAAACTTAATTAACTTGCATGTATGGTTCTATTTTTTATCTTGTTATCATACATATTTGAAACACAACAGTTAGATATGTTTTCCTGTTCATGTACACAGTCAGGAGCCTAAACAATATACTGCATCTCACCGTGAATGAATAAATATGTTTTAGGTCGGTCTGTTAAATATTTAAATATAAATATTTAAATAACCGTAAACGTGAGACCACGCACGTGCCAGAATGTGGTCTAACAATTTACACAGTGACTCATCTTCTCAGCACTAAAACATCAGGTCCGGGTTAGGACACGCCCCCCAGGCGCCTACCTGTGTAAAGGTGTTTTTTTTTGTTTTTTTTTAAAGGAAAAACAGAATCTCTCAGCTTCCATCTGGACAAACAGTGAAGACACGATGAGTCTGCCGGACTACAAATCCTCTCAGAAACCGTCTACACCCGCAACCGCAGTAAGAAGACTTACGTTGTTTTTGTACTTTAGGTTAAATGTTTGTTGGGGCCGTGAGAGCTGAGCCAATCATCCACCTGCCGAGAAGCGCATACGGACTAAACAGCGGGGAAGACAGGAATCTTTTCCTGCATAGCTCACGTGTTTCTTGTGTAGCAAGAGTATTACTAATGCCTAAATTGTGTACATTTAAGACTCCTAAAGTATTTTGGATGAAGGTGAAATGTGCGCTGACTACTTCAATGCTGTTATTTCTACTTCACTACAGCTCTGAGTGCAGTACTTTGTGTTCCATTGTTTTGTAAGTAGAAAATACAATATTTAGGAGACAAGGGAAGAACTTATTGAATATTTATCACTGATGTGCAAATACTCACTAACTGCTTGTCTAAATTGTTAATCTGTAAAGTAACTGTCCAATAAATATAGTGTAGTGAGAAGCAGGGGTGGAGGAAGTATTACCACAGTGTAGAAATGCTCTACTGCAAGAAAAAGCTCTGCATTGGAATCTTAAAGTTAAAAAGTACTAGCATTAAAATATACCGAATGCAAAAGTACAGTTTTATGATAATAAACATTATATTTCTGCATAATCTTTTGATGGATTACAAATGGACGAAGTGAGTATGTCTTGTACTAGTGCCCCAGGGTATTTGCCCAAAAGCTGGTCCACATTTACTGAACTGCAGCCTATAATTATCCAACACTCCAATTACCATGAATGTAATGTGAGATCTGTCACATTACAACGTGAACCAGCATTCGTTTTTCTGTTTTTATATGACAGTCCCTATAGGGCCAAGCGTTTCTTATATTTTTATCTTTTTTTTGTTTTGTTTTTATGGATTTCCTTGTTTGTTTTTAAGGAAAATCCAAATACTTTTTAGCCACTGATGAAAAACTGAGACAGTGGTGTCAACAAAACAGGCTTCAGGGACCGGATTTGACCCCAAAAAAGTGGGTGTGTATTTACACAAAATGCAACAAAAACCAAAAAAATGTTAGGACCTAATTTTGTCAGTATTTAAGATAGCCCAACACAGGATGGCAAAACTTTAAAAAAATTCAAATTTGAACTACAAAACATGTTGTAACCATCAACACAGACAAAACTGACCTCCTGACTGACACAAAAAGGGCATGATATATACTGTCTGAACAAAGCGAGGGGTCAACATTACTGTGACTATACAAACTGCAAACACTAGACAGACAGGTTGCTAAAGCCCCTAAATATTTTTATATACAAAAGCAGTAAAATGTAATCTAACACAGTTTTAAATAGGCCATATTTCCCCCTCAACAGAGCACTTAGAACGGTTCCGGGGCCTAGTGGACTGTATTTAAGCCCAAAAGGGGGTCTCAGTCCAGTCATGCACTTGGATGACCAACAGCCCTGTTTTGGGAAAAATACAAACTCTTTTTGTGCCGTGGCCTCGAATTTAACATTAGAGATTTCTTCGCGTAAACCTTCTGTCCCTGCTGCTCTAACTGGGCGTTTCAGGATTAGCAGACATCAGTGATTTTCTGACAGGACAGCAGAGGTATGTGGTCTTATCAACCTGAGTAAATCAACAGATGAGTCACACTGACGCCCTTCGTGTAGCTACTGAGCACATAGTGCATGTGTTAAAGTGCCTGTGCTGCTGTGTTACTTTGATGTCAGTACAAACTATTTCACTATAATTATATTTACATTATAACTTAAATTTGAACTTGCTTTAGTTTATGGTGTCAATGTACATTAATGCTTTTATACTTCATCGTTAGGAGTTCAGATCATGTCATCTGGAGGAGCTCTGGAAAAGCATGTCGACCATAATTACAAACTTCATAGTGTTAGCAACAAGATTACAGAATCTGAACTGAATGTTCCTTTCAAGTGATGTCATCTGGAGGCATTTTGTCAAATAAATGTAGAGAGATATTTTCATATAAGGGAGTCAGAGGGACGTTTAAAGGCATTTATGTAAATGTACTATGCAAACTAGTACCATAAGAAGCAAGTTCAAAATCAGTGAAGGCGTGTTTTTAATAGTTTTGCAAAATTAAAGGTTAATAATAGTAAACATACATCACACGTTTTGTCACTCAGTTGGAGCTTCATCTAAATTAAAGTCAACATGCTCATTTCCGAAAAGAATAAAGCAATAGAATATGCATTTTGGTCTAAACAAGACATTTAATGTCAAGTTAGTCTTTGTAAAATAATAATAGCTTTTATTTATAATGCGCTTTACATTTGTAGCAAATCTCAAAGTGCTAAATACAAATTCCTACTAAGAATACACAATAAATTGAGAAAATAATCACCAGGTTAATGGATAATGAAAAGTAGGGAGAGTTGCAGCTCTAATGTTTCCTGTTTTCATTTTTCATAAATGCCTCATGCGTCCTGCTAAATCAGCCCAGCTCTGATCAGCGAACGTAACCTGCAGCTGTATAACACCATTTGAATATCAATACTCAAATTTTCATGTTTGATTTTGCATCTCCATGACTACAAATTAAATGTGTGTTTTCAGGCATGGTCACATGTGTACAAGCCTAATTAAGACAAGACTGATCTTTCTCCTCAGCACACTCCTGTTGTGCAGTTGAATGTTGGTGGTCACCTGTTCAGCACCTCTGTGAGCACGCTCAGGAAACACCCCGACTCCAAGCTGGCAGAGCTGTTCACCGGACAGCCGAAACTACGCACTGACCCACAGGGACGCTACTTCATTGACCGCGATGGGTCACACTTTGGATGTGTCCTCGAGTTCCTGAGGTCAGAGCAGATGCCCACGGAGAACATCCAGGAGGTTTGAGTCCTGTAGTTTTCGACAATCCACAAGTAGCAGTCACCAGACTCACGCTGGTACTTACGTGTGTGTGTGTGTGTGTGTGTTTTCTGCAGGTTCACAGGGAGGCAGTGTACTACAACATCAAACCACTGATCAAACGTCTGGAAGAAACTCCTCGGCTGTTTGGAGAGCTGGTAGGGAGGCAGCAGTTCCTCTCCAGAGTCCCACACTACAAAGAAAACATTGAGGTCAGCAAAACACAAAACACTGCTTTTAAAGAAATCTACTGCACAGCTCACTGGGGTCTTTCTACACTGTGGTTGACCGAACACCTTTAACCCCTCTTGTTTTTATGTGGTTTAAGTCTCTCTTTAAGAGTGAAAAACCTCTTTGTCAATGTCAAAACTTATTTAGGGAGTTATTTATTTTTCTAGAAGAGAGCTAAAATTGCTATTTGCAGAAATTGAGATGTACCTTTAGCTTTTTTTCACTCATGTAACTTAAAGCAGCATTGCAGCAATCAGCCTCCGGTTCTCAGAATAAATTACCACTATGGTTTCACTTCGCTAGTTAGAGCCCTTGGAATTGAGGATGAGACTGATGCTCATCGTGATTGCCATTTTGTTTGGAGGGGAATGGTTAGCAACAATCTTCACAGCTGTGTTGATGTCATTCACGCTTGTTCCGATTTCAATGGCAAATTTATTCAAATATTTTTCATTTAATCTTGATTAATAAAAATCAGCAGATCTCCTACTGTAGCTCCGACAGGCTCAGTTATTCTACAAACACCTGTTAGTTTGCAGTTTGCAGAACCCACTCTTTGATCCACTTAAAACAAAACTGAAATACTTTAGGATTCGCGACAAAATGTGACCATAATGGAACATTTCATGTATTTCAGTCATTCACTGAACTTGCAATGACTCGATAGTTAAGTGGAAATTTACAAATAGTGACTAAGATCAGCCACCGATTTTCCTCTTGACCACAATTCACACGTCATCTCATTGGCTGTGGATGAATGCAGGTGCTGATTCGAATCGCAAGAGCCGAGGCCATCGCTGCCCGCCATTCCACCATCTTGATCTGTGTCCTGCGGACGGAGGAGGATTTGGGTTTCTATGACAACGCCATCAACAGCCTGGAGGCAGATAAGGAGTCGGTTGTGACCTTCGGACCCTGGAAGGCTGTCCCATCCGTTAAAGACCTGCTGGACTGTGTAAAGATGGACATCGAGAGTCAGGGCTACAGGGTGAGCATCGAGGCTCACGTCATGGAGAAGAGCTTCCTGTCACGGAGCTACGACTACTTCTACAAAGTCATATTCACCTGGTGGTGATGACGGAGCTCTTTCTCTGTTTTTATTCAGAATGGAACTTGGACATTGTTTGTTATAGTAACAAATTAGATTACATTGCTTAACCAAGTTGCTCCAATTCTTCCAAAATACATTTTAAGGATAGATAGATAGATAGGAAGAAATTAATAAAACACCTGTACATAATGAATTTCAAAAGTACTGTGGTTTACTTACTTACTAAACTCTTGTAATGAATTTGCTTACAGTTCATTTTAGGGCCCATGAACATTATCCACGTTCTGTTGAATGTCAGTGAAATCATGTTTTACTGCTGCTAACCTTTAATAAACAGCAAACTCTCCTGTTAGAACATCAGTTAACAGGTAGGTTCATTATTCACGGAGGGTCTGTGCACTGGACAAAATAATAATACAAATGCCAGGACGATATAATGAAGTGCAAATCCACAGCACTGTAACAATTGATACTTTAGTGTGTCAGGTTATACTTGAGGTTAAGGTTTGCTCTCATTTTGAGCCGTCTCTGTGCATGTAGGTTTGTTGCAAAATACTTTAGTTTTATATTATAGCGTAGATTATATTGTAGTGGGGAAATCCAGTTGCTGACTACTATACTGCATCACCATCAAAAGACTGGGCACTCCACAAACCAAATTAAAAGAAACAAAATGCCAATATACATAAAGTAAAACTAGCACGTCAGCAAAAAGCAAAGCGGCGGCTTTTATTTTCACCGCAAGGCAGGGGAAGGTATCTTTCAGACAGCCATGCTTCACGTCAGACCACGTCCTGTGTATCAAAGTGTGAAAATCAACAACAAACAGTGGTTACAGATGGTGTACAGGGCAGGTGTGTCAGCCAGCCTCCTCGCTCCTCATTGGTCACTACGTGTATTTGATCGTCTTCAACTCCACGTAATCCAGAAGTACCATGTGCCTTCACATAGTGAAAATGCCCCTGGAACTGCATTCAGAGGATTTACAGTAATTTGGACGCAAACTAAAAACTAAAACCAGACCGGTAGCTCCTCACAGTTAGTACCAGAGGGACTTGTCAAAGTGATGTGATGGCAAACTGAAAGTGCTTATGTGAGATTGCTGAATGTTTTACATTTCTACCAGGACGATTTTATTCTCACCACGAGCACTAAGTGTCCTCCAGGCTGTAATATTATAAAAAAAACTCTTATAGTATAATAATAACTATTATCGGATGGTTGTCATTTTATTTTTTGATCACCATCAGGAGACAGACACTTGTGGTTTTAAGTCAAATCTAAAGTGGATTGTGGTGAATGTTGTTACACTACTTCATATCCCTTTCAGGTTGTAGGTTATTTTCATTTTTCAATTTTCTCCTTGATTCACGAGTATGGTTGTAGACCTTTGCTTTATCAGTGCTTTGATGACATATTTTTGGTTTGTTGGTAACTACTGGGTAAAACATGAACAACTAAGGGAATCTTGAACAAATATTGGTGGTTCTGGTCAAAGAGCCCAGAAAAATGGACATCGATGCTAAATAGAGGAAAAAATATGTGGAAGAACCCTGTAAAAGGCAGTCAAACCAGAAGAAAGACCATATAGAGGAAGAATTTGGAGAGCAGCCTAAACAGGTCCAGCATAAGGAAGATGAACCAGAGCTGGTAAATTGATTTATTTTAGAGGCATTACCACCAAATGAGAAAGGAAAAAGGTGAAGAAGAGCAGCATTGTGGAACAAGCAGTAAGCGGAGATGGAGAACAGATAGAAAGTTGATTTTGAAATATTGATTA
Source organism: Channa maculata (assembly GCA_020496755.1). NCBI lineage: Eukaryota > Metazoa > Chordata > Actinopteri > Anabantiformes > Channidae > Channa > Channa maculata. Next base: position 26,628,262 of record CM035606.1, on the reverse strand, counting down.
CAACCATGTAAAAGTAAAGCTAATCATTAAGAAGTAAAGTTAAACAAGAAATTATTTTATAGTAAATGTAATGTGATTCTTATTGTAATAAATAAAATGTGGTTATGGCAAAGTTTGTTTGGCAATAAGAAATCAGTGCATATAAAAGTGTGTGAGAAGTTAATCTGCGAAAGACTTAAAATACGTTGTGTGCACAGATCAATGAATAGGGAAGTGAAAGCTGAAGGAAAGCACCAGAAAGACTGCTTGAACAGATGGCTGGTACCTGGAAACGGAGGTACCTGGATTAGAATTGAATTAAATTGAGAAATGAAAGTCATGGCTGGAGCAGGATGATATGAAGTGTCACGTAGGTTTTAACTAAAGTCCATATGACCTCCTAAAGTCTGCATGGCAACAGACAAACTCACATGATGGAAGTACAAATTTGATTTGTACATTAATGCAAAGAAACTGCAAAGTAAGCAGCAAAAAGAGTAAGAAAACCTTAGGATTTTGCTGGTTGACACGGATCTTTCAGTTGCTAGCGAAAAGTCTGTCAGTCTCCATGAAGATTTTTGATTTACCCAGCAGTCCACCGAGACCAACAGGGGACATCCAGGATCCGTCTAACTAGGTGAGACTACCACAGGCAGTTAGGCCATTGGGCCTGGAGATGAGCCACCAACACGGAGGAGAGAAACAGATGATGGGGTCAAGCTTCAACCAAAGATTTTCAACAATGAAGATTTTTGATTTTCACACTCTTCATCCAGCCTATTCTTCAAACACCAAGGAGGTTGTGAGTAAAATGATAACCAAGGATAGCTGATTCTTGTATTGATGATTTTATCTTTTTAATTTATTGTTTGCTTGTAGCTTTTGCATCTGCTGAATAAAGTACAACATCTGCAGTTAAATGTAAAAGCTTCCTTGCTTTAATTATAATTTTATGAGGTTTCCTTAAAGCGTGCGTAGTCTCGGTAATGTAAAAGAAATGGATTGTGTGACTAAGTCAGGTTCACTTGATGAAGGCTCTAGTCGGTTTAGTCTTGTCCCTGAAATTAATATCTCCTAAGTGGTAAAAGTACAATCACAGCTTAAAAAATTTCCAGCAACCGTAACAACTGTTACCATAAGAAGGAAGCTGCCGTTAACCAGTGTGACTTTATTAGTATCTGTAGTTTGAGGCTTATCCAGGTGGTAGTGAAGAGGCAGCAGGGGGAACATTTGGATGATGGTAGTGAATAACTGAACTGGACTCGTACTGGAGTGTCAGGGTAACATAAGTTTCCTTCCTTTGTTCAAAGAAATGGCAGGTGTGGACGTGCTAGCTACAGTATTTTCACCACAGTGTGTCACAATTACGTTTCCTCTTAAAACCCCCAGATACAGAAAAGTTGCTTACTTGCTTTTCACACTTTGGATCACATCATGAGAGAAGTGACACATATCTGCGACAGTAGAAAAGGTCACAAGGTGGAGCTTTTTTTTAACTTTTTTTTTCACTTTTGTCTAATTTTTGACATTTTCCGAACATTCGTAGTCCAACAGAGTTCTAGAAGGTATCTTGAAATAGCAGTGAGAATGAGGCAGATTGCTGCTGGTGACAACAGTGAAATGTGTTATCGTTGAAAATTCCCCAAACTATATGATTCTTGTTGGAAATAGGAGGAAGCATTTTTGCATTATTATGCTCCACAGGTTTAACAAAATGTCGTGTAAATATCTTTCAGGCAATAAAATTTCCAATTGTGCTGACGTGTTGCATGTCCAGTTTTGTAAAAATCAGCTGGAGTGAATGAACTTGTAGTGATAGTATGTTGGTTCTAGGGGTTTCTAGGGCTTTTAACCACATCTCCTGAGATAAAGATGAGCTAACTGCTCTCACTAAGAACATGAATAAGCGTTCACACACTGTGATTTATTTGTTAATTCATTTAAATTATATTCCATTAATCAAACAGTTCATGTACAGCAGATGATATGAAAGTCAACACTTCTGACGTCTAATTATAAAATTCTCCTAAATCAGTTGTGTTTAATTCAGTACGTTTCCTTCCTGACAGTTCAGAGACAGGCTGGTGTTTTTGTCCTGTACAATTCAGTGTCACACAGGAAATGAATTTATTCGCCTAGAAGAAGTGGCAGCAGAGAGACAAGCAGAGCTGCAGGAGAAAACACAAGCATGATGCACATGAAACATGTACTGAGGGTCCTGCTGCTCACCAGCCTGCGTTTGACAGGTAGGCTTCATATTTCTCTGTTTCTTGTTAGATTTGGTCAGTGGTGGAATATGGACAGTAACTATCAAAACTAAAAGAATAAAATTATCCCTTTAACTGATATATTAATATTTTTGATGTTATCAGTTTGTCATTACTGATGCATCAATGTTTAAGCAGCAGTTTACCGTCATGGCCACTCGACGCAGAGCGGGTTTAAATGGGTTATTAACCTAGTTTGATCCAGTTCTAAAGGTCAGGTTGCGTCCAAAGGGTCACAAAATAAATCAGAATAATCGTGAGATGATCAACGAGAGAGGAAAACTGAATAAATTAGGTTCTGACACAAAAATGTGTTTTCATTTTTTTAAGAAATTCTCTGAAGTTAACTTTTTTTTGCGTAGTAGATAACTAAAAACTAATTGATATCAGTGCAGAAATTGTGCAGGATTCCCATGTGTTTTGACTTTGAAGATCGATAACATGATCTACAAAGACTTTTATTAAATATTCCTCTTCTCCATCAATACATTTGTTTTGGAGTCCTGAGGTGGACTGGTGACCTGTCCAGGGTCTACCCCACCTCTTGCCCTACAACACTTTTTGTCTACATTCTGAAAATCCTGTAGTCATACTCCTGGTGAAACTGGTTGTGGATTGTGGCCGTACACTTAGATCCAAACAGGGTTACATTTAAATGCACTTCTCTGTTTTAGCTTCAAATCTACAGTTTAATAGGCCTCTAAGTTGTATTCACATGAAATTCTATGAGAAGAAAAAAGACTCTTTGGTTGGCTACTGGTCCCAAGTAGCCGCAGCTCTAAATTACAGGTTAAGACAAAGAATTAACACAACGGATTTCCCCATAGCTACGTATCTTATTTTGATTCCTGCGTGTTTGAATTTTTAAAGGTGAGGATTTCATAGATATATCCTTTTTTTGTTTGTTCGCAGGTGTCTGGAGCGACAAGAATTCAGTTTTTGTGTACAACACACTTGGAGGGAGCGCCATCTTGCCGTGTACCAATCTAGTCTCCCAGGACTGCTCCCTCATCTCCTGGACTTTCTATAAGGGCGGCAAGGTGAGGTACAGAGACGTGGTCACCAATGGACAGGTGAGGGCAGACTCGGACAAATACAGCCGCTTGTCCCTCACATCAAACTGCTCACTCCACCTCCGTGACCTCAGAATCGACGACGCTGCCTCCTATGTCTGCAAGAAACAGAAGGACTCCATCACTGACGTTTACCTCTCTCTCCTCACTATCACTTCCCCTTCTCAAGTCACTGACCTGCAGCCTGGAGGAAACCTCTCCCTGAGCTGCATCCTTTCCACTTACTATGATGCTGGGAGCTGCAAGTCATACTCCAGCGTGTTTAACCTCAGCTGGGTGGCCGAGGATGGGACCACATTACCCACAGACAGCAGGTTTTCATTTTTCCTCTCATTTCCTTTTAGTAGTCAATCAAACTGTGTTGTAGGAAATCACATTTTATCAATCAAAATCATTATGTTAGTTACATTTCATTTAGTGTCACTGATTACAAACTACATATATACAGTTCATTTAGACAAACATCACACACATGAACACAGCACAAATTAAAACCATTACAAATATTATTAAATATTGCTTACAAGCTATATAATATAGCAAATGTTGCAACTGAAATAAAACTAATAAAGATATTATAGAATTATAGATAATGAAGCAAAAACACAAAAAGCTAGAAGCCTTAGTGGTTGTGTCTGGACTCGTTTTAATCAGCAACGGGAGATTAATTTAATCGACTTTAATTTTTTTTTGTTAAGAAATCAAACAGATGACAGGCTGTGAATGATACAAAAATCTTAATTTGACTTGTGCTGTCTTAATGGTCAAAAATGACCCACAACTATTAGCAGCAGAGAAAAGCCTGCATGATGCCATTTATGTAAATGACAGCTATGATCCATACAGGTATGAGATGACTGCCCAACATCGCTGCAACATCACTCTGGTCATAAAACTTCAGAAGGAAGACAACAACAAGATGTGGAGGTGCCAATTGAAAACTAAAGAAAACAACCAGACAGTATTTCAGGATTTCAGATCCACCTTTTTGTTCCAAAGCTCTCCAGCTGCACAAAATCTGACCACTTCAATTGCCATTCATTGTCAAACCTCGCTGCCCATCAGCCGCATTGTGCTCTGTGTGGCTCTGCCAGTCATGGTGATCGTAGTGGGAATCTTCACATGGAGAACAGACCGTAAACAACTGGCCAAAACATCTGCAGCTGGCTACGAGCTCAAGGAAATTAACTATTGAACCACTGTATCTGTTAATCTGTGTGCAAGTTGGAATGCCAAAAAAAACATGATTTTATATTGTCCTTTAATTCATGAAAATTTGTTTCAAAATTAAAAAATGGAAAATAACTGTGGGGGGTGTTGAAATTAATTATTTTACTTTTGTTAGTTTCCACATCCTCACTTTGTTTTTAACATTTAAGAAATGTATTTGTTGCCACGTGAATATTAAACCATCCCATCCTGTTGCTGTAAGAGGTACACATAGAGTTATTTAAGGAAGAATTATAATAATTATTAAAATATATTATTATAATTAAAGAAGAACATGTAGTGGTGGCAGTTTCACAGGGGTTGAAGAATAAATTTTACATTTAAAATTAGAAATAATGACTGTAAAAAAGATCTTTTTTCTCTTTGTTTTCACATGTTAACAGTGGATCCAAGTTAAAATTATTTGGCTTAAATTTTGTGATGTAAATTGGTAAACTCAAATTTTAACAGTGCTTCTCTGTGTGTAGAGCAGTAAAGTGGCTTTGAGAAAGGCAGCTTTGGATGGTTCTTCAGATCATCAACTGAAACTGGCTGTACACTTCTGTAAATAAAATCAATTCATAAAATGTTTTAGCTTCTCTTTAAGTGAAGGTTGAAAACTGCTGTAAATTTACCAGTAAAAGCTATGTTTAAAACGAAAAAAAAATAATCTTAAGCATTACAAAATAAGTAATATGATTACTAGAGCTGATCCAATTTAATTAATTAGATGGGTGTGAGCAATTACTAATTTCCTTTGTAATAAATCTGACTATGTTTTGTCATTGGACTGTTGGTCATGAAAAAAATAAACATTTGAAAATGTCACCTTCGACAACCCTGCATGGACATTTTTCACTGTTAATATTATCTTTATATACTAAACAACCAACAATATTTATGAATTATTAAAAATAATGAAAAATGGTTTGTTGCATTTCATAAAACAATCCAAAAGCCAATATATGTGAAACACTGTAAGTTAAATTATTTCAAACCTTCTGACTGCAAAAAAATCCTAAATGTCAATTTATAGTAAATTTATGGTAAAGAATGGGTTTACAGTTAATCTTCGTGCAAAACATTTTACTGAACTGACAATTGATAAAGGGAGGCCTCTTAAATAGTCTATAAGAACTTATAACCAACATAGACTGTGACAAGCCTCCTTTAGCTTTAAAAATTATTCTACGTTATAGCTTAAAATGTGAATTTAAAGTTCATTTATGCAATTTAAGGGGCAATTTAGTCAGGAGAGTGGTAATTTACAAAACGCGTTTTACATTGCGTACCGTAGCTACGGGTAGTGAAAGCGGACAATTCACTTCCCTGCTAAAAACAGGGAAGCTTCGCTAACACCCCTGAACATGGCAGCACATTTGAAAAAGCGTGTTTATGAGGAATTTTCAAAAGTTGTACAGGTGAGCATATTAATATGTATTTATTGATTCATGTAGATTCATAACAGCAAGAAAAAATGTCGTGCTTTAGCGCCAGTTAGCCCGTTAGCTAATGCTAAATGGCTAAGTAAGTTAACAAAATTGAATAACAGCGAGCCGCTCGCAGTTACAGTAGCGTAAATAATCGTTTTGATCTTTGTACATATCAATCATATTTAATAGCATTCCTCCAGATTGACCAGAACTGACTGAATTAACTTTCAGTTTGCGTTTGCTAACGTTTATGGGGAATAGAATAATATGCAAAGTGAGATATTAATATTATATTCGTTTGTGTGGCTTGTAATTCTTGCTTGTTCGTAATTTAGTAAACCTTACGCGATCAGATGATGGTGACTCTTTTACACCTCATCTCGATCTTTATCATTAACTGATTAGATAAATTCTGTGAACATCTGATTTTTCTAGGTTCTAGTAAAGTCACCTCTAAAGAACAGGGTAGTGGGTTTTACAGTACTTTCATAGTATTCATGTTTTTGGGTCATTAGACTGAAGTGCATTTGTGGCAGTTTTACACACCGAAAAAGGATTTTTTGGGCAAATACTGGTATTCAGAAGATATAAGATTATCGTTCTACACAATATTTTGTCTGGACAATCATTATCCAGCAAATGTACAGATGTGTAATTTTGTTCTTTATCTAGATATTGTGCCTATTTACCCAACACAAAAAATAATTTAGAATAAAGCCAAATTTCTACTAAAACTTATTTTATAAGCAAACAATATAAAGCCGAACAATGAACAGAGAAAATCAAAGGACAGAAAATAATGAGTGCTGGTAAAGTTCAATAACTAGATTTGGTGCCAAATCATACCATCTGCCATTGGTAGAAAGAATTTTTCATTCCAAACTGTTGTATGTTGACAGATTCCCCATGAAGACATTCCAGCAAAGAAGCTGCGACTGTCCAAACCCAGCAAGTCTGCAGCTCTGCACATTGACCTGTGTAAAGCCACCAACTCCACTGATGCCTTACAGTATCTGCTGCAGTTTGCACGCAAGCCTGTAGAAGCAGAGAGTGTGGAGGGTGTAGTCAGGATCTTGTTGGAGCACTACTACAAGGTATAGAAGTATTGAGAGCCCTTCAAATATGATGTTATGATATAGCCATGTTCCGCAGCTGTAAGGACAACTTAATTTGTGTGAATTTCTTTTCTATTTGATTCAGTCTAAGTTAAGGTGACCACACAAAACACATGTAATAATGATGATGATGTTGATATCCTCTTTCAGGAGACAGATAACTCCGTGAGGCTGAAGATCGCTTCTCTACTGGGTCTGCTGTCGAAAACACAGGGCTTTAGCCCTGACTGCATTGTAGATGATGTCATTAACATACTCAACAACGAGAGTAAGACACATTTAGACCCAGTCTGAACATTACAGTTTTTACCTATATATGCACACAGATAAGGCACATGGTGGTTTTAACAAAAATGCTGATTTGAACTTTAAGCTTTTAAACTACCTGTGACATGTTACAAATCACACAGACTTGATTGATTATAAATCATGAGCGTTTGCTCTGTTCTGTTTCTCTCTGTCTCTGAAGAGTCCCATCAGGTCCTTGCCCAGCTGCTAGACACTCTGCTGATTATTGGCACAAAACTACCTGACAGTCCTGCAGTCAGACAGAGGCTCATAGAGGTGGCTTGCAAGGTGACACACACACACACACACACACACACACACACACACACACACACACACACACACACACACACACACACACACAAACACACGCACATAAAGTTCAGTGTTCACACTTTCAGTAATCGCAAAAGGATTCCTGAGCAAAACTCTTCTGTGTTCTTCATCTTTTTTCAGCACCTGTCTGATACATATTTTGGAGTGAGAAACAAGTGTCTGCAACTCCTGGGATGTCTCGGCATGGTGGACACTCCTCTGAACAAGGACAATGAGGGACTGAGCTCATTAGTAGGTATGGGACACATGCATGCTTTTAAAATGTTGTGAATGTGACATAGAGCAGGATACTCATTGTCAAATTGTCTTCAACAACAACGAACAAACACGTATTCTGTTGTGGCAACTTTCTGTGAGTTCTGCACAACAGCCAGAACTCAAATGAACCCAAATACCTTTTTCTAAAATTAGTTACTAATGATTGTAGTTTGAATTACTAAATGATTTTACATGTTGCTCTTTGCTCCAGGAGGAGTGAGGGATGTCCAGAGTATCATAAGTGACTATTTTGGAGACCAGGACCCCAGAGTACGCACGGCAGCACTTAAAGCAATGGTAGGACACATCGAAACCCACAACACTAGCAATACCACACTCATAAGTTGAGAGACCACACACAGTTAGCTCCAATCAGGAGTGAGAAAACTCTGTCCACTCTTATTTCCACAATGATGGTCTTTATATACCTGAGCTCAATGCGTATTCCGCTGTTTGTTTTCCAGCTCCAGCTGCATGAGAGAGGGATGAAGATTCATCAGATCATTTATGACCAGGTATCAGCACAGTTATTTTATTGGAACCGGCCAAAAATAATGTCCTAGAAGACAGATTTTCCTATGGGAGAAGTAATCATTAAAATAAAAGGTGTTTTAATGATAATTCAATTCAATTCAATTCAATTCAACTTTATTTATATAGCGCCAATTCACAACAAAGTCATCTCAGGGCACTTTACAGAATAAAGTCAAGATTATAAAGATATATAAAGAGAACCCAACAATTCCCCCTGGAGCAAGCCATAGGCAACAGTGGAGAGGAAAAACTCCCTTTAACGGAAGAAACCTCCAGCAGAACCAGGCTCAGGGTGGACGGCCATCTGCCTCGACCGGTTGGGGTGAGTGGAAAGGGGAGAGAGAAAAGAACAGAGCAACAAAAAGCAACAACAAAACATCGGGCAAATTGGTAGGACCAGTAGCTGCACGCTGGAAGACACACAGCTTCAAAGCCGGGGGACACCTGCAGAAAGGGACAGAGAGAGGGGGACAGAGGAGGACAAAGACAACTACGGGAGAGAACACACAGAGTTAATGACATACAGTGGTGACAATTGCGGGGTGAGAGGAGAGGAGAGATGGTCAAGAGGAGGAAAGGAGCTCAGTGCATTGGAGGGTGGGTCCCCCAGCAGTCTAAGCCTATGGCAGCATAACTATAACTAACTATATGCTTTATTAAAAAGGAAGGTTTTAAGCCTAGACTTAAAAGTAGAGAGGGTGTCTGCTTCCCGAATCTGAACTGGGAGCTGGTTCCACAAGAGAGGAGCTTGATAGCTAAAGGCTTTACCTCCCATTCTACTTTTGGAAATTCTGGGAACCACAAGTAGGCCTGCATTCTGAGAGCGAAGTGGTCTACTGGGATGATATGGTGCTATGAGATCTTCTATATATGATGGAGCCTGACCATTCAGAGCTTTATATGTAAGAAGCAGGGTTTTAAATTCTATTCTAAATTTAATAGGAAGCCAATGGAGAGAAGCTAGTGAAGGTGAAATATGATCTCTCTTGCTAGTTCCAGTCAGCACTCTTGCTGCAGCATTTTGGATTAATTGCAGGCTCTTTAGGGAGTTACTGGGGCATCCTGAAAGTAGGGAATTACAGTAGTCCAACCTAGAAGTAACAAATGCATGGACCAGTTTTTCGGCATCACTTTGAGACAGTATGCTCCTAATTTTGGCAATGTTCCGTAGGTGGAAGAAGGCTGTTCTAGAGATTTGTTTTATATGTGACTTAAAGGACAGATCCTGATCAAAAATAACTCCAAGGTTCCTTGCAGTAGTACTGGAGGCCAGACTTATGCCATCTAGGGTAACAATATGGTTGGACATCATATCTCTGAGATTTTGGGCCCAAATACTATGACTTCAGTTTTGTCTGAGTTTAAAAGTAAAAAATTGTGGGACATCCAGGCCTTTATGTCTTGTAGGCATGCTTGAAGCTTTATTAACTGATTATTTTCATCTGGTTCCATAGATAAATATAGCTGGGTATCATCAGCATAGCAGTGGAAATTTATGGAGTGTTTTCTAATAATGTTGCCTAAAGGAGACATATATAAAGTAAAAGTATTGGTCCTAACACAGAGCCTTGTGGAACTCCATAGCTAACCTTTGTGTGCATGGAGGATTCATCATTAACATGAACAAATTGAAATCTATCAGACAGATAAGATTTAAACCAACCTAGTGCAGTTCCTGTAATTCCAATTTCATGTTCCAGTCTCTGTAATAAAATGTTATGATCAATGGTATCAAATGCGGCACTAAGATCTAACAGAACAAGTATAGAGATGAGTCCATTATCTGAGGCCATGAGAAGATCGTTGGTGACTTTTACCAGTGCTGTTTCTGTACTATGATGAACTCTAAATCCTGACTGAAACTCTTCATACAAATTATTCCTATGAAGGTGATCACATAATTGTTTTGCGACTACTTTTTCAATTATTTTAGAAATAAAGGGGAGATTAGATATTGGTCTGTAATTGGCTAAAACACCTGGGTCAAGACAGGGTTTTTTAAGTAATGGTTTAATTACAGCTACCTTATAGGCCTGTGGTACATAGCCTGTTTCTAAAGATAGATTGATGATATCTAATATGAACGTATCTATTAAGGGTAAAGCTTCCTTGAGCAGCTTAGTTGGAATAGGGTCTAGCAGACAGGTTGTTGGTTTAGATGAGGTAATAATTGAAGTTAGCTCAGAGAGATCTATGGGTAAAAAGCAGTCTAACAGGGATTGGGGCCTTATCCATGATTCTAGCACTGCTGTACATGAAGATCTATCTGTAATTTTTGGGGGGAGGATCTGGTGAATACTTTCTCTAATAGCTACAATTTAATAATCACCCTGTGACAGTGCAGATAATGGCTATAACATGGTTGACTTTCTACATATACAGCTGTGACGGTTTAAGACTACCTGTCATAGTCTGTATTTGTGTGTTTGCAGGCCTGCAGGTTGCTTTCAGATGATTATGAGCAGGTCCGCTCTGCAGCAGTTCAGATGGTTTGGGTGCTCAGCCAGCTGTATCCAGAAAGGTGAGAAGATTGACTTGGTTTCAGTGTAGCTGTAGAATTAGCTTCATGTACTCAAACATTAGAAATTTAACAGCATTTGGAGGAAAAAGATTTGTCTCTGCTGCAGTGTTCTCGAGCTAGACGCTGACTTTAAAAGCACATGCTCTAGTGAAAGAGAAAAAAAACTTGTATGACAAATTCTGCTTCCCAAAATGGCACAGTACCTATTGTCTTTTAAATATTTGGCATCTGACTGTCTGATGTTTTTTTTTTCTTGAAGACTGATGGTTACAAGATTTAGTTGTTTATATAAATCAAGTTTTATATTTCTTATTTGCCATTTACAAACGTATTGACTGCACCAGATTGTAGTGGTCTTGCCTGACATGTTCTAAATGTCCAATCAGCATTGTGCCCATCCCGTCGTCCAATGAGGAGATTCGACTTGTTGACGACGCATTTGGGAAGATCAGTCACATGATCAGTGACGGCTCCTGGATGGTCCGGGTGCAAGCTGCCAAAACACTGGTGAGGGAATACAATCAAACCAAGACGCTCCTATAAGTACAGTTTTGGGTGAAAAAAAATATAGCTGCAGTAGAAATGAACTCAAACATTAAATATGGATGTATTATCAAATTTCTACATGTTTCTACCCTTTTTAAGGCAATTTGCTATTAGAGCTTCTTTAAGATTTCTTTCAAAACAAAACTGGATAAACTTTTTCTTGTGTGTCAGGGTTCAATGCTGCAGGTCAGTCCTCACTTTCTGGAACAAACTTTGGATAAGAAGCTGATGTCAGATCTCCGGGTTAGTAATTGTGGTTTGTTCACACGGTATCTGTATTTTTACTAAAAATGGTGAAGCAAGACAAGAAACACTTTATTTCTTTGTCCAGAGGAAACGTACGGCCCATGAACGGGCAAAGGAGCTCTTTGCCTCTGGGGAGTTCTCTTCTGGCAGGAAATGGGCCGATGACGCCCCCAAGGAGAAACTGGACACTAACACCGTCAACCTCATTGCCTCGGGGGCCTGTGGAGCTTTCGTTCACGGCCTGGAAGACGAAATGTTTGGTATGAGAAACATGAAGCAGCCTATCTTTGTTTCTCTAAGAAACTGTGCCAGAGGAAATATCTTTCAATAAAGATAAAAACTGAGCCCAAAGGCAACTAGTGATGTCCAGCCCACAGCACCTCACAGAGTTACTGATTTTGCACTTTGAAGATTCTATTGATTTACCTCTGTCTTAATAAAAAAAATTCATTCTTTTTTCCACATTTTTTCATATATTATGTCTTCTCATCTGAATGCTCCTCCCCTTTTAATCTTTAATACACTTTCAGAGGTACGTATTGCGGCAGTGGAGGCATTGTGCCAGCTGGCCAGGTCGTCTCCCAGCTTTGCAGAAAAGTGTCTGGACTTCCTGGTTGACATGTTCAATGATGAAATCGAGGAAGTGAGGCTACAGTCCATCCACGTGCTGAGAGAAATCTCTACCCATATAACACTGAGAGAGGACCAGCTGGACACTGTGCTGGCTGTGTTGGAGGTGCCCACATAAACACGACAACAATGTCTCTGTTAACCCCTCGTCCAGTTAGTCACACAGAACTTGTTACTTTAGCCTGATGTGCACACTAATGAAGTCACTGTCTGTCTCCAGGACTCGTCTCGTGACATCAGAGAAGCTCTACATGAGTTACTTTGTTACACCAATGTGTCCACTAAAGAGTGCATCCAGCTGGCTCTGCTGGAGCTGCTGAAGAACCTCAACAAGTATCCCACAGACCGCAACTCTGTCTGGAAGTAAGAGTCTGTATGTGTGTTTTACAGTCCCTATGAGAAGTGCTTGATTTGTTAGGGTGGGTTAAAACCTTTATTGTCCATATTGTGGACAGGTCTGTTCAGCTTTACTACACAGGACCTAAAACTACAATGTCACGAATGATAGAAAGGCAACATTTCTGTGGGCTTCAAAGAGAGCTCCTAAATTTCAAAAGAGCTACTACACTGGGTGTTTCTGTCTTTGTATTTGTAAAACTACATTTTACAAATTTCCAGACATCAAAATAAAGGAAGCAAGCTCACGTTGCAGATGTTTAAAACTAAATGTTAACTTTTTTTCTGTTACACAAAGACCTAATGATGCCAATTATATCATTTTTCGGTTACAACGTTGCTGTGACACCTCTTTTTTTTTTTTTTTAATTAAAAAAATATTGTGTTTTTATCTGTCAGCTCTGAGTTTGTCATTAGCACTCCAGGCTGCTCAAGGTTTAAAACTAAATTCTAATCTGCAGTGAACAGCTCAGTCTGAAAATGGCTCTGCAACACAACGTCGACTAAAGTCGACATAACAATTTTTTTATTTGGTTAAAAACTCTTCTGATGACAGTGTTTCCCCCAGAAAAAAGGTTTTTCTGTGTGCACACAAATAAATTTGGTGTATATGCTACATATTTGCGCTGCCAACTGCTGCTATGAAAGGTGGTGTGTGTGTCTGTCACTGACCAACATTTTAAAGGAATCCTTATGTTTTTTGTTACTTTATGCAGTGTTTCCCCAAGAAACATTTTAGGGCACAGTGGCAAGCGTATAATTTGGATTTTTATTTCTTATGCAGCACCTTTGCTTGGTAAATTCCATGTGAGGGTCAAGTAAAACCAAGTGACAATGTTTACCTGTGCTTTTTTCATAATTGCTTTTTTTTTTAATGGAATTATAATAAAAATATGTTTTAAATTAAGTTTAACATTTCACATTTAAAACTTATTTCACATTTTAAATTTATGAACCCAGCAAATTCTAACTTATCATGTGTGGTCTAATATATCAGATTCAAACATTGTAAACATTACATGAATCCAGTTTCAGGTAGCGCACACACCTGCAGAGCAAGGAGGCGACGAAGTTTATGGCAGGGGTTCTCTTTGGCCTGCTTGTACTAATGCAGGGGAAACACTGGATGACATGATGACTAAAAGTGGTTATTTTCTTCTGTCCCCTTAGGTGTCTGAAGTTCCTGGGTTCCCGCCATCCAACACTAGTGCTGCCACTGGTTCCTGAACTACTTAGCACACACCCGTATTTTGACACACCAGAGCCGGACATGGATGATCCAGCCTGTATCCTTCCAGCTAGTGGTTTTATTAGCCTGAAAATATGTGAGCACCAGCAGAACACAGGCCGTATATATTTTTTTAAATGATCTGTTTTAGGCAGGTCAACACGGTGCAGCAGAGTAAAGTATGTAGAACTCATTAATCACAATTTAGTCTACTGTGGAAACACTAAAATAAAACTATGACTTCACCTGGAAACTTAGACATAAAGCAGTTTGTCGTCTTATTTCTTGACTCTAATCTCAGACATTGCAGTGCTGGTGTTGGTCTTTAATGCTGCCAAGTCATGTTCCACTATGCCGGCCCTGTTCTCTGATCACACCTTCAGACACTACGCCTACCTGAGGGACAGCCTGTCCCATCTCGTACCACCACTAAGAGTAAGAGCTACAACACTCAAGTTTTGACAGTAAAGTCTTACGATGCAGAGTTTTTCGCATTATGGATTCAGCATTACAGATATTTCTATTTATCTTTGGTATTGTCAATAAATCACAGAGATTAAAAACAACAATAAATTGTGTTTATGTGAATCCAGAACCTGATTTAAACGTATTCGTCTGAACCGTAAAGCCCAATTGTTTTTCAAAAGCCAAGTTTGCCTAATCAATACTATTATTAACAAAAATATTGTGTTAGATGGACCTTTTCATGCTTTTTCCACCAAATTGTCTGGAATTCTCCTATGTATATGTTCAACTGTCTGAATTTTATAATTGTAATGCCATGTCATTCCAATGCCATTCTACATAGAGAGAATTTTGTGCATCCAACTAAATTTCAGGGACCAGGTTCCTGCTGTTGAAGTAGTAACAACAGGCCAAACCACAGTTCTTTGAGTGGAAAAAATGTGTTTGACTCAGTGCTCAGACACACACCTCTTCGCTTTGTCTTACCAGTAACTGTTCCTTCTACCCTTTAGTTGCCAGGCCGAAAGCAGATGTATGGTCTGGACTCGGTGGACTCAGGTTGTGGTTCAGGTTCTGTGGAATCAGCTCAGCTCTTCCTTCAACAGAGTCTGAACAGGGTCAGCACCATCCAGAACCTGGAAGCACCAGGAGCCCAGGAATTGTTGGACTTCACTATTCGGTGCACACTCACGTTTGTAGTTGTATAATGTACTTCCTGCGCCCTTTACCCCACCCTTCAACTAAATGTCTTTATTATATTAATGTCTTTGTCCGTCAGAGACCTCCAGCGCCTGGGGGAGCTGCAGATCGAGCTTGCTGGAGCCGCTGATTTCTGTGCTACATATCTGCGCTGCCAACTGCTGCTAATGAAGGTGGGCGTGTGTCTCTCACTGACCAACATTTGTAAAGGAATGTTTTTTGTTACAGTATGCAGTGTTTCCCCTAGAACAGTTTTTAAGAACGGTGGCAAGAGGATAATTTGGATATTTATTTTTTTCAAGCAGCCCCTTTGCATGGTAAACTCAATGTAAGGGTCAAGTAAAACCAAGTGAATATTAATAAGATGTATTTATCGCACGCAAATAATTTCTCCTGTATGTCTAACTCAGTTAAAGCCCTTAAATAAAAAGGGCTTTAACTGCTTAAAATAAAATGCTCTCTGAATATTCCTACCAATCCTGCAGTAATTTTATAAATATTGCTTATTTTTTCAAACTGAATTATAATAAAATTACTTTAACTCTTTTCTATTTAAACATCCCATCAACATAATTGATATTTCATTATGTGTGGACTTGGTTTAACACCACAAAATCACATAAATCTAATGTCACTGCTCTGCATTGTAAACATTACATGACTCCACTTGCACTAACAGCAGCAGAGCAAAGAGGCTGTGTAACAATCAGAAAAGACCATTTAGTTTCACTGATTTACATATTTGTTCTTGCTAATGCTGCTCCCTCTTTTCATTCACTCACTATGTCAGTCTCACATCTGCTTGCTCTGACCGAGCTGAGGAGGGGACAATTAAATGGTGCATTTAAGGACAGCAACGGACAAATCATACAGCCTTTAGTAAGTCAACAACATCCATCTCTTTCAACGGCTGGTTCTCTTCCTCAAGTAAAGAAGAGAGGAGCGGATGTGGGACGAGCAGTGAAATTTGGGCACATTACCAAGAACGGCTCACGGATCCCTTTGTACCTACCCGCGAGACGTTAAAAAGATCCGGATTGGTCAAGAATGCAACATCCCTAGATATAGAAATATTTACTGCCTCAATGTCTGTCGTTCAAGCATGGCGGGGTTCTCGTTGGCACAGAGGGCCGCCATGCTTGTACCAATGTAGGGGAAACACTGCAGTATGTAAAGGTGGACATTGCTTATAAGACAAATGCTGAGCAATAACTTCAGGAAACATACATTTTTCAGAGGACGAATCTTAATGTATTACCGTTTACAATGTTTGTGCAGGCTCTGCAGGAGAAGCTGTGGAACATGGCCGTCCCTCTCTGCCTCAAACAAAATGTCACGGCCACAGCAGCAGCTCAGCAGGTCAGCAAACACACATTGGTTGTACTATACCTTTGAGATCATTTGGGTTGGCTTTTGCCTGTGTGAACACACACGACTGTGTCTGTAGATCTTAGAGGAAACCTACAAGCTGGAGTTTCTGTACAGTGGTTTGGAAAGTAGACAGGTGGCCACAATACACCATGTTCGCCTACAGGCCAAAGCTCTGCAGCTCATTCTGACAGCTCGTACCAGGCAAGGGTCAGTACACACACACACACACACACACACACCCCAACTACATTTGACTTCATTAGAACCACATCAGTGTATAATGATGTTTCATTTTTCCTCAGGTTGGATTCTCTCATGAGCAGCTGTGAGAAATTTTTGCAAGATGTTGAGTCCTTTCAGAGGTAAGATCTGTATGTCTGTGTGTGCAATTGTCATTTTTTTCAATGAGAGTCCAAACAGCCCGTTTAAACATATAACCTTTACCTGACCTGTGTGGTCATTCCTGGCATGGCAAATTCATTTGTAGGCAATAAAACAAGAGCAAAACACAAAACATTTAAATGTTCCCTAAAGAACCTCTGTGCAATTGTAACTTCAGCTCCTTTCCTCTTAATTTTGACTATCTGTTGTAAATGGGATTTCCCACTGCGTCCTCTGTCATCTTGTCCCCCTTAACTCTCTGTGGGGGATCTAGTAAATGTTGGACATTAACTTATTCGCTGGAACCCATTCATTGTGACTTGGATAGGTTAGCAGATTCATACTGAAGAGGGAAACTAAAAGGAAATAGCTTAAACCCCTACTGGGTTTTGTTGGTCCATGTAGAAAAGTGAGGCTATCTAAGCTCCACTATTTCTCCACTCAGCATTTTCTACATTCCTCAGGCTTTTCCTGACAGAGCTGCCCCACCTCCAGGACAGTTTTGTGGATAAGCTTTTGGAGCTGATGCCCCGACTTTCATCCTGTAAACCAGTGGAGATGGTGAAGATCCTGCAGACAACCCTCAGGCAGAGCGGCCTGCTGCAGCTCAGATTACCTGCACAGGTACAATGAATAAAGTCACGGAGGGAAGGAAGGCAGGGTGACCACTGAACCAAAAATGTGATGCTCACTCTAAGGCAGTGCACACAAGCAATACACCACGATATGATACCTGATTCAAGTACCAGGACAGTTGTTTAGATTATGAAGGATTTTCCACATGAAAATGTCTTTCTGCTCAACTAAAGTACACTTTGATATATAGAGTAATTCTTATTAAAATAAAATGCTCTTGTCTGTTAACAGATCCATCGGGCAACAGCAACCATCATTGAGCCAACAGGGGAATCTGACAACCCACTAAGATTCACATCTGGCCTGGTGGTGGCACTAGACATCGATGCAACGCTAGAGCATGTCCAGGACCCCCAGAACACAGTTAAAGTACAGGTCAGCTTCAAAAATGCAGTCTTCACAAAGACTTCACAAAGACAGCCAAATGTTTTTGGAATGAGTTTTTTCTGATTTTGAATAAGTAGTGGTTTTGTACAGAAACATTAATTTCTAATTCATATTAGAAAGAGAATTACAGTAGCTGGGCATGACTGGTCAGAGACTATTAACTTTTGGAGGAAGAGTCAAATTGATAAATCATTGAGGACCATTTAAAAAGAAAAAAGCCTGAACTTTAGCCCCTTAAAGCTAGAGATTGTTAACTTATAGCTACAGCCCTTAACTGCCCACTCACTCTGGGAATGGCTGAATCACCTTTCTGTGCGTCGTACAACAGGTTCTATATCCAGACGGCCAGAGTCATGTGATCCATCCAAAACCTGGAGACTTCAGAAAACCTGGACCTGACAGACAACGGCTCATCACACAGGTTTACCTCTCACACACTGCATGGACAGGTCAGTAATGTGTTTATCTCCTACTGCTTTTAAATCAAACTGGAGCAAACAATGTAACGCTTGAGCAAATAATTAAATGAACACTACTTAACCAGGGTAATGTGCATCAATTACCTCACTGTGAATTGCTCAATATTTACCACTGGAAAACTTGACAAAATACATATACACAGATCAGGGAGAACATTATAACCACCTGTGGAATTTAAGTCCAACACAGTGGTTCTGCCATGAATTCTACATTTAAAAGGTTATAATTTCTCTTTTTCTTTAGGTTGAAACTGTCAGAAAGATGATAATTCTATGTGTTTATTATTGAGGTCAAAGTGATTAGTGCAGTCATACTGGTGTGCATGACAAGAGGTGGTTCTAATGTTTTGGCCAATGTGTGATCAGTATATATATATATATATATATATATATATATATATATATATATAATATAATATAATATAATATTTTTTTTTTTTTTTTTTTTTAAATCTAGGCCAAATTTATCCTCTATTTTATCCTCTGTCTTTCTCAGAGCCCTCTCAGATTGAGGTGCGTCTCCTGCTCGCCTACAGCTCCTCCTCAGCCTCCCTCTCGTCTCCTTCCAAGCTAGGATGGAGCGACAGCACTGACAGTCTCTCTCCAGGGGAAGCTGCTGTTGAGGGAACCATTCCATTCAGCAAGCCCGTCAAAGTCTACATCATGCCCAAACCTACACGACGCTGACAGACTCCCTCAAGGAAACACAGACAAGGCTTTAACTCTTTTCAGCTTTTACATGCCAGAGTATCTTGGCCTTTCCCCCCTTGATTAGGACTCACAGGATGGTAGCTCATCAGCAGCCATGTTAGGTTTATTAGAGTTGCTTGTACAGAAAAGGCCTTCTATGTGGTCACACAGACAGAATACAGCACCACATTTTATGTACAGGGAATACATTTTGCACTCTACAGTTCTTTCCTATAAAGATGAAACCATGTGATGGAGATGATTCATTTTCTAACTTTATTTTGTATAGCAAACAAGCAATAATACACTTCCACCTCATGAAACCTGTCCTGTACCGTACATTCATATAATGTAGTTTTTGCCCAACCACTGAACTAAAGAAAGAGAAGCTTCAAAGTAAACCATACTTTGTACAATTTCACTTGGAATTTTTAATAAAATGACCAACTTCATTTCTTCTTCACACTAAAGTTAAAGCAGACCAGTCTGATCATTCTGTGTAAACACTCCTGGGGTCAAATTAACAAAGACCTAATGGGTTTTTTCTCAGAAGTTTACGGATTTATAAAACTTCATAAGATGATTTTAAGCTATTATCTGAAGGTGCCTAGTTTTTGTCCATTTTTCCAGACTAAAAATGTACTGAAGACATTTCAGTCTTTCCCTAAATAAGTGGTGTGCAGACAAGCTGAGAGCTAAAAGGGCTTTCCAGCTCTACGCATGCTTAACACGGAGGTTTTGAGCAATAGTGCACTATAGGCTGTCCTCTTATTCAGGTCATCTCAGTTGGTCTCAGTCAAGGGCACCATCAGCAGGTAGAGTGGAAAACCCCACCCACTTTGGAACCTTGGCCAGCCAGTTTGTTGTACTCAGCAACAGCCTTCTCAGTCTGCAAGACCCTGACTTCGACACCTTTCTGCTTAACAAAGTCCACAGTGGTGGAGGGAACCTGAGCAGACGGATGAAAGCACAAACAAGCACATTTTGTTGTGAATTGGCGCTATATAAATAAAGTTGAATTGAATTTCATATCTGCAAAGACATTTCGTCTAGTAGAACAAAATTTATTTGCATTATCAATCTAGAAGCTCACATTTCACATGTGCACTATGTGAGTGCATTGTTATGCTTCAGTACTATTGCTTTATGTGCATTAGCCACAGTGTCTGTATACTGAGCTGCCAAAATGTTGTAGACCTACACTCAATACTGTGCACAACAGCAGACTGCTAAGGAGCTGCTAACAACCTCCCTCTCTTTCCAGCCACTGCAGCCTGATCTTGTCTATACTCGGATGTCATGCCAAAGGTGATTTTAAAATAACAAAAACAAAAAAA
Source organism: Channa maculata (assembly GCA_020496755.1). Classification (NCBI taxonomy): domain Eukaryota; kingdom Metazoa; phylum Chordata; class Actinopteri; order Anabantiformes; family Channidae; genus Channa; species Channa maculata. The sequence goes on along the minus strand of CM035606.1, from coordinate 26,607,758 downwards.
AGCTAAAAACACAACTTGCATTTTTATTTATTTTTTGTCCTTTTGGCTCATCCCGACACAACCCTCCCCAATTTCCACCGGGCCTGGTCCGGCTCAGAAAACACAACTTTGCATAATGATTTACAAACAGACCCTATATTAAAATTATGCACACACACAAAATCTGCTATATGAACATGAAGGATACAGATCTGTTGTAAGTGTTTGCAGGCACACACTGGTGTTTTCAAATCAAATGTGTATTTTTGCATATCCAGAAGTTTAATGTGAAACTACAATATAGCCCCTGGCTGGGTAAAGAATAACGTCAGGGCCAACAGACTCGGGCGCTTGCGTTTACTCCCAGAGAAAGTTCCAGTGCATGTCAAAGGGGCTTATTTCTAACCAGTGTCATATATCCCAAATAGTTCTTTATTACCTCTAAATAGACGTTGCTATTTGTAGGTCTTTTCTTACCTGCAGAGCTTCACTCATCCCTCTGCCGATGACCAACAAGTCTATTCCCTTCTTCAGAACCTCCTCCAGATCAGCAGGCTGAACTCCTGGGTAATGCTGGGTTGGGACAAGCAAGTCGTGGCTGAAGCATGTTTCCATTCATACCACCATCAGTATAGATGTGTTCTATCTATAAAGTGTGTGTGTGTGTGTGGTTACACTCACATCTGTCCCAGTCTCTCTCCAGTCCCAGGCCCGGCTGCCCCCAGGCCAGACCTTACAATCCTTATAGCTTGAAGAGCATCCCTTTACCTTCATATGGCCCCAGGAGAGAGAGGAGATCTCTGGAGAGGACATGGTTATGTGAGGCTCTTGCTGTAAAACAAAGAGGCACAGAGATACAGAAGGAGACTGAGCAGGTGTATAGCTGCACTTAGAGGATGTAGTTTTCATTTAAGGAGCTTTAAAGGTTTCTCACACAGAAACACTGTGGACAGCTAACATGCCTCGAGACCAATTCGTCTCACCCAAGTTACTTTGACATGAGGATCAAGCAACATAATTATTTGGAAAACAAAACATTTTCTAATTTCACTCTTCTTTATGGTCATATGATTCGACAAAGCCAGTTTTCCCTAGGTCACAAAATTAAACCCATACTCCTGTATACAACTTCAGTTTTGACCACTGCATTGGTTGTGTTTTTAGTAGAACTATTAAATGTGCTGCAGTAAATTGCATTTCTTCAACCTTCAGATTTGTGCTTGTGATTTATAGCTTTAACTTCGTAACTTCCTGTCACAACTGTAGTGTTTTTTTTTTTAATCAAGCGTTAACGTGCAGTTAAAAAAGAAAAGACACGGGAATGCTGGGTTAGAAATGCTCTGCAGTTAAGTTTTCTGTTATGTGTATTCGTATTTTTGTATAAGTAGTTAGTGTGTTTTTTTAAGTACATTTACGTTGATGTTTGCCTCGTGAAGCCGTTACAGGCCAATAAAGCTCTTAAGTGCAAATTTAGTTATCACTACCATATATGATAACTGACACCTCAACCGTTAGATATAGTTTGTCAAGAATTATTTTAAACACCGTGAGGAGGGTGCACCGTTCCTGGAGATACTGCAATACCAGGTCGATGCGTGGAGTGGACGGAGCAAGCCCCTATTCCATCTCCCTGTTCCAAAAATCAATTTAATATATGGTCCCCGGGTAGGGGACGTATCAGATATTAAACTGATAAGAACAGATACTACACTTGATCTTAGCCAAAAGGCCGAGAAGCGATGCTGAGCACAGGCGGAGGTAGAGGACTCATTCTCCGTGCAGACTCTGTCACTGACGGTGCGTTTGGGGGACACGCGGTAAAATTGATAAAGAAAACAGACAAACTCGCTCAGTGAGCGCTTCATGAATAAAATGCTTCAAAAATGTCTGAAATGGGTACATTTACGCACGACAATGTGGCGTCTGGGGGTCGTGTTTTGTCACGTGATACCGCTCTCGTCCAATGAGAGCAGAACTCATCAAAAACTCTTTATGGAAGAGAACTATGTCCAATGTTTGACGAAACTCTGCTCGTCTCGAGCGGAGAACAAAGCTAACAAAGCCAATATTATTAAGACACAACAAGTACACACACATGTTCACATTTCCCCCAAATATCAGCTCTGGTCACAGCTATACCACTGTACAAGAATCAGACATTAGTACGTGCTACTAAATGTGCTGTTGCTTATTACACCTCAGAAGTGCAAAATAAAAAGCAATTTAAACAGCAAAAGCAGCAGAGCTGTGTAAATAACAGCAAAAGCAGCTGAGATCAGCAGTAGCAATGGCAAAAGTTAAACCTTCCACTGCCAGTTCTGCTGTTACAGGACCAGACTGGGAGCTATTTTTATAGTGGCTACAGTCTGGCTCCAGCTACCCAGCACAAACAACTATTTATCAGAACCCGCAGAATTATTGAAAAGCTCCACAGGCTGAACACGTTTTTAAAGAATTGTGTTTCAATAGGTTTTCGAGTAGTTCATTAAGCTTAAACAAAGAAATCACAAAGCAAAAGCCCGTGTTGCTCCTTACCCTGTCTCCGTGTCAACAAACTGGACACTCCCCCAAACGATCCTTCCTTCTGTAATTAAAGGGAAAGTAATGACGTCCTGATCCTCCTGTTAACATGTGACGTCTATCTCTTCCCCACACAAAATACTCATTAGTAAGAAAATGTTGACCCTTTGATCCTTAACTTTTTCAGGGACACCAAGTTATCTGTCTTTGCAATTGTTAGCAATTAAAAGGTTATGCAGATTGACAGAAAGACAAATATCGAGCAACAGGTTTGATATTGATGATATAACATTCTAGGTTATAATAATCTATGATAACAACTAAGTTTTAATTGGAAATATTTACCGATGAAGGTTAAGACATCGCGATAATTCTTATTCCACAGTGAAAGGAGGGTGCACCGTTCCTGGAGATACTGCAATACCAGGTCGATGCGTGGAGTGGACGGAGCAAGCCCCTATTCCATCTCCATGTTCCAAAAATCAATTTAATATATGGTCCCCGGGTAGGGGACGTATCAGATATTAAACTGATAAGAACAGATACTACACTTGATCTTAGCCAAAAGGCCGAGAAGCGATGCTGAGCACAGGCGGAGGTAGAGGACTCATTCTCCGTGCAGACTCTGTCACTGACGGTGCGTTTGGGGGACACGCGGCAAAATTGATAAAGAAAAACAGACAAACTCGCTCAGTGAGCGCTTCATGAATAAAATGCTTCAAAAATGTCTGAAATGGGTAAATTTACACACGATAATGCGGCGCCTGGGGGTCGTGTTTTGTCACGTGATACCGCTCTCGTCCAATGAGAGTTGAACTCATCAAAAACACACATTGGTTACATCCCCGTTAGAAACACAGCTGCTGTTGTAAACGCTAACACATGTTAGCAGATAGTATTTATCACGCAGGAACAATCCAGCGGAACTCGTTATGGAAGAGAACTAAAGTCCAAGGTTTGACGAAGCTCTGCTAGTCTCTAGCGGAGAACAAAGCTAAGTAAATATAATCTGAACATTTGAGCCATACTGAAATTCGCTAGTATGAACATCAAAGTACATCATGCACAGCTTTGCTGCAGATTGTCAAACTTCAGAAAATTAGAAAACATGTTTCATTGTGTTCATCTAAGAGATGAACAATAAGATATTATCAGATTCCTCTTTGCTGGGTGTTTGAGTGGGGTTTGGTGTCTTGCCCAGGGACACTGAGTGTGGTCGGGAAAAGTGGGGTACGAACCTCTGACCCTATGGTCTGTAGGCAGACACTACCAACTGCCCCCCATGTTAAATTTGATTGGAATTAAGTTTTAAATTGCACAGAATTTTGGGTTTACCAAGACAAGACCAAATAGGTCAGTGTTTTCCAGCTGACTAACTATTTGTGTGGATGAGACAGACATAATGTGTAAATGTCAACAGGCAGGACACACATCCCCTCAATAACTAAAAGTTTGAAAAGGTTTTGCCGAACAATCAAGATCTTTAAAAGTTATACTTTTCTCTTGTTTGCAATTATTAATAAGAAACTAGTACAGATAAATATCCACATTTACCCACAAACACCAGATCTCAACTATACCATTAAAGAATCACACATTAGTAGTGCTACTAACTGTGCAGCTGCTCCTTACAGCTCAGAAGTGCAGAGAAGCCACAGCAAAAGCAACAGAGTTGTGTAAAGGATTTCCAACTTATTTGGGTTTAAATAAGCTCGTTTGAGTTTATTGTGAGTTTCCAACATTGATACGATTACAGTCCAACAGTAACTTGTTAATCTCCGCTCTAATATTCAGCTCTTACACTAGTTTCATGACGAGAAAAAAAATAGATAAAGAACAAACATAAATGTTTTTCAAAATGTAAACATTTAGAGGAGGTGCACAGCTCCAAAGTCTTGAAACCAAACCTTGCTGCATGTTATTTGAGCTGGTATTGCTGCCAGCTCTAATACCATGCAGCAAGATTTCGTTATGAATTTTGTGTACTATCAAGGATTTCTAACTTCTGTGTGTGTTTTATAAGATAAAGTTAGCCACATAGGACATTTATGGCAAAATATCAGTTGCACCATTTACTAAAGAAAAGATATAATTAGCTCTGAAATATATATTACGAACTAGATACAGTTTTACCTTAAACACACAGGAGGGTGCACCGTTCCTGGAGATACTGCAATACCAGGTCGATGCGTGGAGTGGACGGAGCAAGCCCCTATTCCATCTCCCTGTTCCAAAAATCAATTTAATATATGGTCCCCGGGTAGGGGACGTATCAGATATTAAACTGATAAGAACAGATACTACACTTGATCTTAGCCAAAAGGCCGAGAAGCGATGCTGAGCACAGGCGGAGGTAGAGGACTCATTCTCCGTGCAGACTCTGTCACTGACGGTGTGTGGACGGTGCGTTTGGAGGACACTCGGTGAAAGTGAACAATGTTGACCCAGTGCGGTCTCTGTGTGCAGTACCATCCAAATATATAAAAAATAAATGTGTATTTAAAAGGGGTTAGTGAAGTGCCGTAGGTTGCGTTTGTCGCTAACGCTCCTATCCGATGACATTACAAATTATCAGAAACTCTGATCTAATTTACAGCCGTGTTAGAAAAAAGTTGACCAGAGGATCCATGTCGAGAGATCTCACAGAAACACAACATGTAAGAGACGCGTACAGTGTCCTCTGTAAGAAGGTAAATGCTGTTTTTAATCAGCCGCTCTGGTGGAAATGAGAGTTTAATGCTAAAGTCTAAGTTCCAGTGAACGGCCCATAACATAATTTAGTGGTGTTGATTCTGCACTAAATGCTTCAAATTGTTGACTTTTTGACGACTTGAAAACATCCAAACATGGAATAATGTGATGTTAAAATTAAAAATATATCACACAACCCAATCATAGTTTTTTCTAACTCCTTTCCATTTGTCTTAAGATGATTAAGAGCTACATCGCCCTCTGCTGGACGACTGGCAGTTAACACCAGTTAAAACACCCCGTTAGCAAAAATTAATAAATACATTTTAAGTTTAGGTTATTTGAAGTTAATTCATGTTTACCGTTGTATGGAGTTTATTAATTTGTTAAATCATTAATTTGTCAGGCACAACCACATAAAACCTTGCACTGAGCCACTTAATTGACCTTGCTAATTGAAATGAAACTAGGCCTAAACACGTTAACGTTACATGTGGATTTGTCCATACAGTCGATAAACTTTAAGTAAAGTTCTGTGACTTTGCACAAGCGTCTTTAAGCCCGTTTCTACCTTTAAGGTGAAACCATGTCAGCGCACCTGAAGCGCTAAAGCCCGACGCCAACACTCAACCGCCATCTCCAAAAACACGACACTGGCGGCATAACGTGCTCGTGACACAGCACTGGGACGCGTACATCTGTACATTAACTCACCCAAACACGTCCTGAGAGCAAAAGCACGTTTACATGAAGGTAAAAACCCCGTTTTAATGCTCGTGATCTGTGGTTGGTTGTGTTACGATAATGAGCTCCACACCGCCTCCAGTGGATAACGGAAGTAGTTCACGCTGCAGGTAAACAGGGACGTCATTTACTGCACGTTCTTATTTACGGTGACGCGCATCTCTAAATGTAACTATGCAGATCCCTTCACTCTGCGCGCTTTGTTGTGCGGTTGAAAGACCATTTTGCACTCAGTGACCTATAATTACGATTTGTAGGTTCTTGGGTTATTTATTAATCCATACCTACAAACTCCAATTCAAAAAAAGTTGAGAAGATGTAAAATGATGTAAAACAAATAAAAACAGAATGCAATGATTTGCAAATCCCATCAACCCGTATTTTATTCAGAATAGAACATAAACAACATGTCAGATGTTGAAACTGACACATTTTACCATTTCATGGAAAATATTGGCTCATTTTGAATTCGATGGCAGCAGCGCATTTTTAAAAAGTTGGAACAGGGTTTACCATTGTGTAGCATCCCCTCTTCTTTTAACAACTGTCTGTGAGTGAGACCTGTTGCTGGAGTTTAGGAGAGGAATGCTGTCCTGTTCTTGTCTTATGCAGGAGTCTAGCTGCTCAACAGTCCTGGGCCTTTGTTTTTTGTTTTTGTTTGTTTTATGATGCACCAAATGTTTTCTATTGGTCAAAGGTCTGGACTGCAGACAGGCCAGTTCAGTACCAGGACTCTTCTCCTGTGAAGCCATGCTGTTGTGATTCATGCAGAATGTGGTTTAGCATTGTGCTGCTGAAATATGCAAGTCCTTCATTGAAAGAGACGTTGTCTGGATGAGCATATGTTGCTCTAAAACCTCTATGTACTTTTCAGCATTGATGGTGTCTTTCCAGATGTGTAAGCTGCCCATGCCATAGACACTAATGCCCCCCATACCACCAGAGATGCAGGCTTTTGAACTGTCCACTGATAGCATGATTCAAGATTAAAGATTCAAACAATCTTTATTTATCTCATAGGGAAATTGTGTTGCCTTGTTACTGCTGCACTCCACGTGGAAAAAGAAAAAAAATCCACGGAACCAAAATAGTATTAAGTACTAGTACAACCTACTGATTAATAAGTAAGAAAAAAACCCAACTAGAGGAATAAAAATAAACAAAATAAAATTAATAAATGAAATAAAAACAATACTATTTGTCCATTTTGACCATTTAGTCCCCCTCCTTTTTACAGAAGGGGGATGAGTTGAACAGCTGAATGGCCACTGGGAGAAAGGATCTCCTGTGTTGTTCAGTAGAGCAGTTGACTGTGATCAGACTCTGGCTGAAAGTTCTCCTCTGTGCAGCCAGCAGAGAGTGGACTAGGTGGGAGGGATTGTCCAGGACTGAGAGGAGTTTGGACAACATTCTCCTCTCAGCCACAACATCCAGGTCGCCCCACAATACAGAACCAACCCTCCTTATTGGTTTATCCAGTCTGTTACTGTTGGCCACCTTCTTATTTCTGCCCCAGCAGACCACAGCATAGAAGATGGAGCTGGCTACCACGGACTCATAAAACATCCGCAGCAGGGTGCTGCAGATGTTGAAGGACCTTAGACCCCTTAGAAAATACAGCCGGCTCTGTGTTTTCCTGTATATTGATGCTGCATTAACTAACCAGTCCAGTTTATTGCCCAGGTGGACACCCAGGTGTTTGTACTCCAAAACTACTTCCACCCCCTCTACGTATAGAGACAGGATTGATAAGCTGGATGGTCCCTCTCCTTTTTAGTCCGCAGGACACAGCTTTCATGGTTTCCAAAAAGAATTTCAAATTTTGATTGATCTGACCACAGAAGAGTTTTCCATTTTGCCTCAGACCATTTTAAATGAGTTTCTGGATTGCGTTTCTGAATTGTGTTCACATTTGGCTTCTTCTTTGCATGATACAGCTTTAAGCATCGAGTTTTTGACCTTTGTTCTTGTCTCACGCACACAGAGAATCCTTCTGATTCTCTCAATCTTTTGATGATATTATACACTGTAGATAGTGGGATCTTCAAAGTCTTCGCAATGTTACGTTGAGGAACATTTTTCTGAAATTGTTTGTCACAGATTGGTGAACCTCTGGCCATGTTTACATTCAAGAGGCTCTGCCTCTCTGAAATGCTCCATTTATACCCAGTCATGTTACTGAGCTGTTGCCAATTAACCTAATTAGTTGTCAACTGCTCCTCCAATTTTTTTTGTATTTGCAGCAGTTATTTTTTTCCAGCCTTTTGTTGCCCCTGTTCCAACTTTTTTGACTAGAGTTGCTGCCATCAAATTTAAAATGAGCTGATATTTTCCGTGAAATGGTACAATGTCTCAGTTTGTTAGAAAAATCGAACCATGAAGTGCAACAATTCTCTGTAGACATACACAACACGGTTGTGGTGATTGTTTGTTTTAACCAAAATCTAATGAAGTACATGTATATTGATACTGTATGTTGATATAATACTTGGTCTTGCTCTAATGCATAAACACACATCTGCCTTTCTGTTGATCAAGGATTGTTAGCAGCATTGTTTTTGAACAGTGCAGATGTCTGTAAGGATTCAGCCAAATGTCATCAAACATGATATCTGCTTCGTCTCGCTGCTGAATAAAATTGAAATCCTTTACCCTACATTTAACAATCAGACAATATTTGTTTATTTTAAAGAGTGCAGACAATTCTAAAAGTGTCGTTAACAGCCTTTACCAAACATGACAACAGTTTCAAACAATCAAAAAAAAAAAAGTTTGCCATATATCACCACAAACAACATGCATAAGATTCTTACCAAGATTTTACATTACCGAACACAAATGGGACCTGGCCATCACACACACACGCACAGCAGAAAACATCATAAAACACATGTATATCAAAGAGGATACCACAGCCATTTCATGACAATATGTTCAATAGTTCCAATTAGTGCAGTACATAAAAACGAAAAAAGGAAAACGCTCAAAATTCAAGAGGTCTGAAGTAAACACTGACAATCATTGGTGGTGTAGTGAGAGGTTTTGATCCCTGAGGTTTAAATCCAGGCTGAGACATTAAGCTTTTTAGAGAAAAAAAAACAAAACACTGAAATTATGATCATATCTGAAAATGGATGCATCAATTTTGCCAAACAATTGAGGAAACCACGTTATCTTTATAATGCGGATAACTTAACCAACGAATCCTTCTATAAAATAGACCAGAAAGCTAAAACCTAAACCTGTGATGTGGCCTCTGTGACCACAGGTTCATGTTTTAGCTGCTTCGTGTCAGTTAATGAGAAAACCCCTATTGAGCGTTTTTCTAAAAGGTATTGACAAGTACTGTACTTTCTTCGCAGTGACAGAACAAATAATGTCCTCATAACTACAATGTTGACAATTTCCCATGAACTTTAATTTAAAGTTAAAACAGTCTCACTGGTTCATTTCCATGGCACTCGATGGCTTGGACACATAAAAAGCTGGTAAAAGACTCAAGATTTTTACATCCAGCCAATGTTTTCTTTCAACAAGTGAAACGTACCCTTTGCAGAATTAAACCACCACCTTTTACTTAATATCCCACTGGTTAAGGCAGCAAACAAGGTGTTTGACGGCAACACCTACTGTATACTCAGTGTACTGCTTTTACTTTAAATAGTCACAGAAAAGAGTAATGAAAATCGTGGGGTTTGAGTATATAAATCCACTGGATAAATCCCTCCCGACAGATTCATAAATGTAAATAATGTCACACTTTGACACTCTTAAGATTATAAGAAATGTCTTAGTTATAAAAACAGAAGTCACAGCAGGCCTGCTATAGGTACCATAAGTCTGATGCACTGAGTCACGGAGCAGAACAGTTGGATCTTTGTCTGTAGCGTTTTCACCTTTAACACACAAACTAACGTTAGTACAGACCCTATTTTTATGAGATGATTTTACATTATACTAAATAGTTTTCACATACAGCAGCATCCAGTTCTTTCTCATTATCATGAATAGCCAACTTATTTCATTTTTATGGGAAACCTTTTTTAATATATAACAACAATTGGCCTTTTGTTTATGACATACATTAATGGTTCAGAAACATCTGTGATAAGATGAGAACGATCCATTATTGTCTTAATTAGACGGCAGTCTCAAGCCATCATATAACATAACTATGACATGATGATAGATGGGTGATGGGTTAAGGCTGTGAGTTGCTGTCGCTTGGTATGAGAGCAGATGCATAATCATTATGTGTTCATATGGTATCAGTGATCGTCAATGACCAGGATACAACTTAGCATCAATCAGGTCACCTACCCTCAAACCACAAGTCTATGTTTATCAGTCATGTTACTGCTCAAGATAAATTGTCACATTCTTATAAAAACAAATGTTTTTTTAATAACAACTTAATGAATTGAAATAAAGTTTAAAAGACGTCTCAAAGCTTGTAAATACGATACAACAGATTGAGTAAACCGTCTTTTTTAGCATTACTAAGCAGTATATAAGTATTTAATAAATTAATATCACATTATCATTGATTTACAAACATGTTGAAGCTTGATCAATGTTAATGTCTTACATAAATGTTTATATACTGCTTAAGTGATTCCTTAAATAAGTACCAACAGGATTATTTTTCTCTACGTTCCAGTCTCTCCTCTTACCTAATGTTCACCTCCTTTTTATTTCAGGCTGTCCCAGACCAAAGAATTCTGCTTCTCAATCCACTCCATAACAGGGATGTCATTCAATTAAAATGATTAAAAGTAGCTTAAATTCCATTCTGATGAAATTTCATAGGATGAGGTAGAGCTCTGATGATGCTGCTGCAGTCTCCCATGAAGATTTATCCTTCCACTGGGTCCAGAAGGTCACGAGTTTTCCACACACCATAGGTCAGTAGTGAAGTCATTTCCCCTACAGAAAGACTTTTGTCCACGTCTCCGTTATGATGCCACAGCTGATTACATGGCTTGCTGCCGGACAGTCCCTTCCTTACTGGCTTTGCTGTCCGCTGCATGCTCAGATGGTGTCAGCAAGGGAGTGAGAACTGAAAATACAGAAATTATTCAAGCCTCACGTTTACTCATTATGTCGGGGTTTGTGTACAGGCTTTGTTTTGTTTGTAGGATTTCATAGCATTAATCTCGGTCCTGGTGAAATATGTAGGAGGAGGCAACAGTAGTTTGCATAGCTTTGCATAAAAACAGGAAATGGTGGTTAAGAGCAACCCGGTTCTGTCCTGTGCTGATAAAAGTCATCTACCAGTCACTCTAAAGTTCACTAACACTATATCTCTTGTTTGCTTGGGGTTACAACTGCTACTTCCTATTTACTTCCACATACCAAATTATCACTGAACCCTCAAGGTGAAGCACAGAGTAAACAGAATTATTGTTTTATGTTTTGTTGTCATTGCTGTTTGTATTGCATGCTCAGAAAACAGGTTGTGTAGGTAGAGGTTATCATCACCTCTGTCATTTCTCATCATTCTCTCCAGAAAGCAGCTTTATTCATTTGTTAAGCAATCGTGAGTGCTTTGAATGGTGCTAATATTAACTTTCACTAAGACAGAGGATTAAAGCATTTTTCTATCCACAGTCCAACATATTCTAATGTTTGACGTTTAGGAAGTATTATGATGAAAACATTTTAAGCCATCACTTTGCACTGACACCGAAGATGATAGCATTATGACTGAATGGATTCATATTGATTAATTGAATAAATTCCAGCATATTCGTTTCGGAATATTAAATCTCACACAATACGCATAAAACAGCATGAAAATATAAAAAAAAATCTAATATTCTGCCTTATGTTGTCTTTAAGCCTCAAATTGCTCCGATTATACAGATAACACAATGTACTATCATGTTACAAAAATAACATTTCTACATTTAAAGTGTGATTTATTTATACTGAAAACTAATTAACATGTCTCTCACCTTTCATCTCAGTTTGATTCTTGCTGTCGTTCGGATGGTTGCAGCTGTTCTTAGCTGCTCTAGCACTGGCTGCTGTTGCTGCATTAGTTTTTACTTGATCTGGTTTCCCTGCAGCACCAGGAAGTTTCCCATCCACACTGTCCATCTTCACCAGATAGAGAGTCTGCAGCAGACTTATGGCATCAAAGTTTTCTACGCCAGATTCACCTTTTCTTCTCAATAACTCTAACACCTTTAGTCAGAAAACATACAACAAACACAGACATATGATCCTGATTTCGTTGCTAATGTTAATGGAGTACATATAGTATGTAATTGTGTTTTAATCACTAATTTGGTTTGTCAGAATTTCACACAAAAGTAAAGTAGCTGAGAAGTGAAGTTACAGAAATATATTCTGTGTTTATACAGAAAGAGTTTTTAGTCCCAACGTTGTAATGGTGCCATATAGAGCATACATTTCACATACAAAATGTTGGAAAATAAATACAGTGCACTATAGTGTAATTAGGGAAAACTTTTGGACATCAGTACACAGACAAACAATGCCCACTTACAGACCTTCATGTATTTGTAGGACTTCAGTTCGCTGATGTTCTCCTCCAGGAAAAGCAGGTACAGAGAGAGATCATCCCATTGACCATCAGGGGTGGGTAGGATGCTCACTGTGGGCAGTGACTGATAAATATGCAGGAATCTAGCATACCCATGGCAGAAGAGGGGGCGGAGACTGGCGTAGATTACCACAGGAACCAGTGCAATGAACAGGACCAAGTTGACAAGGCTGGAAAGGGTAAAACAGGCTGTAGTTGGATGTGCAAAGAGGGCCACATTACAAATGACCAGGTTATAGAACAACAAGACTGACAGAATAAGAAATCTACATACACTGATTCAAAGAAAACCCCAAACTTTAAGGAGAAATAAATCAGTACCTGATATACTGTATTACAGTTCAATCCCACATTCAATAGATGCCCCATAGTCAATTTTGCTGCACAAGTACCTCAACAAGGAGAAGACGCTTACGGCGATGAGTTTACACTGCACCTTCTCAGGGACAACAGGGTCTGAGGCAAGCAGGCCAACACGCAGCATACAGCCAAACTCATCTGTGATGGAGGCCTGGTGGAGGTAATAACCCAGGTAGACGCAGGCACACACAAGCGTGACGAGAGTCAGGCAGCGACACAGCAAATAGCGACACAGCAGCATCCGCGAGCAACGTTTGGTCATCAGAAACTTCTCCACCAGCGGATAATGAAAACTCCCCTCGGTGGGGTCGCTGCCCAAAGACTCCCTGTGAAAAAGACAAGTGAACAAATGTGCCATGAAGAATAAAAGTGTTTTCATTGATAAGGGCAATAACTATCCCAAAACCAAAAGATGACATGTTTATCTTGGACAAAAGTGGGAATCCTTTTTTGCCACAAGAAGAAGGTCAATTGCTGTTCTGGTATTTACATAGTTAATAGTATTTCAAGCTGTGTGAGCTGTGCATAAAACACAAAGGATTTTCAAATGGTTTGTGTGTGAGCTTGTGTAAGTAAAAGTGTTTGGGTCTAAAACCGAGTAAACAGCAAAAGACCATTTGTTAAATAATACTTAATGCACTGCCCTAACAATGCTTAAAAAAAAAGAATATCTACTTTGTTCATAATCCAAATAGCAATGTTGGTATATTGTACTCACAGCTTACTCAAATACCACTTAAATAAAAGTAACTGTACCATGACGTGTAAATGTACGGGAATCTGACATAAATATTCACATGGACTCATAGATGAAGTGATTAGAGTAATTGTCTGGACAGACAAGCAACCTGTCCATACTTATGTCAACCAGTCAACTGCAATGTGACTGGTTGACATAAGTATTGAACCACATGGTAGAAATTCTAGTTTTTTATTTTGATAAATTTACTTCATAACCTTGTAAATCTATATGTATTGCCTTTAATAGCTGATATTATGTGTCCGCTGTACCTGTCCTGGGTGCGCTGTCCTGAGGTGGTCATACGTTTGGCCAGAGTGACAGCACGATTGTAACAACGGTCCAACTCCTCCATGATGAAGCCGAGGTCCGACTGCAGGAGTGGTGCAGCAGAAAATCTCCAGAACAAAGCTGGGGTGTACATCAGCACTGCCACCAACAACAGGATGTAGGGAAAGAACTGGAGATAGAAGGTAGGACAGGACAGGTCCAAATTAAAATGTTAGATAATTATTGGCAATAAAATTGGTTCTCATGGAGCACTCTCATAGTTAGAGCCCAGGCCGTATAACTGCAGTGCAGAACTTTTACATTCATTCAAGTGTTATAGATGTTATTTAGGAGGATTTCTTTGGGTCACTGGTTGCATAGGGCAAACCTGTGTGTGCAAGTGAGTGAAACACAAAACTAAACCGAGGACATGATAGCAGTTTACCTCAATAATATCTTGTTTTTAATGGATAATAGCTAATTGTATCAAATCAATTACCCTTTTGTGAGAGCCAGACTGTAACTTGAACTCCTAAGTCAAAGACAGGTTATACAATGATTCACGAGGAAGCAAATTACTTATAAGAAACAGAAAAAAAAAAGTATGTAGTAGAAAAAGTAAATTGAGTTAAACACTAACTACTTGGAATTTTTTGAAATTACTGTGAGACTGATATTCCCACACAGTTTGGTTTCTACCCAGATTATGTTCACACAGCCAGTTACAGCACTAAAACACACTTAGTATGTTATTGTCCTGCTAGGTGTGTCACAAAATATGTTCCCTTATGGTATGTGTGTAGACAAGTTTTAATTATCAAAATAAGGCCTAATAATACACAGCTTGAAACACACAGCTGACAACTATAATCCTGTTGTTGGTTGCCATGTGGTAGGTTCTCTTATTTCATCTGAATCACTAAAGTCTGGACAATGTCCAGAGTTGCGTTTCACATGTCTAATGTACAGCAGGAGATCGCCCGAGTCAGAAACATCTCACGGGACAAACTCTGCTCGTTTTCAGCGAGAGGTCAGCACATACATGAGGCACAACATGAGAGAAATAGTACACTGTGAAAAAGAGCATTTCTGTTTACAGCACAGTGGAGCCGTGCATCTATAATAACAAGAAAGATGTCACGGCTGCCGCCTTTCAGAAAGTCATCAACACGCCCATTCACTTGGTTCAAATCTTTTTTTGACAGGGAGCGTCTCACTGTGGCATACATGTACATACACCACCTCAGGATAAAGTATAAAGAATTCAGGGTGCAGTTGTGTAGAGGTAACTTATTATTTGCTATAGAAGAGACGTGCATTGGGATTAATTAGCTAATATACACCTAAATAGCTGTCATGACCCTGCTGTAAAGAACTTAAAACCAGCTTGCTGAAGTTATTATCCAGAAATTTTTGGTGCACCATTTGTATATCGAGTTGCAAAAAGCTTTGAAATTATGTCATGCACATGTTAATACAGAGAACAATGATTAGAACAACACTTCACTAGACTATTGCCATTGTGTTTATGGCATATTGGCCTTGTGTGTTGGTATGGGAGGTGGCAAATACAGGGGGGGGGCATAATCGTGCAGGACACCAGCCCTGATTCGTGGTACTTTGCAATTGAAGTTCATTTTTTTCCCAAGCTCTATCTTGGAAACACTACACTGTGTGTGTGTGTGTGTGTGTGTCTGTGTGTACCTTGTGCAACCACAGAGGAAGGGGTTGTGTATGTACAGCTGCCCAGCAGTACGAGTCCACATAAGCAGCCTGTCTCCAGGAGAAGTTAGTAGGCGCAAAACAGCTGATCTGTGTACCTGAGAGAAACGACAAAGACATACAAACATATGAGGGAACAAATAAGCAACAGGAACAACAGTGAAAAGCTGTAATAGAGCAACTTCTCTCTAACCCACAACAGGAGTATTATAAAAATATTGTGAGCCTTCTAAAGCTGCTGCTGCTGTTGTCGTTGGGTTAAGGTTTTCATTTCTTTTAGGTACGAGTGGCTAAAATTAAAGTCTTGGAATGAATGTTTTTTTTTTTTCAAACTGAAATGTAGGGAAACATTTTATTTACTGTAGCCCTACATTAATTTAAATAAGACAGGCACAATAACAGAAACACCTGTGATTGAATGCATCACAATTTAACAGCAACATCAACAGCTTCCAAAGTGATTACACAGTTGAATCAACAGATCCCTAAAATCACTTCAACAAAAACTGACAAAAGCATTTTTATCAGTTATGTGGTTTATTGGACTTTTTTTAGCTTGATGTACCTAATAAACTATGTAAAAGGTTTATATTTCATGTAATGAGAAGTTTAGCTTTTTATTTTCTTATGTTGGAGAACTTTTTAGCTTCGGTTAAAGAGAGGTTTCTGCAATAAATCCAGTTTTTCTTAGGCTCCTTGGAAAATTTGCCTAATGAAGACCAGAACCAGGCCAGATGTAGTCTGAGAACAGAATATTTAGTTTAGACTCCACCCCAGGCTTGATACCCCCACTCACCAACAGAGACTTCTTGAGCAAAGGCCAGAGAGATGAGGAGGAGGGGCAGACCCACTACCACACAGGTTACCATCTTGTCCACAGCCAGCTCAGTTCGGACATTACGGTACTGAGCGTGGTTTGGTTCCTTCAGCAGAAAATCGCTGAAAACATATTCGGTAGCCACGTGGGCGATGGCCATCTTACCCACAGGACATAAATAAACCACCTGCACATAAATAAGAAGATTAAAATTAAGAATCACTTTTTCTGACTGAGATACTTATTCTCTGTATAGAACACATGTCAGGTGTCCTGTTGGAGGAGTAACGAGCACTGACAAATCTCTCCAGAAGTCTTCCATATTCCCTATATTTCACTGTTTTCTGCACAGATTCAAGGCAAAGCAGATCCATGTTTCATGGATGTTCTTTTCTTTTTCTGTGGCTCACCTCACGCGTTATTTTCTAATCATTATTTTGTGTCATCTGACTGAAGGACAGGTTCCCAGAGACACTGTGGTTCTTCTTGCATGCAGCAAATGGGTTCCGTGGTTTAACTCAGCCTCTATCTAGTCTCCATTATTACCTAGTACTCTAAGTGTAGTACTTGGTAAAACATGATACATGGATATCTGACAATATTACTTTTCAGCTGGCTTAAAAGTTTGTTATATTTTTCCCCATTTACAGTCAGACTGGTAGGAAACTTTACAGGTGGCATAACTTTTTACAAATTAATATCTAGATATTTATGATGTACATTAATAACTCTTGTTGACTACCTAAAATAACATTTGCTGCATTATTGCTCAGACTGTTTACATAGTTTTTTTGGTCATATTTCATATTAGCGATTTAATACCTATTGTTTTTTTAATTATCTCAAGAGCTGCTGATCCCATTTCTCTGTTGGTAATACTGAGTGGGCAGCCAATGACAATACATAAAGATGATATATTAAAAAGACGCAAAGCTCTTAACTTTAATACTCAATATACAGTAGTTTGGACTCGTGAGTTGATTTACACGAACTTTCTGACTGATGATCTTTTGGGTTATTGAAAGCTCACCAACAGTAAATCAACAGTAACCTCCATTTTTCGTCACTTCTAAGTGACTAAATCGTTGCGTGGTTTGCTTTTTGTTATTTCTACAACATGTGGCCTGATGATGATTATTGGGCCAAACCAAGGCTGAAAACAACTCGTGACTGTCCCGGTTCCCACATCAACAGGCTCCTTTGTTTACCTGGAGATGGAGGGTTGCAAAGCAGCCTAACGAGGCATTTGCATTTAGTTATTTCTGCAAAATATAATATTTTCCCTAAAATAAAAAGCCATTATTTGGAGGCTAGGTCGAGTGTGTTATGTAGCTAACTTTAGCCGTGTGGTATGACAAATCATAAAATGGATGTCTTCACATCCAGTCACTTAGGTAACCTGGCCTTCTCTTCTTCACTAAACGTCACAGATCTGCTCTTTCCAGGAATTCAAAAGATACTGATGTTAACTAGCTCATAAAGACGAAGCCTATTATGGTCTGTGGTAAAACTGGACAAAAACATGAACGTACCTACCGGCGGCGCTCACGTTAAGTGTAGTTTATCTAATGTTAAGGTTATTAGTGGGACATGGTTTCGTTTAAACAGCGTCGGCTGCTCTAACAGTCGAGTTGTCGATGTTTTCCCGGACTGGAGCTAAAATTCAAAGCAACACTTAATGTGCAACAGGTGAACAACAAACACAACTTTCGGAATGAAGCGTTTTCCTGTAAGACAAAAAACTTCTTCCGCCCTCCTTAAAAGAAGATGCATTCAGGTGCACACGGACAGCTCTGATTTTCCAGTACTAATGGCGCCTTCAATTGCAGCTTAAAAACTTCAGCTTTGGCAGGTCGAGTAAAGGCGAGTCTCTGTTTAATAAAGCCTTGTATACAAATTTGGCAGAAGTACAAAAACGGAATGCTCAAGTAAAATTGCAAATACTTGTTTAAAGAATTTATCTAGCACAAGTAGAAGAAATCCTTTGTTAAAGCTAAAGCACTAATAAGTAGTACTGTAAATTTAAAATTTTACTTTAGGCATGTACTTTGGGCTTTGCGATTATTTAGCAAATGTTTGTGGTACTTTTGTGTGTATTTATTGTACTTGTGTTTGTCTTTTAAATCTTATTTTAGTGATCATTTTGTGTCTCTTAACTGAATTCATGTGACTTTCAAACAAGAAATCCTTACAAGATCGCACAGAGACCCAAAGTCCAGTAGAGAATCCACCCATGTCTACAACAGTATGAAAGTACAAAGAGATTTCCCTGGACATCAGTTTGACTGAATTACTAATTAAAAAACAAAAGATTTTAAACACTATTGAACTTGATGCATTTGACAACATGAACAAATCTCGTTGATATTTGTTTCACATGTACCTCATTTCTAAAAATTTTCAGGCCTTACTCACTTTCATTCATGTACAGACTCAGGGCCAACGAGAAAATTATGTTTTGTGAGCTCACATTTATTTACACGGTGGCTAAGATCCTCCCAGGTCCCACTGTGTGGTCTGTGTCCTGCACAATTAAAGATGTCTTGGGTCTCAAATGGTCATGGCTAGGTAACCGATGCTGAAGTAAACTGCTATGTGCTGATTGGGAACATAATACAAAAGCAGTAATTTACGAGTTTGGTTCAGAATAACAAAATAAATGGTTGTGAGATAACAGCATAAGAAAGAACAATAGAATATCTGCTTTAAAAGAAACTTTGAGTGAATTTTGAATATGGCTCTATAATTAATCCATACAGTATTTGGAGAAAACATACTTTACTGCAAACAATAGGTGACATGGTGCCATTTGAAAGGTTTTGTTTAAGCTAAAAGGTTACAAATCATTGATTACAGTGAAAATGATCCCAGCAGTAACTGAAATCTAGATTCACTACCTTGGTGTTGACACTGAACAGATGATGGACGTTGTAAAGACTATAAAGCCCCATGGGACAAATTTGTGGTTTGTGATATTAAGGCTAAACACAGTTGGGGGCAATGTTTGTGTACCCTTATTTTGAATAGAAAAAAGGAGTAACACAAGATATGTTTTCCATTGACATAATATTTAATGCACATTCAGCTGGTACAAATGTTCCTTCATCAGAAATTACATGTAATTTGTAATTAATTTATCAAGGGGGGCTGCAAACTTTCGCACTGATATAATTTTCATTATTTTACTAAAGCTTATATTTTTACACTCCTTGACCATTTTCATTACTTCTGATGATGAAACTATTAGTATTTGTATTAGCTGATTCTGCATTGTTATCATGGTGGGTTTTCAGATGGTAGGTTGCAGATCCCCTTACACTGAAATAGCATGTAGAGGGATGCAAACGTTTTCTGTGGCTGTGGCTTAGTTGGTAGAGCAGTCATTAACAAACCACAAGGTCAGTGGTTCAACTTCTGGTTCCTCCTGGCCATGTGTTGAATTGCCTTTGGGCATTACACTGAACCCCAAGTTGCCCCTGGTTTGTGCTCCTTGTTTATAAGTTGCTTTGGAGACAACATCTCCTTAATAACTATTGTAAAAATTATAATTTCATTACTGATTCATGATTCATTACTGAATGAGGATTAGTGATGTAAACAGTGAATCTACAGGCACCAAGAGAGCTTAAAACCCAAGAAAGCATGAGAAGCTAATAAGGAATTTCAACTGATGTACAGTAACTAGCTGATTGAATGGATAAAAATGTTTGATTAAACTATCAACTGGTTACTTTGGTTTAAATCGTGGTTTTGATGGAATTTACAGCAAAATTGATTTGTACAAAATTCTGATCAACATAAAACTCTAATTAGTAGTCCTGTAAAAAAATCCATAGAAATCAACCAATAGGCTACATAACAAAACCCTATGATAAATGACAGTTTTTAGATAATGTTTAATGTGCTGGTAAAACGAAATGCTAAAATGGGTTCAGTGGGTTAAGGTTTTTACAAGATTTTCTGTCAAGTCCAAAGATGATATAAAATGTTGACAACTCTTAGCCTTCTCACGAACTCGATCGTCTTAGGTTAAACAACAAATGGTTTACTAATTTTTCTGAGAAAATTTGAAATGTCTTTTCCTGATTGTGAGATGTTTCTAACGGTCCATAAGTTCAGCATCTTCCTGTGTGGCGTGACTGTCTGCGCACCATGCAGCACCACTGATCAACAGAATGTGTTTAAAGAAAACAAGCTGTCCTAGCAACTACACCATAAAAACAAATAATTAGAAATTACACTTCAGTGTGTATTTGTATCCACGTTTCACAGCTATCTTAGGTGTCTTAATGTTTGTGGTAGCCTAATGAACGGTGATTTTACGACGCTGGAAACAGAATCAAAACCACAACCAACTCAACTGTTGTTGATGTTGTTCTGTCGCGATGAATTCTGGGCTTTTCTCGCTCCTGCCTTTATGGTCCTCCCAGCTTCTCGTACTCCGTCAAGCTGCTGCAAAACACGTACAGAGATACCGGAAGAGAAATCGTTTAGGCAATAGAGCGCAGGTTGTATTTAATAAACAATTAAAGAAAACAACATTTCAGTTGTGTGATAATCTTCCGAACTAAAAGTTTGGAAATACAACCTTACAAATAAAACTTTTGCATTGGAAAATGTTTGTATGTGAAAAAATGTATTAGAATAAAAATGTACAAAAATTGCCAAGAAAACCGCCCATTATGCTCAATAGTTTATTTCATAATAATATGATATATATCATTTATAGTTTATTATTTATATCACATAGTTATTTAGCACTTTAGTATCGTTTCAAAGTATAACTAGAGTTTTTATATTTTATATAACTTTTACTTTGCCTTACTAGGAGATGCAGACTCTTATATCTGCATATCATAATAAAGTATTATATATTCCACCTGGCAGTACATACAGTTTTTAAAGTTATGTCTACCAATATCACCTTCAACAGTACTGATGATTACATTAAAAATAATCCAATAATATGATTTACATTATTCTGACAGTGACTCAGGGTTACATAATACGTATTTGGTAGTAGTTTCCAATGCACGACGTTTATGCTGGAGCATTCACAGTAATAATATCCTGATGTTTATTATTATTCATATTTGGCACCTAACTATTTCAGCATACTTTCAGCTAGAAACACAGTTCAGACTTCAAAACGTTCAACGCATAAACGACATTATGGCTTGAATGCGGCTTTTTACTATCGTTTATAGTTTAAGAAATGTATTGCGTCATCGATGACATCACATAATTGCCCCTTCAAATGCTTGCCTTTGAAGTGTTTAAAGCTAATTGTATTTGAAGTTTGCCTAACCACTATATAAGAAAGCAACATTTCGTTTCAGCTATTTGAGCATAAACAGTTGAGGTTTTTCAGCTTTTTTGGGGGGGGGAATCCTTTCAGCACCAAAGCATTCACACTGCATTTTGTTTTTGGAAATATTTTTTCTAGTTTGAATGGACTATTTCTAAACCGTGAAAAAATGTTTTGCCTAAGTAGAACATCAGAGCCCTTTTTCCCCGATTATACTTATTTTCTGGTCTTTGATGAACCCAGGACGTACGCCCGAAACGTTTTTATTTTGAAAATCATATCCGGAAGCTACAGGCTGTTGCACGTTCCAGCTTGAACCCGTTAGATACTTCACTCCCTCCATTCATTTCGTTCGCACAAGTCGCATCCTAGCAGCGGGCCCTCCCGTCCTGTTTCTCTCCGCTTGGAAAGATGGCTGCTCCGGCGGTGGTGAGAAGCTCCGGCCCGGCGCTCTGCCCGAGCTTTGCGGAGGTCTGTTCATTCCTGGAGCGATATGGAGCGGCGTTGGACCTTCCCGAGATGACTTTCCCGCAGATGGAGAGGTATCTGCGGGACAAAACTACAGGTGAGAGATCGGTGATAGTAGTGGCGGGGCCAAGAAGTGGTGGAAAGCTGCGACACTTGAAACCGAAGGAGAGGAGGGTGGGGGGGGCACCACTACCACTACCACTACCACTACCCCCCATCACTATCATCGTGATGATGGTGACGAAAAATATTATGTGTATGTGTGTGTGTGGCGCGACAGAGCAGCATCAGATCGTGTGTTTAGTCTGTGCTTTCTTACTGGCAGTGGCACATTTTGGCCCGGGTCAGAGTCAGTTTGTAGCTAGAAACACAGCCACGGTTTAGTCCAAGTTTCTGTAGAAGCCTTTGTCAAGACAGATCAGGTAGGCTGTTAACACAAAGCTAACCCCCAGTCCGGATTCCACTCACTTTGCTCTGTTTTGTTCTATTGTTCCTAAAGTTGTGGCAAACGGATATAAGCCGAGGTACAAAATTTGGCACGATACCCCGAGGGGTTTTAGTTCGAGTTAAGTGACAGGTCGTCGATAATGTTGTCAAGGCAGATATTGATCTGTTAACGCTCACAAACTTGGTGTGGGAGCCATGATGCAGCACTGCCGAGTGACCACACACAGGCAGGCAGCTAGCTCCGGAGTGTTGTCAGGTGTAATTTTTCACCGGCCTTGCCTCACAGGCAGTCGAACTGGAACGACACCAGTGTCCCATGTGTTTACGTGTTCGTCGTGGGCTAAAAGCGAATATATTCTCCCTCTAATGTGTAAGTTAGATCGCTGTCATAACTGAGCGAGGGATGTTAGCTAGAAACAGTGGATGTTATATTTTGAGCAGTGGGAGAGTAGGCTGTCAAATCTGCACATGCGCAGCACGGATTCTGTTGCTTGCTAACCAACTAGCTAAGTAGCAAAAAAGATTCCGTCAACTTGTAGTCAAAGTAAAACGCCTACAGCCAATTTAATGATTTGTTAGTTATCCCAAAGAAACGTTTAAGAACAATAACGTTAGCTGGTGTGTTAACGTTTGTAGCTCCGTAAGAGCGTCAGCAAAGCTTGCTTGTCAGTTCGACAGTTCTCCGTTACCGTTAGTTGAATTTGCTTATTTGTGTCCTTTATGTATTAGCATACACTCCCTCACAGAGCTGAGTATGGGTTTCTGGTAAACTCAGGTAACCCGGGAATTTGTTTAAAACCCAAAATATGCTTTAGTGCACATTCCGCTATTCTGATGGCATTTCAGTGACCCACAGAGAATCTTTTAACTTTCTGGATGGTTAAATTGTGTCCTCTGGACAATGAAAATTTATTTTTAACCCGTTTTCCCACATTGCGATTATACTAAGAGTCAGCCGGACGCCATCTTTGTTTTGATTCGCAAACATTGTCGCCTTTGGGGGAAAATGGTTAGAAACATATTTTATCCGTGAGTGAACTAAACATTTTGGCATCCAGATGGTTAGAAGACCTTGTGGGGGATATCATATCATCAGATTACTGGTGAGTGTTTTAAACGACCGAATGGGTTTTAAACGAGTTTAAACTTTTAAAAAACGATGGTACATACTAGGAAAAAGGCTTTCCTACAAAAAAACAAACAAACAAACAAAAACAAAAAACTTCACATAAAAGCCATCGTGTATTCTATAGTTTGTTATAATATTTTTAAGTGGGTTAGCTGGGACAGTGAGTAAAACGTTGAAAATCTCAACTAAAAAATACTATTTCCTGGAACTGTAAGGGCTCCATAAAAGTCTCATCTTAGAGCATGCTTGTTTGTTTGCTTTATGATCCAAAGTTGGTTTTAGTTACAAGCTGTCATTGGATATTTATTTATTTATTTTCATTTTGAAGGTAGTACAAATAGTCATAACAGTGTCATGACAGCAATAATCAAAAGTCAGATGTAATTTACTTTGGATTAGACAATTTACGATTTAATCTAGAAAACAGAAAGAAAGAAAGAAAGAAAGAACGAACGAACCCGCTTACAGCTCTCCACAGTAAAAATGCTTGTTTGACCAAATAATCCTACAAACCCAAACAATATTTAGTTTATAAGTTACATCAACGAAACAAGTAGTTATTACCCCCCCAAAAAGGAAATACACTGATTATTGAAATATATGTATATGAGTACACTATATGAATGCACTAGCATATCGCATCATTGGACATTTTGAAATACTTAGCTATTGAGTTGTGTAGCTGCTGTTTCAGTAAAATAAACATTTATAAATTCAGTGTTGTGTAAAGAATTAATCACAGTGTTGAGCATTAACTTATCTGAACAGTGACTGATAATCTACAAATAGATGACAGAATAAACTAAAACTGTTGAACACACAAATATTTCAACGTTGTCGTTGTTTTTGGGATAAAATTGATCCTCAAAAGAGAAAAGATCTTTCACCTTTTCCCACCTAACAACTGAGATAAAGGTCAGCTATAGGAAAAAACAAAACAAAACAGCAATTTTGCAGCTGGCTATCAAGTTTTGCTTACACTTTAGCAGCATGAATCTTTGTTGACACTGGACTTGAAGGGACATGTAAAAAGTAAAGATGAGCACTGTAATGTTTCTAATCTTTGTGTGTTTTCCAGTTCCTAAACCCCTTGTGGAGCTCCATGTGAAGCTGCTCAGAAAACTGGGGAGGTCTGTGACTTCTGACCGCTGGGAAAAATACCTTGCTAAGGTAAGCGCTCCAGGTGTGTTTGGTGTGGAATGCCAATGACTTTTAGAGCCTTACACATAAAAGAAGATAAAGCCTAACATAGCAGTGTTAAGACCTTGTGAAAATAGGCTTGAATGGTAAATGGCCACTTATGTAGCACTTTTATCCAAAACGCTTTACAATGTTGATTCCCATTCACCAATTTACACACACTCGCACACCAATGGGGGTGGCTGCCATGCAAGGTGCTCACCTGACTCCCCAGGAGCAACTTGGGGTTCAGCATCTTGCCCATGACACTTCGACGTGTAGCCGGGACCGGAGATCGAACCTGCCTGTTTTTGAATGCTGTGACTATCTATAATTGTTTCCTGTAGGTTTGCCAGGACTTGAACAACACCTGGGCCTGGGAGCTGGAACAGAAGGGCTACCAGGAGATGTCCATGGAATGCAAGTCAAGCATTCTCAAAGTATGAAAAGCCCTAATGTTATTCATCGTAACTCATGTTTCCAAAAGGTTGAAACCTTAACAGTTGATGCGGCAACTCCAGTAACCATGTCTTTGTTGTATCTTTTCTCCTTTCGATTCTCATCCTCCTGTTCTTTCCATACATGGATATTATTTATCTGTCAGTATCTCTGTGAGTGTCAGTTTGATGACAACCTCAAGTTTAAAATGGCAATCAATGAAGAAGACCCAGAGAAGATGCGGCTACAGCCTGTAGGACGGGACCGTCAGGGGCTGATGTACTGGCTCCAGCTGGACCAGGAGCAGAACATTCGGTTGTACACTGAGGAGCAAGACGACCTGGATGGGTCCACTTGGAAGTGCATCGTAAGGTAGTTCTCTTTTTTTTAATCCGGTCGATGTCTGTGCCTGTATCCATTGTTATGGTTTTCTCTGTCTGTCTCAATGTGGATTTTAGTAGGGTTAGGGTTAAAATGCTAATTTAAATGCCAGTGCAAATTTGCAAGATTAGCTAAAAGTAGTCTCTTTATTTCTTTTCTTTTGAATATCAATTATCTGTCTCGGCTGGGTAATGGACTGTAGTCTCATCACTTCTCCTCTTTCAGCTCAATGTCTATTCAAACTCTGCTCTCCAGTGTTTTTGTTTTCTTGTTTGAGCCACTTATCCAAACTCTTCTCATAGAACTCGTAATGACCTGGCTGAGGCGCTGGAGCTGCTGAAGGCCCAGATTGATCCAAACCAGAATCAGGACCGACACCTCAACCAGGCTGGATCCAGGAGCACCAGCCCCACAGAGAAAGATGCAGGTATGTTACATCAATAATAAACACTGGTTTGGATTGTAAGGATGGATTAGGACTAACATGTTAGTTATAATTTCACATTTTTAATAGGGAGACAATATTATTCTGGTCACATTATCTCCTTCATGTCAGTCGAAACACAGTTAAAGTTTTTATGAATATATTGTTTGAGTTTTTGTTATTATATAGCCATGATACAGTACAGCTAAGAGTAGTCTCATTTTAACAAAAAAGACAAAGTAACTTGGTTAAAAAATTGATAAATATAACTTAAAATATCGAAGTGGCCAAGTTTGTTTGTGATGGACTGCAAGTCCATTTTTATCATAGCACAGATTTGTGTGTGTGATGATTTTAGAAGATGAGGCCATGGGAGAAACCAAACCCGAACCCTCCAAGACGTCAGAGGAAAGTATTGGTAGTAAGAAGGTTGAACCTGTAAATGACGAGAAACCCCTAAAACAAGGTACAAGATTAAATCCACTTAATGAAGATAAATAGATGATTGAATGTGATTGTGTTCGATTTATATAAACTGTTGAAAATGGAGTATTTGTTTTCTTTGTAAAGTAAAAGAAAAATGAGTTGAGATAGTTGGTGGGGATGGGCTGTAAAGCAGGTCCTTATCTGGACTCAAACTACAGAAGACTGTAGCACAGAGCAGGAGTAGAGCTATTTTTACTGTTTTTACCTGCCAGATACAAGAAGAATCGAAGATACCTTGAACGATATTTCTTTACCAGCTCAGATCGTCCTAACCCGATCATCAACGCTACTTTTATTTGATTCTCATTTTGATTATGGCTGTGCCTGTTTCTTACAAACTATAATTGTTTTGTCTTGTTTTGCAGTGCTAGAGCAGGAACAGTCAAAGCTGATCAAGTGGGAAAACACTAAAGCTGAGTTGAAAGAAGAGAAGGACCACAAACCCCCTTTCTTCGATAACCGCGTGAGCACGATAACCACCATAATCAAATCAGAATCAAGGGATGTTGACGCCCCTAAAAACACTGTGTCCGTTGTGATGGCACCAGGTGTGACAGTGACGAAACAGGAAATGAGCAAGGAAGAGGAAGCAGAGCGGGCAGTTGTCAGGAGCAACCAGCAGGCTAAGATACCACTGAAGAAGAGGGAGCTTAAGCTTGCTGAGAGCTACCACAGCAATCACCTTAACAACAATAGCAGCAGTAGTATTATTGTTTGTAATCCATCTGTTATCCAGAACAAGGACAGTCACGGAAGAGAAGGGAAGGTACCAAACTTATTAGCACCCTCTGGTGGGCCAACTGCATCACCACACCCACAGCAGCAGCTTGTGGTCACTACATCAAGCCAGGAACTGACCAACGGGAGAGCATCTCTCCTCCTGCCGCACAAGGAGGGTCACAATGGCGTCATAGGGGTCATAGGTCAAGTCAGTGTTGTTGGTCATGTTGGGGTAATTCGCAGTTCATCTGAGCATCACAGAACCCCCGGTGCTGAGCAGCAGGAACAAAATGGGCCAAGCCCAGCCCAGCGGGGCTGCAGCCATGTGGAGGACGAGAGAGAGGTGAGCCGCCAGTCAGTACTGGTAAGAAAAGGACTTCATGAAGGGGAGCCAGTAGCAGCCCCTACTTGTCCTCCTCCTGCAGCTATGGAAACTCAGCCAGACAGAAAGCTACTGTTGTCATCGTCTGATCAGCGACCCAAAGCTGTTGAGAGAAAAACACATTCTGTAAGTGCTTCCTTGCTCTCTCAGTTGACACAGGAACAGCAGAGACACTCAGTGGAAGACCAGGGTAAAAAAACAGCAGAGGAACTGCTATACAAGGGGACCAAAACAGGTCTCACTGGTCATCAACAGAAAGACATGGAGGACAGGAAGGAGAGGAGAAGAGAAGATGACCATGACAAGAATGAAAGCACTTTAGGGAAGATGGAAGCAAGAGTAGGGATGACCACTCCACCTCTAAATGTAGAGCAGAAAGATAAAAAAGACCAGCAGGACCACCAGGGAGATGGGGTCAATGGTGGGTTGGCATCCCAGGTAAGGGTGAAGGACACTGAATCAGAGAGGCAGCGTCCCCTGGAGGAAGCCTCCTCTGAGCTCCAGAAAGAAGGAATCAGGTTGAAGATAAAGATTCCTCCCCACCGGAGAAACAAGCTAAAGGAAAAAGGAGCAAGGGAGGGCGAGAAAGAGAAGGAGCAGGATGAGAAAGAGAGGGACCAGGAGTTACAAGATGATGGAAAACCGCTGAGAAGATCTGCAAGGATTTGCAGGTATGTGGGATTTAATACAAAAATAAAAAATAAAAACAAACTAAAGGATTAGAGAATGAACTCTGTATTTTATTGTCCATTTACATTTTGTGCACAGCTGGTTTAATAATTTCAGCCCCATTTATACCTTTTTTCTTGAAGATCATCTGCTTTGCCAAACTGCAGGCCAAGCTCGAAGGCTGCTGAGAGCCAGAGCAAGAAACAACAAAGAAAACAGGCACTGCCTAACAGAACAAGGGAAGATGATGATGAGGAGGAGGAAGACGAGGAGGAAGATGAGGAGCAGCAGAGTCCAACAACAAAGAAAGACAGAAAAACACATCCTGTTGGACAAATTAGGAAACGAAGGGTAATAAAGTCCTATGAGAGAACAATTATTCATATTTATGGTTCTATTTCACCATTTCTCTTTCTCTGTAGGGTAAACGGAGGCATCGACGCCCCCGTTGGTCCAACATTCGCTCAAAGAGACGCAAACTGAATGAGGGAGGAGAGGTAGAGGACAGAGGGAGGAAACGAGAAGAGGAGGAGAGTGAAGGAGGGACCGAGTCCGATGAATCATGTAAATCAGAGGAGATTCCCAGTGAAGATGCCTGCAGTCACTGTGGCCTGCCCAACCACCCTGAACTGGTGAGAGAGGAGCATGTGGGGTTGTGTGAAAGATACAAAACAAAAATCTAGAATCTTATTCAGGAATTAAACATAGTACAATTTACAATGCAAAATATGCTTTGGGTCTTGTTTATAGTAGTTGTACTTTGAGAAAGTGAATTAATGCTTTATATCACTTATTTTACTTTATTTCACTTTATATACGTCTGTGTGTGTGTGTGTGTGTGTGCGCGCGTTTGTGTGTTCTCAGATCCTTCTGTGTGACTCTTGTGACAGTGGATACCACACTGCCTGTCTGCGGCCGCCGCTCATGTTGATTCCGGATGGAGAGTGGTTCTGTCCACCCTGCCAACATGTGAGTGTGTGGGAAAGCACAAGTTGTCTCTGATCAAACTATAAATCTATTTAGAATTTGGGGGTAAAACTCCAGCTGATGTCAAAGCTCAAGTCATTATATAAAACACTGAATAACATGCCATCAGAAATACTTAAAATCCTGTCTGAAGTGATTGATTCAGTTTGAAGTTAAAGAATTTTAAGTTTAAAGTATTGCTGGGTATTTGGTTGAATGCCAGTGACCTTACTGCACTACTAACTACTGACTTATTTCCAAAACCTTATTTTGATAATATAGTAAACATAAAGTGTATATCCAATATTTGGATGCTCACAATGTGACATCAATCAATATACCAAGATCACTCATTGGAAAAGATCCATTGTTTTTAGTTTGAAAGTCCCTCTTTTGTTACTTTCCTTCCACTTCAACTCAACAGGGAATCAGTATCAATTGAGACTTTTATACTTAAAACCCTTTTAATTGAATGTTATTCAAAGTTATTTATTAACGTATGAGTGTCCAAGCCACATGTTGGCTTTAGATGCTCAACTGATTCCATTTTGCACTGAACAATGTGAAAAAGGTCTCTCGGTGCCCAGTATGAACAGGAGGTATGATTGATTACGTTATGTAAAACATCTTTCAGTGTTCATATCTGACTGTCTTTTTCTCTTTAAAGATATGAACCTGTCCTTAAGTAAGACAATCTAAAAAAAAAAAACATTTCACACTGACAGATTTGTACTTTTCTCCTTCCTTTTCTTATTCAGAAGCTGCTGTGTGAGAAACTGGAGGAGCAGTTGCAGAATCTGGACAGTGCTCTGAAGAAAAAAGAGCGAGCTGAGCGGAGGTACGCACACACACACTCACTATGATGGGCTTTCTGGGAAAATTCTAAAATCAAGTGGATTTTGACTCACTTCTCCTGTGTCTGCAGGAGGGAGCGGCTGGTTTATGTGGGAATCAGTGTAGAGAACATCATTCCTGTGAGTAAACCAAAAGGAGCAGAACAGTGAGCTGTTTGAATTTTGCATGTCAGTTTAAACTGCCGAAGTTTTTATTTAGCTTTTAAAGCCCACAACATTAAATTTGAACCCAGTAAGTTGTTTTGACTCTCTAAGGAGGGAGATGAGGAGGAAGAGGGGAAGTCTGCAAAGAAGAAAGATTCCAAAAAGAGTAAAAATCTGGGAAGGAGATCAACAAGAACCAGGAAACACATCAGCTACAGGTGAGTGTGGCTAAACGCAGGGCTTTGGGATTTATTTTGAATAATCCATTCATAGTTTCAGTTATTCATAGGTAAATAAAAATGTTAACCCAACATTCGCTGGTTGATTCCACGAATAGTTGTCCAAATGGACGTACTAGTCCATATGTTATTTGACCTCCTACAGTGTCTCTCAAAATGCTTCAATACATCAATATAGATTAAATCTATAAGTTTCTGTTTGTATTTAAATTTTCAGTATTACTTTTTCATGTGTGTCGCAGATTTGATGACTTTGATGATGCAATTGACGAAGCTATAGAGGAGGACTTCAGAGATCTCTGTGTTGGTGAGTGGGTTATCCATCCATCCATTATCTGTCACTACTTATCCTATTTGGGTCGTGGGGAGGGCTGGACCCTATCCTAGCTGTCATTGGACGAGA
This sequence comes from Channa maculata, assembly GCA_020496755.1. Lineage (NCBI taxonomy): Eukaryota > Metazoa > Chordata > Actinopteri > Anabantiformes > Channidae > Channa > Channa maculata. The sequence goes on along the minus strand of CM035606.1, from coordinate 26,576,708 downwards.
GGCAGTGTCCACCCTGGACAGGTCTCCGGTCTATCTCAGGGCCACAGAGAGACATACACAGACACACTCAGGGACACATCTTGTGGGTACGCTGGGATTTGATCCCACAGACTTCTGCATCCCATCCTGCTACCCATTGAGCTACCAGGCTGCTACTTTTTATCACCATTTACCAGTTACTGTTGGTGCATGTGCAAAATAACTAAATCATAATAAATGTATTCTTAATGTATTAAATCCTATATTTAAAATGAAATCTGGTATTAGTTCTTTGGATCATTCATTGTTCACAGTGCCAGGTTGGTAAAGTTACACAGTCAAATTTAGCATGGTAATTTAGACTGTCTACTCTTAAAATAAAGTTTAAATTAAGCAAACAAACAAAATAAAAACATTTGTTTGTTTAAATGTTGTAACAGTGGCAAATATTTCTCCACTTCCTACACAAAAGAAAAAGCAGCTTGTTAATAAGAGAATCCAGTTTCTGCACAGGCTACATATAAGCAGGATGCACATAACATTGTTTACACCGAGAACCCAAAGCTAGCAATACATTTAAAATAAATGTAATTAATTCATTAATTACATTAATTAATTACATTAATGTAATTAATGTAAAGCTAGCAATACATTTAAAATAAATGTAATTAATTAATTAATTACATTAATGTAATTAATGTAAAGCTAGCAATACATTTAAAATAAATGTAATTAATTCATTAATTACATTAATTAATTACATTAATGTAATTAATGTAAAGCTAGCAATACATTTAAAATAAATGTAATTAATTAAATTATTAATTAATAAAATAAATTAATTACTTTTATTTTTATTTTAGTAGGAGCAGGACGAGGTAAAGACATCACCACCATCCTGACAGAGGATGGGAAGCAGAGCCAGAGGCAAGTTAGAGGCCAGGCTCATTCTGCCAGGAGCAGGAAAAAGCGTAGACTTAATGACCTAGAGAGTGACAGCACTGCAGCAGAGAGCGAAGATGAGTTCATGCTCAGTAACAGGTAACACACACACACACACACACACACACACAGAGTTTTATTTCTCTGAGGGCAAAGTCTTCTCTTTGTTGTCAATATGTTGGATTATTCTCGTCGTCGTTCTCTTACAGCTCAGAGGACGAAGATTTTGGTGTATCGGGGGTGGATGATGACGAGGATGAAGAAGATGCGGGAAGCGATGTGGGCAGCTCGGGCAGTGGTACCCGCCCTCGACGTGCGCTGAGGGGGGTGCCTAAACACCGACCAACCAGGACCCAGCACAGGGGCAGAAAACGACTGAGACGGCGGCGGCGGCACTCCTCTGAAGAAGAGGAGGAAGAAAGCAATGAAGACATGGGTGCGTGCATGATGAGGGGAAACCCACAAGACAGATTTATTTTCTTCCAGTACTGTTGTGTAGCCGCATTAATGTGTGCAATCAAATCTGGTAGTTTGAACATTAAATCAGGAGAGTGGAAACAAATCAGTTTTGTTAACGGAGCTGTTGCTGTTACAGGTCATTTTGAATTGATTAGTCAATTTAATTACACTTGATCATTTTAGGGATTTACTACGAAGTACTAGTAAGTAACAATGAAAAAATGTGGTTCTAGCTTTTTAAATGAGAGTGTTTATTATCGGAGGAAGTTGGGACGGCCATTTTTTGATATTTTATGGACTACAAAAATTTCTAAAAGGTGCAGATTAATCCATCGTTGATTGCAGCCATAATTTTAATTTCCCTCCGACAGTCATGATTATAAAATGTCCCACAGAAGTTCCTAGGGTCCAAAGGGGTGTTTGTCTTCAAATGTCTTTTGTTCAACTTACAGATCAACGTGTTCCATTTTACAAAACATTATTTTGTGTCATGGGCTAGTTTTAAAATAGAAAGCAAAGACGCACAAAGCCAAGCAGACAGATTTAGTGGTGACAGTAGTTTGAATTTGAAAAAATGGAAAAGCTATGGCAACAATGGCAAATGTGACAGAAGAACCTGTGCTAGTCCTGTAAATATACTGAGGAACTGGTTTTGGAACGTGGAAACAGGTGTCCAGGTGGACAAGGGAGGTCATAATCTGAGGTAAAGAATGAACTTGGCTGAACAACAGGACTGGATCAACCTTTTCGCTTAGCAAACGACTAATAATTATTTAGGATCCCTATGTGCAAATGTTTACTGCCTCTGTACGTCTCTGTTCAGACTCGAATCAGTTCAGTGACTTGTCAGACCACGACACCGACAAAAAGAGGCAAGGTCTGAGGCGGGGTCAGCGGCAGCAGGTCAACTACCGCGAGACATCTGAGTCGTCGGACAACTCCCGTGCCTCCACCAACAGGGACAAGGTCAAACTCCACAGCAGACCACGCAAAGAGCATCTCTCCAGTGACTACAGTGAACGTCAGTCTTTTCCTCTTCCATCAAATTTAATCAAAATTTTGAGTTGTAGGGAACCAAGTTCTGTAACTAAATGTTTAATATTATGTTATGTTGTGCTTCTTTTAGCCTTTAAGACTGTAATGCTATAAGGTCTCTAATGAATCCTGATGTAGTTTCTAAGTCGTTGTTTTCTGTGCACATATTTGTGTTGTTGTCTTTGGTCAGGAAATGAAACCGAACAACAAATCCTTCCTTCTTTTCCCTTTAGTGTCGCCTTCTTCCAGAGACTCTGAGGACGAGGAGGATTATGAAGATGAGGAGGAAGATGCCCGGAAAAGGAGAGGGAACAGGAGGAGAAAAGAGGAGGAAGACCTCCGGAGAAACAGGACGAGAGCCAAGCGGAGGAGATACGACGACGAAGAGGATGACAGAGACAGAGGGAGGAGGCTGAAAAGGAAACTATTGGAGGAGGTGGACAGAGACAAGCAGAGGAGGTTAAAGAGGACAGACAAAGAAGAGGATGTGGAGAACATGGGCAGAGGTAAAAGGAGAGAGATACTGTCAGAGCAGCGGCGCAAACGGCTCGCTCTGATGCTGAAGAAACGCCGCCCTTCAACAGATGATGAAGACGAGGAAGAGTCAGAGGACTCTGAGTCTTCATCAGAGGAGGATCGGCCAATCCGCAAAAGACTCAACCGCATAGACTCCGATGATGATGATAATGATGATGACGATGACGGTGAGGATGATGAAGATGAAGAGGGGGAGGAGGAAGAGGGGGAGGGAAGACAGAAGATGATGGCTAAAAAGTCTTTTGTGGTGGAGCGTAGGGCTGATGGTGATGCTCAGGAAAAAGGGAGGGGCCGCAGCCTGTCTCCTTCTAATGGACACCGGACCTCCAGAGGCCTAGCAAAGCCTGGGGCTGGAAGTCCTTCTTTGACCAGGGACAGTGCAGAATCAGGCATGCAGGGCAGGTACAATGGCCCCTTACATCCTGAGGAGGTGGAAGAAAAGGAGGAGGAAGTGGGCGTCCAGACAGACTCCTTAAACTGTGTCCAGAACAGTCCGCAGTCATGATGGCTGTTTGTCTGAACAACGCTCACTTATTTGTTTCACCTTTTTCTTTCAGGCCTTTGACCCACAAACCACCTTTGAAACTGGATATCTCTCCACCTTCTCCCCTCCCTGCTGCCCTGTCTTGCCCTTCCTCCTCGCCGTTGGGTTGTGGTAGAGTGCTATCCACCATCACACGATGTACATCACACACACTAGTGCTCATTTCCTCTCATTGCAACAGCCAGCTGGACCCAAATCCTCCACACAGCAGGACTGGCAGCACTCGCACACAGCCCGAGGTCGGCGTGACCATTTCCCCGAACTCTTGAGTTACTTGCATCTTTCCAGTGGATCCTAGTGACAGGAAGGTAGAGGATTCATCCCATCTGGGCCTGAGCGAACTGGACTCACAAGTCTGTTTGTGGTGTAATTCATCATTCTCATAGCACTTAAACTAGCCCACCACCAAGGAGAGTACCAGTGTGCAACCAAACACTTTTGAGGATTAGAAGGACAGGACACGATCGTCACAACAAAAACAGCGTTTACTCATTTGCCGGAGTATCTGGCTGCAGACAAAGAGGGCAGACAGCCTTGTCAGGGAGTAGCAGAAAGTTGGAGCTTGTTTTAAAGGTGGATAGGATTAAGCAAACAGGTCGATGGTTAAAGTTAGGAAAACAGTTGGTCTGGGTGATAATCACCAGAAATACTCCGAACAGATTAACCTCCCAGTTGGGGGCAGGGGCTAGTTTGCAACCTCCAGGGGAAGTTTAAACGTCGACCATCTTGTCGGCACTCTGTGGTCTTTGTCTGCACCCAGGGTTTGAGGTATCACTCTGAAGTTTCTGCTTCACTTCAGTGGAAGTGAATGTGTCTGTGGTCCTCACGGTATTTTCCGTCTGTGTCTCATTACAATGATTGTCAAGATAAATAATCAAATGTAAACAAGCACAGTGAGCGCCACAAACTAAACAAGGACTCAGAAATCCAGAGAGACGCCTTAAATCCTGCAAAAATTAATCCCAAACTGTGTGTGTGTGTGAGAGTGAGACCCTTTAAGCAAAATACATACTGTGTTTTATCCTGGATCACTACACAAGTCAGTGACTTTTTCTTAGTTGTTCTCATTGCACTGAAATAGAGAATTTAGCAAATGTACACAAACTACAGTAATAATGAGACATCAGTTAAAATAAGGTGACACACACTGACCAAACCAGTCGGGTCCCAACGGGTTTTGACTGAAGCGGTGACGGTGCGTTCAGGTGCTCCTCGTCAACCAGTGGTAAACAGCACTATAGTTTACAGCATCATGTTGCTGGTTTAATTCAAACATGACAACTCTGTAACATACCGAGTCTAAGATGAGCTGATTAATCGGTCGATAGGAAAATAAACAATTCTGATATTTATTGTTTTTTTTTAAACCAAAAATGTTAAATTTCTAGTTCTAGATTTTTGAAGCGTCAGGCAAAAAACAATCACTACATGATTATGAAAGAGCTTATAGACTAAAAAGATTCAGCTGCTGAATTAATAATTCTTTAGTTGCAATTGAAGGCCAACTGGTCAAGCTTGATGTGAAGGAAACATCCCAGTGCAGTGTTTTTTGAAGTTTTTACAGTACTTCTAAAAATTGTGAAGAAAGATCCTAATTGAGTTTGTGATTAAAGACGTTGTATATGATCCCTTTGTATTTGTAACGAGCAGTTTTTCCAGGCTGCAGACGATTCATCCATGTCCCCCGCTGTGCAGTCAGTGCAAAGGTGCGTTGATGAGGATCACCTGACTGCCTGCAAAGCTCTGACCGCAGACAGTCAGGGATCAACCAACGTGCGTTCTTCACATCCAGACCCTCTGCAAACTGGCCGAAGATGACGTAGTGCAAACTTTGCAGCAGCTTCAGACGGTTTCTTTAACCTCGGACATTCAGACTCACGTTGATTCACAGAGTTCAGTTTCACACTGGTCTGTTCACAAACCCTTGGTTGGTGGGAACACGTTTGCTGTACATACTTTGCCTGTGCGCTGTTTCTTGTAAGATAATAGATGTTCTGTTCTCCTAGTCCTCTTGTAAAATATAGTGTTATATTTTCTATATGAAGGAGAGGTGGAGAGATGCTGCTGTGAGTGATGTGTGGATCGATGGGGTCTGAGCTTCACCAGCTCCTTTTAGTTTGAGATGAGACCAGCGCGGAGCCCGTTCACCTGTCACGAGTAACAAATACTGCTCGCTGCTTTCAGCCCCGCCTCACACACTGGTAAAGAATTTGAAGGTTTTGTCCCCTGACCCCCTCCAGGAGTTTTTAAGAAGGAACAAAGCTTTATTTTTTGATTGAGACTCAGGGGAGGAAAGCGATGAACGCTGGTCGCCAACAAACAAGTTTGTTTTCTCCAGCAGCCGCCTCAGCATCACTGTCAGGGTTTGTGTTTCTGGTCTTTAAACTGGTCTTAGTCGGACTGAAAATCTGTCACCTGTCAAATTGTTTGTTTTAAATGGGTTTTTACTGCTGTTAATGGGAAGAGGCTGATTACCATAATAATTACTGTCAATAGTTCAAATGTTTCTTTTATATATTTTTATTTGACAGTTAAAAAAAACAAACAATTTCAGACGGTTCAAACTCTGAGCTGGTCATTTATCAAATGTCTACAATTCACACTAAAGGGAAAAGCCGTTCTTTGCAGAGCATGAGCAACTTACAACAAAGTTTAAAAAAACAAAAAAACTTTTACTCTCAACTGATCATTAATCTCATATCTGCTGATGTTTATAATGATGATGGGATCAAACAATCCCGGAACAGAAATTCTGCCTCTGGATCAGGTGACAAACCAGAATTTAGAAACAAATGCGTGAAAAGCAGCTGCAAGTTATAGTTTAAACCCCTGTGAAATACAAAAATTAAAAAGCAGGTGTAACCACCTCTAAAATATTAAAATCAAAAGCAAATTATAAATTAATATCCATGTACTTTGAGCAGTTCCTGTGGAACTCGTCTTAGAACGTTTTCTTCTTTTTAACAACTTTTCTCCTGAATTCAAGATCATTTTCAGGACATTTAGTAAACGGTTGTTTAACTTCAGGGCTGCTGTTACCAAACTTTCCCATTTAGGAGTTTGATAAATACAGGTCCAGGTTCGTTAGGGACAGGAGACCTTCCAGATTCCAACTTTCTATTGGATTCGTGTTTGAAGAAAACAAACCTTTACTTAACAAAGCAGAAACCAGTAAAAGTTTTTTTTTGTGTGAGTTTATATGTCAGACCTTAAATAGACTTTTAGGGTCCAAATGATTGTTTGATTGTTTGTTTTTTTTTAAATAACCTTGTTTTAAAAAAATCTTCAGAGAAATAAAAAGCGGTCTTCACAAAAAAAGCAAATGGTACAGGTTGCACAGTCAGATTTGAAGCAGATTTCCTAAGTTTATTTCCTTATTTTCCTGCATTTCCATTCATTTTCAGTTTAAAATCAGCATGTGAATTATTGTTACCTGACACTTCACCAGGTAATTATTACAGTAGTTCAGATTGTGTTATTGATTTTACATTTTGAAAATGATCAAAACCTGTTGATTTGTGCATTTAAAAAAAAAAATCAACATTTGAAAAGTCACTGCTTTTATTTGGCTTTTGGTCACAGAGACGTTTTCAGTTTGCCCAAAGCAAACTGCCCAAAAGACAAATGAGATTGACTTTGTAAACTGATTGTTGGGATGAATGTGGCCTGGAATTTGCTGTCGGTTAAATGTTCTTTCAGGTACTTTCCTGCAGTTGTTCAGGTGTCCTGGGACTAAGATGTTACCACCAATTAGAGCAGATAAAATACACTTCCCACAGGTTGACGTTTCAGCTCCATGTTGTCCTCAAGCTCCCATTGTAAATACAATATGTCCACATGTGATGGTCAGGAAAATCCCCTTAATGCAGACCTGCAGGGGCAAAGTCTTGATCATGCCAGCTATGGTTTTGAATCACTTGTTATCTCAACTGGGCTCTCAGTGCTTGTAACAATAAGGATTTCAGCATTTATTTAGCAGTTTATTTTGCACACAGCTTGTTTTCATCCCTCATGGTGGAAAAGCCTCTGACACAGCATTTGGACCAATGACAGTAAAAACCTCTGCCAACTATTAACAGCAAAATGAGCCACCCCCATCTGTTTTAACAGTGCGAGCAGATGAATGTGTGTTTTTGCCACCAACCCAGAGTCATTCCAATGAGCCTGATGTGCATCACTGCTGTGGCAGAATCTGTTGATTTTAAAACTCATCTGGATTCAAACAAGCACCACTGGATGTAAATGTGGCTCCTTCCATTTACTCTGTTGTACTGTTACTGTAGTATCGCTGTAACATAAATGATTTCTAAGTTATTAAAACCAACATCCCAGGCATCTCCTCAAAAACACACTGTTTCTGAGCCTTATTTTTTTTCCGGAAATGATTACAGAAAAGTGCATCACGCTGTAGTTTTGTAAAGTTAAATCTTTGTTCAGTGTGTTTAGTATTTGATATGATTATTATTTGTGCACTGGTGTGTAGGCAGAGTTATAGAGTTGCATGAAAAAGCTAAGATTTTACTTTCGTTGGATGCATTGGGAATTTTTATTTTCACATAAGGTGGATTACAACTAATGATTATTTTCATTATGAATTGATCCTCGTGATTTTTCAAAATTGTGAGAAAAGCTGTCACAGTAAACCAGATAGATCATTTTTATGACCTGAGGAAATGTTACTTAAATAACATATCAAACCTTAACTATATTTGTTTTGTCCAATTTACAGTCAAACATTTAAATTATTAACCAATTTAAAACTTGTTCTGACGTAATAAAAAGTAGCCGATAGTCACGTGAGAAGGTGTAAGACGACATGTTTGAAATTTCTGCGTGAAAAATATTTAGTTAAACTTTTATTAAAAAAAATACTTGCCAGTAGTTGTATTTTCTGTCACTCTGTACTTCTGTAGTGTTAATTTACGGTCGGGCAATAATTTATAAGGAAGCCATGTTTACAGCATTACAGTCATATTCAGAGCGTGAATGAGCTGCCCTCTAGTGGTAACGGTGAGAAACAACAGAATGCCGCCGTGTAAAGTTAGAGAGTGCTATATAAGTAGTAGTTTCCGGTTGTACCTATCAAAATAAACTATACAGAAAAATAATGCCGTTACAGAGTATAGCCACCGGGTGGCAGTGTAAACACATGAGTATAAAAGGATAAAGGCAGGTTTTATTTTTTTATTATTTTTTTCTTTTTCTTTTTTTTTCAGTTAATTCACAGACTTGGAGAAAATAGCCAACATTGGATTTACTTTTAAAAACAAAGCAATATACATGTATACATACACACTTTACATATAAAGACTGGTACATACCTACAGAAAATCCTAACATTTATACTTAATTTAGTGCTATTTACATTTACATTTTGATATGCTATTTAAATATAGCATATCAAATTTATAATTTATAGAAACAATTACAAAAGAGATGAGAGAGGTGAAGATGACAACATGATGTTACACATAAACAGCAGCGCGTAAGCAATTTATATGGCAATAAAGTGTAATTTCAATTATCATAAAATTACTTTAAAATAAACTGACTTCTAATTCAATTTTTACAAATTATTTTCTGTTTTTCTTATTTGTTGGTTTGTTTCTTGTGAAACAGAATTGGACTGACTTACAAAACTGAACGGTGTGTTAATAAATAATTCGAATTTCTGATTATTAATATACTACTCAATAAATTAATATGGTCAGTGACTTTTTCTTAGTTGTTGTCACTGTACTGACATAGAGAATTTATCAAATTTCCATAAATTACAACGTGTTCTGACTAAAGTTCTGACTAAAGCGAGTGCAAATGTGGTTTCTACCAGTGGTAAACACTAGTTTACAGCCTCATGGTGCTGGCTACAGTAATATTATTCTAATTCAAATATGAAAAACTGTCAAGCAACATACTACTGTATGTTGAAGATTAGAGCTAAAAAGGTGACTTGATTAATCAGTCGACAGAAAAATAAACAATTGATAATTTTTAACCAAAAGTGCCAAATTTCTAGTTATAGATTATATACATAAGATTATTATAGGTAAGTGTCAGGCATAAAACAATCACTTTAGGAATATGTAAATGTGGACAGGAATTTACCGAGAGTTTATAAAATAAAATATTGTCATGTTAACAATATTAAAGGTGTATTAAAAGCATGAATGTTCTGCCCTCTAGTGGTGATAGTGACAAACTACAACAGAATACCATCCGTATAAAGTTAGAGAGAGTGCTATATAAGTAGTGAGTCCGGTTATACTTTTCAAAATAAAATTAATGAATAAATGAATTGATGTAGTTACACAGCATAACCACCGGGTGGCAGTGTAAACACGAGTATAAAAGGATAAAGGCAGATTTCGTTTGAAATGTTTTTATTCTACTATAAGTAGCTTGTTTAGAGACTTGGAGGAAAAACCAACATAGAAAAATAAAAATAAATATATACATACATTGGAACATGTATAAATATATATAATGCCCTCCAACAATGTTGTTAAACTACAATTGTCAAAGGGATGAGAGAGGTGCAGCTGACACCAACACGATTTTCACATAAGCAGTGGCACAATATGGTGCTTTTATCTAAAACAACCAAATTAAGTTTCTTCAGCAAACTAAATCTTTAAAACACAATGAACTGTTTTTTGAAATGACATTGTTCAATAAAAACAAAAACAAAAAAATTATAAACGTGTTGTAGTGAAGAATAGGGAAGGAGACAGTAACATCTGGTGACAGGAAAAGAAGTCAGTAGATTCTTCAGTCGAATGGAGCAACCAGAAGGATAAATTAAAGAAACAAATACATAATTTTGCTAAATATTAAATGCACAGTTGGCCAATTCTCTTGTTTCAGTTCTACCAAGCAGGCTACAAGTTTTCAGAATCATCTTTAATAACATTCTAAGCAATAAAGGAATAAAATGAAGACATTTCAGATTGACCTGCCTTCTTCACGAGTGTCTATGTCACTGAATCTGCTTGTAAAATGTTTTATTGGGGCGGGGGATCAACATTGTTTTGTACAAATATTAACAATACCTACAAGGGAAATGCATTAAGGAGAACACAGAAAAAATAATGTTCTTTTAGGCATCTGAATATTGTTTTAAGACACACTTAAAATTGTAAACTGATCCTTTTATTGACAGGTTAGTCCATAATATACATAACATCGTCATTTAGTTCATTATATGTTGGATTAAGAATCTACATCTGCAAAGTAACAAAAGTTGTCAGGTAAATACATCACGCAATAAATCAACAATAACTTTATTGTTCAATCATACTACAGAGTACATACAGTGATGATGGAAAGTATTCAAACCCTTTCATTTACTGCACATTTTACTGCACTGAAAATTTATTTGAATTGGGAAAATATTTCAAAACCAGGACCTCAGTAGTTGTGACACAGACACATACACAGACCATTCACTCTTACATTCACACCTATGGGCAATTTTAGATTCGCCATTTAACTTAACATGCAGGTGTTTGGACTGTGGGGGGAAACCAGAGTACTCTGAGGAAACCCACGCATAGCAAACACAGGGAGAACTTGCGAACTCCACACAGGAAGGCCATGGCCGACCGGGGAGCAAACCCACAACCTTCTAGCTGTGAAGTGACAGGGCCAATGTGCAATATTAAAAAAACACCCTACAAAAGGTGAATGTTCTTCTTTTACACACTGTAAACAGCGTAAAGGAGCAGCTACAGTGAAGAATCACCCAGAGAAACTGCATATTGTGCTATGAACACTATCACAACACAGGTGACCTGGGTGACTTTGAGTTGCCATTGAGTAACAGCCAGAGCAGCTTTTGTGTAACGTGTTGACATGGTTAAAAAATGTAGTGAATATGGTAAATATGCTTTATCAAAATCAGCAGATATTGCAGAGAAAACTCAAGATAAGACAAGTTTAAGAGCAGCTCTGTAAAATGTGTGTCTGAACAGTTCCGAGAACATAGATGACCTGATACAGAGTCTAAGACCCTACATTTTTCCATGATGCTCAGATAAAGAAGTCACATCTCGTAACCACAGATGAGATGCTGATGAGGGCTGATACAGAGCTTGTGAGGAGAGCAGTCTCAGGGTTTGGACTGGACTCTCAGAGAAACTTCAGAGCAGAATGGCTGTATTCACAGAGTTCTGCTTCCTGCTGTTTGTTCTCATCAGCAACATTCAGACAGAAGAACTTATCACCATTAAAGAGGAAGGGGGCTCTTACAACTTTACAACCCCCAAGGAGTCCGATCACTGCCTGATCTCTAGAATTGTTGGTGAGGAGAAGCTTGTCCTGTGGAACACCTCTGACCTCTGGTCTGAAAACTCCACAGTACCTGAAGACTTGAAGCAAAGACTTTCTGTTGTCAGCACGTCGAATATTTCTTTTTACCTGATCCACAACCTGACTTATTCAGACTCGGGCCTGTACCAGGAGAAGTGTTGGACTGAGAGAGACACAGAGACACATGAGAACAACATCAGGATTATTATTTGTGGTACAGTGTATAAAGGAACTGTTTTTCTAAGGAGTTTTGGACAAACAGTGGACCTGCCATGTATAGGAGCAGCTGATAAACTGACCCCCCTGTGGCTCAAGCTAGAGTCTGAATATATAAAGAACAAATGGACGAGAGTTTTTGGGGACAGTACAACATCAGTGATAATGAATAAAGAAAGATTCCAAGTGGTTAAAACCACATCAGCTCTTCGTGTAAACAACTTCACAATAAGTGACCCTTCAGTGTACAACTGTTTGGTGATGAACCAGCAGCAATGTGTTTCTAGTAACCCTGTGAGTGTTTTTCCAGAAGATGAGGTTCTCTACTACACAGTGGAAGACACAGCTGTGCTGCAGTGCTCTGTCAGTGATTTCAGTGATAATCATTCCACAGTTTGGTGGAGAATAGATTCAAAACCAATAGATTTGGGGAACAAACATTCACTGGTGATTTCATCGCTTATGTTAAATGACTCAGGAATGTACATTTGTAAATCTTTAAGCAACATGCAACGGTATTTGTTGTTGGTGTGTCCCAAAATTGGTCCACCAGATGTACAACTCTTCTCAGAGGGAGAAGACATCACTCTCACATGCACAGACAGTTTGAGAAATGATATGAACCTCTTTTGGTTCATTAAGTCAGAACAAACAAATGGGAAAATCCTTAGTGTATATGAAGGAATGTATAATGTGAAGGGAAGATTTACTGAAATCAACTCTCCTGGACGTCTGATTATTTCCAATGTCTCGCTGAAAGACACAGGGGAGTATTGGTGTGTAGTGTCAGACCTGAACTATCAGTGTCTATCAACAACCAAATACCTTGTAAAGTACAGAGATCCCTTTGGGACTTACTCCACCTTCTACAGAGTGTGGTCCTCACTGCTCAGTGCTCTGCTGATGATGCTCTGTGTTATTGTTGCTGTTGTGAATCACAGAACCAGGAGACCAGAGCAGCTTTGAGCTGAGACAGAGAATTAATATGTTCATATTGATGCTACTCAGCATTTGCCTAAAGCTACAGTGGGCAACTAGAGCCCAGCTCTGAAACTGCTTTAGTTCACTCATTAGCCTCCACCACGCTCTGCACAGCCCCTCAGGTAGATGTCCTTATGAAATTATAATAAATAAGGATGCTAATAAAGTTTTGTTTGCAGGCACATTATATGAAGATTGTTCCAGAAACCTGAGCTTACATCACAGTGTCAGCGTTGCTCTGCTCTTAGTGTTACTTTGCAACGGAAATAAAACTATGCAGAGTCATTAAACCCTGTAATATTAATGTAACATGTCAGTTCATATTATTCTGTGGTTTCTGACCTTTTCTTTGTCACTTCAGCAACAACTTCAGCTAATTAACAAATGCTTGTGTATCACTGTACATGGTATATGATTTTATCTATCATAGGACATAAAAATAAATGATATAAGCATCTCTGAATTTAATTATCATAAGCACCATACTGTATTTCTTTAACAATGTGTTTCTGTTGGTTTAAAACCTTAATAATTACAGTAGTTAATATACTTTTTATCTGTGTCTGTGCTGCTTTGATTTATGCAAATCAATTATATTTGTACATGTTTAAATTGTTCTTAAATAGTAAACTGGAAAAAGAAATTATCTGGAACAACTGCTCAGAAGTGAGAAATACAGCTGAGCATTTTTTTCTGGTTATGTTACATTAACTTCTGATTTCTAAAAAAAGACATATGACTTTCATTAAAATGTATACATTTAATTTCTTAAGTTTTATTTACCTACTTTATATTATATTGTATTCCAAAGTCAATTAATCAGCTAAAAGATTTGATTTTATGATTTTATTTGTATCTCAGAACAGAATATTAGTCCCTGCTGATTTTTAAAAATATATTTTTACATACACAGCTGAAGGAAGCCTGAAAAAATGCATTTTTTAATGTACAAAAATCTATTTTTCATAAAAGCTGTGGGGAGTAAAAAAACCTGAACAAATACCTGAGTTTAAAAGTTTACTGGAGCCAGAACGAGGACTGAGGAGCTTGTTTGACAAATCATGTGAAAATCTTTACTCAAGTATTTTTATGTAACAAATTTCTCGTGTTGCTTTTGACACTTGGACACAGAAGCCCATCAACCAATAAATCCAAGCAAAGAGCTTGTAGTTGTGCAATTCTTCCTAAAACAGTAAATAAAGAGAACTTTAAAATCAGCCATGTGACTATCAACTATTTCTAACTAATATTAGCAGCAGCTGTTATTAACTACAGTAAAAATATGAGAAAAACTGTCATGTGCCATTGTAGTAAAAAACACATTTCAGTGCAAATACTCCACGTGTTGTTACAGGAAACAAGACACTGAAATTCTTATTGAGACCACAGACCTGGTATTTAATTCACACTAAAGTTGGGACCTTATTTTATTTATAGAAAACGTGTCTCTCTGTCATATAGAGACAGACACACGTCCACACTTGAGTCATATGATTCTGTGGATGGTGATCTCAACAACTTGACGTACTGTGGTTTGATGTTCCCATCAATATGAATCACTCTGGTGATCCATCCAGTCAACTGATAAAAGTGTGCTAATTCAGTGATTAGAAGCTTTATATAAAGTACTATTAATTTTCTACCACTAATAATAAGAATCTTATCATCCTCACTTACACACTAACACATATCAGCAAACATAGCGTCACCATGGTAACTCAAGATATTACAGCTGAGTTGTCTAAAAGCTGAGGGCATGGTGCTTGATACAGAGTCTAAGGCATTAAAGTGTCCCATGATGATGTCTTATCTCACACTCTCAGATAGAAATAGCAATTCTTCATCTTCTACTTTCATCACTTTGCTATGGCTACTCAGCAGTGACATCTGTAGACACAGGCATTTTATTTGTTCGTCAAGTCATAAGAAATGAAAATATATAATACATTCTTTAATAATTCCAATTCCTGCCTAGTTTTTAAACTACGAGCCGAGTAACACTTGAATGCAATCGAGAATTTGGAGTGTAAGAATTTTCCCTGTCAAAAAATGCTTGTGTATCACTGTCCATGAGGAGGTCTCAGTAACAATATTGCAAAAAAAAAGTAAAAGATATAAGCATCTCTGAATTTAATTATTATAAGCACCATACTGTATTTCTTTGACAATGTGTTTCTGTTGGTTTAAAGCTTAACAATTACAGTATTAAATATACTTTTTATCTGTGTCTGTGCTGCTTTAGTTTTTGCTAATCAATTTATACATTTTGTTCATTTTTAAGTTTTATTTATGTTAAATTGCATTTCAAAGTCAAGTTAATAATTTCCATTATTTTATTTCATGATTTCATTTGGCATATGCTTCAAAACAAGATTCATGCCGAACAATATTTCTGTGTGTGCAGTTCACTTCCTGTTTGACTTGTGCCTTGTGTCCATTACAAGATTTGCAAATCTTAACTAAAGTGTAGGACATGGAAGAGCAAAGACGTGCGAATGGGTGAATAAGAATCAATGTAAAGCGAGTACAATTTCCATACTGTAACAACACATTTAACAGACTTTTAATATTTAATAGTACTCATGAACTCAAACACACGTTTCAGTCACGAGCCACTATGAAGTGTCATATTATCATATTGTGATAATGGTTACAAAGCTCTATGGTTTTATCATCAGCCTTCGGCCCCGGCTGTGTCTTTCGCTGGTAGAGATTCACAGAAAGACTGTCAGTCCAACCACAGCGTCTGCAGACAGAGACACTCCAGCCCCAGCTGACAACACAGGTGTGTTACATTCTCCATATTGTAGACAGTGTCTTTTGTCTTTGATTCGGAGATGATGTCTTTTACAATATGCACTCATTGGCTGCTTCATTAGGGACACAGTACAATCTGACGCTCTGACGTTTTCATACTACAAAGAACGAAAAGGAAAAATTAACCAAGAGTCCACAAGTTTCAAGGAGCAACTACGAAGTAAATATTTCTTTACGCATTTACAATTATGCCAACTCTACAGTTGTACACGAAGCAGCCTGTAAAACCACATATTCTATATTAAATAAAACAATGAAACAAGAATAAATATTAAAAGCGTTTGCCATGTTTACGTATTCCAGTTATAGAACGTAAACGATCTGCCCTCTAGTGGTCATAATGAGAAGCTACAGCAAATAGTGTAAAGTTAGAGAGAGTCCGCTGTAAGTAGTAGTTCCGGTTATGCTTTCCAAGATAAAATAAAAGGATTAAACGGCGTTGTGTAGTTACAGACCTTAGCCACCGAGGGGCAGTGTAAACACAACTTAAATGTCGGAATAAAGGCAGGATTTGCAACGCAAATCTATTTCTAATTGAGTTTTTGTTGTTTATGTTTCCATGCAATTTAAAGACTTAAAAAGCCAACATGGATTTTCTTTAAAAAAACAAAATTATATTTTAACATTTAATCATACTGTACATACATACAGAAATCCTAACGTTTATAATTAAATAAAATGCGTGCTATTTATATTTAAAATTTAATATGATATATTTATCACATTGTGCAGCATCAACAAAGTGTGCAGTGGTGTATTAGCTAAATACACTTTGGTTTATAGAGAATTTATATGGTATTAGCAAAATGTCATTTCAATTATTTCCAAATGACTTTAAAACTGACCGAATATTGTATGTCCATTGATTTTCTTTTCTGCTTTTCTTCTGTTAGTTTTTTCATTTTATTACTGGATAAGACTAATTTAAAATTCTTAGAGTAGGTCATTAGGTCATTGTGTAAAAAGTAACATTGTAATTCCTGATCATTAAGTTAATAAATTTAAATGGTCAGTGACTTTTTCTTAGTTACAGTAAAGTACAATTATAATGCAACACTAAGGTGGAACACTAACTGAAATTACCCGGGTCCCAACGTGTTCTGACTGAAGCTTTGTCTCATATAATGCAGTTCACAGAGAGTGAAGTACATATATACTGTATTTAAAATATGTTGAAAAGCTGTAGATACCAGTCAGATATAAGAGTGGAAGACAAAAAATCCTCAACATCAGTTGAAAATACAATTCTTAAAAACAGTAGCGGTAGTTAAGTCACTGTGTTTATACATACATTACGTAATAACCGACGTCAGTACGTCTTATTCGTGAGGGTCACGTGGTTTTTGGCGTGTCGACGTCGAACTAACGACTTATCTTGCCGCGATATTTCATCTTTGAGAGGTTGTCGCCGAGGAGAAGTTAGTTTCGTCAACACTTTGCTAACTTGTGCATTTTGTGATTTAACTCTCTAAGCGACTTGGCCTGGTTTTGTTAATCCCTGAGAAGAAGCGCGCTTCCCGGCTCCTAGTTTCTACGCTCCCGCTGTCGGGTACTTGGTTGCTGAGAAGTTATCCCGTGTTAGCTGTAAATTAGCGAACCACACGAAGTAGGTCACAGCTCCGTGCTGACACCGGGATCTGTTTTCCTTTGTCTCCAGCGGGTCCGCGGACGTTAATGATGGTTTTACAAAAAAATCTCCATCCCCCCACCGAGGGAGTGCGACACGAGCAGCCCGAGACCACAGCGGTGATGAACGGCCAGCGGCTTGGCTGCGGCACGCTGTACGTCGCTGAAACGTAAGTGATGCACGTGGTGCTGGTTTTAGTCTTTAAACTACCGGGTTCGGGTTCAGGTGAGTGTTCCACCTGTTCTGCTAGCAATGCTTAGTGCATGTATGATGTTGAATTCTTGCCAAATACAGGCCAGATGATAACAGCTAAAACGCCCCACTTCTGATGCTAAATACTTCCGGAGTATTGTTTGTCAAAATAAAAGCTTGGCATTGATTTGGATAAGAAGTGATTTGCTGTTCCTGATTCTCACCTGTAAGGCTTTTGGGCTTTTTTCATGGATCACAGTAAGCTTAATATTTTTAGAATAAACTTAATATTTTGACTAACATTTTAAGTCATTACATTTAAAAATAATTAATTTGTAACTTTTATAATAACAGATTAATTTCAGACAAATTATTGTAGGACTGATAATATGTCACCAATAAAATGAAATAAGTCTATATTTTACTATTATTTTACCAAACTTACCTGTGAAGAGCTGGTCAATCTACAGAAAGTAACCTGAAAGTTAAGAATTAGAATATAGTAGTTTTTGTTGTCATAAATTACAGCAGATTGGGTTTAATTTTCAGTCTGATGTCTGGGGAACTATGATGTGCATGTTTACTATTTTTTGTCATTTTATAATATGAATTTTTTTATGCAATAGCTTGATAAATCCAGAAACTAGTCTCTTGATCAGTTAGTAATAAAACCGTCTTTAAGATTTTTTTGTCTAATAAGACCGGAATGAAACAGCTTTCTGGTGCAGAATCTTAAATGCCTGCTGCTCTTAGACAGTCACTGGTCCACAAGTTTCCACTGTCATGAAGCCTGTTCTAAATTTGTTTGGCGTGCCAGAAAATATATTCTAAATATCTATGCACATCTTTTTTAGACGTCTGTCTTGGTTCGATGGCTCGGGGTTGGGTTTCTCTCTGGAGTATCCAACCATTGGCCTGCACGCCATCTCCAGAGATGTCAGCGCTTATCCACAGGAACACCTCTATGTGATGGTCAATGGCAAACTCAGTGGTGAGGGGAACTCAAAATATAACATTTGTATAGACAGATCAAATCAGTGTTTACTGTAGACAGAGAGGATTTGGAAAAGTCACATTTGGAGTCAGTAGATCCTAAGAAGAAAAAGACTTTATTCCACACATGGTGCAACACAAACACACACAGAGGAAAGTGATGGTGACGCATAAGAAGGTATTTAAGAACAAGGGGAGGAATATGCAACAGTAGAGTGTTCAGTTGAAACTATGGATACTCATTCGGAGAAGTCAGAAGAGAATGGCCAGAAACGTTTTTGTGTTGTCAGAAAGCATCAGCAACTCAAATAACCACAGGTTAGAACAGTAGCATCTCTGAATGCACGAGGTTCCAACCTTAAAGCAGATGCGCTACAGCAATAAAAGACCACAATAGGTGTCAAGTTTGTTTTTAACCGGCATGTTTTCCAATTTATTCCTTCAAGATGAGAATGAAGCAGAAATGGCAGAAAAAGCAGCAGATGATGATGATGATGATGACGAGGATGATGGCAGCAGCAGCGGTGGTGATGATGGTGAAGAAGGTGTGATCACAGAGGTTCGATTCGTGCCCAGCGACAAGGCAGCATGTGGGTGACTACACTGAGCATCAGGGGCAAACTGACACATAGACTTGCCAATATTCATGCTTTCTAAAGTACATATTTGTTTTGCATCACTTTCTTTGGTTTAACATGTCATTTGGGTGTTTGTGTGTTTCACATGCAGTGGAGCCCATGTTTTCAGCCATGTGCGAGTGCCAGGCACTCCACCCGGACCCAGAGGACGAAGACTCTGACAACGACTTTGAAGGAGAGGAATACGATGTGGAGGAGGCTGGTTAGGAAAACACAGACACACACAGAAAAACGTGCAGGCAAATATATGCACCCAAGTGTTAACTAAATGCTAATTATGACATTTCTCAGGCTTTTATAGAAACACACCGTTGACCTAAAATACACAGAAACACCTTCAACTGTATCAGCTTTTAGAAACTTGGGTAGTGGTAGTTGCAGAAACAGTAAATAGATGCCACAGAAGTATCTTCACGAGAAGAAAATGAGTAACAACAAACTTCCTGTTTCTTCCTTTACTTTTTATTTAACAGAAATGAAAACTCTCAAATTGTTTGTGTCACATACAGTTGTGTAATGTGTTACATTATCTCTAGTCTAGTAGTTCATAGCAGTTTAATGTAGAGGTAAATCAGTTTATGTGTTTTAGTAGTGTACTTTAAAGGGATTTATTGAGTTTTTCCCCTCAGAGGTTGTTTCTTACTCTTTTGTATTTTTCCACTGTGGAGATGTCGACTTTCCCCATAACACTACACTGTAATATAACATGTCAATAAAATATGTTGGCTTATTTATTTTCTCCTTGTGCCTCTGCTTGCCTGTCTGTCCCTGGTTGTCTGGACTCCGTGGATGCAGAGGCAGGTAAGGTCTTCATCGCTGCATGTTTACACAACTAAATGCCTTTTACTGAACCTTTTTAATTTGGGAGCACAGAACAGCATTTTGTCAGATTTCTGGTGGATTGACTTTATAAAACTAGCAGAAACAGGAAGCAACCAATGACACTGTTTGGTTTGACCAAGTACATGTACAATTACACCTCCTTATGATGTAGTGTAAGAACTACTCATGGGCAATTATAAGCATGATACACAATACAGAACAAGATACAATATAGTTCACCAAAATTCTGTTAATAGTAAATGTCTTTCTTGGAGAAATTGTGATTGTTGACATACACTCTACATTACTAAACACACACAGAAATCTTGTATTATTTTGTGTACAGCTCTCTATAAATGATAACAAAGCAGTAGAATATCCATATTCATGAGTTACTGGTGTTTTCAGTTGTTTTTATTGTGCTCAGAAATGCTAAATATGGTTAAAGTAAATTTTAAAGTATTACCAGTTATTAAGCGCTAATAACATCAGCAGTGACATTCCTCTCCTCCACCTTTCAGAACACGGTCATGTAGAGGTCCCGACCTTCTACACCTGCGATGAAGGTTTGTCGTCTCTCACGCAGGAGGGTCAGGCCACACTGGAGAGGCTGGAGGGCATGTTGGCCCAGTCGGTGGCTCAGCAGTACCACATGGCCGGGGTCCGAACCGAAGAAACCAAAGCTGAATTTGAAGGTTTGAGTCACACTCACTCATCTTATTTTACTTTCATGTCCATATTAAAGCAGTGCAGTGCAAGATATGCATAAATCTTCAAAAATGTAATTTCACAAAAGGCAAGGAAACAGAAATGTTTAAATCCTTGTTAGAGCAGGGCTGATTTTTTGTTTTTTAAGTTTGTTCAGATGCTGAGTTTTTTTCTTTTTTTTATTCCCGACTCTGGTGACAAATTGACTGTATTTTAGAAGAAATGTGTTTTAGATAAATTGGTGTACACATTTAAAGACGAAAATAATCTTGATGGAAATAATTTGCACATTTAAAGAGAGGAGGATCTGCTTCCACAATCCAGTATATTGCTCTAATTGTCTGACAAATTGACAAGTTTTTAGATTGTTTGAAGACTAATTCTAGTTCATATTTCTTTGATTATTTCTATATTTCTACAAAATAAAAACCCCAAGGTTTTTCCTGGCTATATATAACAATCGCACAAACAGTTAATACACATTTTAATTTAACAGTTTTTTACACTGTCTATTTAAGGAGAGAAGGAAAAAATAAATTTTCTGTGACGTTGAACAGAATAAACGCTTTATGCTGTTTGTTATGGTGTCGACATCTGAAGGAGAAGTGACACCAGACGTTAGAAAATGGTGTTTTCCATAAAGAGACCCACTAGAACCTAGATGAGGTGGAAGCAGGATGAAATTTGACAGAGGCTACCACCTCTTGATTCTCTATACAGGAAAAACCCTATGGAGTTTGACTGATAGATGCAGTAGTAGGTTTGATGTAGAAAGTAAAATATGCAGTACTAAAAATATCTAAGTGTGATGTTCCTAATAGGCATTTTTCATGCTGTTGACAGATGGTATGGAAGTGGATGCAGCAGCGATGGAGGCTGGTCAGTTTGAAGATGCTGACATTGAGCACTGGTAAGTGTCACATTGCAGCTATACGTTTTTTTACTACTGGAAAATAGGCAAATAGGCAGTTAAGTCTAAAAAATGGCACGCTGTGCGTTTTTGATATTCTTTGTGTACCACATTTCCTTTTTCATAAAATATTTGACTTTTACAAAAAAAAATTTGTGCGTGTTTTAGAAATCCTAAAGCTTACGTTAGATTAGAGGGAAACAAATAACTTTCCAAATGCCTAAAATGGAATGAAACTCAATGAACAAATATCCTAACTGACTCTCTGTGTAGATGGAAGTCATTTCTCAGCAGCCAATCAAAGCACCAGACTTGCATCATGGGATTGGAAAGGAGGACAGCAGCACTTCTTCACTGCTCTAAGCTCTTATATGCACTCTCTGTTTCACTCTCAAACCTTTTCTATTTGTCGTCCCAGTAAACCTTTGCAGCTACTAACAGTTTCTCGCATTTGTGTTTCATTGAAGCTCATGTGGCGCATTGTGTTGTACTTCTACAGATTTTCACATCACTTCCATTTCTACTGATTTGTCCAGGTCATGTAAACAAAATGTACAGTTCTGCACTTTTGTGATACAGTCTAGTCTGCTACTTTACTGGAGTGGAGCCCAATATTATCCCCTGACCTCCTTTTGACTGTAAAAACAAAAACCTGTTTATGTTTTGTACTTGAAGACAAATTTAATATCTGATTTATCTGAGTCAGTGTCTTTGTATTGAATTGTCAATAAATCCATAGTTTTTGTATGAGTTTCTTTGCTTGATTGATCATAATTCAAGCTCAATAAAACCTTACTTAATATTTTTTTTTTAAACAAGAGGATGTTACTTGCAGTAACTAACCTACAGGGATCAATTCTGATCTACTTGATCATAGCCTCTTTTTATCTCATTCATTTTCTGAAGCTGTGTAAAGTGCTCTGAGTACAGATAAGGTAGAGATGTGCTATATAAGTGCAGCCTATGTACTATGTAAAGCACTAAGGAACTAAAACCAGTTTCCTCAGTTGGTGGAGACAAAACCAGTGTTGGGTGAATGTCAAGTTTTAGAGTACGTATGTTTGGGGGGGGGACACTTTTAACTGATCACTTACTCTGAAATTCTTCTCCTAGTTTGTGTACACAGTGTCTTTTAATAGTAGTGTATATTCACTGTTTTTTCTTCAGTCTAATAATCGATTGATTCAGCATATTTTGTATGCTATGAAGACAGTAAAGAAAATTCCCAACACAGAGCTCAAGTTCAGCAACTTGGCAAACTAAAGTACTAAATACTAAACTGAACTAAAATTATTCAATATAATGAAATACATATATTATATTTTCAGTATATAAATATAAATGTATTATAATTACTGATGCATTATTGTGTTGATTACTTTTATGTTGCTGTGGCCAAAAGGCTCCAAGTACATATACTGGTGAGTAGTTTGTGAATTTTCCCCAGCCGATCAAAATGTCCTGTCTTAACCAGTAATACTCCAATAAATGCAGTGGCGTAAAAGTATAAAGTTTTGAAAATCAAAACTGTACTTTTGTACTTAATTACAGCACTGGAGTAATTATAACTAATTTCCACAACTGTGAACAATGATCTACAGAATAAAATGCAGCGAATTGTCACCAGAAATATATTTTTAAAAGGGGAAAAAATATAGTTGTTATTTTGACTGTTCATCATTCTGTGACGGTCAAAATGTGCAAAACCCGATGTGATTTTAAAACAAGATGTAAGACCAATGTGTTTTAGCTTTTTCACCTTCCAGGTTCTGTTGGACATACATGGCAAAGAACATGTAAATCTAATAGCTGTAAAGCAAAAATTCAAATCTCAACTTGAATGAAAATGTTCCTCATTAGCTGTAGTGTTTCTGGAAGTTTGATCTTTACACATTTAGACACTGCTTTCCACTATTTACAGACAGACAGTACAAAGGCTCCATTTCTGTGCAAAAACATCCTCCTGTAGAATGTCACATTATTATAAACATGAATACTATTAATATACAATCAAATACTTTAACCATGTTAGGAAAAGTGCTATATAAATAAAGTCTTTCCATAATATTACTAATTTGGAAATTAGTAAATGTACTAATTTTCTATTAGTAGTTTCCCAGTTGAACAAAAACAGCCTAATACCGGCCTCACTATATTATTGTAACTGCAACACTTGTATACAAGGCTTGACGTCACAAAAAACAGTAAATGAACAGTAAATTTGAGATGACTTTGTTTTGAATTGGTGCTGTATAAATGAAGTTGAATTGGAATTTGAATTAAATGTGCAAATCATGCAAACTTTCTTTCCAGTGAGGGTTAAGGCCTAAAAAGCTTCTTCGGTTCCAACTGTTAATTTGTGTATATCTGTTAGTTCTCAGTAGTGAACTGACAGGTCACAGATAAAGGAAAAACGCGATAAGGAATAGCTGAAGGCACCAGCAGCTGGACACAGAGAGAATGTGCTCTTTAAATGCAGGCTTCACTACATTTTCTTTTTCAACCAATTACCTGAGAGTCTCTTTTTTATGGATGCTGTTAAATATCCTGCTGGAAGTCTTGTTGCTTTTGTTTACATTTCTCCAGTTTGTGCCTGAAATGTAGATTTTTGGATTTGTGCGTCTGTTTTGTGTTAGTGTTTACTGAAAGGTTGTGAAACTTTTTTTTTTTTTATTTGATGCCTGTGAAGATTCTCATTCATCCAGGTCATGATTATCCCGAAAGGGCAAATTCGGTAGCAACTGGACATTATTTAACTCCACTTTGAAAGTATTCTTCTCGGTCCAGAATGCGGACACGTGCTGTGTTCAAAGGCTGTCTTTCAGATGCAGATGGACTGTTTGGTCCTGAGGAGGAGGCTCTCCAGTTGTGCCATGAGCTTGTAAAGTGGTTGTTTAGTGTCTCCAGTTTGCTGGATCACTGATGTCTGGGTGTTTCATCTGTAGGATGCACCAGCTCCTGCGTTTTGTCTGATGCTCTGGCAACACACTACAGTTTTAGAAGGCCTCTTACTGGATCCTTTGAAAGCCCAACTGCCAGAATGGGAAGACAATGACCTGGACGAATGTGCACAGACATGAGGTGACTGGGTTTGGATTCTGAGAGGCCTGAATTGAAAGCGCTGTGTGGATATTTGTGGTGTTCATTTGCAGCAACAAAGTCAAAACTTGGCCAGTAAAGTTTCTAAATTCTCTAACCTAAAAGAAGAAAACACTAAAATTATTATATTTCATTTTGTGTTTGGATTAAAGGGTGATCTGTCTAAATAATCATGCTCCATTAAAACTTTCTGGTTTGCAGTCTTAGATTAACTTAGGTCTTGGTTTAAGGATGCTCATGTTCTCTTCTTCGACTCCCGTCGCCGATGGAGGACTGATGATTTCCTCAACAGCAGAGAGGCGAGTTTATCGGAGAGCAGCACTGAGGTCATCACACCTGGAACAAAAGGAATGTAAAAGAGACAAAGAAGAGGAGCAGATTAACATATTTTTAGTATTTCCAGAAGTTTCCAGAAGAACAAACTCTCAGTTTAATTTGACAGCCCCTCATCATGAGCCTTGGTGCTTAAATCGCAAATGATAAGTAGGAATTTTAGCTGATCTAGTTTATTATCTGGACTTTTTTTCTCAGCATTTCCAAATAGAACAAAAGCTGAGTGACGGTTAACTGCATTTAAAGCCAACTGGTTCAGAGAAATACATTTAAAAAGCACAATTTGTCCCTCTGAATGTGGAGTGAACATTTTGAAAGATGGAAAAACCCAATCAACAGTACAGTTAAGTGCCGTATGTAAGCAGCTCTACTCACATCATGAATTCAGATTTACCATAAAGAAATAATGCCATTTCTATAAGGAGCTATTTTGTTGTTGTGTCTGTGTGCATGAAGCAAATGACTGATGAGTTATGAAAACCTTGCATCTGATCGGGCCTTTCCATTGGATTTTTAGAGCTTTTTCTAATAAAACAGCAAAAATTATGAACGGCAGGACTGAATCAAAAAACTCTGTGAAAATAAAACTAGGAAAAACAGTATAAATCTCTGTAGACTTTAGGATTAATTTAGTAGGTCTGTTAATCTATACGTGTCACATTTATGTCGGTGCTTCATAGCAGTACATAACATTTCCTAGAAATATCATTCACTGAGCGTGAGCTGGATCTGGATAAGCTGCAGAAACAGATGGAGAGATAGAAGTAATACGTTTAAAGTTTACGCATGAATTAGCAGAAATCTTAAATGTCTGAGGTCTGAAACAATAGCAGGGCAGATGTTCCAGTCAGTTTTTGGTCAAATCATATACAAAAGCACCACTGTCCAAGACCTTTATAAATTAAAGTTTTGTTTTGTTTTTAGGCTTGGATGCCTTATTTTGACGAAACTAAAATCAGTTCTTCTCCAGCTTTTTCAGGACCTACAGACATCAGTGAGTCTTACCCAGCAGGGGGGCCAGCCCGTAGACCAGGCAGTACTCCAGGAAAGAGTTTCCACTGCAGGGGAACTGTGTGGAGAAGGCCAGCGCTGGGTTAAACACTGCTCCTGTCAAACTGCCACCTGGACACACACACACACACACACACACCTATTGTATTAAGGGTCGTATCTGCTGCAACATTGCTCCAAGAACTCAATGATATACTTTTAAATGTCAAATTTAATATCTTTATTTTTGGCATGTTCTCCTCCAAAAACTGACTTTATCTCATGGTATTTGTTGAAATTGCTTTTTTGGTTTTTGAAAGGTGTTTTTATGCCTGCAGTGTTTGGGAGCTCGGTCTCTCTTTGGTTTCTCTGTGACTTCGTTAGAGTCAGAGTCACAGACCTTTGCTTCACACGAAGGAAGGCGTCAACTGCCACTGAGCAACAACAACAATTGTAGTAATACTACTACTAATAATAATGATGATAATGGTAATATAATATTATTAATATGATATTATTGTCAGAGGTTCAGTTGTTCTTTTGTCATAAAAAACAGAAACAATCGAAACTCTTCATACCTGCATAAACAGACGTCGCGATGGCTGCAGCTACCGCGTGCACGCGGTATTTCTCCTCTACCGATCGCGTGTGCGTGACAACAGTCTGAACCGCAAAGGCGCACGCGAGCTCCACGGCGGCGGCCTTGGGTAGGGGCGCGTGAATTGAGCTGATGCACTGGTAACCGAACAGCTTGTGCCTCACGTGCAGTCCAGAAAGCCCGAAGCTCCAGATCACCGGCACCGCAGCTCGAGCCGCGGCGGCGGCAGCGAACTGGCACGCGATCCGCCGCAGGGCACACCAGCGCGAGATCCTCTCGTGGTACGCGTGCTCGAGCGCACTGGTGGGGTTGCCGATAGCCCCCCTGAAGGTGAGTCCGTGGACCACGGACGCCAAGTACGTCAAGGTAAGCGCGAGACGAGGTTCAATCCCGCCCACATCAGACAGCAGCTTAAGCTCGTGCGTGCAGCAGCACAGCTGGAAGGTGGACACGAGCTCCACTGCGTACACAGAAAGCCCGGTGCGTGCGAGGGCCCTGGTCAGGAACCTGCGGATCGCCTCGCTCAGCGCAACGACCACCAGGAGCACCGACAGAGACGCCGTCAGGTCTGCAGTCATGTTCGCGCTGATCCGACCTCTTCTTACGCGGACTGTCTCAGCCTTCAGCCGCTGGGGCACTGCGAATCGCTGACGTCCCCTCCCCGGCTTCTGGCCTTTCTCCGACTTCTTGCCTCTCTCCTCCCCCTGAGTCTTTCTGTCTCTGGCGGATGGAGACCTCGTAGCTGCGGGGCTTCTGTTACTTTATCTTGGAGGAGGCGAGACCCAACCGGAGCAAATAAGCTTCGGTCCCGGTAGCTCACATGGTGCGGAAGTGACCGAGCTCCGCAGCTCCCGTCCCCGCATTCTGCTGCTGTTTGTGTAGAAGACTGGACTGTAGAAACTTACACACCTCAGGACATGAAGCCAACGCTCCTGTGATTAAAGTGGCCCAGGGCACCACCTGCTGGAAGGGGCTCTGCTGCAAGTCCTCAAAAGCGTCCAGTTTCAGTGCAGTGATCTGTGGACAGAGAGAAGACACACTGCGTGTCTTCTACTGAAACATTATCTCAACGCCTCCTTTTCACTAGATTATCAGTCAGTGTCTCTAGCCATTGAGACCTGTTGGCCCCTGCGTCCAACTCGCTTACTGACACTCATACTCCCCAGTTTAACTAGGAGTTGTTGGTTTATTTCATCTCACCATCAATGACACGTGTTCTCCTCTCACTGAGTAGGAGTCAGATTCATTCAACCAAGAATGGCAACTTTGAGCTCACCGACTCACCAGTGTTGATCAGTGGTTTACTTCAAACCATCAACACATTTTTCCATTATTAATTGTATATCTATACAAGTTTTATACATTTATGTTTTGTAATGATGAATAAAAAAAATAAAAAATAACACTGGTGGTGCATTCATGTTGACAGGGAAAATTCTTACACTCCAAATTCTCGATTGCATTCAAGTGTTACTCGGCTCGTAGTTTAAAAACTAGGCAGGAATTGGAATTATTAAAGAATGTATTATATATTTTCATTTCTTATGACTTGACGAACAAATAAAATGCCTGTGTCTACAGATGTCACTGCTGAGTAGCCATAGCAAAGTGATGAAAGTAGAAGATGAAGAATTGCTATTTCTATCTGAGAGTGTGAGATAAGACATCATCATGGGACACTTTAATGCCTTAGACTCTGTATCAAGCACCATGCCCTCAGCTTTTAGACAACTCAGCTGTAATATCTTGAGTTACCATGGTGACGCTATGTTTGCTGATATGTGTTAGTGTGTAAGTGAGGATGATAAGATTCTTATTATTAGTGGTAGAAAATTAATAGTACTTTATATAAAGCTTCTAATCACTGAATTAGCGCACTTTTATCAGTTGACTGGATGGATCACCAGAGTGATTCATATTGATGGGAACATCAAACCACAGTACGTCAAGTTGTTGAGATCACCATCCACAGAATCATATGACTCAAGTGTGGACGTGTGTCTGTCTCTATATGACAGAGAGACACGTTTTCTATAAATAAAATAAGGTCCCAACTTTAGTGTGAATTAAATACCAGGTCTGTGGTCTCAATAAGAATTTCAATGTCTTGTTTCCTGTAACAACACGTGGAGTATTTGCACTGAAATGTGTTTTTTACTACAATGGCACATGACAGTTTTTCTCATATTTTTACTGTAGTTAATAACAGCTGCTGCTAATATTAGTTAGAAATAGTTGATAGTCACATGGCTGATTTTAAAGTTCTCTTTATTTACTGTTTTAGGAAGAATTGCACAACTACAAGCTCTTTGCTTTATTTATGGATTGATGGATTTATTGGTTGATGGGCTTCTGTGTCCAAGTGTCAAAAGCAACACGAGAAATGTGTTACATAAAAATACTTGAGTAAAGATTTTCACATGATTTGTCAAACAAGCTCCTCAGTCCTCGTTCTGGCTCCAGTAAACTTTTAAACTCAGGTATTTGTTCAGGTTTTTTTACTCCCCACAGCTTTTATGAAAAATAGATTTTTGTACATTAAAAAAATGCATTTTTTCAGGCTTCCTTCAGCTGTGTATGTAAAAATATATTTTTAAAAATCAGCAGGGACTAATATTCTGTTCTGAGATACAAATAAAATCATAAATCATTCATCATTTTAGCTGATTAATTGACTTTGGAATACAATATAATATAAAGTAGGTAAATAAAACTTAAGAAATTAAATGTATACATTTTAATGAAAGTCATATGTCTTTTTTTATAAATCAGAAGTTAATGTAACATAACCAGAAAAAAATGCTCAGCTGTATTTCTCACTTCTGAGCAGTTGTTCCAGATAATTTCTTTTTCCAGTTTACTATTTAAGAACAATTTAAACATGTACAAATATAATTGATTTGCATAAATCAAAGCAGCACAGACACAGATAAAAAGTATATTAACTACTGTAATTATTAAGGTTTTAAACCAACAGAAACACATTGTTAAAGAAATACAGTATGGTGCTTATGATAATTAAATTCAGAGATGCTTATATCATTTATTTTTGTGTCCTATGATAGATAAAATCATATACCATGTACAGTGATACACAAGCATTTGTTAATTAGCTGAAGTTGTTGCTGAAGTGACAAAGAAAAGGTCAGAAACCACAGAATAATATGAACTGACATGTTACATTAATATTACAGGGTTTAATGACTCTGCATAGTTTTATTTCCGTTGCAAAGTAACACTAAGAGCAGAGCAACGCTGACACTGTGATGTAAGCTCAGGTTTCTGGAACAATCTTGATACAATGTGCCTGCAAACAAAACTCAGCGACTTTACGACAAAGTTGTGATGTGAAGAAAATATTTACACTCGGTCAGTTTTCCTCTCATGCACCGGTCAAAGCTTCCACAAACAGAAAGAGAACAGGCCCACTGTCACAGTGACAGAGAAACCATTCACCTCATGACGAGGTTTTCAAGCAGGTACTTTGATGTAAAAAGTGACATATTAGAGCTTTAATGGGCAGCGGTGCAGTGGAAGCCTCCAGTGACACAGACTCACTGAACAGCACTGGCAGCGGTGAAGACGTATTCACTTCTAAAAGCTTTGATCAAGGCTCATCGTACAGAGAAGACTCCCACTTTCTGCTTGATTAGGAAGTTTATTAGCATCCTTATTTATTATAATTTCATAAGGACATCTACCTGAGGGGCTGTGCAGAGCGTGGTGGAGGCTAATGAGTGAACTAAAGCAGTTTCAGAGCTGGGCTCTAGTTGCCCACTGTAGCTTTAAGCAAATGCTGAGTAGCATCAATATGAACATATTAATTCTCTGTCTCAGCTCAAAGCTGCTCTGGTCTCCTGGTTCTGTGATTCACAACAGCAACAATAACACAGAGCATCATCAGCAGAGCACTGAGCAGTGAGGACCACACTCTGTAGAAGGTGGAGTAAGTCCCAAAGGGATCTCTGTACTTTACAAGGTATTTGGTTGTTGATAGACACTGATAGTTCAGGTCTGACACTACACACCAATACTCCCCTGTGTCTTTCAGCGAGACATTGGAAATAATCAGACGTCCAGGAGAGTTGATTTCAGTAAATCTTCCCTTCACATTATACATTCCTTCATATACACTAAGGATTTTCCCATTTGTTTGTTCTGACTTAATGAACCAAAAGAGGTTCATATCATTTCTCAAACTGTCTGTGCATGTGAGAGTGATGTCTTCTCCCTCTGAGAAGAGTTGTACATCTGGTGGACCAATTTTGGGACACACCACCAACAAATAAAATTGCCTTTTGCTTAAAGATTTACAAATGTACCAACCTGAGTCATTTAACATAAGCGATGAAATCACCAGTGAATGTTTGTTCCCCAAATCTATTGGTTTTGAATTTATTCTCCACCAAACTGTGGGATGATTATCACTGAAATCACTGACAGAGCACTGCAGCACAGCTGTGTCTTCCACTGTGTAGTAGAGAACCTCATCTTCTGGCGAAACATCTACAATGTTACTAGAAACACATTGCTGCTGGTTCATCACCAAACAGTTGTACATTGAAGGGTCACTTATTGTGAAGTTGTTTACACGAAGAGCTGATGTGGTTTTAACCACTTGGAATCTTTCTTTATTCATTATCACTGATGTTGTACTGTCCCCAAAAACTCTCGTCCATTTGTCCTCTATATATTCAGACTCTAGCTTGAGCCACAGGGGCGTCAGATTGTCAGCTGCTCCTCCACATGGCAGGTCCACTGTTTTTCCAAAACTCCCTTTAGAAGAAGTGTCTTCAATCATTGTACCACAAATAATAATCCTGATGTTGTTCTCATGTGTCTCTGTGTCTCTCTCAGTCCAACACTTCTCCTGGTACAGGCCCGAGTCTGAATAAGTCAGGTTGTGGATCAGGTAAAAAGAAATATTCGACATGCTGACAACAGAAAGTCTTTGCTTCAAGTCTTCAGGTACTGTGGAGGTTTCAGACCAGAGGTCAGAGGTGTTCCACAGGACAAGCTTCTCCTCACCAACAATTCTGGAGATCAGACAGTGATCGGCCTCCTCGGGGGGAGTAAACTCGTAAGAGCCCCCTTCCTTTTTAATGGTGATAAGTTCTTCTGTCTGAATGTTGCTGATGAGAACAAACAGCAGGAAGCAGAACTCTGTGAATGCAGCCATTATGCTCGGAAGTTTCTCTGAGAGTCCAGTCCAAACACTGAGACTGCTCTCCTCACAAGCTCTGTATCAGCCCTCAACAGCCTCTCATCTGTGGTTACGAGATGTGACTTCTTTATCTCAGCATCATGGGAAAATTTAAGGCCTTAGACTCTGTATCAGGTCATCTATGTTCTTTGCTTTTAGACAAATCAGCTGCGATGTCTTTAGTTACTCTGGTGATGCTGCTTTACTGATTTTAAACGTGTTTGCTGACATATTTTAGTGTGTAACTGAGGATGATAAATTCTCATTAACAGTGGTGCAAAGTAACAGCACTCAAATACTGTACAAGTATTTGCATTTTGATACTTTACTCCACTACATTTAGCCTACTGTATCTATAACATTGTACATAGTAACTATGTAAGAAGACACACGGATCACCAGAGTAATTCATATCCATGGGAACATCAGTTTTTCTCATATTTTTACTGTAGTTAATAACAGCTGCTGCTAATATTAGTTAGAAATAGTTTTTTGTCACATGGCTGATTTTAAAGTTCTCTTTATTTACTGTTTAATGGAGATTTGCAACAACTACAAGCTCTTTCCTTTATTTATGGATTCATGGACTTCTTTGTTCTGCCAAATTCTAACGTTAATCTAAAGTTGTGTGTCAACAGTATTAATAATGTCAAGTTGGAATTTTCCAAAGTTAAAAATTCTTTTAGAATAAAATTCTGTCTTTGTGTTTCTACAGACATCGTTTCCATGATATGCTGCCGTAAATATAGTCACAGTACAAAGTAAATTTGCCAGCGTAAAATATCCAGTGACAAAGTCTACTGACTCTGCCAGAGTACAGACAAATTGGTTGAAAGGTTGAAAAAGGAAGAATGTTGTTTAGTTTTCAGAGAGGAGCTGAAGGAGCCTCTGGGTGGTCAGAAGGTGCTTCCAGATGACTGGACAACTGCAGTTAATGTGATCAGGGAGACAGGTATGAGGGAAAGTGGACAAGGAGACTTGGTGGTAGAACGAGGAAGTTCAGGAGTGTATACAGAGAAAGAGGTTAGCTAAGAAGAAGTGGGACGCTGAGAGGACTGAAGAGAGTAGACAGGAGTACAGGGAGATGCAGCGTAAGGTGAAGGTAGAGGTGGCAAAGGCCAAACAAAGAGCATATGAGGACTTGTATGTTAGGTTGGACACTAAAGAGGGAGAGGTGGATCTGTACAGGTTGGCCAGACAAAGAGAGAGAGATGGGAAGGATGTGCAGCAGGTTAGTGTGATTAAAGATAAGGATGGAAATGTATTGACAGGTGCCAGGAGTGTGATGGAAGATGGAAGGAGAACTTTGAAGAGTTGATGAATGAGGAAAATGAAAGGGAATGAAGAGTAGAAGAGGTGACTGGTGTGGAGCAGGAAGTAGCAAAGATTAGTAAGAGTGGAGTGAGGAGGATGTTGAAGAGGATGAAGAGTGGAAAGGCAGTTGGTCCTGATGACATACCTGTGGAGCTATGGAAGTGTGGAAACTGCTGGCACCAAATACCAATTTTGTTTCTAATTTTTAGCATATGTTAACACTTTATTGCAGGTGTTTGATCATAATAATTGTAAAATCTCCTGTAAATGTATGGGTTTTGCACTTCATTTAAACTTGAATATTTTGCCTTAATTTTATGTATTTTGTTTGGCACCTTCTGCTGTCAGTCATTTGATCGGATTTTATGATTTTGTTACGTGCAAGTGATGCAGTTGTTGCCAGATATACTCCTCCCAGAGCACTGCATTTAAACACCACCTAAGAGGTCTGGTTGATGAAACTTGACTGGCTATTTTGTCTTTGTGTCAGGTTCTCCCATCTCTGCAGAGAACCTCTTAAGGTGTGTTACAGTGACTGTCGGATTCCTGCACACCTTTTATTTCACAACTACTGAGGCCAAAGTGCTTCTGGAAACAAAGGTTTTTACAACAAGAACAAGGGTTTTATGTTCTCACTTTAAATATGTTTACAATGGAGTAAAATGTGCAGCAAATGAAAGCATTTATGAAATACTTTTCATCATGACTGTATGTACTCTATAGCATGATAGCTGTCTCTTTGTGTCACTCTACTGCTGTACAAATACATTGTGGACAACAAAACTATTGTTTATTGATTGATTGAGTAATGCACTTATTTTGCCGATATAGATTCTTATGTATTTCTTTGATTTATCCTTCTGGCTGCTCCATCAGACTGAAGAATCTACTGACTTCTTTTCAGTCACCACCAGATGTTGCTGTCTCCTTACTTATTTTTCACCTTGACACATCTTAATAAATGTCTGTTTTTGTTTCTTTGGTTTATTAAAAAGTGTCATTTCAGAAAGTGTGGAAATGAAGTGTTTATTTCCATAATCACTTATCTGTTTATATCTAGGTAGCAGTGCATTGGATTAAGGAGACTGGAGGTAAACAGTCTTAAATGTAACAACATGCTAACAATTATGCTTTTAATATTTGTTAGAAAATGTATGTCTTGTGAAGATTGAAGATTCCCTGCTAAACCAAATGATAGGAATATTACCCTGCCCTAGTAGAAAAGTAGAAAAAATGTCTGTGGGATAAATAATATTGGTTGATATTTTAGCATTCCTGATGCAATCATTTCATAGATAAAAAATAAAATGTAAAATGTGCTAAATTATATTTTATTGTATGCTTAATTTAGCAATATGGCAAACCATATTATTCATTTTTTCATTATCATATATCATCAATATCATGTTGTTTGTTAAATGTTTTTTAATTCACAACAAAAAGGTATAGGACAGGAATAAACATACTAAGACTAGAAACATGTTCTATGAATATACACTGTATAATTATTATTTTATGATAGCATGCAGAAACTATAAACTAATAATACATTCAAATAAATGAACTAAAACAATGCAAAACAACAGCTGAAGTTTACCAAAACCAAAAGAACAAGGAGATTGAGCCCCAAGTAGTAGTTTTTTTCTCTCTTCTCTCTGCCACTTAACTATCACTACCATTGTTTCTGTTCCCCTTTTCATTTTTATTTCTTACTTGTTTATCTTTTCCTAAAAACCGTTATTATTGCTATCACTATATAATTATTATTTTATTATTATGTTTTGTTTTGTA
This sequence comes from Channa maculata, assembly GCA_020496755.1. Classification (NCBI taxonomy): domain Eukaryota; kingdom Metazoa; phylum Chordata; class Actinopteri; order Anabantiformes; family Channidae; genus Channa; species Channa maculata. The sequence continues at coordinate 26,541,673 of CM035606.1, read as the reverse complement.
TCAGCCGAGTGCTTACTATTATTAGTATTATTATTAATAATATTTTTATATTTGATTTCTTCTTGCTATCATAATATAATTATTATTATATTATAATATAATCATGTGTCTATATATGTATATGTATGCCTATGTATATATGGACATGTATGTTCTGCTTCTATTTTGTCTTATTTTTAGCTTATTATTTCAACTTAGTATAATAGTTAGTATATCTTCCTAGCTCTCCCATTAATCCCTGCTTCCCCCTTTCCTTTTATTTGTGTAATTATTTTTTCATTTATGCTTATTTATTACTTATTCTATTTAGTTCGTTATTTTTTTGGTTTTGGCTCCTGATGGAGATGCACCTTTGGTTTGCTCTGGGTGGGACAGTATGGGTCACTAAATTTCATGCCCCACCATACCTTTTTACTGTTTCACAAGCTGCGGGCCAGCCCTCACCTGTTGGGTTGAACACGGCTCGGATCGGGAGCATGGTCAGCCAAAAACATCACAGTCAACACAGTTAACCAAACCAACATTGTAAAGCACCAGCTGGACCAACCTTGGAGCCACATGAACAACTCCTCTGATTGGGTTTGTTGATTAAATGGAGTCATACTTCTCTGAGGCCTCGGTCTAAAAAGTTTTTTCTGAGATCAGATAACATTTGAAACGTGCTTGATGAAGAAAAAAATCCTACGTCTTTCTAGTGTTTAATCCAACGACATATTTACACGTGAAAGCAACACCCTTAAGGTTTGCAATGAGCTTTTCAGAGCAGTTCCGAACGCACCATCCCTGGCTCCACCGGCGAGCTAGGATCCGCCCAAGACTTTAACCATCAACCAATCCACGATGAGCAGATCTGAACATCGACCAATAGCGTGTCTGGAGTGGGGTGTAAGGGGCGGGCGTTTCTGTGCAGCAGGCTTCTCTGTGCCTCTCTAACAATAGCCTGGGTTCGTCAAGTTTACTGTTGAAAAAGCAGCGAGGAGGGCGACGGTGTGGAGCGTTTGTGAGGCCACAGGAGAGCAGAGTTTACCGAATACATGAGACCGCGTGTCCCGGTGTCGGAAATTATCTCGCAGCATCCTGGGATTTGTATTTGCAACCAGACAAGTGGTGAGTGACCCTTTCATATTTAATTGTAAAGCTCAAATTGAGCCCTTCATCTCCGTTCCCAGTCAGGCATGGTGCACGGCTGGGAGTGAGGAGCTCATTTTCCCGTGAATAGAAAGGGGTTAATGGATACTGTCGGCTGGGCTCACACCATTATTTTCTTCTCTATCCACCTCCATATATTAACGCCCCGGACTCCACAGGCCCATCAGCCCGCACAAAGTGTGCTACAGTCAGGTTAATATAGTCGAAGGTGGATGATGTGATTATTTTTTGAAACTGGCTTTCCAGTTTACGGGGGGTAGGCTGGTCACATAACAAGGGGGTTAGTGGTGGCCAACTGAAATAACTGAGAAAGAGAATGAATGAATGAATGAATGAATGAATGAAATCAGGCAGCTTCCACTGTTTTATCTCTGAAATCTACCTCTGACGTGATTAATTAGAAAGTACATGCCTTGCCCAAAGCCTGGTCCAACAGTACACACACACACATTTATTAACATTTTTTAACATTCTGCAAAGTCTTTTCACTAATTCATCTGCAGCGTTGGTAATCGTTGTGCTAATACAGCTGGTAAAGGTTAACAAACCCAGTTTGTTTAGGAACAAACCACGGTATAAATAAAAATCCCTCCAATGTCTAAAAACCCAAAGACTACTAAATTGTCAGAGGGATTAAAATATCCAGTCCACCTAAGTCTGCTACTCTGTTTCCTAATTAAATCAAAGATGCTGGTCTGCCAACTATCTGCATGGGAAACAGAGTTGCAACTTAACAAATAGATAAAAAAAAAAACTTTATTATGGTGCAGCAGATTATATATATTTTAAAATAGGCTCTAGGTATTCTACATTGCTGGTAAATTAACTAGGGATGGGGCGACGCGTCAACATAATCAATGTAATCGATTGCCAAAATAAGTCGATTTACAGATCGAGATCAATCGCAAGTTGGGCTGGAAAATTAATGGTACACAAAGATTCGGTAATGGGAAAAATATTGGGACCATACAGATATTACCTCGTTACCAGTGTGTGGATTTAGTTGTTGAAGGTAACTAGAGCATGAAAATATAAATATTTTTGTTCTGAAATCACCGGATACGGATTCTTCAAGACACCATTTATGTTGGCGAATAAGAAAATAAACTTGTGGAGCAGCTTCTTTTCTCTGGGCATGAGCGAGGGTGGAGCTCAGCCAGGTGTCCTTGTCTGCAGCAGAGAGGGAGCAGACAGCTCAGGTAAAGTCAAAGTTACTTCTTAACTCGACCGGACAACATCAGTGCTCTTTCGAGGACCAGCATAAAAACGCTCTGTAAATTAACAATCTATAAGAGCAAATGATCAAAACTCTTGTTAAACTATCAGAAACGTGCAAAAAAGCGATAATTTCAGCTGTGATTATTGGCTAATCGCTAATTGCTACGAACAAGTTAGCTTACATTAGTGGTTATCAAAGTGTGGGGCGTGACCTACAAGTAAGGAATGAAGACATGACAGGTGGGGTGAGGAACAATTGGAAATTGATCTTTATTAATGCTATGCTTTATTAACAATAAAGATCATACACTCAAACCAAACGACCCCACACAAACAAAGCTTTAATACATGTAAATTAAAACATCAGTTAGGGGACCGGGAGGGAAAAGTGGAACCAGTGCAAAGGTAACGATTTAACGGCGGCATGTTAATCGCAGCAGAACATAAACACATTTTCACACAGAGAGGCTGAAACCTACATAGCTGGCATGATGGATACATTTGTGACATGCACCACAACAAAAACAGGCCATTCGGTGCCAGCAGACAAACAAGAAAGACTGTAGGCCTAATCAACCAAAAAGCCAGCCTAAAAGAAAATATGAGGAGGCCTATTTTGCTTATGGATTCATGTGTGTTTTGTGTCTTAAGAAGACACATAGAGACAACATACCACAGTCATGTCAAGAAGTCACCCGACTTCTTTCAGAGAAAACTGTCAGAATATCGTCAGCAGGAAAGTCGCATGGTGAAACAGTAAAGCACAAATGGCCTCTTTCGAAGTTGCCCAGTGCAAAATCATTCTTCCTGCTGCTGCAGACATGTTGTTAATTATGCTGGATGAGGCAACTGCTGCAAAATCGAAAGCTATCCCCGTCAAACGACACAGTTGCACGTATACGGGACATTTCAGGTGATCTTGAAGAACAACTCATGGAAAGACTCACCTTTTGCTTTACAAGTGGACGAGGCTGCTGACAGCAATAATGACAACATTTCATTTTATATGAGATATTGAATTTTTGAGGATGAGGATTTGCTTTTCTGAAAGTACGTTCAAACCAGAGCCACAGCTGATGAGCTCTTCAAGAGTTTCCTCGCAGAACATAAGCTAGAATGGGAAAACTGCGTTGACTTTTGCTCGGATGGTGCACAGACAATGGCAGGGAAAAATAAAGGGGGGCAGGCACTAATCGAGGGTCGTACCAAATGCGCAATGGACACAGTGTGTCCTTTACAGGGAAGCGCTAGTGTCAAAGCAGCTCGGCCCCAAATTAAACAAGCTTTTCACAGAGATTGTGAGCGTGGTCAGTTTCATCAAAGCTCAACCCCTCAAAGCACGACGATGGGAGATGACCATTCAGCTGTGCTGTCTCACAGCCAGTCAAGGTGTCTCTCTCTCGAGGCAAAGTGTTGTCACGAGTCTTCGAGCGTGGAGCAGAAATTTGCATCTTTTTGGAGGAGGAGGGCAAGGATGAGGCTGCAAGCGGCTTCAGTGATGAAACTTGCTTATCTCGGCGATGTATTTGGAAAGCTAAAGTAAAAAAATATTCAGCTTCAAGGCAGAGACGAGCACCTACCTCATCTGGGAGACAAGATCACTGCATTCATCCAAAACCTCGATGTGGGGCAGGCGCCTTGATCAAGGAAATACTGATGTCTTTGAGAATTTGAGTGAACTTGTTGTTCTGGAGCCACCACAGTGATCCCAGGTATTAAGCAGCGCATTTCTTCCATGAGAAGATTATTTCAAAAATACTTCCCAAACAACAGTGCTCAGTATGACTTGGTTCTGGATCAATTCAATGCAGCAGCACCAGTCCATTTCAGTTCTGCTGAAGAGGACCAATTCACCCTGAGGCTGAGGTTTACAGCTTACACACGGAATTCTGCCTTGTAGTGGAGAGAGAGAGCATCCAGTCATTGGGTAGAGAGCTGTCAGCATTCTTCTTCCCTTTGCCACATCTTATCTCTGAGATGGGCTTTTCAGTTGTTGCTTCACTGAAAACAAAGTCCAGATCTCAGCTCAACATAGAGCATGAGATGGGCAGTATCAAGCATGCAACTACATTTTAAAGAGATGCACAGTGTAAAACAGCCTCATTGCAGCCACTAATGCAGTGATAAGTCTCACATATTGTCTACTTCTTCTTGTTTTTTTTTTTGCACAATGGCAAAGTGACAAAGTAAAGGGTGTTAACACAATCACACTTTTGTTTTCTCTGTTTTTGAACTTTGTGTTTAAGGCAACGTGATAAAACAATTGCACTTTTGTTTTTTCTATTTTGAACTTGGTGTTATTTGATGATGTTGATTTAAAACATGCTGAAATTTTAATAAATGTGGGAATTTTTAACTAGGCCTATTTCATTACCATTTTGAAGGAAGACAGGTGAGGCTTGAACCCGCCACTCTCCTCCAAAAAGTGGGAAATGACAGAAAAAGTTTGAGAACCTAACTTCCACCTAAAGCTGGAAGCTATAAAAACCTCATCGACCTAATGTGCCACAGGTTCTGGTGGACACAGAGTCACACTCCCAAACCAAGCAGGACCCTGTAGCAGTCAGCAGAGAGTTCCCATCAGCAGCAGACAGAGGACAGGGTTTAACTAAAGTAAACTGAACGGCTTCTGAGGAAATGTAGATTGCACCACATTCCGTTACCTTGAATGGAACAAGCTCTTGCTTTAATTATATTGTTTAGAGACTTTATATTAGTCTGTAAAACACAGATTACCAGTTAAGACTGGCCTATTTATGGGGAGAGGAATAATTCCCTGCAGTGTATACTTTGGATCATTATATTAAAATATAAATGCATGATGAATTAAAATTTGTATTTTTAGTAAATTCATAGTTTTGCTATTATATTATGTTATATATCGGAAAATAAAAAATAGCTTAAGGGGAAAATAATCGATTACTAAATAATAATCGTCACTATTGTTTGTAGAACACCAAGAATACTCAACACAGTGCCAAAGAAACCCCACCCCCAACTAATTGCTGCATGAGTTAGTCATACCAATATAAATGGTCACAACAGTAAAGGCCACTTGTGTAGTCACTTATATTTTCTTTCTTTACATTTATCATTTACTGTGTGCATGTTGCACAAAATCAAGTGGCCTTAACTGAAATGCTTTCAAGAAGTAACCACTGCAGATAAGTCTCATCTGTACAGATTGTCTTGGATAATAATAGATAAAAGAATGAATATATACAGTATAAAGAAAGAATCTCTCTTTTTTTATTTCAATCCAGCCTTTCTGTCTAATGGTCCTGTGAAGTTCCCAGTATCTAGTTATCAGTAGTGATGTGCAGTAGAGTAATGTGCTTTTCCACAGATTCCCATCACCAACAGGACCCTAAATACTGTGAACTCTCTTGTAGTTGTTTATAATAAATTCACATTAATCCGTCTAAACTGCAGCTCTTCTTTCCATGTGGCTCAGTAAAAATCAGCACTCGTCTCCTCATCCTGGAGAGTTTAGTCACTATTTACCCGATGTGCCAGTAGATTCTGGAGGGCTTTAGTGGCTTTGGGAGGCCAGACAACATGTATATCTGCTGCATCTTATTGATTGCAGACACGGGCACTTTAACCTTCATTTGACATTTTCATTACCATCAGGAGTTAGTTCTCTTCTCATTACTGCCTGTTGATGATTCTAACTTTGCCCGGTTTTTGACTGAGCTCGATAAATCAACACTTTTCTCTGTCTTTATGTATTTCCCGGGTGAATGCAGCACAGTCTCCCTCTGGCTGAATTGCTCTGACCTTTGCTCCCTGTTACAGAGTTTTATCTGACTTACCAGTTTTCTAAATAATGTGTGTAAGTTTGATTTAAAAGTACTGATTGTTCACTGCTAAGTTTGTGCTCTACTGACAGACAAAAAGAAGTAGGACGCTTACAGTCAGTACTGGCCTCATGTATTTGATTATTTATTTATTTAAAAAGTACTGAGTCTCGCACTTTGAGAGAATTAGATGTGATGAAATGTTCGTGAAAACCTTGAACAATCACTATCTGTTCTTAAACCTGGGTTGTGCTGTTTTGAAGGGCTTATCCCTTTTGGCTCAATGGCCCCTTAGAGCTCCTATTACATGTGTGAAATTGAAGGGAGCTTAGTTTAAATATTGTTGATGAGTTTATTTATTTAGTTATTGATTATTCAGTTAATTTATAATTAAGCATGTCCAAAATCCTATTTACAACATGTTCTTGAAAGGAAAAAAAATAATTTGTCTTGAAACCTGATTACTTTCATTGAAATGACAATTAAAGAAAAAGTTTGTTTTGTCTAATTGCGGTAATCCCTTTGGACAGTTTACTGTAGGTTGGCTTTTCTGTAAAATTCTGTAAGGCCTTATTTCGTATAGTGCTTTGTTGTGTTTTGGTGCTATATAAATGAATTGTGACTGAGGTGAGTGTTCCTTGTTAATTCAACTTTTAGTTGTAGGTGAATCTTAACATGTGAGAGAGTGAACTGGACTTGGACCTGCTTTGGCTGAGCAGCACGGAGTGCACTGGGATATGAGTGGTTGCCATGGGGACCTAGGTGTGATTAAAGGAGCGTTTATGGCCCGACTTGCACGAGGCCACCCACTTGTCACTTTCACAGCTTGACAGCATGATGGAAAGAGAGAGACTAGGAAGAGGGAATGACGTGTGTGTGTGTGTGTGTGTGTGTGTGTGTGTGTGTGTCCTCCCTCATAAACACATATGTTTCCTTGGGGTCAGTCTTGGGCAGGTCTTACCTGTCACCTGATGTTATTTTTTTTTAACAGTTTCTTAGGATGGTGACCAACAGTCACGTACTTACTGCAGGGCCAAACCAACACACCTGCAAACAAAAGCTTGATGCGAGGCCGAACATGGAATTTGGAAAAGTCTAAGGAGAATTTAATCCTCAAAAAAAGCTTTTAATGTGTTTTTTGGAAATGGTTTAGCAACAAGTGAGATGTGACTCAAAATTTCTGATATGATTTGTAAATTGTGTGAGAAAGCCAAACCAGCAAAGAGTGGAAACCATCTCAACCCAAACCCCAGAATATAAGGAGGACATCATGGCAAAAGTTAGAACATCAACTGTAAAAATGTTTAATTATCAATTTTAACTGATATAGAATACAATTATTGCAATAAATTCATGCATATATTTGCATATTGCCCAGCTCTAATTTTTGCTATTCTATTTTTATTATGGTTTCTTGCATTCAGTGTTTTTATTCGGGATTTGGATTCAACAAGTAGAATTGGAATTGGATTCAGTAAAATGCAATCAAACTGCTTCCCCATGCACAGCACAGAAGATGGCAGCTCTGGACAGGAGCTAAATCTCATTCTCTGCACTTTTCGTATCTGCCCTTCCCCATAATCAGAGTTTCTGCCAATCTAGGTACCTGGCTGCAGACCATAATAAATTAAAGCAACGTTTGCCTGATGTCACGTTTTCATATAATGTTGTACGGCAGAGTTTTTCTGAGATGGTAAGCTATTCCAAGATTAGTGCTGAAACAGCAGATTTGCTAGTGTTAGCAGAATGTTTAGGAAAAGATGGAGCCAACCTGGGAGGCCTCAGGAAACCAGAGGCAGAGATGGAAGATGTGGCTACATTCGAGTGTCTCACTGACTTTCAAAGATTTCTCTAAAATAATTTGCTGTGGAAATAAAGTGCCACTATTCACTGGTAGATTTCTTAGTCATTAACATGGATATTTTTTGCAGTTTAGACAGTCACTTACACAGTACCAACATAAATAGTAATATTGGCTGTGGAGCAGCCAGAAGCCTGCCAGCAGCTGAATAATGGATAGTCTGTCTGCCTGGAAGGCTGCTCGGGCTGCTGAGCATGGTGTCTAGACGAACCCCAACATGCACTCCCCTCCTCTGTATGAAACGGGCTGACTGGCTGAATCCAGATGAAAGCTGGGATGCTGGATTGATTTTTTTTTTTCTTTTCTTTTTTTCTTTTCCTTCCTTGAAGTGTTCATCCACTTTATTGATGTGAAGGCAGATGGAAGCAAGGATGATGGTGCATCTCTAAGCTGTTAATTGTAAGGTTCAAGATCAAATAGTCCCAATAACTTTAATGTGGGTAATTATGATCAGATCTGGGAGAGGATTGGAATATTCCACTTGGCTAGCACGGGCTCCGTTTAGTTGCATTAAACCAGGAGTCACAGGAGAGAGGGAGAGCTTTTACAGGATGAGCTCCCTTCAGGCACATCAGTATAATTTTATGCATTTTCTGTGTTTTTTCTGAACACTGATCGGTCTGATTGTATTTGCTGCAGTCTCTTATATGGCAAATTTGCTCTAGTCAAAGGCTTATTGTTTTAATCTGCTACACAAATGCAAAACATTTGGAATGCACTGATTTTCAACATGCATCCTGTGGTTTCAGATTGAAGAATACATGTATATGGACTGTATTAAACTTCTCTCTGCCATTCATGTATTAAAATATTCCTCTGTTTCTGGCTGAAAACTCCTGGATGGCATCATGAGTTTTTCAGATTCAGATCATCAGATTTTCGTTTTACGCATTTAACAGACTACAGCACATCGTCCAAGTCAGAAGCGTCTCGCAGGAGAAATTCCGCTTTGTCAGTGCACACAGGAGACACAACATGATAGAAAAATTATGCTGTTCGAAAGTTTTGTTTACAGCACATTGGAGTCGTGCATTTATAATTAAAAAAGAAAAAAGAGAGATGCACTGGCAACACGCCCATTTTCTTGCTTTAAATCCTCCCGACTAATCGGGACAGAGTTCACTCACATAATACATTGAACTACAGCCTCACAGGATAAAGTCTGGATAATTTCAGGAGCATGTCACTCAGACATTTGCGTTCTCACATGCACCGCCTAGGGATAACGTCTGGAGAGGATCGGGATTCCAGTGCATGTGTGAAAGAAGCTTTTTACAGGCTGTGTATTTTGCCAGCAAAGTATCATTAACACTGGTTTGCCAGTGTAAATATGCATTTATGAGTAAAGTGCTTGCACTGTAGAGTGCAGCTGTTGCATATCGGAGCAGTGCTATATTAGACTGAAGTAGACAAAACAGAGCAGCGTACAGACAAGAAATGATTGGAATTTGATCTGCTTTAATTGAGCTAATTCAGATCCATTAAAATCTAACCGGCCCAGCCCATGAGGAAACGCGGGACATTTCTATAATCAATACTCGATAACAAGATCCGAATCAGAAATACTTTATTAATCCCCAACAGGGAATTGCTTGATCATATGAATAAAGTCAATGTAATTTGTTGTAAATAAATAATTTTACAGAAGTGCATCGGTTGTCTCCCGATGGCAGACAAACAGAAATAATATCAGCAAAGACTGCTGAGCGTGAAGATGGTCAAGGCCAAATCTCAGCTTCTTGAGAGCTGAGTGTGTGTGGAGCCCAGAGACCATATGGTGGAAGATCCACCCACTCACTGGGACCACACCTTCAAGCGTGTGTATGTGCATGCACGTGTGCATGCGAAATGTTTGAGAGCTGAAGTCTTGTATTCACACCCTGCAGCCTTGAATCCACAGAGATACTTTGCCTGTGATTGTGCATTACATCATGACACACTGTAGATGTGTTTTGTTTCATACTGTATGTCTTTAGGGAGATGATGGGGTGTTTTCACCATGACTAAGGTGACAGTGTCTAGTCTATATTTGGTCAACACAAACAAAGACAGGGCTGATAAGGCCATTGTCCATGTTCAGGTGAGGCAATATGTCTTAATAGCCGTGGACCATGGACCAGTCCAGGAAGAGGCAGAGAGGGAGACTTTAATACCCTTTGACTGCCTCTAAGGCCCTTTACACCCACGTACAGTATTTAACTGGGTCAGTGACTACTGTTATTCACTGGGAATGAGACGTGCAGTCCTGTGCTTGACAAATTTAAAAGGAGCTCAGCTGATAATCAGTGGAAAGCTGAGAAAGGTTTAATATTATGCAAGTGTCCTCTTATCTCAAAGACTTTTGTATTGCAGTGCACGAAGTAAGTTTCAACAAAGTGGAGGAAAAGCTGAGCATAACAGTTTCGGTTTGCGATTATTTATAACATGTTTCATTTAGCCCTGCTTTACACTCAGTTCTTAATCTGTCATTTTGTGTGTGTGTGTGTGAATGAATAATTAAAATATTTGCCTGTATGAGCCCTGAGCCTGATTGACTCTGGTACATTTATAGATAACAAAATCACTAGTTTACAGTTAGAGAAACATTCTTCACCCCAGAAAACTCAATGTCAATATTAACATTAACCAATGCTACAAATTTGTTGCATTGTGGTAACTTGGTTTGCATAATGTTTTTTGTTTAAAAAATATATAATCCAGAACTTAAAAACTTTCTAAGCAAATGTGTACTGCTGCCAGTCACAGGACGCTCTGATGTAATATTAAGTGCCTTTCTAATCAATGGGAGAATTTCAGTTTGGGTATGAGGATGTGAACCTCAGCCATTGCACTTTGCATGGCCACCACCCCTGTAGATACCCTCCCTCTGAAGGAGGTACAAAAGAAAGGGCTTCAGTCACTCAAAAAACATTTCCTCTAGGTAGTAATTTATTTTCTTTTAATTGGGAAAGGACATTAGTCATACTGTATATTTATGTGATTAATAAACTTGCATGTAATCAACATTTTAGTTTTTTCATTCTGGTAGTTGGTAAAGGCAGTCGTCCACGGACCACAGGGTGAGTGGTTTGATCCCCGGCCCTGGCTATATGTCGAAGTGTCCCTGGGCAAGACACTGAACCCCTAACAGCCCATTCCCCTCCCCAGCTGTGCAGTGCCGGTCCAAGCCCGGTAGAAATTGGGGAGGGTTGCGTCAGGAAGGGCATCCGGCGTAAAAACTGTGCCAAATCACCATGCGGACAATGATCCGCTGTGGCGACCCCGAACTCACGGGATGAGCCGAAAGGACAAAAAAAAAAAAAAATCAAAAAAAAAAAAATTCTGGTACTAATTGAATTACATCATATGTATCCTCAATGTCTGTTTTGGTAAATGCATTTGTATCCGCATACAGCATTTGCAGTGCTTTGTTTTTTAAATGTCGGAAACAACAAGCAGCATTAAGACAACAGATTGTTCTCAGAGACAAAGTGTCTGACATTTTATGGACCAAATAATCAGATCTATACATAGTGACAATAATAATGCCGCACAAAGACGAATGATCGTGTGACTGGCTCAGGCTCAACATCCTTCATTCCATTTTTCTCTCTGTGTGTTTTCTCAGTTGGAAGCAGCAGGAGTGTAATGATGTGATCACCTACCATGGTATTTTCAAATGCCAACATCATGATATCATTTTCCCGATAACACACAGGCCCTAGTAATTCCAAAACACTTCAAAATATCTAAAGATAGAATGGTAGATACTAGTCTCTTTGCTTGGTGCCCTTCCTCGATTTCTTTCTCTTTTTACTTCCACCATTCTCCTCTTCCACCTTTTCTTTCTCCCTCATGCCAACCCTCGTCCTGAACTGACCCATCTTTCTTTACTCCCTTCCTGCTCTTCATGCCTCGTGTTTTCCTCCATGTCCCAATTCTGCTCCTATGCCCAGGTATTTCACTTCTTTTTGCATCAGTTCTTCATCAGCCTTATCTTCCTTTTGCACTCTTATTCTTCTGTCCACCCTAACGACCCTAAGCCTTTGTGTTTTGTAGTTGCTGTCCTCTTCTGTCTGCCTTCATCCTCCTCTTCACATCCCTTGTTCACTCCTCTCCTCGGGTCTATCTGATGTAACCAGTGAAGCAACTATAATACTATTATCTATAAATATCCCTTCATCTCTCTCACTGTCAAATAGAGGAAATGTTTCATTTGCTACTTCTGTTGTCTTCTCGACTATTTTTGCCAGAGGGATTCTCTCACTCTCTATCCAGTTTTCAAATTTTAAAGTAAAGGAAAACTGTTAATATATATTTCATCTGTACTTCTTGACTTTTATGATTAAAGGAGTGATTGTGTGAAGAGCAGGGGAAAAGAGCAGCAGAAAATAATGAGGTCCTATTTATCTTCACTGTACAATTTATTCACATTTCCTGATGATGGTTGGCGACCGTGGCACGTGGTGCGACTGTGGCGCAGGAGGTAGAGCGGTCCTCCACCAATCCCACAGTTGTTGGTTCGACCCTCGGCTCCTCCGGTCACATGTTGAAGTGTCCTTGAGCAAGACGCTGAACCCCAACTTGGTTGCTCCTGGTGAGCGTTGGCCAGCTGCTTAGCAGCTCCCCCGTTGGGGTGTGAAGGCGTTTGTGATTGAGAGTGTGAATGAAAAGCAGTGTAAAACACTTCGGCTCCCAGTAATCTAGAAAAGCGCTATGTGCAGTTTGTGTCCTGAAACTGTTCCACTAGTTCAGAGACACTTTTTACTTCTTGACACACACAGTTTCACTCTGCTCATAATCTGTATCATGTCACAGCATATAAACAAAGATGTGTGGCTCTGCTTTTTATGTCTCTCTAAAATGGAAAGGTCTTGTCAGATTTATTCCTGAAGTCGCTCTATAGCCTCTCTCCTAAGATCCATCTTTCTCCTTTTCTCAATCTCTCTCCTGTCTTTTCCCTGCCTCCAGGGGGATGTTTCATGCTGTGTTCACACCTCCATCTTAACAGGGAGCCGGTAACAACACCCTCCCTGCTTGCTAACACACTCCAAATTTTAAATACATCCAGTCAAGCGTGTCAGCTTGCCCTCTACATGCACTCACCACCTCTGTAACATAGTATAATAGATTTAGTTAATGTTCAAACCATCAAATAAAGATATTCCGATAACGAGTTACGGCACAGCTGTAAAGACTAGTTAAATAAGGGAAGATTAATGTTTTCTGATCTTTATTTGACTTCTCAAATATGAATATTTGCTTTTTCCCCTCTTTTGATTTAAAAGTGTCAGACATTTAATAGTAATACTAATCAAAAACATATTCAGTAGGTCAATTGCTAAAGCAAACTGTTATATGCTGCAGCCCTAGTTGACACCGATAATCTTCGTTAATATAAGCCAGTGACTCTAAGTCATTAAATGCTGCTAATGGAAGACCTCCACAATGTTTTAGAGTTCTAGTCTGAGAAGGCAGCAGATATATTCTTGTGTGCATGTGAGCCAGCTGCTTGTCAGCATGCATCAGATATTGACATGCTCAGCAGGAATAATTAGGCTTTCAGCCATGAAACACAGTCACTTTAACATTTGTATGCCAGACACATTTAACGCAGTGTAGTCTTACTTATTGTATGTGTGTGTTTTTAAGCTCGCCGACAAGACAAGACAGCTGGTCGGGGGGGAAAGGAAACAAAGCCGGGTTAAAGAGCAACACGTTGGATTTTCAGGCTGATCTTCATCCTGTTATTGTTGATGCTTCAGTTTTGACTTGAACAGCAAAGCTAATTTGCAGCTACAGTTGTTCAGTCTGTTGTAATTATTACCAGTAAAGCTGAATGTTGGGTAGACGACAAACTCAATGGTGAATTAAACAATTAAACTTATCAAATCACTCTACTCAAAAGTTATTATTATCATTATCATTATTTTTAATAATGATGATGATTAACTCCACCGGGTGATGTCATATGAAGGAGTTTTTTCAGCGAGAAATAGCCAGAGGGAAGTTTAAAAGCAGTAATGTACATTTACACACTAAACTAAACTAAAGTCCTAGAAAGCAAGTTGAAAATTGGTGAAGTCTCTTTAAGGATTTATAACAATTTAATTCTTGACCATTGCCCTGAACTGAGTCTCCCACTTTGCTTTTCTATAAATGACTGACATTAGTTAATAAAAAAATAGAAATACAAACCTTTGATATTGGATGGTATCTATCATGACACGTGTCTAAACTATCACTTCAGATACTTCAGCTCTGAAATGTCTTACTGACTTGAACTGACTGTTGTAAGTAGATCAGTCCCTCACATTGTAAGTTGTACATCTTTGAGTCCTGCATCTCTCCTGTAGCTTAGTTTGTGGATGCGCATGGACGATTAACAGGGACTAACTCTGCCTACTGTCACTCTGGGTTTGTGTGAGCGACACAGGTGAAACGGCAACACACCTCAAGTCACACACACAGGTGGCAGCACGTTGCATTAGCCTGCGGCAATGAGTTTAACAACACCTTAATCAATTGAGCTGTAATCTAGGGCTAGAAGTGCATGACCTTCTGCCTGCTGGCATTGCAGTGTGTGGGTGTGTATGTGTGTTTATGCTCTTTCTCTCAGTAAAGTGTGACTGTGTGACAGCAGCTGCAGGGCTGGAACTCTCACCTCCCTCTGTTTGTCTACTCTCGCTCTCTCCCAAGCGAGTGTCACATGTTTAAAATATGGATCTGTAAGGAGAAAAAAAACACAATTTCGTTATCAGTCGACAGCAGGGGAGAGACTTGACAAATCAGATTTTCAGATCAGAAAATTCTAAGCTGTGGACGCGACTTATGTGCTCTACAAAATGTGTTGGTGACTTGACAGTAGCAACAAATGTGAACAGGAGTTTCATTGTTGTTTGACTGAACATCCTGCAAAAGTAATAGAAATAAAGTTAAGCATGTTTAAGTGCTTCACATTGACAATGCCGTTATTATTGGATGCTTGGATTCGTAAAACCACTCATGTTTTTTGGCACATGTGCAGTCAGGGCATCAGTGCAGCAGACACAAATGTTTGGGCTGCCAGTGGTCGTCCCTAAAGATTCCGTCTGGAGCTTATCCAACGGGTGTGGTGATCAAAATTTATCTCATGGATACAGAAAACGGACGCAGCTGTTTGTTTGTGTGCTGGCACGTTGACCCTATCTGCTAAGAAGGCAGAAAGATGGAGTAAAAGAAGCCGTCTCCACACATATGGCAATACATCTTAATATTTGTATGGGATTCTTTCCACACATTAGCCATTTTTAGACCTGCTCTGCAACGCTGACCTTCCCCAGACATCCCCAAGAGTAGCTGCATGTGAGAACACAAATGTCTGAGTCAGCTGTGCCGCTACTCAGACTTGATCCTGCAAGGCCCCTAGTCCAATGCCCAAGGTATGTTTGAATGTGGGAATTCAGCTGCAGATTGTTTTGAGGATTTACAGCGAGCGAGTGAGTGAGTGTGTCGATGACGTTTATCAGGCTACAGGTTCTGTTTTGACATACTGTAAAACCAAACACAAAGGTGCTGTGAAGTCATTTTTGTGTCATGTTGTGCTTCCTGCACACTGAACAGACCCAACTCTGCTATAATTGTGAGAATGCATTTAGCACAGTTTCCCCAAGCGTCCTGCACGTGTGAACAATGTCTTAACCTCAATGTCTGGGGATTGTCTGGAGTTCTATGAGAAAAATAGAGAAATTTCAAATTGCTACAACCCTTTTTCCAATAGAGTTTGGATGTGTGTAAATAAAAAAAAAAAGGCTATAGTGATTTTGCAAATCCTTTGAAACTTGGGATGAAACCTCTGACCCACCCCTTATTTAAATACTCAATATTTAAGTATTTTCCCTTTTATTTAATTACTCTCCCAATGCAGAGAACTATTACAAGTACTAAACTATTGTGCTTCTATTATGACTTGCTGGACAGTAAATTCCACTTCACAGTTAAGCTGATGAGACATTGCCTGACACTGCTGTAGTGGCAACACACTTGAAGACAAACTGAGACTTCCAAAGACTGGACAGTTCATACGTAAGACTTCTGTTTCTACCAGCTGTGACAGATTTCTCGTCTGACAGTGTAAAAGGAGCAGGCACCTGATGACTGGAAGCTCTGCGAGATTCTTGCATTGGAAATTCTTGCATTCTTTGGGCAAAACAAACTTGGCGCCGACCAACATTTCATAAACAGAGCAACATTAGCTGAAACATGGACTAGCACAGACTGTAGAGTCTACAGAGGTAATGATCTCTTCCTCATTCACTCAGGTGCTTGTTCCTGTCTGCAGCCTTTTGTTACGCCCATGCACCATTGGACAAAGCCTATTAGGAACCTGGTTATGCATATACATGGAAAGAAATTGGCGTTCTCCAACAGGAATCTACTGGGGGAAAATCTGGTTTCCCTAATCCCTTAATTCAAGAAATCAGCTTTTCTGCCAAAAAGCCAACTGTAACCTTGTTCCTGAAGTCCATTTAAACATGTTGATTGTGTTGCTGAAATAAGCAGGGTCTTCCCTGAAAAAAGGTCCTCTGGATGGGAGCATATGTTTCTCCAAAACCTGTATATGTCATTTAGCATTAATGGAGCTCTCACACATGCACAGGTTTCCCTTTTATAAATACAGCCTCAGATTTTTACAACCCTGATTCCAGTGTACGTAGTACAAGACATGAAAATGCAGTGACTAATCTAAGTTTTTTTTTTTTCCTTTCATTCATGCTTCCAAGTGCTTTCCTACCCTGTTCTCTGCGGGACTAGAGAATGTGATTTGATTAAGGGTCATAAAATACTAACAGACCAGGAAATGCTGCTGAGATTTGGTAGCCTGGAAGCAAATGCTAACAAAGTTCCCAGCGAATGAAATCTGTTTTTAAAGTTGTGGGATATTTGACAGCAGAAATAGGAAGATGTTAATGACCAGACATGTGATTGATAGAAAGATTTGTCTCTATCAAAGTGGAGTGAATAGCATTGTTTTGTGGTTGGCTGAGAAAAGAGGAATATTCTGTAAAAACAGTTGTCACTGTGTCTCCATGCAGGCTGCTGCTTCAATCTGTCCATTCCTTTCTGTGAGAGGAGCAACCCAGACACACCTTTAACAGGTAAGCTCGACTGGTGTAACTCAAGCCGTTTAACTCTGTGCATTGCTCAGTGGCACTGTGGCAGTTAATGACCCATATCATCAAAGTGACCCAACTGTATTAAAAAAAAAAGTTGATCATTTACTTAAGCCTCTTCCACACATGCACTGCAATCCTGACATTCTCCTGACTTTGTCTGGAGTTGGTGTATGTGACAGCGTAAATGCCTGAGTGAGACACTTTTGACAGTATCCAGATTCCTACCCTGTGAGTCCTCTAGCACTAACTTCATATTATGGGCATGAGCCACAGCAGTGTAGTGACAAAACCTTTATTTTTCTTAGATACACAGCTCAAAACATATTTTCTCCTGTGAGGACACTAATGACTTGGACAATCTCCTGCTGTGTGTTACACATATGAAAGGCATCTGTGAACCGTGTTTGGGGCTGATTTCTCCTGACATTGTCTGGAGTTCATATGTGTTGTACCAAAACCAATTTAAACTGTACATCTTAATGCTGACAAGTGTTGTTTCTACTTATTACGTTAATGACACAGTTGGCGATTATTGTTTCCTGCACCATTTGCACTAGTTGGACCACTGGTGGTACTGGCATGTTAAATTAGCAACTGTCCCATTGGTGAGAAAAAACGCTCTGATTGGCTGTTCAGTTTAGGGAATTATTACATGAGAATAGATCATAGGCTGACGATGCCTGTAATGCAATTTGCAACTTCTTCTCAGACATGTTCTGGATTTTAAGTAGCTCTAAATGTCTGTGGTGTGAAAATGGTAAGTGGACCCTTCTTTGTTTTCAAACTGTTAATGTCCCTTAGTCTTTCCAATTGTCTCACACAGGCACAAAACATACCTGCTCGTTGGCCTCTGGTTGTAGTCTTTGCAGTGTGTTCAAGCGCTACTTTTTGGCCTGGACGAAGAGTCTGGCACAGTCAGGCTTTGTTGGCCCTGGTTCTTTGATGTTGGCTTAGTGTCTCTCTGCCCTGACACCCGTGCTAGACATTTGTTTTGTCCCTGAGAGTCCCTTTGCATTAGTGTCAAATTAGAACTCACATAATATTGTCTTTTTTTTTTTTTTTTTTTTTTAAACAACAAAAGCCTTCCCACGCCCTAGAGTTGGTGGGCTTTTCTGTATCTTATTTAAATCCTCTCCAGGCCTGATTCCCTTTCCTAATTTCTGTTTGACATAGACAGTCAGTTTTGCTTGGTCTTTTGTGGTTTAATTGTACAATTAAGTTATCTTTATTCTTACTTATTGTGTCAGTGAATCTGTTTAAATTAGGATCTCTATCCTCCACTTGTCTTTGATGCCAATGAAACAGCATTAATAAAACAAAAACATAAGCCAGTAAATTGTTCCCTGCTAAATGTGTTTTATCAGGAGTGTTTATATAACATGGCTGTTTCCTCAGTAATTTCCTGCAGGAGTGAATTTTGGATTGATTTTGGTTAGTGGCTCTGGTGCAGGTTACACTGCTGTTCATCAGATCATCTGTCTCACTAAAGACATTTCAGAGGAAACGTGCAGCAGTGCTCACTGAGGGAAACCAGAGTGGTTCACATAATGTGAGGCCACTGTAATGGGATTCAACATTTATGGCCTGATAGCTCCCAGCATCCACTGCTGCCTCCATTATTTAAGAGCTGGGGAGGGGTGGAGCCTGACAGCTGGTAGAGCAGTGATGGAGACCCTCCCCCCTAAGCACACCTGTGTTTAGAGGGGGGTGAGGGTTTAGTGCTCCTGAGAGCAGAAAACTCAGAGGGTTCGTCATGCATTTTTTATGTACTGCATCATTGTGTGTGTGTGTGTGTGTGTGTGAGCGCCCTATGTCTCTGTGTACTGGGAATATTTCCACACTGAATTTCTGCCTTTGTTTTAGAAACCTATGGAGTCAATATTAATCATATTGATGCAGAAATCCAATGCTGAACATTAAATTGCTGCATTGCTAATACCAGTCTTCACTAATGATTATCGGTAATGGGCCAATTAGCAAAATAATAATTCTACTTGAATTCTTCTTCTTCTGTGAGAATGTGTCTGACTTGGACAGTCTCCCACTTTGTGCTGCATGTGTGAAACGACAACTCTGGACAATGTCCAGACTCGATTGTCCAGAGTTCAAATGTAAAAATGGTGAGAAATGCAGTGAGAACCATACACACACACATATTCACACCTACAGCACAGGTAATTTAGAGTCCCCAGTTTAATAAATTGCATGTTTCTGGACAAAGAAACCTCAAAACCTAGAAGAAACATGTAAACACAGAAAAACATTTTGTGGATGGTAGATTAATTTTACCAAAGAACTTGACATTTTCATTGCATTCTCCATTGGTTTGATGACTTGAATGCTTGAACGTTTAAGGGGGTCTGCCATGTTTGTTTGGTAACTCATGTTTGCTCACGTCATCAGATTTTTTGTTTTCCTTCACCAGTGTATCAGAGAGTTTAGCTAATTGTAGAATTTGACAATGAAAGATTATTGAATAAATGTAAATGAAGATGACAGATTTGTTTGACTGTGGAGCCAATTCACTCAGATTTTATTATTTGAACCCGATGGTTCAGTAGTGATCAGCCCCCAGTAAATAAACTAGAAGATTAGCTTGCTGGGAAGCACTAAAGTGCTTGTGCTATCCCTTGTATCATTTCTGGAAATAAACGTATGCCTGTTCATTGATGCAGTATAATAAAAAAAGAAGTACTTCAAAAATACTTTGTCTATCAGGGAATTTCAAATTGCTTCACTGTCATATGACCAAGATCATTTACAGGGAAGTAATTTTGTTGCTTATTTTACACATATGAAGAGTTTGTGTTGCACAGCAGTGGAGCATTAATTCATATCTGTCTTATCCAGGTAGTAAACTCTTATGGTGTGTGTGTGTGTGTGTGTGAGAGAGATACCTGTGGGACAGGTTTATCACTGCCCTCAGGTGTCTGTAACACGAGTCTGATGGATTGTGTCTGTGTGGGTCACCCTGTGTCTTCAGGGCTGGGTCAACCCAGCTTTCTAGGAATCACATTACACACACACACACACACACACACACACACACACACACACACACACACACACACACACACACACACACACACACACACACACACACACACTCTGAAACCACTTGATGTATGTCCATACTCTGCTTTGAATCTCTTTAGTTAAGTAGGTCAGACCTGGTTTGAGTTAAAATCTTGCTGATTTTAGACTATCGTATAGAAAAAGTTGCTGTGTGGCTCCTTTAAATAAGGATCCAATAGAAACATGAGTGTTTCTCAGATGAGCATTGGAGAACAAAGCCAGAGAGTGAACTCTGTTTTTCCAGGGGAAAAGGGTTTTGTCCAAATTCCACTGGATTCATGTTGCTGCTCAGCTTTTTTATTCTTTGATCTGTCGCTCTTATTTTCCTCATCCACTGACTTCCCCCCTCCCTGTGTCATTCTTCTTTTTACTTTTTGTCCCTTCACACTGCCTCCTGCTCCCACTGTTTATCTCTGCTTTACTTCCCCTTTTGTCTCATTCTTTTCTTTTTTGTTATTATTAAATCACTGATTGAACAGAGACCACTTTTCACATTCACACTACACACATTTACATTATAATGTTATTGTAATTATAATTATAATGCAGAGAATTCACCAAATGTATTAAATTAAGGAAGGGGTGATGTTATTGGAGAAAGTCACAGTGGGGGGAAAAAGACAGTGATTAACAGGTTCTGATGCTGTCAAAGTTGATGGTGTTTAATGAACTTTTGCAACTTTTTCTTTAATCCTTCACATTTCATTTAAGGAACCTGCTTCTTCAGCAGTTTGATTTGCATAAATCAAAGAGACAGAGATGGTTTATATTGAAGAAGAATCCCAACAACCTCCATATATCCTGTCTATTTCACACTTCGGAGCATGTTGTATTGCATAAATCGGTAGCGTTACAAAACTACAGCACATTTTAAACTGCGTTTCCCTCAGAAATCAAAGCACAGGAAGACTGACTGTCTTAACATTATGAATGTTCAACATAATTTCTTGCATCCTAAATGGGGTGTTCTGTGATGAGGCCATAACTCTTGTCTGCTTGCTATAAACAATTCATGGAGAGGAAACGTAAATGGTAAAGCACCTCTTAAGGCTGGCTGCTCAGCAGAAGGAGAATCACCCTTTTTGGTGTTTAAATGTAGCCTGAGGTTGGAGTAGAACCAAGCTGAAATGCCCAGAGGTTGTTCTGGTGCGAAAACCATTTTCTACAATTTAGTTGGTGTAGATGTAGTTTGTGTACCAGGTGAAAGTGAGACATGAAAGTCGGACAGGAGACTGTAAAGGAGCCGAGGGAGGCAGAGAGCTTGCTTCTGTGGAAACACAAACACAAAGAAGTCAGAGTATATTTGATGCTTAGTTGTTAATAGACATACAGCCTCCATCCCGTATACTAGGAGGTGCACAACTACACACTCCTGAAGCTTTGCATAAAACGCAGCAAGAACCTTCCTCTACCACGATGCAAACCATTGGACACCTGGTGTGTGTGTGTGTGTGTGTGTGTGTGTGTGTGTGTGTGTGTGTGTGTGTGTGTGTGTGTGTGTGTGTGTGTGTGTGTGTGTGTGTGTGTGTGTGTGTGTGTGTGTGTGTGTGTGTGTGTGTGTGTGTGTGTGTGTGTGTGTGTGTGTGTGTGTGTGTTCTATGGTGTATACTATAGTATGTGATGCACCCATCATGTTTATGGCTCATTATGCCCTTAATGCTACTGTGTGTGTGAATGTTCCAGACTGGAGATCTGAGATGTGTCTCTTTATGTTTATATTAAGCCTATTAACAATATTTGAAGATGCACTCAGCACTTAGGACGCTGCAATGCACCCTGGGATTTGATCAGTTTCCTATTGTTTTGTTTTTTCCTTTCTATATATTTTTCTTGTTGTCTGTTCTCTTTGTTGCATTTCTCACTTCTCTTTTGCTTTTCTCAGTAAACTTGTGTCTGGTCCTGAGTCTCTGTCACTAACTGTTTAAGTAACTTGTAGATGAGTTATTTAAACACATACTCTTATCAACACCTTTCTAAATCCTTTTGAACCAAAACCTTCAGTATTTGCATAAAGTCTGTTATTGATATTTGTCAAAAATTTGATAAACATTCAGGTAAAATCAAATTGGACAAGGCATCCAAACTTATTCACTCAGACCAGGATCAGGCCCAGAAAACTTAATTGGGACTAACAACTTTTTACTCCTCATTTTTAATCTAAAATGCCTTTTTTCTCTAACTTTGTTTTTGTGTTTTTCCTCATTTGCTGTGTCTTTCTTTTGTCCATTTACAGTAAGTCCTTCCTTACCTCTCTTTCCCTCTCCGGGGATTTTATAGCTCTTCCAGTTTTGCCATTTAATTGCAGGCAGTGAGTCAACTCTGACCAGCTGCTGGTTCAGACCTTTGCTGTTGCGTCAGACACACATTTGTCATTTAGCTGATACTATAATTTTTTTCTCCTGCTCAGAAATTCAACCTCTTGTTTCTGTTTCCTGTTCATGTTAAATACATTTTTTTTCTGAAGCAGCTGTGAAGTCTTAAATAAATGTGAGCAAAATGCCCACAAATATCTGTAAGCTGTAAAATATTCACACCTCTTTTCCAGGTACTTTCCCATCCAGCTCTTGTGTTGCCAGTAAAATCCAATCAGGCCTCAGTTTGACAGCCAATCAGTCAGACAGTGACTAAATGGTGTAAACTTTATACACTATTCCATTCCTATGGAGATATGGTGTTTTTTTTTTTAAGTTTTTTTTTTTTTGGTTGGTTTTTCTAAGACATTTTCCCTCAAATTTTACTTTATTGCAAATGTTAGATATTATTTATATATAAAAAACATACACACTTGTGACTTTCACCTTGCTTCCTTTGATTGTAGTTGTGGGAGTACATGTACAGAAAATTGGTAAAGTTCCTGTTTGAAGATTTCCTAATGACAAAGGAAAAAAGATTTGATGGTAACTGCAAAACTCATGATTGCTAGTATGGTTAGGCATAGTAATGTCAAGGATGTAGACATATTAACTTATCAGTAGTCCATGAAATGTGCATCTGTTCCTTTTAATAACAGCGTTTTTAAAATACTGCTATGACGAGTATTCACTCATTGGTCCTCATAGGGGGTCACCACACACACCTATACCTTCATCTCATTAAACAGACACTATCATGAAAAACAACCCAAAACTAAATCAAAACTATGGTACATTTACTGGCAAGTACCACTGCAACATTTCCAGGGTAACTTTCTATTTCTGTGTATTTGTATTGAAAGGTTCACTTGCGTTTCTTTCTGGTCAGAGTGAAAACATCAGTTTTCCCAGTTGGTTCTAAATCTGACCTTGTCGTCCTTGTTCTTATCAGTTATGTAGGTGTGTGTGTACATTGTGTCTTGATCAACAAAGCGCACACACCAACATGATTTGACCTTCTTGCCTTAACCTTCAGAGTTTTGTTGTTGAGAGCTTAAAGGACACTGACAGAGACAAACAGAAGCATGTCAGCAAAGACAGCCCAACATCTCATCCACACCTGGTGCCCACTGAGGAGCTTCTGAACCACCTTGGAGATCTCTGCCAGAGAGGTGGAGTAGATTATGTTTCCTGTTCCACATTGAACGTGAGAACTGGAGCAGGTTTTGCTGGGTTGACAATTCAAACTGACCTTTGTCAGCAGAGTAACAGACACCAGACTTGTGATGTTGTGATTTAAATGATAATTTCAGGTTTAGCAGATAGAGGAAGATGAAAAGGAAATGGACAGAGCCGGGTTTTCATTGAGTTACGATGATCTGAATTAGACAATTTGAACAGATGGCAACAATATCCTTAGTGAAGCTGCTCTTCTTTGCATAAAACAGTCCATAATAAGGACCTATGGCATGGTTGGCCCTAAGATGTGTCACTCACTCAGCTGAATGTAGTTATTGCATAACTTGTGTGTGTATGCGTTTTTTAGTTTTGTTTTTTTTTAGCTTTCTCTGTTTTCCTGCTCTCATAAATGTCACAGATTATTCCAAACATTGACATAAACCGGGACGAAATAACTGAGGCGGTGACACTGGTTCCGTTTGACAGCAAGTATAGTTGGGAACGTGACCCAGTTCGTGCTGTAGATGAGTGAAGGGTTTGCTCATTGTATCACACGTCACATCTACAGAAAATCAAGCTACAACTTGGTGTAGCTGCTCTTTCAGTCTTCATGCCTGGTGATTTTTAGCTCCTTCCAGTAACCACAAGTGCACCTATTCTAAGTAGTGTCTTAAAATGTAAAAATCTAAACATTAACAACATACTTGTTTCCTCAGGCTGGGTTCACATCACGTGCTGATGTGACTTACTTTTGATAAGTAAACCAGAGTGTTAACCAAAAAAATCCAAATCACATCTGGGCCACAATTTGTAAGTAGTCGTAGATATGATTCATGATCAATTTCTGACCTCACTTAAGTCATAAAACCCTGTTCCTCTAGAGTAGCCGGAAGGTTATGCTGCTCTTCCTTCCATCCCACCTCTGTTTTGTTCAAAGTTGACGTTTGGAGTAAAGAGTTTTCTGCCTTACACTAGCATACGAGTAGGGATGTTTAAGGGGGAACTGTGATTACCCGACTAAAGCATCTTACAGTTGCCCTCATCCACCAGGTCACTCAAAGTGAACTGGTAGCCTACAATTCAAGACCATTGGGAGCAATTTGGGTTTTATGTCTTAGCCAAGGACACTTTTATGTGGACAGGAGGAGCACTGGGGGTTTACTGAAATTTAAATGACAGAGCACTGTGCAGAGCAGATTGTGTTAATTATCTCAGTAGGTGGAGCACCAAATTGATTATGTATGTTTTTTTTTTTTTTTTTGTAACCAGCACAGATCTCCTGGAAAACACACACACACACACACACACACACACACACACACACACACACACACACACACACACACACACACACACACACAGGCAGTATGCTGAAGCAGGGTTGGGCAGATGGTTGCATGATGAGGGAGGGGTTCTAGAATGGGATGCCTTGCTTACAATAACCTTCATAATCAATGTGCTACATACGCAGACACACAAGCTGCTCGTTACTCATATCTGTGTGTGCGCGCACGCATGTGTGAGACTGTTTAGTAAAATAACTTCATTCTTTGTATCTTTTTCTGTATGTCAGAATACAGTTGCTGTATGTAGACACAAATAAAAACTATTCATGTCCCACATTTTTTTTTTTTCCCCCGAGTATTCAGACTGGCATCAGATTATAAAACCCACACAGAAATTGAAACCACATCCTGGTGGTTTGAAATGTAGCTAAAATGGATTTGTTTTGGATGCAGCTCAGTCTGGATTCTCCAATCAGGCGTTAAATTAAATGTAATGTCACAAGCAAAGCAACACAATCCATTGGCCGTGACTGCTGCGTGAAACTTTGAGGTTCAGTGTGGGTTTTCGTACATACCATCAGAACCCACATTTTATAAAATGTTTATGCTGTGTAAATGCAAGACTGTTGCTTTTTATTTCCTAGAAGTGTCTTCAAATGCTTGAAAGTCAAACATATTTACAATTATTTTTATTGTTGATTAAATGACTAATTGCCTGGTGAAAAAATAATCCCTGATAAAATTCCCCAACACTTAAGGAAATGTGTTCAGGTGACTTGTCTGAACTGAGCAATTCAAGAAGTTAAGGTCTAATTCATTTTAACTTGATGCTGATTAATCTTCTTGATCAGTTTGTTGATCACTGCAGCTTTAATGAATCTGAAGACATGAGATTGTTATGAATACAGTTTACTAAAAGGTGTTTTCCAAACTCTTCTTGTGGTTGGACACTAAATCACTTGTGTCTTCTTGATTAATCTACTAATTGGTCTGATAAAATTCCAGACCTGTTTTTCTTTGTTTTCGACAGTCTCAAGAAATGTAATTTAAAATCCTCTAAAACAGAGAAATTGAATCTGACGATTTAGACTGTTCACTAGCTTGGATTGAATAATGCTTCCAGCTCTAAAATTAACTCCACACCCAGGTTAGAAAAGTATGATTACAGCACTAAATAACTACACAGGCGCCTGAAAACTGACAAGCTATCAGACAACAGCACTGCTCTTTTTGTGTTGGGACATAATATGAGCCAGCAACAGGGAGTGACCCCAGATCACACAGGATTATGGGTAAAATGAGAGGGATTTCTGACATGCAATAACAGTTTATGTTCTTTCTTCACTTCAGCTGTGTGGCTGATGTTCCCTCAGGCAAGGCACTGATCTACTAATCGTGTGTGTGTGTGTGTGTGTGTGGATCAGTCCCAATGTCCTCACCCCCAAGGTAACAAACTGCCGCTCCCAATTATAGCCACACACACAGGGACAGAGTGAGTGAGTGTACATGTCTCCTGCTAAGATGCAGTCTGTTATTTAGTCACACGCTCTGTCTCTGTCCCTTCATCCAATCTTTTTTTTTCCTTTTATTTATTTTCTGTCCTTTTTGTTTTATCCTTCGTCTCCTTTTCTTCTTTCATTTTCTTTTTTTGCCTCTTCCCAGTGGTTCATGCAAAAGTATACCACATATCTCCTTCTCTTTCTTGCTATCTTTTCTTTCTCATCATATGACCTTTTATTTTAACACACACACACACACACACACACACACACACACACACACACACACACACACACACACACACACACACACAAACACACACCAGGCCTCCTAAAGAATCTCAAGGTTTGTGCTCAACAGTTTTAAAACCCTCTTTGCTTCTATTGGTGCATTAATGAGGAAGTGGTGTAGCCATATGCTACTGTGCATATTTACTGGGACTGTTTTTAAAATGGGTTTAAAGGATGAGGCTGGTGTTACTGTGTAGCTTTCTTATTTAAAAAAAAAAAAAAAAAATCCCACAAAAAGACCAATATCATTTGATTAGTTTTAATATCATTGATATTAAAAACATTTTTATGTTTCGCATTTTGAAAAGCAGTAATTTTGTCCCATAGCTGATGGCTGTAGTTTCTAGCTAATGTTACTTGAACAGGATGAAACGATGCATTTGTTTGGACTATTTTCAGCAGTCGATTAAGCCACATTTGGTGCTCTAACTATTTGCAGCAGCAGGTCATTGAAGGTAGGAATCAATTAAAATAAAAATACCTTGGGCAACAAGGTAACATACAGTATCGCTCTATGGCACTAAACCATATCAACGTGCATCAGTTTTTGGATTCTCACACAGATTGCAAAGCAAATCCTGTTTTAGGTATTTTACCAACAGTAAGAAAAATGCCTCCAACTTTCTTTTACATTAAAGCAAAAACAAGTTTCACATCCATCAGAGCAAGTAAAGACTGAAAATGTGTTGAATTCAGAAAATCAGTCAAGATATACAGTTTGAACCAGGGACTCTCCTGAGCTTTGAACTTCAAAGACCAAAATTATAATGGGTGTGGTTGAGAAGTGTGTGTGTGTGTGTGTGTGTGCGCCTGAAAATAGATTCTGTGTCACACAGGGATTTTTCTCATGTACCCGTATCTATGTACTTCTGGTCTGTAAAATATGTAAAATTATACATTTGAAGTCTGTGTGCTGGAGTTCGTCTGGTTACCGTGACGACATGATGTTGGAGTCAGTCAGACAGACAGACGAGACACAATTTGATCATTGCTCATCAATCTCTCGACTTTCTTTGTCTTGGTTCTGCTGCTCATTTTCTTTGTTTCTCTGCACTTAACAGTTTTCAGTGTTCAGAAAAAATCTAATGCAGTTGACTCCTTGACTGCTAGTTTCTTCTCCTCTTTGTTCTTTTTGTTTCTCACCAGCAGGCTGTAGTATTGTCTGTCTCACCTTTCAGATGTCTCTGTTTTTTTTTTTTTTTGTCATTGTCTCTTCCTATTTATGTCCTGCTACACACACACACACACACACACACACACACACACACACACACACACACACACACACAGACTCTTTGTTGGTGCCATGTGTGCACTGGGTGTCCCACAATGTTAAATGTGTGTTGTATCAGCAGGAGTTCCAGAGACAGTCAGGGGTTGCATGGACCAGCCATGCTCAGACACACTGTTTTCCTAGGCTATGACTGGGGTGGATCCCCTCCTGCTGGGTCAACAAAGATGGAGGCAGAGTGGGAACCAGGTGGTACACCAGCTGTGTGTGTGCGTGCATTTTAAGTTGCTCCAGTAAATGGGGCTACAGGGGGTGACGCTGTGTTTCCAGGAAGTGCTGACACCTAATGGCAGCTCGTACTAAAGGGGTGTGTGTCTGTACATTAATTTGACCAGATACCGGGGGTCTCCCCAAACCACTTTTCTCTGAGTGCAAGTACCTACATTTTAGCACTTGCTCATACGTAGTACTCATACTAAACTAAACTGTTTTGCTTCTAGAATGAGTTGCTGGGCAGTAAAATCCTCATCAATCCATTGTAGTTATGCAAATCCTGTGGGAGCGTAAAGTCTTGTGCATTGTTATGTCAAAACAAATATGGCAACTGGTGCTAATAAACAAAGCAACTTTTGGTGAAAAGAACAAAAGTAAAAGAGATGCCCAATACTGGTATCAGCGTTGAGGTGTCCCTACCATATCAAGTTTAAATCTTTGTCTGTTAGATGTAAACTTTATAGATATTACCTCCATTTGACGCAGTTTAGGGGTGTCTGTGTGTGTGTGTGTGTGTGTGAGTGACAGAAAAAGTGAGAGAGGCTGATGGCTGATAGAAAACGGGTAAGAATGAAGGTGGTTTTCTTTATCTGTGTAGTGATGATGGGTATGTGTGTTTAAAAACAACACAACAAAAAAAACTGGTATTTTACAAACTGGTAAAACTGGTATTTGTCCCTTCAGCTTATCCCGTGAGTTCAGGGTCACCATCATTGTCCGCATGTTGATTTGGCACAGTTTTTACGTCGGATGCCCTTCCTGACACAACCCTCCCCAATTTCTACCGGGCTTGGACCGGCACTGCACAGCTGGGGAGGGGAATGGGCTGTTAGGGGTTCAGTGTCTTGTCCAGAGACACTTCGACATATAGCCATTTAATGGGATAATATTTCAACCTGCTGTGATATTTCAGCAACTGGATCAAGCTTAGGAATAAGATATGTTGGGTTTGTAGCTGGTTGTCAGGTACAGGCCTTACGAACATAAAACACTGCGCTTGCTGAACACAGGATCAAAACACTTCAAAATGACTCAATCAAGCAAACACAAGAGCAACTCCAGTGGGATCCTGGTTTCGGTCTGTGTCTGCTGGATATGGAAGCTGTTGCCAAACATTTTGGTCACAATAATTCTTAACGGTGTTGTGTTTACAACTTGTCGTTCTGCACCAAGAGAAGCAAATCAATCAATAGATGATGCTTTCAACTCCAGATCAGGTCCAGCTAATAGATTTTTATGAAGAAATATGAGCTGCAGACTTGATTCACCATGAGGTGAAGGTGTGAGGGGAAAAGTGGACTGAAATGGGAAGATGTGAATGGAAACAAAAAGAAAACATTATGATAAGAAAACTGGAAAAACTGCAATTCTAGATGTCTTATAAGGGGTCTGACACTGATATTTTCTCATCAGTCAGACACACACACACCCTGTCACAGTCATAAATAAGCACACACAGTATATTGTGTGTGTTCTTTGTTTTGGTCAGACTTGGCACATATGCAGCTCAGTTACTGACGTCTAATTGGATGCAGTGATGTTCACTCCAACGCAGCTTAAATAAAGTACTTGCAGTAAATATAATGTACTTACTTTCCACCTGTGCTTGTCAGCACTTCATGGTGGATGAATGATATAATGGAGACACTGCTTCAGGAGCATGTCTTGACCATGCTGGCATTCGGTGTGTGTGTGTGTGTGTGTGTCATGTAGCAGACAGTGTGTGGGTTTGTTTGTTAACACACCACTGGAGAAACTGACAGCATCGTCTGAAATGTGAGACCTCTGCCTCCTCCTCCCCACAGTCTGGTGGTGTTGGTGTTTCAGATCAACAATGAGGCTGATGCTTCTCTCTAAACAGGGAATGTTTGTATGTGTGATGGCCATAAACACACACCAGCTCTTTACATTTGTGTGACTGTGTGTGTGTGTGTGGTTGCTGTATTTTATGCTTCCTTGTGTGACTCACCTATCACACCATGACGTCACTGTCTATGGGAGGTAGGTTTGGTCAAAAGGCCGACAGAGCCTCACGCTATCAGTCGTTCTGCTTCACTTCAGCTCTCAGTAGATCCAACGTTTCTGCTTGTTTCTTTGTGGGTCAACTTGAAGCTGTGAACATGTCTTCTGCTAAGGTAAGATGCACAAAACCGTGCTCAGTGGGAGGCTTTTAATGCCACCAATGTTATAAACTGTTTATATGTTTCTGATATTTTGTGAAGAAAAAAATGTGCCAAAAGCTCAGAACATAGACGGTGAGAAATGTCTAATGTTTTTTTTTTTTGCAATAGAAAATGGATATGAACAAACTCTGTGTGTGGACAGAAGGCATTGGTGTTTATGTTGAATACATTTTATTGCAGGGCTCCACATTTTATCAGAAATGTTTTCTTCATCATACTTTATTAGAGGACTGGGTGGAAGAAATTTGTTTCCAGTGTGTGTAAAACGGCAAAACTAAACTTAACTACTAGCAGCGATTACAGAGGATTAGCTTTAGCTGGTAGCAACTTTTTGTGTTTTAATCATTCTTTTACTTTCTGCTGTAAAACACTTCTTTTCAGTTCTGCACCCAAAGTTCAGGGTGTTGGTCAAGTTGAGTAGCACTAAGTTTAATAACTGTATTAAAGCATAAATGTTTTCTGTTGCTCTGGACAAACAGGTGATGATAACCCAGGTTATGTTAGTAGAGAGCAGCTTTAAGAGACGTGTAGGACCCAGTGATCTAAACTCATCAGCTTTCCAGTATACTTGAGCCATTTACTCAGGCTTACAGGGTGCCCCTTGTAATTAGGCCAGATCAAGTTGAGATCACTGTCCCACTACAGAGACCAAGCGCTGCAGAATGAGTCTGTGACTGGATCGGGGCCATTTCTTCTAAAAGGCCTTGGTGTGGTTGTTTTGGTCTACACCAGAGGAAGATTACTGTGTTCAGGTCTGATCAAAAAAATGGTGGCCGTGACGAAAACAAACCAGAGTCTGATTCAAATGCTGAAGGTTTGAAATCCCCTCAGTCTCAGCTGTTCTTTTTTTGTTTTTTTTAATAGGGTCTCTGGTACATTGAGAAGTAAAGTACTAAATGTGTGGAGTGTCTCTTTAAAATGTTCTGTATTGACATGGACAGTGAAGTCTGTCAGAAGACTGAGGATACTCATGCAAACCAGAGTAGAGCTGAATCTGTTGACTTGTGCATCATGGGAAATGCTCGTAATAAATTCAGATAAATGATGATGCATTTTTTTAGCTTTGTGTTTAGCTTTTTAACTCATTAAGTTTTTTTAGTTGTATTAAATAATTTATTTGACTTTTCTTTGAATATAACAAGGCTCTTCTCATACACAGTCACTATCACAGAAATTAAAGCAGTGGTTCTCTAATCTGTACGTTGAGTCATGTCAGCTGGACAACTTTCATCTTTTTCCACGTGGACGAGTAGTGAAATCAAAAGTTTAAGAAGAAAACTTTCCGGTTGACTCAACCTGTAGATAACCAAACTTGGGTGTATGAGGACCTTCACAGACAGACTCTGTGCTGTGTTTTTTTTTTTGCTGTCTTACAGTCTTAATTAAGATATAATACAACTCCAGAAGACTGATAATGTATTTGTGTGTTGTCAGTTAAAAAGAATTAAATTCTTTAAGGTGATTAATAGATTCCGGATGTCTTATCAAGATCTCCAGCTTTTTTTGTTTTGGTGGTTTTATTCTGGTGTTCTGATCCAGATTGAGTCTTCACACAGGACTTATGTGTCCAGTAGGTCATTTAGCTGAGTGTGTGTGTGTGTGTGAGAGATACTTTGACCAGGAAGAAAGTTGCTTGTTTCCTTTTCACACCATTTATGTGTCACTCACAGTATGCATGCATACCACGCACACACACACACACACACACAAAACACTAACATGGTTTAGTCAGCAAAGTGTTTGTAGATCAAACAGACCACTAAGTGAACAAATGGAAAGTTTTGTAGCTTGGGGCTTTAAGTTTCCTATGAAAAGAGAGTCAAATTTGTTTTTCATGCTTCTTTTTTTACATTTTCAATGACTAATTAACCAATTTTGTCATTTTTTTAATATCTGTACATTTGAGTTAGTTGTTCTGTGGAAAATCTCCTAAATGGCTTGTTAAAACGGAGCATTTTACAAATTAGTTAAAACATTAACTAAAAGGCAGGTTGATTTATAGGGATCAGAATTGATAGGATTTTATTGATACCAGTGACATTATAAATTCTTCTCAACAGTCTGAGTCTTTGTTGATTCCCTTACTGATGCCTGATCAATCTTCTGGGGAGAAAAAAGTACACAGGTTTTCACGGTCAGTGCAGTTTGAGTATTCTTCCTCTTCAGCAGCATAAACAAAGAGTTTGGGTCATTTCCCTAAACACATGATCCATACATAGAATAAAATTAGATGTTAGTTTAGGGTGCAACATGAAACAGGAAATTACTAAGTGAAAGTTGTAAGTCTTTACACTAATTAGCCACAACATTAACAATGTAATGGAGGACCAGGGTCAGCATAGTCACTCTGATCAGTCTGCAGCTACACAGCGACGTGATACACGGTGTGCAAAGGTGGTACAGGTGCACAAACTCAATACTGAAGCACTACTACCACTTCAACTAAAAGTACTGAGAGTATAGATTAAAGTACAAAGGTAAAAGTACTCTGCTAAGAAAACGGTGTATTTTTTAAACAATACTAATTATGGAAAAAAGATGTACAGTAATCAATAACAATATGGGTCAGGTCATTGTTGGTGAAGGTGGAGCTGATTTTTAACCACTATGTGCTGAAGGTGGTCAACTCATGGTGATACATGAGCATTTATTTGGTTATTATCATACAAATGTTGAGCTTTTCAGAGCAGTTGATTTGAGTGTTAAAAACAACTTTGGTTGCCTTGCTTGTAAAGGGGTTTTATACGCTACAAAGTGCTCTCCATAAGTCTTAAGAAACATGAAAAGGTAAAACAAAAAACAGTATATAAAATAAGTCAAAAATTGAAGTTAAAAAGAGCAACAAAAAAGAAGACTCACAATTTTGACAGGTGAAATTTATTGCATATGCTCACTTAGTTTTCAATCACTTATTTAGTTTTAGTGACAGTGAAACCAAATAAGTTTTTTTTTTTTTTTTTGTGAAGAAAATATGAATCATTTTTTCTAGCCACCTAAATATGAATCTGGGGATGTCCCCGTTAATTCAGTTCAAATCCTTCTAATGTAGGATGCATCTAAAATATTTTAA
The DNA here is from genome assembly GCA_020496755.1 of Channa maculata. Taxonomy (NCBI): domain Eukaryota; kingdom Metazoa; phylum Chordata; class Actinopteri; order Anabantiformes; family Channidae; genus Channa; species Channa maculata. The sequence goes on along the minus strand of CM035606.1, from coordinate 26,508,073 downwards.
TAACTTCCTGGTCCTACAATGTACCAACATTTACCTAAATGGTCATTAAACATTCATTGATCTAAATACTGAGTTTCTGCTTCAAAACTATTAAATATTATTAATTATTACTATACATTTTTTATTTATCTATTTTTTTTAATGCATTGTGAATTTTAACTAATGAGCATTTGAATATAGCAGTAATGATTACGTGATTTATCGATTTCCTCTTGCTCACCCCATCACCCTGATTTGGTGCTTTCTTTGTGCAGGAGTGACCGGCTGCAGCCACGGTGAAGATGTCTGATAATGGGGAGGTCGAGGACAAGCCCCCAGCTCCTCCCATGAGAAACACCAGCACCATGATTGGCTCCTGCAACAAGGACCCCGCCCCCCTCAACCACGGCTCCAAACCGCTGCCGCCAAACCCAGAGGACAAGAAGAAGAAAGACCGCTCCATCCGATTCATCCTGACCGGGGGAGGCGATAAAAGTGAGTAGTGCGAAAACGGCGTGTCAGAGTCTGCTCTGTCTGATTGTTTTTAATTTTCTCTTTTGTAAAGTACTTATTTTAACACAGTGGGAAAATGTAACTGAGTGCACTTAATGACTTGCATTTAATCATTTGTAATTATGAGTGAGTGTATCTGTCTCTCTCAGACAAATAACCCTGTACTTACATTTTGAATGTAATAACTCACAGTATGTTTTATTTAATCTTCTGGCTTTTCCACCAACTGAAGTAGTCCTTGTGTTGTAAAGATTAAGTCCGTGGTCAGGGATTTGACACGTTGGTCTGTTTTCTGTAGCTGTTTATGGATCAAAGTAAGCAGGCACTGCTGCAAAACCACAAATGGAAAATAGCAGATCATTGAGTTACTAAAATAAATGTTTCTCTTCATGTATATTATAACTTGAGAAATATGTAATCATGATTCTGAGTTATAGGACGTTTTGCAGTTGTAAGTTGATACTAAGACCTGAAGGGCAGAGTGTGCTGGAGAGTAGCAGAGCATTGGGGAGTAGAGCGAGGCAGAGTGCACTGATGTTGCATGCTGTAGCTTTAAGGATCTTCACATACATGTCTCTCTGTAATAAACTCAATTAATGTCTTGTTCTGTTACTGTGCTTTTTCTTTAAAAACTGTTTTTCTTAATAAAAACAAGCTTTTGCAAACTAAGAACCAAATTAGTTAAAAACGCCCACTATACCCACTGTCAACTGTGTCCAGCTCTCCTCAATGATCTGCTACCATGTGCTACTCTCCAATGTCCTCTGTCCTTCAGGTATTAGTTAATAATTAATAAGAAACTGCCAAACATCCTCATCAAGCAGGGATTGTTGAAATTCTCTGATTGGTATTATGGAATTTGTGCACAGCTTCCAGAGCTGGTTTGTGAGTCTGATTCCTTATCAGGCTTCACGTTGACACAATAATGCAACAATACGTGGCCATTTTAAGATATGAACAGGCTCCTCACTGCTCCTCCAACAGTGGAGACTCTGCAGCATCTGATAGCAGCTTTGACACAATAAGGTCAGACAAACATACACTACTTGCTCTAATGCACAGAGGCACACTGAAAAGTAGTCAAACTCACAGAGGAAGTTTAAAATCGTGATATGCTTGTAGTATTAATAGTATTTAGCTACTGAGGAAGTTTTATAAAAGCTGTAGAAACTATAAACACTTTTTGAGCAGTTATGGTCACATAAACACAGCAGAGCACCAAGTTATTCATTTATTTGTGCTTTGACATTGAAGTCATTTGATAATTGCCTTTTTTTTCATCTCGCTCTGAACATCCTCAAACTGGATTAACACTTAAAATTGAAAAAGTAGTTTTCCAGACAAGAGTACGTCTCAGTAAAATAAGACTTTTCTGAGGAGTGGGAGGTGAAATATCAGCCGTAGGAATTTTGAGTTAGAATTAGGACCAAGTTAATACAGCTATTTTATGCACAGTCTACATTTTTCTATTTATAGTTTTCGAGAGGACAAAACAAATCCATGCTGTGTCCATGTTGTCTTTTAGTGACGTGTTGGATTAATAATACTGATAAAATACTGGTACAGTTTATCAGAAACGAGGCGCTGCCTGTTCTCACTGCAGTCATCTCTAATGTTACAAATATTACAACCAGAGAGAAGCAGCACAGCTCCGAGCCTGTGCACAGCAAACAGCGCGACAGAATAGTCACTAGACTTTCATAGCTCCTATAAAATAACCGAGCATCCTGGAAGGATCACAGTGATGTTTGTAGTTGTGTGTAGTTAATGCAACTGCCGTACACTCTGCACAGTCCCTGAATGCCACACTACTGAAGTAGGATGAGGGACAGCTGGTGACCGACCAGAGAATCTATGGACACATATCGAGCAAACAAAGCACTTGCTGCTCATGTTCACAGTGTGTGTTAATGACACTGTTGTTACCTTCTTTTGTTGCATATGGTTATGTTCAATTGAGCATTTAGTCCTGTGACTGGAATAAAATGGATACATTTGTTAACTCACCCTTAAAAATACTGTCGGCAAACTGTTTTTGTCTTTTAAATAATTACATGTAACTAACTAATCTTAGTTCCCATCCTTTCCCACAGTCATTGTTTATGTTGTTTTATCTGACATCAGTGGTATGGTATTGATTTTTGATACACCTCAATAATCAAAACGGTAATTAAGACAGCAAATTCCTGAAACGGCTTTGTGCCACCAACTTGCTTCTGCCTGAGCTTTTCTGCTCCAGCAGTGACTTCACAGATAACATTACGTTATTTTTTTTTGACTGTAGAGACACAAATAAAAATGAGTTTCCCCATGTATCCCGCTAATCTAGTTTTAATTGTAAAATTAAAAGTTTTATTTTCTAATAATGAGGACTCCCACAGTTGTTGGTTCAATCCCCGGCTCCTCCGGTCACATGTCGAAGTGTCCTTGAGCAAGACACTGAACCCCAACTTAGTTGCTCCCAGTAAGTGTTGGCCACTCACTCAGCTCCCCCGTGTGTGTGTGTGTGTGTGTGTGTGTGAGAGATTTTGAGTGCAAATGGGTGGATGGAATGAAATAGTAAAATATCTGTTTTAACATCTGATATGATGTTTATCTTCTATTGTGACTAAAATATGGGTTGATGAGATTTGCAAACCATTGCATTATGTTGTTTAAGTTACACATCGTCCCAACTTTTTTTGAATTTGACTTGTTTTTTTGGTTAAAAATCTTTTTTTTTTTTTTTTTTTTTGTGGCATCTGTGGGGGGAGAGAAAGTGAAGCACAACTTTAGGTTGAATTAATTATTTTATGTTTAAAAAAAATGTAAGTTAACGGAATCAAAAGTGCTTGAAAGCTCCTTGTATTTGTATGCCGAATATTTTCAGTCTTACAAAAAAACGGTCAGATAAAGGCTACTTGTTGAAATAACACTATGTAGAAATCATACTGAAAAGTTTCTTAGTTAAATTATTCTCCATTTTTGTTTTTTAAATCTGCCTACTTTAGACAATACACACACACTCAACATGTGACCCACTTTTTCACACTCCTTTTCATATTTCGTGCTGTCAGTCCACATCAGACATCACACGCCTGAAAATGAGGGTAAAGCTATAACCTTTTCTACTACTGCAAATGTTGAATGTAAATTCAATGATTCCACACATGTCCACCTTTCAGCTCCTCATACTGATTTTAAGTTGTATAGACCTTTGTTTCTGGAGGAGCAGACACAGACAGACCTGTGTTTTTGACAGACAACCTGGCTGCACACAGACACATTACCCATGATGCTTTGCAGGAAGCCAGTGGTGCTGCTTTATTGTTATTCGTCCCAGGGGGCTCTGCAGTCTGTGGCTCTCAGTGGAGTTATGATTTCCCAGAGGATCACCTTACGTGGTTTCCGACATATGGGGTCTCTTTTGTCATATTTGACAGCCAAGTTCACACTGAAATTCTTTTGCCCATTGTGACTCATAAATCTTTATTCCTAAGGGAACAGAATTTATGCATAGAATATCCTATATTATATATAAATAAAAACAATAATTTAACATTTCAATTGCTGTTTCTTGAGACAATAGAAGCTCATATATTTTAATGTTTCTGTTGTTTTCAATGTTTCTTGTGTTTTTTTTCTTTCAGCCTATAAGAAGAAGGAGCGTCCAGAAATTTCTCTGCCATCTGATTTTGAACACACCATCCATGTCGGCTTTGATGCTGTTACCGGGGAGTTTACTGTAAGTCTGGGTTTGTTCCCATTTGTGTATTACAGTAACACTACATCTACCTCATATGAATCACTTTTTAATCGCTTACCAAAGGACCCGTGTGTGTTTGTGTGTTTAATATAATCACACTCGGCAAATGATTTTTAAATAATCACATTAGACAAAGGCTCATTGTTTAGTTAGCTCACTTAATCCACCTGACCCAAGATCATTCAGCTGAGAGTAAAACTGTGTGTGTGTGTGTGTGCGCTCGTTTTCAGGGGCATAGTTCCTGCTTTTGACTTATACACACATTTATATCTTCACAAACTAGTTATTTTATCTCCTATCAGCACAAACCTAATATAGTTCAGAGAGTCGAGTTTCGTTCAGAGACACTGGATGAACAGATAAATATCATAATGGTCTAACATGAGGATGTGTATGGATGGAGCAGTAAGTGGAGGACGTGTATGATTGACTGACCTCGACAAATGAGTAGAGGGAAGCTGGAAAACAAGGAAATGTGACCCAGTTATGTGACTGAATATATCAAGGCTGCTCTTCAGGAAGAGTGTGTGTGTGTGTCCTAAAAGAAACCATGTCACCCATTTGGACTTACCTGTTTTCCTGCTGTAGTTGGTCATAAAATCTGATCTGCTCTACACCTAAATCACAGGTAATCTTAAACCAGAGAGTTTTATGGCTCTTTTGTCCCAATCCAACCATTATACACACATGTAGCTGGTGGAAAAAATCAGTGAACCGTGGTTTTAATCGCTGGTTGATCCTCGTCTGGCAGCACTCAACGAGCGTCCTGTGTCGATGATGTCATCGCTATGGTTTGAGGTTTTGGGCTATTCTGAGGTACCATTCTGACGTGAGGTACCAGGATGAAAGCCGCAGAGTGATTGTCAGAACTTATGCTGCTGCAGAGCAATGCCCAGCGTCCTGTGGCCAGAGTGTTCCTGCATGATGAAGGCATTATTGCCATTATGTACTGATACTGGTGTACCAAATGCCGCCTCAGACTATCCAGGAGCCCACTGATGCCCTGCTCCAGGTTTGGGAGGAGATGCTTCATCTGCCGACTCATCTATTTATGAATTGCTGTCATGCAACCTGCACAAATGGTTCACATCTTGCACTCTATATATTACTTAACCATTTTTTTGTTAAAACATCTAAATTATTATTAATAATAAGGTTATAGAAATTACAATTAACTGAACTTTAACAAATTAAAACGTGTGTGTGTAGGGCATGCCGGAGCAGTGGGCCCGGCTCCTGCAGACCTCCAACATCACCAAGCTGGAACAGAAGAAGAACCCTCAGGCTGTCCTCGATGTTTTAAAGTTCTACGACTCAAAAGAAACGGCCAACAGTCAGAAATATATGAGCTTCACAGGTATGTGCAGACACATAAACACATACAGTATTGCAGTACTGCTCTTCCTTATTATTTATTTTTAAATTGCTCAATTTGTTTTTTTTTCCTTGCAGATAAAAGTGCAGATGCTTACAGCTCATCTACCACAACGGTAAGACTACTAGGAACAGTTTGGAAATTTGAAAATTTAAAAGTTGCTATGGCAATGACTTTTAGTTTGTGTTGTTTTGCCATAATACAGTTATGTGTCTTTCCCACCATAATTTTTTTGTAAGTGGTGATGCAGGCTGTGGGCATTTTTCGCTGAAATTTAAGAGTGAATAAAAGTTGTTGTATGTTAGTGTAACCACAACCTGTACACATTTTTATCTTTTCAACACCTGCGTTTTTCTTTTTCCCTAATGAAGGCAAATTAGTAGAATTAGTGCATCAGCAGACCTGTTTCAATGGCCAAAAATATCTTCTAGATGTAGGTGGAAACTCAAGGGCCCTTTGCATTTTTACAGTTACGTGTTAATTCAGGCAAATGCAGTGTGGTATTGTTATATTAGAATTCAATTTCAACTGAACAACTAAATTGGGCCTCAACAGGTAACAAACAGCTACTGGCACAGTTCAAACCACATTGTTTTTGTTTACATCCTCTTGTATGTTTTTAATTACTAAAGTTAAATTCAAGTCATTATTCCATTAAATATATTTGCACAGATATTTCTGTTGACCGATTAATGTTTTAAGGGCCGGTGAAGGAAACATTAATGGATACTAGTTGTTTTTTTTTTTTTTTTTTTTAAGCAAATAAAACACACTAAGTAACAAACAAAGTAACACTAAGTGGAAGCCTCACTATTGATTAGGTTCAAAATTCAGTCCAACAAGTTAATCAAGATGTGGTTGAAATGCTTTAAGTTTTTCAGAAGAGACCTAAGGCAAAGTTTGTGGGTAAACAAAGTCACAGGAATTGGAGAAGAGTCCATCTTAAAGGGTAATGGAGTCTGGCTGTCGTCTGTCAGGGTATCAAGAAATGAAAGGATTAGCAGAGGAAGGAGGAAGAGCTGTGGCACGAGAAGGCAGTGGAGGAGACGAAGTTTAATCTACCGCTTGACAAAACCGATCAGAGATCACGAGATGCAGTGTTGCTGGAGAGCAAGTAACTGATGGGGTTAGATAAGAGGGAGAGACAGGGAGGTGAGAGGAGAATGCATTTATTACATAGCATGGAAGCTGCAGAGCTGCATGGGCCTCATGCAAGAGCAAGTTGTAGAAATAGATTAACTCTTCAGTGACCCGTAACGTATGATCAGTTTAAGAGAATTTGTAGTGATGCTTTGAATTTTCTTGATCATTAGGAGTGAACAATAATTTAACTGAAATAAAGTAGTGATGCTCAACGTCACTACTTTATTTCTAACATTTTTGACAAAACAGAAGATGGCACTCGCTGCGATGCACTCCTCTTCCTCACTCCTCTTCCTCACTCTCTCGCTCTCTCGCTCTCTCTCTCTCTCTCTCTGCATTGTGAATCAGCAACTTTTTCTCCTTTCACCATTTCCCTGTCTCTGCAGCTTGGTGACCGGCTTAGCATCAGAGTATTAAACAGACAGAGGAGAGGGAATGGAGAGGAGGATGTGTGATGAGTGGCATCAGAGGCCAAACATGTTCACAGCTTAAGGATACCAACAGTGACGATGAGAGGAGAGTGAGAGGAAAGGGTGGAAAGACAGCTGGAGGGAAAAAATAAGAAAAGCAAAGCAGAGAAGAAGAGAGAAAGACGATGAGTAGATGATGAAGCAGTAGAGGAAGTGACAGTGGTATGATGGGTCTGGTATCACTGTTGGCTCATGTGGTGATGATGATGTCACTGAGGCCTCTCTCCCGCTGTGACATCACACAGAGCGCCAAGGCCGTTTCTGAGACACCCGCCGTAGCAACCGTATCCGAGGATGAGGATGAAGACGAGGCAGAGCCACCACCGGTGATCGCCCCCCGACCAGAACACACCAAATCGGTGAGGACACGCACACTTTCTCTGGCTCTCACATGGGTCCAGATGCAAATTCTGATTTAATTCCAACCAGAAGCAAAATTTTAACACATCACTCAGGAGTGACCATGAATTCATCCACATTTTTAGCTGCTAGTGATTGTGGTTAGCAAGAAAATCACCACAATTAGTCACTTGAGTTAAAAGGTGAATGTTCACAACAGCTCATGCACAAGCTGTTGACCTGGAAAAGGTGATGCATGAGACCAGTTCACCCCAGCTGGTGCCTTTCATATATTACTACACTTACACTACACAGAGCACTGACCTTTTCAAAATCTGAAAAGTCATTTGAAAACACTCACCTCAAATCTAAATCCAGAATCCTCATGCACTGCTCTAACAATTTGGATAAGAAAAATAATCTGCTCAGGTGCACAAATACAGTGTTGTCAGAATAGAGGTGCGTGTCAAAGGTCACCATGTATTTATTTTTCCATAATCTGAGGTTTAGCTCTGTTGCTCTATAACCTATTTTAAAGTGGTAACGCACCACTCTGACATCAGACTTCTCCGAGGCTCAGCGAAAAGGAACTTCCCAGCTGAAGTTGTCATGTGTAGTTACTGACAGCTTCACTGTAAAATCAATTGAATCAGCATTTTCAAATACTTGTGTTGTAGCTAATTTAATAATGAGCTCATAAAGCAGCGTTGGAACTTGGTGGCGAAAGTTGTATTAAAGACTTTGATATAAAATTAAGGGGTTTTCTGAAACATATTCATATTTTCTGGTCCTGTTGACTTATTCACTACTCTCTATTTATTTTACACTGAATAGTTCACTCACTAGACAGCAGTCAATTGAGCTGTCATCCACTTACTAACTGTTGTCATGTTGTGTCATCAGTTATCAGCTGTTTGAGCCCCGTGACAGTAATTTTCTCGTCTTTAACATTTGGAGCATTGTATTGAGGGATTGTTATGTGAAACTTCATGCTATGTACATTTTTTTTATTCCATGGTTAAGGTTTTGAGTGCACTATATAGTGGACAGATTTACACACTCAACATTAATATGTAGCACACTATATAGTAAACTATAAAATGTGCTGTATGTGTAACTTCCTAATGTAGTGTAGTGTTTAAGAAACAGTAGTAAATAGCGATAGTCAAATGGAAAAAAAGGAATTATGTTTAATTTTATGAAGACTAAAAGTTTACAAACAGAATTATGGCGAAAAAGAGGCCATTGATTTGGAGACAAAGTAAAATGAAAATCCAAAGCCTCATTCAGCCTGGATTTATTTCTCTAGATGAGAATGAATGGTTTTAGTACTAGCTCTGCTCAGTTGATCTATAATTTATTTCCTGTCTCATGCTCATAGTGCATCTCTGAGATTGTTCATCCCTCACCAAAGCTGTACACATTGCCCCATTTACCAGCTGCTGTTCCGTGAACATACTGGTGTCATGATTACATGGGGTGTTATCAGTGCATGAGGAATCTAGAGAAAAGCCGAGTTAAAGGTTTTTACTGAACTGATCCCTACAAGCTCATCCAAATGTTCCAGATGCTTGTGCTCATCTCCCTTTCTATCTTAGCAGTTTTCATGCTAAAAAGTTGTTTAATAATAAATAATCCAAGTTTGATGGAGATGGAAAAACGGAGACAAGTAGAACAATGACCGGGTGATCAGGAGAAAATTAAAATAACAAGCAACAATATTTGGAAAAACTAATAATAGTAAAAACATGAAGATTTTTTTTAGTGGCTCGATAAGATATTTGCTAATTTAAATACTGTCATACTCACAAAGGTAAATAAGCACTGACCTACTGTGAATCATGTAAAAGTCAAAACACAGCCTCAACTCACCATTATGAAGACGGGCGGTGACAGAAGTAAAAAATTGTGTCGCTCTGAGAATTTTTAGGATTGATTTTTCCATTCTGAGATGCCTGATAAATACAGGCCCAAGTTTCCCAACTGAATATTATTTTCATCAATTATTATCTCTGATGATCCTCAACTGTCTTACTGTGAGTCATTGTAAAGCACAAATAATGAAGAACTGGAACTGCTTTGGTTCTATCCAAAGACTTTGATTTAACGGAGCTAATATAAAGAATTAATAAAGTAATGTGACAGTAATGCAGTTAAACAATTCTATTACACTCTCTCACACACACACACACACACACACACACACACACTTGTTCACTTTGGCAAACAGCTTCACAAATTCCTTTTTCAGGTCCTTTCTCACAGACATTGTTGCCCCTTTTTCAGACAGGCTGGCGGTCGAGAGGCTGCTTCTGTGTATCTAAGGCCGTTACCACAGTGATGACTTTAATGCACCTGACTCCCACTATCACACACACTTGTTATGGAGAATATTCCAGTTCAAATGAAGAGGATTTCTACAAAATCCATCTTAGCAGTGTTGCTAAAGCACATTACATTATGCAGATCAAGCCTCCTACAGAGTGCAATTCCCTTTCTAATTATACTCTTGGTTCTAATATCTCACGCTTTCCCACAAACCACCTTTGATGTCTGGTTCTAGATCTCAGTCCATGATGCCCTCAGTACCCAGTACTTGTTAACATAGTGTAATTAAAAGAAAGGTTGCACTTTGTGCTTCATTCCTCACTATTTTCCCAGCTCCTCCTGCAGTAAACAAACTAATCTCAGGTCAGCTTGATCGTCATGAGCTTCTACCAGGCGAAGAGAGGACGTCTCATTATACTGTTACAACAGTGTGGTACCAGTATGTGGAGTAAAACCGTGTATAGGATCACAACAAAATAATCTGATCCATAAACATTATGGCTTTATGATGACACACCTACTACAGACACACACTACAGTGTGTGTGTGTATCGATCGAGATATATAGATATACATCTATAGATCGATGCACACAACTTTCTTCATGATAATGGTTTAAAATATAAAATATTTAATAAAATTTTTTTTTTTCTTTTTCCCAGATATATACTCGCTCTGTGATTGAACCCCTCCCACCTCCAACCAAAGACGCTGCGACCTCCCCGATCTCCCCGCCCGCCACTGCTGCAGCCGCCGCCGCCGTCACCCCCGCCACCGCTGCAGACGGAGCTCCCACCAGTCCCCCTAGTGCGAGCCCAGCCCCTGGACCCTCTCTGCCCCACCCCCAGGACAAAACCAGGAAGAAGAAGATGTCAGATGAGGAGATCCTGGAGAAACTACGTAAGTACCCTAAAAATACACACGCAAACTTTTCAACCTTTTCAAAACACTCTGAAGTGTCTTTACGCATAGTTAGTACACTTTGCATTATTTTCTTTATATTGGACATGATGATGATTGTGGGTTTATTACCATTTTGTACATAATTTAGTACCTTTTTATCAGTTTTTAAAAACTCATTTTCTTTAGGAGAATAGGCCCATTCCTAACTTTTATATATTATACAGCATGAAATATACCAGGTCCTGTGATTTGGATGTAATTGTCGATAAATACATTTGTATCCTTTGTCTGTAGTAAGTAAACCTTCTGAAGGTGTTTTTGCCTGCAGTGGTTCAGCGAGGACAGAGTCTCCGTGTGCTAATTTTAACCTCATTTACAGTCGTACTTTTGACAGGCTGTTTCATCACATCTCCTTATCTGCACAATTTCTCTCAGAGAGATATTTTCAGAAAATAAATCCTATAAATTAGCGGTTGAACAGTATATCAATCATGCCACAGTATGCTATACGTTTATTTCACTTTATGTACTAATGCTGTAAACATCACTAATGCTCCTGCTGGTAAATGTGGGACTTGTTATGAAGCTTAATGAATACAGGAAAATGCATCAGAAATAATAAGTTGATCATATTTTGTGTCAAGCACCTCCATCTGCAAAATAACTAAAGCTGTCAAATAAATCTCAAAGAGAAAAAGAGTTAGTTGTTCTCAGTGGTTTGTGGCACAAACCTTTAGAAATGTTTAATTTTTTTAAATTAAAATTAAGTGACTTTTATTAGTACTTTACATTAAATACACTGCAGAGAACACTACTTGAGAAAACAACCATGAATGAAGTCCTTGTCTTATCATAATATGGTCCTTTAAAATTTTTTTAAAAGGACATCTTGAGAATAATCTATAAAACACCCCCCATCACAGCTTCAATGGAAATGTTGAATTCTGACAAAACAGAGTTTTGTTTAAAACTATTGAGTTTGTGATAGAAAATGAAAATATCCACTTGAACCATATTGAGACCCCTCTGATCTCCTCTCTGACCCCTTTTTTGAGGCCTGACCCCAGGCTGTGAGCCACTAATCAATGTGTTGTAATTAAAACATTTTTAAAATTCTATAAGTCCTTTACTTTAAATTAGTTTAAATTCCTTACAATTTGAGTTATTCTCTGTGTGTCATTCGAAATGAAAGGCCTAGTTTACAGACTCCTCTTCCCCGTTCTTACTTGTGTTGTTGTGTGTTTGCCACCATGAATAAAAAGCCTGTATATTTTTTAAACCATGCCCCATGCCTGTCCAGATGTGCTCAGGTCTCCCTCCACTGGTAAGACTAGGATACTGCCTGTCTGTCTGCCTTTGATTGACAGACCTGATATCCACTGTCCCCGCCCCCCTTTGTCCAGTCCTCACATCTGATTGGTTGTTCTCTCTCCATCGTCCAATCTCCTGCAGACTCAAACTTCTGTGGTCGGTCACTTTCCTCCTGTGGAAGCAGACAGAGCTGCTTCAGCTTCTTTCCGTCTTTCTGACTTTCTCTTTCTTTACTCTGAATTAACTTCATGACTTTCTTCACCTCTGTTTTTCGTTTTGTCCTTCTTTCCTTCTCTCCACCATTTTCCTATGTTCCTCTCTGTTCTTTCTCCTAGTCAGCATGCTGCATCAATCTGTATGTGATGAACATAGAGTAGAATTTGGATGGATAGAAACACACTTTATCCATACAAATTCAGTGGTACTATAAAATAAACTGTAAAGCTGGGGTTTATAGGGCAGGATTTTCTTTTACTTGCAGATCCTTGTACAACCCCTATTCAAAAAATCTTGGGATAAAATGTAAATAAAAACACAATGCAATGATTTTGTGCCTCAAATAAAAAACAAATTTAAGTTAAATGGGTTAATTGGCAACGGGTCAGTAACATGACTGGGTATAAAAGGAGAATTTCAGAGAGGCGGAGCCTCTTGAATGTAAAGATGGACAGAGGTTCACCAATCTGTGACAAACTGCGTTTAAAATTTTGAACAGGGTGATGCTCTTCTTTTAACAACTATCTGTAAATGTCTGGGAAGTGAGGAGACCAGTAGCTGCAATTTAGGACAGGAATGTTGTCCCATTCGTGTCTAATGCAGGAATCTAGTTGCTCAAAAGTCTTTGGCGTTTGTTGCTGGCCTTTTGGTTTTATAATGCGCCTAATAATTTCTATTGGTGAAAGGTCTGGACTGCAGACAGGCCAGTTCAGCACCCTGACTCTTTTCCTGTGAAGCCATGCTGTTGTGATGGATGCAGTATGTGATCCATCTAAAATCTATTACTAAAATTTGCTAGGCCTTTCCTAAAGGAGACGACGTCTGGATGGGAGCATATGTTGCTCTAATATCTCTGTCCTTTTCAGCATTGATGGAGTCTTTCCAGATATGTGAGCTGCCAACACCATAGGCCTTAATGCACCTCCACACCGTCAGAGATGCAGGCTTTTGAACTGTCTGCTGATAAGAGGAGAGGGACCATCCAACTTGTTTAGTCCACAGGACACGGCTTTCATCGTTTCCAAAACGAATTTCAAATTTTGATTGATCTGACCACAGAAGTTTTCCATTTTGCCTCAGACCATTTTAAATGAGTTTGGGCTCAGAGAACACGGCAGCATATCTGGACCATGTTCACATATGGCTTCTTCTTTGCATGATACAGCTTTAACTTACCTGTGGATTGTACGGTGAACTGTGTTCACAGTGATTTCTGGAATATTCCTGAGCCCACGCAGTGATGTACAGTAGAGAATCAGGCCTGTTTTAATGCAGTGCCGCCTGAGGGCCCGAAGATCATGCACATCCAGTTTTGACCTTCGGCCTTGTCCCTTGTGCACAGAGATTCCTTCTGAATCTTTTGATGATATTATATACTGCAGATGGTGGGATCTTTAAACTTTATAATTTTGCGTTGAGAAACATTTTTCGGAAATTGTTGCACAACTTTGTGGACGCAGTTTGTTTCCGAATGGTGAATCTCTGCTCACCTTTCCTTTGCCTCTCTGAAATGCTCCTTTTATACACAGTCATATTACTGACCTGTTGCCAATTACCTAATTAGTTGACAAGTGCTCCTTAATTTATTGTTTTTTTATTTGCAGGAATTACTTTTCCAGTCTTGTTTCCCCTGTTCCACCTTTTTTGAGATGTGCTGCTTCCATCAAATTCAAAACTAGCTAATATTTTCCATGAGATGGTAAAATGTCTCAGTTTGAATATGATATGGGTTGATGAGATTTGCAAATCATTGCATTCTGTTTTTATTTAGGTTTTAAACGTCGTCCCAACTTTTTTGGAATTGGAGTTTTATGTTGGCGATTGTTTGGTTTTTTTTCAGTCAGTTTGAGAGTTTTTGCTTTTTTTTATTGTTTTTCTTCAACTCAGGGACGATTGTAAGTGTTGGGGACCCCAAGAAAAAGTACACACGCTTTGAGAAGATCGGACAAGGGTAAGTTATAAAACTACTGTGACTGTGCTTTATTAAATTATTTTGTTGAGGCACTGGAACCGAAGACGACATAGTATATATCAGATTTAGCTATTTGCTCATTTCTACCTGCGCTAACTGTGCATCCCTCTTCATGCCTTGTCAGAGTAAGAGGATGCACACGTTTGGTTACAATTTTGCAAACCAATGTTATATTACTATAGTGTGTGTAACTGGTAAAGAACTGTTTGATCAAAATCATGTAGATCAATGCTTTGTTTACCAGTTACACACACTATAGCAATATAACACCAAACACTTGTTTTTTAATGGTAAGATTGCATCAAACTTCCATTTGCCATTGGAGTATTAAAGCAAGGACACTTAATGTAATGAATACCGATTTAAAAAGATTTAGATTTACATGGATAAATGGTAATTGGCCTGCACTTATAGAGCACTTTTCTACCTCCCTGGTACTTTACACTGCTCCTCATTCACACTAACAATTACACACACTCACACACTCACACACTGATGGGGGATTGCCTGCACTCAACAGGAGCAACTAAGCTAGAGTTGAGTATCTTGCTCAAGGACAGTTTGGATGTTGGGCTTATGAGCCACAGTCACCATGTCAGGCTTTTATTGTTATTATTCATGTAATTGTATATAATACAACAAAGAGTAGTTCAAATTAGGGCTGTTGCTTAGGCAAACAATGTTTTGTGTACAGCACATAAGACACTATCACAGTCGAGTGATAGAAACTTTGTTTTATTTCGCTTTTATTCCTTCTGCTACGTGCATGGGCTCATGCACATATCCCGACTTTATACTAGAGGGCTTGAAGGACTAAGTCTTGAAAATGCCAGTAGCGTCTCACTCAGACATTTGCGTTCTCCAGACAAAGTGTGAAAGGGGCTTAAAAATCTCTGAACGGCAACATGCTGTTTAAATGCTGCTGAATACATTCAGTCAGGGATGTGAAATATCCATGCTAATAATGTGAAGTTTTCAAATAACCAACCAATGATGAAATACAGTACTGCATGAGTTCACCTGTGTCCACTGTGTGATTTCAGAGCATCCGGGACGGTGTACACTGCTATAGACATCGCTACAGGACAGGAGGTATTTTATATTTCTTTTTTCTTGATTAGCTCACAGCTTAAGGCCACAGACCCTGGAAATAGGAATTGTTAGAAAGGATGATGGATTCAACAGGAAATATTTATCCAGGGTGTCAGTCTTTAATCGGGTAGAGGGCAGTGAAGGAAAGAGATGTTTGGGGAGACGCTCTAAATTCAGCTAGAGTTTATACAATGAGAATATTGTCTTAGTGACTGGACTTGAGTCTGGCTTCAATGACTGTGACTTCCAAGTTAATTCTAATGGAGCTCAGCTCCTCTGTCAGACTAATCCTCCTCAGTTTCACTCTCTGTGGGTTTGTCTGTGTGCTCAGGGTTTAATGCCTGTCAGGCTGCGCTGCAGAATATCCTTTCACTGCATTTGGATTTAGAGATTTCCCTCCTCAGTCCCTTTTCTGAATGTATTTGCATGAATTCTGTGTGAAGTAAAATATTTCTCTTCTCTCTCAGGTCGCCATCAAACAGATGAACCTGCAGCAGCAGCCGAAGAAAGAGCTGATCATCAATGAGATTCTGGTGATGAGGGAAAACAAAAACCCAAACATCGTCAACTACCTGGACAGGTTGGACATCCAAACACTGCACAGTGTCTCCTTTGTGTTTCTTTGTTGGCGGCAGAAGATAAATTACCAAAAATGAGGAAAAGAAAATTAGACTGTTTGACATCCAGGTTCTGTTTTTCAAAAAGTAATTTTTCTGATCTGAAGAAGAAGCTTAAATAGGGCTTAACTTTTATTAGAAAGTTGTTTTAATATTTCAGTAACCCCAAAACAAAACTCTTAACACAGTTAAGAGAGTATTTCCAGTATGCGTATTTATATTGATAGTAAGCAAATGTGATTGACAGCAAGTCTGTGGAGCAGCTTTAGTCACGTATGTGACTTGTAAAATAAAATACAAAAAGTAAAAGTTGAGGAAAATATGTAGGATTAAAATGTGAGACAGGAAATTCACCAAATCAATCAGTTATAATAATCTATGTAAATACTGTAAAAGCCAGTCTGTCTTTGACACAGATCTCAGACCATTTTAAACATAATTTCCAGTGCAGTATAGATCAGTGTGGAATTGTTTATGTTATTGGTTTTCATTTGCAGCTGCAGTAGTTTTGTTTCAGTTTATAACCATGTTTAACAGTGTTCTCATGTCCTAAAAAGTGTCTAGTTTGTTTAACCTGAAGGTTTTATCACAATGGCTTCAATTTAAAAACCCTGTGAGTTATGCACAGATCAGATATTGTTCTTGGGTTCCCAATGTTTGATGGAATATAAAATCATTAATGCTGTCTTATGTAATGTGCTGCTGGCAATGTCCAAGACTACATGTGCTGGATGCTGGCACTTGCTGTTGTGTAAAAAGAAATTTAAACCTGTCTGGAGGCTGCAGCTTCAAACTGATTATATTCATCTGCTAATGTAAATGAACAAAACCAGTATTGAATGCAGTGGAACATGTGACAGAAGCTGAAAAACGCAACATGCTGTTCGGTAAAAAGTTAAGTTCTCATGTTTTTCTGGAAACCTGGAACCCTTTTGTTGTGATGTTACTGAGAAACCACCTTTGAGAGGTTATCCAGTTCACTGTTGCTGCTGCCATGGCAACCCACATGCATGCGCGTAGAGGGGCGTCTGGTTGCTGCAGTTACCTGCTTGTCTTCAGAGCCATTGCAGGACTGGTGATAACACTGTCATCGCCATGGAAACAACATTTTCCCTGTCTCTGATTCACTGACTGTTTGCAGGGTCGACAAAAGAAAACACTTTGTCTAGTTTAGAAAATAAAATGCTATTAACTATTGCATCAGTGACTTTTATTAGTCATCTGTGTTAATGAATAAATAAATTAACACAGTGAGCAAGTGAGAACAGTTTCACTTTGTTTGCGTGGATCCATTGCCCAGCATTCAACATTCCAAATAATAAATGCAAGAAAAAAGGAACGGAGTCATGACAAGTCAACCTTAAACTTATCAGCCACAAATAAGATTTAAACGGCACCTTCACTGATTTTGCGGCTAGTACATGTACATAAATGCCATTACATCCCTATATTAAAATATCTCTACTTCTAGCTGAAAAATGCCTCCAGATGACATCACTTGAAAGGAACAGTTTATATTAGGTCATCCTGCTTTTGCAGACACGTTCCTTCGGATGATGTCATCTGGAGAATATTTTATTATAGGGAGTTGAGAGGAAGGTTTAAAAGCATTAATGTACATTTACACCCCAAACTAAAGCCATAGAGAGCAAGTTGAAAATTGCTGAAGTCGCCCTATAAGGACAAAATGGTAACATGGCAGGAGCTAAGGCCCCGACAGCTGCTGTTCTGTGGAAACTGGACATTGTTGATAAGCTCACCCTTACTGAGAATGCTGAACAACAGTAGTATGTATGACATAGCTGGAAAAAGGAAGCCACTGCCACCCCTCCCCTCCACTCCCCAGAAATACAGAACATTACTGGCAGTCTATAGTTTACTCACAGCCATGTGGATAAGCCCAAAGACCCCTGGAAGAATGTTTTGTGGACGAATGAGACCAAAGCAGAACTAGCATGCCAACATTTGTATCCTACAGATTAAAATTTCCAGCAGAGCAGCAAATGATGACATTTAAAAAATGTTATACAGATCATATTGTCAATTTGTTGTTTGTTAATGCCTGCTGTAGTTACCTGGTGGGGGATGAGCTGTGGGTGGTGATGGAGTACCTGGCTGGAGGTTCACTGACTGACGTCGTCACAGAAACCTGTATGGATGAAGCCCAGATAGCTGCTGTGTGCAGAGAGGTAAGAGACACAGACCAAAGCAAAATCCTGTTGAAATAGCAGTGAAATGTATCTTGATGATTTGGCATTTTCTTGGGGGGGGTGGGGGGGGTCACAAAATGCTTTTTAAAGTGTATCTAATACAGACATGATCAGGACCGAGATGTTCTGGGGTGAACCACATTTTGTACATTAACTCATTTTCAAATTAAAGGGCTCCACAGAAGAATCTGATAATACGGGATATTGCCATCACATGAAGAACAGTCCCCTTAAAATACATCCTACTAAATATATTTAATTCCACCTGTGTTTTGTTCACTTTTGTAGAAAATAAAATCAGATGTTATCTCTCTTTTACTCTCCAGTGTCTGCAGGCATTGGAGTTCCTCCACTCAAACCAGGTCATCCATCGAGACATCAAGAGCGACAACATCTTGCTGGGCATGGACGGCTCTGTCAAACTCAGTCAGTCCCTAACATCTTGATATTCAACCTTTTTAAATGATTTATTCTTTGTCTTCATAACTTTCATATTGTCATTTCTGAATGGCAAATCACTTTGCACAAAGGGTGTATCAGGCTCAAAATGACTGAAATTGTTGTTGTAGCTGTGTACTGTGGCCTGCAGGGGGCGCTCTAATTCTGTCTGTATACCCACTGAACTCAGAGTGTTTACACCAGGCTTTAAGCTCAATACTGAAGTAAAACTGCAAGTACAAGAACTAAACAAAAAAACATTAACTCCACAAACTCTCATAGGTGAAAATTATGACAAAAAGTTATTTAAAAATAAGTGCAAAACCACTTGCTGTGGAACAAAAACAGCACAATTTCTAAAGGTTTTGCAGATTTTGACATATTTATGTATCAGCATGTTTTCCATAATTCCATTTATAATTTAATAATTAATTAGATTTTGTACTAAGAATCTTCATCTAAAGCTGTAAAGTTAAAATACATGAAGTTGTTGTGGAGTAAATGCCTACATTTTGCTCAAGTACTGGACTTGAGCTGTACTAAGGAATAATGAATTATAAAATATTATTATAGGTTAAGATGAGATTTAAATTTTTTTTTCACACAGCCCCACTCAGCGGTGTACGATAAAGTACCCACGGCTGGCTGTACCTTCACACCATCATTCTGGAAAATACTCGAGTACTTTAAGTTAAATCAAGTATATTTAACTGAAAATACATTTACATATTTACTGAAACTTGGAATGCAGGACTTTTATTTGTTTGATGGTATTTAAATTTGAAGGACACCATTATTGCTTTCTGGAGTGTGCAACAATTTAATTTTATTTGACTTACATACTCTGGTTATTCATGTGCTGAAAAGGTGCACAGCTGTTTCTAATATGTCAATACATGGACGTTTTTTCCAGCTGACTTTGGGTTCTGCGCCCAGATCACTCCAGAGCAGAGTAAACGCAGCACCATGGTCGGGACTCCATACTGGATGGCTCCGGAGGTCGTGACCCGTAAAGCCTACGGCCCAAAAGTGGACATCTGGTCCCTGGGCATCATGGCCATAGAGATGGTGGAGGGGGAGCCACCATACCTGAATGAAAATCCACTCAGGGTGAGATTGTGTCATTACTTCTAAGTTTTGAAGAAACATATTGAAGTATAATCCCACCATAGTGTTTTTGTTAAATGCCATATTCTGGTGTGTGTTCTTCAAAGATTTTGTTTTAACTTCATTTGGTTTGGAGAAGTGCATGTTTTTTTTGTTTTTTTTCCATCTTATGGATATTTTCTGTACAGCGTGTCACTGCTCTCTTAGCCTGTTCACGTTGTTTCTGTCTATTAGTGAACAGTTTTGTTATGCTGCCCTTTTTCTACAAGTTTCTCTCAAGACATTCGTTGGTTCAGTACAGGAACAAAAAAAGGAAAATAAACTGAAGACGTGAAGAGGTTTAATTTCATAAACACAGTAAATGTAGACACACAAGAATTTGAAATTAGTTGTTTTTTTTTAAGTGGGTTTGACTTTTTTTCGACAACAAAACAGAAAATCAGGTTTTTTTTAGCAGAGCTTGCACTTCACCAGTGAAATGATTTTCTTATAGCCTTGTTACTAGCTATAATCAGTCTGTTAAAGTGAGTTAGCACTAAATGGGGCAAGGATTGGACACATGGCTCTTTGTCCCGTGGACATCATATGCACAGTACATTAAGCTGTTAATAAGACGCATGTTTGCGCTGGTGTCGTTCTGAAAACCACCACCGAATGGAATCAGAGTAAAAGAATTCCATACTCTCAACAAACTGACTCACTCAGCATGTGTTTGCATGTTTTCTATGGGATGTAAACTAACATGCAACGTGTGTGTGTGTGTGTGTTCGCTAGGCGCTGTATCTGATAGCAACCAATGGGACGCCAGAGCTGCAGAACCCAGAGAAACTGTCAACGATCTTTAGAGACTTCCTCAACCGGTGTCTGGAGATGGACGTGGAAAAGAGAGGCTCTGCTAAAGAGCTACTGCAGGTACAGCGTGGGTGTGTGTGTGTGTGTGTGTGTGTCTGAGGTGGTTCTAATGTTTTGGCCACCCAATTTAAAAATGAATGAGGGAGCCAGAACATTAGAAACACCTGTTCTTATAACGCACTCCACTACGACTCCACTACCCACAAACAGAGTAGATTTATCACCTTTCTGACAGTTTCAACCTAAGAACTGAGAATTATAACCAAAAGTAGAATTAAGGGCAGAGCTGCTGGATTGGATTGAATTAAATTGCACAGGCAGAGATAATGTTTTGCCTGAACAGTGTACTGTATATAATAGCTACAAGATGTTTTGAATCCTCCTTTTAGTTTTGCAAAATAGCAGATTTATTTAGTGTATTTGCTTTAAAATGTATAGTTTCAACTTTATTTGGGTACTTTTGAAAAACATGCTTATTCTGTGTTAGTGGTTATTTATACAGTTTTCTTAGCTTATTTATGTTTTTTATATTTTTATTTTATTGATTTATTTTTGGATGTAACAAAGTGCTTGTGCTTCCCTTTCTGTTCGACCGTGGATCCACACGCTTATAAATATATTCAACTGCTTAAATGAAGGTATGTAAAGTAAAAAGACTAAAAGATAAAACAAGTGACTAACAGAAGGAAACAGATGTTACTCAGGTGTGAGCTTGACAGTTAGGGAAATATTTATAATCAAGAATTATCATTTATAAAGTTAAAGTCCACACATTATTCCTTTCTACAAATAATGAAATATACCCTCTTTTGTTTGGGAAATCAAAGGGCTAAATTGGAAGAAGTAATTAAATCGTTAGCAAAGCTACAATACTGCATCAGTTTTAAAATATATATTTTCTATTAAAAAAAAAAATGTTCCTGACCTGATCTTAATTTGGAGAAGAGCTGTTGATGCCTCCCATGAGGTCGGACTCAGAGAGGACCAGTGACAGCAGGCAGAGGTGTTGACTTCTGAGGGATTTCGAGCGAAGCCACTGAACCAGTCAGAGAATTGTAATTTGCATTTCTGCTTGATTAGTATTTTTTTTTATTTTGTTATTACTAAAGGATCATGCAGAGAGAAGTGGAATGTAGCAGAGCACTGTAGGTGAACTTTGAATGGGAAAAGTGCGAAAGTAGCAAAGAGGCATTATTTTATAGAACACTACTGAATTATTATTATGGCATTAATGTGTATTTTGCTGTTGGAAACAGACGGTAATTTTGACTATTTCATATGCTGCTGTGTAGTTTTTCAATAAAACAAACGTCAAATACTAGCATCTTACTCAGTAACTACAGCTTACGTATAAGAAACCTTACGATGTAGCAGGGAGGACGTGTAATGTGGTATAATATGAAAACAGACAGAAGAAATATTTCACATTTTTAGTTTTGATAGAAGATGCAATTTATTTTTGAACGAAGGCAAAAATCAGAAGGCAGGAGACACTGTGCTGGCAGCAACACTCATTCACAGTTGACTCACTGTGAGCTCTGCGTGTCTCAAGCAGAGGTTTGAGAAACGAACTGAATCCTGCCCCAGTGTTTGTTTGAGGCTCAGCTGTCCACTCAGACAGGCAGTTGTGTAAGTGCAGAGACGTGTAGGTGGAGGTGTAACTGCAGCAAATCACGTTGTGTAACTGTACAGTGACGCAGAGATGAAGCTTGACTTTATTCTGTTTCACAAGGACATCTGTCAGAAATGATTCAATTGAACGGCTCCTTGTATGTGTGTTTGGTGCTCGGAGCATCGCTGTTCTCTGAAGTTACTGTTTAAAGGTTCGTGTGTGTGTGTGTTGATTTAGACGTGTGAAATGGTGTGACAAGATTGAACAAGGGAATAATTAGCTCAAAACAAAGCTTGCAGGAGATCTGGAAAGAAGAAGCACTTGTTTTGATTATGACTAATTATGATGTGAACTGAAACTTATCAGGCGATGATATATTTGTCATTTTGATAGCAATCGATCAATGCAGTCAATGTGCTGCCTGCTGATTTGATTAGTGTGTTGAATTATTGCTTTGGATTGTGTCGGTGCTATGTCGACAAATTTCACATATTTCCATGAAGGGAAGATTATTGTTCTAAACTTCCTGTATTAGCTTGGTTTAGTGTATGTGTGCAAGTTTGTGTACAATCAAGAACTCGTAAAGAAAACTGAACCTTAGTACTTGTGTGATTTCTCGCACTACAGCCTGATCAGAAGTTTGTGTTTTTTGATTTATTCACGTAGAATCAATTTAAACTGTTTTCTCTGTTTTTGTCAAGCCAACTCACACATTTCTTTTTTTTTTTTCTCCTCCCCTCTCTTCCCTCACCTGTTCCCTCTCCTTCATTTCGCTTTCCCTCCCTCCTCAGCATCAGTTTCTGAAAGTGGCAAAGCCTCTCTCCAGTCTGACTCCTCTCATCGTGGCTGCCAAGGAAGCTGCCAAGAACAACCGCTAGCAAGCTTTGCACTCCTTGTTTCGTCTGTCCTCTCTCTCTCTTCTTCTACAATCCTTCCTTCCTCTCTTCTTCTGCTCCTTTTCAGCCTTTTAATTTTTTTTATTCTGGAGATGGCTATCACAAAACCAGCTTTTCTCCCGTTTTTTTTTTTTTTTTTTTTTTTTTTGCACCCACCTTTGACCGTAAACTTCCTCCCCCCTAGTGTCCCCACACCCCTTCCCCCACAGTTACGCTAACGGTGTGAAAGAAGAGGACTTCCTTCCTCCAACTTCTTCTTCAACACTCCACTGGACTCAGACAAGAAGATGGGGGGAGACTGAAATGTCCTCGCTGACATCAGACCTATATGAGCCAAGCTGGTAGGGAAGAGAGGGTGTGTTTCAACAGAGCCCAAAGACTTATGGGAGTGTTTTTTTTTTTTTAATGTTTGTTTTAATTTTTTACTTTGTCTCTAAAAGCCCTGGACCACAACAGTCGAGCAGCATCCTACTGCCGACTGTGTGTGTGTGTGTGTGTGTGTGTGTTTTAGCTTCCTGTCCTTTCTCAGTTCATTCTCCTTTCAGTTCATCTTCATTTTATCACTTTTTAAAAAAAATCCACTCTCCTGTGTGTGTGTGTGTGTGTGTGTGTGAGCGTGAGCATGTGTTTATCAGGAGGAGGATGTTAGGATTTTAATTAAGCTGATTGTAGCGTTAACTTGTGTAGTTTTTGACATGGAGAAGTTTGGTACTTTGTCTGCAGGTGAGAGCTGTGAGTTAGAGAATATTCATGTTGATTATAACGCGGAAACACTGGCGCTCCCAGAGCCATCGATGGACTGAGCTTGGACGTCAAAAACAGGATGTTTTTCCTACAAGAACCAGGGATTCGGGTTTTGAAAGCAGCACTTTCTTTCGCTCCCTGTATTGTGCCTTTATTGTGTTCTGGCATAAAAAAGCCAGTTTCTCATTCAAAGTCCTACTGATGTTTGTAGCTACGAACAGCAGTTTCCTTTTAGTGACATTTAAGAAAACACTGTTTTCCATAAGCTGACACAAGAGACCTGTCTGTGTGGGAGTCGAGGGGCTTCTGTGAGTACAGACATGTCTGTAACAAGAGCTGGACATAGACGACTAAATGCTGAAGTTACAACTCGAGAGTTGGGAAATTACTACAGAAGAGAGTGCTGCAGAAAATCAGAACGTTTTAACTTGTTTAGGTGGAGCTGACTGGTTGTTCCAGCAGCGAGTAGAGAAACCACCATAAGCAGTTACTTCATCTGTAGACAGATTCGAGAAATGTTGGACGAGGGATTTGCACTGAACTACAGAAGCCGGTGGAGCAGAGGCTAAACCAGATACCTGCAGGGCTGGAAATCAGACTCGGGTTGCACCACATTCTGCAGCTTGGTTAAGGTTTTTAGCCTCTTAGCTTTTACCATAAACCTGTTGCCAGCAACTCTTTCCATCAGACAAGCTCTGGTGAACCTACGTTATACTCTGCATAGCCACAAACCAGTGAAAATTGGAATGATCAGGGGACACAAACTGCTGAAGTTGTAAAGAGGCAAATGTTCATATGGATGACAAAGACACACATGCTGCTTTAATTATTATTAGTGCAGATTTTTCTTATCTTGCTTCTCGAGTTGACTTGCTGATTAGGTGAGTTGGTCACATCCCAGCTCATGTGACCCATGTGCTCCTTAATGAGCCGTTTGCTCCTGTTTACTTCTTGGTTCAAATATTTAAAAAGCTTCTGCATTACAAGTTAATCACGTTTGACATTAAGCTTTAACTTGGATTCACTGAACCTTGTTTATTCACACTTTTTAGTTCAATGCTTTCTTATCTAAGCTGTGTTGTGTCACCCTCCACTTCCTGGAAACGACCTGAGCCGCTCAACAACAAGGGTTTAGGGCTCCTATAGAAGACAGTGGCCTTATGTGACTGTTTTAACACCACTCACGTTCTCCTTTAAAGCTAATTTTGTCAAACCGTAACCTCAGTGGCTTCTCTTGTTGTTCAAAGTGCAATGTACAAATCCACACAACAGATATTAATCCATAACCCACCTGCCAAACTCCTTCCATCTGTGGCTCTGGGACATCACCACTGAGACTGTAAGGGAGAGAATGTGCATGTCGGCCTTTTTTATATAGTATGTTTAAGAAAAAAAATACTAACAAATGAGTTGTGATAATGCTGAAACGCGTAGTGAAGATACATGAAGGATGCTTGTGTACGATAGGACAGATCATAGCTTAATCCTATTTTCAGAAGAATGAAACAGATAAATGCTAAGATGGTACAATGTGGTGACTTCTGCTTGGGGGGGAACTCTCTGAACATGAGGTGTATATTTTGTGTGCAAAAAAACATGACAACAATCTGTTTCAGCCTTTGTTTACGGACAGTTTTTTTATGATTGTTTAATTGATGTCAGAAAATGAGTTCACCCGTTTTTATTTTGATATTAAAATTGGAGTATTTTTTTTTTTGTCTGCTGAATCAAAGGAACAAGGAGTTCGTTTTTTTTTTTCTCCTCGTCCTGCAACTGGTCACAGGTTCAAATCCAGCAAGAGCCAAAGTTTCCATCATCCGCCACGGTTGTGCACTCTGCCGCTGAGCGTTAGACAAAAAAGAACATCTGCAATGTAAATACTCAAAACTGTCACTTTGATTTCAATTGTTTTTATTGTTTTATGTAGTGCTCATGTACCTCTGGCCTTAAACTGTTCAAAGGTGGAAGACTTTCTTGGCACCGGTCTGATGGCAACAATTTGAGGCAGCAGAGAATTTGTGTTGTCAGTGCTTAAGGGCTGCAAATGTTTTCACAACCAACACTCCAAAATGCTACTATATATACAGTTTACAATGATAAAAAATAAGAAAAGCATAAAATCCTCACATTGGAACAGCTTGAAGCGGAGAGTGATGTCTGCTTAAAGATTTTCACTTTCTGATCATTAAACATTTGCAGCTCAAATGTAACTAAATTCCACGTTCACCATCATCTCGTGGTCACAGTGTAAATAACGATGCTGAAGTGGTTCAGTTATTTACACTGGCTGCAGTATAAAGAATGACGTCTGTGGACAAATATCATGTAGAATCTGCCTGAAGCTGTTGCCTTTTGTGTGTCCTGGTCCGAATCCCCCCTGTACAGAGCTGGACTGGAATTAAAGGACTATTCTGTGGTTTTCCATTTGAGTTTCTCTGGGATCAATATGGTGCAGAATTGACTGAAAATCAAGAGAAATGTACAACATTCATCATTTCAAAAAGTAATACTGAACAACTTCAGAGGGAGTGAAAATTCATGTGAATGATCCTTTGAAAAATTCTTTAAACTTCTATGAAACTGTTTTGATGGGTTCTATTCATCTGACCACGCATATGTGTTTTGATTAGACAAAATGTGAGGAGGATTTAATGGGTTTGTTGAAGCTGCTGTGCCACACGAGCACGATTTCACAGGCTAATTTGTATGTTAAATGAGGTGCTGCCAGTCTAGTCCCATTCACATCAGATTAAAACAAACACTGTCAACGTGATTGATGTGTTCGTCTCCACTAATGTGCTGCTGTTGACCCCTGATAGTTTTAGGTTGGTTTTTTTTTTTTAAGTCATTCAAAAACGTGATTAAAAATGTCAAGTACCTGATAATTACTGGATGCAGCATTTTTAACAACACAATTCTTGATGCAGGTCAACAGAGGCACAGCAGACAGAAACTGAACACAAATGTGCAACATTTCTGAATTTATTTTGTATATCTGCTACTTTAATACAGAAACTGTACCAACCACTTGTATCACGTAATATCTCCAACATCTCTGATCATAGAATCTCAACCCTGATTGGTTCACACAGTCTAATGAACTACTTAAAACTGAGGATGAGGATGTCACACTGCATGACCTGTGATGTCCAACGATATTGGACGAAATGATATACTTTCTGGTGCAAAGTTGAATTTAGTAATAATTGTCCCTCTTTGTGTGGCAGTAGTACATGAACATGATGTTTCAATGGTGAAGAGGACTGTTGTTAATAACGTGAACAATGAATTCACTTTTAAAACACAGCTTAGCTGCCCGTATGAACCCTGATCTGTTAATACTTGCCATGGATGGATCTTTGTCCTAAAGCTCTTGTAATGGAAGGGATGTGGGTCCAAACCTACAGTGAAACCGTGTCTTTAGTCATATATCAGAAACTAGTATTGGGCATATTTTAAAAAATGAATATGT
The DNA here is from genome assembly GCA_020496755.1 of Channa maculata. Lineage (NCBI taxonomy): Eukaryota > Metazoa > Chordata > Actinopteri > Anabantiformes > Channidae > Channa > Channa maculata. Next base: position 26,480,739 of record CM035606.1, on the reverse strand, counting down.
TTCAAAGTTAAAATCTTAAAAACAGTATCCGTCATATTTTTGTGAGAGGTGCTTGTCGAGCTGGAATGAAAGGACAGTATGCAAAGAGAGAAGACCATGTACCTAAAGGCTGGAACTTCTTCACCTACAGTTACTAATTAGGAAATGGACGTCTTACCTGTGGTTTGTCCTCTTAAGAAAATCATTGAATGCATGTGTGCACAGATGGAGGATTGTGGCTTTTCCTCCCACATAGAAAACATCTCTTAGAGGCCAGAAAGAGAGTTTTTTTTCGATGTTCATATGTGACTCTTGTTTTAGAGGACAGACTTAAAGCCCCACAGAATCTCACTTTTAGGTTCTTTACATTGGTTGCAATTGTCACTAAACCTTCTCCTTCATGTTTTGTAGGTCTGGAAGCTAATTCATGAATGTGTCCAAATAAATAATATGCAACTTTTTATATTGGTTAAATTGGATTTGCATTAACATATTACCATATTGCAGATGGTCTTATTGGAAATAGCTGTTTTATGTTGAGCGAATCTCAGGTTTACAGCTTGCTGAGTTCGGCCCACACAGCAGACTGCAGGGACATTTCCTACAAGACTGGATTTGGAATTTCCTCCTTTATCTTATTAAACATTTTGCCTCAAGTTCCTTCATCTTTTGCTGCACACAGGAGTTCTTGTGTTTCACAGTGTGGGAGTTCTGCTCTTGAGTAGTGGGAGCAGCTTCTTTAGGTAACTGTTGCTAATGTTGGTACTGCATGTACTGCTGAACTGAAGGAGTTTTCTACTATGAAGTACCTTGATCAAATAATCATTTTACTGTACAAAAGTAATAGTAAACAAACGGGAAGCAGTTCTCTAAGCAGCATCAAGGGGGATTCAGACTTGGTTCAGTCCAGGATGAGGTGGTCAAATTAGGTCTGCACTCCTCAGTGTATCAGAGCCATAATTTATCTGTTTATAAGTCATTTTGATTATTTCAAACAACAATCAAAAAATAAAATTGTACAAAAACTGGAAACCTGGTCTTTCTGGTGTGTGTGTGTGTGTGTGTGTGTGGATGAGACAGTTTCTGTATATGAGCCCTGATAAATAAATGAAATAACATTAAACTGCCCAAGTGGAATATTCCAAGTGTAAATTTAAAGCAAAGTAACCATGTGAGAATGTGGGAGCTCAAAAAAAAAAAAAAATGCAATACTTTCTGTAAGTCAGTTATGTAAATGATCTGTAAAGCTGTAAAGGCCTGACAGATTTAAGCCGTCACTACTTAACCCCCCCCCACCCCACCCCCACCCCCGTCAGTCTGCCTGTAAAATAGATCCCTCCTTCTAATTAAAAGTGGTAATTAGTGATTGCCTGCTTCATTACCTCCCTTTTATCCTTGGGCTAATAGGGAATAAGATTTGTGGTGTGGAGAGGCTGTTCTGCTGCTTGTGACTTGGTGTTAAGCCCCCGATGGCCCGGCTGTGCATTCAGGCCTTAACGTTTCATATTGTTCAACTTTCTTCAGTGTTTCACATGTGTAACCACTGCACTCAGTTCACCCACAGTTCAGATGTGTGGACAGCTGCTGTGACTTTGGTGATGTGGTGTGGAGACTGCAGACACAGTCGATAATAACCATAACGATGAAGCAAAACAATAAGATGGAGATTAGCAGTTTTTATAATGCCATGCAAAAATACACAGCTTAACACCAGCCCTTTGTTGTCTTTATTATTAAATCCCATTTTATGGATATGACATTATTTTCACGTATGTACTCTTTATAACTATAACCCTGATTGAATTTTAAGACAGATTTACTTTTATCAAAAATTAGTTTTATGTTTTTTTACCTGGACACATTTCAGTGCTTAATTTTCAACTCAGAAAGGTTCAGTGCATATTCAGCAGTTCTTGTGTGAGGGATGGTTTCAAATGTTTATGTTAACAGATCATTAAAAAAACTCAGATTTTGGTGCCTTAAAGTCTTTGTACTGTATTAGTAGTGTTCAAGTACAAACTATTATTACTACATTTTTTGGGGGAGAAAAATGCAATAAAAGCTCAAATCAGTAATGTATGAATTTTCTTTATCTGACAAAAGTACCAATAAAAATGTTCAGTGTGGTCATTCACCAATTCAACAATTGTGTTTTGGTAATTTAAGGTACATGTATATGTAGTGTGTTGCAGGTAGAAGCATCAAAGTAGTAGTGACTAAAGTTTTTGTCTGTGTTTCTATGTGTACAACTTTATTATAACAATTGTTTTCTTTAAACACAAGTTTGATCGTTATTATGTAATTTTATATTTTCTCTCGTAATTTTCCAGATTTGAGCGTAGACACTGTGACCAGTTTTATTATACAGTATATCCTAGTAGAACTTTATTTTTGCTTTCTCTCCCCCCTCCCTCTTTATGACATGTTCCTTGTCCTTGTTCTTTTTCTTTGCGCCCTCCATCCTCTTATCTCCTCATCTAATGGCTTCTTTTATCTCCAGTATCCTTTCATCTCATCTTTAAGTCAAATCCTTTCAGGAGTAAAAGATGAAATGTTCCAACTAACAAATGTCCATGTTGGGCTTCAGCTTCACAGTTCAATTCAAACTAAATCCAGAAATATCCTTCATCTTTTGTGTGTCTGTCTGGACAGTGAAGTGAACAGTCTGTCTTTGGCTTTAATCCTCCTTAAATCCTTCACTCGCACACACACACACACTTTTCTGTCACTACTTATGTCTCACTGTGATGTTATGTGTGTCTCTCTGTCTCTGTCTTTGTCTGAATTTTCTAATTTGCCAACATGTTGATTCTCTTTAACATTTCAGTTCATTATCTACATATGTGTTTTAAGGGTGAATCTATCAATACAGAGCTAATTATAATACATATTATTATTATTAATGATGAATATACATAAAGGTATCATTTAATAAAAGACACTACAGTGAAACCATCTGACTACAAATGAAGCTTTCACAGAGTAATAGTTTTTCTTTGTTGTTCAACTTCAATTAGTTATGTTTGTTATGACGTTGAAAGAAATTCAAATTTTGTTTAACTTTTTCAGTGGCATCACTGCAGCAAACACACTAAAATATCCCACGTTGTGTTGCAAAGATGATATTAGTAAACTGAATATGTACAAATGTTGATGAAGGGATCAGTGGGATCAGTTATAGGATAAATTAGCAGATGTGTCTGGTAATGACTAAACCAAACAACTGCAGTAGTTTATTACCTCTTCAGAAAAGGTTTAGTAAAGCAAAATAGGAAAGTAGAAACTCAGTTACGACCTGCGTTGTTTCAGAAAGTGTATTAAAGTAAATGTGCAGCATTAATGCCTGTGTCTACAGAAGCCAAACTGCTCTTCCACATAATCGGTGCCAAGGGGTTAATGTAGGAAGCCTTTAACAGACGCCTTCAAGATTTTATTCTCAAATACTTAAACATAATCTCTTTCATGGCGAAACCCGTGTCTCCACAGACTCTGGACTAAACTCTGCTGGTTTGCCATCTGTTGCCATGGCAACTGAGCCCTCATTAAGAACACTCAACTGCAGGGACAGAAATGATGACGCAGGAGTTCTGCTTTGTTTCTCTTACACGCCAGAAGTTCTCCCCCTACTCTGTGTGGCTCTCTGCACTTCCTCCCGAGTGCATTAGATGACCTGCCTTTGTTTCTCGTACGTGTCTTCCTCTGCCGGTGCAGAGTAGGTGATAGTGAGGCTGGTTTCTGCTGTGGTGGCACAGAGACGAGGAGTGACAGATGTGGTGCATTAGTGACAAGGACAGAAAACTAGAATGAAAGACGTTTAAGGACTGTGTGTGTCTTCATTCTAAATTCTAAAACGTCATTTTATGTCTTAAAACCACAATATGCAGCTTAAGCTTGTGGTAGATGTGGTAGATTCCCAGCCTGCTGTTCTTTGACACCTTCTGCTATACTTTCCATTCTCTGCAGTGCTCTTCAGGTGTTAGTTGTTTTAAAAATACATAAATGGGAAGCAGTAAAACATTATAGCATCACGGTGGTGGAGTGGTTTGTGATGCCATCTCACAGCTATAACATCCCCAGTTAAAATCCACTTGCCAGCTGCAGCCTTTCTGTGTGGAGTTTACATGTTCTCCCCATGCTTGCGTGGGTTTCCTCCCACAGTCCAGACATGCGTGATAGCTTAGTTGCTGACTCTAAATTGCCAGATGTAAATGTGAGTGTGAATGTTTGTCTGTCTGTGTGTCTGTCGTTGTTGGCCCTGAGAAAGAGTGGAGACCTGTGCTGGGTTTAAAAAAACCACCCAGACACAATATCCAAACAGAGAAGTCTGTGCACTTGTATGTTCCGCCAAATACTGTAGAACATCGCTGAAGAAATGAACAGCAGCTCCTTATTCAGTTATAATGTTGAACTTGCTTCTCAGAGAAGGAGTGTGTGCTGTGTAAAAACCCAGACCACAAAGGTTATTTACAGCAGTACGTGGTGATTGATTACCATGATTTCTGTGTGTGTGTGTGTGTGTGTGTGTGTGTGTCAGAGTGAGACGTAAACGGGGAGAGAGCAATTCATGTACACATGTACTGAAAGTGTGTGTATATGCATCTATTGTACATGTAGGCCTTTGTACGTAGTGAAAAATCTAATTTTTGTTAGTGTGTGTGAGCGACAGTCAGCGTGTATATATATTTCAGTGCTGCAGTCGTGTGTGTGTGTGTGTGTGTTGAATGATGTCCTTTATAGTGTTGCAGTGGAGGTCCCCCTCCTTTTTTTAATGCTCGCCATTACGTAACAGCTTCCACTGCAGAGGAAGAGCACTGCAGAGGACTCCCGACACACACGCACACACACGCACTCGCACACACACACACACACACACACACACACACACTTTAATCACTGGGATTTTACTGATCTGAAATCACATGCAGTACTGTCCATGGGCAATGTGTGCAAAGCCTGTACAGGTGACAACCAAACCTGAAACTGATGTTAATGTATTAATTAATGTATAAATTGTGCAAATTTACAATGTGCAAATTTAAAACTACAAGTTATTTCCCTCCTTTAATTCTATGTTTTTTGTGTAAAAATATATAAAAAATCATAATATTGTAGTGGGTCTTAGTATTTAGCAGAAATGACCTCAGGGCGTCTGTTTATGCCCGTCTCTCTGAAGGTTTGTCTGCACTTTGACTAGGTCATTCCAAAACCTGGACTCTTTCATTTTTCAGCCATTCTCATGTGTTTTGGATAATTGTCCTGCATCATAACCACATTTCGACCAAGCTTTAGCTGTTGGACAGACGGCCCCACATTTGTCTCTAAAATACTCTGGTATAGAGAAGAGTTCATGACTCCATGACTGCAAGGTGCCCGGGTGCTTGGGCTGCACAACAGCTGCTGGGCATTAGGGCCAAACAAGTCACCCTTGGTCTCATCTGTCCATAGGACATTGACAGAAGCTTTGTGGTTTGTTTTGTGTATCCCACTATGCTTTCATGTTCTTTTAGACAGAGAAGACTTTCTCCTGACAACCCTTCCAAACAAACTGTACTTGTTCAGTCTTCTGACTGTGCTGACATGGACTTTAACTTTTAACATGCTCAGTGAAGCCTGTACGATCTGAGATGGAGCTCTTGTGTTTTTCGTATTTCTCTCAGCATTGCACAGTCTGACCTTAGGGTAAATGTGCTGGGACGTTCACTCCCGAGAAGATTGTCTTTTCCAATTTCCACAATTTTCTTTCTCACTGTAGAGCATTGAACTCCAAATTGTTTGGCAATGGTTACATAACCCTTTTCAGATTGATGTGCTTCTCTAAGACCACTGCTCAAGTCTTTCCCTCATGAGATTGTGATATCACAGACCTTGATGGTCCAGACCAGCAGACCTGCTGATGATCAGTTCATCAAAGGATGATCATTAGCAGCATCTGGCTGAAACTACCCCTCTTAAATCCTCTGGAGGCAGTGAGGAGGAACTTAGTATCACCCATCTTTTATTTTCCTTTTTGGCCTAAATTTTGTTAAATAAACAATAGCACAGTGAAAAAGTTATTGTTTGTCTGACGTTGTATTTGCCTGATACTTAGATCTGCTATGATCAGATGATTTTTAGTATGGTTTTACCCCCACAGAACCCATAGACTTAAACAATGGGGTAGTAACTTTTGCACATGACTGTATTTGCAGCTCAAGGCAAAATAACCCGAACCGAATAATCCGTTATTTGTGAGCCTGATTCAGTTTAGCTCTTTAAGGGGAAATGTGTTGAGCAGCAGAGCAGAGAGTGCTGCTGGGAAAATTCATATACATCTCTGTTCAACGCTTTTCATGTGGCCTGCAGGGATCTTAATGGGCTGTTCAATCCCTCTGCGTGACTACAAGAGAGGGAGGTGAGGAAACAAGAGAAGCTCAGTTTAACAGAGATGGTGAATGTGTGCAGCAAATATTAAACAGGACGATGCAAAGAGGCACTGCAAGGTGACGCGTGTACGGTCTCTGTTTAAAGAAGAAAGTCTCAATTCATCGGACACAAGTTGCTTTTTTCTCTCACTTGCCACAGTAGAACTACAGTATGTACATGATGGTGGATTAAGGAGGTCTTCACATTAAGTTTATAAAGCTTTTGTCTCAGGAGTGGAAGATGTGTACATGTTCAAATCTCAAGTAAAGTGGCAAGTATTTGCCAAAGAAAATACCACAGTGCAGGTAGGATTACAACTTTAAATGTGTAACTCAAGTTGAAGTGCAAAGTACATACTCTAAAACGTACTTATATGTACAAAGTAAAAAGAGTGGAACAATTTATTTGTAACCATATTGGATGTGATGGTGTTGAACAGGTTTGGAACAACAGCAGCTGGTAATGATTGGGCTGATTTTAACCTTCTGACAGGTCAGGTGTTTATTTAGTAGTAGTACGGAGAACAAAGCTGTAACCAAAGTAAAGTAAAAACACTTACTAGATAATTTGACTTTGTGTTGAGAATTTTAATTTGAAAAAAAATAACTAGTGACTAAACCCATAAAATAAATGTAGTGGAGTAAATGTAGCCTAAAACATACTACAAATACTCCAGCGAAGTGGGAGCAATACGAAATGTACTGAGTTACTAACCACATCTGTGCACTTCTATCTGGTTTCCCACATTTTGGGCTCAGTGTCTAATCACTGTAGTTACAAGCTGTATATAGGAAAAAAAAACCTTTAAGACACTTTGAAATTCTGCCTGATCATTCAAAGACAACCGGATCAGTCAGCTGAGACGCATCCTGTGTTGACAAAGTATAAAATATGGACATTTTGTTGGGGCAGCAGTGTGACGGGATGAACGAAGCATCATTACCAACCACAATTATACAGCAGCACTGATGATAACACAGAAACTGACAGGTTTCATGCTATTCAGTGAATAGTCTTTGGTTTCGTCAACATACACAAACAGAATAATTTTGAGGCCACAGGTTTGGATCTAGAAATGTAGTGATGAAGTTTTGTGGACGCCTTCCTCTCCTCCAGTGATTGTATCTCCCTGCCCTTCAGCGAAGCTCTTTCCTCTGTGGAGGTGTGGGAAATGGCTCCTTCATACAGGTGGCTGTTGTAATGGCTCTGTTTCCGTGGCGACCCAGGCCTTGTTGACCAGATTCAAGACATTATAATTAAAGGTGCACCCAGTTGCCATGGCAACGCTCTGCGTAGGAGTTACATAAGCTGCAAGAGGAGACCTCAGTGGCTCTGTGTGTGTGTGTGTGTGTGTGTGTGTGTGTGTGTGTGTTGCACATTAGCTCTTTTGAGCTGAAACTATTGCTCTGTCATTTCTTTCCCTCTTTTCTCTCTCCTGAGAAACACTTGATAACTTGTCGTCCTTTTTTATCTTTATTTATACAGGGACATTTAACACTGTGCCCTGCTTAACATTCATACACCTGGGAGCTGCCCAGTGTAACCACAGTCTGCCGCTGACATACAGGAGAGCAGTTTGAGTCTTGTTTAAGTAGCGTAAACTGCATAAAGAGCTCGGCCTTTAAAGTTCATCCTTGGAATCAGTCCATTTAGAAATGATTCCTTATCTGTTGTATTACACAACCTTCTTCCGCAGGCGCCGTTTGCCCCGTTTTCATGGATGTTCACATTTCCATTTTTCTGTTTCTTTTTTGTTTCATACTTTATTCACTGCTGAAGACCAACAGTTCTTCGTATTGATGGATAAATGGTTGAGTGTGAAGACACAACCGGAATATTTTTCCCACCTTATAATGCCATGTTGGTCTCTGCGGGTTCGTTTTAAAATGCAAATCCACAGTGAAATGCTTCACAACAGTGTCGGTCAGGCCAATAAATAAAAGTGATGCAGTCTTTAAAGTTGAACCTTAAGTTAATATTATACCTTGTAAACAGTAGGAGGCAAAACTAGCTTGAAACTGACCCTTTACTGCAGCTTATTAGTTCTGCAGCATAAATTAGACTTTGTTGTTTTCTGTACAGTACATAAGAAACATGCCATCCTGTAATATTTGATTTTACTTTAACCAGTGATGTATCTTCTCATCCCATTTAAACTACATGTAAGCAGACAGATTATATTGCATGAGTTTCGCTTAAAATGCTTATTAGCGCCATTTTTTAGTGCAGTTCAGCACAAAAGAGCAAAACTAAGTGGTTAACGTTTTAGTACAATCATGATTAACAAGTCTATCTGGAAAATGAAACCTTGTGTCTCAATGAGACCAACCTGTATAAATAAAGAAATAATAATAGCTATGGTTATGCTATGAACTTAAAGCAGACTTTGAGCCTGAGATGCTGCCGTCTAAAGACACGCACACACACTCACACACACAAAGCTACATTATAAATCGTTTGTCCGTTCACTAACATCCATGTGTGTAAATCTTCAGGTAAATCCATGTGCAGAATTGCACAGTTCAATTATTTAAATAGCTTATTCCTCTGCTCTGGTTTGAAGTTAACCACCAGATTGTAGATTTTTCCTCCAGAAACACCTGCAGCAGAGTTCAGCTCTCTTTTTTTGGTGAGAGGGATTGATTGAATTATCAGATCAGCCCTGGTTGTGGTTATGTAATAACATCTGACATTTTCCCATCTTTGGAAATGTGTTCTGCTCTGTTTTGGGTTCTGCAGGCCTTAATGGATTTACTACCTCGGCATCTTCCCTGATGTCAAACACAGGCACACACACATTTTTGGCATGGTTAAAGGTCTAGGTTAAATGTTTTGCTATTCCTGCAGCTCGAGACACACTGTGATATAAATATTAAATGTAAAGAGAAGTAGATATAAGTGTACGTTATATATAAGGAAAGTGATTCACATTTTCTCTAATCCATAAGCCCTACATGTAGCAGCCTAAATACTCTTTGTTACTTACTCTTTATTTTTCGAATCCCTAAATTTGAGAAAAGGGAATAATAGGATTTCCATTTTTACAAAGACCAAATATGACCAGATAAACCTCAATGTAAAGACTGTGTTTGGTGGACTGGTAGACAAGTGAGACTTGGGACAAGCCCAATATGATTTAAACCTCAACTCAGCTTAAGTTTTCTATTTGGGAAAACAGAAAAAGGTGTATATGCAGTGAATTGGAACACAACTACTTAAAAAAAGAACATGTTTTATGAAAATTAAATTGGTGCAAGGAAATTACTTGATAACATTATTAGGTATTGCAAAAGAAGAAAAGGAGGCTCTGAAACATTTAAGCGTATTTGGTTCTCCTGTCCTCCATCTTGTGAACTAGTCTTGAAGGGATCCGTAATAATCTGTTTCCATTCCTTGTTTCTGACAAATTATTAATAATTAATGAACATCAATAAGGGTAAAATGTAAAATCTTTATTCTGTGAACTCAAATCAACAGCTTTCGGCTTGTCTCTTTCAGGGGTTACCCCAGCGAATTTAGAGAACGTAAATTCAAAAGTACATTACCACATGGCTTTTAGGGCCCAGTTTGCCAAGTTTATAATTCAGTCTTACATTGTCTTTAATTGGTCTTAGTCTCACCCAGCATATCAAATTGCCCAGTGGTTTTCAAGTCTGCTCCTTAAGACCCACTGTCCTGGTTGTGTATTGTCAGAAACTGGGAGATACCATCTTAAATAGGGGGGATTTGAGGGGAGAAAAAGTGAATTGGTATCTTCCAGCTTCTCGACTGAACACACCTGACCCAGGTAATCGGGAGAGGGCAGATCAGGTAGAGTTGGAAAACTATCAGTTCAGTGGGCCTGGAGGACTAGGGAGGAGAGCCCCTGAAATATCGATATATTACTGCTACAACTATTACTAATATAATAATAACTATAATCGAAAGCGGTATTTTTTAGAATTTGATTTAGAACATTGCGTATAGAATAGATGTAAACATTTTGTTTACATAAAATAATGAAAAAAGGTTGAGCATACCCTTACAATAAGGAAATAAAAAAAATCGAGGGATGGGATGGCGCTGTGGTGACGTCAGCAAAGATCTTGTTTGGAACCCTTCGCGTTCGCCTCGTGCCTGCAGTTGTCTCTTCACCCAGCTGCGCGTGCTGCCCTCTCATACGGAGCTTGTGAGGCTGCACTCGCTGCACGATACACCACTGCAGCAGACGGCTCGTGCTTCAGCACGTTTTAAATGAACGGTCAAAACAAAAAAAAACCCAACGAGGCTAAACGTAAAGTCGACCAGCAAACTGTCGTTCACCAGGTAAGAAAATGTTAGTTTCTGTCTTAAACAATGGCTCTTTATAGTGTGTTGAAGAGCGGTTGTTACACGACATACTGTAACTGACCAGTTAGTTTTGTTGGCTTGTAAAATAATAGTTTTACTTCATGGGAACGTTAGCATCGTGTCAGTACCGTTACGCTATCACCAGCTGGACGATATTCTGATGGTTAAGTAGCTTTTGCTAACTTGATGCCGCAATTTGTTTCTTCACCCCACACATTTATTTAAAAGAGCTTTTATTGCACCTTTTATTACCTGTTTCTTCAAACTATTGCAAGCATCAAGTGTTATTATTTTTGAGAGCTACAACATGTTTTAATGTAGATATAGATTTTATTTATCTATATAGATATAGATAATGTTCTCCGTGTATATTTACCTTCTAGTTCCTCGAAAGGAAACTATTTCAGATTGACATGTGTAAAAAAACAAACGCACCCACTCGTCGGGTGTCAGTTGTATTTTCTTTTTCTTTTCCTTTCCTGCACCTTTTAGCTTTATTTCAGTGCCACGTAGATTACAGTGATGACAAATGGTTAAATGTTGCTGCTGTTTCTATTACGGAATGAGGATTTTAGAACGTGTGACTTTTACAAGGTTTTCAAGTTATTCCTCAAAAAACGCTTGTCTTTCTCATTCTAAGCAGCTGAAATGTTGTTCTGCATTACTACATTTGCTGAGGTTGTCTATTTTAACCATAATGGGAAAAGTTATTATGGCACTACAGATCAAAACACAACCCACTGTTTAAGATGACCAGTTATTGAGTAATTGTTAGCAGACTTTGTCATATATCAGGGCCTCGGGTAGATATTTATGCATTTATCACCCAGCCAAGGTCAGTTCATAGACCTACAGCTGTGTTAGGAATAATAGATGAGGATGGATTATGACAAAGGATAGCTAATCTTGTCTTTATCATCACCCTGGGGAGCAGATATCAAATAATATGGCCAAAAATCTCTGCATGTTCCTTCTTGACCGAAGAGTCTTACATTAGGTAATAGTCTCAAGGTAAAACTGTATGTGTATGTATATGGATGTAAGACAAGGAAAACTTAAACGGTTTCATCATTGTTTAATAGCTTATCCTTTAAAATCTGCTGTTGGTTCTTGAGTCACTGCAGATATTTCACCAGCATTAGTTAACAGGCAATTTACCACAAGGAGAATTAAAAAGAAAACAAAAATGAATAAACATTTGTAAAAATATTATACAGCAGCAACATGCTGCTCTTTAAACTGGCATAACCTTCCATTCGCTATAGAAGAAGCACAATAGCTAAACTAAATTCATAGACTTGTATGTACTAGTGGAAAATGATGGCTGTGCTGTTTAAGTTGTACACAGTAGTGACATAATCCTCATTGGGCTACTGTATGTTGGTCTACTCTAAGTGCTTTGCTTTATGCCAGTAGAACAGCAGCAATATACTTAGTGCGCTATGGTTTTTAGACATTTGCTATGAGCCACAATGCAGTCCCAGTTCTATTTTGTCCTAGACAACAATTAACTACAAAATGAAATGACAGATGAAAAAGGAAGCTGTTAAAACATGTGAGTCAAACCTTACAGAACCAGCAGTGCACAACCACACAAGAAAGCAGGCACAAATATTTGAACTGCTACAAGGTTAAATCACACCATTTAAGTGTTAGATATTTCTGAAATGTTTAGTCCATGTTTGAAAACCTAATCTGGGTTGTAATCCTCTGAAGCCCTTAGGGATTTGAAGATGCTATTTGTTTGGTGCCTAGTTTCATTCTACTTTTCATATTTAGTCCACTGGCCTCATAGTTCATGTTTCACTTGTGAGCTAACAATGAGAAATGATGAGTGGTGTGGTGTTTATAGTCAGTCTAAGAAAATATGCTGCAGTTTTTTAAAGGAAAATCTGTCGCATAGTTCAGACACACATCCACAGAGTTCATGCCCTTAGAGCAGACGTCATGTAAACATTCACAGAGGTATCAAACAGGCAGAATGCCATGATTCAACAGTTCCTCTAAAGCTCTGCAACACAGTCTCCTGACAAAATGTTCACTTTCTGCTGAGCCTCCCAGTCTTTCTGTGTGACGTCAGTATTGCTTCACCTTTTTATGGTACAGCATAGATCGTGGTATCCACGGTTACTAAAGGTTCCATCTATAGAGACAGGAGTTTTCCTTTAACTAAATGGTTGTTTGACCAGACAGTTGTGTTTTGCTGCTATTAGGTTAAATAAGGTGATAACAAACAAAACGTGTAGATAGATGGATGTGTCAGCAGGACATCTGACGGTTTTCTATGTGTTTACATTAACACTTTTCTTTGGCTTGTGGCGATTGTTGCTACATAACTGTATAAAGCTGTGTTGGTGCCTTCCAGAAAGATGTTTTTCATTTGTGAAATCTTGCACTAGAAAAGAAGTAATATCATCAAACACTGAAGAAAAGAACTTAGCCTCAGTTTTATTTCAGTGCCTTAGATCTGCAACAGTTTGGATTGAGTTACTTGCCTAAAGGCACATTCTCAGCATGCGTGGGAAATCAAATCAGCCTCCTTCATGCTCAACAAAACCTCTGACCTTTTTAGTTAGCCATGGCCACGGAAAGTTTAGTAGTATGTGCTTTTTAATGCGTCCCAGGAGGCTGCCAGTAAGAAACAAATGTTAAAGGTTGTATAAAAAAAAAGAGTAGAAAACCTGCTTTATTACTACAGGTGGATATTACAGTGAGACTTGTTTTAATTTTCTGATGAAGTTAATTAGATTGGTTTCATTACTGTGAATGAATATTCCCACAAGTGGACAGAAATCCCAGCCTAGCAATAAGCTATTAAACATATTCTGGTGAACTGAGGCAGTGGAGTCACTGTGGTGATGGCAACAATAATGAGAAGTTTAATGAATAAATCAATATGCTGGCTGGCTTACCATTAATGTGCCACGACTCATTAACATCATTCTTAATACATGTTTTCTCTGCGTGTGTGTTCTCTGCTGTCTTAAAGTTACTGTTGTTCTGTTTTCAGTTGGCTTTTACCACAGAAGTCACAGTTAATACACCTTCATTTTATTATTGTTTTGATATTATTTGTTGTAGGAGTAAAAGTGTAAATGATACTGCTGCTTGATGAGCTGTCATAGATGCTGCTCGAATGTATGGTTGAGATGTAGAGGGTTTTTTCTGGTAACTGTTGCTTTTTGTACACAAAGCGACTGTTCTGTTAGTTTTACAAAAGAAATTGCCTAGTAGTGGTTAGTGGGGGTTTTGTTAGCTATGGTGTGATGTGTTTGGACAGTGGGTAAACGGCAGACCACTGATTAGTCGAGTACAGAGGGCTCTATTGTTTTATGTGTACTGTCTCTCCTGCTCTCTATGCATCTTCTCATTGATCTATCTACAGTATCTTTCTTTCATTGGTGTGTGGCATGTGCACTCATAAGTCATACACACACAGTGGCCCCAAAGAGGAAATGTACTGCATAGCTGTGTTTTTGTCTACTGCCTATTGTGTTTTTGGTGTGGACAGTTTGTTTTTTCAGATGAAATAGTGTGTGAGGGACCACAATGTAAAACATAAATATTCTGCACGATATCTTGCAACTCTTTATCCATTACGTGATACTGTAGCAGCATTTTATGACAAACAACTCAAACACTGGAACACACTTGTATTGTATAGCTTTTTAAAAATGTGCCACCTCAAACCCACGTATTCTGGGACCAACCATCTCTGTGTGTTCCATTTACCTTGAAAGTCAGAGCTCAGAATCGTGACAAACCTGTTGACTGCATTTTATTTGACAAGCTAGTTTACAATAACAATACCGGTTATAGAAACACTAGTGTATAACCACGCACTGTGCTGTATTTTGGGCTTAATTTTAAACTGCATTTATTGCTGTAGGAACATATTCACACAGTGCTATGTGTATGAATGAGACACAAATGAGATAGAAGTGATAATATTACTACTGCTTTTGCTCTGCTGATGAACAGAGCAGCCATATTGATTTTTAGGTCTTGGTGTTCCAGTTGAAATTTCTAACTGGAAACTTGGAAATGATGACTTCTGAGCAGAAGTGCAATGAACCCTTAGTTCCAACGTCTGCTGACAGGTTTTCTGCAGCAAAACAAGATGCATGTTGTGATGCCTAAACTCACTGGTTTATTTACCCCTAGCATTTGTCATGTCACATACAAAGAAATACACTTTCCACGATAGTCACACTAGTCACAATACACCTTTTTTTTTTTCCCTCCCTTTTAACATTAGATTTTATACATTAAAATGTTTTTTACGTATCACTGACCTGCTTCACAATGTTTGCATCACTCCCTCCCCCCAGAGAATCATTAAAGTTAAATCCAATTTTGTGCACATCCCAATCCTGAAACCACAGACGTTCAGCTCTTCAGGAGTTGCAGGGATTAAGTGCCTAGTTTAAAGGGCTCTCCACAACCTCTCTGGGGATTGAAATCATTCCTGCCGTTACAAGAGGCTGCTGTCACTGGTGAAAGAAAACCTGGGTTTGTAGACTAAACTGAAGTTGTCTGTAAATGAAAAATGTTGCGTACATAACAGAATTAATCGGCTGGAAATTTAACCCTTTTTGCTAGATTTTTTTTTTTTGTCTGTCTCCTGAGATGACTGCAGAGGGAGAGAAACTTGGATAAACACATTACATGTGGGTATTATTAGAACATTTGCTATTGTACAAACAGACACGTGAGAGGCTCTTAGGTACACATAACTAAAGATACATGTTGTCAGGTAATTTATTCCACATGGACCAATTAATTTAAATAGACACAACTCTCTTTCCATCACACACACACTTCTCTCGAACCCATTGTGTGTATGTCAATTGTGTGCATTGTTTAAGTCAATTGAGAACAGCCTTGGTTAATTTGGTAACCATCAGTACACTTGAAATGCAAGTGTCAGGTGTGTTGTGTGATAAAAGAGTATCAGCGAGAATGAAAGGAAAGGTGTTCAAGACGGTGGTGAGACCAGAGATGTTGTTCGGCTTAGTGTGCCAATGTTAGAGAGACTTTTTTTTCCTGTCTTTTTTCCTTCCCTCTGATATTAAGAAATGTGCATTCTTTTGTTGTTTTGCAGCTGACCTGGTTAATCTTGGTTAGTTGAGACAAAGCGATTATGTGTGTATTTCCACTCCTGCAACTGAAGTTTGTATTCTTGTACCACTGTACTTCACCCCTGCGTATGAGAATCTACATATTAACATTTAATCATTTAGCAGAGGCTGTTACCCAAAGCTAGGAATACATACAACATGCAGACGCAACTTGGGGTTCAGTGTGCTGCTCAATGACACTTTGATAAGTGAAACAGAGGAGCTGGGGGTTAAACCACCGACTCTGAGTTCAAGCTACAAAATGTATAACTGCCATACATAATCTTTCCAGGCTGTAATGTGCTTTTTGCAGGGATGCAATGGAGAGTTTGTTTTTTTTGTTTGTTTGTTTTTAAGGTTCAATCAAGTGTCTACAGATTATTTAACATTGTTCTTTGTGTAATTGCAGCCTAATATCCAGTATATAATGTATAAAGTTATTGACCTAATTGATGTTTGCATACTGAGTCCAGAGCCGTCAGTGATGACTTTGTTCTTGATAGAAACATTGTCAAATCCTTGGTTTCGAGCCAGCGGAAAAGGCAGTTTTTTTTCTTCACTAAACACTTTCCCACCATTCCATCCCTTTGGGAATATAGATTGAGGCTTTCAAAAACTAGAGCAGTCATGGAAAACACACATTTCTTAATTATCTGGGTCAGTAGCCAAAACCTTAAAACCCTCCAACTACAATATGTATTTTATGACCCAGAGATTATTTTGCTGTGTGTGTGTGTGTGTGTGTGTGTGTGTGTGTGTGTGTGTGTGTGTGTGTGTGTGTGTGTGTGTGTGTGTGTGTGTGTGTGTGTGTGTGTGTGTGTGTGTGTGTGTGTGTGTGTGTGTGTGTGTGTGTGTGTGTGTGTGTGTGTGTGTGTGTGTGTGTGTGTGTGATACCTTTGCTTACCTTGCACACTGCCTGAATATTCATATTTGTCTTGTTGGCAGAATCATGTACAATGCAGATTTACTCTTCAGTGATCTCACTTGTATTCATTTATATAAAAAAGAAGTTATGGTATAACTGGTTTTAAAATTAAGCGTCATGTTGAAACAATTGGTTTACCTATGTCAGAGGTTAGTTTGTTCCAAGATTAGTATGAGAAGTTGCTTAGGTTTGTGTTTTTCATACCTTCTGAGATTATTTCCTTGATTAATCAGGTAATCTCATTGTGAATATTATCCTTCACAAATCTTCACAAAATGTTTCCACTCAAATAACAAGCAAAACTAATGCACAGTTGAAGTTCAACCTAAATATTTTAATTGATGATCCAAATTGTTGCTGACCACACTCTGCCTACTCCAGAGTAGCTGTAAGGGCTCAGTGTCGTGATCAAGGACATTTTAGTGAGCTGACATTTGCTGGATTAAGGACTAGAATTTGGGTATTTAAGTGGATACAAAACAGGTTGTTTGGTTCCTTATATTTGAAAAGATTATGTCTGAACCTTTTAAGTTCATACATCCCCATGTAGGTACAGTAGGTTACTTGCAGTCTGAAATGTACTGTTATACATCCACAGCAGTAGTGAAAGTGCTGCTGATACTTACCAGAAATGCACTACAGTGATTTTTTCACCACCTGTCCTACATCTGACCCACTTTGAGTCCTTACCCATAGGCAGACACTTGTTTTTGTTTTTCATGCCCAAAAAGTGTCCTTCCTTATCCAATTTGACAGCCTGTTGAGCCCTTTGAGGGAAATGTATGATTTGGGGCCATATAGGGGCTGTATAGACAAGATTTGAGAAATGACTAGTAAGGTTAACTACAGCAATTATTAAAAACAATCATTTAGTTGTCTTCTGCCAGCCAATCTACTGAATAACTGACTATTAGGAAAGTCAAACTACATTTACAGTAGCTACCACCATTATCACCATACACAATGGGTGACCAAGAACTTGGTGTTCACCACTTTCAGAGCAGGAATACATACATTCTTTGTCCAGTGGCAGTGCTTTCTGCCGGGACACTGGAGATTAGACTTTTACAGACAGATTAAGCACAGCAGCACATTTCAGAGCAAAACAAAATAGGAGTAAAAGGTACCCTGTGTTGTTGCAGTACGTTCTAATTTGACTTGGACTTTAGTGATTCCTCTGCATTTGGAACTTATGGATTCAAAACAGAAGTAAAAGCAGGGGGGGACAGGTCAGATCACTGATGGTGGTCCAACCTTGGAACACTTAATTGTCAACCTTACCAGTAGCTTTCTTTCAATTTCACTGTTCATTTTTAAAATTAGTTGTTTACAGGTTGTGACTGAATAATGATATGATCTAAATCACTGTCAATTTAGTGTCACCATCATAATGTTTGTACCCTGTGACACAGAGACCTGCCATATCTGTCACATTTCTCTGCTTATGTGAACATTTCCTTTCACATCCGTTCTTAATATTTCTGCATAGTATCTTATGTCCTTATGCTGCTTTATGCACATTAAACGGCATTATTCATTGAGCATTTGTGGGATATAGTGGAAGAGAATACTGTTACCCTGTAAAATACGTTATTTCCACTGCATAACAGCTTAGCTGGTGCCTGACAGAAAATTTAATAATCTCAGCCTTTTATTACTCCATCTGGACCTTTCTTGTTTACCACTCCTCCCTTTATCTTTTTCACAGCAGTAATAAGTCTGATGTAACAATTGCCATGGTAGCTGTGTGATAACTTGGTTGATAGACAGCAACCAAATCACCATAGTCAGTGTCCAAAATAAGACTAAATCACTCCTTGGACTGATGAGTCTAATTTGCTTTAAAACTATTTTATCTTAATTTAATATTTTCATTCAACTTTGTTGTGAATTGGCACTATATAGTAAAATAAATAATAAAGTCGTTTCTGTACACATTGCAAACTTATTATTGGTCTCTTGGTGTGATGTGGACAATAAGACAAGTGGGGCTGGTATGTTGAAGACTTGATGTATTGGCTAAATGGTCGGTTGGTCTGTTGCCTGGTGTGTTCTACTGGTTGACTGACTCACCATGTTTTAAATACTGTGTGACTATTGTTTTTAGTCCGGTGAAGCGGTGAATGTGGAGCTGTTGCATGACGTTATTAAAACTTGTTCTTGATGTTGTAGATGACATTAAAGGGAGGGTTTGAAAGAAATGATTTTTATCACCAAAAATACCCTGTGTATAATGTATTTATTCAGGAGTCAAAATGACATTAGGCAGAGTACAATTGTAGTTTCTGGTTTAGCCTAATTCCAAGGTGAACAGAGAACGGAAATGGTATAAATAGGTTAAAACTCATATCTAGTATGAAAAACAAACAAACCTTTGGCTTGACCTTGATCTTGGATAGGGTCATCCAAAAACAGATTACCGGAATTATCCACCCACGTCAATCTCAAGCTTTTAAATATGCATTTCATATCGGATGTCCACCATGAGCAGCATACAGTTACAGACCAGGCAGTAGAAGTTTGTGTGGGGGAGAGAATGTATTAATCTTGACTGAGTGAATGATTTTACCAATAGAATTTCACATAAAATGCTCGTTTCAATGTCCATGTTGTCATTCACATTGCTCTTGTCTATCCAGAAGTTCCAAATACAATGACCTGCAATTTCCAAAGGAAGAAATATTCTGTTGATTCACTGATCACTACCTGTTCTTGTTCTAATGTGGGGTTGTTACTGACTGGAAAACTAGCTGCTTTGCTAACAGGAATATTTGAAGTATTACTGACTGGTCTAATTAGGCTATAGTATTACCTCAATCACTCAAAGGTCAGGCAGCTGTGGATATGGATAGATTTATATAAGCCTATACGCTGTGTAGTACAGGTATGTGTTTGTGTGCAATCATAAATCAACTGCACAGCTTGTGTACTGTGTACACAGTATATATATATATATATATATATATAGATGGGTAGATGGAGGTCAGTGTGTATTTCTATCTTCTGGGTGAGTTTAAACGGGACACACAGTGAGTCCTGCTGAGTCAAGTTATTCTATATACAGATAATTAAAAAATGTAAAAGTTAATTAAACTTTCTTCTTTCCCTTTAGGTGAGGAAGTGCTGTGGCCAATAGTACTTCCTTTTACCTCTGCTTTCCATTTCTTTCATCTTTCTCTCCCTTATCTCCTCTTTCAACCACCCTCTCTCTCTCTCTCTTTGTCTCTCTCACCCTATCACTCTCTGTCTGTGATGCCGGGCTGTGGATGAGCATATGCCTGTAACCAGACTGAAGCTGGGGAAGCTAAAGGTTGTACGGCGGCAGCTGCTGCAAAGGTGCACAACAATACACACAACCTGTGAAGAAACATTTCTGACATACATCCTGACTATCTAAATGAGTGACTTTGCATGCATTATTAAACTACTGCTTTGGAATTAGGTAGTCATCTATTTTTTTATTTATTTTCTTTTAATTCACACGGTTTTGAATACACCACTTGTCCTAGTGATTTACAACAACAGTCTTTCATCGGTTACAGAATAAAACAAACTAAGTATTTAATATTGCCTGCTAGTGGTTACTAGACTTGCAGACAGCAATGCAGTGTAATTTATTATAATTATTCAAAGTGCCAAAATGAACGAGCAGCATGAAAGTCTTTCCAGACAAAGTCCTTGTTACTTACCCTACTTGCAGACTTTGCTGCAAACTCTTTAAATGGAGAACTGTTTGTTCTGAGGTAGTACAGCCTACCATCTGTCTCTGCACAGAGGGATGAGTCATAGTGCTACCTTTGTGCAGATATAGTTTGGTTGCATCATCTACAGAGGGTATTTAAATTTAAAAAAAAAATACTGTATCAAATTGGGATGACGGCTATATATTTATGAAACATCTAATAAAACGTATCTATCGATTTAATCAGACTCTTTAACCACTTACCAAGTCAGTTTTGATTCACACATTAATAATTTAAGTTAACTGTAAAAGCCTGAATTGCTCATCAACCGAATTAATGTTGACATACAATAAATGGAACTTAAAAATGAAATGACCAGCAGAAAGTTAGGAATGGAAAGCATCTCAAACGTTGCTACCAACAGGTGCAGCCTACTTCCATTGTGCGTCTTATTTTTCACAAGCTACTTGTTTCAAGTACTGAAAATCCTGTTTCATATAAGGTGAAAAGTATAGCTATCAGGGTCCAGCACCTAAAACTCACAAGAAAATTACATTGACCCTATTGACCTGTTCAAATGACAAAGAACATCTGTGACACCTAACATTGAAAGAATTTTTTCAAGGTTATACATTTATTAACAAGGTAATATGTTACTCATTGTTTTTACTTTCTGTGTTTTTTAATATTGCCATGTTGGCATTTGTTTGACCATATTACAATTAATTGATCATTGTTTTATTAAGGTGAATGATTAATGAATTTATTATCAATTGTTCCAGGTATGAACATCAGCCATTTGTCTCCTGTGTGGCCGGCCTCTATGGCTGCCAATGGAGGAGATACCAGAGAGCCCGGGCGCAGCCAGGAGAGTGCTGCTGCAGCAAGGTACACACACACACACAGCAACATCTACAAGTGTTGAGTTTGGTTAGTTTGCTGATCGTGCAGTGTGTTGATTCACTAGCCACTTTTCCTTCACTGGCCTGCTGACTCCAACAGTCAGTTACTGCTTTTCTCAAAAAAAAAAACATTAGCACACATCATCTTTGTCAGCTTGTATTGAAATATACTGTCTTCATATGCACTTTGTTAGATGATGGACGTCTTCTGTATCTCCCAGATTCGGTTGCATTAGAGAACTGTTTCAATTATGATTATAAATACTGCTAATATTGGAAAAAGGTTTACTTTTTTTTTTTTACCAAAGATTAACACCTAATGGTAGTTTGGTTTGTCAAAACTTAGCTTTTGCATGTGTTACAGGTGGAGTGTGGCAGTTTTGGCCTCCTGATTCTCACCTTTTGTTTGAGTTTTGTATTCCTTTATTTCTGGAGTGAAGCTCAGAATGACTACGACGACTTTGACTGGTGGGTCATAAACAATGCACACAGCACGTGTTGCAGATGCATGTTGGACTGTGCTCACTGTACGAACTACGATTGCATAATATTGGGGAAAAAACTGACATTGCAATTTTTTCTCCCTCTTACAATATTAAAGATACATCTCGACCAGATGATTATATAGTTTCTATTTGAGAAAAAACATCACGCTAGAATGGTTGTGATGATATTTTACATTTTCCCACATATACTGGCGCCTAAGTATATTTGGGCAGTTTCCCCTTGCTGTACTGCACCTGTGGCCTAACATTTGCTGTTTAAAATGTCCAACCGTGACTCAGATCACCTGTTGGTAAGGTTAATAAATTGATGACATGACAAATGTGTTGATGTTCAGATTAGTGGAGAAAGAGGCTTCAATACAACACCACTGCCTGTGCCAAATATGGTCTGTATGTCTTAAGATGTATCACGCTGTAACAACTCTTTAACACTGGACTAAATGTCTGTGTAGCAGTGGTCAGGCAATTAGTCAGACCAATCTTTAACTTTATTTAATATATAAAAAATATGCGCTCATGTCGCCTATTTAACAAATGTCAGCAGACATCTCCAGCCTACACTGCTGGCATTTCACCTAGATATGCAACAAAGAATTACACCTGAAAACAGAGTTGTGGTTGTCCTCCATGCTAGTCTCTGCTCTCTGTCAATACTCAGCACAAAAAGTGTAAAAAGCCAATACAAATGTTTATCTGCGTACATGTTCAACAACACATAAATGAATGAAGTGATCGTCTGAACAATGGATGCTGACCTTTTCTTGTGTGTCTTCAGGTTTAACTTTGGGTTTCTTGGTTTCTGGTTTCCCTGGTCTCTGGTTCTACTAGTTGTTGCTGCGACTCTCTTCACATACATCGCCCTCTTATTGGTAAACACACGGATATGATGGCGTCTTGTCTAGTTTAAGCAGACAGTTTTGATTGTATAGGACAGACTCAACAAAGCAAAAAGAGGCAAATAAAAATATCTTTAATAGACTATACTTAGAAGTCTAATCATACACTCTTTACAGCTTTGTTATAGTCAGTTTTCACTTGTAGATTGTAGGTTGTTAGTTTAATCTGCAGACATGATGAGAAAAGCTTTGTGGGTAGAAAACACAACAACGCGTTCTTATTCTTCTTGAATAAAACACTTTAGCCTACTGCTGCCAGAGATTGCCAACGGAACACGTGCCGACCCCTGAAGGGACAAGCCGAAAGCAGTTTATAATCATGAACTTTGGTTTTGGAAAGTTCCACATATTTATTTATTAAGCTTTTAGTTATTTTTTGTGAATAAAAATGTTTTTGTAAATAATGTTTCTAAAGAAGCAAATCCCTTGTTATGAATTGTCAATAAACATCTAAACATTGTGCAGGTACTGGCAATATGTCTGCTTTCTGAAGGTCAGAGGCTATACCTTCACTGGAGCCACAAGGTAACCCCACACACACACACACACGGAAAAATAAATACAGTCCCTTCTGTGTATTTTGTCTTCCTCCTAAATTGCATTGTATTAAAAGGATATTATCATATTAAGTTGTTGTCCTCCTGTGTCTGTCAGGCTGGCATCGTGGTGACATTGGCCTTCTCTGTCACAGCCACTGCCGTACTGTCTGACCTCTGGAGCAAAGAATGGAAGACTCTTCTGCTCTCCCTGCAGGTCAGCCAGCCCTAACATATCAGCTAATACACAACAAAGCATTGTATTAATTGCAGTTTTCACTCTAGATATCTGTATTGCATTTAATCTAGGCTTCATGTTTAGGCTAAAATGCCTAAGACTGCTGACAGTTTGGCTATTGTCTTCTGTTATTCTCTTATTTGTCTTTAGGTGACTGCACCTTTCCTCCATGTGGCTGCAGTCGCCCTAATGGCGATTCTTTCCTGGCCAATAGCGTTGCACTTCTTCCGCATGAACAAGAAAGGTGAGCCCTATTCAGAACTGGTGTGAATACAAATATTTGAATTTTGTAGAGAAAGAGATCTCTTTATTGTACACCAGTAAATAGATAGTTGAAATGACAAGCTTTAAGAACTGAATTCCTTCTCTGTGCAAACTTAAGTTGTAGTAATTCAAGATTCAGATAACTTCATTAATCCTTTTTACACGTCCTCCCTGTTGCTAAGCTGCTCCACCTACTGGAATTACAGCTATTCTGTGTGACGCAGTTGTCTGACATTGATTATATTGTTGTAGACCTCCTTGCAACCCTTATTTCTCCATCTCCACTTCCTCTTAACAGAAAATCAATGTCTCCTTTTCTTACTCAATTGTGCTGTCTTTGAGGTTTCTGTCTTCTTTCATTCACTCTTTTTTTTTTTGTTTTTGCTCTTTCTTGCTTGCCCTTGTGCTTCTGTCTGTTTTGCTTTTGGATCACTCACTCCGTCTTGCATTGTGTCTGACCACCTTTTTCTCTCCACTGAATGACTTTGACCTCTGTGTGTCTCTGCGTCTCTTTCTTCTGTTTGGTCTCCATGGGTACTCTCCGTGGTTGCCATAGTGATTCAGCGGCTAGAGTGATGCTGAGTCATGTCTGGGATCTCTTCAGGTCTGTCTCTGACAGCCAGTAAGGGAGAGAAAAAAGGGTTTTTTAGATTAAGACAGGCTGTAAAAAGCTGGATTAAGCTGAAAACAGATTATTTAGTTTTACAGCCCAAAAACCTTCTAATGTAAGATTGGTAAGGGATTTTTTTACTTTTGCTAAATGAGCAATATAAAATGTTTTTTAATCCTACACAAAAATGCACACATGCTTTTTTTTTGTAAAATGTTAGCCTTTATATCTCTCTATCTCTATCTATCTATCTCTATCTAATATAAATGTACATTATGTTGATTTAATAGCAACAACAGTTAATGATTCATTTTAATGCAGTAAAATTCACATTCAGTCATCTCAATAAGCTTTATTACTTTTTCAACCGCTGTTTTAGGGATGTAAGCAGAAAGCCATGTCACTAAAGGAAGCAAATCCTTTAATTTTTTATCTAAGTTTCAAGAAAATTGCGTTCACATGGTCATAAGTTATTTGTAGGATAGTTCTCAGCTTATCTCCAGGGGTTTAACCTGTTACCTCGCAGCAGTGATACAGAAGTGTACTTGAGGACACTATGAATTAACAGCTTGATGTTGTCAGAGGTGAAACAGGGTTGAAACTTGCAATCAGACATAGCAGTTTTTTCCTAGTGTGAAATAACTTTTTATCACCAAAGACAGAGGTATTTTAATGATCAGGTTCTTTGGGCTCTTTTCTCCGGCGGATTTGGTTTGTTACCAGACGGCTGGTCTTTCAGCATGTTGCACATGTTGCCGTTTTTCACATAACCCCCATATTATTCCAATTGGGATTTACTATAATGTATGTTATCATTTTTACATACGCTACATGTATGCTACATATGGTTCTAGTGAGTCTGTCTGTTAGTTTTGTGTACTTTCTGTATATTACAGGTATTAAATCGGTGTACATGTCATGTTTTTTATGTGTGTTCTTCAGTGCGTCAGGTGGCTGTCCTGGGTCTCTACCTTTCTGTTCTGTTCTCTCTCTACCTGGTTCCTCTGGGAATGTACTCTCCCTGCATTAAAGAACCAGGAACTCTGGGACCTGCCCCAACACTCATTGGGCACAGAGGAGCTCCAATGGTGAGACCGAACTGGCCTATGACAGATGAATCTGTCCCAATTCTATAAAGTCTGTGTTTTACTACTAACATTTACCACCATCTGTTGGTTATCAAACATTTTAGTCTTTAGCTTCACTACTGAGATGTGAACAGTCTGTCTCTGACTGTGCATGTATGTGCATTGTTAATCACAGTGGCAATTCTTTGTCTGATTTGTGTGTGTTTTGCAGCTTGCTCCAGAGAATACTGTGATGTCATTTGAGAAAGCGGTGGAAGCAGGAGGGGAAGGACTAGAGACGGACATCACCATCAGGTATGTGTGTTGAATACAAAATGGTAATATGTAGAAGTAAAATTTATACTGTGGTGTTTTTTCAAAGTTTGTCTATCCTTTACCTTTTGTCTGTCTTTTATTAAATCAATACACATATTGATTCTGTTTCATTGGGTTTCCAGATAGATTTGTGTGCCTTGTGGGAGCGTTTCAAGAAATTATAAACAGTTCTGCAGCGTAAAGTTTTCACAGGGTACCTCCTAAACCACAAGTAGTGTTATGGAGCAACCTTTTTCAGAGAAGCTACAGATTTTATTTACATTGAATGTTAATTTAGCTTTTTTTGAGAGTGAAATTATCAAAACATAGTCAGTGTTTTTAACCCACACTTTCATAACTTGTGTTCCTGCTAATTGTGGAATTATCAGCTGAGCAGTGGGTCAACTATGAACCAATGCAGAGTCTGTGCTTTGTTGCTAATTATACAGATCGGATGCTGGTGAGTGGTTCGATCCCCGGCCCTGGCTATATGTGGAAGTGTCCCTGGGCAAGACACTGAACCCCTAACAGCCCATTCCCCTCCCCAGCTGTGCAGTGCCGGTCCAAGCCCGGTAGAAATTGGGGAGGTTTGCGTCAGGAAGGGCATCCGGCGAAAAAAAAAAAAAAAAAAAAACGGTGCCAAATCAACATGCGGACAATGATCTGCTGTGGCGACCCTGAACTCACGGGATAAGCTGAAAGGAGAGTAGTAGTAGTAGGATGCTTGTGGGCTGCCACTGTGATAGAAGTTTTCCCTCTTCCTTAGTCAAGTGTTACTAGCTCTTGGAAGAATTGAAGACAGAACTCAGCGTGATGAACCATCTCAGTTTAATACATGGCGGCATGGAGAAGAACACATGGATGTTGGTGTTATCTGACTTGTGTCTCTCAAACTCCTTCTTTTTATACTCAAACCCAAGGAAGGAGCCACCCTCACAAAACATGAATGAAGAAACCAGGTGCACGCACTTGACAGTGAAGCAATAAAATCCTTTTATTGCACCTTCTTGTGGATCTAGTGAGCCCAGGATCCACTATCTACATTCTTTTAGGCCTTGTAACAAAAAAGTGCCCACAGTGATCTTAAGCATTCCTCTAAACATGATGCACCTTGTGCCTTCTTGTTCTCTCTGTGACCTCTTAAATAAACCCACCTTGTTTGCCTGTTTGCTAATTATCTAACTATATGACTAAATTTCCCCCACACCACAGAACTAAGGTGATTACTGGCATGATCCAGGTATCTCTTAGTCCTTCCATTAACCCACATCTGGTGGGTTAGCACACTATTTTACATCTTGAACCCAAAGGGATTAGCAGCACAGCATTGGCAGGTTTGGTTTATTCAATGCTGATGACCCCATGAGTCTGTGTGAATGATGGTGGCTTTTTGCCAGTTCCCGTGGAAATAAACTATCAAGAGTTTAGTGAGGAAATCTGAGTGTATGTGTTGTGTGGGCTAAAGATAAACTTGTTTTTCAGCAGTGAACAGACCTTTTGAGGATGCTTATGACCTGAATGATCTCTTTACCTCCACACATTTGAACTTGTTTCTTTGTCTTTTCTTTATGTATCTATTCCTTTCGTTTTAATCATACTCTCTACTTGTCTCTTTTAGTGTCCTGCACTTCCACTCAATTACAATCTCATTGACTTTGGATCACTCTTTTTCCACTACCTGTAGT
This sequence comes from Channa maculata, assembly GCA_020496755.1. Classification (NCBI taxonomy): domain Eukaryota; kingdom Metazoa; phylum Chordata; class Actinopteri; order Anabantiformes; family Channidae; genus Channa; species Channa maculata. Next base: position 26,453,282 of record CM035606.1, on the reverse strand, counting down.
TATGATGGTGTTCCCTTCCTGATGCACGATTCCACTCTGAGGAGAACTACTAATGTTGCTGAGGTTTTCCCAAATCGAACACATCTTGATGCCTCAATGTTCACATGGGCTGAGCTACAGCAACTGAATGCTGGTGACTGGTTCTTATCAGTGAGTATAAGCAAACACATACACTATTTGGTGTTGTTCCTGTTGGTTGTTTTTTTCCCTAAGATGTGGCTTAGAATGTTCCTGACATTTACACTAGAAAAAAGGATGGACTCTGTAATCTACTAATAAATCCCAGTAAACAAATGTATATTATGATGTTGTATGAGGTTGTGTCTCTTCTACGATTTGGTCTGTGTGGATCTGTCATCTGTTTTTTTGGGATCACTTTCAGACTTGAAAGCAGGTACATACACAAGACATTTGGCTTGTGTATGTACATTTCTTTTTAGAGCTTAAATAAAAACTCAAACAAAATACAGGAATTGTGAAATTTACAATTCATAGAAACAAAAGGTTTAATGATTTACTAAGCCGTGAGAAGAAAGTCCTCCTTGTAGATTATGTAAAAACATGAAATTCAAGAAACCGGAATCTAGATTTGTATGAGAGAGGCTTCACATAAAGGGCATAAATGTGGAGTGCAAAGAATCCACCTGTCTAGTTTTAATTTTTAAATAAACTGATTTCTTAAAGTAATTAAACGCCTTTCTTTTTTTTCTTTTTTTTTTTTTTTTAACCATGACCATGAACATGCTTGTGTTTTACAGAGGGATCCATTTGGTACTGTGTCCTCCCTGTCTGAAATGGACCGCTACCAGGCCCAGAACCAGTCGATTCCGTCATTAGCTCAGTTCCTGGAGGTAGCAGCCCGTAGTGGCAGATTAGTGCTCTTTGACCTGCGAAGGCCACCTTATGGACACCCTTACACTCAGTTATACATAAACACTACTCTGCAGGTGGTGCAGGCCCACATTAAATCCTCACAGGTAATGGTTTGGAGGGGCTGTATTAAAAAAGATCTTTTAAATTATACTTTTTGTTGACAGATGAAATTACTGTTTTTATTGCATTTCTGATTAGTTTTCTGTTCAGCTCGATATTCTAGCAATAACTAAGGTTCATGTTAATCTCTTGGATCAGTGTTTACCATATTAGATGATATTAGTGTTTCAGTCTTTTTAATAACAGTTTTCCCTTTTCTTATTTTTTGATTTAATTAATTTCTACTTGTGTTTTACATTTTGTTCACTATGACTGACTGTTGTTTAAATGTGTGTGTTGGTTTAGGTGCTGTGGCTGCCATCTGAAGACCGAGAGCTGGTTCAGGCTGTCGACCCAGAGCTGCAGCAGACCTCTGGAGGAAAGGCCTCTATTCAGGAACTGGCAGATGCCCATATCATCAGACTGAACCTGCACTACAGCACCATGTCTCAACAGCAGATCAGGTACAAGCAGATTAATTTGGACTGATAAACATGTCTCTGAGGCCATGAAACTATTCTGCTGCATGCTAGGAAAGAGTGCAATCATTATAGTATAGTAATCCTATATTAGTATCATTATTACAAAACAGATTTTCATGAAATCAAATGTAAATCTTCATATTTAATTGAATTAGCATTTTAGCAACAATGGACTTTAACAGAAAGTGATACATTTACTTTTTAGTTTAAACTAAAATAAGAATATCAACATACAGATGTACAGTACATTCAAGCACTTAGTTACAGAGAAAAATGGTAAGAGAGGCTAATAATAGTACAAGCAAATTGAGTGGGAGGTACTTGTATATAAACAGATGCTGCAGGAGAAGAATCTGGAAAAAAGGTGAAGAAAAATAGTTGAGTGACCCACTGACAGAAAACCATGTGGGGACACTGCAACCATGTTGAAGAAGGTCCTCTGGTCAGATGAGACCAAAATTTAACTCTTTGGCCTACATGAAAAACGTCACGTGTGACCTAAACCTACCACTGCACATCACCCTGAACACATCATGCCCATCGTGAAACATGGTGGCAGCATCATGTTGTGGGGACGCTTTTCTTCAGCAGGTACATGGAAGTTGGTCAGAGTTGATGGGCAGATGGATGGAGCCAAATGCAGGACAATCTTAGAAGTAAACCTAACTCTGCAAAAGACTTGAGACTGGGGAGGAGGTTCACCTTCCAGCAGGACAACGATCATAAACATGCAGCCAGAGCTACAATAGAATGGTTTAGATCAAAGCATGTTCATGTGTTAGAAGGACCCAGTCAAAGTCCTATTCTCCCTTTCTCCCCTTTCCATTTCTGTCTCTTTACAGCAAGTACCAGTCAGTAAACATCAGCACTAACTTGTATGTCATCAGCCAGCCATGGCTCTACACTCTGGCTTGGTGTGCAGGAGCTCAGTCTGTAACCACCAACTCCATCCATATCCTGTCCAACATCGACAAGCCGCTCTTCCTGATGGTGAGCAGATCCAGGTCTTCAGCATCATCATATGTTATGATCTCTGCTCTCCTGAATAACATTGGTAGAGCAGTGCTAGTGGACAAGTGGACATCTGAGTACAAATTAGAATGATCATTTACATTGGGTATGACTCTAGGCATAGGCATACAAAGCTTAGTTGGTAAGGCAGTCCACGGACCACAGGGTCAGTGGTTTGATCCCTGGTCCCCATAGACCTTGAACCCCAAGTTGCAAGTAGCTGGTCAACCAAAAATGTTTTGGTATTATTTTTTCTTGGTCATCAGTTTCGTTCATTAATTCCTTTTCAATACTTAACAGATGTCTAGAATTGGTAACAGTTAGTTATTGTTAGTAACATTTTAATAAATATTATCTGTCAAAAAATGAAAAGTATAAAGGCAAATGGAGAAAATGTTTAATCTGTTCACATTCATTGACATTAGTATTTCTACATTATATACTGTATTTCTGTTTTCAATGAACTACCATTGCTTAGTTGTGTTAAATATTTACAGTCATACTGATGCTCTGTTTATGAGTTAAGCCTCACAATATTTCAGTCAAACTACCAGACTGGTACATTTATATTTTAGACATCTAGAATTTGCTCTATTTGCTTTGACTTCCAATGAGTGGCAGGAGCAGATGTTCTGTATCAGACATGTGGGTGTTTGAGGATTGTGTCTGTGACCTTGTGGTTACATAAATGTTCTCCTTCACCACCTGTGTGTCTGCGTGGATTCAAAAGAATTTGAAGATTTGAATATGCACCTTGGTATTAATGTTCTTAAAATCACGCAACCTTTTCTTTCAAAAGCAATCAGCCCTTTCTCTCTGTCTCTCTCTAGACTCCGGAGCAATACAATCTGATGTGGATTCTGACTGATGCAGTGTCTGCCCTCTTCATCATTGCAGTTTTCATATTCCATTGGTGTGTAGACACAGATTGTGCTCTCATAATTACTTTCCTCTGATGCTAATGAGATTTCATTGATGTGTAAACTGAGATGCCATTGTGGGGATACAAATGTAATTTGAACTAATGTTGACATGTATGCGAGTATGTCACATGATGCCAGTAACTCTTTTGACCTCGTAAATGTTCAGACGTCATGTAATACAAACAAGTTATTTTTGAGCAGAACCTGGCTGTTAAACTGAGGATCTGCATCCTGTTTGCCAGATGAGGCCCCTCACCACAAAGGGCCAGATATTTTTTTAGAAGAAAACCTCTAGTTTTATTGTTTTTATAATCAGTTCTTCCTTTCTCTGTTTTATACATGGGCTTTATTCAACACTCACCTGGACTCACTCTCACACATTACCGCATGTATGCTCAGTGTACATCAAAGCAGTCATGGTGACAGTCTTACCAATCTCACAGAAACACAAGCAGCTGGTTATTCTCCTTTCCTCTGATCTTCCTTTGGTGTGTGTATGTAACAGGTGGAGAGAGAGAGGCCTGCCTTTCTGGTCTGGCAGCCGTCAGCCTCATGAGAACGGACCATACAGCAAGTTTAGGACTGGTACGAGGCATTTTTCTTCTCCTCACTCTCACTTCAGCATTGTGCTTATACACTGCATCATTGTGGATAAACGTAAAGCAGTAGTATTAGATATTTTATAAATAGGTCTCATTTAATTTTTTTCTAATGGCTTGTTTCCATCCTGGCTGAGAGTTGCTGTATTATAGTGTATTTGTTGGAGATTATGGTATGTAGCCTCCTCGCTGTGAGAGAACTGCAAAAGACAGAGGTGAATATCTAAATTAAGTAATTTTTAATACAATGAGCAATTGTAGACTTTATATATGAGGACTTGCAGAATGTGCCTTTGCTGCACTGTTAAACAAATAATGTAATATTTGGGGAAATATGCTTGTTGCTGTCCCTGTGGGAGAGAGAACATAAATATAAATCCATCTCTGTTGATTAGAACAGTCAGGCTTTAATAGAGAAGCAAGTATTTTTTAAAAAAAATGCTTCTCTGTTTGTGTCTTGCACAAACATGTTGTAAATTGTTATGTAGCCACCAGCATATCTAAAATCAACAGTGTTATTCATGTAAACCTCACTGCAAGTTGCTGCTAAAGACTTAGAACAGGACCCAACCCTCGGAACTGAACAGAGACTTCAGAATATTCATTTAAATGCAGCTTGGCCCAAGTTGTGGCTCAACCAGCAGAAACAAGACATTTCTTTTGGTGAACTTCTTTGCATGAAGTGCTGTGTTTTATGTGCATCTGTGTGTACGTCCGACTCTCCAGAGCTCATCTGTGTTCGCTGGGTCCCCCTCCACTCTGACTCCTCTGCTGGATCCCTCATCTCCCTCCCTTTGGCCTTCAACCAATGACAGCCTTGCATGTCAGTCCTGCATGTCTGCCCTTCCAGAAGCTTGTATGAATCCCGAACCCTTATTGTTTGTACAGGTCTTTATGTTTCTTGAAGGAAACAAGCATATTAAAAAGTTCCATAGTTCTTGGCCTGCCACTGGTGTCTAAAATGTAAAGCCAAGCAAGAGATTAATGTGAATTATTTATTTATTTTTTTGTTGTTAAAGCACCACAAGACAAGTCACAGCAAAACAATACTGTTGAGTTACCGCTGGTAATTACAATTGAGTGGAATTAAAAAAATGTCTGAGACGCTCAAGAAAAGCCCAAAAAAGCTATACTCTTAATTTTTGTCACAGAAAATCCTACTTGGTTTACTGTCTTCTCTTCATCCAAGCTCAGTGGTTTGCATGGTCTATCTCATCTGTGCACGTGCACACTGCTTGCTCACACCAGCCTATGTGAAAATAAGACTTTTGGTGCTCACATTACCTGTGCTTGGCTATATGTCTGCATATATGTGCCCCCCACCCCCAACGCACACGCACACACGCTTCTAAAGACCCTTTTTTACCCACACTGCTCCTTCGTATGTGAAAGTATTGTATAACTGCATCTCTGTTCACCTTGCAGAGTTGAGTGATGTGTGGTCCATCTCCAGTGTCAATGTCCGGCCAGACTTGAGGAGCACTCCCAGTTCACCCATCACCCCTCACCTGCCCACCATCACAGAAGAGTGACAGAGAGAGGGAGAAAGTGAGAGTGTCGAGAGGCAGGTACAGATGATGAGAGCTGAATATAGTACTTGTATTGACAGAATATGTTAGTTTCAAGGGATTTAGAGTTTGTAATTTGTATTTAACCTTCTGAATTAGACTCTAAAAACATAGACTAAGATTGGTTTTGATATTTGATTTAATTGTTGAATTTGGAACCTAATATTTTTCATATGGGACCTCATCACTCACAGTAAGGAAATTGGTTTATTAGACATTTGCAATTCAAACGTTCAGGACAAAATGAGGGGAACAGAAATGTTTAAAGTAAGGTAGCGACTCCTTCTCCACTTTCTCTCTTATCCTCTCGGTCTACGGGCAAACTGCCTGCAGGAACTGAACTGCTGAATCAAACCTCTTTCACTGACGTGCCATCAGGGACGGAGCAGAGAGACTCTGGACACAAGCCCAGGAGCACCAGTGTCCATTTTCATACAATAATCTCATCGCTGCCATTTAAACGCTGGGGCAGTGGGGACTGTTAAACACTAGCCCGGAGGCTGACGTGCTTAAGAACATTTCCCTCCCTGCTCATTCACCGCCACCAGCTGAGCTCTACGTAAGACATTTAAGAAACTGAACCTTACACTTAATGAAAACAGTGAATAGATTGTGGTAATAAATGAGTTGCTTCCACTGTTTTTGTCCTGTTACTAGTTGATTAGAAACCAAATGTTGCATTAGACCAAAACTTAAATTATGTCTTTTAAAATGTAAGATTTTTGTTTCTGCACTGTTGGATGCAGTGTATGAACTGCACACCACCGGACTGACAGAATGAATGTAAACCCGAGGCTTAAGCAAATTATTCTTTGTTACTTTTCATATTTGTTAGGTGAATGTAGTTTTCTCAAAAGCAGATGAGGAATGTTCAGGCTGGGAGTCACTTCAGTTTGGCTACAGATCTGTGCCAAATGTTGAATTAAAGATGAATCAGATGCTTTTGAGAAGCCAGTGCTCTGTATGAGGTAGCAATTACAGAATCTGCCTTTTCTTCAGATATAGCACACAGGATGTTCTGGAGTTATGATCGCATAGTTGATATTTGCCATGTTGTTGTAGCGTACATAGATTTTAGATCTAAAATCCAGAGTCATGTCTCAAATTTCCAGCTGTGTATTTTGCCAGTTTTGTGCATTGTTGGACATAAAGCAGGACATGCTGCAGTAAGTGCCATTTAAAAGTAACACTATGGCTTTGTTTTCACTGTTTATGATCACGTCATTTACCCGGTAGAGTAGAAAATACAATAAAAAGTTCCTGACAAATCCTTTTGGGCCGACTTGATCTACTCCAAGCAGGTTTACATTTAACCTAAGGTCTGAATCTATGGGCACATAATTTATCCCTACTATCCTGTTGGTATAAATTGGAATTATTAAGTTTACAATTTAATTGGATTTCAGCTTTTCTTAGCTGCCCTGTTTGTCTGTTTCCTGTACTGCTCTTCTGTCTCACGCTGGACTAGACACAGAACTGGCTGTGTTTAGTCTGACGGAGGTGGTGCTGAAATGTGTCTAAAGACAGATTCTGAAGTTTTGATACTACTATATTTATTACAGTAGAAAAATCACTTGATGGTCTAAGACTGCACATATAATCAAGCAACATAATGTACTGTGCTTTATGGTAGTGGAGTTAATTAGCACTTAGTTTATCTACATGCATTTATGTTACTGTTGTAACTGAAGCGGCCGATCTGATGGGTGGGCTAAGCATATTAGCTACAGTCATTATAGCTGCACAACCATATTTATTCTATTGAATAGGATATTCTCCACTGTAAGGGTGTTTTTCAAGCAAGTGAATTGTGACAATAGATTTCCAGATTTCCATGTTTGGATTTAGCCACTGTTTTTTTTTTTTAGGTGTCTGCTTAAACTCATACATGTACCAATATTTTTCTTGGATCAAACTGTCACCTCATATATATGTACTTGTGTCTACAGAGTAAAGATTCCCTGCATTCAAGTGGTGAGAGGTCAGTTGGAAATGGTTTCATTATACTCATAGAAGCATCTGGTTTTTGTCCTCCAAAGCTAAAAAGTGGTGTGCTCTAATATTTTTTTCAGGTTATTGAAAGATCCCAAAAGAAATATGCACTGTTTCTGAAATCTTTAGTGCCTAATTTGTTTTGTAGACTTTTTATTGGGAAGTGGATTTAGCTATTTTTAAACTGATGGACCTGAGGAAGGAAACCGAGGGAGATGATACTACAGTAAATGGGTAAATGGTTCGGCCCACAGCCTGTTAAACGTTCCCACTAAAGGCCAACACTGATTAGTCTCAGCCGCTGTCAGTCCAGAACCAAATTATTCATGAAAAGATGTTTCTTGGCAAATCTAAAGAGCAGGGCTTTAGTTTTTCTGGCCTAGTTGTCATCAGTATAACACTCCTGCTTTGCTGTCTTGCTGCCTGCCAAAATGTGCTTTAGATTTTTATGGGGTGTGTTCGCTTAGTGACCTTGTCATGTAATAATTAGATGGAGTAATGTATTTGACTCCACTAGTGGAAGTCAGAGTAGTACTTCTCATTTGGCTCCATCACTGATCTGATTTAGAATCACTGATTTGATACAGGAAGGAGAACTTTGTCGTGCATGTGCTTTACAAATACAATTGTACTGTAAGTAAAGTGAAGAGGTGCCCAACATCAGAGGATTAAGACATTCATTGCACATTTTCATCCCAAAATCCAATGTTTCTAAGAAATCCGTGCACTCAGTTGATAGGGCAGTCATCCACGGAACACAGGGTCAGTGGTTCGATCCCCGGTCCCGGCTACATGTAGAAGTGTCTCTGGGCAAGACACTGAACCCCTAACAGCCCATTCCCCTCCCCAGCTGTGCAGTGCCGGTCCAAGCCCGGTAGAAATTGGGGAGGGTTGCATCAGGAAGGGCATCCGGCATAAAAACTGTGCCAAATCAACATGTGGACAATGATCCACTGTGGCGACACTGAACTCACGGGATGAGCCGAAAGGACAAAAAATAAGAAATTGATTCAGATCCCATTGTTTGCAAAAGTAAAATCTATATAGTATTTTACATCTTGTGCTATACTTAGCTGCTATTTTGTCATTTTATAGAAGCAGTTGATATTTTAATTTTTTTTACTGTAAGTTTTCTCTGACTGTAAATGCTCTTGCCATCTGGTATTAAAATGTTAAAGTTGCTAGCACTGTCTGTGGTGGTTCTCAAAAGTGAGGAGAAAGTCCGCTACTGCTATACAAGATCCTTTACTCACACCATGTACTGGAAAAGAACGTACCAAAGAAAGTACCACACAGACCTTGTTGGCTCTTCTACTGTAGCTAGAAAGCTAGAGACAAACGTTGACCAATATGCTCAAAATCAATATATTTGTGGCGTTATCAGATAATTTACACTAAATGTACAATACTTTAAATGCTTTAATTCTTTAACCCCTTGGAGTTCAACAAAACTGAGCCTCAAGCAGAACCAAAAAGCAATGTTGTTAGTAGAGTCAGGTGGTGATGGATCAGGACCATAAACAACCCACTATTACTGTAAATTGCATAACACCATGTATATACATACACATATACTGTATCATGCTAGTACACACAAGATACTAACATCAGCCACATGTTAGAAATAACAAAGCCATTATATCAGCATTTCATGTGCATTAAATACACTGAACAACACAATGTATTGATTCATTATCAGCCGGGTCAAAACAAATTAAATGTTTTATACGAAAGTCAGACGAAACATACGGACTATGAAAACACTACAGGAAGCCAAAGTATTTTAGTTGCCGTCACAGATAAAACAAATGTATAAATTGCCAAAAAAGCAATAACATATCTGCATTTGTCCACAACTAAATAGAACAGTTGGCACTGTTAAAATATCAGTGCAGGTTAACGGGTGACAGAGTTACTCTACCACAAATAAAACCTTTTTAAAAACCTTCACACTAAGAACCTAAAGACTGGCAGGCTTGAATTTCACAAGACAATGAATGAAACGATTTCACTTTTGATGTGGGGAAAAAAAAAACACACAACTTTGCATGTTTAGTCAAAAATAACCTGAGCCATTCAGATTATTTCTAAATCCTAAATTAAGTCGCTCTAACAATGAACTATTTATGCAGTGTCTGTCAATTTAAAATGACCAGCAGATGTACAGCTCACTCTACAAGTCAGAACAAAAATCCAACCTACGCTGCAGCTAAATAAACAAAAGGCCACTGGGTGAGTGCATTTCTGATATTAATGTTTCTGGTATTACAACACATTCTGTCTTCACGGAAAAGGTGAGTGTCTGTCTTGTTTATATTTAATTAAATAATTATTTAAATCGTGCTGCCTGTTCTGATTTCACACGATTGTTGCTCATCACTGTATTTTGATGCAGGTCCAGAGGCAGATGAGGGGCATCGTTACAACTCGCCATTATGAAGGTATGTTAACATAGCATTGCAGTATTCTGTTCTATTGGTTGAATTGCTTTACATTAGATCATTGAGTGATCTAGTGCTTTTTTTGTTTGTTTGGACCTAATTTCCTCTTTCCCATGTAAGTTTCTTGGTTAACAAGAATTTTAAGAAACTGTCGAAAAAATCTCTACATTTGAGTTTAAAATGCATCTGCAAACTTCAGCATGTATTATGTAAAAATATATCTGCAAATTCCTGTAAAGCAAACTCACAGCCTCAGACCGAACAACTTATGATTTTGTCAAAATACAGGAATGTCCCATAAGACAGCTGCACTCCAAAGAATGCTGGGCAAAGTAAAACAAAACACAAATAAATGTTACTTATCTGCAATGTCAGGTGTAAACATAAACCATGATGAATTATTACAAAAATGTTTTAAATAACGTAGACAAGTCTGCTTCTAGTGTGTCAACACCAGAATTCAAATAAATGCGATTCATAGAGTAAAGATTACAGTGCAACTTAGAGCATCTCCATTTATTAAACGCTAGACACACTTACAGATTAGTACATAACAAGACATTACAGCCAACACTGTACATGACAAAGGAGGTGAACTCAAGTTTGTACTTTAAGATGCAATTTTTGTTTTTTTTTACTTTACCAGAGAATTATGTTTCATACCATGTTCACAATCACATTGGTCAATACAGACATTTTAGTAATTTTTTTACTAACACATGACATGTCAATAAAGGCATTATTAACTTGACCTACTCAGACAGGCTGTATAAAATTATTGATTATTAAACCAATTTAAAACAATGAATTGCTGAAGTCAAATCACCTATCAGCAGAAATGGCAGTTTGCTACAGGTGTGATGCCACAAAAATTGATTTAACAGAAGTAGAACATTTCAGCCCAAACAATTATAACTTAGGTTACTGTCCACACCAGGCCAGTAAAAATATTACATGTAAGCTGTCAGAAATTCTGACCTCAGGGTACAAAATGCAGCCACAATAATCCCAGGAAATGACAGCAGAGCCGTTCATAACCTCAATCCCCACTGGGCAGGAAAGAATTGGTACGTTACAAGTAGGAAAGTCCTTAACACTTTTTAAATACTGAGGCAGTGATCATCCAAGCAGAACAGTGTCACAGTTGGATCTGAATCAGTCAGCAGGACCATTTCTGTACATGCAGCTCTGTCTCTGGAATCTTGAACCAAACCCAATTGACTGACCTGTTGGATGGAGAAGGTTTCAGAGGTAGTCATCCTCACTGGACAGCTCAACTTCATCGTAGGTGTAACGGTTGCTTGGGCCCTCACCGGGGTCACTGCTGGCAATTGAACTCTCCCAGGTGAGCTTGGACCCATCGGAGCTAGCAGAAGGACTGCGGCTCATCCTCCACAGGTGGTGGCCAAAGGTTCGTCCCCAGCTGCAGTACTGGCCAATAGGACGCAAGAGCCGGATGAGCTCCACGGCCTCCTGCCAGTAAGAAGTTCACTTGCTGTGGCCCCGACTGGAGCGATGCTTGTTCATGGTGGTCAGCATCTGACTGATGTACGAGGTTAATAGGTCGTCCATCTTGTAGCCCTGCAGGTTAGACGCACACACTTTGCATAATTCTAAGTATGTGAACAACATGAATGTGTTTCAAACAGGTAGAATAAATAATATAGCAGCTGTTTTCTCTACTTTGTGCTAGCGATGAACAATAAGAGAGGATATTTTTTCATAAAGTACGAAAAAGTGCACAAACATCGTCTAGACAAATTTATACATTTAACCATTCTGTTAACTTGGTCTGTACAGTTTATTTTCACAGCAGTTCTCACTGTGTGTCTCTACTCTTTACTCCAAATCGCTTCCCACACACAATGCTGGCAAAAACTTACTTTGTGATATTTTACTTTCTGTGACCGTTGCTCAGCCCTGCGTAGGCCACTGATTCTAATCTTAGGCCACAAGATACATTTTTAGGCAAAAGGGAAATTTAGTCAAAAGGTTTGATTTTAAAATGCGGAAATATAATTGGTTTAAAAATTTAGAAATTATTGCATTTAAAATGAAAACAAAATACAATTAAGATTCTGCAATTTTCTTTGTTAGAAAGAAACCAAAGAAAATCTGTGCCATGCGCAATGTATTCACGTAAATAACTTGCAGCCATTGTTATATCTGCCACCTGGCAGAACAAGTCAAATTGTTTTTCCAAGCAAAGACGACGTTTCTAATATTACTTTCTTGAAAATGGTCAAGGCCACAATAATCAGTGCTTGAAGTTGATTTCTGACTTATAAATACTGCAGAATCCTAAATTATTATTTTATATGTTCCAACTTTCTGATTAATTCCAGATTATTATTGGGGTCTTAGACTTTTAGTGCACAGTTTTTCTCCTAGAAAGTACTGCAGTAGTGCAGTTAACAAATACCACTAAACGTCACCAAAACACACTTAAGTAATGTAGTTTATTTTTCACCACCTGTTAGGACTAAATCTAACCATCCAGCAGTTCTCTAAATGCTAAAAAGGTTCAATTTAAAGCTTCAAATCACCCGAGAGCTCAACGCAGCGGAGCAGCATTTAGGAAAATGCACACAAATACAGAAAAACCAGTCAACAGTTTGTGTTTTGCTGCCACCCACCAGTGAAGTCTCACACAGCAGTTTGCTTCCTTTGACCAGGTTTCCAATGGTCATATGGAAGTAGGTGTTGCCACTGCTCCAGTTAGAGATCTTGGTGAAAGGGTGGGTGGTCAGAATATCCTGCAGAAAGAAAGTAAATTCGTTACCTTGGAGCATCTGGCTGACGGAAGCCTCTTTCACACACGCGCTGGAATCCAACAAATGTTACAACTTCTGACTGATTCAGTCAGAAGTTCATATGTGAAAGAGGCTTGAGTCTTTATTCGGAATCCCCTAACATCAGAGGTGAGGAGGAAACACTTTCTATACAAACGCAAACCTTGGTCTTAGGGTTGATGAGACTGACTCCGTGTTTGTTGATGGCGATCAGCAGGATCTCTGGGTAGTTGGTCTCTGTGGTTTGCTAAACACAAAGATAAAAACACAAACTAACATGTAACACAGCGATGCTTTTCAAAATGCGGGGAGTCGTGTTCCTTCAAAGCTTTTAGTGGGGATGCAACTATCCCCAGTGTGTTTACCTTGACCTCAAAAAAGGCTGAGCCAAAGGTCGGCCATTTGTAGATGGTCTTCAGAAACATCAGTTTCGCCTCCTCCCTTGATTTACCGGCCTGCTTGTTGAAGTATGCAACCACAGACTGTAACAACACACATACAGGTTCATTAGCTCACGTGATGCTAAATTTGCATTTACCCCACAATTACACTCAACAGCTGTGTCCTGCTCCAGCTCCAACATTGTCACTTGAGTCAATGCAGCACATTTTAGAGGGCTCTCCATCTGCTCCTCTAGCTTTTTAAGTAGGAGGACAAACACGGGGGGTTTCCTCCTGTAGAGGAGCTTTCACCAAATACAAGGAATTCAGTCCAGCCTTGACCTTTCCCCTTTTGATATTTACCCTTTTCCAGTCATCTGGGGACATCTGACGAATCAGATCCTGGGGAACCAGCTCCCGAAGAATCTTGGGAATTGTAGGAAAGTGGGATTTGTCCTCCTCAAACTTGACACGGTAGATGAGTGCTGCAAGTTGGAAAACCTCTTCTCGTGAACATTTATGATAACCACGAAGGTATTTAGGCAGCTCCTAATATAGAAACAAGGTGGGGAAATGTTATTTACAGAGTAAATTGTTGAAATGAGAAGAGTGCTGTTGTCTGAAGTCTAAATAAAATATTTTCTCCTGTTTCTAAGTCTGAATATTTCAGACCAACCTGGTAGTAGTGGAAGATGGAGTCTGCAAAGGAGTCTTTCCCAGGAACTGTGCTGGTCCACAGCTTCTTCATGAAGAACACCTGATAGGTCAGAGATGGAACAATTCCTGAAAGGTGGGATGAAAGAAGGTTAACGTTGTTCACTTATCATCACAAATGCAAACCAGGTGCAGGAACCAACCGTCTTTAGCAGGTCGAGATTTCTTGATCCAATCTGTCAAATGCCTGACAAAGTCAAAGAAGAAATCTCCCTCTGGCACACTGATCACCTGCAGGACATTTAGACCTGTCAACTCAGCACAAACTTTCATTTATTGTCAATATTGTAAAATGTGTATTTCATTAACTGCACAGTGAGGAGGGGAAATTGTATAACCATGAGAATTCTACATATCTTTAGCAAATCTGTGTTTACATGGAATTTCCCTAACTATGCTATGGTGGAAATGTACTTGCTTCTTTTGTTGGGTAAAGAATAATGTCCACCACCATCTCTGGTCTGTTTCCTACCATGACCTTGACAAACCTGATTTAATAATGGTAATGGGTCTTAAACATTTTTGTTCTGCTTTAGAGAAACACGCCTTGACCTCTGACCTTGTCTGAGATCTTGACAAAGAGGCTGAAGCCTTCGGAAGACTTGAGCAGCAGCCTGGTCGAGATGTTCTGGCAGAAATCCTTTGCTTTAGTGCTGGACTCCACCTCAAATGCCTACAGGTTTGAGACGAGCATGAATAATCCGTTTTCAAACACTTTCTATGGCTACATTAGTGTCTCACAGGACCTCATCTGTATCATCTGGAAAGTAGACTTTGTGAAAGATCTGTGTTGTCTTATGTTGGATGGCCTCCACTTCCACCAAGTGAGGGGGGTATTTCCTGGATCCATTACTGTAACCATGACAAAAAGGCAGCAAACCAAAGGTGAGTCCATTTACAGAAAATGAAAAGCAGTCAGCTTAAAATGGTTTGTATGGAACAAGTCTGACTGCGATTTCATGCACAGTCAAACTAGTCAATTAATCATCATTAGATAAAATAACTAGTGTAATGATCATCTAACTTTTCAAGCGAAAATATGTTCTGCTTACACAGTGAAACAAAAATTAAAAATGATGTGCAATGAAATTGCACAAGTATAGTTGCTGAATTGAAAACACACAATGTAATATTTTTTGTCACCATCTTAATCCTGTCACGTTTGGATCATACTCGTGCAGAAACAGAAAAGTTTAATGGGCTCTACCGTCTCACCGTAGAGCTTTGTGAAGCCTCTGCATGCAGTCTCCAGAGAGTGGGTGGTGTTTCTTGGACTGCAGAAAGCGCTGGATGTGCGGCAGCAGCATGTTACTGGGAGGACACAGACCGGTGCACAACCAGAGCAGCTCCCAGCCTTTCTCCTCACTGTACCTGCAGCAGCACAAAGAAACAGACACTTCACTGTATTACATCCACATATGGTTTTTGAGGCTCACTGCTTATGCTGGTAAAGATATTAAACATTGTGGAAATGTTTTGTGTCCATTTACACACTTGACATGGTTGTCAGTGAGCTGCTTGATGATCTGACAGTAGATCTCGTCTTTCAAAGGTTCGGCCTTCAGCGCTCCTTCAAAGATCTGGTCCGTCAGCTCGTTGACTGAGCGTGTCCGTTTGGATGGATAGTCGCCCATGTACTTCATTATAGGTGGGACACAGGTCAAGGAATAAAACAACTTAACTTGATAAGAAATGTAGGACCTACGCAAATATTTGGATGTGAGACAGTGTAGAGGAAACGTCATTAAAGTAGTAGCATATCTACTTTTATAGGACACAAAGTAATTTATCCAGGGAGGCCTCTGTCTGAAACCGGACTGAATTCAACATGCACTTCCACGCCAGCGGTTAAAGGATATCTATGAAGGACATGCAGGCATCTTGAGCCAGCTCCTCGTGGTTGACGACCTTCTTCAGCAGTGGCTGTTTCAGTGGCTCTCTGGTGCAGCTCCACAACTTGTCCTTTCCACGATTCTTCGTGACCATCACCCTGCTCAGAGTGTGTTTGGGAGGAGGCCTAGAAGAAAAAAAAAACATGTTACACTGGTGACAGGATCAAAAATAATCTACTCCGTTAAAACTATGGTTGGATACCTGAAGTAGTCGTAGGAGAACTCCTCCAGTGTGTAAGGTTTCATCCTGTCGGCACTTTCCGGCATGACGAGCTGCGAAACGCGAACTGATTCTTGTCGCTGGTCTGGTGTCATGGTTACGAGCGCCTGTGTGGTTGGATTACACAAGGTTAAAGAAACCAAAAGCCAGATGTTGTTCTGAAGTCTCATACTTAAAGTGAAAAAGTAAGACTCCTGGACAGGTTGTAAAATGTTAGTGTGCCATCTTTTACTAATCTCACAGTTTGTCAGTCCTGCCGATAAGAAACCGTTTCCACTCCATTAAAAGTAACAAAAGAAATTCAGTCTGTAAAGTCAAGACTCGTGGTTTTGTTTTTTTTTCCCCTCACCACTATTTCTTGCTGAGGGCGAGTCGTAGACGGAAGGACGTATACGCAGTCAGCTGGAAAATCTCCCCTCTGATTGGTTCGTTCGTTGATGCCGTGAGCCCAACCAGAGTTGAGGACCTGCTCGCCAGTGTCCTGGTCCAACACGATCAGGTCTCCCTTCAGGAAGCTCAGAAAGGTCGTTTCGTCCCCAGCTGTGGGGAAAAAAACATTTCTGCTTCAAAATGTTTCTGGCCTGATGGTGCTCACAAAAAAATTCATGTTCAGAATGTTATTGTGGAGAAGCTGTTGATCTCTTTGAACAAAATATTAATCCCACAGAACAACTCCGTCTGATAGAAATATCCCTACTCGCTGTGAGAAAACAAACGTTAGTGTTCCCAACTTACTGGGGTTGGGGTTGTCTTGCAGCGCGACCACAAACTTGGACCTGTTCCTCAGGCCTTCCAGGAAGGTCACCACCAGGTCGCGGATGTCCTCTGCATTGTTGGAGGTGAAGGTGTACTCGTCTCCTTTGATCGTGGCCAAAGTGAAACTCTGACCCTGCAACTTTCCTCCACTAAGGGAACAAAACAGACTGTTTACACATTTTAGCATTTCAAGCTACCATCACCAGGAACCTGCCTTTCATTTGGTGACATAAGCACAGGGTTGTTGAGCTTTAGTCACAAAAAGCATCTCACATTATAGAGGAACAGATGAAGAGACTGCTGTTTATTTCCTGCTGACAAACTCTTATCTTGTCAAGGTTTCTTCCACTTTCTGCTGTTCTCTTTCAGGAGTCACCACAGCGAATCATGTGCCTCCATCTAATTCTGTCCTTTGCATCCTCTTCTCTCACACCAACTAACTTCATGTCCTCTCTCACTACATCCATAAATCTCCTCTTTGGTCTTCCTCTAGACCTCCTGCCTGGCAGCTCCAACCTCAGCATCCTTCTACTGATATATTCAGTTTTTCCTCTGAACGTGTCCAAACCACCTCAATCTGGCCTCTCTGACTTTATCTCCAACACATCTAACATGATCTGTCCCTCTGATGTCCTCATTCCTGATCCTGTCCAACCTCGTCCCTCCCAAAGAGAACCTCAACATCTTAAGCTCTGCTACCTCCAGCTCTGCCTCCTGTCTCTTCTTCAGTGCCACTGTCTCTAAGCCGAACAACATCTCTGGTCTCACCACCGTCTTGAACACCTTTCATTCTCGCTGATACTCTTATCACACAACACACCTGACACTATATCTTGTCGACAGTCAGATCAAGTGACTACAGCCCCCACTGTGCCTTACCTGCTGCTGGAGACTGCAGTGATTTCTGGAAAGGACAACTCCAAGAGAACCTGCTCCTGCTCATCTACAAAGTAAACTCCAGTCCAGTTGACGGCAACGATCAGGTCGTTTTTAGGCAAACTGGGACCTGAAAGGCAGGCAGGAAGACTTTTGAAATTACTTTAAGTATTTAATTTTTTTTACCTATTCCATAACATCCAGGGAGGTTCATGAAAAGAGTTGTGTAATTTAATTTGAATTTTTTGAAAGCGTACATTTTTTTCCCCAAGGAAAACGTATGTTGCTGACTGTAATGTATAAACTGTAAAATATCTCAATAGACCCAACAACCATATGTGGACTGAGGTGTATTACAAATATAAATATTCATACGAAATCAAACTTTTGTGTTACTTGATGGGTTATTTCCCCAGTGTCTGTGACCATGTGTTGGTGTAAAGAGCTCGCTGATGGTCACCTGAAAACTTGAAAGCTTCATAGAAACGAGAGAAGAGCAGGGGCCACTTGTGGCGAGCGAAGTCCACCACTTCCTCCTTCACCTTAAGAGGGTCAAACCTCTTCTGGGTGTAGATGCCCTGAGCAGAGACAGATCTTCTATTATTATACTAAGAAGATTGTGTTACATAAAGCCAACGTATGTAGAAATATGAAAAATCATTCCCATCTAATATGGACACAAACACATACAAGTTCCCCCCGTTCTAACTGTTCATAATATGAGTTTAAGCTGTAGTTGTTCTTTTGCCAGCTGTTGTGAACCTTAGATACCAGAAATTCTTAATATATCAGGACAGACGATGAACAGTTTCTCCTACGATGATCATGATAAACATGATTACTGAATTAAAAGATTATATCTTTGGCTTTATTACATGTCCTTCAACCTGTTTTCTTTTCTGCTCAGTTTTAATTAAATCAAGGTTAGACACTTGTATTAGTGCTTGTATCAGTCATTTAGTCTATTTTAATTGAAAAAAGTACACACTCCACTTAAAATATCAAAATTCACTGGGAGGACATTAACTGTATCAAATACCTTTTTATGTGCTGCCATGATGACATGAGCCCATTTCTCCACGGTCCTGGAGGCACTGATCTCTCTGTCAGGGATGTAGGAGGGGATGAGGCTCAGCAGACGCTCCAGAAGGATCTCTGATCCGTAGTCAACGTAGTACTGCTGAGCGGCCAGCTCTGACAGGTCGTCCTGGAAACACAGGCAAACACATGTTGGTAAGTTTGTCTGCACTTGTGTTCCTACAATAAGGGTTTTTGAAATCTGGGATAGTGATTCTATACGTGTTTTCCAACTGTAATTGTCAGTATTTATGCTTTGTTACTGTGATCAGACACTGCTCAGGGCTGAACCCTGACAGGACACGCTCATCAGCTGTTAGTGACATTTCTCAGAAAAAGTGTGTTTTTGTGACACAGTTAATTTCACCCACGCACATCATTTTCATCTGCATCTGCACTGTTTTGATTTTTGAAAATAAGTAAAAGGAAGACGTTGTGGATATCTCTGTCACCGGCACTCTGTTCAGGTCTACAAAATGTACTTCCTGGTTTTCCTAACCCCTGCTCCTAGGAACAGCCCGGCTGTGTTAGGCAGATCCAGCTGATTCAATACAAAACTCGTCTCACTGCTGGTTTGCTTACTTGCCTGGGATCATAATTACAATGTTAAGCTATCGCTGAAGCTTCATTTGATTTGTAAAGCACTTTACGTTTGTTGACAAATCTCAAAGTGCAACACAACAGATTAAAAGCAAGAATAGAACATTAAAAACATGTAAAGCATATTAAACTAATCACTTTAAAATGCTTGAACTGGTTTTTGAAACCATCCACAGTCTGTGGTGCCCTGCTGAGAAGTGGGTGAACACCTGGTAGCTAAAGGTCACTCATTCATCTTAGCCTTGCAGTACAATGCAGTCAAACTTGTGACTAAAAAGTTGTTGTGGACAAGCAAACGCTGAGAAGAACCTACATTAAACCAGCATGTTATCTGTGGAGCCATAAATAGACCAGTAACTCACCCTGTCGCAGCGATATTCTCCAAACTTGACGCCCCTGACGATTTGTTGATAGATGAGGTTGGTAGCAACCTGGTCGTCTGCAGGGCAGTGCCAGGGCGTGAAGATCTCCTTCCTGAAGAAAAGCCTCCACGGGGCATTTCTCTCCTGAGCTCCCTGCTCCTTGGCGTACTGCTCGCACTGCGACACGGCATCCATCACGTGGTCATTGCCACTGCCTAAAGAGGAAACCTGCAGGAGGACATTTACCCATACTTTACAAATGGTCAAGACAATGGGACAGACGTGATCCCACCAACCACTGATCCGCAGCAGCACCCCCCCCTCGTTGCCCTGACTTGTCTTGTCCAACCTCAAGGACATTAGAGACCCCCTTCTGGATCCCCTGCAGTTTGGCTCTGTAGGCGATGCCATAAACATCACCCTCCACTTCATCCTCCAACATCTGGACTCCCCATGGTCTTATGCCAGGATAGTGTTTGTGGACCTAAGCTCTCCATGTGCCGGTGGATTACGGACTTCCTGTGTTTGCACCTGACACCAAGACGAATTCCTGGTATATATCATGTTAAAAGTTTAATCGTCCCCTAATACTGAGAAGTTCAATGTCCAGTGGAGGTTTGAAATTTTCACAAAACTACACATCATGTTGTGTTTTTTTTTTTGTTTTTGTCCTTTCAGCTTATCCTGTGAGTTCAGGGTCACCACAGCGGATCATTTGCCTTCCTGACGCAACCCTCCCCAGTTTCTACCTGGCTTGGGACCTGCGCTGGACGGCTGGGGATGGGGATGGGCTGTTAGGGGCACTTTGACACCGAACCCTAATTAGCTACAGATTAGTAATGATGCCACGAAATCAGCTTGTACATCTATGAATTAAATTGAGTGTCTTGAAGTGAGCACAGAGATTCAACCCTCCTTCACCACACGGGTGTGAAAACTCTCCAAACTGATTATCAGGTATAATTAGAGAAAACCTGTGCTGTAGCAGCCATGGTCTTTACGTGTGTGTGCACCCACCTTGTCAAACAAAGCGATGTAGAGGGAAAACCCAAAGCGATCTCGAAGATTGATTTTGTCAGACAAGGCATTGCAGAGCTCCATGGCTGTTGTCGCCGAGTCAGTCAGCAGCGTTTTGGTTGTGCCATCCATGAATGTCACCGGCAGCATGATGGGCTTCTTGGACTTGGTGGCCTGCAGATACATTTCAGAACATTTATCAGCCAAGTTGTCAACTTTTGGGGAGGTTTTAAACTACTGTTATATTGTGACATGCTCACATTCATACATTAACTGTTCTTTAGGCCAATATGGATCAAAATCGTTCTAAAACAAAGCAAAAATAATATGTACAAACAACTGGTAAAACCTGTATCAGGAAAACATGCAGCATGTAATTCTGTTTTGTGCTGTGAGCCAATGCAGAGCGTTATGTTCACGGGTTTATTTCTGTAGCCTACGTAAGTCTCTTAGAACTTAAAACAACATCAAGTTAATCTTTTCATATTTGCTCTAAAACACCTGCTATATTTGACCTCTTGTAGTTGTTTTAATAAACATTTTTATGTCACCATTCGGCTTAAGACGCTCCACTAAAACACCACAATTCGACAGGCTGGTGTCACAATGAGCAGTGATAAGAACTTTAAATTTAATTGAAGAGTTGGACTTTTAATATATTTCCTAAATTTGTGTAATTATATTGGGAAACTGTAAAAAGAAATGTCATTAAAAAAAAATCATATTTTTTTTAACTCATCCATATTAGTGTGTGTGTGTGTGTGTGTGTGTGTGTGTGTGTTTACCTGCAGTTCTAGCCATGATGGAGGCTGTGTCCTCGTTCCATTGACAAATGTTCGTCTCAGTCTCTCTTCACAGTACGGGGCGTAACCAGGTGGTCCGCTGCTGATGAAGTTCCTCAGGTACTGTGAGTGGAATTATTTTGTTATGTATAAAAACCAAACCCAGAAATTCTTGAGACAGCATTTACAACATATAGCAACATAACACTCACAAATATACACTTCTAGAAAAACACTGACTTTCTACTGCAGTGTAGAAGAGATGGAATAAGTAAACTCAGTTATTTTGTTTGGTTTTTGCAAACGCTGACGGTCTTGACCTTGACAAACTTGTCTGAGGGGGCAAAGCAGCCGACACACAAAGAGATGAGGATCCAGCCGCGAGCGTGAGAACTCTTGGATGGGTTCTGACTCAGTTGCTTACAGATCTGGCAGTAGATTTCATCTCTAAAACACAAACACACACCAGCTAAAATTATCATTTGCAGGCAGGTACAGATTACTCATCACATCATCTTGGAGCCTAAGTACTTTTGGACACTTGCAGTTTAAAAAAAAAAAATTCTTAAAGAATCTATATATTGTCTAAAGACTCATCGATCAATTTTCTGATAAATGTGCACGTGTCACTTTGTGTTAGGCAACAGTTTCCTATGTTGGAAAAAGGAAATATTAGGGAAATTGATGAGCAAAAGTGTGTCCACAGGTTTGTTTGTACCTCAGTGCAGGTCTCAGGATCCCGTTGCCAATGATGAAGTGAAGTTTCTCCAGGTTGGACGTTGGCCGGTCCTCCAGCATGCTGTTGCCGTGAAGACCGTGCTCGCCGTCATTAAGACGCTTTGTGACCTGAAATTAATCACACCGTGTCTTTTTCTTTTTCTTGGTCTGCAACATGCCACACACTGATGAAACGGTTAGAAATGCTGTTATAATCTCTTCCCACTCACTCACCTCCTCAGTGATCTTGGATTTCTTCTTCAGGGTGAGGGACACCAGCTTGTGTCGCACGCTGTTCTTCTT
This sequence comes from Channa maculata, assembly GCA_020496755.1. Taxonomy (NCBI): domain Eukaryota; kingdom Metazoa; phylum Chordata; class Actinopteri; order Anabantiformes; family Channidae; genus Channa; species Channa maculata. The sequence continues at coordinate 26,430,806 of CM035606.1, read as the reverse complement.
GTGGCTGTCAGAGTGAGGTGTCTGTAAACACAGCCAGGACGGGAAACGGCTTACAGCCCAACAGTAACTGCTATTTGGACATAACGTGGTACAAACTTTCCACAAAGTCCTGTAAAAACATGTTGGAAATGTTAGAAGCACCACGGTCCAGCGGTCAGAGCTCCCAGTTTGTATCTACCCCATCAGCTGCAGCCTCTGTGTGGGGTGGGTTTCCTCCAGGTTCTCTGGTTTCAAGAATATCTGTATGCCCTCATCCTAAACGTACCTCACTTGTGATATAAATATTCACCTAAAGACGCCATATTATGCATAAATTAAGGCTCATATTTTATGGGGCTCCACTGACATAAGGCATATATGACTTTCAATTCCAAAAAGTGCTTCTTTCTCTTTTAATGGCTCTTTATGAAGCAGCTCATCTGCTGGTTTATTTTAGCTTCATTTGTGGAAGTATTCCTGTTGTTGTGCTTAGTGGGCTCAGGAAACCAACACGCATCGAATCCTAACCAAACCAACTGAACAGACAGAAACCTCATCTCAACCTTTGGCACAAAACAACAGGAACATTATCTGATGTATGTTTCTTACAGTTTCTGAATAATTAAGTCACGTATATTGCTGCTAACATTGTCTTTTCACTTTGTTGATTTTTTTTCTAAATAACAAAAAAAAGTGTAAGATTTGTCCTGAAGGTGGCTCCACTCAAAGTCTCGACAATGTTTGCATTTGTCTTTGTAAGTGAAGTTCATGGTGTTTTATGTAAACTTCACTGTGCTTTTAGTTTTTTGCAGTGTACATCTGTGTGTCTCCCACCTCTCCCTCCCCCTGCAGGGCCTGCAGCTCTCGCTTGTACGTCTTTTTCCCCAGCGTCTCATAGATTTTGGTCATGACGGGGATCTTCTCGCTTCCATCACTGATAGCTGTGTGATATTTGGGCTCAGGCAGATCCCCCATGAACCTCAGCACTGTGATCCACACGGCCAGAGCAGCCTGAGACGGGACATACACGGGAAAAATATTTTAGTTTTTCAGTTGAAATGTTAAAGCATGTTTTCAATAGTGTCTTAATGATTCAAAGAGATTCAAACGTTAACAACTGATTGTTTTCGGTGTTCTTCTGCACCAACAGTGAACAGTGGTCACATCAATCATATTTTTATTTCAGGAAACACACGGTTAATGGATCAACCAATTTGAGGTTTAATTTGTACAGCCCCAATCCAAAGAAGGTGGGACGATGGGACGTTTACCATTGTGTAGCATCACCTCTTCTTTTAACTGTCTGTGAGCTGAGCTGTTGTGATGGATGCAGTTGTGGTTTAGCATTGTCTTGCTGAAATATGCAAGACCTTCCCTCAAAGAGTCAGTGTGTACAGGAGCATGTGTCGCTTCATCACCGATGCTGCCTTTGCAGATGTCCAGCTGCCCACGACATATCCACTAATGCACCTCCATTTTTTTTAGACTCGGTTGGTCACAGATTGGTGAACCTCTGCCCATCTTTACATTTAGGAGGCTCTGTCTCTCTGAAATGCTCCTTTTATACCCAGTCATGTTACTGAGCTGTTGTCAAATGCTGCTCCATTTGTTTTTCATGTGCAGCAATTGGCTTTGCCAGTCTTTTGTTGCCCCAGTTCCTGCCATCAAATTCAAAATGAGCTCATATTTTCCCCAAAATGGTAAAATATCTGTTTATGTTCTATTGTGAATAAAATAAAGGTTGATGACATTTGCAAATCATTGCGTTCTGTTTTTATTTTCCTTTTACACATCCTCCCAACTTTTTTTGAATTGGGGCTGTAATAACTGTAACCTATTGCTGATTCTTGTCAACAACGCATGAGCATGTTTCTCAGCAATCCTCTTTAACTGTGTGGGACTGGAGGTCTAAGGTAACGTACCAGCTGGTCTCCCTCATCGTCATGGAACAGCAGAGGCTGTTTGAGAGGCCGTCGGACATACGTGTGCGTGGTGGTGCCCTGAAAGTAAGTGGCAGCAAACTTGGGAAATTTGTACTCCGACAAATCCTCCTCTTCATCATCCTCAGGCAGAGGAAAAGCCTCATCCAGGTCCTCCTCCTCTAGCTCATGATGGGTCCGCTCAAGGTCCTGCAGAACATAACATAAGTACCTGAAGATTTTAGAAAGCTTTACTTTTGTTACATGTGGAATCATGTACAAAAATACACAACGGAATTTAGGAAATATTATTGTCCCTAAAGAGCATAAGACATTTTAAAAATTGTATAAAACAAACCAAAAAATCCTGTAAACATTTTTAAAACTGAAATCAAGTGTCACTTACACTGTTTATCTATTATTTAAAAACACTTTACAGATCATTTAAGAGATTTTTACCTGCAGTTAATAGCTTGGTACATTACAACACCAAGAAACAGGGCTGCAAAATGACAGATTACCTGTTTCTACTTTATTCGTCGTAATAGCGATAGTGGTGAAGATGAACGAAGACGAAGGTTGTAGTTATGGGTCATAAACCCCTCTTCCATCAAAGCTTGTAATTATACCGAGAATATTATTATACGTGCGCTTTTTATATAACCAAAATCTTTTAAAAATGAAAATGAGAACTAAATAAATCCATGCTGAAGTTGTTGCTCAGATAAAACCTCTATATTACGTCATCGTTGCTGTCACCACTTTTATAGTATAAGGTAATTTTTCACCTCGAAGCCGGCGGGAGCTTGTCCCTCTTGGCCCGGTAGAGAGCTTGTCGTCCCCAAGAAGCCAAACATTTTGTCCACCATGTCCGAGTCATTGACTGGCTCCAAACGGGCCTTCTCCATCTGCTCCACCATCTCCTTCTTCCTCCGAACCTCCTCCTTCTCCTTCTTTTCCCGTTCAGCGTCCTCTTTCGCCAGCTGGGCCAGACGCTCCTGGAACATATGACAGAAACCACAACTACATGACAAACCGAAGTAAGGACATTGCTGCCTTATTACCTGCATCTACTAGTTATGTACTAGCATAGAAGACATGTAATAGCATTGAATAAGACAAGGGGAACATTCTAGTATCTCCTGACATTTTATAATCGATATCTCGTTGATAAACCATCACCTGGTGTTTGCGTTCAGCCTCAGCCTTCGCCCTCTTTGCAGACATCTGGTTCCTCAGTTTGGTCTCTTCAGCCAAACGCAGCTTCTCGGCCTCCAGCCGCCTGCGGTACTAAAGGAGGGGAATTGTCCAAAATCACACATGGAATTAGCGAGTAAATGACATGAGCGCTGAAAAAACCTGAAATATGAAGAAGAAAACCTAGAATTAAACAATTCTTAATATGAGAGAACGATTTCATAATAATTGGGCATAAATTCCTAATTTTCGGGATTCAGCATGTTACGTTTGCACATTTACCAAAAAGAAAAAAAAGAAAAAAGCAGCTGATCAGAATGGGCAGTTTTTTTTATCCGCCAGTGTTTGTGCAACTATTTCCATCTAGTAAACGTACAATGTACATTATGTGAGCAGCGGTGTCAGTCTGACATTTAAAAAAAAACCCACATGTAAAATCAGGAAATTACACTGAAAGTATCAAAAATACACAGATTTGTTATCTGCATGGAGCATTTTACTAATGATATTTCATTGACTTTGATAAACAAGAATCTCTTGCCGTTAGATAAATGTAGTACGAAAGCAAAGGAATTAAAAAGGCCCAAGTGTTTTCACCTCCCCTTTCAGCCTCTTGTACAGTCGGCGAGCAATCATGCCTCTGGTGTTTGCCTGAATGGTGATGACAGCCCACAGCCGGTGTCTGAACGCCCGACGCACCAAGAAACCCCGACACCGACCCTGGAAAACTGCAATACGCTGACGGGCCACATTATAAGACGCACACAACTTCCTCGAACGAACCAGAGCCTGGAGGCGGGAGAAGCCTGCTCGCATCTAAAAGCACAAACATAGTTTGATAGAGAAGAAGAGCTTCAGCAACCTAATTATAATGAATGACTGAAACTGAGACAGAGTAAGTTGCATCATAGATCACAATCCTGCTGATATGATAAACAGCAATTGACCAAACAGATGCCACTTACAGCTCCGTAGTTCTTCCTGCAGTGATACCCTTTCCATGTCTTTTGGATCAACACGGCTGACTTTCTCATCTTAAGGAAGTGAGATCTGACGGCGAGAAAAGAAGAATCTTACCCTGTCCGTGGTTTTTACAGAATGTCCTCCTCGTGCTGGAGACTAAAACCAGGTTTTTCAGGCCTACCTGTCCTTAAAGCCTCGAACCACCTTTTGGATGAGGATGACCTTGTCAGTGATGGCCTTGTCCCTCTCAATCTCCAGCAGCATGTCGTGGTGATCCTATGCAGCAGGAGAGATAACTAATCAATAATAAAGACAGTACACGGTTAGTTTAGAACCACAGTTATCGACCTAACGTGACAGTCAGCCTTCCCTCAAAGAGTTAGTGTGTATTCATTAGCATTAGATTCTGCATGGCCATCCTTCAAAACACTGGGAACTTTTCAGGATCAAATTGTTAAGAGACACAAACCAACTACTCTTTAGCATAAATGAAGCCACACGGCTACAACCCAAACAAGACGAGCACTGCTGGTGCTTTTCATGTCAAAGCAGCTGTTTGTGTGGAGGCAGAACGTGTTTGATTTGAAACTTTAACGATGAAGCTCCATTATGGCTCTAACTAACTGGTAAAAATGAGAATCTTCTTTACCAAAATGTCAAATGTGAACTTTGTCACCTGTCATTCTGAAGTCACAACACAGTAAATGCAAAAGGACAGTCGCAGCACTTTCCCACCTACAGGCTTTAATCAGCTTTCAAGTTTACCCACATGACATGTGGTCACCTCTTCCTCCTGTGGTCTGTCCATCTGCTCTCTCGCTGATCAGACCACATCCTGTCAGGGAAGTGTGGCTACTGCCCTGCCTTTACATCTCTTCACTTTCGGCTTCCTGTTCTGCTTCCTGTCCAGCTGGGCAGTAAGGTCAGAAAGCAACGAGCCAAAATATTCAAGAGATTTCTATGAGAATGCACACAACTAATCAACATACAACAAAAGTGTGTCACCTCAACACTCGAGTTTATTTCAAGCCACAACGTGTGACCTAATTCCAACAAACATGGGCAGAACATCAAATCTGATGCATGTAGACCGTACGATGAGACCAACACGACCGATTTTATGCTGCATCACTTCTGAGTGATTAGTAGACGCAGGTTTTAGCAGCAGTGAAAATGTGAAATGTTCATCCTGAATTTCTGACACTGCCAAACTGCCAAAACAGGCAACTCTGAAACGTTTTTAGATTTCAGTAGAATTTCTGATACTGTGACTGTGACAAACCCACAGCTTTGTCATGTTTGTTAATTATTTAGGGGCTGGCAGTGTAAAAAGATGTTTACAGCACCAAAACCTAGTTTAAATTAATGCCACAGATAGTGAGATACTGAATTACATGTTATTAGCCAGCTACAATGCTAAAAAGAATATTTGCTTATTTCTGTCAAGGTACAGAAAAAACATTTGTTTCCGAGGCTATTTCGACTTTTTTACTTGCATTTAACTCGATTCTAAGTCGCTTTGAATAAAAGCATCTGTCAAATGACTAAATGTTAATGCAAATGAAAACAAATAACTGTCTATCATTGTCCTGTAAATGTGTTGTTCTTCAGTCACAATATGTGGAGCGATGCTTCAGCTGGAGTCACAAACTATACAAAATCATCACCAGCTGATATTTGTTCATTTCATCTCTGGGGACGAAAATGACGAGAGTGTCACCAGCTAAAGGATGCGGCTCATCAGGACATCTGCCTTCACAGGGCGGGAAACCAAAACAAAAGTGAGACCCACACACCTGATGGAAACTCAAATACAGTATGTTTGGTCTTTTGGTCACGATCTGACTGTATCTGTATCTTTTACACACACACACACACACAAAAAAAACAGGAACCAAAACACACTGTAGTCCCTCCCATCATTCCAGATAAATTGAAAACATGCAAAAACAGCAAAGTGGTTCTGTTGTTGTTCAAACCAAACATATATATGGAGAAGAAATTCTGTATAATCTCTGACTTTCGTAGTTGAAGCAACACAAAGGAGGTTTGAGAATCTCAGAAACTGCTGATTCTCCTGGATTTTCACATGTGTGTAGACTTAAAATGGTAGTAAAAATTAAACCCAACCAGTGTGCAGAAAATATCATAGGAGAATCCTATCATATCAATCATAGGCCGTAATACCAACTAAGCAGCACCAGCACCTTGGCAAGTTGCCCACTGTAAGTATAATATAGCCGCTCCAGCATATCTGGCCATGCGTTTGTTTAAATCTGTGGAAGAGAACAAGGACATCGACAATGCTAGAGGAGAACTAGGACTATTTTCCGTTGCCATAGCAGCCCTTCATGATTGAAACTATAGACAGGTCTAAACATGTTGTCAGTGTGTGTAAGAGTGTATATATGCAGTCAGAGGTATCTCTCTGTCACAACTCCAGAACAGCCACAGCGGCTTGTTCTGGAGCTTCTAGTCACTAGATTCTGTTCTGTTCTAAATGTTGAAATCCTGCCAATACGTCAAACTGCTGTTCTGAATCGGGACCTTCCACAGCCTGTCTGAAGCAAGAGGCCGTGGGCCAAAGGGAAACAGGTTACATGCAGCATCTTTAGCAGAAATACTTGATAATACTTGAAATACCTGCCAGTTCCAACCATACCAACAGCGGGTTCAATCACTCCAGTGGCCTCCACAATTAAACGGAGCACTTTTGATATGAGCTACAATGGGAGATTCTGTAGCCCGAGCTGACACATTTCCTGGGATACTGTGAGTATATGAAACCTGTTCTCTAAAAACTGTGTCTCAACAACAAGCAACTATTTGCTAGTGTTGTTGGTGATAAACTATAGATTTAAAATGGATGAAAAGGATTTGCCTTCTCTTCTGCTCCTAATCACATAATCTTCATCATATCTTTCCAACGTAGTGGAATTTTATGATTTTTTTTAATAGAGAACTACCTTAAGGAAGATCTTGGTTTTCCCCATCTGCCAGTCGTCGTCTCTGCCGAGCACTGCCTCTGCGATCCTCTGACAAGTTCCCCTCAGGTCCTCCTGACAGAAGGACAGAGAGACTAGCATATTAGTGGGAGGGGGAAGCGGGAGGGGTGAAACCATAACACAAAGGGGTCCAAAGAAAACAGACTGCTGTCGGACTTTGAGGAAAATCTACACAGTGACAAAACATGTGGTGTCAGCTGATCGATTCCAGGCATCAAAAAACATGATCACGGCAGGAGCACACACACACACACACACACACACACACACACACACACAGTTTCCAAACTCATTCATTCATACTGTATTGTTGTACGGCTGTGTGATATGATGAAATACAACGTGTGAGGATAGAAAAACACCTATCATTTCATATTATGCCCTGTTGTCTATATGTTTATGTCGCACTCTATCGAGGTCAAAGTTCAGTTCCCCCTCGTTCGATTTTAAATAGGGTAAAACATTAGAAAACATTAGAACCATCTTTTAATGTATCGCACTGCAGTACAACTCCAGCACCCACTTTGACCTCAATAATGAACCGGGTAGAATTATCACCTTTATGACAGTTTCAACTTAAAAACCGAGAAATGTTCACATTGTAAAACTAGAACTAGTGTATTGGCTTGCACAGGTGTACCTAATAAAGTGGCCAGTGAGTGCATATACAACTTCTTGAGAGTGGGCAGGACAGTTGCACTATTGTTCTTACAGAAGCTACTCGGCGACATATACTGGACCTGTTTGTACGCCGGTTTGACTCCGGGCATCAGCACCCGGTAGCGGTCGACAAACTCCACAAAGGTGTAGCGGATGGGATATCCTGCACGACGGATACGGATGGTCTCCATCATACCGGAGTACCTCAGCTGACGGACACACAGCTCCCTGTCAAATAACTACAGAGACACACTGAGGTGAAGTATCTGACCACAGATCTTCTGATTACATGTTTATGTAATGAAGCTTCTGGGGTTAGTATCGGCCTTCATTAGTCTGTTTTCATTCTATTTAAACGTCCATGAATATTGGCACTGACAAAGCCTCCATCACTTTCTTTGCTAAAGTCAAACACGATTATCACTAGATGCTAAGAAGAGCTTTCATCCTGCTTTATATTGAATTGGTAGTTTGTTCTTTTGATAAAAGAAGTTATTAACGAGAAGAACATCTAAAACATCTGTGCTTAAAATTTCAACTTTATTTTTCATGGAATAAGAGAATAAGTTGCACTTTCATATGAATTTCTTCTATTCTGCAATTACAAATTACTTCAAGATTTGAAAATAAACCTGAATAGTTAATTATTGCTCTGCAGCTTATATTCAAAACAGTTTAGAATGTTGCCATTATTCAGCAGATTTGGGGAAAATAACAATTTTTAGCTTTGCATTATAGCCCTGGACCAAACGCAGACACGGTTACATTACGCTGAATTTAAGTGTTTTCAGAATTACTGTAAGTTTCCATGTAAGATGCCTGTTTGTCGATTGTCAGGTTTGACTTGTTGGACTTACTATGCATGACGTTAGTTATTTTGCAAAATGATTAACTGAACCAAGTCGCTTTACTTTCATTGCACCACATATTACAATGAAGCCTAAACAGGAAATGTCGTCTACTTTGTTCTATTCTTTCGAAATCGAGCTTCAGATACTCACCATTGGTTTCTTGTATTCATTTGGTTTGATGCAGCGAACAAAGAAAGGCTGACAGACGCTCAGAGCCCTCATCAGCAGCTCCAGAGACCTCTTAAACTGACTGCTTAGAGTGGGTGAACGCTTCCTGGTTTCTGCACCCTGCACGCGCACACACACACACACACACACACTGTGAAACTGTAGAAGGTCTCAGGTTCAGAAACAATGGGGACTCTCTTCTCTCTTCCTGAGCTCTGACTCCAACCTTTTTCCTCTTTCCCTGTCTCTAAATAGAAAAGTACTTGTCCTGCTGACATCGCAGGTTCAGAGTTAAACACAGAAACAACTGTGCAAAGAGGACGGGACTGCAATCAGTCAGTATTTGATGTTTGTTGGATGAATTAGACAGCAAACTGAGTATTTGGGGCCTTTAGTGTTGGTCAAAACAACCGATCTGAATCCATCTTTTTAAAATACCGTTATTCCGACTGAATTTACCAAAGGAGCCATCTTGATGTTAATCTGTTAAATACGGTAAAATACAGTAAATACAACAAACTTAAACTCTCTGTTAGAAATAAATACAGTGCATCCAGACAGTATTCACATAACTTTTTCCACAGAATTCTACTAACAATACCCTATAATGACAACGTGAAAGATCTCTGCAAATGTATAAAAAAAAAAGAGAGAGAGAAAATCACATGTACATAAGTATTCACAGCCTTTTGTGCAGTTTCTTCGTTCTTCTCTGCAGAACCTCTCAAGCTCCATCAGGTTGGCCTTCATGGCCTGGTTGTGCTCTGACGTGCACCTTTTATACACAGGTACAAGCTTTTCCAAATCATCATTTTCCAATCAAATCGTAGAAACATCTCAAGGATGATCCGTGGAAATAGCTTCCACCAGAGCTCAGTTTTAAGCGTCATGGCAAAGTCTGGAAATACATTTCTACATGTGATTTTTTTTTTGCTTTTTATTTTAAATAAATTTGCAAAGATTTCAAACAAACTTCTTTCACATTGTCATAATGTGTTATTGTTTGCTAAGAGTAATTAATTAGAAACATTCAAAATGTGTTGCTTGTCAGGAAGGTTCTGAGCGGGTTCATGGACACTTGTAACGTTTGGAAAATGTATTATTCAAAACAATCACAGAACCATTGCTCAAAAAAAGACTCATTTGCTCATTTATGATGCATAAATGTGCTTCACCACCAGGGAGAAATTCAGGTGCCACAGCAGCACAGCAAAAAAACACAAAGTTAAAAGAGTCATCAGAGCAATAATAATAATATTATTAATAATAATATTAAAATGTATGCCTACATAGCTACATTGCAATTATCAGATTTGCCTGTGGCAGGTTTTTACCACTTTTTCTTTAAAAACTCAGTAATATATGTGTTTTTAAAACAGGTTTTAATAAAATAATGCACTGACTGTTGATAATGCATCCTAATAAACAGCTCTGCAATAAATATATTTATGGTCTTTTTATTTACTTCTATTTGCAAAAGAAGAATATTATTTGTCTAATACTATGTTCAGAATATTAGTCAAAAAACATTTGACACATATGAGATGAACTTAACACTCTAATGGTCACAGGAAGGAACTACAATATTTTAATAAACTTGTAGGTAACACATAGTTAATGCGAATAAAATTATTAATAATAACAATGTTATTACAAGTCTAATATTATATCTAAAACCATCAGTAACATAAACGTTGCTGAAAACTTTATGTTATCATATCTGTATCTTGAATTTTCCTGCCCCCTCATGGCCACAGAGACCAAGTACAGAGAACAGGGAAAGTTTACCGAGCTTTAACACAGTGATGCCGTCGTAAAGTTTAGGAAATAAGCTTTGAAGTTAGCTCCACCAGACTAGAAATAAGACCTTCTATTCTAATTTCAGGAGTGAAGATGTGAACGCATGGAGGTGGTTTTCGAGTTTCTTGGTTTACATCATGTTTGGAGAAACTGTAATTTTATTTTTACCTTGGTAAAGGTGCTGGCAGATATCAATCTACCAGGAGCGTAACCACACAGAAACTGGCAAGAAGCAGCACACAGACATGCACATCAACACACAAGAGGAAGAGAAAGGAGTCATTTCACCTTTGAGCTGTAAAACATGCAGGTAAATCAAGTCATGCAGGAGAGTTTGAGCAAGTAGAGCCGTCTGTGGCTTGGATCAGATTCTGTTACAATTTATTTACATTCTAGTCAATGAAATTGCACATTTAAAAAATATATATTTTTGTGCACAAGTGGAAAAGTTCCTAAAAGCACCAGATTTAATTTTGTCTCGTCAGTGTCAGTGAATTCCTCATTTTATGATTTTCAACATTACGACGTGTGTGTGTGTGTCTCCATCATTACCATAGCAACATCAGCCTGGAAGATTTGTTTGATGAACTTGTTCTTGGAGGAGTGAACCAGTTGGATGATGTCTCCATATAAAGTGTCTCTGTTCTTCTCCAGGAAGCCTGTAAGACACACAGACACACCGTGTTACCTTGTGCACACAGGAAACAAACTGTTCATCAGAAACAAAATCACATGTGGTCTATAACTAATTTCATTGCTACTTCAGAAGCTTTGTGGCGTGTATGAAGTGACTCTGACCTCTTGTTTCGTAGTAAACCACACCAGCAAAGTGGTGGATGCCAAACTGAGTCTCATAGTTGTTCTTTGGAGGGATGTAGTTAGTGTTGAGTTTGTGTTGAAAGTTCAACTTGTTCAGCATGGTGGTGTCTGTGCCCTGCGGGAGACACAAAGACGGACAGAGTGTAGACACATGCATCAGTCTGTTCATTTAAAACCCCCTGAACCTTGTTATCCTGTGTCCCCCCCATCCAGACCTTGGGGAACCTGCTCTCCTCATCGATGAGTGAGATGATGTTCATGGGCTTGATGGCGATCATATCCAGAGCATCCTGGTTGTCAGTGAACTCAATGTGCTGCCAGTTGATGTGCTCCAGGTTATATTCCTCCTGCTCCAGCTTGAAGACGTGACGGACGAAGAACTGCTGCAGGTTCTCGTTGGCGAAGTTGATGCATAGCTGCTCGAAGCTGCAGGAGGGCAGGTGGGACGCGACAGTGAACCTGTGATGGCACCGAGGAAAAACACCTTTCCTGTATTTGTGGATGCGTGTGTGTATTGTACCTGTTGATGGTGAAATTCTCAAAGCCGAAAATGTCCAACAGTCCGATGCAACGTCTGAGAGCTTTGGGCTGCAAGGACGGAGGCTTATAAATGGCTGCATTGATCTTCTCCACGATCCACACAAACAGTCTTCCATAAATACCCTGCACACACACAGACACACAAAAAGTCACCATTCAACCCTTCAAATCAGAAAACCGTGAAGCAGTTCTCACACTCGTCTGCTGACCTGCAGGTGGAGATAATGTGCTAGGAAACACAGTCCCAGTGAAGAGCGAGGAGGAGGAAGACAACACTGGCTTTGCAAATGTTTCCTTAAGTAAGACAGCAACACTGACAGGAAACAGAACATTTGTTTCTTCAATTTCTACAGGGAACTTCCTGTCCTGGATCTCACTCTATTTTCTCTTATTAGATCTCCCGTTTAGTGCCATACATAATAATAATATGCCGAGATTCTCTGCGATGCCTCGATCTTTTCATTGATGAGTTAATTACTAAAAGACCATTTTAATAACGAAGGGTTTTATACCTTGACAAAAGCGTCTCGTACATCCAGAGCCTGTTCCATGCTGAGTGGTGTGGAGACCGTCTCTCCTCTGGTGATCAGAGTTCGGCTGGTCAGACAGTTCATCAGGTCCTTACTGTCCACCTGAACACACACACACGAGTTTGCTTTCATCTCCGTAAACTTTATTATCTGAAGTTTTACCAAACAGGTTAAATGTTCAACATCAAAGGTGTGAAAATGCACAGCAGGGACTTGTGGCACCTTGGTGTAAGGTGGATGAAGAAAGAGGTCTATTAGCATCCACTAAGCAAACACTAGTCTCCCTGCATCCACTGTTTCCTCTGTTCCCTCTAATATTTTGTACTGTGCCTTTAGTAGGAAGAGTAACATTATGGATGACGTTCACACTCTGCTGCGTCAACAACACATCGAAGTGTCCAGTCACTGTCACCTCAAGCAGCGTGGCAGCAGTGGTGAGGTGAGGGCTGCGGAGGACCTCACAGGCATCCAGGTTGTCGTAGGTACGAGCTGCAGGGTCAAAGGTCAACAGAGCATCAGTGTGTTTATCCACGCAAAAAGGATGAAAACGAAGGAAATAAAAATCACAAAATATGACTAAAAGGTGCTTTGCAAAAAGAAGACGTACACTTTTTCTGCAGCCCTGAGTCGTGTATGCAGTTAATGTGTGTTCATTTCAGCAACCTCCAGCAATAGGGTGGGGGGCTTTTTCAGAACCAAAATATGTGACAAGCACTTGCTGCTGCTTGGCTTTAAGTACGCAGCAATAATTACGGGTATTCAGATGAGTGTACAGCACCATCATTTTTTATCAACTCACAATAATGTTCAGACAAGATGTAGAAAGAAAATACAGCTGAATCGATTTTGGCCCTTTCACTGTTAAAGTGTAGTAACATACAACTTGTCAGTGGAAAGTTTGCCTGAACTTCATCAACATGTTTTTTTTTTTTACTTTACCTTCATATCTGAGGTTTCCCATGTGTAAAATAGCAGCCAGCAGTTTAGAAATCTCCCAGTTCTCTTTGTCTGTAAACATCAGTACCTGCAGAGCAAAGGATTCGGTGAATGACACACAGAGCTAATGACTCTCTGCTGTCCTGTAACGAGCGCGTGCTTTCAATCAGTACCTTCATTGCAGATAGGATGTTGGAATATTCTTTCATGTCGTCTCGGCCATCGCACACTGTGCAGTTACCCTGCAGAGAAACAGCAAGGTGGATGAGAAACGGTGTCAGTTTTACAGGACAAAGACTAATCATGTCTTCACACACAATAATCTCTGTTTTGTCAGTGTGCGGGCTGGAGGTTGTTAGAAAGTCTGAGTGCAGGCTGTATTTGGTTGTAGATACTAGCTGGACTTTCTGCAAACGTCTCACTAAGAGGTTCACAATGTCCCCGCAGCAACAGCTGAGGCTGATGATACAAGAGAGTGAAAAAAGTGTTCACTATGGTCAGGTAGGTGTAGTCGGCCGCCTTGCTCAGCCCTAGTTTCTTCTTTTCATCTACGGTCATGCCTCTGAGCATGCAGTAGAAGATGTGGTAGTTCCTCTCGTCGTGGGCCTGCAGAGAGACGAGAGCAGCAGCGACACATATTACATCAAATTAATGAAGATAAGAATGAGATGTGGTGAGAAGTACAGATACCAGACAATGACATAATACACATTTATACAGTAAAATGGGGCAGAATACTATTATATACTGTTTAATACAATGTATTGTGTAAGTAATGTACCAAAATGCAAAACAGAACACAGACGTTATAATAATCTTACACAGAGTACTACAAAGAGTACTACAAAGTAACTGTATTCCATCTTAATTACTATTTTAATTGTTTCTGTTCTGCCTATGAAAACATAAATGTATTATTTGAAAACTATACAGCTACAATTTGTTTCAGCATATGAATTCTACTGATCATTATTCTAATTAAATTAAACGAGAACATCATTTGTACTTTTATCCACAATGAATACACACAACAGTAAAAGTGAAAAACATGTGTTTGAAGGTTTTTTCAGCTTGTCAGACACTGACAAGGCTTTTTTTAGTGTGTTGTCCTTTTGCATCGTACCTGTCGACAGACTCTGGATTTCTCCAGCAGGTATTGCTCTATCTTCGCTCCCTCTATGGCTCCTCTCTTGTTGAAGTGAATGTCAATGTATTTCCCAAAACGAGACGAGTTGTCATTACGGATAGTTTTAGCGTTGCCAAATGCTAGAGGAGAAACATGAGAAACCAGAAACCACGTGAAGACGTTGTAGTAGAGTATAACCACCAGATGAAGACACTATTGTTTCAGACTTTTGGAGGATCAACACTTGGTCAATGTGCAGGCTTCATTTGACATAGGAGAGAAGGTGGAGACATTAGACGCATGCACTGAGGTGTTAGAGTGTAAGTGATGCCTGTGGTGCACTGACAGCACACTGGATGTAATGTGCAGATGTCCCACATCCAGAATGGGACGTTGGACTGTATTCTTAATGCTGCTTTCTCCCAAAGCTTGTGTCAGACAGCTTCTACTGCTTAGAGACTGAACAACAACTACAGTTAGACGGCTTCATCTCCGGGTGTGTGTGTGTGTGTGTGTGTGTGTAGTGTGTGTGTGTGTGTGTTCCTACCTTCTAGGATAGGGTTGGCCTCCAGGACCTGCTGTTCAATCCAGGAGTGTTGACCACTGATGGCTGCCAAAAACTGAAGGATCAGTTTAGTGCTTTCTGTCTTCCCTGCTCCAGACTCACCGCTGTCCAGCCACAGACACACGACACAATAACACAGCCGTACTTTTTATTAACATATTTTTACAAACCCTCAGTGAGACTTGGTGTCCGGGGGACTCACTGTCTTATACTTCTATGACTTTTGCAGATCCTTGATCATCAAATGTCTACCTGATGATGCAGCACTGGTCCCGGTTGTTCCTCTGCATGTTGAAGTAACAGTTGTCAGCAATAGCGAAGATGTGCGGTGGTATTTCACCGATCTTCTTGTTGGTGTAGAGGCGGATCTGGTCGGCCGTGTAGATGGGCAGCAGCTGATAAGGGTTGACGGCGACCAGGATGGAGCCAGTATACGTCTGCACAAAGACCAAAAGAGAATCCAATGATTAAAGATACAATGGTGATTTTGGATCCTGGCCAGCAGGTGGTAAAAGTGTTGGGATATTTTAAGTTGAGCAAGTTGTGCTAATGCTTTACAAGAAAAGGCCAAAGTACAAAATCAACTTAAAGTAAAAGGATGCAAGTTCAATGTTCATAAAAGGTTGATTTATTTTATAACTGCAGTCTTTGTCTTTTTAACCCCAATAAGACGGAGATGCTTGTGGTCAGCTCAGCTAGAAACAGACATTTAACAGCTCAATTTACAACATAGTGACCCTTGAACATTATCTTATCTCTTACAGAGATAAAGTTAAAAATCTTGGCGTTATCTTTGACCCAGTGCTCATTTATTCACCCCATTTAAGATGAATGAGGTGAAGATGAGGCCAAAACATTAGAACCAACTCTTCTTTCAATGCACTGCAGTATGACTCCATTACCCACTTTGGCATAATCAATGCAAAGGTTGTGCATCATTCCATAATGAGATGTTCATCATATTAACTTTCATTACAAAATTGTTTCATATGGGACAAAATGATGCAGCAATCCAAACGTAAAACATTCCAAACGTGCAAACAGTCGAGTAGGTAACAAAGTGCTTGTGGGGGTCTTTGAGGCCATGCAGGTATCACATTAAGCGTTTATTGCATTATTGGTCAGCTGAGGCTCGGTCTCTCAGGAGCTGACTTACCCGGCCACCACAGTTTGTCTTTAGATGAAACAGGAAGCAGGAAGGGAAGGAGGATGTCGAGCGGACAGGAGAGTAAGGAAACAAGAAACTGAGTGATGAGCGGAAACAAGAGCCAAAGACGTCTCAGTTTGGATCTATGAAAACTTTAGCATTCAAGCTGCGGATAAAGTGTGAAACTGCTGGAGAATCACTTAAGAGACAGAATACGGGTCATAAACTACTGTCGCTGTTTTAACAGGAACTATTTTCTACCTATTATATTTGCAATATATTAAATAAAAGTACTGTAGTGTATTTTACTGTCTTCAGGTCTCGACAGGAAAAGCACAAGTAGGGAAATAGCGCACGTACATCAGCAGACTCACAAATCCAGCTACCAGAGTTTATTAACACAGTGTTACTCACATATATGAATTTTTCTCTGTATCTGATGAGCAGGTTGCGGAGGATTCCAGCTTCGTTGAGGTCCCCCAGGCGGATCATGTCCTCCACACCGTGGATGGAGGTGGGATGCATCGGCTTGATGTTGGTGGCGTTCTGGGGGGAGATCCAGTGCTCCTACAGGGTAAAGGGGAACGTTAGGGTGGGCCGCAGAGGTAAACATGAGCCCACTGCTGCAGGACATTTCACGTGAGTGTCAGAAGATTGTTTGACTTGAATCCAACATCACATAGTTGCTCTGGAAGCGACTGCACTGACAGAAAGCCATGCAAAGCACTGGCCAAAGGCATTTATGTTGAATAAGAGACATAATGGGAAACTTAGTGCTATTGGGAAACTCTTACTCTTCAGGTGAAATATGTGTGAATGTGTCAACTTATTTAGAAAACTTCTTAACATCAGCAGATTTGCTGAAGTCCCAAAAATCACCACATAACAGATAAGCAACAGCTTAGGCAAGAACAGGTGCTTAAGTGGGATTAGTGCAGCAAAAGCCGTGTTTCAAGACTTACATTTCCCTCATCGTCCACCACCTGGATCTGTCCTGAGTCACAGAGTTTGACCACTGCGCCGACTGGCACCTCAAACTCCCGACCGCTCTTCAAGTCCAACCAGACATAGTCGCCCTGTAAATGAATCAAGAATTGGACTTGAAACCAGGATCAGAATCATAGAGTCAAAACAAAACAAAACAAAACAAAAAAAAAAGGTCGAATCAGCATCAGTGACGTAATAAAACCAATTAGGATCAGATCAAAACCAATAAGCACAAGAAATCAGAGTCTGAATCAGAATTTTATTAAATGGTCCAGTCTAAAAGATTCAAATTAACTGGTGGCCCAGGCAGACAGTCCACCCCAAAATGGAAGCTTCTGGAAAGGAAGAGGAAAATAAAATGTAGCAGGAATTTGTTGAGGGAGGACGGGGAGGACAGGGAGGACATGTAACCAGCAGACAGTGGGTACGTAGGAGAGGAAACTGGGGAGAATCTATAAATAAATGGCTTTCGAATGGAAACGTGGCTGTGAAATCCTCCCGTCTTACTCCCTCAATGCAGTTACAGTGGATGTGACACAGAAAGTTCTGTCCTCAGTCTTTCAGGATACTGGAAGTGTCTTTAAAACTTAATGTCTTTTTCAGAAAATCAGGATGCAGCTTTGCTCTGTGATTCTTTGCAGTGGTGATCCTGGACAGGGGAGGGGGCGGAGCAAAGGAGTTCATCCAAATGAACGCCGCCAACCAAACTGCTCTACGCTTGTCTTTAAAAAAACGTGTGCGCAAATAAATACAAAATGAATCCATAAGTCAGGACCGCAATGTTTTTTTTTGGGGGGGGGGGGACTTGAATGCAGCAATAGTAGCACATTCACATTCACCTTTTATATCTAAAGATGTCATTTTTATCCGCAAAGCATTTTCTACTGTTTCTGTATGTGACATTACAAAGTGTTTTTAAATGTTATTTGATTTTTTTGTTAACAGCATTACTTTAGTCTGATTATATATGTTATAGCTTTATAGCCTGAATTGCTAAAGCAACCTTTAAAGAACAATGTCCAGAAAGTTAGGGAGGGATTCAGACCGTCTCAGCCAGTCCAGGTTACCGCATTCATCTTTTACCACGACTACCAGCCGACATTTGCTGCCCCTTTCTGCACTACATCACACTGCAGGTTCAACTTTCTCTTCGTTTGGAACTGCAGTGTTTTGTCTGTTGCTCTGGTTTGCAGGACTTTGGCAGCACTCAAACAGCAAAGGACACATTAACAATTGAACACAGCTTTCAGACGCATCATTATGATCCATGACTCAAAACAGGTTGAAACAGAAACCCACATTCTTCTGATTCACCAGGGACCATTTCACAGCTATGCAACACGAGATAAGAAAACATCTATTTGTTTGTGGTGCTACTACACCACACAGAAATATAATTGATATCTGATGCATGAAACACACACACACATACTGTATCTTACGCAGTACAAATACCACAGAGTGAAGAGCTGCAATTATGACACACGAAAGTCTAAAACCTGTCTCGCACACAGGTGGAGCTCACCGGCAGCAGCGTGATGTGCTTCATCACAGTGTTGACATTGCGTACCAGCGCCCATTTGGCCGGATCCTTGTCATAAAGTTCCACGTAGTCCCGACGCTTGTACATCTTCACATGCACTGATATGCACAAACTCACAAACACACACTCTGAAGTCAGATGGAAGCCGTCTTCTCTTTCATGCAGTAAAGGTGTGTAATTTTCTGGTGTTTGTATAGTTTCAGTATCCTCTGTGTCTTGTTTACACCCAAGGATGGAAAATGTCCCCAATATCCATTCAAAATGTCCAGCTACGGCTTTGTTTAGGTCCACAGGGTAACACATTTATTTGTCACCAAAAACAATGACATGTTCAAAAAGTTTAATTCCATTACACTATGGTCACACAGTAACCTGTGTTTCTCTGCCCTGGGTTCATCTAAAAAAAAAAAAAAAAAAGTATCAAACGTCTTAAAGACCTACAGGGTCACATAAAACCACATCCTGGTTTGTGATCCGAGCCCTGTCTATGTCTTGTCCACGGTAAATAAATCTAAAAGAAAGAAAAGCAGTTAAAAAGGTCTAATCATAAAATCCAGCTCTCTTCCACATCCTCTGCAAAAGCATTTGGGGAAAGTCCTCCTGCTCTCTCTCTCCCTCAGTCCCTGTCACACACACTGTGTTAACCCAACCTGCCCCGTCGCCCATGGCAACAAGATGTCCCTTCCTCCTCAGGTGTGTCCTATGGTGTTGGATGTCTATAGATAGTTACTGCGATGTAAATTCTGCAGATTGTGGAGGAGAACAAGCACCTTTAATAACTTCAGCTATTACAACAAATACTACTACATCTAGATTTTTAGTAATTATTAAAATAAGAGTTTAAGAGAAAATGAAAGTTTTGTGAATAAAAGAATGTCTATAGATGCAGAGGTTTCTGTGGTGCTGAACCACAGAAACCGTCATTAATTACATCATCATGGCTTCACCACAGCAACAACAACTACGCTGCCACCTTCATCAGTGTAATTCAGTCCTTATGCCGATAAAGCCGTAATGTGTTGATACACATTTGGCTGTTTAGCTGATGTTCCTGACATAGTCACATGAAGATTATGTAGCTGACGTTGAGGAGCAGGACAACAACTCAAACAAACACTTTGGTGCCAAACATTTATACAAATCTTCCGACGTCTGTTGGTGGGTTTTCATTTTCCAGAAACTTCCACCTCCACTGTTTGTCTTTGTTCGATCCATCTCTCACAGGGTTTCCAGAGGCCTTGTAGAGCAGGGAAGCAACAACAGAGTCAGCCCCCTGGTTCCCCACCACACCCTCTTCTACACAGTCACACACTAATCACCCGTTTCATCCCCCAGATGCCCCCCATACAATATTTTCCAGTAAACTAGTCACTATGTCTATGTTGACTTAGTGGTTCTTGCTCATAAGTAACTAAGTGAGTAAAGTGGCTAAGGACATTTTGAAGTCATTTTGCAGTTATGTCCCTCCACTTGTAGCAGGAGAACTGGAAACCAGATTGAAACATGGGACCTATATCCTCCCTCTGAAGGCTGGTCAGCACGACCTTTGCTGAAAAAGGTTTCAAAAATGGATTTCGGCCATAAAAATGTCATTCTGGGTAGCTGCAAATAGGTCACCACTGAAACAGGCTGCGTATCTGTGGTGGTCATTTATTATTGTACAGGTTGGGAGGTTAAGACACAGAGCATGGATCAGTAAATACACCCATCAGCCAAAACTGAACACTGTCAGTTTGTTAAATGTTCAATTATATCATATCTATACATTTTGTATCTATGCACACTGTTTTTTCTTTAAATATTATAAACTACTGTATGCGGGTTGTGCCCCAGTCAACTGTGACCTTTCTGTGTGGAGTCTGCATGTTCTGCCCGTGCTCGGTGGGTTTCCCCGAATCTAAAATCCCCCGTTTGAATGGGAGTGTGAATAGTTGTTTGTCTGTGTGTGTCTCTCTGTGTTGGCCCAGAGAGACTGGCTACCTATCCAGGGTGGACCCCACCTCCCGCCCTATGGCAGCTGGGAGAGGGTCTAGCTGCCCGCCGACCTTAATAGGATAAGCAGGTACAAATGTCACAAATGCCTGTCAGCACATAAAGTGGTTAAAATCAGCTCCATTAGCTGTGATCTTTGACCTTTAATTATTTATTAATTGCTGTACATGTTTTACCATAATGACTGTACAATTAATGGTTTTCTCAGTGAAGTAACTTTACTTTTGTACTTTGCTTGTGCTACTCGTAGTGCAGATTTCTTTTTTTTTTTTTTCTTTACTTACTGCTTTTGTCTGCACACAGATTATCACGTGTTCCTGTTTATAGAGCTGTTTAGCTGACTGGCCTTGGTGACCTTTGTCCTCCATCACTTTATTAACCACCAGTACTAATGTTGTGGGTGATCTGTGAATATAAGAGGAGGAAGAGGAGACACCAAAGTTTTTCCACCATAATATAAACACTGCTGTACATTTTCTTTTCCTTCCATCCTCCTCCTCTGTAATGTTAGATGTGATTGTAGAACAAATGGTGAGTGGTGTGTGTTTGATGGCTGTTGGAGTGTGTGTTACATACGTGTCAGTTTAATTAAGTAAAAACTCCATCTGGCAAACTAAGCCATGTGAACATTACACTACCAAGCAGCTGTCTCACACACACACACACACACACACACGGGCTATGACAGTGTAGACAGGAGCGAGCAGGGCCAACAGCAAACTATCAGAAGCCAAATGTTGAATTATTTAACAAAAGGATCTGTTTAGTGTCTGACTTATATATATTGTGTCTGTGTCCTCCTGCCTTTCTCTCATGTCTTTGTCTTTGTCATCGTCCATCGTACATTTCACCATCTTTTGCTCTACGTCATATAAAACAAATTTGTTAAGAATTCATGTACCAGTGGGTACATTGATTAATTTCACATGAGCTTGGCAACTGATCAGCTCACAGAGACGGCACTGAATTTAGTTGTTAAATCGCAGGCAGCACTACAATATATTTAAGTTCTATAAAAGTTAAAAGTAAGTGAAACACTCACATTGTATGAGAGTTCAGTGTGGAAGATTTCATTACACCCATTTCTCAGTCACCAGGCCCCCAACCAAAACAAAGGAGGAGTCCACTGAAACATTCTATGGAAAAAGCTTCAGTAATTTTGGCTGATACTTTCTTCCCTCCTAAGTGTCTTACAAGTGAGGAAAGCAGCAAAAAGGTCATAGGGACTTTAATGGAAATTGTTTCGCAGTGTGTAGGAACAGTGCTGTGTCGCCTTTGGCTGCTCAATAATTCGACGTGCTGCTGTGTTTGGGATCATCAGGAGAGGTTTGATTGTGCACAAAGAATTGAGAAGCACTTTCCAATAGGTACCGTTTAAAAGTTAGTAACAACAGACAGAAAATACAGTTTGATTACTGATCAGCTGATCTATGCGTGGCCGCTTTTCTCCCTTCACATCCGTCTGCATCACAACGACAGGAAACATGTTTAATACAGTGCTTTAAAGGCCTCCCCAGGCTTTTTACAACAGATCAATGAACCACACACCACAGCACACGGACACAGCCATGGGGCCTTTCATGACCCACTGACTGCCAGTGTGAAACACCAGCAGAGTGGTTCATTTTCAGAATCGAGGTTTAACAGCATCTGTAAGAAATACACGAAAATCCTCATCTGATTCAGCCCAATGATTTTCTCTTTCTTCTAGATTGAGATCCCAGTTTTTTTCAATGATCTTCCTGAATGCCAGCAGGGACAGGTAGTTTTCACAGAGCACGCAGCCCTACAGGCTGCAGGAACGCAAGCAAGCATGAAACCTTACACAGTTCACTAAGAGACTTTTAACGGAGTATTTCTACGGCAAATACTTTACAGCAACTGTTTCAAGGGAGAATAAAGCAAATTAGGTCATGTAGCATTTAAGTATAAAACAAAGAATTAAATGAATTCCATGAGATGTAAATCTTCATGTTTACAATTGTGAAAATTCAAAGGCGCTAAGTTCACAGAGACCGAGCTTTGGACAAAAGTGACTGAGACGAGCCTCAGGTCTGGAGTAATGTTACTGTAGCAGCAGTGATGTAATG
Organism: Channa maculata; assembly: GCA_020496755.1. Classification (NCBI taxonomy): domain Eukaryota; kingdom Metazoa; phylum Chordata; class Actinopteri; order Anabantiformes; family Channidae; genus Channa; species Channa maculata. The sequence goes on along the minus strand of CM035606.1, from coordinate 26,407,989 downwards.
ATGGATGGTGTGTGTTCTCATCATCTCCTTCAATAATTCAGGTCAAACACTCGCTGGGTATTCGCTTACAGCTGCTAATGTCAATCCCATGTAAAGGTAACAAACTACAGGGGAGACACAAAACAGGCCTTTGTGGACACGTCCACGGTTTCTGGTTATAGGACCCAGAGCTTAAACTACGAAACTCCTAGTTCGAACTGGATCATTAATCACTAAGTCACATTCATGGTTCTGTTGTTACTGGTTAATAAAGATGTATAAATTATAAAGATGAGAGATATCACCTCCCCGTTCATAAATAAATGACTAAAATCATAATCTGTGGAAATAAATTCTTTTCTCCAGATCTTGTTTTAAAGACTTTTGCATTTATGGGGATGATGCCCTCTTACTTAAGTGTCCATCAGGGGTTATTAATCCTCCATTACACGTTTTTGCTTTGTTTTGTGGAGATTTCTAAAGCAGGTCTATGTCTGGAAATACATTTTTCAGCTGGCAGCTGAGTAACAGTTGTATAAAAACCTGCAGCAGGTGAATACTAATCCGTAAAACACTAATAATATTTGCAAAGCTCCACCATGGTTCCCAGTTTTAACGTGGTCTGAGCAGACAGTCGTACTAGTAAAACGTTTTGGTTGGAGACATATAGCTGGGTGCAAACATTTTCATCCACTTATCTTAAAAAAAGATTATTTTTGATCATTGTAATATGCACAGTAACTAGTAGCACACGTTATGTGTTGTCTTTTCTTGTGCACAGTGGATACATGTTCAGGACCTCCAGCACTTACAGACAAGGCAAATACAGGCTCAACATGCAGTACGGTGTTACCCTCAAAGTGTACAAGGCTTTTACTGCATGTAATCCACGTTCTGTCCGGGATCTGTACATTGCAGATCAGTACAGCTCTGCCCTCTGCTGGTCTCTGCAGTTACACTTCCTGTAGGGGTGGTTTTTTTTTTTGTTTTTTTTTGTCCTCTCAGCTTATCCGTGAGTTCAGGGTCGAGGCCTTGCACCTTCTTTTTCAATTTTTTGTTCCGATGAGAATGAAACAGCCCCTGATGTAAGAATTAGGATCAAACAAAGCTTCAGTTCAGTGTTCTCATGATGATGAGCTGCCAAACTCTGCACACTCAGCCACCTGGCAATATGAAAAACGTTGAAGACAGAACTCTTCTTCTCTATCTATCTATCTGTCCTGTCTTGCACTTGTGTCTCATAAAACAGAAATATTTGTTCACATAACACTGGGTTTTAATGTCTTCTGCTTGACTTTCTTGATTTTTTTTTTTTTTTTTTTTGCTGCTTTGTACCTCATTTGTAAGTTGCTTTGGATAAAAGCATCTGCCAAATGACTAAATAGGAATGTAAATGTCATATAATTGATTCAGACACTTCCTGCTCACCTCATTTGCATTTAGATGGATAATTTGGACAAGTCAAAGGTCACAGGGTGAAATGTGCTGACAAGCTAAATGAGCTGGCATTTGTCTGTGAATAAACACATCCATAAAAACGGACTGTCTCTCCTTTCTGCTTCAATGAGCAAAGAATATTAATCTTTGGAACCTATTCTGCCTCTACAACGGCCGCAAATGAATGACACAAGCACGCACTGCATTTAAGATCCAATCCATGGTGGAACAAACACACATAGGACATATAAATACATAATGCTGGAGTTTTCTCCTTGCATGTTGTGACTAAAGATATGCTTTGTTTTGTTATTCATTATTAGCCAATTAAATGTATTATTTACTGTAGGTTAGAATTTCACATGTGTTTGGTCGGATTTAGTGCATTATTTGTGGAATTGGCTCCAATAACTGTCATTATTGTAGCTGGTGTGCTGTAGGTTCAACAGTAACATAAAACACATTTTATGTTTGTGTACTGAAGCTTTTTGTTTGCAAAAAATCATCTGCTGCAGCCAAAAATAGCCCCAAGCAACACTGAGCAAGAACAGTACAGTTGTTGTTGGAAAGGAAACACAAGTGACGAAACAAAAACCAAACAATTCACTGACGCACATCAGAGAAGATAATTGCTGCATGTCCTCACCAGCACATACTGTAACACTGGGATAAATAATTCAATTTTGTGCTTATGCAACATGACGATAATCAAATCACCACACAAAGTCATGATGCATCACATCAACAAAGGTTCAGTCTGCACTAGACACAGAAGCATGTAAACCTTTGTGTACAGTTAATAACCCCTTACAGTTTGATAACTGCATCTGTCATTTATCTGTAACTGCTTATCCAGCTGTTAAAGGGGAAGAGCCACAAGCCTGTGGAGACACAAGCCTGCAACCTTCTAGCTGTGAAGCATCAGCACAAACCACTCACCCCGCTGCTCTGTGTAATGTAATGTTTTGACTTTTTCAACCTTTTGCACTGAACTGTAACTGGATCCCAAACAAGCCCAGTCTACAACAGCGTTAAGAGGCCTGAGTTTACCTTGATGAGGGTGGTGTATCTGTGGCTGAGACGCCGTACATTGGGGTCCCAGCCTGCCAGTGGCCAATCAGATTCCCCCGTGTTCATTTTTGTTGTCATGGCTACCACATGTGATTAAGATCCTCACAGCAGGATGAGTGTGAACACGACTTTAAATAAGTAAAATATGAACGCTTCTTCCTCGTGTAGATGGAAATGGGTGAATATTGGTCTCCTGAGGTCTGTTTTACTTAAATAATCCACAGAGACGTCCCAGAATATATGAGACTTGCAGTGAAAATAAGAATTAGCTCGGTGGATTAAAAAGGTCAAAAAGGAAAAAGTATTAAAAATAAAAACCGTTTTGAACAAAGCACCAGCATCCTCAGAAAGTCTTCACTTTTTCAAACAACGTGAGCCGCAAATGCTGAGCAGCTACAAACGCATTCATTTACTGTTGTCCTACGCAGATGGATCAAAAAATCTCCTTCAGCCTGGCAACGAACAAGTATTAGAGCATGTGATGAGACAAACATCCAAAGGGCTGATCTGTGTGTGTGTTTGCTTGCTTTATTGGCTGAACCCATGTAGGCCTCCACGGTGGGAGTGGGGTCGGGGGAGCACACTGTCAGAGCTGATTAGTCGATGAGAAAGGCTGACAAGTTCAGCGCCACATGAACTGAGAATCAAAGAGGCCGACATTAAGGTCAATACACGCACGCACAAATTCACCCAGCATGTGGTGTGAGCCGGGTGGTTTTATCCGTGTGTGATTACCTGCTGTAGAATGACCATGGTTCTGGTTCCTGCCCTTATGACTGGACATCAGCAGTCACCGGTAGATGCCTGAGAAAGATGGAGAGAGAAATAAGGACGTTTGTTTTCGCACTTTCAGCAGTGACGGTCTGAGAGCTGCAGAGTAACTAAAGTGTGAACAACTGGACCAGAAAAAGAACTGATAAACTCACTGACCCTCTTCTAGTTTGGACCATTTGTTTCCCATAGCAGAGTAAATGTAAAAGAAACTCAAATGAGAAACTTAATGACAATTTCAGTTCAGTTCAACTCACAACGGTAAGTATGTACTTAACTGCCACCTCTGACATTATAGAGCACGGTGTCTGTAGCATGTACAAAATAAAGGTATATGTGTACGGAATAAACGTAAAAACAATAAGTAAAATCAGGGTAAATATAAAATCAAAGAAAAGCACAAAATAAAAATACATCAGGTCACATTGATACACAGTCAAGGTCATTCCACTGTTTTAGAGCCATGAAGGAAAATGTTCAATCCCCTTGGTTTTTAACAGGGAAGTTCAACAATCCACAAACAACAACTGTCTGATGATCTTAAGTTTCATAATGGCACATATTGAGTTAAAAGTTCAGAAAGGTAGGATGGAGCAAAAACCATGCAGCGCTTGGTTATCAATAAAATCTTTACATTTATCCCAAGAAGAACAGGGAGCCAGTGTAGAAACACAAGACAAGTAATGTGGCAGAACTTCCTGGTTCTAGTCAGGAGCTGAGCTGCTGAGTTCTGAACAATTTGTAGACGTTTCAAGTCCTTTTGATGAGTGATGAAAATAGGCAAGTGCAATAATCAAGACGGGAGGAGATAAAAGCATGAATAATAGTCTCAGCATTATTAAAATTGAACAAAGGTCTGAGCTTTGCAATATTCCTGAGATGATAAAAGCAGGACTGAGCTAGTTTAGAAATGTGAACTGCAGTCAAATAAAACACCAAGATTTCTAGAGACTGGCTTATGGAATTTTACTAAAAGGATGGCAGTATATTACTGGAAATATTTTGTGGTCCAATTATGAGAATTTCAGATTTTTTTGAATGTAATTGAAGGAAGGATTTAAGGACAATGGGACATACAATCTTGTAGGGAACTCAGCCTACTAAGACACACCTGAGTGTCATCAGGGAAAAAGAGGGGATGACCACCCTCAGTGGTGCATGATGGTCCGCACACACAATTGCGAGAAAGTGGTGGAAAAACAGACCAAACAATAAAATCAAAGGCTAAAAAATATTGACACAGCCCCTTTAAAGAAAAGGACCCCTGTCTAATTTCCTCTACTTCCACCTATATTTAATATTTTGGACAATGAGGAGAAACGGGATGTGACCTGTGACTGACTGTGTCAGTCGTAGTATACTGGGTGTGTGTGTGGGCAGGTGTTAACCATTAAGGAGAAATTTAAAGTTGCCTAAATGTTATAAGTTACAGGAAGAGCAACTGCAGCTACCTGTTGAATGTCTTGAGTCCTCGTAAATTATTCAGTGTCTTAAGGAAGCTTTGTTTTGTTTGGATCGTCTGAAGCAAATCAGAAGAGTTTCACCTGTTGGACTAAATTTAAGACTCGTTCTTAGATCCTTTATACTGTCACACTTCATCTCTGATGAATTACAACCAGGACTAAAGCATCAAACTCTTCAGGTTAAATTGCTGTGATTTGACTTGGTATTAATCATGTGATCGATTAATCAGTTGAAAAAGAAAAAAAAGACTCGTAATACCAACCACATCACATCTGCACAGGCTGTGAAAATAACCTCATTGTATCCAATAAAAGAGAATGTTCGGTATTTAACAGGGAGTTTACGTCACTTTATTTTCCGTATTTACCTTTTGGGACTGTTATTAGCTGACAGCAGTCTCCCTACAGCAAATATAAAGTCGCTGCTGAATCTAACCAACTCAGCTTAACACAAAGGCTGGACACATGTAAAAAGCTGCGTACTCTGTCCTAATGTGACAACATATGCCAACAAGCACAACTGAAGCTCATTAATTGTGTATCTCGCTTGTGTAATCTGACTGAAAATCCAGAAATTCTGTTTCTGACTGCTGTCGGTTTCCCCAGACAGCTTGTACATCAAGGAGAGAATTTAACTGTTCACATCTCCCCCTCGTTCCCTCACTGACCTTTGTCGATTCAGAAAACTCCAAATGAAATAACCTCCTCATAATAACAACAGGAAAAATTAATTAGCACCCTTTGAACAGAAGGGCACACACATAAAGGAAACACATGAAATGAAACAAGAGCATCCCTCTCTCTCTCTTTTCACTTAACAATCGTTGCCCATCAATATTTCAGCAGCTAATTAGCCCAGCAGGGGTCTGGGACAAAGGTTGTGTGCAGCCATGGCCTCTGGGTGCGTGTGTTGTGTAAACATATCAAATTGTGTAACTGCAGGTAAAGACAAATTAGCAAAAAGGTGAGCAACATCCCAATAATGAAGCCACAGAGGAAACAAAAAAAAAAAAAACAAGACGACAAAGTGTGAAAACAGGAATCAGGAAAATCTGCTTTATGGATTTATGGAGCAGGGATGGAAGGAAGGAGAGAAAGAGGAAAAGTGGACGTGGTAAAAACAAGAGAAAAGCAAAACAGATGCAGTTACACTGAAATAAAAGGTGGGAGACAAATGAAGGGGGCAACGGAAGAGGACGCACAGGCAGAGTAAGAGATGGAGCTGCTGCTCTGTGTCTCTGATCCGACAGAGCAGCGTCTGAAATTCCATCAATGACTTAACCACATTTATCTGGTTTATATCAGTGTAAACATTATATGTTTTATGTGTTTTCGTTTGTTGATGAAGAAAATAACCTTCATTACAAATATTAATTTCTGGATAAATAATTTATTGTTGCAACCAGCTCCATCTTGTTTGTCTCCTAACGAAGTCCACTGTGCCACAACTCTTTGGTCTCTCTTCCCATCTGTCCGGCTTCTGCTGCTTGTCCACAGTGATGGTCCAGGTTAGTCCACATGTCCCCTCCACATCAACGTCTTCCAGCTCCACCCCACACATCAGCCGTGGTGGACAGGGGTCAGCCCGGGACAAACTGTCCCAAGGCTGTCCGTGATCAACAGGTATGAGAACACACAGGGAATCACACCCCTGCTGACACCTGGGGTATCAGTCGGTGTGTTCTGGATGATCTCTAGGGTCTCGTATGAAACCCGCCAGTGGAATGTGCACAGTTGGCAGCCTGGTGACTTGAGCTTTGGACACAAATGAGTTTACGAGGGGCCGGATAGTGGTGACAGAGCAAAGTCACCTACAGCCCAACTGTCAGCTTGGTGTGTCACGACCTTTGACCCAGTGACAGCTGGGACTGGCTGCAGCAACCTACAAGCCTAAACAGGGTGAGCACTAAAGGAAATGGATGGATGGTTCCAGAGTCACAAGAGAGACAACAGGATTAGGTCATTTGTTATATGTCTGTGTCGACCTCTATGGTCATTGGGCATCGAGGAGTTTCCTCAACTCCCTTCTGATACGGTACAACACGACTTCATTATCAGTTTCCAATGAAACTTGTAATGAATCACAGAATCACTACACCAATAACACAACAATGATCACATGTGATTTCTTCATTAGCTGTTAAAGTTCCCATCACATTTTAAACTGAACACAAACAACACTGCCGTTGTTTCTCCAGGTCTCAATGTCTGAAGTATTAATGTTGACGTGACCTCGGCTACACCCACTTCTGAAAATTATACCATGGTGTTTACATCAAGATAAGAGTAAAACAGCTTGGTGAGTACTCAGGGAGGGGCCGGGAGTCAAAATCAACCTGCTGCACAGTCAAATTCAAAAGATTTGGTTCAGTAATTTCACTTTTACAGGTGTTTCAGTGCAACAAGCTGCCTACAGTGTGTTGACTGAAAAAATATTAACAAAGTATTACTAAGGTGGAGTTGAGCTAATCATACAGGAAACTGTGCTCCGTAGAGAAAAATGCTGAAACGACACAATTAACCCAGTTTCACAAAACTATGATAAGTTTACATTCACCTGACAAAAAACCCTGATTTCGTGCCTAACCCCAACCTCCCCTCTTTACAAAGATGTCATATTCACGGTTTTGGTGCATGCAATGCTATGCAGAGACTACAGATAAGAAAAATCAATCCAAACAGAAAAAAGAATGGAGGCATTTCAAGTTTCAAGAGGTTTGCTCACACATTGCTTCTTATTACTCACAAACTAGGAGCAGCTGATTCATGTATAATTAATACTGTACAATACGATACCCATCTGAAAAGCCAGTTCTAATCTTAGAGATACAACCTCATTAGAAAACAGATGTTTGCAGCATTGAGAAATGTGCAAACTGCTGACATTATATAAAATAGGAGAAACAACTCAGCAGTGCACAGAGCGAGGAGGTTATGCTTGGATGAGCCTGCTGACTAACCGCTCTTACCCTTTTCGTGTGATCAGGAATCTTCGTGCTCTTCGTTCGTTTTGGTTTCAGTGCAGACGTCCTGCTTCCTGGACAGGTAGATGAAGAACCAGAGAAAAGAGATACTTGACTTTTCCTTCAAGGGACCTGAAAAACCCTATAGTTCAATCCTTCATTGAAAAAAAGAAAAGAAAATGTGTTTATATTTTTCCCCCAACCTCAGATCAGCCGTCTGTACTGCACAGGTCTTCAGGCGTCTTTCTGTCTTCCCCTCCTCTCTCACCAGTAGGACTTTCTTTTCCTCCTTGGCAGGTGCCACTCGTCCCCTCGCTGGTTTCTCTCCTGGCTACCAGTGCTGAACTCTTAGAGGTGTAAGGAGTGAATGACTCCCTCCCTCCCTCCTCCCACTTTCTTGTTGATATTAACAGTGACACAGAAAGCTGCTCGTTTACTGATCTCTGTTACACAGAGAGAGTGGGAGTCAGTGGGGGGTGATGAGGTACAACACAGAGGGGGTTGTAATTAGACACACACACACACACACACACCTTTTGTGGGTGGAATGCAAAACTAAATATGTCCAGGATCAAGAGCAGGACACACGTTTACTGAAATAATGAAAATACATGAGCGCACACATTTAAGAGCTCCTCTATTATCTATTTATCTCATTTACCTCTTAATAGTTAGTGGACATTAAGCGCATTGAAATGACATGAGTAGTAAATTAGAATTAAGCTTTGCTTCATCCCGCTCTCTTTCAGCATCATCAAACAGGACATTAAGTATCATAAAGTACAACAATACCGACTGTAAATGGTACAAAGATGCAATGATATGCACAAGGAATGTTTTATTTTTATTCAGAAGACTTGACATGAAATGTGGATGATGATCTGACAACAGTCACTTGGAAGCAGAGCTGGTGGTTCTGCTGTAAACTCTGAGGGAACTGGTCCACTGCAAAGCACTTTTTAATTGATCCTGGACCCTTCTGCTGTGTGGGCTTCCTCGTCTCACAGAGATCCTTTGTGCGCCTCCATAACCTTTCTATTCTGCAACTTTGAAAACTTCCTAATGCTCGAATGCTGTCTTTAGCTGCTCTTCACTTCGTTTCAACCCTATTTTTCTGGGGCCTCTCAATTAACAATTAACTTGTTCTTTCAGCCAGGACATCCACTGTCGAAAGGTCATTTGAGAAATTTGTTCTCATCAGTTGGATTTGAGTTGGATGATTCTGGTTTGTAAATTTTCTTTTACTTTTTACTTTGTTGGGTCAGATTTGGTTGACTGTGCAGGTAGTGTCTGATCCTGCTGTTTTAGCAAATGCATCCTTGATTCACCAACCTGCTTCTAAAATAACATTGTCTATGGTCTGGATGCTTCTGTCATAGCTGTTTGGTAAAATTCATGAGTATCTGTTATTTTTGGTTCAAGTCCTGCCTGAATGGTTTGATGGCGTTTTCCTTTCACATCGCGCTGAGTAGCCTTGTTCTGGACATGTTTAATCTTTCCATTCGATGCTACCTTCCACTTAAAGCCTCCATTTTAGCTTCAAGAAAATCACATCCTTTTCCAAGAATGTACTGGATTTTTCCAAGCTCCTCAGTCTGTCATGCTTGCAGCGGAGGCATTTTAATCTTTATTTTGTCTTAATCAGGTTTCTCCACCATTGCAGATCACGGGTCTAAACATGTCTAGCAGAGTAAGGTCATTACATATGAACCCTGCTGTTCAAACCTGCAGACAGCTTCGAGTCACCAACTCACACAAGCACGGGGAGAACATGCAAACCCCAGGACACGACAGGAGGCCCACAGCTGGCCCACAGCTGGCAGGTGTATTTGAACCTCCTGGCTTCAAAGCAGCAGTGCCAAGTGCTCTCTGTTGGAGAGATGGTTGGGAATTTTCCTCACCATGGAAAGAATCCTTCTGTTGTGATCAGCCAGTCAGATCGATCCAAAGGAATCACACTGTAAGAATCTGTGGACTTGAGCAGCTCATCCTTCATCCATCTCTTATCTATAGCACATGTGCAGTAGGGTGTTGCATGGGTGATAAATATATCATTATGCTCTTGGCACAGTTTATTTGTAGTTCATTTACAGCTGATTTCAATATAAAAGACAGAGACAAGTAAAACAGGAAAATGTACAAAGACATAAATGAGGCTAAAATACTTAAGACTAATTAAATAGCAGACCAAAATTTGTACAAAGTAATTGCTTAAAGACATAAAACCCAATGAGAGGAAAAAAAAAAAATCACCTAAAGGACTGTAAATGCTGTTTACAAGCCAAATTAAAGACATTTGTTTACAGGATATTCAGACACACATAGCAATGCTGCAAATCATTTTGTAAACATGACTGCGGAAGAATGAAGATCCATGCTTTCTAGTTGTCACCACTTTCTCTCATTATCTGTCAGACCTCTTTGATAAAGTCAAGTTGCTACAACATTTAAGCCCCCTGCCCCAGCTGAATATTTGCGCTTTGTTGCAAACCCAACTAGTAATGTGGTAAACTTTGAATCACTGAATTGGCTTTAACAGTTTTGTTGTCCGTCTCAGATGCCGGTGAGCACATTGCTCGACATAACTGAGACGGTGAGAGTCCCGGGAAGGTCATTGTCACTGCGATTGCCTTTGTCTCTCAGGTGGAGCGTCTGCTGAAAATTACCTTGTTCAGTCACCAATGTCACCTGACCCAGGAAAGAGTCTTTCAGCACGTTATGATTGTAGATCTAAGAAACAGAACGTGAAAATTACGGAAAACTGGTCCTCACTTTGCTCTTCTTACAATTCCAAGCAGACCCACACCCACACCCACACCCACCTCAATGCTGATTGGCCGGTTGGCTTTCTTCCTGTAGAAGAGGCCCTTGGTGTCGAAGACGGGACTGCATGTGTTTTTGTGGACCGCGGAGCAAACTTTCTCTCCTTCGCAGTAAATGATAACATAGGGGTCTGACACTGGGGACACAAACACACCAGGCTGCTTTGTTTCTGCATGTGCAACCAAAGCGGGACATTGTAAAAGTTTTTCAATCTGAGTATATACTAGTTCATGAATGACACCTTGATAGATGCACACAACAAAAAGAAAACTACACGATGCTACAAATCTGTCACTTTCCAGCTCGTTGGCATCAAGAATGTAGAAACCCGTCACTGTCCTCTGTGCGATGAGCAGGTCCTGCTGTCTCACAGAGAGACACAACTGGAACTTGGTCAGTTTTAGGATACTATGTTATGTTATGGCTAAATAAAGCAAACAAGCCTTTTATGTTAATGCTAATGACGGGACAAACAATACCGAAGCACTGGATCCTGTATCAAGCACAAAGAGCGAACAATCAAGTAACACATACAGCTGCTGAGTCATAAGGAAGTGGAGCATCAAACTGTATTTATCAGGAAGCACTACTTTGATTGAATTTGTGCAGAGAGGAGGAGACTTTTTGGTGCTGTTTGTATTAGTTTTTGTTTTGTCATTATGCACTGATATTTATGGAACCATAGAGAAAAAGGAGGTTTTCTCAGGTCTGGGATCATTTTGGTCTTATAATGCAAAATAAGGTAAATGTTTTTCTTTCCTATATTCACTTTTTCTGGGTTTTCATTTGAGTTAATTATGTTCAAATTCCTTTCTAAAATAATTTTGAAATAAAGGAATTTTCTATTCATTAAATTTTTTATTTTTTTTACATTAATTCATTTGAAATTGTGGGCTCTGCTCCACTGAGCTCTCCTACATAAACTGGAGCACGTCATTAATGTACAAACGTGCTATAAAATGTGTGTACTCGCCTCATCTGTACCTAAAAAAAAAATAAGTTTTCTTCTAAAGCAGAACTGGTCTCACAGAGATAAAATCATCTTGGCTCCAACATGCTACAAAAACTTCTCTTTCTTAATAAAAATGTGTAAACCTGCCTTTTCCCCCCCTCACATAAGAACTCCCACTTTCATAAGCACTTATTTTTCATAAATGACAATTAAATAACAAAAATTTCACTTTGGTTTAAAGTTTTTCACATGCTGTGCTATTTTTTACATTCTGCATTTGACATACAATTAGCCATATTCATATTATTTTGGTTATAATCAAACTGAAATATGTTCACTTCTTTTTCATTCAGTTGGCACTTTATTATCAGCTGGTTATTGTCAACAGGACAATTCAACCACATATCTGAAGGGATGAACCAATGGTACCTGCAGTGTTTTCTGTAATCCAGCAGATGTTGCTATTAAGCGATACACTATATTATCAGATTCACTAATCTCACTCACTGCTTTCTTTAAGTGCTGAGACTCAGCTTGCATTTCTCCTCAGAGTCGCACCTGCACATCCAAACAGTTATTTTTACATTTACAAGCTACAATTTTTCAATTATAGATAGGATCAAAGCAATTCGGTTGGTGCCATAAAAGTATTGAGGCTCAATACCCAGTCTGTACGCAGGCCATTAAATAGACATTGTAAATAAAAGGTGTCCTGGGCATTCGGTGCTACAACACTTTATGATATGAAAAACAAACAAACAAACCTCCTCCCGAGTCTTGTCCTGCAAGTCCTTGAGCCCTCAATACGTGGATCTGAGTGACAAGAGTGGGATAACCACACAACCCTGACCAACAGGTCTGAGGAGGCTCATGTAGAGACAACTCCCTACAGAATTGGACAAGAAGAAAATTAATGAGTTTACCAACAAATCAAAACAACCCAATAACAATTACACATTTCAATTTACGGTTTTTAATCATTTAAAATTTGCATTTCTCATTTTAAAATTTATTTCATGATATAATTTAATTAATTACATTATCTGATAATGCTGCTGAACAGCAAACATCCAAAAATAACAAAAACTAAAACAGCAAGTTCCTACTTGCAATCGGACGACACGTCAGTGAAGACACGGAGCAGAAACTCCCCCTCCAGTCTGGGGTCAAAGGTTGTGGGTATGATGACGTACCGCCCCTGTGTTAGTTCGATGCGTAGGAAAACAGACCTCGAGTTAATGTAGATACTGCCACCAACCTTCTGCTGGGGGATATGCATTCGATAGATCCTGTTTAGCTCCACCTGTAAAAAGAGAGAACGAAGCAGTTTTATTTCATCTTAGTCAGATCAGAGGACTTTTTAAAGCCGTCTCTCTTTCTCACACACACACACACACAAACACAAACACGCAAAGTGGACTGACTTTGTGTATGTCAAAGCCGATAGCCAGGTTTTCTCCTCGTCCCTCTTTCAGTCTGGCTCTGCGGTCTTTCTGCTGCAGACAGATCAGCACCTCATCCTCTGGCTTCTTCACGTCAAACATATACTACAACACCAAAAGCAAATATACACATTGTTCAATTTTTTTTCGACCAGTGTAACAAAGCACACGTTACTAAACAGCAAATCTAAGCACTTATACATTTATTTCTCAAATTAAAATCACATCAGACTGTATTCATTTTCCAAATTCACTTAGGTCCAGTAGATATTTTAATGACTTCAAGACTTCTTTGATGGGCAGCGCAATGGTGGAGTGGTTAGTGCTGCCGCCTCACAGCTAGAAGGTTGTGTAGAGTTTATTCCAGGTGGTCCGGTTTCCTCCCACAGTCCAAATGCATGACATGCATATGTTAGGTTAATTGGTTGATCTAAAATTGTTAGGTGTGAATGTGAGTGTGAATGGTTGTGTGTGTCTCTCTGTGTTAGTCCTGAGATCGACTGGGGACCTGTCCAGTGTGGACCCCGCCTCTCACCCTATGGCAGCTGGGATAGGCTGCAGCCCCTCTGTGACCCACATAGGATAATAGATGGACTTGCATTGTGGAGATGTGGTGTTCATGGTTCAGCATTGGGGGAAAGCAGTGTTTTTAATTATGTTTTTTGTTGTACATTAATGACTTTGTTCGCTTGGATTTTCCTACTCCATTATGTTATGAACTAGATGATGCGATTTTAAAGGGTTTATCCTCTAATTAAATGAACATGTAAATAAAATAAAAAAGACCTGAGGGTTCTGGAGAAAAGTCTGCTTGTTGTTGGAGCAGCCCCCGGCTCGGTTGAGTAACGGATCACTGTGGCAGCTCCATGAGCTGCGCATCACGGCCTCCTCCCAGGTCTTATGGACACTCAGGTAGGAAGTGTTAATGAGGCGACATAGAATGAGGTCCGTGAAATTAGCAATGAAGTCATCAAATGTCATCCTGCGGGAGACGGAAAGAAAAGGGGTGGGTGAGAATTCTGCTTTATGGCTAATAATTATTGAAAGAGACTGTGGGAAAATTCATAAGAAAAAGAGGAAAAACAGGGAAAACAGGGAGGACATTTTCAGCAAGTAAGTAGTGAATATCCCGTAACCCCAAACACAACACGTAGGGATGTTGTACCTCGCAGAAGAGGTTTAACACTCACCAGAACTCTCCATCATCCTGCACAGTGACCCCAATCTTCTCCCGCTCACTCTTACTGACCTTCTTCCACTCTTCAGAGCTGCCAACAGACACAAATAGTTCATTAATCATCACCCGTATTTCCATCTGTGAAAGCACTTCATCATAAATACTTTCAACAGAGCGTTACACTTTGATCTAATAGTCAATTTGTTCTTCACATCAAAAGGCTTAATAATAAAAAAAAAAAAAACAAACCTGGGTGACAGATATAAAATGAAGAAAAGAAAAATGCCATGTTAAGCTCAGTGTGTTTCTAAACTGAGCAGAGCTTGTAAAGAGTCAAACTTTTTATAATGGTTATGTACAACTACATGTGTTCAAACCATCGGTTCTCTGAAACCACTTCGAGACTTAATTCCCTCAGGATTTCTATCCTAATCAAAGCTTCAAAGGCTGTTTCACAAAATTAAAATCATACATGTTAACATAAATTCTTTCTTCTGAAAGACCGTTTTTCATTTGCCTCGACTTCAGAAGGCTGAGAGGAGTTGAAACATTCCACAGACCTGCTTCAATATCGCTTGGCATTGATTCTCCAACACTACTGGAGGAATGAAACACCATTCTGTTCCTCATTTAGGGTTTTGATGATGGCGGGGGAGATGACAGTGTAACACATGGGTTCAAAATCTCCATAGATGTTGATTTAGGTTGAGACTATGAAGGCCACAACGTAGGATTTACGTTTTCGTGTTGATGAAATTGTATCAATGGTAATACTGAGAATAGGCCTCACACCGGGCATCAAATCAATGTAGCAAAGATGCACATTAATAAATAATTTCTTTATCCTTGTTGTAGGTCACCAGATCACATATGAGAGAAGATAAACCTGAACAAATGATTCAAATCACATCAAAGATGGGCTCTTTATATAGACAATGACCCTTTACATAGTTAAATCACCACAATTTTAGCATTTAGGCGACGTCATGTCTGACTAACAACTTTTCCCTTTTCACACCTCTTCCTGCTTACCTGTCGCTCCAGGGCCCGTTCCACTCCCTCTCTCCCCAGGGGTTCCTCATGCGGATCATGGTGAGTTTGTCTGACTTCAGGTAGGCCAGCAGGCCGTGACCCAGCCTTACTCTTCGGACGTCTGTCACT
Source organism: Channa maculata (assembly GCA_020496755.1). Taxonomy (NCBI): domain Eukaryota; kingdom Metazoa; phylum Chordata; class Actinopteri; order Anabantiformes; family Channidae; genus Channa; species Channa maculata. Next base: position 26,392,750 of record CM035606.1, on the reverse strand, counting down.
GCATAAGCATGGCCCTTCACCAGGCCACAGTCCAGCTTCTCCTCCATGTCTGCTTTACTGGTGGCCTGAAACGGCACAGGTTCAAATATCGTGAATTAAATTATTTAATGATTCGGATGGTGTGTGTGTGTGTGTGTGTGTGTGTGTGTGTGTGTGTGTGTGTGTGTGTGTGTGTGTGTGTGTGTGTGTGTGTGTGTGTGTGTGTGTGTGTGTGTGTGTGTGTGTGTGTGTGTGTGTGTGTGTGTGTGTTTCCACATCATCTCACCCTGATCGAGCAGCTGATGAGGCCTCCTCTGTTGTGGATTTTTAGAACTCTCTCAAACAGCTCATTGCATTTTTCTTCATTTTCTTTGAACCCATTCTCCACCAAGTCCAGCGGTTCAGACACCCCCCCGGTGAAATCCACAAGAGCATCGGCCGTATTACCTCCGTCCAGCGCTTCATAGCATCCGTACATTCTAGAAAGCACACAAACAATTATTATTGTTTATACGCAGACGCTGCATTTTATAGGTTTTTTTTCAGGTTGAGTCATTTACAAAATGTCTGCAACAAAATCTTGTCATTAACGTACTGTAATTAATTCCTCCCTATTGGGGTGTTTTCCTTTTTTGGCATCGTATTTTTAAAAATTCACAAATCATGGATTTTTTTTTACCATCACTGTAAATAGGCTGGTTGGTATCTGATGCTTATTCAAACTAAAGCATTTGATTTAAAATTATATTTAAATCCTTTATAAGTTGTTAACATAACTGCAAAGTATGACTCAAAATTAATTGTATAATGAGGGAATAAAGGCTGCACTTTTAAAGTTGATTCTTCATGGTCTGTTTTCTAGGAATCGGCTGTTACCCTCCAAAAATATTCCATGAGTAGCTGTTTGAATAACAGAAAAAACGAGGATCAGGAACTATTTTTTACACTTATGTTCCATCTACATCAAAGTGTGTTATAAAGTACTTTACTGAATGTTTTCTACTTATAAATACTACACCTATAAATATGGGGCATGTAAAATATAACTTTTCCAACTTGCTGACAATTAAAAGGTTTCACTCCCCGTGGACACTACATTAAATCTCAACAGCACGCGACTTTAAACCAATTTTAATTACTACTAATAAATTAACAATGCTTGTGCTGTTGCTCCTGCAAACTTGAAAAAGTCATCTCTAGCGATTTAACGCTGCAAAAAATAATAAAATAAAATAAAGCACTGCTCACATGGGCGACAGAGGGCAAAACAGCTTCATGTTTATGCTGACAAACATATAGGATCCATAAAGCAACTTGAAAGGGTCTTTATGACATGGATGAATTATTGTATATTTTCGCAGCTTTAAACAAATTCTGAACTACAACTGTCAAAGTGCATTTTTTTCAATAAAGCTTCCTTCAGATGTATTTAAGTGACAACAAAAAGAGCCATTAAGCAAACTGCTATTACAACTAGCAGCTTAATTCAACCCAGTTTTGGATTCTGGGTTACTTTCTTTCTTACTCCTTCTCCAGGACGGGTCATGGACACAGTTTGTGGGAGTGCTTACTTAACATAGGCCTTCTCCACCAGCGCGCTCCAGAACTCATTGCGGTCGTTGGAGTGGCAGTACATCAATTCACCATTTACAGTGGGCAGCCGGTCATCAATCACAACATCCACCCACTCTCCAAACCTCCAGAACCTGAAGTGGAAGATCCCGGCATAGGACTCTGGTTTCTCTTTATCCCACTCCTGGTCTTTCCAGTCAGGAATCACCTGAGCACAGCAGGAAGAACACACAGTCATCATCCTGTCAAAAATCAGGTGTCATTCTAAACATAAATTGAGAGTTTATTTTAATTTATTGGGCTGTGGTACAATGTTATGGCAAGATTCTGTGTGAATCTGCTGCTTTTATTGCTACCATTGCTGGTACAAATCAACAACTAAATACTTGTAACTGTACTGTGTATTGTCTGCACTGACAAACGCTTATTATGCTGTATTTCATATTCACATACTGTACAATCAAATTGTTAATAAACAGGGGTCACCAGAATAAGGTTTATTTGCAGAATTTTGTCTCCAGTCTACTAAACAAACCTTGAAAACATTGAGCCGAGTAATATTAGAAGATCTCAATAAAACTCTGAACTGAAGGAAATGCTGCTTCAATTAACAGCAGGATAATAATTACGATATTGGCTTAAATAGTGCCACCTATCGGTAGTCAATGCGCTTTACACTCCTTTTCATTCACACACACACACACACACACACGAGGACTGCTTTACCTCCTGCGCCAGTCGTCCTTTAGGTAGAGATGTTTAAAGATTAACTTTGCTCATTTTCTAAATTAATCATAGTCAATCATAGTCCACAATCACCATACAGATGCTAAAACCAACATTGAATATAATAATAATAATCATCCTTTTATTTGTAATAAACGTTGCTCCACATGCTGTAAATAGGCATTTCCTATTTTTATGTAACTGGTGATTGTGGACAAAACGACTAATTTAGAAAACGACAGAAATTATGTATTTAATTGATTTTGAAGAACTGAAAAGTTATTCAGGTAACAGAAACAAATCTTTCAATAATTTTTTAAAGGACTGTCTCACTCTGTGTAATACATTTTCTACTATTCCCCCCCAACTTCCTATTGTGAAACAGGGAACTCTCACATGACATTTTCCCAGTGATCACTCTGCAAAGTGCCTAATAACCAAATTCTAAAACTATGTCAATAAAAGTTGTAATAAAACTTTCAATTTAGAGATTTTGAAGTCAATTTGTAGTTGTAAACAGTAACTTTGAGTAACTTACTCAATTTTCAAAAATTCTGAAGTAAAAACAATAAATCAGACGTAGCACAGAACAACAGAATTAAATCAGCTAAAATTGTCACCACTGACATTAACTCTAAAAACGTACAGCTGGTAGTTATAAAATGTAGAAAAACCATCAGGGTTTCCACTCATTTCCCCCTAATTAACCTTCAGCATCTCTAATTAACTGAGGATTTAACGGAGTCAAGTTTTTAACAAGGGAATGCCATCCACCCACATCCTGTGTTCCACTGACAACGCATTAACACTGACGCACACATCCACACACTGTGACAATCCTCAGTGACGCGGTGGTATAAATAAATAACTGATCCATTAAGCCAAGAACCAACCGAGCTCCCAGAAGCCTTCCGGAAACTCCCAGAGTTCCCACTTGAACGTCATCAGTGCCTCATGTTGCCTAGCACCCTCACACATCACCCACCTGCCTAAATCCTTTTAAAAAGCTTAGAGAGTATTTTCATTCCATGTTCAGACCCTTTGAAACATATTCCATAGTAATCCAAGTTAAATTATTCCACTGTGAGCTGAGATGCTTCAGGGTTTTCTTTTTTAGATTAGCACCTTAGAATATAACGCAGACAAATATTATTGCTGGTTTCAATAATGTTCAGAATCTAACAAAGATGTAATAAAGTGGAAATGTTATTTTAAGTTGCATATTATAATAAACACATTCCGTGTGTGTTAGAACACACAGAAATAGAGCATGTGTGTTAGTGTGCAGTGCTGTATTTTTCTGAAATTTAAATATTAAACTGTCAGAAATCAGCTTTTAAACCAGCCAGCAGGGATGAATCCCCCAATGCTCCTCTACCCTCTGTCATTTTAGGAGTCACGCTAATCAATGCGTCCTCACCAAACTACCCTTGGGGTGAGAGTGATGGAAAGAGTTGGAAAGGGGAGGGGAGAAAGAGACAGAGAAGGCTACAAGCCTATGAGAAAAGAGAGAAAGAGGGAAGGAGAGGGGGGTAAAAATCAGAAACTATCACAGCTCGTCTACCACAGCATCCATCCAGACGGGCAGCACTCGTCCTCTCTCTAACCCAGGAGCATAACCTTGAAGTCAGCCATGGACGAGGCCAACAATCCCTCCGACATGATAGTACTGGAATTTAAAGAAGACATTGCACTGACAGAGGTGAGGTTCTCACTTTGAAAAGACTCACTGACTTCAAATAAATGTGTGTTCTTACTCAAGTTATATATACATATAACTAACAAAACAAATGTGATTATTTCCCTGACTGGAGCATTTATGCACATCTGTAAAGCTTCTCCAGAGTCAATGCTGCAGTTTCAAATGTTATGTTGTATATAAAATATACCTCACATATATTTCCAGTTTATAATTCTGTATATGCCGAAAAACATATTTGACACATAACGTACTGATTAAAATATGCGTTTTCACCGTTGGCGCATTTTTCAAAGTTTAGTTTTGGAGGCAAATGCTTTCAACAATATCTACTGTTTCCAGGACTTGTTCATATAGAAACTTTAATGGACAAAATTAAATTTCTAGCATCTTCCTAAAGTTTACTAAAATGTCCCTGGAACTGATCAATAGATCTATTCATCAGGTGATGTGACCAACCTTCTGAGAGGTCAACAGCTCCTGGGCTTTTGCCACTTTGATCAAATATAAACGTGCACGATTACAAAGACTAGTTTGGTTTATAGACTATGCACTGGTGCATCAAAAGAAAAAGAATATTCCGATAACTGCGGAATCTTTAGGGGTGTCCAAACTATTATAAAATGATATTTTGCCATACCGAAGGCAGTAACTAATAAAAGTCTAAACGTCACAATCACAATATATTCTTGGATCACTGAAATCCATATTTAAAATAAAACACAAACACGACGACAGGTGGCAGCATAGCAACTTAAATACTGTGAGCTTAGCAATTGCCATTTTATCTCTGCCTTTATAGGTTTATTCTTTTCTTTCCACTGCAGATGATGCGCCGTCGGGTGTCGTCTTTGCAACGCTCAGGGCAGAAGCGTCAGGATGGTGAGCGGCTGCTGCTTCCCCATGAGGCTGTTTATCGGCTGGACTTTCACAACCAGGACCTGAACTTTAATCGCTGGTATTTCTCCCTTTCCGGCCATGGTCGCGTCACCATCACCGGTATTTCCCAGCTGTGGACCCCTGACCTTACTAACTTGATGACCCGTCAGCTACTGGAACCAATTGGAACATTTTGGCGTAACACAGGTGACCCCGAAGAGACACCACTCAAATACCTGGAGGCAGACATGCAAGAGTTTGGTGAAAGGATTGCTGAGCTGGCCAAGGTCAGGAAGGTCATGTACTTCCTGTTTGCCTTTAAGGACGGAGCAGAAGCAGCAAATCTCAGCTGTTCAGTAGAATTCACACCAGAGAAATGACTTTTCAGTTTGTGCGAGTAGAAATGTATTAGAATACTGTAAAAGCAGTGCAACATTTTGTTTTGACCTTAGAAAAAACTTCACTCTAGAGTAGAAAACCTATATACCCCCTTCTCAAGCAGTCAATGAAATACCTCAGCTTAAATATTTTTGCATCTAAAATAGAAAAAACATCTATGAGACTCACCGGTTAATTTGTAATTGTGCAGTAATGAGACTGTATGTCCTCGTCTTTGTGCACATACATTTGGTGCAGTTTATTTTAGCATTTTAGCACAAGGAGGACATTCATCAACCAATTTCAAACCCTGCAAAAGAATTTGTATTTTCTACAAAATGTAAAACCTGGAAGGAGCAAATGGTGTGTTTTCGTTTCCTGGTCCATTTTAATAGATCCATAGTTTTTAGTATTTGAAATGCATACAGAATCAAAATCTGTAAGAAATATTGTAATTCTAAGTTAATGAAAAGATCTACTTTTGAAAACAGTAACGTAAGAAATCTCAAGCAGTCAAAGATTTCTCTTCACGCATTTCCTAATTAGTTTAATAATGTCAATGTGAAAAATGTGAATTTAATTTTGCCGTTTTCCTTTTTCAAACATTGTGTTTTGTTTCTGAATAATTTTATTGCCCATATGAGCAGCTAGATTAGATTAGTGAAACAAAAAGCAGTGGATGTTAGCCAGACAGAAAACATGGATCAATAGAGTGACATCTATTAAATATCGAGTGGAAGCTGTGTTGGTCCTGATCATTATTGGTGTAACAGGACAGTTGAAAGGGGGGAAATGGAGGGAGGGAGGGAGGGAGGGAGGGAGGATGCCAGAAAGGGAGATATCAGGAGTCAGAAGTCTGATTTGGCTCAAATGGGTTTATGTCCCCACAATGGAGTGAAAGATAATGTGCACATTTATTCATCATTTGAGAAATAGTTTTCATCATCTTCTCATCTGTGGTTTTTAACTAAACACTAACTCAGCAAGAGTAGATTAACAAATTTGAGAGGCAAAATGGAAAGAGAACAGACCATAATATCTGAATGTGAATAATTATCTTTAAGTGAAGTGTTACATAACCTTTGCAAAGGACAAGGACAAAATTTTACTCTCAGTAGTAAATATGCTCTCAACATCAGATAATATAAAATAATACTTTTTAAAAATGTTTTACTTGAGAAGCCTTAAGATTCAAACTTAAAGAAATATCTATACGCTACAAAGAAAAAAAAAAACGTAACCTTTCCACACGTGTTCTGCGTTTGAGTTAATACCTCTACTGTCCTATGGGATGGTCTTACTATGAAAAATAAAATAGAAAGCCACCAAAAGACATCATACAGGTTCATACAAAGGGTTTCTTGGACCACTGATGGGTGTCAAGACAACTGGTTGCTCCACTGAGCCAATGACACCAAAAACACGATTGTTTCCCTTCAGCTGATGGAAAACAGAGCTGCAGAGGACCTCTGAGACCGGATAGGAGAAATGAGGTAACCAAGAGTGGAAAAACGTGCACAAACGTGCACGCACACACGCACACACACTATAAGTAACATTCTTATTATGTTTATATTATGTAGCTTCAGGGCCAACTTGATTTATTTTTAACTCTGAGTGACTCATAATAAATAAATTAATTTAAAAATATATATAATAAAACTCCAGATTGTTGTTCCAGATTAAATGACACAAAAAAAAAAATGTACAGACGGAAGGTCTGAAGAGAATCTAGTAGATTAAAGTGTTGGTGTTTAACTGACACTCTCCTTCTTCAGTAGAGCTTCATATGGACATTATTTATTATTATATTTGGTTTTATTGATGTAAGATGTTTATTCCCTCCTAGAAAAAAAAAAAAAAAAAAAAGTCCTGCAACAGATGCTGGGAACAAGCAATCTGCCCAAAAAATGTAAACTCATGCACAAGTTTACAAAGGAGAACTTATGGCATTTAAAAGTGAATAGTGACTTGTTTTCTTCGTGTTTTCTGTTTTCTGGACATAAACTAAGTTAGTACATGCAGCTGTGGCATCTCTAAAAAGCGTGGTTGTTAATCATGGTTACTGGTGCCACCTTGTGGATGGTAGGTGAACTGCAGCCTGACCCCTTTTCATTTAGATGTACTTTTTTGAAAGGTTCAATTCTTTTTATGAATTATGCATCATACATTGCTGAGACTTTAAATTTCTAATTACACCAGCTGCGAAACCTAAAAGTGTGCAGGGTGGATAAAGGATAGTTAACATGTTAATGATGAAGCATTTTAAGATTAAAAATTCCTGTGTTTGGCAAAAGGCCTTAAAACCAATTCACCCTGATCAGTTAAAAGTCATAACGAGGGCGGAGAAAAGAACATTATTCGGCTGTTAAGAAAAGGCTACAAGATGTGTCACACGAATCTAAAATAAACACACACCCAGAAACACCTGACAAGCTTATACTTGCAGGCACACATGCCCACACCCATCCACACACACACACACACACACGTAACTGGCTGAGACTCAGACAATAGTGCAGGTTATCACAGGGTTCATATTGTGGTTTAATCCACAGTTCATCTGATCAATACGTTTAAAGAAACCCAACTGCACAGATGCAACTGACAGAGTCTGTCTCTGGGACTGTGTCTCACCTTCTGCCATAGTGACTCTCTGGAGGCCAGACTGGAACAAGCAGCTACAAACCAGCAGTTTCCTAGATGCCCTTGGTGCAGGTCGTGGGCACTAATACCATTCACAAACAGTTGGGGGTCACTGCATAATTCCTAGAAAAATGAAAACAATTGCAATTAGTTGGGATTATTTGACAGCTATTCTCTCAAATTAATAGTACTAGTGTTAATAACAAAGACTAGCAATCCATAACATTTGTTTAAGATAAATCAAATTAAATATAAAAACCAAAAAGACCAAATAAAATCTACTAACCAATGAAAGTATACTTTTTTTAAACATGACAATTTACTTATGAAATTAAATTACCAGGTTATTTTTTATATATCAGTTCCAGAGCACATAATAATCTATCACCCAATGCACTTTTTAAAATTCTTTTCTACTTTATTTATATTGTTGCGTCTCTGGTCAGTGACCATCAGTATTATCAGGATGTGGCCATACAGTACACAGCTGCCAGGAGTGGATTCATGTGAAGGAGGGTGTTGGCCAGAGCAAGCATTAGTTAAATACACCCTCTGATTAAATAAAAATCATGTTTTGATCTTTAAAAGAAAAGCTAACCACACAAGGTGGGTGAGGCAGACCAACAGGACATCAGCCAAATGTTAAGGCTGGGATTAAACCACTGGCACACAGCCAGCAAGACCAGTAACTACTATATGCAATGATGAGACAGACATATGAACAGCTTTCTAGTACAGAAAACTTGTGGTTTATTGAGAAACAGAGGTGTTTACATTGTGCAGTTTCCCTTTGTTTCCAGTGTTCGTGCTAAATTAAGCAAACTGGATGTCAATAGCACTTTACTGCATGTACGTTCTCAAAATGACAGAAACATAAATACTCTCATCTGTTCAGCCACAAAAAAACTAACACACACACACAGATAGATCATAAAGAGGTCAGGGTGTAGCCTGAGTGGTTTCTAACCTCCTGTCTTCTTCCTGAGAAATGCTGGCACAGACCCATTTAAATCATAATTATGTAGGCAGTTACTGCACTCACCAATAATTTTCAACCACAAACTTTACAATGTTTCCTTAAACCTTAAAAAAAAAAAAAATCTTAGCTGAAAATCAAAACAATGCAAAAGTACCTTTAAAAGTTACTGGTGTCCTAACTTAACCATCAATCAATACTCAGTCACTGTTGTATACTTGCAACAAACTGCTTGAGTTGTACAAAGCGAAAAGTGAAAGAATTAACAGCTCATGCTTTGCAAACATCTTATTTACACTTCATGCTTGAACCCTTAACTGATATCAAAAAGCCTAAATGTAAATAAAAAAAGTACTGTGTACTGGAAACAGGCTGAAAACTGATAAGAGGCTGAAAATGTATCATTTTCTTTAAGACACAAAAACATCTCAGTCGTCCCGCAGCTATAATGCACCTATGTCAGTATAAAGTCTGTTTATTTACAGCGTCTGCCCGAGTGATAATAGTGTAGATTACATTAAGCTAGAATTAAAGCAACATGAACAAAACAGATTGATTTCATATTGTGAAATGTAGACAAGGTGTGAATGGTATAAATGAGCCTGTGGAAATGTGTCTCACGAACATTCAAGTGAGTCGTCCATCCGAGTTGTTGTGAGACAAAAAGCTGCTTTGACTCAACTGTGTTAGTGCACAAGTTAATCAAACAGCTCAGGTGATTTACCACCTGATCAGGATGTTGCAGTCTAGTTTTTTTTGGTTCAATCTGAATCCTTTATATTGGGTATCTGCCAATATTTATATTTGTTTAAAAGTTGATTAAATGTGCATCATAAACATTAAAACAGTAGCTTCTTGACTCAAATATTGAAGTTTGTGGTTTAGGGTGAAACTACAGTATATAAATGCTTCCTCTTTCTGAACACTCCCAAACAAATCAATAATATTGATCAATTGGAGTGCTTTAAGATACCCAATTAAATATTTAGCTGCTCGCATCATCAATAATTGATAGTAAAAGCATTTTACATACATACATACAGGTCAGTCTTGAACTGAGTTTTGGTTTATACCTTTTACCGAGTCTGAGACGAGCACTGGGGAACCATTTAAAAAAAAAATTTAAGCTTTTATTTTTTTTAAAGAAATTCCATATTATCATCTCTTTTGTCAGAGATGCTTGAGTGAAAGAAAGAAAAAAAACAAAAAAACGTTCACAACAAAAGAGCCGTCACACACATTCACTGTGATGCTAATTAAACCAGTCACACATGTTTTTAGAATCAAAGCTTTAACTTCCCTCAGAGGAATTAGTGTAATTTCAGCCAAAGCAGCACCTTGTTACAGTAGTAGGGGCAAAGTACTGGAAACCAGTCTTCCCCTGTTAAGAGCTGATATGAAGAATTCCTAAAGCCACTTTCTCCTGTGAACTTGTGTTATGAGCTCTGGACAAAAGATCTCTCAGCAATTTAGATAGTAAGGTCTTGTGGATGAAGACACAGGTACGCTGATACCGGCCAGACGTCTGTGAAGACAATTCAACCTTTTAATGCACTTCACAGTGGCAAGTGTGATCATTATCTTGTATAATAAATCAAATATGTGATAGCATCCAGCTATTTCGCATGGAAGCAGCATGACCACAGAGTATATCTTCATATTCCACCATATACAGTGCATTGGACTGTATAATAACTATAATAACTGTCATAAGCAAGATGTTGTCCTGCTGGACTGCGTCTATTCTGGCTCAGACTGGGATCATCAGTGATTTTGCTTTTGGAAAATACAAGATGAAGGACCAGAGAACAATGAAAAATGGGGATGTCAGAGTCACCTGCCCAGAAATGGAGGCACAACTGCATCAATTTTAGAGAGAATAAACGGGACTCTAAGCTAAGTGACTGCTAGAGAAATCCATCTTTAGCAGCTTGTATAATCTCATATCAATATGTGATGAGACCTTTGCAGCTTAATAATGTTTTTGCCTCCTGAACGAGTGTGTAAGTGTGCAGTGTGTTACAAATAGTGCAGAGTGTAAACAGCAGCAGATAGAAGCTGGAAGATCATATGTCATATTTCCTAATCACCTAAGCTTAACAAATAAGAACAGCAGTAATGGTTAATGTTGTTCTGCATGAAAACATTCCTAAACGAGGTGGTTCAGTTAAAACAAAGACTGATCGGTCAGGTTGGTGATATAAAACTCAAATGTTTGTTCTAGTTGAAATAGTCAATTGTTCACTATATTAAAAAGGGATAAGTATGTAAGTAATTCAGTACACGGGCATCTCACTACTTAACAGAACAGCATGATAGAAACTCGAGTACAATGGAAGATTGAAAACAGGTATATACAGGTTTGGGATTAATGCAGTAGAAAGAAAAAAAATATATAATAAACTGGTCAATGTTCCAGCTGTGAATCAATCAGAGCTGCTTAAATATGACAATTATTTTCTTTAATATTGTGATTAGGGATATTTTACTTGATTACTTATTAACTTCTGAAACATCATGCATCATTTTCAATGACAAAATTCATCATTTATTGAATTTTTAAAATATGTTTTTTTGTACAGTGGATTTCTTTGAGCTTTAAAATCAATATGACTCAAGTAAAAAACAAAGTAAATATGGTTTGCAAAATAGCTATGGCTTAGTTACTTACACTGAAATATGCAATATATGTATTGTTGCATGATATATTGTTATATCACATAGCCCCATTTGTGGTCATAAAGATCATGATGATTTGTACTATTGTTATTTATATAATAACCACAAGAATGTTGTTAAATGTTGGAGCAGGGTTCAAGTTGTTCTACCATGGCTCAGATAGGAAGAGAAATGGAGTAGGAGTTATCCTGAAAGACGAGTTTGTGAGGAATGTTCTAGAGGTGAAAAGAGTATCAGACAGGTTGATGAGTCTGAAGCTGGAAATTCAAGCTGTGATGTTCAATGTTGTTAGCGGTTATGTCCCACAGGTAGGATGTGAGTTAGAAGAGAAGGAGAAATTCTGGAGTGAGTTAGATGAAGTGATGCAGAGCATCAACAGAGGTGAGAGAGTGGTGATTGGTGCAGATTTCAATGGACACGTAGGTGAAGGGAACAGAGGCGATGAGAATGTGATGGACAGGTTTGGTCTTCAGGACAGGAACACAGAAGGACAGATGGTGGTTGACTTTGCGAGGGAGGATGGAAATGGCTGTAGTGGACACTTTCTTCCAGAAGAGGCAGGAACATAGGGTGACGTATAAGAGCAGAGGTAGAAGCACTCAGGTGGACGACATGCGTGAGAGAAGAGGATGCAGAGGACAGGGTTAGATGGAGGCAGATGATTCGAGGTGGCAACCTCTGAAAGGGAACAGCCGAAAGGAAAAGAAGATTTGTAATCTAAATATTTCCACTTTTTGGTTTGTTTATGTATATAAATGTTTTTCGCCAAAATATTTATATTGTCTTTTCTTGCGCTGAAAATGTTTTAACACTGGAATAGGAATTTTTATTTTTTTATGGGGAATGAATGTTGATTATTGTTACCATTTTTATTAAAAATGCAATCATTTGTTCATCTTGAGTCAAACAATCAGTATTTTGATGAAGGACTTAAGAAATCTATACATTTTGTTTTATTTGAAAATCATTACCTTTTGCTTGACTTTTACTTGACAGAAGATTGGAAATAAATACATAATATACAGTATAGTATATAGACTGATGAGCTTTGCCATGTAAGAAAAACTTACAAGCCAAAGTGTTTGGGAATGTTTTCAGCAAAAGTTTAAAAGTTAAGTCTGACAGCAGTGGAAAGCGCCTGTGTTGGACAGCTGTGTCTTTTAATGGAAGACTTAGTATTTGAGGAAATAAACTGTTTGGATATAGAGTTTACTTTAGGTCAGGGCTCCAACAGCAGCTGCATCATTCATCTACTAAACCATGTGCACCAGCAGCATAGAATCTTTAGAGTAGCTGTTCATTTGTTCTTGATGTTTTATATTTAGCCAATAAATGGAGTAATAATGTTTCTGAGGACCTTTGTTAAATTTGCCAAATTTCTATAATTTACATATTCAGTGTGGATGGCAAATTCAGCAGTGAGGGGTAAGAGGGGTAACACCAGATTACTATAACAAAACAGATATAACAAACCTATCTATGTCTGTTCTGAGCCTCATTACTGTATATTTCAGTCCTATTGTCAAAATTCAAGAGCCACTGAAAATTAGCCTTTACTAATTAACTAGTAGATAAACCTCTCAAGATGTTATTCTGCTCTCCAAATATTTCCCCCAAACATATGTACACATCAGATACGGCACATTTCTCGCGGTTGGAATGGAAACCGTGGGGTAAATTCCATAAATTCTTTCCTCCTTGCATCCATCTAAGCCTTCCTGCTCTACAGGCTCCGCATTGTCTCCAAACGACCATCCTCCAACTCATTTTCTTGCTTATTTTTGTGGGCAGCTGATCGATTCATCAAGTGAGTAAACATTTTTGCATTCCACTCTGCACGATCCAGAATGAACACAATGCAGCTTTTAATTGTATGTTGGAATTTACAGATGAATGTGTCATTAAGTTTCTAACGGAGTTGTAGCCTGAAGAGACACTGGTGTGTGTGTGTAACCCTGAGATATGAATATAAACACGCAGAAAAGTGCCACTGTCTTTTACATTTTGTGAAAATAGCAAATTTAAGGTTTCTGTGGTCATTCGATCCAAAAAAAATTGGGTTCACAACCTAATGAACTATGCATATTCAGTTACACTGCAGCTGCTGTTACAACTGCCGACATGTAAAATCGAGCAACACAGTATTATATACACATTTCAATCATGAGAATTGAGTGAGAATTCAACAAAATGTTTCAGAACTGTCATTTATTTTCAAATGTAGCTGAAGGCAGCTACTGTAGCTTAGCATTAACACCGACGTGTTGTGATCCTTTTAATAACAGAAAAATAACCACACCTTTATTTAAAGCATCTGGCTGCAATGCAAACTCACTCTAAAGAAGCTACATATGCACAGAACCACTCCACATGCCCTCAGCATCGCTCTGGGCAGTGATGGGTTTATCCTTTTCATTTACATTTAGTCATTTAGCCGACGCCTTTATCCAAAGCAACTTACAAGTGAGGTACAAGGCAGCAAAACTCTAAGGAGAAAACATCAAAGCCAAGTCCCATCAGAAAAGTGTTCACAGTTCACGAGATGCAAGTGCGAGAAAGAGCAGAAAGGATTTTTTTTTTTTTAAAGAGATTTAAGTGCATAGGAAGATGTGGAAGAGTTCTGTTTTCAGCAGTTTTTTGAATATTGGGACAGAGTCTGCTGAGCGTGCAGCGTTTGGTAGCTCGTTCCACCATCGTAAATAGTGGTTTATATAATGTTGATTCCCATTCACCCATTCACACATACACTCATGGCCACGCAAGGTGCTCACCTGACCCACTGGGAGCAACTTGGGGTTCGAAGTGACCAAGGACACTTCAACATGTAGCCAGGAGCGGAGATTGAACCACTGACCCTGTGGTGCATGGTCAACTGCCGTACCAACTGAGCCACTTCAGCCTTGGCTGAACCATGCATCCTCCATCCTGTTTGACAAAGAAGTGCAATGTTCTTACCTTAGGCCTTTTCCAGGTGACTTTGCCAATATGGTTGCTCTGGTAGAACAAAGACTGGTCAGATGCGGGGAACAAAGGGTCTTCAAAAAGATGTCCATTCTGCTGGCATTGCCTCCTCAGTGCAGAGAAAGACTGGCCCTCGTACGGAACCACCATCCTCCTAAAAACTGCCAGATCATCACCCATTATACTCCAATAATATACATTTTAAAACACATGTAATTTTAAAATACAATGTACATCAACCAAGTATATGGAGCAGTCTGTCAGACGTGTTGACACATACAGGCTAATTCACTGGGAAAGACACTGAACACCAAGTTGCTCCCTGGGGGTCAGGTGAGCACACTGCATGGCAGCCATCGCCATCAGTGTGTGAATGTGTGTGTAAATAGGTGAATGGCAAACCCCTTTGGATAAAAGTGCTATACAAGTGGCCATTTACCATTTATCCAGTTCAGAGAATTTTAGCTGTAAAGTGCAAATATGTACATGTTAGAGTACTACATCTTTGAACATTTGTTCATTATAGTAATGCCAGTTGGTAGGAATGAGTTTCAGAGGTTTTGTTTATTGGTGGCCTGAAGGAAGGAACTGAAAAGATCAAACCTAGAGCAACTTTATTGTTACCGACCATGAAAGAAAAACACACCAGCTCGGTCTCTCTTCCAACAATAGGTGTGTTAACAAAGTTGCTCATTGATCTACAGTTTAAACGTTGCTGTCGGAGGAATATTTTAGCTGAAGCGACTGTGTGTAACTTTTGTCGATTTTTTTTTAGCAGAACTGTTGTAGTGAGGACACAGTTGGAAACAGTATAAAACTCTGACAGATTTGAACATTTGGAGCAGCACACACCTTAAGACTGGATGTTCTGAGGTAGACAAACCTGCAAATCCACTGAAGTTCTCACATATTTTTCAGCCAAAACAAATACTGCAACAAACCCAGTTGCCATTGCAGCTTTACCTGAGGCACATTTACTTGTGCAGATAGGAGATACAGTAGAAGTACTTCGGACACTTTTTAACACACACACACACAAAAGCCAAGTCTATATTACATAATTCTCTGGCAAACCATGTGACAGCATGACAAACAAAAACTGGGACAGTCATGTTTGACCGCGGATCACGACTAAAGCAAACACATGGTCAAAGTTGCCTGCTTCTGTTTGTGCGTCTTACAGCATTGAGTGACTAATCAGATGGTTGTCCTAACAGCAGTTTCCTTTCTGACAAAGTGAGACAGAAAGTGGAAGTGCTGTGTTTAAATGTGTGTATGTATCCTTTGGTTGTAGGGACAAATATAAAGCTTACACCCCATCATTGTAAGGACACTGGACTCAACTTCAAGAGTCGGTTAAAACTTGTTTTAGGGGTCAGGTTAGGGGGGAAAAAAAAAAAAAAAAAGCATGCGAGTGACAGCATCAATGAAGTTTACACCATTACTATTATCTTGGAGTAAAACACCGAAATAACATGTTGACCCTGAGAGGTTGTTGTTAGACAGTGAGCCGACCTTCTTCACTGCAGAAAACCAGCAGGAATGAGATGACTCATCATCACGTGGGAAGTGAGACACGGCCAGTTTCTGTAACTGATCACTAGTAAACCAAACCAGTTTGCACTAACTATTAATAGTAAATAGCAAAGTAATATAAATATTGCTTTGATGTTTTTCTCCTTGACTTAGATTTTTGCTGCCTTGTACCTCACTTGTAAGTCGCTTTGGATAAAAGCGTCTGCTAAATGACTACATGTAAAAGTATGTGAAAAGAGACCATTAAATATTTAGCTGTCTTCTCAGATTTAATATTACCGATATTTCAATTGTTTTACTGCACATGTAAAGTGGAATCAAACTTCCGCATTTCTTGTGTGTGATTGTCTGTGTTTTTAAGATAGTATTTTCAAAAGCAACACTTGGTTCCTGTTTTCCAGAGGATAACGTGGCCTTAGTCAGCTCACTAGGTGTTGAATCTCTAATTAACAATTCTACTCAAAATAATTCAAATTAATAAATGTCTTAATCGAGGACCCTGAGAAAGCGCCAACACTGAAGTAAAGCCAGATTTCTGAAAATGTTTTTGTACATCACTAATAACCAAACTCCTTGGCAGCATTTTTCAAAAGTGGGTCTTGTAACTTAGGTTTGTTTTTTAAGGCTTTTTATAAATAAAATATTTAACTTTACTAAACTCTGCTAAAAGCAAGACTCTTCGCTGTTACATTGGACACACACATGCAATTTGTTTACATAAAGTAAACTATATTCATATGTTTATAGTATAAAATGCAAATTCTAAAACCTGACCCAACAATTATGAGAATTATGACACAGAAATCTGTGGTTACGTTTCCAGCTGTACGATGAAAAATGGTTGCAAAGTTTAGCCTGTAAATATTCGTTTTATTTGTTTACCTTTTTTTTCCCTAACAAGCTGTACTGGGAAATTAAGAACCAGAATATAAGATGAGAATATAAGAATATAAGAGGCGTGTGGGGTGAACACACAAAAGATGAAACCGTGCCAGTTGTCTACATGCAGCCACTGAAGTTACCTACTCACATCAGTTTACTGCCAACAACTGCAGTTTACTTCGGTTTCCTGTTGTCTACTGCACCTGACTGGGTGAGAACTTCAAGATTTAAGATTCGTTGTCTTTGTGAACACACGGTTTCTTGAAAACAAAAGGACAGAAACTTTACAGGCCACAAAAACAAACAAACAAACAAACAAAAAGTGCCAACAGATGAATATCACCCATATACATGGATGTGGTTAAACGTAGGCACCGACACACATCCTGCCCCAGATACGTGACGGCAACAAGCCACCACAATGTTAAAATGGCATTTCAACGTGGCCTTGGCCATTTTAAATGATGTGTGGCATAAACAGGATGAACCCCGGTGCAGCTTTACACTCTGCTGGTCCTGCTTCAGTGAAATGAACATCTGTAAATCTTCAATTGCTTATCAGCAGTGTGAAGCCAGAGTAACCGTCCTTCAAATTAATAGTGCTGTGTCTGTCCAGGACAACATGGTTCCAAATGTTTAAATACCACAACTGCCGGTGGAGGGTCAGTGTTTAGTGACAAGGATGAAGTACAAAGTATTTGCCATCCACGAGCTTCTCAAACATGATTTTTCCAATGATTGTCTCGTTGTGGTCGTGTGTGTTTTGTTTGTGGTCATTTAGCATCATTTTAGAAAACGTGCGTCTCTTTCTAGACGTTTTTTGTCGTCCACCTCCAACAGGATGCGTTTTTATTTTGCCGGCTGCTGTCGGAAGTGTTTGGTTACGCGGGTTAGCTTGAAATCTTGTTTTTTTTTTTTTCCTTCTTCCAACATTTTCCTCAATTTACTGTTTAAAGGAAACTTGAGCTAAAGTGTGAACAAATAATATCCTGCATCTGTCACCCACGTTTATGCAGCTAGTTCACGTCAATGCTGCTGCCAACTAGCTGCAAGTTTCACAAACCCGTGCACTTTATCAAAGTTGGTGTTTGGCGTTAGTTTGCCGGGGAACACGAACGGAACAGCGCTGAAATTCTAAAAACAAATCGAAAAGCGACTTTTTTCCTCCCAGACGTGAGTGATGCCTGAACAAGCAGCTAAACTTTACCTGGAAATGTTTGGGCTCGCGCAGCTCTCCCAGCTCTCCCCGGACGACACGCGCCGCCGCGGTCTCGTCTCCGGATTTCGGTGTGTTTAGCTGCTTCCCCGCGTTGTCAGCTCGCGGATGTTTTCAGCTGGAGTTGACTTCACTGCATTTTTTTTTTTTACACCACAGTCCGAGTTAAACAGAGAGAGGAGGAGCTCGAACCGCCGCCTTCACTTGCGCGAAGCCTTTATCAATGATGCCTCACAGTGCGGCACGGAGAAAGTCGACTCACCAAGTTTCGCGCCCCTCAAACCAACTTAAACGTGAACACTTTGATGTGCACACGTGCTGAAATTCATCAGTTAAGTTTTAAACTGAATACACTGAATCTGATTATACAGCTTAGTGACAATCTAAGCGCTAAACAAGCAAACATCGTGTTCTGATCACTTTATCAAGGATGCGATCGGAATTAACGGATCACTATTACTACTGCACGCGAACAGCTCAACGCAGTATTTTGGTTTTGACTCGCTGCAAAACTTGGGAAACATCGTGTTCAAATTAGCATCGCTTTTTCTGCTGTAAGGTTTTTCTGAATGTATAATGCTTAGTAGCCCAAAGTATTTCTGATGGCAAAGTACTAGTACATGCAACAGAGCCCACATGTGGTTGTACTAACAGATAAAGTACTTTTTAGGTGTAGAGTCCAAAAGACAAAGGATCTATTGAAAGAGGCTGCAGACGTGGTTCCAAATGTTTGTCCTATGCCTGTGCACAGATCCCAGTATTGTTGGTTTAAACGGAAATGTCCTTGTAAACCTACAAAAATGTACATCTGTAACATCTTATGACAGCTGGAAGGAATTTAGCGATGGAAAGGGTTTTGTTATGCAGCGCTGACCCCTGCTGGGGGCTCTACTAACCGCCTGTGCTGCAAAGGGTGAAGCCCTTAACTCAACTATTTCACACTTAATATGCTCCCTCAATTGTAGTTAATTTGTACAAAAAGTGTAGAACGGCAACAACATTTCTTTGTTTAACTGTTATTGCGCCTTCATCTTTTGGAGAAGTACAGTAAGTAGTGGATGAGATTGGAATCTGTCTGCAATTGGGTCCAAAAATCTGCAATAGTTTCCTGAAAACCAGGAAATGACGGCAGGATTGAGATGCTAAACCAAAGTAAAACAAAGGCGAATTCTTTGACTTGGTTTTAATGCAACATTTGCCACCATCACAACAGGTGATTAATCAAATCCACCTGAGAGTCACCTGAACGTGTGTTCACATAGTTCTAGGACACCAATTTGCTTCAACTAGAACAACAGTTCCTACCAGTAAAGCATAAGAAAAGCCTTGGTGGGGCTTTAACAGTTGATTGTTCACAGACTTTACCTTTATTCTTTGGATTGTGAACTGAAATGGCTGGAAACTGTTTTTAAAACAGCAGTGCTGTTTCTGTGATGCCATTAATCTTTAACACCGGCAGAGGACGTCCACATTGTCATGTGAGATATTGCACTTTACTCTCTCCCAGAGGAGACGCTAACAGCAGCACATCCATCAGACACCGGGTAGAAAACACTGACAACTGTCCGAGGTAAATATAACACATTGTATTATGTGAAATTATGAAGCTGTACGTTTTGTTCCACGAGCTGCTCTGGAAAACAACCCAGTAACGCCGCAACATCATGTGGTCATTCTCCACTCGTTTGTTTTTCTAAGGCAAGTTGTGGAGTTTTATGGCAGACGATCTAACAAATCATCGTCTACTCACATTTCCAGCTGACACAGAATCCTGCTTGTGTGAACATGAGGATATAAATCCAATACGAACTCTCATTTGAACTCTCTCGTCTCCACGAGAATTTCTGCTTGATTCCACTTTCTTAAACGGGGAATTTCTAACAGAACTCGATGTGAGCAGAGTTTGCAGCTTGTGGTGGTGATTAGTGCAGTTCTGTTATTCTCTTCTTATCTGCTCCCAGCTGTCACATCATCTGCTCATTTACTGCACTTAAACCATAAAAACACATCTGACTCTTGTTTCCTCTACAGGTTCAAAATGTTAACCAGGTGGTTAACGTTCGCAGCTTTTCTGGCTGGTGCAGCTAACCAACAAAGAGCAGCAATTGGCCACGGTGGTGTGAGCGTTGCGCCAACCTGCAAGGTCAAAGGTCATCCGGAGGAAGAGCTGACTTTACACTGTGGAGATGGAAAAAATGCCGGTCGGTAAAGAGAATCAACATGAACACAGAGTTCTGCATCCACACCTGAGCAATTCAGGCCATATTATTTTATGTCACCTGAGTCATCCAGTTAGTATAAAAACCACTTTACAAGCTGAGGTTGTAGTACATAAACTTAATACTCGAGTAAAAGTGCCAGTGTTTACCTAAACAATACTCCACTACAAGTAGAAGTACCAGTTCAAATTCTTTACTCAAGTTGAGGTACAAAACTATATGCTGTAAAATGTACTTTAAGTACTTCTCTAAGAAAACAGTGTATTTTCAGTGGTACTGAATGTGATGCTGTTGATTACATGAATGTATAAGTTTATTCCAGATTCTCACAAAACTCTTAATGGTGACAATTATGGCAAAAAACATATTGATTAAAAAGGACCACAGTTACCTAGAGACTGTATGTGGAACAAAAATGGAACAGCTGGTAATGTTTGAGCAGATATGAACAGATTTATGTAGTGACAAGAGTTACACCACAATAACACATCATCATTTATTAGTTGTTTTGATTTTATATGAAGAATCTTCAAAAAACAAACTGCATAATTGTCACCTGCAATGCTTAAGTAAATGTACTTAGTTATTTACCGCCTCTGAGGATTCTGATTAAAAAGAGACCACAGTGAAATTGCTAGGACGTAGTGTTTTAGCTGCATGAAAAAACATTTTGATTTTCTTTTAGAACTGCATCTCCTTTCTTCTTAATGTTAATAAGTAAACTATTCTTTTACACATTTCCATGAAAAAACCGAAGCTGTGTCTGAAATGACTCGCTCATTTTGGATATACGAGCCGTCTCCCCACTAAACTGAGATATGATCACATGATTTTCTCTCACCACACATTCACATACGGTACCAAAGCCAAAACCGTCTCTCAACACTTCCTCACCGTCTGTGTTACCTCAGCCCTTTGGTTCTTACTAAAGACAAGCAGATGGAAGTTAACATTTAAAATTAACTTTTTGAAAAAGGTAAATATTTCCTAAAACAGTCGAGCACTTTAGCAAATATCGACACAGAACAAATGAACATTAGTTGCAGACTATTCAGTGGTCTGTGAATCCACTGGGTGGCAAAGTCAGAATCTTCGAGTGAGGCTGTTTGAGGGGCGAAGACAAAAAGAGGCCACTTTAATCTCCCCAAAAAATCCAGCTTCTCTTCGTTCTTCCTTTCAAATGTGACATGTTTACAGTCGGCTCAGCCAAAACTCACAGAAAGCAAAAGTAAACAACACCACTCACTGTGGAGAATCACAATTAACTAATGATTTAACTTAAAGCAGTGATTTAGCTTTCACACAATAGTTTATTAATGTAGGTTAATGGCACACAGAAGATTCTAATCAGGCACCTGAAAAGAAAACATTTTTAGAACCATCCTCTAATTTTAGTTTCTATGTGGCCGTCGCACCGTCAGCGTGTGGAACTATAGCCGTAATTCTACATTTACCTGCCTCTGCTCTCGTGTGCAGGTGTGGTCAGGTACTGGCACACCCCTTTTGGAGAGCTCCAGACCCCTGGTTTCTACAGGGAACTGGACCCAGTCTTTCTGCAACATGATAGGAGCCTGGTGATCACCAACAGCAGTGGTCTCCACAGCGGCCTGTACTACTGCCTCCTGCAACACACAAGGGGAACTACACTGTGGCCATATGAGCTCCTCATCCAAGAGCACGATGAGCACGAGCTAAGCAGCGGCTGTGCAATAATAAGGTTCAGAAGGGATGTTGTACCTGAGAGGGGGAAGCAGGCGAGCCCCTCAGATGACGAGTTTGCAGGAGCTGTGGCAGCATCAGTGTTGCTGACTTTTGTGTTGGGCTTCAGCGCTGGAGCTTTGAGCAGGACTCACGTCCTCAGGTGTGTTCAGGGTCCCAACCCCAAAGCTTTTATTTATACTGGGATCCGATCTGTTACGGATTCAAGTCACACTATACATTTCATTTTTTAATAAAATGTCTTTGCTAACATTACTGACTAAAATATTCACTTAGCTGTAAATGTGTTTTCAGCAGCATGTGGCCAGAAACAAATGAAAACATCCTCAGTTAAGTGAACTGTGGAGGATACACCCACTTAAAAATCATAGTCATGGCCAAAAATATCGGCACCCATGCAATTCTGACAGAAAATGCAACCTTTCTCTCAGAAAATTGTTCCAATAGCAAATGTACTGATATTCACGTGCTTATTGTGTTTGTTTGCACTGGAACAACACAAAAAAACAGAAGAAAAGTCAAACTTGATAACAATTCACACAGAACTCCAAAATGGACTGGACAAAATTATTGGCACCATTAACTTAATATTTGGGGGGAAAATAACTGAAACCAATGGCCTCCTGTAACCACGAATGAGTTTCTTCCACCTCTCTACTGGAATTTTGGACGACTCTTCTTTTGCAAACTGCTCCAGGTCATTCAGATGGCGACCGATAGTGTGAGCTCACACTGTTGTACCCTGTGTCTGCACATCAGCCTGAAGTTGTTTGGAAGTTAATCTGGGTTCTTTATCCACCATTTCAACAATCCTTTGTTGTAATTTTTTTTATTAATCTTGTTCTTCCGTCCACGTCCAGGGAGGTTGGCTACAGAGCCATGTGCTGTAAACCTCTTGAAGATATTGCGCACAGTGGACACAGGAACATTAAGATCTCTGGAGATGAACTTGTAGCCTTGAGATTGTTCGTGTTTTTCTTTTGTCCGTGCTCAGTGCGACACACAGCGCAAAGGTTGAGTCCATTTTAACTGGTTGCAAGTGTGATTACTATATTGCCCACACCTTTAAATACAGAGTACAGGAGCATCACATGCTTGAAAAGCAAATATTTTTTACAATTTGGAGAAGGTGCCAATCATTTTGTCCAGTCCATGTTTGAGTTCTGTGTGAATTGTTATCAGTTTTTTTGTGTTGTTCCAGTGCAAACAAAAACAGGGTTGTATGTTCTGACAGAATTGCACGGGTGCCAATATTTTTGGCCATGACTATATGTTATAAAAACATATCCAAACCAACTGGTGAGGAAAGAAGAGTTAAAGTCCTTCTGTATGTAAAAGCTTGGATTAAAGAGTTGTGCAGCTTTTGAAGCTAAAAGAAGTAAATACAACATCTGCATCAAACCAACAGAACATCTCAAGTAGATTTTCCTATTATTGTTCTATTTT
The DNA here is from genome assembly GCA_020496755.1 of Channa maculata. Classification (NCBI taxonomy): domain Eukaryota; kingdom Metazoa; phylum Chordata; class Actinopteri; order Anabantiformes; family Channidae; genus Channa; species Channa maculata. The sequence continues at coordinate 26,369,237 of CM035606.1, read as the reverse complement.
TTTCTTTATTTCGTTACCTTAAAAAAATCGAAAATCATTAACAGCGCGTGAACATAAGTTTGGGAAGTTTCAGCCAGTCTTCCTGCAGCTCACTTCAGGTTTAAACTTGGTAAAGCCGTCTTTCATACAACTTGTTAAAGATCATAAAGTACAGTAAACAGGGATCATTGTCCTATCGTAAGAGTCAGTTCCACTTTCATCACTGCCTGTGGAACATTTGCATCCAAAATTTGCCTTTATTGGGTGGCTGTGCTTTTCTCTGTGCACGTTGTTTGCTGTGCCACATGACACAAAAGCCAAAAAGTTCCACAACCACTTTGGCAGTTTGGCAGTTGATTACTGCTCCTGGGTTGTATTGATTTATTTTCCCTTTAAAAATCCACTTACCACAGCACTATCTGGATTAAAAAGTAAATGAAGGAAACTGCATTGTGTTCAATTCTTCTTCATCACTACAGACATTTCTTACTGTGTCCCAATTCTGTCAACAATAATCAAAAGTGTGAAGCAAATGTCTTCCATTTAAACATCCCACTGCGCTCTCTCTAAGGTGTTTAGGGGCCATTACTATGAGGCTGCGATCACTGCGGCAACCAACTGATACGGTGGCTCGTGGCTCTGCGGTCACCATGACAACCATGCCCCCCATGTATCAGGCCTCTGAGGTGGGACATGCATGGGATGACAACTCTGTGAATAGTGCAAGCATGGATACAACAATTTCATCGACAGCCTCATCTCCTCCTGCCAAACCTCAGAGGAGCTTCAAGCACAAACGACAGGAGCAGCAGGAAACAGCAGCTTATCTGGAGGGGTCTGATACCATGAAAGAGGAGGAGCAAAGCGTGGAGGAGGGCCGGGCAGGAAGGAGTGTGGAACAAAACAAAGTGCATGAAATGGGGGTAGATGAGGCAAAGAAGGTAAAGAGAGAGTTAGGATGTTCTTCTCTTTTAGAGGAAGATGGAGGGGATCAAAGCAAAATGGAAGAGGACAAGTGTAGTGAGGATGGAGAGGAGAAAGAGGAAGGAGAGAGCAGGGAGGAAAAGAGGGAATGTGAACAGGAGAGTAAAAGCAAAGAGGATGGAGAGGAGAGGAGGGAACATGAGGAAGAGGCAGGAGGTAACCAGGAGAAAGAAGGAGATGAGCAGGGAGACAAGGAGGACAGATGGAGAGAGGGAAAGGATGGAGAAAAGAAGGAGAGAGACGAAGACATTTGTGGAGATTCTGAACTGTCTACAGAAACCGAAACAGAGGGTAGTGAGACACAGGAGGACACAGTGAAACAAGGCATCACGGAAAGAAGAGAAGCAGCAGAAGCAGCACTGTCGTCCCCGACCCGTCGCTGCCGCGTCATTCGCCTGTACCAGTACGACGAGGACGGCCAGCGGTTCTCCCACCTCCCTGACTCCACCCACGATGACCTGGTCCCCAGCCCCAGACAGCGGTCCGTCTCGCTGACTCGGCTCCACACCATCATGGCTTCTGCCTTAGCCGGACCGCTGGACTTGAGAGGGGCAGGGACAGGGACAGGGGCAGGGGCAGGGGCAGGGAAGGAGGAGAAAGAGGAAAGGCCCCACTTCCACATGGACATTTAACAGAGACACTACAGAGGGTTGACAAAAATATTTGAACAAATTATCAGGAGTTTAAAATACTTTTCCCACCTCAGTCAGAACACACAATATTCTAACATGTCAAAGTCTTTACTAACAAATAAAAACATTTGTTTTCTCCGTCAACTACCTGTAAGTTTGCAGTTGCCTTCTTTGTACATATTGTAGGAATGATTTTCAGAATCTAGTTAACAATAAACTGTCTCATAGCCCGTTTATAGGAGTTTTCATCCCTTAAGTTTGAAATGACCAAAGAGCAATTTATCATCAACATATGTGATGTGCATTTAGTTAGTACAAAGGCGTATGAGGCGCAGTTGTTAAAGCAGTCGTCCACGGACCACAGGGTCAGTGGTTCGATTCCCGGTCCCTCCTGGTTAAATGTCCTCGGGCAGCCACCGCCATTGGTGTGAGTGTGTGTGAAATAAAAGCACTATTTAAGTGGACATTTAAAAATGTTAAATCTGACATTAGCGATTTTTCTAATTACTTACTTTATTTTATATAAGCTTTCAAACATACATTCCTGGATCAGGTGTTTTGCTTCTAAAGCTAAACGATGCTTACGGTGCATTGTTATGTTGGGTCTAGTGTCCTCACACTGTAATGGCATGTAGAGAGATTCAAACTGGTGACCCACTGCACTTTTCTATTATCAAAGAAAAACTGCAAACCTTTATCAGGTCAAATGTCCACCTGAATAATTTACCATGTGATCTGGCACAACTTAATAGATGACAGGATTCTAAGCACTCGGGATTATTGTTCTCACGTGTTCCTCCCCTCACACAACTGTGCTTTCATCATTTTGAGTTTGTGGCAGTCGACATCACAATCAGGCAACTGGCACTTGGACGAATAGGTTTACTGTATTTTTTTAGGTCTATGTTAAAGAACAGGTTTTGCTTGCTATCATCACTCTTCCTGTTCATATTGGCCACGAATAGATAATTTCCCAAATCTTTTCAAAGGGAAGTGATGGGCCACAATCCAGTCCTCATTCTGTGCAAAGTGTATTACAGTGTGGATTTAAAGTTACCGTGAGTCTCCGCTTTGTGCTTCTCTACAGAGTGAGTTGTTGAGTTTTGTGCTCTAAAGGCTGCAACTTCAGAAGATATCCACTTAACAGAACTAATTTCAAGGTTGAAGACTTTTATTGTCGTTAAATAAACTTTTAAATACATTTGGGCACAGATGGAGAACTGGATTTCAAATATCACTTGCATAAAAAAAATTACATTTTTCACAGGGATCTCTGAGAGACCTGCACTAAAAAGAGAAACAAAAACAGCAAGCAAAACCTTTTAGTGTTCATAGGGACAAATGACAATGTCTGACACACTTCCAGTACAGGTCCAAGTCCATCTTCAGTTCCACTAAGATCATGTAAACAAGATTTTAACAACAAGGTTCCCAAACACGGAAAAGGCCTCGGGCCACACGCGATCGGGTTTTACCACAGACGCCACAAAATGGCCTCCAAATGAATCCAGCAATTCAAATTGTTACTCTGTGCACGTTGTGTTTGGTGAGTGAAAAACTATAGGTGGTATCAAATATTCAGAAGCATTTTGCCATATTTTTTACTCTCTTTAATTACTGTGCAAACATCTATAAACAAGACAAAGAATTGGAAAAAAATAATAATTTTTAAGAAAACAGCTCTTCTCAATTTTTCTGTTTTCTTATTTTAAGAACCTTTCTCCAAATAACACTATTTAAAAGTCTACTGATTGAGAGAAAGGCTCCTTGACAACATTTGGCAGAGGATGCACAGAGACAATCTCTGATGGGACGTGAGCATACCCAGAGTCTCCAGGGGGGGATTCTGTAGTCCAGGATTTTGTGCGTGAAGGTGACGTCTAAAACCAGAGTTTTTCATTTTGTTGAACAATAAAGAGATTCCTCTTGGGCTTTTGTTTTCTCTTCCTCTTCCTCTTTGGTGTTGCGGTGTTGTCTGCTATGATGACGAAGACCAAGCTTTCCGCCATTCCACAAACTCGTCTAGCAGCACTGGCCCTGCAGGGCGGGAAAAAAAAATTGGGGATGTCAACATGTGTTTCCATGCCTGCTGTTAATGAGAAGCCAAAGTTTTCAGTCTGCACTATTGGCTCAGTGTTCTGCTGCAGGCCTGACAGCAAGTCATGCAAGTCTATAAACGAAGTGAGTGGGCTTTGTGATTTGGGGGGGGGGGACACAGGAACTGAAAAATTATTTTACTCACTTGACCAAATGAACTCTTGCATTATGAAGCATTATATGACAAATAAGCACTTTTAATACAATATTAGCCCCAATTTATGGCCTCGTCAAGGAAAAAGCAAAAGCAGCCCGGAGTGACCAATCATTATTATCGCAGCTGCTACACAGGGGCTCTGATGCGTCTCCATAGCCACAACACACCTGTGGAATACTGAAATACACAGTAAATCCAGGTGAGTCACCAAGCTTCATGAGTTAAGTTTGAAATGTGAATAAAGACTCTGGAAGAAGTTTTTAATAAGCTGCTTGTATACTCACAAGCTCCGTCTTCATCGTAGTTACTGAGGTCTGCATTGATGGTCCTGCTGAACTCCAGAACGTTATACCACTGGTCCTTATTCATCCCCTTGTACTTAGACTGCTGTAGGAACAACAAATGAAGGGGGGGGGGGGCAGTGAATGGCAGGGAGAAGAAAACACATCGCTTGCTTATTCAAACAAACAGCAGCAAAGGGATTTACCTCAAGAAACTGGTGGAAGACTGGGAAGAGGGGCCATGTTCTCCCCAGCAGCAATGCCAGCATAGATTTAGCTGTGTCCATGTCCAAACTCCTTTGATCCTTATCCTAAGGGCACAAAGATAAAAAAGCTGAATGTGAGATGACAGAATTACCAGTTCTCCTCTAACCGCGGCCAGTGGTGGCTTTTGAACAGAGCTGTCATAATATTTAATCAGACTGTCGAATGATAGTGCAGCACATTTATTCTTTTCTGTCGATAATCTCATTCTTTGCATTAGCAGGGAGACCGAGTTCACCAAGTACTTCTAGGTTTGAGCTAAATCTGCAAGTGTCACAAACTGTGCAGAGGAAAAGGGCTTAAATTAAGTTTAATATCTAGGAGAAAATGATTAGCAAAATACAGTTTTTACTTAAGAAAAGCACCTCACCTTAAGTTAAGATGTTAAATCACAGGAGATTTCGATTTAAGTTTCCCTTCTAATACACAATATGCACAAGCTGTGTAGTTCCAATGTTACATAAATACCTAACGTAAAGCCAGTATCATTCATGGAGAACACAGATGTATCTAAATGGATTCTACATACTAAATGACAACAAAAAGCAAACTCACTCTGGTGAAGTCAAAGGCGTATCTGTAGATGTTTTTGAACACGACAGAGTCATTGAGCTCACTACGCAGGTAATCCAGTTTACGCTGTAAACTCTCTGTGCAGTCACACCTACAACAAGGTGAAGATCCACGTGTGAAATGAGACACACCAAAAAAAAAGCAGTAGCCACACAGTCTTGTGCAACTAACATAAGCACTAATCTCTGTTGTTTCTGGTTAAAATGCCACACTGCAGGTCAGATCTGCTCTTTCTGACTAATGTTATTTCAGCAGCAAGACTTAATCTGATGACAAGCCAAACAAACGGTTGGTGGAGAAACCGGCTTCAGCACGGCATCACTGAGCATTTAAAACAAAAAAAAAAAAAACATCCTTTATGAGGCAGCATGACATTTAGGATGGACTGTTTCTGTAGTTCCCACACGGAGCATCTGATCTCATAAATGTATTCCATTCATATTGGGCATCTTTGTTATAAACAGATTAGACTCCGATTAAATGAACATATTTCAAACTAGATTCTGGTTACATAAATATCTCTGCGGCCATTTTTCCCCCTTTATGGACCCAATGCCTTAAGAAAAAAAAAGCAAGCATACAGACTAATGAAATGACTCTATTGACAAAACTGGAATACTTACTGTAATATGGTCATTCCCCTGAGCCACTCTTCTTTGGTGAAAAAACCCATATTTGCTGCTTCTAGATGCCAGGCTAAAACTAACATGATAATCTGCAAGAAAGAGGGACAAAAGCTTTTTTTGTTGGTACTGTTAAAATCAACAACCTTCTTGCCTTCCATGTAAAACATTTATTTAAAGCTTTTAATAGCAAATATCAGGTGAATGACAAAATGTCATATTTAGCCCCAAATGTTCCTCACAACCAGGAGTCATATTTCATGCTACAAGTCAGAGTAGCAGCATCTTTACTTTTAAGTTAACAGATCAAGATAATGAAGTATTTCCTTGAAACGATTGATAAATACTGGCAGTGTAGTGACAACCTGTTTATCAAGACTCTAAATTACATCCAGCAATGATACATACAAGTTATGTTGCAACACAACTACTGTATTCGATTTAAATAAAATGAGCATAAAAAAGCCAAATTAAACTTTAATTGGCTTTAATATTTTTCACTACCCTTGTCCCATCAATGTGTAATTTTGTATGTACTGTGCAGACTAGAGTCATAAGTCAAAAGATCCAAAATTTGGAATAAAGTTATTATTTGTTTATTTTGCAAATAATTTTAAATGCTCAATAAATATACTTTTAAAAAAGTAATTTAAAAACAACAAATATTAGGAAAAGATGTTAAAATCTGCTTGAAAGACTCCAGGTTTTTCACTCTCCCTAAAGCGTAATAACCCAGGACAGGAAGGTCAAGCTAACAGCCAGGTGGACATACATTCTCTGGTTCCACACCAATGTCTTCACAGAACTTCTCCATGGCCTCTGGACCCACCATGTTGTCAGGGCCGGCATACTCGTGGAACCAAGCCAGGCACTTCTTACTTGAGAACAGCTTCTCTACACTGATTGGCTTTGCTCCACGGATCTGAGGTCTGGTGAAACTGCAACAAAATTGTAAAATTCATAAACTTGGCTAAAAAGGCAAAGAGTATTCAGCCACTAACTCTTTGCTGATGCATGTTGAATGTTTTTTAAATATTTTTTTAGTCAGTGTGGACTTAGACAGGCACCTGGTGTCAGTTATGCTGCTTCACTCTCAAGGTGATCAATCTTCATCAATACCACTTATATAGCGCCTTTATCCAAAGTGCTTTACATGTTTGATTCCCATTCACAAACAAATTTGCAAAGCGATGGTGGTGGCTGCCATGCAAGATGCTCACCTGACCCACCGGGAGCAACTTTAGGTTCAGTGAGGGGACCAGGGATCGAACCACTATGGACCACTGCCTTACCAACTGAGCTACAGCCGCCCCTAATACATGGAACCATCTATTCAGACCTACGTGGAGAAGGGGGTTCTAGCTAACCACAGGTCAGGTGCTTGCAGAGCCACCGTTGTGCCCACCTCCCAGATCTCAACAATATATTGTGTGGAGATGTGCATCAACAAGATGACTGAAAAACATCAAGTCTGGAGGCAGAATTGAAACAAAATAGGAAAAAACCAACAACAACAACTCAAACATCCTAGTTCTCCTCTACATTCAACAATTTAGTGTAGTAATTTGTTTACGCTGGGTTAACTTCACTTTCCACTTTGTTTTATTCTACATCTTCAGTAAATGGTTTGCTAAACAAGACACCTCCCTTGTGGGCATGTGCATGTCTCTTGATGCAACCCACATTTTTGCGTACGTGCAGAATGCAGAAGTATAATTCCAGCTTCAATCTCCACACCATCGGTAGCTCAGAGCACAAGTACCTGCTGAGTACTGAGTTTCCTGAGAGAGAAAGGTCTGAATACACACACACACACACACACACACACGAAAATGTGTTTCTATGGACACATTCGCCTTGTAGTCTTAGTGAAACATTAACACACTTATCTACTCATATTCCTTCAAAACACACACACACACACACATCGACCAAACAGGCACAAGCTCTCGTGCTGCCCAAAAAGTTGGGTCTGAGTACTGGCCACAGTGTGAGTGCGTCACTTCTTTTTTCAACTTCTCTGACAAAGTCTTTTGCTGTTAAACAGTTCCACACACAAACAACCCAGTTTGTCTCCTCACTCACACCTGATTATCTACATCCCTTTACCTTGTAATTTTACACTTGCGCTCATGATCATCTGTATCAGGGAGCTTCCTCTTCTTCTTCACAGGCATTGTTGAACCATTCATGGGCTTCACTAGCTGGGCTGTATATTGCAAAAAATACAAAGAAAAATATCAATACACTTCCACAGAACAACGATAATCAAAGTTTTAGGATAAAATTTATAAGATGCTGTTCATACCTGGGTATTTCCGGCTGCCTTGTCCATTCAGATCTAAAAGATTCTAGAATAACAGAGGAAAAACCTCAGGTAAATAAAATAAAGGCCAGATATTAAGATGCATTTATTGTATTGTAGTCCGTTGTATTGTCGCATTGGAAATGGAAATGAAACTAGATTAACCTTGTGTGTTACATATTAAAAAACTTACAAGCTTGTCCAGTGTTCCTGATGTTAGACTGATCCCTTCCAGATGGCGATGGTTGTTCCTAAAAGTAAACACAATCAAGACATAATTTAGCTAATATCAAATGAAAGAAGTCAAAACACGGTAAATGTGATAGACATAACTTAATTACCAAATGATTATTAAAACTTTTCTAGTGCTTTTCTGTGTTAACATTGCAGATGGTCAGTACTTAAAAGCAGCTTTAAAAAGGCCAGTCTGACACTACTTTTTACTTCAGCTACACTGAACCAGTCATGCAGATCTTGCTTTTGGAACAGTCATCTATTCCAACTCATGATGATGAAAATGCCAACATTTGGGAAAAGAATGAATAAGGCTTGTGACAATATTTGATTCCAAGACTTGTGTAGTTTAAAAAAAAATTAATTATGTTAGCTTTAATGTGTGACTCAGTCCTCCCTGCTGTACCCACTCATCAATCTCCCTGCTCTGAAAAAGCTTTTTACACTCTGCCACCCTCTGCACCGCTTTTCAGAAAGTGGTTAGCAATTACAATAAATACAAATGCTAAAAAACTATGGGTGGGGCGACGCATCGATGTAAAATACAATATTACATTAAAAACTGCGATCGTACGAAAAATACTATTAGGATATTTGCATAAATCGACGTATTTCTGTACTTAAATAGAAGTGTACATTTGTTGTAGATACGTCCATGAGATGACTGTGTCTACTGAGTCCACGGTGCTCTTTGAGCTCTGCAAATAGTTTTCTTTATTTTGCTGTTGAATTGCTAAATGTAGATAGCACCACATTCCTTTAACTTGAACGGAACAAGCTCTTGCTTTAATGATATTGTGAAGAGACTTAGTCCGTAAGATACAAACTGCCACTTAGAACGGACCTAGTTTTTGTCCTGCAGTGCAAACTTTGTCATGTGTGTTTGGTTGAAGAGAAGACGAGTGAATAAATTATTTAACCTTAAATGATTGACGAATTCAAATTTTATTTTTTAATAAATGGTTATATTAATTGAAAAATAAAGAGCTTAATGGGAAAATAATCTATAGAATAATCAACAAAAAATATATAATTAGGAGCAGCCCTATAAATAACATGCTAATTCAGCGGAAATCCTTGTTCTTCTATGAGATGGTCAGAAGCTCAAAAAGATGCAGATTGGTGATTAAAAAAATAATGATAATAAAGTAATTCTGAAAAAGTGTGAGAAATCAACTCTCTCTTCACTGCTAAAAGTACTGTTCAGTCCGTTTCATACTGTAACTTCAAGCAAAATGCTTCTTCCATAACTGAAAGGGACACAAAATGATCAAAAAGAGCTGCAGCCATTTTGTTACGTTTTCATGCAGAGTATATGCAAATAAGCTGTTCTAATTAAGTTATAGTGATGTGTTAATGCCTCCAGAAACATTTAGTGAGCTAAAATTGCAACTTCAGGTTCGGAAAATGCTAAACAACTTGAATCTATTTGCAATCACTTTATAATTATTGTTTATTAAATATTAATAAAGACAGACAGGATTAGGCAAACACAAAAAAAAAATTTCCCCCAAATAAAGAAGACAAATTCACAAAATATTTTCACCTTGTAACTAATCACACATCAAAATCCAAATGTACCAGGACTCCCATTTATCACGTGCTTAATTTATGGGCACAATTACCGTTTTTATTTGAAGTTTCTGAGGCCTGATCACTTGCAACTGATCGTTTCCAAAAAGAACTTGTTTTTGGGTGGAAAGTGGAAAGAATCACTGCTATAATAGAATTTAAATCAGAATAAAGAGACTGGGGTCATCTTGGCACTTAAACTACAACTGCACAAGACCAATCGCAGCTTAAGTATTAAAAAAATAAAACATAAAAGGTCATAAATAAAACTGACGCAGTGATGACACTGTTTTCGTTAATTAAACGGTTTTAAGACGCTTCCGTTGATACTTGCTGAACACGGCTAACGTGGTTAGAGTGACTCGAATTACAAACTGTGATTCAGATCTACCATTTAGGTGTCGCTTAAAAATCATATAAACTTTAATAGCTAAATAATTGTTAGTTTAACATTAGCCTCCGCTGTCTTTTGTTTGCTAGCTAGTAGAGCTCCGGAGAGCTAACGTTCCACCGCTAACCTCAGCTAGCTGCTATAACAACACATGCGTCACAAGCACAATAAACTCATCTGAACCCAACCAAAACGCAGCTGTCTATATTAATACGCAATATCAGATTAGATCTTAATAACATATAGTTCTTCCAAATACTTGCTTTATAAAGTTATCAAACAGTTTAACTGACAAATCAGGTCCACCTGCTTCCCTCACACCGGGGTTTCAGCTGTCGCCGGCGTTTCCGGGCAGTGGATGATACCACCGCTTTATGGGGGTGTAATGCGAAAGAAACGTTGCCGTCTCCGGGATATTATTCCATGTGTGTCTTTCTAGAGTGACAGATTTAGAAACGGCGTCTTACGTCTAATTGAAAAAAATATATATTTGAATCGAGTGAACCACGAAAAAAAAAAACGGCCAAAAATAACATCCACCCTGCAAGACCGAAAAAGTGAAACGTTCTTCTATTTAAAGGAGCGATTCTTTATTTTGTGCTTCCACATGTTCAGTGAAAACAACCTTCATAAATGCGACGCAACCCTTCACAACAGGTACAACAATTATCAGAACTTAGAAGTACCCAGTAACTCTTATTGTACTTTCCAAAAAAGGTAATATAATACAAGCAGAGAAAAAAGTCTTTGCTTGAAATTTTTACTTTAGGAACAAAAGTACAAGTACACCATAAGAAACTGATTTCTTGGCATTAACCTGACTGAGTTATTGATAAAAAGTATTTTAAACGCAATTACGCTCGATGCTGTTTACAACACCATGGCCTGATTTGTTTAAATTGTGCCTCATAGTAAGACTTCTGCAGAAATCTATAATGTTCATCTTAACAATGCATAAATGGAAGTAATAAATAATTAAAAAAAAAAACTAAAAATCTAATTTGAAAGATGATCCAACTGGCCGCAGGCCGAGGTGATGAGCTCAGATGAGACAGTGATGAATACCTGCTCCACAGGCTGAGCTAAGCCCAGCTTCCCCCCTCTGATTGTCAATTAGTTTGTCAGAACCTCCTTGAGGCCAATCAAAAGTCCTTCTCCACAGCCTACCTAAACTTTTTGGATCCGCAAACATTTGAGCCACAGCCCTTCTGATCTGCTAGTACCCTATGCCGCTTTAAAAGACCCCTTGATCAACCATGCCCAAAAAGCCTTCTTCAACCGGACAGCCTCCTTCATCACTGATGTCCAGACATCACAATCAGGGGCCTCAGCCAGATGTTCCCAGCTCACCCTCACTACTCAGTTGGGTTTTCCAGGTCTATCCAGCAGTTTACCCCACTATCTAATCCAACTCACCACCAGGTGGGGATCAGTTGACAGTTCTGCTCCTCTTTACCATAGTGTCCAACACATACGGGGGCAAATCTGACATTAAGAACACAAAGTCGATCATTGATCTGAGGCCTAGGGTATCCTGCTAACAAATACTCTGCTGAGCTGCTGAATCATATTTAAATGTATAACTGAAGTAAATCTTTGTTTCTGTGATGGAACATGTCCCAGGTTTCTTAAAAGTGATGAAATTCTTGAACCAGAACTAAGAATCCTCTTAATTAGTACAGGAGGCTGCATACTTTTGGTAGTAATGTAATGTTGGAAAGGATTTAGACCTTCAGAGGGTTTTAACTTAAAAACTTGCACATCTCTATGTATACACCTATGAAAAACCCTCTACCAGCAAAACTCCACTTATTACAGTGAATCATCTGGGAACTATATGCGTGTCTGTAGAAAAAAATATCTAAACCAAGATTTTTGGCAGTACATTGAATTTTTGTTGGATTCACATGGAGTTTTGTGCTGAATAGCTTTAAACTACATTTTTATGTTTTGGATTTAGGGCTGCACCTAACAATTATTTTTTTGTCGCTCAATCTATTGATTAGATTATTTCCCCCATTAAGATCCTTTTTCATTTTCAAATTAATATAACAATTCATTTACGTTCATTTTTAATTTGTATTCATCAATCATTTATATTTCCATATTGTATTCAATCATCTTCTCTTTAAGCAAACAAATATGACAAAGTCTGCACTTAGTCTTAACTGGTGATCTGCATTTTACAGACTAATATAAAGTCTCTCCACAATATCATTAGAGCGAGAGCTTTTTCCATTCAAGTTAAAGCATCGTGGAGCAATCTACATTTAACAATTCAACAGCAAAAGGAATCAAACAATTTGCTGAGCTCACAGAGCAGCATGTTGTTTGGTCTCTGCGTCCAATACTCCAATACTTTAGTGGACTAATACTTTAGTGGAACAATCCTCCCATACGTTAGTGGAATAATACTCCCACACTTTGGTGGAATAATACTTTAGTGGACTAATACTTTAGTGGACTAATACGTTAGTGGAATAATACTCTCACACTTTGGTGGAATAATACTCTCACACTTTGGTGGAATAATACTTTAGTGGACTAATACTTTAGTGGACTAATACGTTAGTGGAATAATACTCCCACACTTTGGTGGAATAATACTCTCACACTTTGGTGGAATAATACTCTCACACTTTGGTGGAATAATACTCTCACACTTTGGTGGAATAATACTCTCACACTTTGGTGGAATAATACTTTAGTGGACTAATACTTTAGTGGACTAATACGTTAGTGGAATAATACTCTCACACTTTGGTGGAATAATACTCTCACACTTTGGTGGAATAATACTCTCACACTTTGGTGGAATAATACTCCCACACTTTGGTGGAATAATACTTTAGTGGACTAATACTTTAGTGGACTAATACGTTAGTGGAATAATACTCCCACACTTTGGTGGAATAATACTTTAGTGGACTAATACTTTAGTGGACTAATACGTTAGTGGAATAATACTCCCACACTTTGGTGGAATAATACTCTCACACTTTGGTGGAATAATACTCTCACACTTTGGTGGAATAATACTCTCACACTTTGGTGGAATAATACTCTCACACTTTGGTGGAATAATACTCTCACACTTTGGTGGAATAATACTTTAGTGGACTAATACTTTAGTGGACTAATACGTTAGTGGAATAATACTCTCACACTTTGGTGGAATAATACTCTCACACTTTGGTGGAATAATACTCTCACACTTTGGTGGAATAATACTCCCACACTTTGGTGGAATAATACTTTAGTGGACTAATACTTTAGTGGACTAATACGTTAGTGGAATAATACTCCCACACTTTGGTGGAATAATACTTTAGTGGACTAATACTTTAGTGGACTAATACGTTAGTGGAATAATACTCCCACACTTTGGTGGAATAATACTCTCACACTTTGGTGGAATAATACTCTCACACTTTGGTGGAATAATACTCTCACACTTTGGTGGAATAATACTCTCACACTTTGGTGGAATAATACTCTCACACTTTGGTGGAATAATACTTTAGTGGACTAATACTTTAGTGGACTAATACGTTAGTGGAATAATACTCTCACACTTTGGTGGAATAATACTCTCACACTTTGGTGGAATAATACTCCCACACTTTGGTGGAATAATACTTTAGTGGACTAATACTTTAGTGGACTAATACGTTAGTGGAATAATACTCCCACACTTTGGTGGAATAATACTTTAGTGGACTAATACTTTAGTGGACTAATACGTTAGTGGAATAATACTCCCACACTTTGGTGGAATAATACTTTAGTGGACTAATACTTTAGTGGACTAATACGTTAGTGGAATAATACTCCCACACTTTGGTGGAATAATACTTTAGTGGACTAATACTTTAGTGGACTAATACGTTAGTGGAATAATACTCCCACACTTTGGTGGAATAATACTCTCACACTTTGGTGGAATAATACTCCCACACTTTGGTGGAATAATACTCTCACACTTTGGTGGAATAATACTCTCACACTTTGGTGGAATAATACTCCCACACTTTGGTGGAATAATACTTTAGTGGACTAATACTTTAGTGGACTAATACGTTAGTGGAATAATACTCCCACACTTTGGTGGAATAATACTTTAGTCGACTAATACTTTAGTGGACTAATACGTTAGTGGAATAATACTCCCACACTTTGGTGGAATAATACTTTAGTGGACTAATACTTTAGTGGACTAATACGTTAGTGGAATAATACTCCCACACTTTGGTGGAATAATACTTTAGTGGACTAATACTTTAGTGGACTAATACGTTAGTGGAATAATACTCCCACACTTTGGTGGAATAATACTCTCACACTTTGGTGGAATAATACTCTCACACTTTGGTGGAATAATACTCCCACACTTTGGTGGAATAATACTTTAGTGGACTAATACGTTAGTGGAATAATACTCCCACACTTTGGTGGAATAATACTTTAGTGGACTAATACTTTAGTGGACTAATACGTTAGTGGAATAATACTCCCACACTTTGGTGGAATAATACTTTAGTCGACTAATACTTTAGTGGACTAATACGTTAGTGGAATAATACTCCCACACTTTGGTGGAATAATACTCTCACACTTTGGTGGAATAATACTCCCACACTTTGGTGGAATAATACTTTAGTGGACTAATACTTTAGTGGACTAATACGTTAGTGGAATAATACTCCCACACTTTGGTGGAATAATACTTTAGTGGACTAATACTTTAGTGGACTAATACGTTAGTGGAATAATACTCTCACACTTTGGTGGAATAATACTCTCACACTTTGGTGGAATAATACTCCCACACTTTGGTGGAATAATACTTTAGTGGACTAATACTTTAGTGGACTAATACGTTAGTGGAATAATACTCCCACACTTTGGTGGAATAATACTTTAGTGGACTAATACTTTAGTGGACTAATACGTTAGTGGAATAATACTCCCACACTTTGGTGGAATAATACTTTAGTGGACTAATACTTTAGTGGACTAATACGTTAGTGGAATAATACTCCCACACTTTGGTGGACTAATACTTTAGTGGACTAATACGTTAGTGGAATAATACTCCCACACTTTGGTGGAATAATACTCTCACACTTTGGTGGAATAATACTCTCACACTTTGGTGGAATAATACTCTCACACTTTGGTGGAATAATACTCTCACACTTTGGTGGAATAATACTCTCACACTTTGGTGGAATAATACTCTCACACTTTACTGGACTCCCTAGAAACAGTCATCTCACTTCCTACTTGTTGGGAGGCATCAACGCAACATAGGACGTTTTCACGTAAACACGGGAGGTCGTTTGTTTTTGTTTTTTTACGTGAATGTCGTATTTTACGTCAATGCGTCGTCTCACCCATAGTTTGGAAACACCAATATTCTGTCTGTAATTGGAAACAATAAAATGATCGTACATGCAGGACACATTAAAAGTTGAGTTGCTGGAGCACATCCAGCTACGCTAATGTGTTCGAAGCAGTTAGCGATTAATCAACAAGCTCGGTGTGGTGAGGAGGGGTTCGCTCCCTCTCTGCGGCAGACAGGGACCCCTGGCTCAGACTCAGAGAGAAGCAGCTTCTGTTTATTTTCTCGTGCAGTAATCTCAACATAAAATCTTTATTCCTTAGTCATCTAGTTAACCGATAACAACAAAATGTGCGCGGTGGGAAACACAAAGCCAAAAAAAATCTTCATTTTACTTTTCACTTCTGTTTTTTCATCTGATGTCCAGCCTCGGCTTCCCTACTCGTTATTAAATACAAAATTAAGGTTAAAATATGTGCCCCCTGCAGTGATTTGGACACAACAATTTCAGTTTCATTCCAATTTTGCTTTACATTAAATGTAGAGTTACAGGACACTGTGCTCAACCAAAAATAGAGGAAGGAGGAGGAAACGTTTCAGTGTGAGTTTATTCAGGCTTCTTTCATAAAAAGTTTGCACAGATAAATCCAGACTTTTTCTGTATTGGAAGGTGCAGCATAGGGAAGAAAATAAACACAAATATTTCTGCTGTGCCTTCTTCTGTGTCCTAAGGAGTCTTAAGGTTTTAAAACTACTACGCACTAAAGAAGGCCGAAACATTTGTTGCATTTTTTTGCCTCTTTGCTGAGATGTAAGTACTAAACAAATGCAAGGAGAAGCCATGTGGATTTGGGGGTGTGGACATATGCTGGACAGGAGATGCTGGGGCCTCCTGTGATGTCAGATTGGCAGCCGTTTCTATAAATCTGAGAAATGTAATTATTTCAGCTCAAATGTTAGATTTTGAAATGTATTTAATGTAGTGTTTGTCTCTCTGGAATAGTCAGAACTTCATGTCAAAACTACTTCCTATTTTAGAATAAAACTAACTCTCTCGTGTTAGTCTATCATGATTTTATACAGTTTAGCCTTTCTTCCTTATTTTTACTGTTTTCTGCTACCTGACAGTTTGGTCTTGTCCTTTTATGGCACTTTGCTTTCAGTGTCTTCTCCCTGACTTATCGTAATTCTTTTTGTTTGCCTTGTACACGTATCTCACTTGTAAGTTGCTTAAGATAAAAGCAATATTTTTATTTTGGACTCAGTAATCCATCCTCATCTACAGACTGGCCTCCAATAAAAGAAAGAAAAAAAAAAAAAAACAGAGCTTCAAAATCCATAGTCCTCAGCCGTAAATTACATTTATGTTGTGTTTTTAGCATTTTTAATATTTTACATGTCCTGAACAAGTTGACAAACTACAGTCTGTCATGAAGACACTTTTAATATCTTAGGCCACTTCTGCACTGCAGTTATTCATCATTTAACACACATTAAACACTGATGCATCCACATCGACTCAACAGCAGAATAATGACCACCAGCTTGTCATTTCACAGCTACCAAAAAATGGCAACCGTAGCCAGCACACTCGTCTTAGACTGTTAGGTAACCACTGATAAAACATGCAGCCCTGAGCAGAGGTAGAGCAGGTCGATAAGGATCTGCTGGGTTAATCCTTCTGGGACTTGGACTGTGTTGGACTATTGTTCAAACAAAATGAGACATCGGAGGACGTCATCTTAGGCTGTGGGCATTGACAAGAGGCACCGTTCTTCTGTTCTGACACAGTCAAACTAATTAAACAAAAATAAAAGGAAGATGAATTAATCATGGTCATATTAGTTAGTGGCATCTTTACTTGAAACCCAGCTCCATTTTAAAAGTCTGATTCATGATTCACGTTATACAAAATGTAGAAATATACTGCATTTGTACACAGAGATGCAGTTTTACATTTAACCAGAATTTTTTCAGTGGTCAGGAATAGACTGTGTTTTGTGTGAATAGAGTGTTTTGCTTTCAGAAACAGACCCAAAAACCAGCAGTTCACTCAATTTAAACCTTAATGTCATAAATGGCTGCAGCTGTGTTGTTCATATACTGAGGCTACAGTAAATTGTGCAAAGGTTACACTCTCATGGAATATTAAGGTGAAAATTCAGTAATGGAGCTGCAGTTTAGTGTGTGTGTACATATTTGTGTTTCTAAAAATTAAAAAAAAAAAAAAATTCTGGTTACAATTTTACGTGTCCCTCTTTGATGCATTCATCTAGTATTTAATCTCACAATGTTCAGAGCAATGGTTTGTACACATCAAATAAATAGTTTTCAGTATTGTAACTCTCCAGTACAGACGAGGGTCTCCACATAACACTTGTTTGCCTGCTGAAAAACATCTCCTTCCACATGGGGATAAAAAGAAAACATTATCTCAGCAGAATGTGACAGATCCTCCACCGAAAAAAAAAAAAAAAAAAAAATCATAGAGCAGCATGCTGTTCAAAGTGCACCCACATACACACAATTATAAGACCAGATACACACCATGCACCCAAACGCCACATATAGACACACACACACACACACACACACACGCACACACACACACACGCACACACGCACACACACAATTTGGCAAAATACTCCTCGGTAGTTTGAACTAGTCTCTCCATCTGGCAGCTTTCTTTCGAAGCTTTGCATCCCCTGTTCAAATATAAGAACAGTGTAGAATAAGAGGGATGCAAAATGGCTGCCACGAGGATGGCAGCTGTGGCATCAAGTGGTAGCAAATGATTGATATCATTTTGATACGTCTGTCCTCCACATTACTTCTCCTCTTCTTTCGTATTCCGTTGCTGATGAAAGTAAGGCAGGAAGTATTTAATTGAATTATGTCACTATGTTTCTCTTCTAGGCCTTGCCGGCAGACGACGTATACTGAGGTCCCTCTTCTCGTATCTGACATTAGAGGGCAGCAGAGACAAACAGACAGCCCAGTGACTCAACGCTATGCCTTGAAATGACACACTTGCGTCTCACAAATACAAACAAATACCCACACTTTTGTTGAAAAGGCTCTTCTTCATCATGCTTCCTACTTATTACCCCTCTTCTCTTCTTCAAACATCCTTTTGTTCCTTGTCCCTCTCTTATCTCGACGGTGTTTAAAGCGCCAAACGCAGGCCAGGAGTAAAAAAACAGAGCAAGAAAGCCCCCCTTTGACCACTGTCTAGGCCATGTAGATGAAGGTGTTGATGTCCGTCTCATCCCTCTTTATGTACTTGTGCTCAATGAGCCACTCGATCTGCTCCTTGATCATCTTCTTCTGCGGTAGAAACATGTTCTTCAGGATCTCCACCAGCTCTGTCTGCAGCTGGGCGTTGCTAATCCTCTTCCTCATCTTCATGATTTGGATGATGGCTTCCTGGATGGGCAAAAAACAAATGTTGCACATTTGCAAACTTTAATGAAGAAGTTAGGATTTTTTTTTTTAACTGGCTATAATTGTAAAGTTTCTTTTGGTTCCTCAATTTTTACAGTGCCTATTGCTAAGACTCCATATTAGACAGGTTTATTATTTTCATATTTTAATTCATTACTGAAATGAACCGGCAGCTTTTGGTCACTTGAGGGATAAAAGGTCAGAGATCACTTCAACATCAACAGCAATATTTCCCTTCAGCTACAAGTCGTCTTGTCCTTTGAATTCCTCGAGTGCCAAACTTCTAGTAAAAGTGCTTCATGACGAGTTCAGCGCCGTATTTCTGTACCTGAGTTCTGAGTATTCTGAGTTGAACGATTCCTTCATTCTCCTCCTCTCTCATTCGCTCTGTGGTCAGTTGCAGCCGACCAATCAGATTGATCTTTCCCCGTTTCTGGATTTTGGCGTTTTTGCTGCAAAGTACAGACACAAAGATGATCATCACATGCATAGTGGCAGCTTGGAGCAGATCGGAATCTAGTACATTTAAACCCCCTTCCATACATGAGAGAGAACTCCTGGTTGACGTAGAAGAGTGTGCTGTCTGTGAAGTCTTTGGGTGAGCTAACAGGAGGGTCATACGACAACACTTGTCTCTTCAGCTTGGGGAAGGCAACCAGAGACTGCACAGAGAAGAGAGCGTAGGTGAAGTACAATCTTAAAATCTGAAAGAAGTTATTTCATAAAGTCTGTCAACATCTCTGTGTTTCCCCGAGAGGTGCAGTGGAGTGTAAACACAGATTTTTTTTTTCTAAAAATAATTTCACTGTCATGGTGAAAACCATCCAAAAAACTCCCAAAAAGATGCTTTCTAGAAGAAATGGCATGATAATCTAAAGCATGTCTATACTTTTCAGAACTCCACTTTGTGTGGTTATACATGAAAATTGGTTTGATGTTAGAAATCTTTTACATTTTTACCAGTGCACCAAGGGAGATTTATCAGAAAAAGCAATCCAGTACCAATCTCAGATGTATTTTTCCTCCAGTATGTTCTTACACATGATGAGATATGAGATTGTTGCATATCTGTAATGTAAGCAGTGGATTCCACTGAAGCATTTCAAATGTTTTCGTGATCTCACCCAGAGTGTGCGGCGCAGCTCTGCATCAGGCAGCTCTGTGGCCAGTTTGAGGTTCTCAAAGCTGATTCTCTCTCTGGGTCTCTGGTTCCAGGCAAACAACACCGCCAGCTGGAACGTGGTCACCTCCAGGTCATACTGACCCACCTCATTTTTAAACGTGATCTATGCAGACAGGAGGAGAAATTAACAAGTTGGTAGAAGAAGGGCGAAGTGCACAGTGTGCTTTCAATGACAGAATGACAAACCCTGTAGCTGCAGCTAAAATCATAAACATCAATCCCATCAATCCCAGAGCTTCAGAGAATAGATACAAATAAATTATGATGAATAAAAGCAATGGGAGATTATTTGGAAAAATGAGAAGAAAGGAGGTGATGAAACCACCAGCTGCTGAAAAACACAAAAGAGAAAAAGAGGAGAAACATTTTTGAACCAAATGAAAATGGATCCGAATAATCCCAGTGTACTCACAATTCCATTGGACATGAGGTGATGCCAGTGGAGTTTGCGACCACTGTGATTCCTCTTGTAGAAATCTTCTACCTCGGGGATCAGGTCCTCCAGCTCCGTGGGCAGTGAGACAAAAACCTTCTCACTGCTTCGTGACCAAGCACCAGCATTCAGAATCTTGATGTTCACACTGTCCGCTGCAAGGAGAAAACGGAGAAGAACTAAGTAAATGTTTCATTTAACTGACTCGTGCAGACTCACTCATACGTGAGGACTAAAATGGCAGCATATGGTTTTAGTGAGTTACGATACAAGACATCACTCAAGGTGACTTCAACGTGTTTAAGCTCTGAACCTGTGAACGTGGTTTTAATTAGTTTGTTTTAAATTATGGTGTCATTAGCATTCATCAGTTAGACAAATGGATCAAACCTTGATTCAGTATTAAAACCTTTCTGGAAAAAGTAGTATCCATTCAAATCTTGCCGAATAGCTACTACTGCTCCCTCACAGGCTATGGTGTCTAAGTAAGTTCTAAGTAAAAAGAAAAACTGGTGAAACTCCAAAGTGATGTTATTGATTTGTTCTAACATCTCAGCTTATGTAAGTGACTTTGTCAGATTTGTGCATCTGTGTGTGCATGTGTGAATGAACAAGATACCTGGCAGTGCCAACTTGTTGTGTTTGTGCATTTCTTTGAAGACCTGATTGAGGTCCTCTGAGACCTTGATGTCCTGAAACATCCTGGCCAACTTGTTCACATAATCGGCAGGCATTCCTACTTCCTACAACCACACGAACGCGACCACAAAAGGATGACAAATCAAAGAAGAAATTAATTCACCAAAAATAAAATCTCTGTGTACGTCAATTCTGCATTTTAAATTTACAGATGTTTTCCAGGTGGGAGGCCATGCATGCATGTGTGCAGCAGGAATTTCTGGCACAAGGTCACCTACTTCCAAGCTCCATGAAATAATGGAATAAAAAAATCAAAACTCCCACAACACTTAAAGTCTATCTAAGCAGTCAAGACCCAGGTGAAGCCCACAACATCAAATGTGTTGGTCTGTCAACAAAGTTGTGGTTTATAAAGTGTTGCTAGATTTTATTATCCAGGCACTTCTTGTACTGTTTTATGACAAAATTCAAATCATGCATTTAGGGAAGTTTGTTTTGTGGTTTATATTGTCCACAGTTAAGTACATTTTTGGTGCTGGTATTGAGTCTCTGGTATCATATTGTCACTGATCCCCAGCCCAGCTCTTGCACAATAGGTGTAGAAAAGTGTAACTCACTCTCAGCCACTCCACCATGTTCTCTTCAATCTCACTGTCTGCTGAAATGTCCAAAATCAGGCGCCGGGTCAGGTGAGCTTTGTGGTAACGCATGAACACATCTTTATTCTGCACATACTTCAATACCAGGAGCTGTACGGAGACAAGATAACAGAATAAATCAGTAAGAAAACCGTAAAAGAAACCTGAAAACAGAGTTTAGAGTCAGACTGAGACTTACCACTTCTTTAAGTTTGAGCTCGATTTCCTCGGAGGTGAGCTTCTTGCTGAGAGGAGTTTTCCTCAACAGCATGTCACAGTAGTTTGCCAGCAGCTCAGGACATTTTGACTCAGGCTGAGTCTTCATACCAACACTAGGTGGTTTGAGAAATATATAAACAAATACAATTCTGCACAGTCTGTGATTGTACATCTATGAGGACACAACTGGTTGTTCCACTCACCCTTTTTGTTTCATAGGGAGCTCCAGTTTGAAGATAGTGGCATCGTTAACAACAGCCTTATAAGCCTGTTGGGAAAAGAAAACACATGCAACTTCTTCCCATCGCTGTTATACAGTAGTAGCAGTGCAAAGCACAGCAGTGAACCCGAGAAGCAGCAACAAAAATTTGAAGCGAACTCAAAAGCTTGTAGTACAGAGGAAACGTCAAATAGTCTTTTAGCTGGTTATCAATAACGTTTTGATATGATTCTGTGGATCATATTTCCTAACTGTGGAACATAACACAGACCTTATCTCTTGCTGTGAGGAAGCGAGGGTCATCCTGGAAGGCCTCCTTTACCAGCTTACTGAAGCGATTAAACAAAGTCAACAACTGCTCCACGTACTTCTCAGAGTCCTGGACAGACACACGAAGACACACGTGCACAGGTGAAAGCTGCCGTCCACCATTAACTCTGAGCTGTTAATAGTTCTTGAAAGTCTTACTACAGAAGTAGGATAACGGAGAGCTAGTGGCCGACCGAAGATTGTAGGGACCCACAGAGAATAAACAAAGTGTTTACCCCTCACACTACTTTTTTTTTTTTTGCAGACAGATATGTTCAACTGACCGTTCACCCCCCCCAAAAAAAACACGCGTTCAAACAACTGCACTGTTGTAGCATGTCCATGCACAACACTGGCTATGCAAAAAAAAACTAATGAGGTGAGTGCTGTGACTAGTCTTATAAGATGGCTCAAAGTGTTTGGGTCAAATTATGCTGCTAGTTCTGCAAGGGAGGGCTGAACACTGGGCTGATGGCATCGGGTGAAGTCACGGTCACATGTACACATGAACATGATATTAAGGAGGTGTGTGTGTATGTGCACGTACAGTAGTGATGGTCTCGGCAGCAGCCACCATGTCTGCTAGTCCAGCATTGATGATATGTTCTTCCAGGTCTTTCAGCATGGGCTCAATTCCATTGGGAACCTTGTCCATCAGTGAAAACATCAGGTGCAGCTCTGCTCGAGGAAGAAAATCAGGAGAGAAAGCACCGACTGGCTGAATGGAAAACTTTGTGCATATGCAGAATTATGTATTTAATATGTACTTTGTCTGGAGTTTAAAACATGCATAAAAATATACAGTCATGTGCTAAAGTTAGTATTATTTTATATTACATTTATTAAATCCATTTTATTATTCTCTGTGCAGCTTTTTTAAATATACACTATATGACCGTTGGAGTTTCTTCTGATGACGAAAAACATTGAGCGTATGTAGGAGATGCAAACTTAACCATACACCTGGTAGAATAACAATGTTGAAAAACAATAATTCTTTTACTTTTTTTCCCCATTTCAAAATAAGGGGATATTAACTTTTGAACAAGACCGTATGTGGAGATAAAGAAAAACACTGTCACGGAAAAAATCCTGACAAGCTCAGGACAGATGCTCATCAACATATGAGCATTTTAAAGGTGAACGGGAAATTTCAGAAAGTGGAATTTCCAAACACTGAAGTAACCTTAAACACTGAGTTGACTAACTCTGAGATGGAAACAGTCTTTAAACCCAGCAACACACCCCCTACTCCACTGGCCCCTCTGGAAGGAAACCAACCCCTGGAGAAGCCATGGTTGGAGAATTCGTTTCTATTTTTATTTTTAAAGTCTAGCTGGCTGATGCAATAGTGCATGTTGATCTCTCTATATCAGGCAGGCATTACAGTTTGTGTCCTGCAAAACAAACAAGCTTTCCTTTACTGAGCTATATTAAAAAAGAAACTGATGTGGCAGCAGTGCAGCGGTACTCACTGTCTGTCTCGTTGCGTTTGATCATCCCTGGACATTCAGCTAAAATGGTCTCTTTGAATGAGGTCACCAGCGCATTCACACAACACTCCATAAGCTGTAAGGATAAAGAAACAATGGCATTAACAATTTGATTTTTGAGGTCTTTAATGTCATGTTTGGTCCTGCTTGTTGAAGGTTTCCGAAAACACACATTCATTCTTAAAGCATCCCAGGCAGGTAATTAATCAACTGCCTCTAATCCAAAAGGTTTGTACAGATTTGACAAAATTTCAATATTCTAAATTAAAGCTTGATTCAGTCATTTGCTGTTTACATGTGGACAAAGTAACAAGTTATGATGGCCTCATATTATCCTGAGTGACATGGCAACTTCATCATTTATCTTAAATTGATTCATTTAAGTCCAACGTTTTCGCTCTTGAGTTCTGGCTCCTTAGATTAAGTTAACTCAGCAACTTTAAGAAATCCTCACAAAAGTTGTGTGTTCATTTTGCAGAAAGAGTTGAAAGAAATTGCAGAAATTGACTGATCTATCAAAATCCCATATCTGAAGTCTCAAAAATACCAGCTGGGATATAGTCTGTAATACCTTTCTGCCACATGTACTGAATGCAATCTAATGACCATACACAGAACCAATTAGAAGAAATAATAATCCATTAAAAACACACAATACATTTAGGTCGGCATGAGAGACATAAGTGGCTACAGAAACTTACTGCTTGAACAGAATTACATTCACGACGTGTCTCTAGATATCTAAGTGCTCTCTTCTCCTCTTCTCTCAGCTTTGCATCTGCCTGCATTCAAACACAAGACGCAAACAGTGAATGAACCAATAATTAAACTCTCTCATACTCACAAAAGGTTCATACGTTTTTCCTCTTTTTGTTTCCAAAACAATTTAGCTTAGTGATATAGTAAAATAAACTTACATTTGTGATATGTAATATCTGAATCCAGACAGAAAAATAGATAAGAAAAACTGCTTAGAAAAATATGTGAACAGACCAAAAATGAGTTCTTCTGCTCTACAACAAACACAAAATATGGTGGCTTAGTGGTAGAGCATTGGGTTGGGATACAGAAGGCCGCAGGTTTGGCTTGTGAGTAGGACATCAATCTTATTACAGAAGCTTTAGGTTAAATGAACTAAAGCTGAAATGGTCAGTCAGGTAATAAATTACCCAACCGCCATTATTTTGGTAATCAATTCATCTTTTCACACAATTGTGAAAAATGGCAAAACATTTGCCGACTGCAGGCTCTGAAAACGCATGTGTCACTGTGTTTTGACATTTGAAGACAGGATTTTCTTTAAAAGTTAAGTAGACTAAATTATTAAAAATAACAAAATAACTAATTGCTTGAATCAATAATAAAACCAATCACTGATTTGAGCCCCAATGTGAATTTGTAGCACTTCTCCCTTTGTCAGAGTTCCTTTTCTTTTGGGATTCCTCCCCACATTTACATATAAACCTTATCTTCCTAATACTTGCAGTAATTATTATTATTATTACTTACATATTTCATGTAGTTCTGGACGCCGTTCTGTTGCAGGTAGGATGGCGCCTGAGTTCTGTAAAACCTCTCTGTGGAGTCCAGGTATGCTTTCTCAAAGTTATCCCTGTAGATCTGCAGCTTGTCCTCTGGGTTTGAACACAGGTTCACTGGTGACAGCAGAAGACAGAGAAAAGAGATCAGTAACTCCACTTTTCTCTGGCCTCTTGCGTTTATATTCTTCTGTCTTACCATATGACTCTCGTACTCCAATAACCAGCTGGGAGTCGAAGGCCTCCCCCAGCCTTTCAGCATGCACCAGTTTCATGGCGCTGTCTTGCAGGCGACTCTTAATGTTGGAGAAAATTGACTCGTTCCATGTGTCGAGCATCAGCTGGAAAAAAATTCAATAATTCTAGTAAAAAATGTGGTTCAAGTGCACCGAAAACATTATATAATCAAATTCCCCTCACCATTTTCTGCATTCCAAGAATAGTCAAGTTCAAATAAAAATAATAAAATGTCCTCCCCCTGCCATCCGAATCATATCCTCTGTCCTACCACTTCCTCCTCTACAGCACTTTATTTCAAAATAGGAAACCCTGCTCGTATGGGTCAAAAACTTTCCATGAATCATAATTCAAGCTGTTCTTCATTGCAGGACCTTCAGGCTAAGTGACTCATAGCATCTAGCTGCAGCTTACTCGTAACATTACTCATGAAATCATGAAATCTTGAACTCATCTCACCTTGCGTACAATACTGTCTTCCATGTTTGTTTTCTTGTTGCTGCCCTGTTTGCCCATCAACGTGATCTCCAGCTGACAGAAGGGTTTTGGCAGGATGTCGCACTGGGTAAAGAATTTCCTCCACTCTACTATGTAGGCCTTCAGCAGTGCTGTGTCGTCCTGGTGGCTCAGCACCCGCTGTCATGGCAAAAGATACAATTAACAGTTAGAGGTGATGACGGTCAAACCATGAATACATACACCCTGATGTTTTCTTTCCTGCAAAAATTGCTCCACGTGTCTGTCGATTTCCAGAGGTGCTAATTAAAGGCAGCTAAACAACTGTGTCTCCTTTTATTCACGTAGCCCAATTTTTTAAAGTCCAGTAAGTCAAAGTTAATTTTGTTTGAAGGTAAAAAAGTACAAACAAAAATGTGTAAAAGATTTTTTATTTTACATCAATTTTCTTTGTTCTCATTAACAAATGTCAATGTTTTTCATTAACATCAAACTGACAACATTCATTTGACACTAACGTCCGACCAGGTAAGATTTTCGTGACACTTATTTAAAGGTGATCATGGTCCTTATTCAAAAGGTGAGACCAACTGCTAAAATACCATCATAGAAATAACAACCCAACAACAGAAAACCCATAAAACTTACACCAGCTCAAACACATTGATTTACACACTACTTACAGCCTGTGCTTGTTTGATAAAATCTAGGATGTCCTCCTTTAGGGCTTGGTGGATTTTGGCTGGTCCTTTGTCATCCCATAGACACACAGCATGGACATCTCTGAGGAAGAAGAAGAAGAAATTGCTACATTTTGCAAATTTCTCTCAAGCTTACTAATAAATGTTAACTACAAATTGGTGTAAAACAGTGTACATTAATAGGATGGTGGTGAAGCTATCCATGCAAAGATCAAGGCTTTAAGTGACCGTATTGCTTTCCAATTTAATTTAAAACGCTTTCTGTAATATTATTTAGTGGGCCAACCACAAAATTCAAGCATTTTCTGCAGGTGCAGTCACATTACTAAGACGTATGTAAGCAGAAGCAGTGTGTCCGCCTCAGAACAAGGATTTAACCCAATATCATTGAAAGTGGGGCCTTTCTGCAAACACACACATGCAGTGTTTGGCTCCACCTCAAACTCTAAAGTGTGCATTTGCAGATGTAATCTTCTAAAATGTCAGCTACCTTTCCTCTCTGAAAAGATAATTTAACGTTGCATGTTCCTCTTTTCCTGTCCTTTACGCATCCTCTTTCTTCAGACCAAAAATAGCAATCACCAACTTCCTCTTCTTGACCACTTGTACTCTCCGCATTAACCCCTTGGTTTGTTATAGATATTTAGAAACATCTGTTTTCTCCACAGTCTAATATCACAAATTGGCCTCAAAACTCTATAAAAATTCATTACAACATCAATTTGGAAAATAAAGTCCTAGAAAAAAAACTGGTGAGAAAATAAATGTTCCAGGAGAGTGTTCTCTGCATGTCTTCCAAAAACATGCAGGACAGTGATAAAAACATTACTTTGTCCTCATCAGAGTAAAAAAAATATTCTAAACGCAGTTAAACAGCAGTAGTGTTGAAACATTATTGTAGTTTGTTTGCACTACTAAAAGCAGCAAATCTATCAGTGTGCTACAGTCTTTTCACCTGTTCTTGTATTAAACTCCATAAATGCAATGTTTAATATTCGTTTTGAAAGCAGCTTTCTATTATGTTGAACATGAGCTTGTGGCACTAACGCTATTGAAATGCTAGTAAAAAGCTATTTGAAAGCTTTTCCATCCCTTTTTATGAATGGAGTCCAGCAAAAGTCCTACAAATTCACCACATTGTGAGGGGATTTTAACACCTGTTGGTAAAACCTAAACCCCTTCATTACACGTGTGCACTGCTGAAATGCACTGGAATAATATGCTGCAATTTAGGGACAGCTGTATTGGACCACTTTCCTAATGAGGCAGGCTGAAGTAAGGGACAGAGCATCTCTTACGAGAACAAGTCAAACCACTGTTGCTTGGTGACGGCCTCTTGTCTGAGCAGCTTGAGAACGATAGGTCGCATCAGATCCCACTTGTCTTCAAACTGCAGGGACCCCTTGTTCTTGGAGGAGAGACATGGGATGGTGTTTTTTGAAGTGGGAGGAAGAAAAAGGAATCATGATAAACAAGTAAGAGAGAATGCAAACAACTATTCAGTGAACATAGAATAAACACAAGAACATATTTAATGCATAATTATGGTTGGCATTTTGCATAAATCACTTAATGAATTAGCAGTTGGTGATTACATTTTCAACATTACGACTTAAGTGTTTCTTGCTATCTTTGGAAATACAGTGCACTCAAATTTTTTTTGTCATTAAAAAAAAACACACAAATCCTTTTTTGTTTACTTAGGCAGCTGATCAAACTTAGAAACAGAAGTGAATACATAAGGTTCATATGCCATTATTTCTTTATATTTTATAAAGAAATATTAGTTACATATACTGTATATTAAAAAAAAAACAAAAAACTTTTAACCAGTTTAAAATTGAATGAAATGGGACCAAGACAGGATTAAACAGGATTAGACAAGTAATTTCCAGTATCAATAGGTCTGACAATGATTTTATTTAACCAACAGATCGTAAGAACGAAATGTCCATCATTATTCCCTGAAGCCCAAATGAAAATTCTGAAAGAGCTTTTGT
Source organism: Channa maculata (assembly GCA_020496755.1). Classification (NCBI taxonomy): domain Eukaryota; kingdom Metazoa; phylum Chordata; class Actinopteri; order Anabantiformes; family Channidae; genus Channa; species Channa maculata. The sequence goes on along the minus strand of CM035606.1, from coordinate 26,340,290 downwards.
TTTATAAACTAGTGATAAAACCATAACATTGTGGTTTCACTGTAGCAGAAAGTTTTTTTTAATTTGTGTTTTCTTCAGCAACTAAATGCATATAAATACGGAACAGACAACGTTTTAAACAATCCCTTAAATTAAAGTTGACAGTGGACAGCTCAACGATTAGATTCACAGTTTTTGAGGTCTGTCTTAAAACCGTAAGTTACCCATTTGAACACTTATGGTTTTTGTTTGCCCTAATTCTCCTGTTAATGAAGATCTTATCCAAATAGTGAAGTGAGAGTTAAGTGGGACAAAATGCACAGTCCTCAATCTGTCCATAAATATATTAAAACATTTATCTGCAGATAACAAGACTTAAATCTTCCAAATTAGTCACATTAAGTGAAGGAAAAGCTCTGTCTAAATAAAATAAGCTGTGACTTTGGATGATGTCCACTTGATTTGATTAACTCAGACTTCTAAGCCTCATGTTAGCATTCAAAGCACATCTACATACATTTTTGAACAGAGCCGTCTGTAATGTGACGGACTTTGGATTTTGTCCCCACATGCTTCAACTGAAAGGCATCTAGGAAATCATCTATTCACGTCCTGTGTGAACTGGAGAATTGATTACAGAACGCAAAACCTGTTTTGGTGAACATATTGGTGTCATACTGCTGTTTCAAGATTTTTTTATTTCATTTTTTTGTCCTTTCGATTGATCCCGTGAGTTCAGCGTCGCCACAGCGGATCATTGTCCGCATGTTGATTTGGCACAGTTTTTTACGCCGGATGCCCTTCCTCATGCAAACCTCCCCAATTTCAGCCAGGCTTGGACCAGCACTGCTGTTTCAAGATTAATTAGAATAATTTTTAATCTGTCCTTTAGGCACATTATCCAGAGCCAGAATGATGAACCGGATTTTTCTCCACCATGAGACCCCATTAGCTGCCTTCAATAATAAAACCATATTGATGTTGAGTTATCTGGGGCTGGGGTACCCCCTGACTTTTACCTTGACATTAGCCGGGGCCAACTGTTAGAAGGGGGCGGGTCTCTAAACTGCCACTCTTGTTGCTAGTCTACGTTCGTTTGCTAGTTAATGTTGTTCAGACAGGACTTGATCGGTCCACTGTCCAGTCAGAAATATCGCAGCCTGTTTTAATACTTGGAGACATGATGCTCTAGTCGGGGCCTGTGTGAATACACATAAATGTATCATATTCAGAGGAGATCGGTTCGCCAGATACCCAAATTACGGCGCTAGCAAGTTAGCAACCGTTAGCTAAAAGACAGAGCTTTCCGGTTGTATTAGGGGTCAGAAATGTGTCTGACGTCTGCGTCCAATTGTCCCTGCAAACCAAAAACCCAACAGTACCAACCCGTCTCATGCTGTGTTGGGCTTTAGGGCTTCATACGGTTCTTGTTTGGCTATTGTTCGTCGTAGCAGAGCTGTCTCACCGACTGCGGCTGGGTTTTGTTTAGTTTTAGTTACAAATCACTGCAGTTCGGGCTGAAAGCGGATTCTGTTTGGGGAACGGAGGATAAATCTTTTAGAGGAACACACTCCGACACAACACCGGACTTCAGCAATGACAACGGTGGCAACTGTGACTTCGTTGATTATTTCATACTTTCTCACTTTTAGTGCATTTTTAAGTGCGGCATAGCAACCAAATGACACATCTGCACTAAGGATGAAAATATGCGAAAGCGGAGAAGGAAAATCTGCACACAAATATGGAAAACGCGACATATTTAAGTGCTTCTTACCTTTAACAAATTAGACGACGCCATGTTTCTTCAACTTAACACCCCGCAGAATCTCGCGAGACTGGTAACACCGCTGGCTCCGGATTAGACGGTGGTTACTTCACTGAAATGTACTTTTCCCACTTTATTATTTCTTTTAATTGAAAATGTACATAAACCAGAGGTACTAAATAATTAAGTATAAGTATCTTTAATCAAGTTCTGAACTTAAATTTAAGCACTTGAGTAACACGAGTACTTACTAATAATCCACTACAGGGACATTTTGCAGCCTATTTTTATCCCCTAAGAGCATAAAATAGAATCTTGTTGTGAACTGGATGTTCAGAGCTTCTCTTATTGAGCTTCCCATACAGTATATTATGACACTGTTTAACAATAACATGGTAAGATACATAAAGACACTGCTGAAATCAACACAAACTCTCATTAAATAATGAGAAAAATGTTTAAAGTCTATATCTGTAACCCAGATAAAGGAGAGTTCACCATTTCCAGACGTTCTACAGTGTACGAGGTATTGACTATATTTGCAAAATCAGAAAAAGACTGGTGTAAATTATCCATAAAAAATATGTGACAGATGTCAGAGAATGGGATGTCTTTTTTTTTAAAACAACCAAAAACACGATGAAAAAGGACATGAGAAAATACGTATGGTCTAAAGTTTTATCTGTTTTGCACTGTGTATCAAATTGTAATAAATGAACTAACTTAAGTTTAAGTGTACTACACTGATTGGTTCTAAATTGCCAAATCAACATGCGGACAATGATCCGCTGTGGCGACCCTGAACTCACGGGATAAACCAAAAGGATGGGAAAAAAAATTCTACTAAAATATTAAAAACATAATTGACACAAGATGTATGTAAAAGTGCGGAAGCCACCTTTCAGTTTGCGTTGTGCTTTAGTGGAAAATACATAATAAAGTAACACAAAATTGTTGCTAAACCCTAATCCAGTCCTGGTTTAATCTTTAACAGGTTTACAATAGGATTGTATTGTTACATCTTCACACAAAAAGTAGTTTTCAAATAAATAAAAAAATAACTTGTTTTGGAGTAGAAGTATAGACCAAAATGGAAATAATAAAGAAAGTACAAAGCCTTTAATTACTTCAGGTAATGTATTTAACAGTGATCACGATGAAGCTTTTTTCCACTTCACCACAAGGAAGAGAGATAAGTTGTTCTCTCATCAACAATGAAGACCAAAGGAAGGACAGGGATTTCTTTCATCATCAGCTCTTATCTTTAAGTGCTCTTTTCGGCACATTATGCGCATAGGTGAGTGGGAAAAGTAATCTTTGCCCTGTGACTCTGTTAATTATTCAGCTCCTCCAAGGTGAAGGAATAAAAAGCTTGTCAGAGTTTGAGGGGAAAGATTCCTCTTTCGCATGGTGTGGGAACATGGCTGCAAGGTAAGAAGTCTGAGGATGCACCAGGTGACACGTGTTGGGAGAACCAAAGCACTGGAGTCATGGCGAGCATCAGGAAATTCAATCCCAAGGAGGTGTTCACCTGGTGAGTGGACAGAGAAGTTTATCAGGATGGTAGAAAGCTGAAGTACTTTACAGTGAGATTAAACCAAGTTGTTATACTGATGTCAGCCTCTTTTATCAAGGGCTTTCAATCTGTGATTGTAATTAATTTACTGATGAGTTATAAAGCCTTAATAATAGATGTTGGGTTGCCAGGTTGTGGAAAATCCTCCTCCAGCATGACACTTTTGTGCTTTTGGCTTCCTCTTCAGCATAGAGTTTGATTTGACTTCTGAAGGACTGGACCACAGTCCAGTTACATAAATACATATTTTTCTTCCACATTAAACATAAAAATCCTCACTTAAAGGTGCTGTGGAAGATGTTGGACCTTTTCCTGATTTCCCCTCTATCTGTGTTTATTTCATACTTAACTGTTTCCTTTGTGTGTTGTTAGATTTATACTGAAGACCTGAAGAAGTTTCGTTCACACCAAAAGTGAAGAAATCAGCAGGGAATCTTTTTGATTTAAACAGCACTGTATTATAGCATAGATCTGTGTGCTTGTGTTCAAGTGTGACAGTATAAAAGTGCACATCCTGCGAGAGTTGTGCAGTCTATATAAATATTGGAAGAATATGAATTTAGTGCTGACTGATTTGATAAGCGGTGCATGTGCATGCATTGCACTGATTGGCAGCTGCTGAGATACACTGTGCCCCTCTCGTCTCTATCAGGCAACTGGCCAAGACGTTGGCCATGGGTCAGGGCCTGGCTGGGCTCATCTGTGGAACGGCCATCAGCTCCCAGTACTTGGCCACACATTTCCATGTGAACACACCCATGTTGCAGAGCTTCTTTAACTACGCCCTGCTGTGTGCCACCTACACCACCATGCTGCTCTGCAGAACAGGTACCTGCATGAATCAGGGCCTGAACACCTGAGATCATAACAGTAGGAGTATAAAAATTTTAATTATAGCAGTATTTCTGTTTAATTTCATATTATATAGGCTTTATTTTGTATTGTGTAATGCAAGTTATATGTAAAAATGCATATACATTTAAATTTAAAAATGGCCACACATTTACTTAATTACAAGTAAATTACTAACTATGTCAGTAACTGGGACATATCTGTTTTTATTAGTAGTATTTTCAGTAGTTCTGCATAAAAAATGTGTGAAACAGTGTCAAACTGTTTTCTTGAGCTTGTTGACGAATAAAACAGTACTGAAGTTCTGGGCTGTTCCCCTTTAAAACCCAGGGGATGGAAATATTTTACAGATTCTGAAGAGTCGAGGGTGGAAGTACCTGCTGCTGGGGTTGGTGGATGTGGAAGCCAACTACGCTGTGGTTAAAGCGTATCAATACACCACCCTCACCAGTGTTCAGGTGGGTGCAGCTTTGGTGCATAAAATATAAGATACACGTCATTTATCCTGGGGAAATTCACAAACCTCTCAGCAGAAAATTATTACGAAAAAGTGTCGATTCTCCTCCTCCAGTTAAACTCCCCCTGCAACATTTTTTGTTACTCTTTAAAATTAAAAATGATTCCTGTTAGTGAAACACTAATTTATGTGCTACACAGATATTGTACAGGGGTGACATCCACTTGAATTTATTTCTAAACCTGGTTCCTGTCTCTAGCTGCTGGACTGTTTTGTGATCCCTGTCTCGATCCTCCTCTCCTGGTGGATTCTGAAGACGCGTTACAGACCTGTCCACTATGTAGCCGTCTGCATCTGTGTCCTCGGGGTGGGGGCCATGGTAGGAGCTGACCTGCTGGCTGGACGAGACCAGGGATCCAGTAAGTCAACGTCCTTGACATGTTTACTGAAACACAGAGCACATTGATGCCCCAGACTGGAATTTGTTTGGGAAGTGATTCTGTACTTTTCAAGGATCCAGTGATAAGTTTCGTGCTTGCATTGTTGCCACAGCTGAAATTCTAGCAGCATTTGTAAAGCAAAGATGAAAAATCATTTGGACATTTGCTGAAACAAGCTTTGATGCTGCTGGACTGGAGAAACCCAATCGACTCCAGTTGAGCGGCAGTATTATAAAGAATGAGCAAACAAACCAGTTAACCTGCGTCTCTCGTCTCCTCAGCCTCAAACATCTTGTTAGGTGATGGCTTGGTGCTGCTCAGTGCCACCCTGTACGCCGTGTCTAACGTGTGTCAGGAATACACGGTGAAGAACCTGAGCAGAGTGGAGTTCTTGGGCATGGTCGGCCTGTTCGGCACAGTCACCAGCACCATACAGATGTAAGCCAATGTCTGCTTGATCCGTTTTAAAACCCATTTAACATTGGAGTTAATCTGGTGTAATTGTTTCCACTTAGGGTAATTCTGGAACGTAGTGAAGTTGGTGCCATTCAGTGGAGCTGGCAAGTCGGTGAGTTTTCATCTTACACATCAATAATGTGCATAAACAATAAAATGTGACGGCGCAAAAATTCCAGCTCTACTGATTCATTTTATCATTCAGTTCCTCGTACCAGCTGGGATTCCACTGAGCCTTACAAGTAAAACCAGCTCAAAGTTTGAGACGCTAACTCCTCCGAGGGACTTAAAAAACTTGTGTTAACAGTGTTTCTGAGTGTTAATCGATTGTTTTGTTATGTTCTGAATTTGTTAGATTTTGTTCTCCGGAAAAAAACGAAAGCTTAAACTGAAATTTCACGTAATTATTTGTACCATAATCTCCCCGTCCTCTGCACCGGGGACGTACATTCCTAACTGCCACCTGGGTGTGTGTCCTCTCAGGGCTCCTGTTCTCTGCCTATGCACTGTGTATGTACGCTCTGTACAGCTGTATGCCCATAGTGATCAAGCTGAGCAGCGCCACCTCTGTCAACCTCTCCCTGCTCACCGCCGACCTCTTTAGCCTCTTCTGTGGGATCTTCCTGTTCCAGTATAATGTGAGAGCACACCCACACACACAAACAGACTATACACCAACTAAAACCAGTGAATCATGTCTGTGCCACAGAGCTGCATTTTCAGTAGTTATAACCAGTTCACTCTCTGCCTCACCTCAGTTCTCTGGACTCTACCTGGTGTCGTTGGTGGTCGTCCTCATCGGCTTCATCACCTTCAACGCCGTGCCAACTCCCACTCAACAAACCCAGCATGCCACCGCCTTCTCTTCCTCCTCCACCTGTGAGCAAGGATGCTACGACGGCCCGGTGGTCACTCATGACAACACCGCCAACGAAGGAGGGGCCGCGAGGATCACCACCGAAGTGGAGGAAGAGGATGATGAAGAGGAGCAGCAGGGGGATGGAAGGTGGGAGGAAGAGGACAGGAGTAACGATGATGAGGACGCTGTTGGATTCAGCACTAAACTGTGAACAGTTGTGTGTCAATATGTCACATTTGTAAACACGTCTATTTATTTTGCTTAAATATAACCGAATAAAGAAGGGAGAAAAAAATAAGAAGGAAGATGAAAAAAGTATTAGTTTTTTTAACGACGTTATTTTTTAGTCGCCCCTATTCAGTTGGCTCAGTTGGTAGAGTGGGTTCGCGCCCGCTCTTCCTGACCACATGTCGAAGTGTCTCTGGGCAAGACACTGAACCCCCAACAGCCCACCCCCAGCCGTGGAGCACGGGCCCCAAGCCTGGGAGAAATTGTGGGGGGGTCGTGTCAGGAAGGGCATCTGGCATAAGAACTGTGCCTCTGTGGACAAAATGATCCACTGATAAGCCGGAAGGACAAAAAAATAATAATTCAGCCTAAATGAATCACCTACAGTGTAGAAATGCACTTTTCACAGGAACTGATTTGTTGTTCTTAAAACTAGAGCAGAAGTTCCCCCTTTTCAGGTGCTCAGACCACAGGCACCACGACCCATGTGTTAGGATTCTCTCTGGGAAATGAAAATGTGATAACTTTCGTGGGTGACGTTTCACGACCAGTGGACAGTTTCAGGATTGTTGTTGGTTTGACCGCAGAATTTTGTGAGACTTAAAGTAGATGCAGTGGTTTGTCCCAGAGAACAGGCGTCAGAAATGTCTGTGAGGACAAAAACACAAACCTAGTCAGAGATCCACAGACAACAAGAGGACATCTTCTTCTTTTTAGACGCTCTTCTGTATGTACTTTAATATTTTTCAAAAATCACCTCTGGACAGTTGACAGGCTCAATAGGATGGACAGAAAGTTACTGCAGTTACTTAAAGTTGGGAGATAAATGGGAGAACTCACAAACTCGTCAATATTATAATATAAAATATATGAAATAACATGAAACTTAGTTTTTTTTCCCCCTGTGTGTGTGTGAGTATATTGTCTACAACGTTTCAGGAAGTAACAGCACCTAAGTGAACACGTACACATGCTGAGAAATCTGAGATGAGTAACATCCTTTGCTGTAGAATTTACACTTCATGTTACTTTACAAAAACCATAAGGCCAATACCAGCACTGGAAGGCTGTGACCTCAGTGTCCTCAGGGGACACTGCATTAAAAGCAGACATTATCCTACAGTGAAACTCACCCCCAAATATTACAGTTCGATTCTTCGTGTATAACAGTGCTAGAATTATCAGTAAGGTCTCAGTCCCTCTCCTGCTTTTTACCCATAGATCTTGCTGAGTTAACCTCACTTATCTAAACCAACAACCGTCTGCTCAAGGAAGCTTTAACCTAGTCACGGATGTGACGCTGGCCTGTGTTGCCCTGGTGATCATCACTATCTCTCCCTCCCCACAGCGCTGCCTAATCAGCGCCAATGCTCTGCAGTCTCCTCCCCTTCATATGCCCTGGTTACCTGCTCCTCTCTCCCAGATCATCTTCCTGATCCCTGTGATCCAAGTTACCTGTTTTTTTTTTTTTCTGTGAGCTCTGAGTTTCTCCTTTCTGAGTTACTACTGGTTTTTCTGGGTGTTTGTTTTTCCTCTCCTGGCCGCTGGACCCGAATCCCCCCGGAGAACTTCTGCTCTGCTCAGTTGGTAAAGTGGCCGCCCACCGACCATAGGGACAAAGTGTCCCTGGGCAAGACACTGAACCCCCAACAGCCCATCCTCATCCCCAGTAGAAATTCTCCCAAGTAGAAAATGGACCCGGTAGAAATTGGGGAGGGTTGCATCAGGAAGGGGATCTGTTGTAAAAACTGTGCCAAATCAACATCCGGACAATGATCTGCTGTGATGACCCTGAACTCACGGGATAAAAGCCGAAAGGACAAAAAAATAAAACAAATAAATAAAACAAACCACAGTGTCAGTGGTTTGACTCCTCTTTTTTGCACAGATTATTTGTGGTTTGACTGTGGTTACAATAGCTTCATGAGAAGAGGTAAAAATATTTTATTCCAACTTTATGGGCAACAGTGTGTTTACAATGAATATGTAAATGATTAACAAAGTGCGGCGTCTCGTGGTGGAGTGGTTGACATATTATATATACCATGTAACTCCAGCATCCACGGTTCGAGTCCCAGCTGGTGGACCCTCACTCTGCCCTGGCTTCTTGTGCTGTCAGATGATTTGTAATCTGCTGGTAGGTCGATGTGTTGGACGGAGCCAATTTATTTACTGTAGACCTTCTGTGGCCTTTTTGTCTCACAGTAAGTCCACAAACATCAGTGTGTCTTTTTACAGGAGCGATGCGAAGCTGTGAGCACTGAAAGTCCTTTTGAGAAACATGGAATCATGAAGCGTACACTCAACAGACAGACGGATGGAAAGCAGGTGTAAAGTGTCTTCACCGTCTCCTTCTGTCTTCACCGTCTTCTCCTCTGGTTGGAAACTTCTGGTCCAAACCTTCTTATCCTCCTCCTCCTGAGGAGCTCCTCAGGACTCAGCTCTTCATCAGCGTGATGGAAAACGTGACGAGGACGTGTAGTGAAGGTTTGTCCTGGAAAAGACAACGTTATTAACAAGTCTGTGTTACTCGGGAGCGACTTCACGCAGCGTTCATCGTACTTTACCTCTTTTATCGTTCAGGCTTTTTCTGATGGCCAGTTCTACCTGCTCTTCTTCTGTCAGTCCTGCAACATAAGACTCTGTATAATCTGACACTGGATCTGTTGTATAATCTTCTGCCTGCAGTGGATCCCCTGAGAAGTCCTGTCTAGTGCCGCTGTAGCCTACACACACACACACACACACACACACACACACACACACAAATGTAAATACAAATAAACACATTAATGAATGTCCTTGCTCTAATTAGTTTTTTTGGTGCCACTTTTTGCCAAAACAGACACTAAACAATAACTAACGTGATACTGATCTAACGTGAAAATCGAATCATTAGGGATAAAGTGAAGCCTTAGGTTTAAAAACAGGTTGAAGGTCCTTTGGAAGCTGTGGATTAGACCTGCACAAAACTCAGAAGGAATTCAGGACCACTTTTAAATTCTCAGACCAGCATCTCGAACAGGCTGAGGTCCGACATCTGACTCCAACATGCAGAGTTTCTTTGTTTGAGGCCGTTCTGCTGTAGATAAATGGTAAATGGCCACTTTTATCCAAAGCGCTTCAGTGTCTTGTCTTAAGGTTTACTTTGTTTCTGCATCACGTGATTTCTACTGATCGTCAGCTGGTGGGCATCCTGACATTAAGCATCGTGGTAAAATAAAGTAAATCATGATGCTTTTTTTAATAAATCATTGTAGTTGCATTGACTGGATTTTAGGTTTACTAACTCTTGCTCTTCAGTCAGTTTCATATTAGCCCCCAGGTTTGTCTCCGGGCAGTGAAGCAGCCAATGTTGGTGCGCTAGCTTCTTTGTCGATCACGTGATGCATTTCGCCCCATTGAGAATCACTGCAAAAACTATAAGATGGTGAGTGAATTTTTCAGCCCCAGCTGAACTTCACAATGTTGCGATCACATGAATTCATTCTCAGTGAATTTTGTGCAACACTGCAATTATATACATCATGAAAGTGTCACAACACGCATCAGTTTTTAAAAAAAATTGTGTCACATTTTCAGCCATTTTAGGTCACAACTATCAAAAATGTGTGAAATCCTGAAGGGACTGTTTTCATCCAAAATTATTTGGAATGTCTTGAAGAGTAGTAGAAGTATTTTATTGCCCTTAATGTGTTTGTGTGGAGCTGAGAGGATGATCCCCACACTTCCATGATGGTATCATCTGGGTAATAAGACGGGAACCCAAAATATTCAGCCACTGAACAACTTTTATAATGTGGGAGTGAATTAAAGCCATGTTTGGATCCAATATCCAGTTCTGACAAAATATCCATGATGCACTGAGATATGAACAAAACAATAATTAATTTGTTTCGTTAAAATTTCTCATTTGTGTACAGTTGACTATACATGTACTTTCTCAAACATTGTGGTACCTGAAGAGCTGAAGTATGAACTCGCCCTTCCATTATTTCCATTCGAAGATACAAAATCTGAGGAAAAACCAAACACATTTTACAGTTTGAGACAGACTCATTTCACACCCTCACACTGACCAAATACACATGTCACAGCACATCTGAAACATTTAACAGGTCACAGGGTGAAGAAATTCAGTCACCACAAACAGATTCGGACCTGCACACGTCTTCATGATGATCTTCAGTGGGCCCACGGTGTAGAGCAGACCCACCAGGATACCTGCCAGGTGACCAACCAAAGAGGTCCTAAGGAACAGATCACAGTACATTTTATTTTACACTTTTTTTTACTACATCTAAGAGCAAACATCTCTACTTTTAACTCCACTACATTTCTAATCAAAGTTGCTTTACGTGTTAATTTACACATTTCATACCTTCTTATTTCTTACCATGTTTATTTTATATACAAACACTAATGAGACGGGTCGTCACTTCCTCTTTCCATATGATTATTTAAAAAGTGAGCCAGTATGCAGTAACATAGTAGAAAGGTCAGTGGTTACTTTACATACCTTTACAAGACTACATTTTTATTTGTAGATTTGTACTTTTACTTAAGTAGAGTTTGAGTACTCCACCACTCTTTACAGTAACTAATGGACTTCGACATGTCCCAGACATCCAAATTTGGAAACTTAAACGTGCAGATTTGTTGCCGTGTTGCAGTCAAAGCTCATGTTTATCATGTTTTGTGCACCTCCCAGTGCGCTTCATGTGCACTTCATGTGCGCTTCATGTGGTTAATTTTCAACGAGAACACACTGTACAACTTGCTTAGAATCAATAAGTTGAATGGAAATAGAACACAGGTTAACTAAGATACTGTAAGACTGTACTGTACTTAAAAGTACAGCGGGTACATTTAATAATGGAGATTTGCTCCTGAGGTGCTGTGACACAGTCTCACAGAACAGAACAGCTGCTGCCATCTCACGCTACAGTCTGATTCCCAAACGTCAAGATGGTGAAGTAATTGTGCTTTACACAACCATTCACACTCTGTTACTTTATACTTTACAATTATTGACAAGGAATTGTTACTTTTAACCTCACTACACTTATTTGAGAGCAGTTACTTTGCAGATGCAGATTCTTAATACAAAATATTACTAATAACTACAGTATAATTGTGGACTAACCACCTGTCAGTACATGAAATGCGTCAAATCAGCTGTTTTCACCAGCTGCAACATTAGTGACATTTATATATGAATACAACAATAGTTCTAATAATCTGATGTATTTCATTTGGAAGTAAACCGTCCTACAGTTTTTACTGTCTCACCCTGGAGTGATGAGATAAATTAGCACCAGGTCCACCCAGCTTGCGAAGCGATTGGACACACGAATGTTCAAAATGTAGGTCACCCCACCTGGGTTGTAATGGTTACTGACCACCTTCAGAGCAAACAGGACACCTGGAGACACAGTCACAACAAGGAGCATCATAAACTCAAAAAACATACAATAAAATCTCGATTTAATGTCACAAATTTGGGTTCCCCCTCATTTTTTACACATTTTACTGTGATGTGAAATGACTGCAATTTACTCATCCACCTGCACAGAAACACCCCATAATGACAAAGTGACATCCCACTAAGCAAATTTCCACAACTGGCTGAACTTCCCTTCAAGGGTCACCACAGTGAATCATGTGCCTCCATCTAACTCTGTCCTCTGCATCCTCTTCTCTCACACCAACTAACTTCATGTCCTCTCTCACTACATCCAGAAATCTCCTCTTTGCTCTTCCTCTAGACCTCCTGCCTAGCAGCTCCAGCCTCAGCATCCTTCTACCGATATATTCACAGTCAGATTCAGTATAGAACTTTTGATTCACACGTTTACTTTGGCATGTGTTTTACATCTGTTGCCCTTCTTGACACAACCCTCTGCATTTATCCAGACTTGGGACTGGGACAAAAGGAATTGGATTGTGCCCCCTTGTGGTTGCATTATGAAACTGGCTGAACATAGTTTAAAAAAGAAATAAAAGCTTTGCACCTACTTAGACTAAAAGATCCCACAATTCACACAGCTTACAAGGGAAAAAACTGAGACATGAAGTCTAAGGACTCTGTAGATTCCACAAAGACAATTTATCTGAGGCAGAAGTGAGAATACATGTATAGATGAGAGTTTTCAATGAAGATCTAAAAAAGTTTATAAATTAGTCATTTTAAAATGTGAAGGGATATCGAAACGGTGTCAAACACACACTCAATACACTTAATTTAAATGTTCAAATGTCATGTCAAACCCTTTCTGTTTAATTAGCACTGCCAATATTTTTTTTATTTGTTGTGCTAAAGTGTCACTTTAGCAAAATCTAGAAAATAGTGTGGAAAATACCAAATCCCAGTTTTGTATTTTTGTTTTCTTTGCTGGAGAGAGAAAGTGTGTTTTTACTTTTAATGTTCCTCAAATCAATTATTAGACCTGTTTGAAATAAAACCAGACATTCAAATGTGTCAGACTCTGCTCTGGAAAATCCTGAGGAGGGTTCTGTCAAGACCTGTTGAATAAGCCTTTGCAAATGAATAATAATAAAAATTATTATTAGCTCCATTAGCGCCTAACAGCAAGACAGAAAACACAGAACACACTAAAGAAATATATTTTATGAACTTCTCTAAAATTCAGGGTTATCTACTGCTGGGAGTTGGTACCTGAGAAGCCGACAGCACATTCACTGCTGAGAGCCGGCAAATCGATAAAGTCCCCCAGTGCGTCTTTGTCCTCGATAAGTTTCACCATCAGCGCTTGCAGCAGCAGATAGACAAGGCCGGTGAGCAGAGAGAAGACCGACAGCAGGTACAGGAACCAGGCTGCACCCAGATGCCGCTCCAGACGAAGGCCTTTCCAGAGGAACGACACCATGTTGAAGTAGAGGTGCCAGTCATTGACGTGGTGCAGGGGGGACAGTAGGAGGCGATGCCATTCTTTGTTCCTGTACACGAGTTGGAAACTCACACAGGCCTATAGATCAGAGCGATGGAAAGAAGTGATGATAAGGGGTGACATGAGGAATACTTGCACATTACTGGAGTATTTCCAAATTATGTTACCTCGTACTTCACCAGAAGTGTGCAAATTACTGAAGTATTACTTTAACTGCATAGAGGCAAACACTGCACTTTTTACTCCACTGCTTTTATCAGCTCCATCTTTTACCAGCTGCTGTTTGTTCCACATCAAGAATCAAGGTTTTGAAATATTTCACCTTTTAAAACGAGTATAGCAAACAAATGTGAATTATCACGATTGTGTTGAGTAGCAGACCCAAATGTAAAACAGAGTCAAGGAGTGTGATAAGGCAGCCGTTTTTTTTTTAAAAGGAACAAACCACTAACAAAGGGCAGCAAAGTAAAAAAACAGAAACCCAAAGGAACTAAACTAAACTCCAAAGGACGGTAAACCAAAGCGTACACATACAACTGGATACACTTGGACTTGAGGTAAACGGGTCAACACACTAAACTTTTGGGATGTGGTAGAACAGGACATTTGCATCATGGATGTGCATCCGACAAATCTGCAGCAGCTGTGTGATGCTATCACGTCAATATGGACCAAAAACCCTGAGGAATGTTTCCAGAACATTGTTGAATTTCTGCCACGAAGAATTAAAGGCATTCTGAAAGAAAATGGGGGTCAAGGTGTACCTAATAAACTGGCATGTGGGTTTCAAACGCCAACACAACGTGACATTTCAAATGATGGTTGCTCAGTGCTCTTTGGGTCATTTCATGTACTTCTGTGTAACTCAACAAAACAAGAAGCACCACTTTCTGAAGTTGATGAAGATTGGTGAGATATCAGACACTGGATCCGCAGTTCAGAGTACGCCGAGTATTTCCCAGCCCCGGATGCACAGCAACACAGACACATGGGACCAGCTTTTAGGATTGGGACAGAGCAAAGAGACACAAGGAAATAAGGGTCAGAGCAAAACACAGAAAACTGTTTCCCACTGTTTTCTTAGTCGTGTACCTTTGTACTTAAAGTACATTTTGGATCGAGTACTGTACACGCACAAGGGGTACTTCAAATTTCTTTAGGCAAGTACTTGTACTCCTTTTCTTGAGTATTGAATTGCTGTTCTTCTACCACCACAGTACTGCTACTTTTATATTTTTTGTGCTTCTACTTCTGTACTTTCACAGTAACATTTAAAATACAGGACCTTTACTTGTACTCCTACACTGTGGTACTGATACCTTTATTTCATCCACCACTGTCATTAAGCTCCAGTTGGACATTTTGGCTTGTTCGTGAATGTTTTTACGGCTTTCTCAAAAGAATTGTGTCTTAAAGTATTTGACAAAACAAATCAAAGGTGTGTTTTCCTATTTTCAGCTGTGACTGTATCCTCTAACACTCTTCCTCTGCGTGAGTGTGTGCAGGAAACTGCAGCTCAATGCAGTAAATAAAAGAACAATAAGTTCACATCCAGGCACAGTTGTTGCTCTGAGTCACTGTATCCTGGTCTCACTGCTCTGGCCCTAGAATAACCAGTACCTTTAGTAGGTCACAATCATACCTTCATCAGTGGAGCCGCAGGGAACACGTACAGATACACGTTGAATCCCAGGACAGCCAGGGTGACTGCAGGGATGTTTCCCAGACCCTCCTGAAACAGCTGGACCACCAGCAGCAGCAGACCCAGCTGGAAACCCCTCTGCATATTGAACACAGCCTAGAGAGAGGTGGTGTAATGGACAAGTCACATTCCCGCTTACAGTGGGATAATGGAGGCCCTGCTGCAAAGGGCGATGTCACACAAAGGCTTCTGAATGCTCTCGGAAGTGACAGGACATCAACGAAGGAAGTGGAAAAACAATCAGCCTACTGATGAGCTGAAGATCAATCTGTGAGTTTGGGTACATGCATTAAATGCCACATAATGGCAGAAGTGAACAGATGACATTAGGCCTGACGAGGCAGCTAGAAGAGTCAAAAATCCAAAGTTGTTCAGATGCACAACGGCTGTTTGTGAAACGTCATCAGATTAACATGCTGCCCTGTGTAATACAACCTGAAGTTATAAAATCAGTGATATAATTAGAGGATTTGACATCACTGCAAGGATCGGAAGGTGTGTTGCTTTTGAACTGGGCTCTTTTTTATGTCCCAGATGAGACAAATGTGCAAAAAGACCAGTTTAGGTTAGACTCCAGTGATTTACATAACCTCACACTCAGCTCAAACACCAAGGCAGATTATATGTAGAGCTGTTTAAAATGGGATCAGAGAAAATTTAATGCACAAATGCAGGATAACAAGGAAAAAGATTTCACCTCTTCCTCATTCCTTAAGATTCTCACACGGAGAAGTAAATAAAAAAAAGTTTGACCAGCAACAGGCTTCAACACATTAATCAAATAAACATAATAAACGTACACTTTGAAAGAAACCACTTTCTTACTCACACGTTATCCTCTGTGATCTCTGTGGGTGGACATATGTTGATTAGCTCGTTTTCACCGCGAGCACGAGCCTGTGCGCGCCTCCGCGGAGGGAGCAGGAAACAAAACCGAAACTACAGCTTAAAATGATTTTAATTTTAGGAAAACTCCTAAATCTGTTAAATAAACAAATACACGAATAACCAGGTGTTTTAGTACAAGTCATGCTGCTTTCACTTTTTTATCAAGGGAAACGTGGAAGCGTTTACCCGACTACATTTATTCTACAGGTATAATGGAAATTTAAAAAACAAAATATGATCAAAATTTCAGAAATAAGCTTCACCTAAATCATGTACAATGTTTGAATGCTTTAAACATGGCATGCGTTCATATCTGTTTAAGAATCTATTCGTATTATTGTTTCTTGTAAGTAATAGGCTACATAAGTAAATCATTTTAGCATCTTAGTGTTTTTCTACTACAAGAGCCAGCTATATATGTTAACATTTTAATATTATGATAACATTATAAACAAAAACACATTTTTAGCAGAAATACAAAATAATAACCGCGTTTTACTACCATCTAGTGGTCACAGTGAAAAAACGGTAGCGCCAATGCGGCCATTAACAACATAAATACATCCGGTAAAATACTCATCAAATTACAACGCTGAACTGAAATACAGAGGTAAAACAGTTGAACTCCTCAGAGCATCATCCTCTAACAATGTAAGTGACTTTAGCAAAGTTAGCAAAGCTGCCTGAAAATAACCTAATGACCGTCCCCGCACTACACGCCGTATATAATTTTTAATGACTGTGAGTATTCCACTAAATAATGTGGAGCTTTTTGTTTGTATGACTACTTATTTGTTGTAAATTAAATGAATCAATTAATAATTTAATGTGCTGCAGCTTTGTCATTAAATTGTTTCATTGGATTAAATACAGAAGTCAAAAAAGCATTTGTAGAACATGAGAGTTTAATATGATCGTTTATAACTACTGAGACCATGACTGAAAAACAAAATAGCTTCGAATAAGAGATCAAATAACATTTTTACTTATTTTATTGTTTATAGTATTATTTTACTTCAGTCCCCTCCTCGCTCGTCTCCGGAGTGGACACGTTACGTCACTGTCGACCTAACGAGTCGTTAGGCGGGGCGGGGGTTGTTGTGGATGCTGTCGATGTTCGCACGCTCGCTCGTCCAATTCAACATTTTACGGCTCACCGTCGAATCTCTAAACGATCCGACCGGCTTATATTTGCGTTCCGACTCTCGCTGTCCGGAGCCAACATGGGGAACTGTTTAACCGTGGGGCCGAACGAGGCTCTGGTGGTCTCCGGTAGGTGCTCGTCTCCTCGTAACGTTTGCGAGCAAACGGAGCAGCCAACTGTCGGCGATGCCAAAACTGTGTGACGCTAACACGCTGCTCCTTCTCTTATTCTCTTATCCGTCCGCCTGTTCGGGACATAATTGGCTAAAGACTTAACAGACACAATAATGAGGGTTTAGCCAAGCTTTGCTTAGCTACTGTTTATGCTAACGCCGTTAGCCTGTGGTGCTAACAGTGAATTTAGGTCATGTGACTGAAGAGCTTTGGTTTATCAACAGAAGCGTCAAAAAGGGAAAACGTGCGTAAATCTTAAAGAGTCTGTAGATAACAGACGCATCCAGGTTGAATGTATGATTTAATACGTTTTTTTTGTTTTTTTTTTGGTTCTTTTGAAGTGTTTTAAACCCAAATCTGCAAATGTTTAGTTTCTTTACAGTCGGCTGGATCCATACCAAAACATGTATTTATTTATTTATATATATATATATATATATATATTATTAATCATGCAGATTGTTGAGGAATCATCGCCATGTTGAAATAACATAAATATGTTATATAAACCAAAGGTTGCATATTAGCTTTGTTGAATATTGCTCACACAGTAGTAACAGGTTTTGGAAACGTTTCAAATTCACAGCGGTTTCTCTTAAACCCCTCTCATACCTGCAGGGAAGACCCCCGCTATTTATGGACCATCATTCATGGGTCCGAGCTAATTCACTGCAAATGTCAAGTTTAAAAATAGGATCACAACTAACCGAACCAAACGTTGTTATTTTAAAAATAACTTCACAGTCACAGAGGTGTGAACACCTGTCTCCACAGGCTTCATGTCAGTCCTGCTGAGGAAGACAGTGTGACTGGACGGAGAAGGTTCCAAGTAGAACAGATGTTCGTGGCTGTGAATCAAGATGCTTGTGGGAAACAACTCGAGCAATAATGTTAACAGAAAAAGAAGTGATAACACAGATTGCATCCTTAGACACCGAACTGGCACTAGTGTAACATTTATTTCCTTTACATACCAGACATTTTCTTGGGGACATGCTTTGTCTGTTTTTGACAGTTTACAAGCCTTTGACTTTGCTGTGTGCTGCTGAACTGTACTGCATTGCACACGAGGGTGTTTCTACTTTCCTACGTGCTGATATCAGCTTGATGTTGGATGCAAAGGTTTTATCCTACAACCTTGTCTTAATGGAGTTGTTCCTCCTCCTTCAGGTACTTGTTGTGGCCCTGATGATAAGACCTACATTGTGGGAGGCTGGGCCTGGGCTTGGTGGCTCATCTCAGACACCCAAAGGTAACAACAGCGTGTCAGCGGTTCTTATGTTCTCCTGACATCGCAGCTTACGAGCTTCTTAGGTGCTTTTGTGCCAGCATATGTTACTCATTGCAGATCAGTGGATTAGGCTTTTAAAATCCCTCCACCCAACTCATTTGGATAAAATAACCACAGATGCAACAGGCTTTGCCAGCCATGATTTTCCACAGGGAAGTTCCTCCCATTAACAGCAGTCAGTCCGTAAACAAGCAGAAGCTAAAAGCTGTTTTATTCTATGTTCTGTCTCATATTACACACAATGTAGAGGCTCATGGGTGTTTTTCAGCCTACATTACGTGCACATTGTCTTCTCGGCTGTTCAGGGTGCTTCACAGTTGTAAAACTAGTTTATCTTTGTTAGAACATTCACCATTGTTATTTTCCATACCATTAATCTGCAGTCCTGTCACATGGCACCCTGAGGTTTTTAAGTGTTATTAAACCATGAGGAGGTGCTTCTTTGTATAGACAAGTGTTTTGCTCTCCAGCGTTTATTTTATTGAAAAGTTTTATATTATCATTTTGTGGCATTTGTGAATCTCAATTCTTATGAAAAAGTCCACAATATATGCAATATCATGTTTTCAGTATTGATTTTACTGTGGCTAGGAATTATATTTTTAAAAAATGGAACAAATTGGAGGAAGATTCTTCTTAAGAGTCGCAAGATTTGCATTTCTGCTGCTTATATGTGCAGAATTTGCCCAATGAATGTGTTTTTTACAATAAATACTATCTATTAATGATTTATATCTTAGGTTATTAGCAGAAAATAATAACTCATATTTGGCAAATTCATTAAATATACAGTGACTTTCCACATTTTGTCTTGTCAGTTTATTATGAAATGGCCAATTTTGTCCATGAAAACCCTCTGAATACCCCATAATATCAAAGGGAAAACATGTATTTAGAATTGCAAAGTGTTTAGACCTGTTAATGTGACCAATTTAGTTTAGGTCCATCCTGTCTTATAAAATGTTCTTGACACCTGTTATTGAGTCGAGTCCTGATTAAACTGATTTGATGTTGTTTATATACACACCTGTGTGTAGAGGTCGCACAGTTCACACGTCAGGATAAAAACCAAGCAAAGAAGTCCAAGAATGTGCCTGTAGATCTCCATAATAACATTTAGTGGTGAGGCGCAGATCAGGATCAAGTGTTCATGAGAGCACTTGGAGGATCTGGACCCTCTGCACGTTGTGGCTGAGAGGAGAATGTCGTCCAAACTCCTCTCAGTCCTGGACTTTCCCTCCCACCTAGTCCACTGTGTGCTGGCTGCACAGAGGAGAACTTTCAGCCACAGCCTGATCACAGTCAAGTGCTCCACAGAACCACACAGGAGATCGTTTCTCCCAGTGGCCATTAAACTGTTCAACTCATCCCCAGATGGACAATTACTATTGTTTTAATTTCATTTAGTATTTTTATTTCATTTATTTTTGCTCCTCCAGCCGAGTTTTTTTTCTTACTTATTGATCAGTAGATCAATAACGTTGTTGAAGCTTGAATCTTGAATGACATGCAACAAAGATTCACTGAGTGGGACTCTACGTGTGTTTGAGTTTTCATTTTTTAAAATCCAACAATTTCCATGTTTTCTCACTTTATTGAAGAATCCTTTCTAAAGTGACTGTATTCAGAAGTGGCCTGTTAATAATATATTCACCCCATAAATCCTGAAATACTAGCTGATGTTAAAAGGGATTGATTGGATTTGATCTGTGTTATCCTGGTCCTGGATTATTTTGCTATTGGAACATAACCAGATTTTGGTGGTTTTCATTTTTTCAGTGATTCTGTCCGTAACTCAGGTTTGAATGAAAAACAAAAAGACAGTAGGACCAGGAAACAATCTGCATGCATTGTTATTAATGGAGTATATTAGTATTTTGTGTTCTTGTTGTGAAATAAGACAGATGCCGTCATGTAAGTGGCCATCAGTAAAAATCCCATTCTCAGCAACCTGAGGGGACTTTTTAAACCGATTGTATTCTGTTATTGCACAGCTTTTTCCTGTTACTTCATGTTCGACTTAATTGTGGCTCCTCGTAAATGTGCTTTTGTTCCTTGCTGTAGAATAACCCTGGAGATCATGACTCTGCAGCCTCGGTGTGAGGACGTGGAGACAGCAGAAGGGGTAGCTATCACCGTCACAGGGGTGGCTCAGGTAAGACCCAACCCAGTGTCTTCACCACATACTACTTGGTTGAGTGTGTCACAGCTGGAGTTGCTTCTGTGGTAGCTGCAATGCTAAACTTCCCCTTCGCCCTTTGGTTTAAATGCTCGATAGTGGTATTTTAAGACTATTAAGACAGACCACACCTTATTCTCTGTGCCTGGATCCTGAGAGAGGAGCTAACGTCACTGTTACTCTGTCATCTTCAGGTGAAAGTTATGACAGAGCCAGACCTGCTGGCAGTAGCTTGTGAGCAGTTTCTTGGTAAATCAGTGATGGAAATTAAAGCTGTGGTTCTGCAGACTTTGGAAGGACATCTGCGCTCCATTCTAGGTATGAATGTTCATTTAATCTTTAGCTTGCTGGGGTTTGCTTGTTGGTTTCCGGATTCATTGTTTTGTCCAAGGCAATAAAAACTGACCAGAAGGATTTTTTTTTTTTCTTTTTTGTTCAGCCAATAGTCCAAAGTCAAAATAAATAAAACAGAAAAAAGAAGCAAATTCTTTACCATTTTAGCTTGAGACATGACCTGAACGTTTACAGTAACAGATTATCAACCATCTTTTTGTAACTGCTAGTCAGCACATTACTCCCATGTTGTAGAAGCATGGTATCTGCTGCCAATTTGTGAGAAGTGACATTTTGAATAACAATCCCTGTTTTACAGGTACCTTGACTGTAGAGCAGATCTATCAGGACAGGGACCAGTTTGCTAAACTGGTGAGGGAGGTGGCAGCTCCTGACGTGGGCAGGATGGGCATCGAGATTCTCAGCTTTACCATTAAGGTGTGTAACCATGCTGTATTTTAACACGACATCACAACATGTCAACACACAACAGGCTACAGTGAACTTTAAAAAAATGGAGATTATGCAAAGTTCCCATTGGAACTGATCATAAGTTCTGTTTCCATTTGTTGAAGTCTAATTCACACAGAGGTGGTGGTGAGTGCTCTGACTGCAATGAAGAGCCCAATATATGGGAAACTCACTGCTTGTTTAAAAGCTTTGCAGTGCCGTTAAAATCATACCAACATCTTGTTTTTATATCCGTGTAGGTTTATAAAAAAAACCACAATGTAAAACACAATCTTTTCCATTGTTTTCATCGACTGTGGAAGCTGCTGCTCATTTGAGAATTTCTCATTGCTGGGTTTTATGAGGCTAATGTTTGACTGGCAGAGATCACTTACTGAGGGGTGGTGCAGACAAGGCAACTTATCATCATGCTTTGCTGGAAGCCCACAGTCCTTTTCTGTTAAATTAATTAGTCCGAGTCGAGATGGTTTCTGTGATGCATAAGGACCAGCCCATTATTCAGTCATGTTCTCCCACTTCTTAGTTTTTCACCAGCCAAACATTTCCATGCGAAATATTTCAGACATTTTGTGTAAAGGTGTTCAGCTGACAAGAATGTTGCCATCAAAATAACATTTCCAGGGGTTTAGGAATAAACCTTATCAGTTTTTTCAGCCATTGTTGTGAGGTGGTAGACTTCCAGTGATATCTCTATATGCTGTCCGTTCTTTCTAAGATAGAATTATCCTTATTCATTTTAACGTGTAAAGTTGAATGTGTTTTAAGGTTTAACAGACACTTGGAGTCAAACATGGATTTGTTGTTACTTCTGATGATGAAAGAACATTTGTACTAGCTGAATGTGCATTGGTATTGTAGTAGGTTTAGGGTTGAGTTTGAGTGTAAGGGGATGTAAACTTAAACCTAAACCTCACAGAACATAAAATACACATTCAGCTAATACAAACGTCCTGTTCAGAAGGAAGAAAAATGGTCAAGCAGTGTATATTAAAAACATTTATAATATAGTAACGAAAAGGAAAATTTGCAGTTTGTTTTTTATGAGGTGTTTCTCTTTAATCATGTCCTAACGGATCAGTCTTCCTTATTTCATTTTCTTTTTCACATCGTTTCACTAAGTAGAGATATTTTTGAACCAGGACCTCCACAATCAATTAGCTCTTAAAAATATCATTGTCAGATCGACTATGGTGCAGGTGTTACTTAAGTGTGTCTGATACAAATTTAATGATATTTTAAAGTATCTGATCTGACTCTGTAAGCAAAAACCAAAATTAAGGGCAGGACATTTTTAGATTTTTCCATTTAAATTGCACTGACCTTTTTATTTTTATAGGATGTCTATGATAAACTGGATTACCTCAGCTCCCTTGGAAAGACCCAGACTGCAGCAGTACAGAGGGATGCAGACATTGGCGTGGCTGAAGCAGAGAGGGATGCTGGGATACGGGTAAGGGAGGTTCCAGTGGGTGGAAGTGCATTTTGGGAAGCTCGGATTGGCGGATTTTGCTGTGCACAGCAACCAACTGATTTGTTTCCGTACTTTAAAAAATATTTTTTTAGGAAGCAGAATGTAAGAAGGAGATGATGGATATCAAATTCCAGGCTGACACCAAAATGGCTGACTCCAAACGAGAACTGGAGATGCAAAAAGCTGCTTTTAACCAGGAAGTCAACACTAAGGTTGGTGATGAGTTAGATGTAGAAATTGCTGTGTGTTTACAAGCAGTGATTTGACAGTAGCTAAGCCATTATAAACCCAAACACTGTTTAGACCGACAACATTTTATATACCATCAAAGTATGGATTTCAGAGTTTCCAGAAATACAAGACATTCATGTATTCATGTTAATCATGATCTTAATTTGACATATTGAATATTTTAAGTGATGAGTCGTTGCAGCATTTACAAACCACTGAGTCTTGGGTTTGTTTTGATGATATATACGGGTGAACATCATAAAGTGTCACTGAAGAAAATTAAATCATGTGAGTCAGACGGTGATAATTATTTTAACAACCTCATAGCTACTTAAGGGTAACCGAAACTAAATGACTATATTTCAGCTGTTGCAACAGCAAAGTTTCTATTACCTCAAGCTTGAAACAGTCTATGTACTTGTGTTTTCAGAAAGCAGAGGCCCAGCTGGCATACGAGCTGCAGGCAGCCAAGGAGCAACAGAAGATCCGTCTGGAGGAGATTGAGATCGAGGTGGTGCAGAGGAAGAAACAAATCACCATTGAGGAGAAGGAGATTACGCGAACAGACAAGGAGCTCATTGCCACTGTGAAAAGGCCTGCTGAGGCAGAAGCCTACAAGATGCAGCAGCTGGCTGAGGGACAGAAGTGAGTAAGAACCTAAGACTCAAGAATAACGTTACTGGAGCTTGCTTTATTTAGGTCATTTAGGCTTGACACATGTCCTTTCGGCCTACATCCCACCCTGCCACATTTTCATGTGCTGTCTCCTTGATTTTGCTGAATAGCTTCCATTCTTTGGGTACACAATAGTCAAACAGGAACGGGACGGAAATGTTTGATAAAAGTCATGGAAAGAGACTCAGTTTGTGATCATGACATGTGTTGATGGAGGAATGTCATCCCCACATCAGGGTGAAGACAGTGCTGATAGCCCAGGCTGAAGCAGAGAAGATTAGGAAGATTGGTGAGGCGGAAGCTTCCTCGATTGAAGCAGTGGGCAAAGCTGAGGCGGAAAAAATGAGACTGAAAGCAGAGGCCTACCAGGAGTACGGAGAAGCAGCTAAGACTGCTCTGGTCCTCGAGGCACTGCCAAAGGTAACACACAGAGACAGGATAAATGTCCAACACAAGGAGTTGTACTACTTGTGATCCTGTTAAACAAACTAGTCAGAAACTCTACTGTCATCAGGACCCACTGCCTTTCCACTCTTCATCCTCTTCATCCTCCTCCTCACTTCACTCTTACTAATCTTTGCTACTTCCTGCTCCACACCAGTCACCTCTTCTACTCTTCATTCCCTTTCATTTTCCTCATTCATCAACTCTTCAAAGTTCTCCTTCCATCTTCCATCACACTCCTGGCACCTGTCAATACATTTCCATCCTTATCTTTAATCACACTAACCTGCTGCACATCCTTCCCATCTCTGTCTCTTTGTCTGTCCAACCTGTACAAATCCATCTCTCCCTCCTTAGTGTCCAACCCATCATACAAGTCCTCATATGCTCTTTGTTTGGCCTTTGCCACCTCTATCTTCACCTTACGCTGTATCTCCCTGTACTCCTGTCTACTCTCTTCAGTCCTCTCAGTGTCCCACTTCTTCTTAGCTAACCTCTTTCTCTGTATACACTCCTGAACTTCCTCGTTCCACCACCAAGTCTCCTTGTTCGCTTTCCTCTTTCCAGATGACACACCGAGTACCCTCCTACCTGTCTCCCTGATCACATTAGCTGTAGTGGTCCAGTCATTGGGAAGCACCTCCAAACCACCCAGAGTCATTCTTCTTTTTTCAGCTTCCACCACTTTGTCCTCTGCTCTGCCTTTGTCCTCTTCATCTTCCTCACCACCAGAGTCATTTTACACACCACCATCCTGTGTTGTCTGGCTACGCTCTCCCCTACCAACACTTTACAGTCACTGAACTCACATCCTACCTGTGGTTCATAACCACTAACAACACTGAACATCACACCTTCAATTTCCAGCTTCAGACTCATCAACCTGTCTGATACTCTTTTCACCTGTAGAACGTTCCTCACAAACTCCTCTTTCAGGATAACTCCTACTCCATTTCTCTTCCTATCTGAGCCATGGTAGAACAATTTGAACCAATTCTTACACCTTATTTTGCGAACTATGGGAAACAGACATGCAGCAATACTTGTTGAAATATACCATGTTTATTGAATTAATATCAACTCTCAAACCCAAACTCAAAACTGAACACAAAATGATCATTATGGTCGTGAGACTGTGGCTGAAGTGGTGGAAAACAGAAGCTCTCATTCAATCACTTGGATCACCACTACTGCTTCATCTCAATGATTTATCCATCAGGAGACTATGACTGTCTAATGTAATCATCACTGATAGTGTGTCTTAATGTGGGAGGTTTTGATTATTTCCTGCTTACAATAAATACTTAACTACATCTCTGCAGATTGCCTCCAAGGTGTCAGCGCCATTAGCAAAGACCAATGAGATTGTCATCCTGAGCGGGGAGGGCAGTCGAGTGACTGGGGAGGTGAACCGCCTTCTGGCTGAACTTCCTGTGTCTGTCAATGCTCTCACTGGAGTGGATCTGTCAAAGGTAAACATGTTCTATAATGTAAATCTATATGTAGTGTAGATGTGATAGATTTCATTTAAGGAGCCTGATTTCACTGCAGATGTGTCACAAAATGTGGTTGTGAAACAAGCATCATTCCATTATAATTATATGGGGGAGCTGAATGTCGGATTAAACAAAGAATTGTTTGGTTTCTCTGTCCATTCTCGCCAGATCCCGTTGCTGCAGAAGATCACTGGTGCTCAAGCCTGAAAACCGAAGACCCCACATGACTCCAGTATCTGTTGTATGCACTCTCATAGACTGCCTTTAATACACTTGAAGAATTCTGTTGGTTTTTTGGGTTTTTTATGTATATACTGTTTACCAAGTGAATTTTGGAAACCTCTGGTGCCTTACTTTATACAGGACCAGAAAATCTGCATGCACTGCTGCTCATTTAAAGATTTTATTTTAGTTTTAACGTGAGATCATTTTTTGGTTTTTTGGTTTTTGTTATGTTTGAGTCTTGGATTAAATACTGTATATTGGCCCATTTGTATGAAACATAGAAGGGGTGACGGTTAACGTTCATTCATGTTACATTGAAATTATCCTGTGACCTGACGGATGATGTAAACGCCTACTGTTTGGTATTTATACAGTGGGTTCTTGCATTTTAAACAAGGCCTCTGTTCTGGTTTTTTACATTCCATAGTTTGCAGGCCTTTTTGTTGATTTATATACCTCTGTCTTTATGGTTAGACCCATTCCCTAGATAATCTGAATCTTCTCTTGGTAATCCTAAAAAATTGTTTGTATTGTACATCTTGTAATTTTTAACTATCAGATAATATTCAGGTTATTTTGTGTCAGTTATTGATTTTTACAATGTAACAAAGGTGCTCACAATCTTACAAAAAGTTCCTTTCATTGTGCAAATCTCTACCTTAGATATTTCCCATCTGCTATGTTTTTTTGTTTTGTTTTTTTTGGTTGGGGGGGGGTCGTCAACTCCTTGGAGAGATTATTTATTCTGACCAAAGCTCTTGATTAGTTATTTATCTGCTGAGAAAATGTGAAGCATATTCTGATTCTTTGAAGATGTAATTAGTAGTTTGTTTTGGTTTGGTTTTGACTAAGACAGAACTAACTTTTACTAACTATTATCTGAATACGTTTCAAACGTCAAAGGCTTAACAGTGATGCCAACTAGAAGAGACTGTCTTATCATTTGTATTGTATCAGAAGTAGGGACACTACACTGGAATACTAAAGAGTTGATCTGACATAGATGTTTAATATTACATATGTCCTTGGATGCTAAGCCATGTCCGACAGACAACAAACCAAACTTTTCACATTTCACAGAAACATACCGTCTGTTTTTGTTTGTCTGAATTAATTTCTTTTATTAACTGTTGCATCAATTATAGTGAGGTTTTATGTTTAAGAACTTAAAAAAATGTTTTATCTGACTCAATCAGTGGTTTTACATGTTTGTAACTGGTGACAGCGCTTTGTTGTTTTGGGATTGAATGCACCAAATTTTAAGCGTCAGTGCAGCAGAAAAGATCAAACTTTATTGATCCCGCAGTCTGGAAAGTCCCTTGTTAAGCAGCTCACAGGGACGGTGTTCAGTGCAAAAAGCAGTTTTTCAAGTATTTACAAAGCCACAGTTAAAAAAAGACAATAACTGCCAAAGGTTCCTAGAAAATGATTTATGGATGAAAGGTATGTTGGCAAGTGAGGTATGTGATTATATTGTGTCCACTTCCAGAAAAACTGAGAGTGAACCTTTTGTAGCCAGAATTCTAATCTTATCTCACTACTGTACAGAGCTGCTCTCACTTTCATAAAGTAACTTAAGGTTTAGTTTGAAATTCACAAGCAGATAAAACCAACCCAGTGGCTGTGGAAATGGCCAGCATGAGCATACTGACACAGCATTTAAGGACGACTGTTATTATTGTTAAGTAGTTTTTGTGCTAGCTGCTCTTCTTTGGTTGGGTCATTAATATTCTCTGCTGATGGAGTGACTATCAGTGACTTGGCAAATACTGTGGCCATATTGAATTGCTTTGGCTAATGCTAACTTAATGTGTGCCGTGTAAAAACTTTATTCTGAACTGTGTTTTTAACGTGTAATGTGAAATGAATCCATAATTCCTCATGTTGTATTTTGCGATATGTACACCGTGTCTCAAATAGCCATAGATTCCTGTATGCTCTTGCCGCATGTCATCAGTCTGTACTTCATTCACTCTAATTATCATTATAATAAATCAAAATGACACAGTTTGGTTTTGGTTAGGAGTTTTTTGCCCCTTTGCACTGATTTAGCTTCATAACCTCTGTTCAAAGGGTAAATGTGTTTCAACGTAAAAGTATAGAAAGTATGTCCCAGTTCTTATCTTGTTGTGGATTTTGGCTAGACCCTTAAGTAAGTGGCACTTCTCTGTCAGTTATTTATCATTTTATAATTTTGTCCAGAAATCAGAAGAAATCTAGTGAATTTACTTTAGAATAACAGACAATGGGGAGATGGAGAGAAAATGGACTCACTGACTCAACAAACAGATTCAGACATCCGTAGTTTATTTCTGTGTCTTTTTGGTAGTTTTTCTCATTAATTTTGGATGTGTGTGTTTAGTCTTCAGTTCGATGGCCAATTTGGGGGATGGTTTTTAGTGTCTTTTTGTTGATTTTGTATCTTGGCAGTGATTTTGGAGCTGTTTTGGTCGTTTTGCAGTGATCCTTTATTTGTAATTGTTTATTATAGTCTTTGTCAATTTCACACAGGTGAAACTAATACAGTTTTGTCTTTAAATAATAACCAGATAATCATATTTGCATCCGTCTCAGTGGGTATACTTATTCAACCAATCACTACCCTATACGCCTTAGCCGTAGGGATTATTAGACAGGCGTTTGCTTTCGATGCCTAAACACTTGCCCGGGGTCCTTTCGATTGCGCATGCGCGACAATTGTTGCTGCCGTAGCCAGACAGCAGCACGGAGACTCAACACACCGGGGATGGTTTCTTCAATATAATAAAAAAAATCAACGGTATATTTCCACAAAATGAAGTTGCCTTACCCATAGGTCGTTGAGGCGTAAGTATATTCCTGTTTAACACGCGTCGCCTCGGTGTTTTTCTTCAATAAAACGCTGAAGTTTGGCGAGCAGCTGGCCTGGTCACAATAAGCACAAAGAAGCTCCTTATTTATTGTGGAGCTTGACCCGAGCTAACATATTAATCGATGTTATTTAACCGTTTTTGATAACTCCTAAATAGGCCATCGTGTTTACGGCAGCCGCTCGTTTGTCTTTCGTCGCTAGAACAATCCAGCGACATTTATTAGATCGATAGTCACGATAGCTAGCTGGTTAAACCACAGCAGATTAAGGCTGGGTTGCGAGACAGATGGCTAACGTTACCTAGCTACACTGTCTGAAAGTTGTCCTAGGCCACCATGAGTGGAAAACCGTGAACATGTGGTTCAAAATGTTAACAAAAGTCAAATTCGCTTGTAGCTGAGCATCAGCATAAATCTGACCTGAATTTGACGAGAAGGTCACATTATTCAGTCTGTTAATGATGAAGCCCTTTTTCCTTGGCGTGGAATTATTGTATCTCATTAATGGGGATAATCCCAAAGCCTAATGACATTATTATTTGCAGCCTCGTTGTGGGTTTTGACCCCTGTGTCTTCCAGTTGAAGAGGCAAAAACAGCGTTTTTATTCAGGACAAACTCGACACATTAGCTTATCACTAGATATCCGTGGAATTGAGCAGTTGCCAGCATTGTCACTGCCCTGGAAACTACTTCAAGTCTAACCACTAATACGCTTTTCTTATGATTTAGTAACACGTCATTTTGCAGAGTCATCGCTGATTTACAGACAGCCTGTGATTCATGAGCAGTTCACTTCCCCTGCAGAAATACCCAATGTGGACTTGCTGTGCTACAATTATTGTAATTTTCTGCTTGCACAAAAGAGTGTACAGCACTTCACATAAGGTTCTTAGCAAGACCACTGTCTTCTACACTGAGACGGCTTTCATTTGGATTTGGCACCAGCCGTTTGATCGTATACAGGGATCTGATGCTTGCTGCTAAACCGGAGAGTATCTTCATCCAGAAGAAGGAAAGCGGATTTGTACAAAGAGGGTTTTTTTTTTTTTTTTATTGGTAACTGCGCAGCACTTTTAGTAACATAAAAGCTGATACTGATTATGTAAATATGGATGATGCACACATTTAAATTTACCAACTACTTGAAAAGACCCTGTGAGAAGGGGAGAAAAGCACAGGAGCAAAACTCTTTCCATCTCAGCTCTTTGCCGACGGGTGAACTGAGTCTGTTTGTTACGAGCGGCTGTGTTTAAAGGTCAAACTGTACTGTACTGTACTGGACGTGAACGTAGGTGATAGCAAAGTTGTTTGACACCAACGTAAGTGTCTGTCATCAGCTGAACTACGCCTGCTCTGTTTCTCCCCAGTATGGTGAGAAGAAAGATTCCCATGCTGCATTAGTGGAATAGTGACATGCTGGCCTGTCTGCCAGCATCAGGTGACCCTACCACCAGACTTCTCTCCCGCACGCAGATGAACACTGGACTTCAGAAATGTACGTGCTTTGTTCCCCCATGTTACGTTTTTTTCTGTTTTAATTGACATTTTACAGTTGTCAGTGTTAGGCATCAGATAAAGTATTGATGTTGGAGGGTGAGGTTCACACTTCAACTTATCTACAACTTTACATGGAAAAAAGTGTGGTATCATATCATTACTGAAACTAAAAGCTTGCAATGGGTATATTAACACACGAGACCAATGTAGTAATGTTTGTAGTGTAAACTGTAGAAATTCAAAGTGTGTGCTGCAAAAAATGTTTTAATGTGATTAAAAAGCCAAACAATGTGTGTGATCACTAAAAACATTTTACACTGTGTAATATTTCAGTGTTTCACTATATAGTGCCGTGTCCAGGTCTGTGTACTTCTCGAGGCATTTCTGTTGTCTAACCTTATACACTAACCTTTGCAGGGGAAACTACACAGAAGATGAGATCTGCCAGCTATCCGACGCCAGCAGAGTTGGACGCCTATGCTAAGAAAGTTGCCAACAACCCTCTGACCATCCAGATCTTCCCCAACAGTGTCAAAGTACCTCAAAGGAAGCACATTCGACGCACAGTCAACGGGCTTGACACCTCCTCATCTGGCCACCGCCACAGTCCCTACCCCTCTCAGGTCAGCACCAGTGGAGGCCTGCTGGCTGTTCTCCGTGCACCTGCCAAAGGTGTCATCAAAGAGTCAGACGGGAGCCGCGCCCGGCAGCTCCATAAAGCCGTCATGAACCCTCACAGTGGGCCGTATGCCACTCAAAGCACTTTAAATCTTCCTCAGCCTGCGCCTCACCTTCAGGGCTCGTCTCAGTCTGGAGCCCAGGCTGCACAGAAGCAGCGCGCGGTTCACCCACAGGCACTACAGCAGCAGCAAACCATGACTCATCCAAGGACTTTACAGCAGCCTCAAACTCTGCCTCTCCCACAGGGACTGCTGCAAAGGAACATGGCTCATCCACAGGCTCTGCAGCGGCAACAGAGCTTGTCCCAGGTTCCGACTTCACAGCAGCAAAAGTTGGCTCATCCACAAGTCGTACAGAGGCAGCAGAGTCTGCCCCACACCCAGGCTCTGCAGCACCAGCAGGGTCAGTCGTGTACATCAGTTGTACCGCAGCAGCAGCAGCATCTTTCTCACCTGCAAACACTCAAACATCAGACGGCTCCTCCACAAGCTTTACTAACACAACAGGGAGTGACTCAGGATCTGCGCCACATGTCTGATGGAGCTCCACTTCCGAGCCTGCAGCACACCCAGGGGCTCGTTGCCTCCCAGTCCCTTCCCCAAGCTGTGGGTGCGGGACCTCCAACAATGCCTAACAGTCTGCAGCAGGCCCCACCAGGGGCATATGGACCCCGGAAGCTCCCTGACGCAGATGCGCCACCAAATGTAACTGTATCTACCTCCACCATCCCACTGTCCATGGCAGCCAGCCTGCATCAGAACCGGCCCAGTGACCTGAGCAGCATTGTGCACCAAATCAACCAACTATGCCAGGCACGGGCTGGAATGGGCTCCACCTCAGTTTGTGAGGGACAAATTGCAAACCCCAGTCCCATCAGCCGCCACTTGCTGATTAATGCCAGCTCCAGGGTGTCCTCTCACCACCCGGCTCTGGGCTCTGTGCCCAGCTGCATGATGGTGGGACCCCCAGACAAAGCCACAGCTCAGACTCCCAGCGCTGCTCTTCATTCACAGTCCGGTATAGCTGCTTCTAATGGTATACCTGCCTTTCACACAGAAGCAGAGAAGGTACAGCTGCAGCAGCAGCAGCAGCAGCAGCTTCAACACCACTTACATCAGCAGAAACAACAGCAGCAACAGTTACAGCAGCAGCAGCAGCAGCATTTACAACTGCTGCAGCAGCAACAACAGCGCTCGTGGGCTCAGCATCAACTGGCCCACATGCAGCAGCCCCCCGAGGAGGCCCATCCCTGCAAGAACCCAAGGATGGAGCCTCCAGTGGACTGTGCTTTCCCCTCTCGCAACCTCAGCTATCCCCATAAGCCACCCAGTGCTGCACAGCCCTTTCCGCTAAAACACCCTGCAGATAAGCCACCTTCTTCATCCCCTGTTAACTGCCCAGTAGGTTCTATGCCTTACATTAATGGCCATTACATGCAGCCACAGTGGGGCAGCATCCCGGGCACAACAGGTAACAATGGATGCGGCCCTCAGGAACTTTCAGTGGCTTTCCAGGGAGGGCAGGCTACTGCCTCTGCAGACCGCATTCTGGGGGCCAAGTACAGGCCAGCGAAGGAGGGTCCTGCTGGCCAGACGAAGTTGATGCAGAATGTGGATTTCTTAGAAGGGGACTTCCAGATGTCGAGCTTTCAGGACCAGAACATGGATATGATGGGGAAAATGCACAGGTCAGCCATGGGCCATGTTCAGGAGCCCAGCAACGGTGGAGGAGTCCACACTCATCACCCAGGCTACCATTAAAGTGTGCATTCCTCCTCACGTGGTGTGTTTGAGCTACTCCAGGCTTCTGTGGTTTATCCTTTGAGATCTTGCAAGTGATCAGTTAGATTTTATTGCTTCACAGCTTGATTTGTAGACCCACCAGGTTGTGATGATTCAAAGTATTCCTCAGGTCTTACGCCATGTCGTACCTTTGTTGCAGATGAAGGGTTCATGAGATTTTTGTCCATTGTTAAGTAGAATTCCTCTTTTCATCACTGGCATGGATGTGCTGCTCTTTGTTTATGTATATATGGTGTTCTGAAATATTCATCTGCAGCTGAGTATATGCTTGCCATAGGATTGTCACAATGCTTTTCCCAGGTTGACATGGAACAACTCGGTTTTTGGGGGTTTTGGGTTTGTTTTTTGGGTTTCCCCCCCTTAGCATTTGTGGCCTTAACAACTGCCCAAAGGCAAAATTTAGGATGTCTGTGTGATGCTTTATTTTTAATTATTTATCATCCTAACAGATTTGTGATTCGCGTGAATAAGAACGTTACATGTATATGCAATTAATGAGACTGTTTTCCCAGGAGCTCCCTCCCATAGTTGAGGCGTACGCTTGTTAATGGGCCGAAAGGAAGAGCCCCCACTCCCACCAGGAGCCTCGCCGCTTGCGTGGTCCAGGTAGTTTTTGCATGTTTCCATGCGTGACCGCAGTGTGCAAACACGGCTATCACTGTTAAGCAGAATTAGAATGGAAAAAGACAAAAGCGTTAGCAAGCAGCACTAAGCAAAAACGATAACAGTCACCATTTTATGAAAGTCATAGTTTTTAAATTAAACTGGTTTCTTTTACATTTAAAGTGCCCTGTTGAAGTATTTTAATATTTTCTTTTGCGGTAGTTAGTCTTTTTAATTATATTTTTTTGTCTGTTTCCATAGAGGGTCCTACTTGAACTGTAGAAATGACTTTGAAATGTTGCTTAACATTTGGCAAAAGGAGCAGAAACTCTATTAGCCTCTGTCTATAGCTAATGTGAGACATCACATTATTAGAAAGGTTTGTGTCCGTCAGTATGTGAAAAGACAATTGATCACTTGAAAGCATGCAAGTACTTCGAATAATGCAAGCTGGGAAAATGCTTCATTTCCTCACCATATTACTACTGTAATGCAAGTGAACTGACGTGGTGTGGACATTTAGCTGTGTGGCTTGTGGTGGGCTGTTCATCTACTAATCTCTGGCCTTACCCTGTGTCGTGTTTCTGCTACCTGTAAAGGAATGAGAACCTTTAATGCGGGTTTTGTTTTGCTAGATGTGTGTATCTATTTCCAACATTTAGTAGCCTTTTTTTTTTTTTTCCCAGTTCATGTGTTGGCTTTGCTGTTCTCAAGCTTTCTGGAGAAAAGCCTCAAATGTTAAAGTAGTTATCCTCGACTTAACCGACCTTCTCTGCCAGGATCCTCACTGAAGTATAGCTGAATTATGAGAATTAATTTTCCCTGAGCTTTGGTTCATCTGCAATCAGTTGAAACTGTACTGTCAGATCCTTGGGCAGTGTTAACGTGTGTAGACAGTAGAAATGGATGATGCTACTCATACATGTTGATAAATACACATACTACTGTCTCAAATGTCACCTATCTATCAAGGATTTAAAATAGTTTTAAAGAGTGAAATATAAATAGTATTTAGCAGAATTAATGCGTGTGTAGAACAGGGCTGTAGCAGTTAAAGTATTTGGACTGTGTTTTAGTTGTTATACTTAATAAATATCCTGATATAGTTTATTTCTTCGGACCCCTGCATCTTGAAGCCATAGGTGTTTTTTCCACATTAGGTGCCATAGATAACACGTATTGATGCAGATGGTGTAAACGGATCATCCGTCTGCACCCGGAGGCAAATGAGAGGTTTTCATCCAGGCTTTAATCTGATGTGTTTCCCAGCGCCGAGCTTTTTCCTTCTCAGAAAATTGGCGAAAGGGCACCGAGATGTTAACATCATCTTCAGAGAAAGACAGCAGAGGTGCGAGCCGTAGCTTTTCTTGGATTTTGGTCTTCATACTTGATGGCAGTTCTTTTTTTTTTTTTTTTTTTTTTTCTTCTTTTCCTGGCTCTCATTTTTTGATGTGCCTGCCCCTTGAAGCTGCTACTGAATTTAATATTAACACACTAGTATGATTTGTGTGTGTGTGTGTGTGTGTGGGCTGTGTCAGTGAACATAGGTTCCTATTTATGAGAAGGGTGCAGGGCGAAGATTGCGACTGTAATGCTGGTGACTTCGGTGATGGCTGTGTGTCTCGCCTATTAGTCTACACATGTAACTGACCGGTATTCAGAGTGATTTTCCTGAGTCTGACCCACTGTGGCCCTAATGTCAGACACCTTTCGGACCTGTTTGGGGTTCTTTAAATCAACGGTCGCCGAGTGAAAACACTAAACCATTTACCAGACCTGTTAATTTTGAACTGCCTCAATACAGCCCGACATAGTCAGGTTCTACAGTTTCATATGAAGTGCCTCCACTGGGCTTAGTATGGAGAAATGTGTGAATGGACGCTTGAGTGTGTGTGTATGTTAAGCTTGGGTACTTGCACACGGATGTGCACGCTAACAAAAGTGCACGAAGTTAATCTCTTATGGGGGACCAAGCTATTTGGTGTAACTACTGATACTGTGTCATGGACTGACGTCCTGAAGTGTGCCACGATTTCCTGACGCTGTCGGGATGCGCGAACTGTTTGCTGCTGACTCACTGACCAAAGTGACCAAGCGTCCCTCTCTGTAACCACCTGGCTCAAAAGCCTTGGCAAGCCAGTGTCTGGAACTTCGGTTCAACAACCAGGTGACATGAAGGGGAGCTGCTGCTCTCATCAGGATGGTTTAAGGAAATCATGTGAAGAAAAAATGTAAACTTGTGAATAGAGCTTAAAAAAATAAAATAAAATCTAGAGCGAGCGGTTCCTGTCTGCACAGTAGACCCTGATGACTCCTCGAAGCTAGTCCCACATGTGGGGTGGGTCCATTCCATTGTATAATTACCATGCAGAAATCTGTAAGTTAAGCACATTGTAGCTCAAGTAGGTCAATGCAGATGGCAATACTAACTGGAGCACAGGCTACACGTCTCCCTCTAGATTTGACTTTGGTTAAAACGCTTCATTATCAAAGACCCTTCATGTGAATGGTGATGGAGAGGGGCTTACTTTCTCTACTTTGTGAAAATGTGATATTCCAGTTTTGCCTAACCTTCAGGAATCAAATGTCTTGCACAAACATTCCCCCTTAACCAAAATAAAGTTTGCGAACACAAAGCTGTGAAGAGTGGCTGTCTTTGTTGTTAAAGCTTTTACGCGGAAAACCTTTCTGGGTCTGCGTCACAAACACGAGCACATAAAAAGCCCATTTGACTGCAGGTGCAGCATTTACTAAACCATTTCCATTGTAATCTATGCCGTTTGCATTCCTTGTGTATTTGGTTCATCAAAATGTTGCACATGCTTTGTCAAATTAGTGAAGATGTTTTTGGTTTTTTTTTTTTGACTGACTGACTTCTCTGTATGTTTGATCAACATCCAAAAATTGTTACCTCAATAAAATGCTTATTTCAGTTAATCTGCAAAGGTCCATTTAAACTGCATTTGTAGCTTTACTAAGCATCATGTACTACATTAAGTTTAAAATATGGTAATAATTGTTAATTATTTGATGCTGATGTCTAACATTTTAATAAGATGATCATCATGGATTAGTTATATAAGCCCATATTATAGTGCATCTGAAAAAAATGTAACTTTATTATTCAAAAAGTGAAAGTCCTCCTAGACTATTACACAAAGTGAAAAAAAAATATATATATAGATAGATATCTATCTATCTGGGACAATTTTGGAACAATATGCAAGTATTTTAGGGAGCGATCAAACATGAGCTCTGAGAGCTCTGCAAAAATACTGATTTATTTTGCTGTTGCTTTGTTAAATGTACATTGCACCACATTCCTTTAACTTCCCTTTAAAGCTCTTGCTTTAATTTGAAGGAGAGACTTTAGTCTTTATTTTAACCGGTAATGTGTGTTTTAAAGTCCTGCAGTGCATATTTTGTCATATTTGCCTTAACAGAAATGCCTTGAATATTAAATTATACATAACTATTTACATTTTCATATAAAGTAAAAACGTTTTTTTAAACACCCAATGGGAAAATAATGCATAGAGAAAAACGGCTGATAACCAACATTAAAAAAACAACAATAATTATTAGGTGCAGCCCTACAGCCCACTCCTCACCAGGAGGAGCTGTCTCTGCATCTGGGACCAAATTCAGGGTCCACCTCCTTTCTGCTGCACAGCCATCACAGTTCTAAAGGACCCAAAGCATTTGAGCCCTAAATCAACTTACTGCCACAAAACATATTAACTCTCTACAAACTAGAAAGTAAAAGTAGGGACAAGATTACGTCTTCATTCATGTTTTAATAACTAATGTCATTAAACAGGTGGTGACTGAATACAGCTCTACTCTCTACTTAAGACGACTCTTTCTATAATGTTTTTATAATTTATAGTTTCTCGCGAACGCAGTCTGACTAGAAAGTTCCGTGGTCAACACGTCTAACGCGCAGAGTCAATCTACACAAACACTGAGACATAGACGTTAAGAATTTAGAGTAATGTTTGTTTTATACACCGTGAGGAGGGTGCACCGTTCCTGGAGATACTGCAATACCAGGTCGATGCGCGGAGTGGACGGAGCAAGCCCCTATTCCATCTCCCTGTTCCAAAAATCAATTTAATATATGGTCCCCGGGTAGGGGACGTATCAGATATTAAACTGATAAGAACAGATACTACACTTGATCTTAGCCAAAAGGCCGAGAAGCGATGCTGAGCACAGGCGGAGGTAGAGGACTCATTCTCCGTGCAGACTCTGTCACTGACGGTTGGAGGATCCAGTTTAGTATCGGTTTTGCTTGACCATGTAGAAAAACTATGTAGAACAACCTAAACATGACAGAGATGTGACAAAAACGGCCACAATAAGTGTTATTCCTAAAAAGTAACGTCGTTGTATTACAATGCTCGTTGGTCATGTGACTCCTCCTTGTCCAATGACGATTAACGTCGTCAGCGCGACTCTTATTCAACTATTTTACTTTGAATGTCGGAATAACACCGGTTGTAAATTCACACCAATTATGGAAAACTAATAAGCCGCAAAAAACTAATGTTACATCTACATTTTGTAACTTAATAAGTGTAAAAACACACAACACACACGTTTTTCTTACAAACCAACCACTCCCTGTTTATTTGTTTACACACGGTTATTAACAACTGACATTCCTGCTACTGCCACCTACCGATGTGGAGACTGAACAACACTGTTTTAGCAACAGGGCCGTTACATTAACCTTCATTAATTTGAACTAGTTGGATAAACTGAACTAATTGTATTTCTCTTGGTTACATCATAACCAACGGTAAGAACAAATATCTTGCTTCTGAAACATCTAACTAAGACTGAACAACACTGTCTGTTTTAACCGTGTTTGGTTAAATTTAATGCAACCAGCACCACAACAGCTGCTTCCAAGTCAACATTTCTCAAACATTATTATATGACTGACACTAAGACTTTTTCCAGTCTGTTAATAAAAAAACTACATTAGTTTTAACTAGTTGTATTAACCCAACTGACCTTCTGATATATATATATTTGGATCTTTTTCTTTATGTTACATGGTGAACAACAAGAAAAAATAACTGCATACCAGAAGTAATGGATTTGAACAGTCACTTTTCAAAATAATGTGACAGGTCAAATATTTAAATAAGGTTGATTTTACATAAACATAAAATCTATAATGATCTAATTGCACTTCATATTTTTGAACGTTTCACCTTTGTTTTCACTACAATGAGATAATCTAAACAGGAATCACAATAAATAAGGCAGATGATAAATTATATACAAAAGCTAGACAGTCTAAGATATAAACCTGTAAATCTTATGTGCTGCAAATGACTTGAACTGTTTCTTCTCTCCCTCTGTGTAGCTGTTTCTGAACCTTTTTCTTGGCAGTTTAGATATAATATAAATAGATAAGATAACGATACATAAAGATATATAGAGATATAATAGCTCAAATAATCCAGCAGGTTTGAAAATACCCTTTCAGCATAAACACAGTTCTTAAAATGGAATTGTATTACAAACTATCCAGCAAAAACATTAATGTGATGAGCACAACAACACATCAATAATGAAATCAATATGATGTATGTTAACATAAAAATGCTACTTCAGATTAAGTATTTTTAAGTAACTTCTTTGGATATTTAGAACGCAGAACTTGTGTTTCACTGAAATACATAAAGAACAAATATATATATATAAAGATGTCAAATCTATCAGATGCCGTGAAGTTGTTACTGTGGAGTTGATGAACACTATTTGTTACTACGTGTGTATGTAATTATGCACACAAACGTAATAGTTTTCAGTAATATTTATATTAAACACCGTGAGGAGGATGCACCGTTCCTGAAGATACTGCAATACCAGGTCGATGCGTGGAGTGGACGGAGCAAGCCCCTATTCCATCTCCCTGTTCCAAAAATCAATTTAATATATGGTCCCCGGGTAGGGGACGTATCAGATATTAAACTGATAAGAACAGATACTACACTTGATCTTAGCCAAAAGGCCGAGAAGCGATGCTGAGCACAGGCGGAGGTAGAGGACTCATTCTCCGTGCAGACTCTGTCACGGTGCGTTTGGGGGACACGCGGTAAAATTGATAAAGAAAAACAGACAAACTCGCTCAGTGAGCGCTTCATGAATAAAATGCTTCAAAAATGTTTTAATTCAAAGGATTTGACAAAATCTGCTGTCGACTACTCAGATTTACAGCCATTTTCTTACACAGCACTTTTGGTGGCTGAATGATGGAACAAATGGCTGACGAGCATGTGTCTAAGCCAGTAAAAACAAAATAAATCCACCAGAAAGATGGGCTAAACACTGGCAGTGGCTATGCCACACTTGTCAAATCTCTTAAGCTGGAAATCTTGACTTTACTCAAAATTGGTGGTGCAGAGGGCAGGTGCAAAAAATTCTTTTTTCCAATATTTATGAACCTATTTTTACATTTAATACATGATCTTATTATAAGTGACTTCTCCACACACTGCTAGTTTTAATTAACTCTACATTTGCTCCACTTTATCTGTTTTCTTTATGATTAAACTTTTTTTTTATTTTTCTTTCCTCTCTCTGTTGTTGCTGCTGCTGCCTCCCTCTTCAGGAGGTGGCTACCATGGCTATGATGAGAGCTATGGATCTCCACCCTATGAGGGTCGCAGAATGGGTCCACCAATGAGAGGGCGTGGAGGAAGAAGTTATGGGCCGGGCTACGGACCACCTCCACCTCCTCCTGGAGAGTATGGTGCCCATGCAGATTCTCCCGTTGTCATGGTGTATGGATTAGAACCTATAAAGATGAATGCTGACCGTGTCTTTAATATCTTCTGTCTTTATGGCAATGTCGAGCGGGTTAGTATGTCAAAGTAGACATTTGTCCCATTTTTGACACAGTTCACCCTGCAAAGGCTTTTGTAACCAAGTTGCCAATATACTTGTAATAATGTGACCTATAATGTGCAGATGTAAGTAGTGTTTTTAATTGTAAAGATTAAAATGTGTAGATTGTGTGAAATATAAAAAAGGAGAAAATTCACTTCTTGCTCTAGGTCTTGGTGCCATTGGATAAAATATGAAGAGATTTACATTTCACAATTTCCTAACTAAGTCTTGCAGCAAGCAGTTGTCCTGTTTCTATAAATAGCTGCACCTAAAATAATAGTTTTATATGCTTTATGTGATCTTAGACGGAAATAAGTCGACAACTGCAGGACAATGAATAAAGCAAAAACAAATAATTGACAATTAAAAGACCAGTCAGCTTTTCCTGGGATGTATTTTGAGCTTTGCTGCATTTTGCTGTATTGCAAAAAACTTCAAATGTGTCTTCCTACACTTTGTGTAGGTGAAGTTCATGAAGAGTAAACCTGGGGCAGCCATGGTGGAAATGGGAGACTGCTATGCAGTAGACCGCGCCATCACTCACCTCAACAACAATTTCTTGTTTGGACAGAAATTGAATGTGTGGTGAGTTCAACTTATCCAGTTCAGAAGCAGTAAGTTCTGATCTAAAATAAAGTGTAGAGGGTAGATTACACAGACGCTCTCTACCCACACGGCACCTTAAGCACTTACTCTGGTAAGACTAGTCGGGTTGTTGTTGTTGTTGTGGTGTTTTCTTTAGCAGATTTTTACTCTCTTTTCCTACAGATCATTATGTTCTGACTTAGCTTTTAGGAATTGCCCCTCATACTGTTAACAAAGTAATGGATTATCAGTAATCGTGTGTGTGTGTAAATAGTTTTTGGTGGGTTTTAACTGCTGCTTTCAGTAATTTATTTGTTGTACAAAACTCATGTCCCCAATCTGTCAGTGTCAGTGCTCTGAACCTGTGCATGAACAGTTGGTAAATGTGTAAATCGTTCTCCCTGCAGTGTGTCCAAGCAGCAAGCCATTGTACCTGGTCAGTGCTATGAACTTGAGGACGGCACAAGCAGTTTCAAGGATTTCCATGGTTCCAGGAACAACAGGTTCACCTCACCAGAACAGGCGGCCAAAAATCGCATCCAGCACCCGAGCAATGTGTTGCACTTCTTTAATGCCCAGCCAGATGTGACGCCAGAGGTTTTCTCTCAGGTCCGTAGAAAGTATAGAAGAGTGTTTTGGAGGAGTGTTACATGTGATGTTTAATTACACACACTGCCTGCAAGACACTTATCAGTGTGTTTTATTGCACTGGAATAGAGAAATGACCAGTTAAAGAAATTACAAGTGTCCTAATTTTAGTGGTTGCAAGATTTGACTATCAGAATAAAGTGTTTAACAGTTTTTTTTTAATATTGAACATTAAATCTTTTTGCAGATTTGTGATGAGATTGGTGTGAAGTGTCCCATCAACGTCAAAATGTTTACAGGAAAGAGTAAGCTGCTTTGCCTCTATTCAAAATGCATATTTCTAGTGCTGCAACATGGCTAAAAAGAACCAGGACTGTCAATCTATTGATATGTTTAATTGCAGAATGTCTGTAGTTAATCGAAAACGTAAAATAATGTCCCTTTTCCTGTGTGATGCCACTCCCACCCCTCAGCGTGGTGTGGACATGTTCAGAGGAGAGAGTGTGAATGTATCAGTAGAAGGATGCTGAGGTTGGAGCTGCCAGGCAGGAGGTTTAGAGGTGGAGCAAAGAGGAGGTTTATGGATGTAGTGAGAGAGGACATGAAGGTAGAGAAGAGGAAGCAGATAGGGTTCGATGGAAGCACCTGGGTTTTTGCCTGATGTCTGACCCCTGTTGGCCTCTTTAACCACTAGGTGGTGCAGCTCCTAGTGATCGCAGTGCTTCAGGTCTGCTAGAGTGGGAGTCTATCAACGATGCCATGGAGGCCCTGGCCATGATGAACCACTACCAGATGAAGAATGCAGGTAAGATTAGTCACATCTAGTCTGAGGGGGAAAATTTGCTTCAAAGGCTGAGAGTTGTGCCGAAAGCACAGAGATGAGTGATGGTGACATTGAATGATGTAGAACAGGTGGTGTATGCAGCCATAAGCCAAATGAGAGATTTTATCTACTAATTTGTGCATATTGAATGAACCACCATTAAAACATCCATTCTGAGGAAAAGTTGAAGATTGTGCTGGTCTGTTAAAATGTAGCGGAAACGTTTTGGATGTGAGCACTAGGCTGCTATCAGCTCCTGATATATGAGAGATAGATGGATATAACCTATATCAGATTTCATTTTGATCATCACTCAGCCCTATTTCCACGTGAACAGTCCTGTGGTACGTTTCATGTATCTAATGGCCTTTGAAGCCATAATGAGCAAAAGTTGCTTTAACTTTATATGCGACGTAGGTTTGTTGTAGCTGAGTTGAATACAGCAGCTGTAGCAGCGTCTGTCAATCTCTGGAGACTGGAGTTGCACCAGATGATAAACCAGAAACTTGTTAAATAAGCAATGTTTTTCATTTGATGTTGCCTAATTGTTGTCTCTGTCCCCGGTTGCAGCTGGCCCTTATCCGTACACCCTCAAACTGTGCTTCTCCACCGTCCAACACGCCAACTGAGCTCAGCCTTCCAACCAAGAAGATGGAAGTCTGGTCTGCTGTTTATATGGACTTAAATCACGATTGCTTACAACACACTTCGGGAAAACACATTTTCAAAAACACTTTAATTTGATTTCTGGAAACTCTCCATATTTGGTGTTAAGCTGACTTGTGCGAACTGGTGTTTAAACCTTGATATTTGTGCCCCCAGTGCGTTTTTTTTTGAGGTTTTTATTTTACATGTCATTGGGTCACGTGACACTTCGATTTCACCATGATGGACATGAGGATCAAAATGCAGTCTGTTGAAATTTGCTCCCCCTTTGAGATGTTTCCCTTACATTTAGTGTTTAAAGACTGAGTGGTGCAGCGGGAGAAAATCAAACCCAAAAAAACCTCCTAAGTCAAAGCCATTGTTAGCAGTCGGAGTGTCAGTTCCCACTCGACAGCGTAAATGTTACAAGATGGAAACCGAGACATATGACAGCAGAGGGTCTCACAGAGCACTTCAGTCCGTAACCCGTCCAGTATGGTGAGAAACACCGAGTTCATGTGACTTGGTGACAAGTGTAAAAATAAAAAAAACCTCAATAGAGTATCGGTACCTTTTCTTTGTCTTTGGTATTAAATTGTCCTTTTTACTTTTGTATCATGTGATGTGAGACGGCATATTTGAGATGATTGGATTTATGCTCAGGTGATTCAGTGGCAGTGGACAACATGGTTTTGTAAAGGAGTTGTCTTTTTGGAAGTTTTGGTAAAGCTCAGTTTTTGGTTTTTGTTTTTTATTGCTGCCTATTCAGTTCTGCTTTTGTCTGACTTGCTGACAGATTTGTTTTTTTGTTTTTTAAATCTATCAGTTTCAAATAGTCCTTGGGTTTTTTTGCCATTCAACTAATCGGCTGAATGGCAGGTTTTCTGTAACAATCCTCACTTTCACGGCCTCCTCCATGTCCAGTTTGCACAAGTGTTCAGATGTGCTTTTCGTTTCCTCTTCTTACTGTTCAGGAGTTTATATCAGGAGAAGATGAGCTATTATCCAGTTAGGACTTTTATGAGTTTATTGCCTACTACCTGTTGTGTTTTCCTGGAGGTTGTGGGTTCAATTTTAGCTGTAGCATGTTA
The DNA here is from genome assembly GCA_020496755.1 of Channa maculata. Taxonomy (NCBI): domain Eukaryota; kingdom Metazoa; phylum Chordata; class Actinopteri; order Anabantiformes; family Channidae; genus Channa; species Channa maculata. The sequence goes on along the minus strand of CM035606.1, from coordinate 26,295,966 downwards.
TCAGCTCATCACTTACCTTCATTGTTGACTTTATTTAGTTTTTTTTATATGTAGTATGTTCACTCTCACCCAGACACTAGACGTACGAAATATGGTCAGTTCTGTTGAAGAGTATCCAGTGTAATGAACAAAGAAAATAAAAGCTTTAAAAATTAAAATAGGCTTGTGTAAAATAACCCAGCTGTGTACGTAATTAGTGTCTTCTGCCCAACGTGATCCTGATTCTCTATCAAGGGAATGGAAGCATCAACCTCATTCAGGCTGCAGGTGGCTCTCTACTGATGGACGTTACTGCACCAGCATGGCGCTGGAAAGAAACGTCATATTTGGTATATTGATCTAAAATCTTCAAGTATTAAGGGTCACAATCCTTTAGTAAGTGGGCTGGGAACATTGTGGGATCTTGCAGTTGTGTATTTTAACTATTCTGAATGAATCGAAGGAAACAGTTTAACAGGATGTTGTGTTTCTGTGGGAGAATTTTACAAACTTTTCATCAAATATAAAAGCATATATCTCTGAACTCTGCGCAGCCTTGTCACTGTCAAGTTTAACGGACATTGCCAAGTCACGCGATTTTAAACGGCTACAACTGTAGACTTGTCCTAATGCAGATGTGAAATTAGTCACAAAACCGCAATTGAATACTCAAAAAAATATTTTGTATTTAATTATTTGAACAAAACATTAAATGTCTTAATCTTCTAACATTAATTAACTAGACAAACTTGCCTTTAGATGCCTGGAAACACCAGAGATTGTGTTAGCGGTGCCCAACCGCTAAGATCCTCCTGAGTTTAAACTGACTGGAGACAAGTCAAATCACACAAAACGGAATAAAGAAATTAAATTTCTATTGAGAGAAATGTTTTGGCATCTTGTTTTTTTAGTACATGAGGGGGGAAAAAAATAAACTACAGTAAAGCACAATAAAATACCTGTTCCGGATTGTCTGGCATTCCACATTTTGGTCATTGATCTTTTTGTGATAAAATAAAACCATTTACCTCAAAATTGACCTCGTAAATCCCCCAACAAAATCCACCGGCCTAGTTTTTGTTTGGGGAAGAAAGTCCGCTGTGGATTCGCAGAACACTCAACGTGTCAACATGAGATATTACTGAAATAAAGACGCACAACACTCATGTAAAGGTTCAGTGACTCATCTGACCACTGAACATGTTGACTGCAAAATGAACGTAAACATTTAAACCAAAGCTGAATTTACCAGTGTCAGTTTTTCTCCAACACATCAACTGACGAGATTACGAAAACGTTTTATAACGTCTATAATTTAATAGCAAATACTAAAATATTTTCTCGATATCTTACTTTTCACACGTCATCAGGGGAGAGCGCGAACGCAGTCCCCCACTACCACAAATTATGCAGTCGAGATTCCCACATTTGGGGAATTCGCAGGGGTCAGCACAGCCTGAGTGCAATGGCTGAGCCTCGCCCTGGGTGAACCACCTTCATGATCATGGTGTCTCCCCTGCCAGGTAAGTATGAGTTGTTCAGCTCACAGGCAGCGTGGTCTTTCACACACCAACCACACTGACTGAGGGTGCAACACAAACAACCCTTACAGGACACTGAGAAAACACTCAGAACAGGACAAAAAGCAAAATAGTTTCTAAAATTAGCAGCGGATATAATAACAACTACATCTAATAGACTGAATAGTGTTGGCTAAACAGTTCTAGTGTAGCTGTAATTGTGGTGAAGAGACAGTTCACTAACAGAACGTCCACTGTTTCCCATCATGCAGTGCGGCACGTTCTAATGCCAAATCTCCCGTTTTCTCTACTTTACTTTTGAAAACCAGCAATGAAGAGGAATTTTCATTCTGTGAGTGAAAACATTGGGAACAGGAGAAAAAGCACAATAGTTTCTAAGATTAGCAGCGGATATAATAACGATTAAATCTAATAGACTAAATAGCGTTAGCTAAAGGGCAGGCAGCTGCTTGTTGCCCCAGGGGCCAGTAGGGGCCCCGAGGGCTGACAAGTTTCTTTTTTTTCTTTTGTTTTATTAGTTCTTTGCACAAATCCATCTGTTTACACAATTTCTGTACTTAGATTTCAAGAAACACAAAAAAAGAATATAGCAACTGTTACAATAAAGCAAGAAAAGATATTCTTCAAAGGGAAACACAATTTCGCTATTTCCTCTTTAGTGTGATACGAAGCATTATCTTATAACTTAATGTTTTACAGTGTGCAGAATGTACTATTTGCCAGACTAGATCTTTGAAGGTATTTGTCAGAATTTTACTTTATTAACTTGTTTTGGACATTTAGAAGGCAGAACTTGTGTTTCTCCACTGATACAATGCTCCAACCCCTTATTTCATCACTGAAATACATAGAGAACATTGAGATTTATACAAATAAAGTAAGATGTCATCAGATTGTTGGTGCAGAGCTAAAGATCACTACTAGTCACTAGGTGTGTGTGTGTAATTACAACATACGGAGATAATGTTGGTATTTCAGAGTATCGTTTACTTTAAACACCGTGAGGAGGGTGCACCGTTCCTGGAGATACTGCAATACCAGGTCGATGCGTGGAGTGGACGGAGCAAGCCCCTATTCCATCTCCCTGTTCCAAAAATCAATTTAATATATGGTCCCCGGGTAGGGGACGTATCAGATATTAAACTGATAAGAACAGATACTACACTTGATCTTAGCCAAAAGGCCGAGAAGCGATGCTGAGCACAAGCGGAGGTAGAGGACTCATTCTCCGTGCAGACTCTGTCACTGACGGTTGGAGGATCCAGTTTAGTATCGGTTTTGCTTGACCATGTAGAAAAACTATGTAGAACAAGCTAAACATGACAGAGATGTGCAGAAAAGTGCCAAAACTAGTGTTATTTCTAAAAAGCAACGTCCTTGTTCTACGTTGTTTGTTGGTCATGTGACTCGCCCTTGTCCAATGACGATCAATGTCGTCAGCGCGACTCTTATTCACTTATTTTACTTTGATGTTAAAGAAATCGAATGTGTTGAGCTACACGTAAAAATCCACTGAAAAATACAAGTCACACAGTCTCAATGTGAAGGAAGAAAAAGTAAAATGAGGTCGAATGACTTCCTGACAAGCAACAACCGGGCTCCGGTGAACTCTGGTGGAGAGCAGATCGAATGACACGCTGCAGCTAACAGCACATTCCCTCCACCAGGTGAGAAAAACAGGGAGGGCGGGTGTTGATCTGCCGGGGAAATGTGTGTGATCAAAGCGCATCTTCCACCACTATTCTGAAAGGAGACGCTACTCTGATAACGCGGCCCAATAAAACAGGTTGAAAGTAATTTACGCAGGCTCTGCTCTCTCCGGTCACGGCCAGCTGATTCACCTGTACAGTGCCTCCAGTGGCGTAAACACGCTTTGTGTTTGGTAACTTTGCCAGTCGTCTGTATTTATTTCGGTTGTTTTATATGTCCGGTTATCTTGCGTTTCGTTGCAATTGATCTGCAACTTATTAGAAAAAAAATTGCATTTAGTGTTTGGTTGTGTTTTTAAATGCAGTAATTAGTTCAGTCATTAACTGTGTTCATAGTGTTTGTTGCACATAAACTGCACATAAATACAAGAAACGTTATTGAGATACCTAATGATTTTTGCACCTGACATATTTATAAACGTGCTAATTCCATGTCAAAAAATGTACCATTTCACCTCAACATCAAAACAATTTTGGTGATATACGCTTATTTTAACTGTAGTGCTCTTAGCAAATTAGCATGTCACAGGGCTTTATGAATCTTTTTGATTTTACCAATCAAAATGACAGTTTCAAGTAAACAATGTTTGCATCGACTATTTAACAATGCGTTATTTGAAAAGCAGAAGATCTAAAACAGTGTTTGTCACATTTTGCCTAATGTCCTTTAGGCAACAACATGCACATTTACCTTTTTTGATTACCTAGTTAGGCTCTCCAAAATGATGCTAAACATTTGACAAAAATGTTGTTACTAAGATAAGTCTGTCATCTAAATTTCCCTGATCTCAGGCAGGATGTCTATGAAGAGAGATTCTAACTACTTTTTAAAATAAATGGTATTGTAAGGCCTAATTTAAACACACAAGCTCATACTGAAGCAGATTCTACATGCTTCCGAAATGTACTTGTCTGTTTTTCTGTTTATTTTGTGTCTTTGTGCATGCGTGTAAATTTATACTTCCTGTTTGACACGTTTTACAGGTGTGTCAAATTCAACCCATCCTGGTTTCTTTTTGTGACAGAATGTCTACATGCACACAGGTGAGTATGGGACTTCACATGGGACATGCGGCTAATAACTAAACCAAGAAGGCTAAAGCGAATGTGAAGCTTTCTTCTTCCTCAAGAGTTTGTGTGTATGAGATCAAAGAACACTGTGTGTGTTTGCTCTGTAATCTCTGGCTGAACCTGTCTGATAGGTGTGTGCTGTCTGGTGCTGACTTGCACAGGTATAAGGAGGAATCCAGTTCAGTCCTGAGAGAACAAGAAAGCTACAGCACCACTGTGCCGGGCAAGTTCTGAGCCAGGGCAAACGCATTCTGCAATACAAACACCTGTGAAGTGAACAGTGGAAGAGGAAACAATGAGAGAGTCTGTCGTGGCGGGAGAAAGGCTCAGAATGTGAATAACCTGGAGGAGATTCTTCTACTGTGGTTTGACCAATGGGTTGGAGATTCTAATGTGGCATTTTAGGCTCTGGGACGATCAAGAAGTTGCTCTTTTTCTCAGCGTCACATTATATATGTGTCACCTAGGTAAGCAAACGCGATACATTTATGATTTGGTCTGTAGAGAGCATGGCTATACTGCAATCCTATTCTTTATGTGTTCAGGACTAGACAGAAACATATTTAACAAGCAAAGAGGGAAGAACAAGTACCCAAAGTCAGTACTCATGTAAATAAATGCTGAAGTACAAGCTTGACAATGTTCCTTAAGTACAAAAGTACAAGTACTCTAAGTACTCTGCTAAGAAAGTAATTGTATTGCTTCATAAATCCGACTGAGTTATTGTTAAAAGAACAAAGCATCTTAAATGCTTTTTAATTTAATGCTGATGATAACATTTGCCTCCCAAATAATTTCTGCACGTATCTAAAATGTTCAGCTCTTTTTAACTTTGACTCGTGCAGATTCTTTACTGTAAATAATCATCATAGATTTAATTTAACCCATAATTGTAACCACTTTGTGTACTGACGGCCAGTTAATCCACGATACTACACAAACATGAATGGCTTGATTTCCTAATAAGAATATGCATCTGTAAATTCACTAAACTGATGTGGGCTAAAAATAAAAGTAATACAATGGAAACGGTTCTTGATCTACTACATCAACAGAGGAGAGATTTAAATGCATGAGCCGTGTAACAAAAAGGGGCTGGATTGAAATGGGAAATTGAGATTCAGAAACTCAGAGCCTGGCAGCAGTGCAAACTGGAGACGAAACTCACAGCCTTTTCTCAGGTTCTGTGTCCTAACTTGCATAACTTGCGGGACTTGCCAGTTAAGTTACACATGTGAGCAACTAATCATTACATTATCCAGAAGCTTCCTCACACGCATGAGAAACTGAACTAGGAAACTAAAAAAGCGGTGGCTCATAAACTACCAAGGCTCTGATGGATTTTTAACAGATAGCTGCATTAGCCATGATTAGAATCTTAATTTTCGGGCAGGTTTGACTAGTTAATCCTCATTTAACTGTGACGTCAAAATAAAAGTCTTCTTAGTCAACATTATATTCTTGGGGGAAAAGACCAGTAGCCAATGACTAGATGCAGTTTGGAACTCTTCTGCTTGTCTGACCAGCCTAATCCCTCCATCAAACTGCCTGCGACGTTACAAAGGAACATTAAGAAAGAGATTTAATTTTAGTGCCCACGAGTCACGGAGGCGGTGACAGTGTGATAGTAAAACATTTTCCTTTTATGGAGCTGTATATTGCAGGTCATATACTGACAGCTTTCTGCTTTAACTGAGGTCACATTTGCATCAAGGATTGTTCCATATGCATTGGATACAATGCCTACAGCTGACTTTACGTGTAAACACGATTGTTTTTGTTGAAAACAAAACTCAAAGAGTCTAATTTAAAGAGTCAAATGGATAAATGATTATATATATGATTATAATACAGAGGACAATTTATGTGTGTATTTACTCACCTGACTTATCTCTTGTGTCCTTGCTGTTGTATTGATATGCATTTACATCTAGAAATGCAAGCGTCATACCTCTATGTGTAATTACCTGTTTTATGCAATTTTCTTGTTTAAAAAAATGTCCCACCATGTAAAATCTGCGCATCTCTATCTTCTTCACTTTGGAGCCGGAGCCATCTCCATCACTTCTGCCCAGAGGAGCCTCACCCGGTCAGTGCAGGAGGATGTGTTTTTTTCCGTGGACGTTGCCTGCAACGACACCCCCACCATACAATGGACCTTTATGTCGGCAGTGGTGAGCCGCACCATAGGGACATGGCAGCCGGGGGTCTTTACCAACATAACAGAGGATTACAGCAGCAGAGTGCAGCCCTACAGAAATGGCTCTATGGGACTGTTGGACCTGCGGCTGCAGGACGCTGGATACTATGTGGTCACTGTGACAGAAGCAGGAGGAAGCAGTAAGGACGCTGGCTTTGTCCTGAAAGTGAACGGTGAGTGGCTCTGGGCTTCTGTGGGCGTCAGTGAAAAGCCTAATTAGACCACGTTCGCTCTGACACTAGTGTGGAGTAATCCCTTCCTCTCAAATGCGGTCTACAATTAAGCGGACAAGACTTTTTTCTTATGTTAACCCATGTTAAGACACTCAACCCCCAACCAGAAGCACCTTGAATTTAGCAGCTGTCCAATACACTTTTCCATTACTCTGTTGTGCAGCTTGCTACAGTCTTTGTTTCCTAGTAGGTAGTTTTTACAGCAACTTTTGCTAAGTTGCTTCAACATCTTAATTTCCCCCACTGGGGTCAATAAAGAGTTATTGTATCCTAGAAGACTGACAGTGCAGTGCTGGCTTGTGACTAAGCTGCTTATGGGGCAGCAGGTCACACTGTGGTTGTACTGGGCAGCATCAAGGTGTGATTGTGTGTGAGTGTGGTCAAGGCGTTCCTCACTTAAACTTACGTGAATAAATAAAGAGCGATCAGTGAAGGCTGTCAAAGTCTGAAAATGTGTAATATTAGATGCACCTTTCAGATCTTCAATCCGTTCATCTAAGTCTTTAATCGGTGAACTTCAGCATGTGTTGTGTTGAGCTTTCTAAACCTAAAAAAACAAGATGACATTATTATTATTATTGGCAACTCTGGAAACATGTCAACTGCTTTCCTGGTTTGCTGTTACTGTGTATTTTTATGTATGTATGTAGCGTGTTTGCATCTCTGTAGTAAGTAGCTTTTAAAGGAAATAAAATTGGCTCCCTGTTTCCCCATCTTCCAGAGGTGCTGTATGAGGATCTTCAATACCTCTTTATCGCCGCTTTGGCCTTGGGCTGTGTGGCTGCCCTTCTCATGGTGGCCATGTGGCTACTGAACATGGCCTACAAAAAGATGGTGGCGTGGAGACGCAGGAAACGGATGGCAGGTAAAACCCAATGAAAACTAAGTCCCCAAAGTGCATGCAATTAAAAACACTTTCTATAAATATGTGAGAGGTTTGTTTGCCCCGTAGCTCATAGTTTACTTAGTCTCCTTCCTCTCTGCTGAATCTTTGTGTGAAGTGTATGAGCATGGCTCGATGGGTGTGCGTGTGGGTCGAAGGAATTCATCAGGTCTAAACGTGGGTGTGTTTTGAGTACAAAGGTTCTGCAAAGTTTTATTGTAGGTCTGTAGTGTCAGCGTTTTGTTATTTTCTGTACTGACAACATTTAACTCTCTCTTTGTGCAGAAAATGATGCAACAGAGCTGCAGCGTTTCAACTAGCTATTGTTGTAAACCACTGGCTGTTCCAATAGGTCAGTGCTGCAACACAAGGACTACATTTTAAAACTGATGCTTTGTTTACATAAAATACTGTAACTGGGTGACATTGCTTTACTGAAACAACAACAACACCGGTATATTTTTGCATTAAATACACATTAATTTAAATCTTGCTGCTGATGACACTGGATTGAGTGTAAATATCTCCTGGCAGTGTAAAAGAATACATAATGTATTTATTGTCTAAGCAGATGAATTGTATGATTTTCTTATATGTATGCTTTCATTACAACTATCATCCAAACACAGGCTTTGGATACACACTGGAAGTTATGCAGCAGTAAGTCTCTGTCAGACTTCACATGTAGACGTAACGAAAAATAAAAAAAAAAAACATGCTAATTTTACACTGTTTACAGCCTTGTGACTGGGTAAAACTTCAGCAGCATCAAAACACATCACACAGCTCTTCTCCAATGTACAAAACATTATTCACCATTTCTATCTATTTGCTTTCTCTAAAAGGATCACGCCCAAGAAACTCCTTTTTTTTTTTTTCCTTAATTTGGCTTTATCCCGTGAGATCCGGGTCACCACAGCGGATCTTTTGTTTGCATGTTGATTTGGCACAACTTTTCTACGGGGCTTGGAGCAGCACTGCACAGCTGGGGAGGGGGAAGGCTTTAAGGGGTTCAGTGTCTTGCCCAAAGACACTTCAGACTATAGCCGGGACCCAGAATTGAACCACTGACCCTGTGGTCCGTGGACGACTGCCTTACCGACAGAGCTACAGCCGCCCCTACAACTGTACTAAAGAACAATTTCCAGGTATTTACACTTTACCTGAGCATTTCTTGTTTTTCCTCAATCATACTTCACCTTTACTCCATTTTATCAGATAAAGGATAACTGATAACTATAGTAACATAAAATACAGTATAATCATAAGATTTTATTAATTAGTGATATGGCTTTCACAACCCATTATCTCTCTATAAATACCTGCACAACCAGGTGCAACATCAATAATATACTGTAATCATTGATATAAAATGAGGTTTTTTTTTTAATTAAGAGTATTTCTAATTTTGGTACAAGTGGAAATAATACTTTCACTTATGTACAGTGACATTGTCAATGCAGGGCTTTTACCCTTCACTGTGGTATTAATGCTTTTACGTGAGTAAATGATGGGAGAACATCCTGCACCCCTGGACTGTGCCCTTATAGTTGCTGAACATTTTCCCTGTAAATGTTGTGATGACACGGGTGAATGTACGGTGTCCATACTCAAAGGCTGATCGTGGGATAAGAACGCTGTAAACAACAAGAGGTCCTACTGAGGAAGGTCAGATAGGAGGTAATGTTTGAAGAATAATGTTTGGTCTGTGCGTGTTGCTTAAATCAGATAACGCAATACAGAATCTTGTTGAAACTAAGTGTCTGTGAAGATTCTCAGTCAAGTAGGTGACAGTTATTCCAAAGGTGCATTCTGATTCAGAAGAATCAGCACAAATACTGTACAGAGAGGCAGAATTTGCTTTTTATTTTGTAATAAACTGTTTGAGGCATACTCCATATGTGACATTATCAGAAACAGGACACATTTTTGGGGGTAGAGTTTATAGCAGAAATGTCACATTTATGACATAGGGACTGCAAAAACCTATGTGGTGCCACGTTGAAATTTTGTACCACAGAAAAAGTGCAGAAAAAGCAGATTCTGTGTGGGTAGTCTTTCCCTTCAGTGCCACTTAACTTCCTATAAAAATAAGGCTGTATCTAAGGACAGGGGTTCAGTGCGGCCATGAGGAGCTCCATCTTGTAGACAAAATTCCGTCCCTCCATCTTGCTCCAGTTAACCTCTTTGTATGGCCCTCTCAGGTGGCTCCACTTGGCATCTTGGATCACGTCGCTCTTTGGTAGCTCTTTAGTCTGGCTCCGGGGGAACTGGACCAAAACTTTGCACCCACTTTCTGGGCCATTACGCACTGAACACACAGATAAAGCAAATAAAAATCTGTGTTATTTCTGTTGACTTGTACATAATTAGATGAAGAATTACCAACTAGAAATACTATTGTGGTCCTGTTACACTTTCTGGCTGCTATTAAGTTTTAATTACACCTATGTCTTTTCATTGCTTGTGGCACTCAACTTTTAATCTGTGACGCTCATAAAATGTAGGATAATTTTATTTTTTAACAATTCTTCTGTACAACAAGTTATAAAAAGAGTATTGGTGTCTCCAAACTATGAGTGGGACAAAGCGTCAACATTAATTGTGCACATATAAATACGACTTATGTACATTTACTTAAAAAAAAAGAAGAAAAAAGTACAATACAATATTTACTTAAATCCACTTGAAAACGTCATAAATATGTCGATGTGAAGTAAGATGAACGCGTCATGTGAGGCCACTGATGAGTGAGTTTCGGATGATCTGCGACCAAACAACATGGTTCTGCTGTTGAATTCCAAAATGTAAATGAACCACATTCCTTGAACTTGAATGGAACTGGACTGGCAGGTTTGTTGGGGGAAGTAAAATCCTGCAGCCATATTTGTTTGTTTAAAGAGAAGATATTAAGAATATTAAAATATAAAACGATCGATGATTATATTTGTTTATTTTTTGTAAATTAATTGCTATATTAATTGAAAAACAAAAAAAAGAGCTTAATGGGAAAATAATCTATAGGTAAAAAAGATAAAATTCAATAGATTAATCAACAACAAAAAAAGTTGTTAGGTGCAGCCCTGCTCTGCATTTTGTCTCACACCACTATAGGAACCATCTTTTTGAAGGATCAATAAAATCTCTTAAAGCCTGGTTACAGGTTAAAATTAGTTTCAGTGTTCGTGTGGGTACCTAACTGCTGTTTTAAGACAGACTTGTATTACCCGATGGATGGATGGAGGGAGGGATGGATGGAGAGAGAGAGAGAGAGAGAGACTGAGCATTTTCAGCTCTGACTTACCAGAGATGGCGTACTCTCCATTGGGAGAGGCGACAGTGACAGCAGAGGCGTTTCCAATGCTCTCCACTGGACCCAGGCCTACGTGGTTACTGAAGCTCAGGACATGCCAGCCCATGACTTTGGCCAGCTGCTGAACTGCATGTACCTGATGCTGCGACATCTGGGATAACACGAGAACCACAGGGATATACATGGCTTTACTCGCTGTATTACTGGAAAGTGACTAAATCATTTGTGCAATAAAGAAAGGGCCTCAAGTAGATACACCCCTCTCCCCCAGCTGTGATACCTGGGACAGGAGAAAGTCCTGCAGCTCCTGCTCTTGGTGCGACAGCGTGACAACACGTCCGTCTCTGTGCACCACTCGGATTTGTTCCACACCGATGTTCAGCTGCAGCTGGATGGACCTACACACACAAAACGTCAATGATCAAGCAATCAGATCAAGTGTAATGTTGCTTGAAAACATTTGATGAAAGCAGACAACTTATGGTATTTCAAAGACCAGGAGATAAAACATAAGACTGTGTCTACACAGGACGTGTGGCGTAAGCAACGGGTAGAGTTGCAGATGATATTTGAGTTTCTGCCTATACTGGGTGTATTTACTCGTGCACAGAAGTACTTTGTGAACATAGCACAGAGGAGCAGGACTTAGGAGAAGCTAGGTAATTTGTTGTAGCTGTGTTTGCTTGATGTCTTTCTCATTTTCCTGTAGAAATACAGGAGGATCTATCTCTGTGGATTCTTTTAGATATACTGACTGGAATAAAATAATGAGAAGCGCAAAAAATACACTTGGGGTTGTGTCTAAGTGTGAGCAACATGCACGCTGATATGCAGTTTAACTCCAACATTTAATAGCTTTCAATTCCCATAATAACAAGGATTTCAGGCCCTATAGATACACAGTGGCTCAGAAATACACTCGCAGTTTCTCTCCTTTATTTTCTACATTGTGTCTGCATTTGTTCATCCATTTTCTCCCCATTCATCTCCACCACCTACTTGCAGATCTGCTCGTAACCCTGAGAAGTGATGAGCACCTTGACGCTCGACTCATACACGTCATTAATGTTGGACCAGTGAGCCTGGATTTGGGGGTCTTCGATGCGGCTGGCCAGGCTGTCTATGGTCCGTGCCGTCCTAGTGATCACAAATGCAAATATTAACAGAACAAAAACTAAGCCAGCTGTTGACCAAATGTGCCACTGAACACAGTGAGGAGCATTTCTGGCCACATTATTTAGTGAGGACTGAGAAACTGTTGCGAATTGCAAATGAACAAATATGACTCGTGCAAGCTAACCACTGCAGAGCATGTCCAATAATAAACCACCTCTAGACGGGTTTACATGCAGTATTAACACAAATACCTACAGTCTGAATTATATTTCTTCTGGCTCTGTGGATCAACACATACACTTTATCAAGTTTCACCTTTAATTCAAGTAGGTTTAGGTCAATATAGAAATAACTATGTACAGTAGTGTCCAATCTGTAGGCTTTATAGAACCAAACTGAACAGGCACACTGTACATTAAACAACATCGCTATATAAAATATTTTGTGGGAAATCACTGAAGTCTGGTCCAAAGGCAGCTTAAAATGCAGCAAATAAAATCCCGTAACTGCCACCGGCAACTGTTTCTAAACGTTACCTGCTACGCAGAAATATGTGTTTGGCCTGTTTGATGATCTTCTCCAGCAGTCCCTCACTCTGCTGCAAGCTGGAGATCTCAGCTTTGTCATATGCCAGTGGCCCTGCTAGACGTAAGCGTTTATGGCCAAAGGGGGCACTTGCAGGATGTGGCATCACCACAGAGCTCAGCTGCTGCTTGTGGAACTGTAACAGAAATGTCTGTGAGTTTAGCAACAGTTGATAGAAAAATATAGACCATGTTGAATGAACTGGGAGACCTGTACAGATGGTAGTTTTTATAGAAAGATTTGTGAGTTTTTGTCCCTGTGGTACAGGATGTGTTTTGTGAGCCTTAACTGATGTTCGCTTACGTGTGTCTGTTTTTACTATGTAGGCAGATTTCCCACTAGTACACACACAATGGAAGTAAATCTCTATTCTAGTAGATTAGCAGGTTATATCATTTATAACTCATCGAGGACACAGCAATAAAATGTCAACTAACTTTAAATATGTGATCATATTGATATTTTAAAAGCCGTATATTATTACTTGTAATTGTTATGTTCTCAGCAGGACATACTGGTTGTGAAGAAATGTCCAGCCTTGCTCGGTACTACAATGCACAAAATACAGAAATCTTTTGTACTTAATGACTCGGGGAGGATGTTTTACAGCTGAAAAGTAAAGGTACACATCACACAGGTTCTCACCTCTCTCATCATTTGGTGGAGATTGTGTTCTAGTACATAAAGGTGGTCATCTGGTTTGGGTTTCTCTGGAGATGCCCGTTGGTTCCTTTTCTCTCCTGTTGAGTGGCACAGTGAGATGGACAGCTGCAGACCTATAAGTGGGGTGTTACAGGAACAGACAAAGGATTATGTTGGTTTTAAGTTTCCATATACTGTTGAAAAGCTAAATAAAAAAAGGAAAACTTTAAAGTTTCATTCATTAACGAACAATTGTTTCAAATAAAAATATGAGGTATTCTGCAAAGACATTTTTGCTGCTGCTGCAACATGGAAATTTCCCCACTGTGGGACGAATAAAGGTTGATCTCATCTTATGAGGAACAATTTCTGTACCAGAAATGCTACTGAATTTTGGATGAAACGTTGTTTTCTCTTTCTTATACGTATGGTTCTAATGTAGAACAGAACACGCGGTGCCTGTAGTGATTAAAACCAGCTTATATTACAGTGGCGTGTTCTGCGTTGGCCCTGAGATAGACTGCCATCCAGGGTGTACCCCACCTATCTGCTAACAGCTGGGATTGGTTTAAGCCCCCATGAACCTGACCCGGATATGCGGTTACAGATAATGGCTGGATAGATGGGAGGTACAGTAGTCAGTGGTTGTAAAGGAGTATGAAAACCCACAAACACACAGACTTTGTACATCAATATTAATTATCAAAAAACAAAGACATTACTGGGCTAAAGTTGTCCCACTGCTATATTAGGAAAGTTCTGACCTGGGAAGGGCTGTGAGATGATCTGATTCTTCACAACAATGTGAGGAATCTGGGATTTAATCTGTACAGCTTCCCTAGACAGCTGGGCGAAGATTTCTTTACAGAGCAAAACATTCTGAGCTGCCTCAAGCTTCACATGCCAAAGCTGAGTACCTGGGCAAAGGAAAAACGAAAAAAGGTTGAAAAAGAAGAGAGGATATCAGGATCAGGTGAGAAAAATGATGATGAACGTTTGAGGCATGAAGGAAAACATTGTTTACCAATACTACAATTTCAGGCAGTAAATACAGTTGGATGCAAAAGTGCGTATTCCACTAAAATGTCAAGAAGTTTTCTTTTTTTCAATCTACATAATGTTTAATGCACATTCAGCTAGTACAATTGTTCATCCAGCTGAAATTATTTAAAGGCTAAAAATGCCTCCAGATTACATCACTTGGAGAAACCTTCAGTTCAGATTATGTCATCATGTTGCTCATACTGGGGAGTTTGTAATCAGTCAACCTGCTTTTCCAGCGCTCACCCAGATGACATCATCTGAACTTCTAATGCTAAAGAACTCCTCTGAGTGATGTCATCTGGAGTTTTTCAGCTCGAAGCAGAGAAATATTTTTACATGGGGAAGTTAGACAGAAGTTAAAAAGCATTAACCTACATTTACACCCTAAAGCCATAGAAAGCAAATTGAAAATTGGTGAAGTCGCCCTTTAAGGTTAATTGGGGAGATTCAAACATTGTGACCTAACTATAAGCCAGACAGGCAATGTTTATGTGTACCGAACCATACCAGCTTTGGTTTTTGGTGGTCTCCTGAACAGGCTGATGGTTCCCAGATCACCAATGTCTGGAGCTTGTTTCTGGATAGACACCTGAAGACAAAAACAGCACCAGACTATTACAACTACATACATGCTTTCACAAATCCTTGAAAACGTGGCGTTAATCTCCTGGTAATCTATGAAACAGAATAAATATCAAACCTTCAGACATATTTTTGATACCAATCATTTAAAAGACATTGTCGTCCTGGAAAAACAAGTTGATCCCCTCCTTCTTACCTTGATATAAGCGGATCCCTCCAAATCACTGGGAATCTGGACATCAAGGGGGCAGTAATCCTCTGGGATCTTTTTGTCCAGATCAATGTCTGTGTTCTTAATCACCTCAAATGTGCCATGATGAGGAAAAAGGGAGCCTGCGTGTAAAAAATAATCTGAGTGTCTTGGTATTAGCTTTCCTATTGTTTGTTTGAAAAGTATGGTTTGTGTTACCTGCGCTCCGGTAGCTGAGGTCTCCCAGGATCTTGTCTCCCACTTTGCGTAGTTTCCACTGTGAACGGAGTCGCAGCAGCTCAGAGTTGAAGTCCCTCTGCCTCCTGTTTTCCAGGTTTTCTGCTACAGATTTACTGAGCTTCTCTGCTCCTTTCAGTAGGAGCTGTGCTGCTGTAGCTAATGATTTCTTCTTACTGATCAGCTGAAACACCTGAGGAGTCTGCACAAAGGCAAGAAATGCTATAATTAAGGGAGAGTGGGACATTTTTCACACTTCACAGTTAAATATTATCTACAGGCTCTTTCTTAAATGTTGCCCCTCCTGTGTAGTGTAGTGATATGCGTTAGCAGTTGACCTTGCCAGCTGTTGGATCCTGAGACACTGGGTCCAAGGCCATGTACTTTTTCTCCTTCACCACACTGAGGACATCATAAAGTACACACATCTCGGTCAGTGCACTGCGCAAGTTGTTACGTACTGAGTCCCAGGGCCAAAGGGATGGCTGAAACTTCAGTGTGCCTGTGTAAGAGAACAATGTTTTGTTAGATTTTACTGTAACAGAGACAAATAAAATCCATATAATGATTGATGGGTAAAAAAAAAAAAAAGTCCATTAGGTAGCTTTACCTTTACCCCTATGCAGGGCCATAAGAGCTGGATCATTCTCTGTTTACTATATGTATCCCTTTACCTTAATATGTTATAATGGTCATCATAACTAGTTTCTAGTTGGTCTTAACGGGGAAATCATTACATTTACGGTAGTTTTTTTTTTTTTTATTAATTACCTATTCTGCACCTTGATGAATCATATTTAGTTGTAATAAAAAAAAAAAGAAAACCAATAATAAAAATCAAGGAGTAAACAGTTTAGGAGAGGAAAGTTGTACTTGTTTTCCAACTTGCATTAGTATAAAGGACAGGATCATTACAGTTGGTTATTAGCCTTCTTACCTTCTTCTTCTTCTGGCTCCTGCTTGCACCACTCACGATCCCTGGGTTCGCTCTCGACTCCATCCTCCTCTGAATCTGATCCCTGGCTGAAGTCAATTCTCTGTGCCAACTTTGCCAGGTTCTGGGACATCGACAGAGGGGGGACGTATGTCTCCGTCCCATCCAGGGCCACTTCCTGAACCTGTTTCTCACAGGAAGACTCAATGCTGACCTGCACTGCAGGTCCACCAGACATGATGACAAAAGCCTATACGAGACAAGACAAGCTAGGATGTTCAATCTTCATTTGTACCTTTCTCAACTTCATTACAATTAAGAGAAAAATTGTTGTCATCACTTCCTGTGCTAGTTCATAAGAATCGCTGACTTGTGTTGTTAAACCCAGCTGCACCTTCACCTACTTCATTAATATTAACAATCTGATCACATACACAGAATGACCATTTGCCACAAGGGCTACTTTGGTTTTGAAACTTTTGTGTAGTAAATATTTTGATAAGAGTTGTATTTTAATTTTAGAGTTGGTAAAAGCCAGAATGAATAAATGATTTATTTTGCTCATCTTGGAGCTTGATATGCAACAGGTGATGCTTCAAGCAATTACACATTAGCCTGTATGTATAAAAATAATCTGTATGATCAACCAAATGTTAAATAATGTATGTTTGTTTCGGTCCCGTTGTCACTAAAAAAAAAAAAAAAAAAAAATCACACACAAAACACTTTTCACATCAATTCACACACTTGTTACAATGGGCAAAAACATACATAAAATATTTTATTTAAATAACAAGACCTTTTATTTTTAATATTCTTTTATCAAGGCCTATTTAGCAAAGAGAAATGTTTTCTAGGACCTTTCAAGACCTGTAGAGACCTTAACGTCATGTTACATTATAATCATGTAAGCTTCTGTTTATCTGTTAAATGACCTTGTTTTTAACACCTAGCATTACTTGTAATCAGTTATTAATGTAATTAATACCAGAAGCCACACTAATGTGAGCTTTGTTGCATTCGATTGTGTAGCTATAGCGATTCAAGCTAGCGTTAGCCCCTTGTTAATCTCTCTGGACAAATAAAGACCCGGGGCCAGAAACCACCGTGAAACAGACAGCAGACTGTTTAAACAAGTCTCACCTCTGATAGCAGTACAATCACAGAAATCACAGGTTATTCACTGGATTTCCAGTGGCGCCGTGTAGCTTCATTGTTCGCTCCCTTCTTCTTCCTGGTTTATTGGTTGTTGACAAACCAGCTAAAAAGTACATCACTCCACCTACTGGACTGGAGTGTGTAGAACACAAAATGGGAAAAAGATTTAATCTCTAAATAGTTACACACCAATGCTGATATAAGTTTCTCTTTTTCTCCACCTCATTGAAACTGCACTCGTGCATTTGACTCGTTGTACAGCGTATCATCACCTTCATTTCCCTGTACACCAACAAGTACAGGAACCCAAATAAAGCAAACAGTCAAACACCAACCTTCACTGTTATACTTCAGACAGACTATGTGGGTGTTCCAGTTAGACCTGGTGCTCTTTCGGCTGTGTCCCTCATTCCATTACAGGGGTAGTTCATGGAGTTATTATAAGAAAATATGTCTCTGGGCACAGACATGCAAAAGACCCCAACCCCAGCCGCAACCTGTTTCGTTATGGTAGGAACCAAAATAATTTTGTTCAGCACGGGACTGGAGTGGCGGGCAGTTTAAACGGCCGGATGTGACGTTTAGCACAAAAAACGTTAGCTAGTGTTTGTGGTTGGCATGCATTTCGGGTGATAGGCAAAACTTCAGGTATAACGCTAGATTTTACCCTTTCTTTTATGATTTACTTAGCCTTTACGAAACAACATTCAGGTTTTATTCGTTTTAGTGTTTAAAAAATGTCTGTTAGCGGGTCCGAGGTATTGAGTTCCTGTGACACAGTCATGCTAACAGGTAACGCAGTTGCTATCTGTTGTTTGCTTTGGGGAAATATCCACTAAGTAATTAGCAGATTTGAAAAAAAAAATGAAGAAAAAGGTGGCCAAATTAAGACTGAGCCCAAACGAAGAGGCTCGGCTATTGCGGGAGGAGCTAGAAAGGAGGAGGAAACTTCGAATACAGCAGGTAAGAGTTTCCGCTTTGCTTCATGACTGTGATTTAAACCTGGCAGGTGCTCACAATAAAGTTGTCACCGCGGGGATTTTGCTAAGAAAGTCGCCAGTTGCACCAGGCGGCCTTTTCACTATGAATAATTCCATATTAATAATCGAATTTAGGCTACAGAGCGTTTACATCGGAGTTGTATCTAGTTTAGTATACAGCAAAGGCTCACATCAGTTGTGCACTTTAAAGCAGCTGGGATAAGCGTATATTTAGAGCATCGATTCTAATGCAAAAAAAAAAAAACGACATAACAGAAGTGGTGCAACCAACTGTCCAAGTTTAATATGTGTTGCTCTGTGGCAGTGAACAGTTTTATCCTAACATGTGTGTTTTCATTGCTAAAAACTGATGTGATATGTGCCTTGAGATTCTGTGTAAAAGTCATGCGTGAAAGGTTTTTAACAAAGTTTTGTCCTCATTCAAGTTGTTGGGCTCAGTCAAGACAATCATTTTCATTTTAAAATCACCCTTTGGAAAGTCTTGAAACTGTTATTTTAAACCATTTGCACTGACATTCAGGTGCGGGAGCAGCAGCGATACATTGCACTGCAGATCCGCCAAGAAGTTGAACGGAGACGGCAGCAAGAGCTGGAGCACCTTGGGGAAGAGCTGAGGCAGGAGTGGGAGCGACAGCAGAGGGAGAAACTCCAGACTCTGCAGAGGTTATACCAGGAGAGCCTCCAGCTTCTTGGTCAGGGACACAAGAGTGCAAAAGAAAATGTAAGATTGGCATCTATACCTTGTCATTGTTGGCTGGAGTAGACAACATGTATTTATGTTAATGTTAATGAACCTGTCACAACCTAGGGAAATTTTAGTTACTGTTGATTAAGTTTGTCACTGTACACTGTAATATGAATGTGCAAAAAATTAAACTGAGATGATCAAAGGTCAAACTAAAGACAATAACTATCACATGGTAATAATCTCACCAGTTCAGAAATGCAGCATCCAAATTGTCAACCTAACCAGATTTTAGTGTGTTTGTTTGTGTGTGTGTTTGGTAATTTTATTTTATTTTTTAAAGGAACCCGACTTGGCAGCTGTAGCTCAGAGGGAGGAGGAAAATTATGCCAAAGCAGAAGATCGTTATCGAGAAGCCCTGAAAGAGCTCAAATCACAGAAACGTAAAGACCATGAGATGCAAAGCAGGTGAGCATAATCCCAAGCATTCTCAAGAAAGATGTTTATAGTCGTATTATATAAAATGAACTTTTTCATTGCTTTTCTCTAGGGCCATTAATGCCAGGAAAAAGGCACTACAGGCAGAGAAGGAAAGATCAGCAAAAGTTGCCAGCCTCCCACCTCCTCCCCCGAACCCAATCCAGGTGACCCCTTCAGAATTTATTGATTGCACAGTTTTTCTGTATTAAGTTGGCACACAACCTCACATCTTACATTTTAGTCTTTAATAAGAATCAGTCTGACAAAAGGTTGTTGGCTTATGTGTCATACTGTCAGTGAGGTAAACGCTTTCACCTCAGCAGTGCTTACCTATACGTGCAATTCATAAAACACGTTGAGACAATACAAGGTACAATGAGTTTGTAGCTGAGGTAAGAAAGGATTTGGTAAATTAGATCCCATTCAGAGTTATTAGGCTAAAATGATTAGAATTCATTGAGTCTTCCTACCTGTATTGGATAATTATTCAATTAGACATGATTCAAGAGCAGTTATGTATATTGTCTGGCATTTTTTTACATCCTAATATGAATTATATTTTTATTATTGGGGTAACTGTGGCTTAGGAGGTAGTCACGTGTTGAAGTGTCCTTGATCAGGACACTAAGGCCCAAACTTAAGTGCTCCCAGTGATTGCAGGCCAGCTGCATAGAAGCTCCCCTATTGGGGGGTGTGTGAGATTATGAATCGTTAAATGAGAAGCAATATAAAGCGCTTTGGGTACCAGTAGAGTAGAAAAGCGCTATGTAAATGCAGACCCTTTACCATTTAACCATTCACTTATTAACTAAAAGGTTTGGAAAAAGCCAAGGTAACATGTTTTTTCTTGTTCAAGCAGTACATTGATTCCAAGAAGACCCGCGTAGTAAAGAAATTTGATGTGAGCGCCTTTGCTGACACGCATTATCACATGTCTGAAAACACAGTGGACAGAGAGGTAGACACGCAGCAGGTAAACCCATAATTATTGTTAAAAACTATGCTCACAGTTTGTTGGTCCGTCTTATTTCAGAGTTGTCAAATCTGTATATTTCTTCAGCCTAATGCCCATGAGAGAGCTGAGCTGGAGTTAAGGAGACTGCAGGACTTACAGAAGGAGGAAAAGTGGAAAAGAGAGGAACAGCTTGAGAAAGCTCGTATGAGAGGAAAACAGGCTCTGAGGAGGGAACAGCTTATGCAGGTACAACTTACTGTTACTTGATGAGTAGATTACACCAAAATTACTTGCCATCATTATTACAAACATTGTTGACTTACAGTGGAAGAGCAGCCTTCAACAAAGAAAAAAAGACTAAGCTAAGATTGTAGTGGTTTGTTTTAACAGGGGGACATAGATGGTTTGTTTCTAGAATTACATTTGTCACATAGCAAGAATCCTAGTGCATAACTAACGCAGTCCATCAGGAAAATGTTAATAGTAGCATAAAAATGATTTTCCTAAACATGTTCAATTGTGTCATCCGTCATGTTGCCTGTGTTATAATCTAAATTGTGACGGTCTTCTAATGACAGCTGTTGTAAACAAGAGAAGTTAACTAAAAAATCTCAAAGCACTAGTTTAAATATTTGTGTTTTGGTAATGAAATACAAAGTGGTATTGATAAGGGCATATGTCATAGCTCCTGCCCCCGACAGCAAGCAGCGCTTCATTCAGAAGATGGTCATCAGTTGAGTGCAAAACTTTGCATGCCCTTACTATCATATGGCAAAAAGAGAATATGAAAATAATAATATTTTTTTATTAACATGATATTTAGTAAAATAAATGTCTATTTAATGAAAACATTTTAGTTTTACTATTTTTGCCATTTCAGAGTAAGGGGATGCACAGTTACACGATAAAAAGAGAAAGAAACCACTTGGTGTGAAGCTGATCTAGTGTATGGCCTCTTATAGGATCGTGAGCGCTTTCTTGTTGAACTGGAACACATGCAGCAGACAGACCTGCTGAGGAGGAGGCAGCAGGTGTCCCAGATACCTCCTCAGATCTTCCATCCTCTCTACAAGAGACAGGAGATGAGGGAGGACTTCCAGAAAGAGATGGAGTTTGCCTTTGAGGACATGTATACAGGAGAAAGGAGTAAGCACTGTCAATTAGTGTTTCAAAAACTGAGAAATTATAACATTTCAAAAAATATTTATGGCAGACTTTCTGTATTGGATTGTATCTAATAACAAAAAAGAATACAGAAACAACCGATTGTACCATTAAAGTACTGGATTGATAAGTAGTATCACTAAAATCAGCAGTGCCATTAAATTCTTAGCTATATCCTCTCTAGTCAATACAGTGTCTCAAAACTCCATTGAGTTAAACTTTTTTTTTAGAACAATTCTTCCACCGTTTTCATAGCAAAAGAGGCTCTAGCATGCAAGTAGATTTTAATGGAGCCACTATAAACCTGGATTTCGTCTGATCACAGGGGTTAAAGGTGACCTGGTTGTCCAGTTGGTGCCTGAGCCTCTGCCAGCTCTTTCAACAGGCAGCCAGGACCAAGAGCTGGATGTCACACTTGATGAAATTGCCACAACAGAAACAGAAAATGCACAACCTCACACAGAGCAAGAAGCTGAAAGCACTGAGCAGGAAACATCTGTTCATGGTAAGGATCCACACCTGATTTCACCAGTTTTTAATCAAATGGTTTTGTTAAAATTTTGTTAAACAAATCCAGTTAGTCTTTTAGTATTTACTTTTAGTAAAAACTCACAGATATTTGATTATTGTGACATTATAGAAATGATGTAACTTATTATAGGTAGAGCGCTGAAAACAATCTCCTATTTTAAAATGTAATTTCAGTGAAACCTATGTGCATTTTATCTTCACTTGTAGTCGAGTCCTCCAGACCCAAAGCAGCTCCTAGACGTGTGCTGAATAAACTTCTGGATCGTATCAGAAGCCAGAGGAGCCAGTGGACTGAGCACAACAGTCACGTCCCTTCCGCTAATTCGTCCATCGCCATCGCAAATCAGATCCCAGAGCATGACACAACCATTGACACAGGTTCTCTGACCAGCGAAGACAGGAACAAAACACCCACCCTTGAGCTCCCTCAGTCCTCTGACTCAGCATCAGGTAAGACATTCAGTGTCACCAGGTGTAATAAAAAATAATGTAGAAGGGCAATGAGATAAGTCTAATATTTTGATATCAGAATAATTGTTTAGATTTTTGAAAAAACAAAACAATTACTTTGAGCAGCACAGCAACAAAAACTTTCTCTGAGCAGCACAGAAGACAACAGAGGAGCCAATTTCAGCAAATACTCCACTTCCTGATGTACTTGCCAACAAAATCCAAGAATTTGAAGCACAAAAGAAAAAGGTAAAAACTTGATTTGATTGGTTTGATTCTCATTTCAATTGTAGGTAATCAGGCATGTTTGACTGTACTGTACGTCTAGTGACAGTAGTTGGATCACATTTGAGAACTTTGTTGAGATACAACAAAGTCGATGTCTCAGTGAAAACATTTGGTGTCACTTTTGCTAAAATGGTAAATGTTTTTAATAACTTTGTTAAAGATATTGATAGACAGACATGGACAGTGGCTTTTTGTTTTTGCATTTCATTACTTTAACAGCAAAAAGTTTATTTTAGTATTACTCAAGGTAGCAGTAATAAGCTAAACCTGTTCAGTCCAGCACGACAATTTTTTTATGAAACTAAACATATATTTTTTGATGCTGTGCCACTATTAATTTTAATTGGAATTATTTCATAATGATATGTACCTGAAGGTTTGTGCAGAGCATTGTGGGGTCACAAGCAAAGCCAGTCAGCGCAGGGAGAGGGGCAGCTGGCAGAGCCTAGGGGATTGAAACTTTTTTTTTTTTTTTCTTGTCCAGGAAGAGGATCTCGAGAGGGAGAAGCAGCAGCAGCTGGTCATGCTCCAGGAGCTGGAGGAGCAGAAGGCCCAATTGGAGCAGTTATTAATTGAAGCTCAGCAAGAGAGAGAACAGCTTAAGGTTGCAGTGACACAAGATCTACCCGCTAAACAACCAGAAGTACCTGTCTGTGATCATGAAGTCACCTTCACGACGCCTGCTCTGTCCACTGTGGTATGGTACATTTTCATGTTATTCATCTGCTAACCTGATGTCAGGGTGGATTGAATATATTTTTTGGGATAATACAGTTTTCTTTATGGTGACACTATTGCCTCATTGGTACAGGGCTCAACAGTGTGAGTTTCAAAAATTGTAATTAAAAATGAAAATGAAATTCTAAACTTTGCAGTTCAGAATTTGATACCAAAACAGGCAAAATATATACCATTCTCAATAATTATGTCACCCATATCTCTGCACCACACAGCCAGTGCTTCCTGCAGGTGAAGATGAACACACCAGAAGGATTAGAGAATACCAACAACGGCTGTTGGAACAAAACAGGTGTGTTAAAGCCTTAAGACTAATTCTTTTTGTGATTTAATCCGTCACTTTGACCACTTTTGCATGCAGTTAACTTTTATCTTCACCATATCACAGATATACCTCAAAGAATTATATTTTGAAAGGGTTAAAGGTAGAGGGTGGATTATTTTGTCTATGTTGTAAACTCTCGAGGCAAATTTATCTGGTGATAAAGACAAAATTCTCTTGACTATTAATTGTATATCCATCTTCTTAATTTTAGAATTCACCGTAGGTCTGTGGAAGTGGCACGCCAACGCCTGGAAAAATACCAGAGAGCTCTACAAATTCGGTACAACATGGCCTCCACATTCTTTGTGCCTGCTGAAACTCAAAGGCCTCTGCTCAGTACTCAGGCAGTAAATCATCCAGCTCCACTGCTGCTCCCTATAACCCCACAAGTGCCCGCATACATCCCTGCTACATCCCAAACCTCTGTAGATGTTCCCACAAGAGAATTTGACCTGCTGCCTTCACCTTTCCATCTTCCTGCCACCAGTGTTGATTCCAAGTCACTGCCAGATGAAGTGGAGTCTAAACACAACAGTCCCAGGAACCAGTTTCAAAGTGTCACTGCTTGGCTGACTAATAACATAATGGGGAAAGTAACAGAGCACCTTCCAAAGACAGTGAGGCTCTCGCCAGCCAACACAGAACCACTGTCTTGCAAATCACATCACTCAACCAGCATTTCACTTCAGTCATCCTCTGATTCCATCCAGGATGTTAGCCCAAGCATCATAGATGCTAAGTCTGGGACCTTGCCAATAAGCTCCCTGCGCTCTAAAGAGGACAAATTGGAGAAGCAGAGACAAATGTTACATGTGGAGTCACTGAGCTCCAGAGAGGATGACTTTGAGAGGCAGAGACAAAAGCTACAGATTGGGTCACTAAGCTCCAGAGAATATGATTTGGAGAATCGTAGACAAGAGCTGCAGGAGGTCAAGACTTGGGTGCTTGACCAGAGGGAGGCAGTGGCACTGCACCAGAGGCAGCAAGAAGAGCACAGACGGAGACAGGAAGTAGAGATGGAGCAGATGAGACGGCAAAAGGAGACACTACAGGCTTTGATTCATGCTGATGCACAAGTAAGTAGGATCCTATTACTGCAATAGATTAATTACTATTAATTAATATAGCGTGTTTAAGCACACCTACATTATGTAATGCAGCATGAAATAAAAATAAAATGCAAGCTCCCTCAGCTAAAATGTTGAATCCTAAGCATTAATTCTGCTGAAGTGCCCTTTTTAGAACAACAGTGCATTGGGGAAAAATGCTTTTCTCATCTACAGCCAGTTCCAGCAGCTGCAGGTGAAATGCAGGATTCCGACAACGTCAAACACACTCGCCGCAAATTACTTGCATGCTTATTGAAAGTTATAGAAGAGTCTAATGGAGGAAGTTTATCACATCTAGAGGAGCCTCAAGAGAAAGATGGTTCCCCTCAACGCTCGACGTCCAGAATTGGTGAGAAAAGTAACTAACATGATAGAATGGAACTAGTGTTTTCCACCTTGTTCATACAATACATTTTTTTTCTATTAAATAATGAAACAGTTAGAAAGTACATTTTCCCTGAGAAATGGTTTTAACAATTTGATAATTAAAACATTAGCTTGTTTTGAATGCTCTCTTTGATTGCAGTCACAACATACTTTTACTTTATATATTAAGATCCCATCACTGAAAGCCATGTTCCAGCTAGACCTGGCCCCACATCAGTCCTTCCCTCAGGACTTTTCCCTCCTTCTCGAGCAGCCAAACCCCCAGTGACCCGTGTCAGGCTGGGATTCATGGAGATGACTGAACAACATGAGCTCAGTGCTATTCAAGAAGTTGAGACACCAGTCAACACCAGCCTCGTCACAGGTCAGCTCAGCATCAGAAACGCGTGAATAACCGTTTATCGTGTCAAGGTGTAAAGAGAAACGTTGATTGTTAATATTTCCTGTCTCCAGGACGTGAGGATGGTGTGGCAGTTCCCCCACGCATTGTGGACTCTGGAGGAGTCTGGGATTTACAGGAGGAATCAGAAATGTCTGCGGCCTCTGACGTGACTCTGCAAACACCCTGTGTGACGAGTATTGGGCAACAGACTGAAGGACCAACCAGACCTGGGACAAGCTCAGGGATTTTCAACAATCTAATCTGGAGAGAGAGGCTTCTGTCAGGAGCAGGAACCTCTCCGGAATCCTCGAATTCTGGTATGCAGAAGTCAGATGATGAGTAATCGGCTACAGATTGATAGGAACATTTTATTAAAAGACACTGAAGAACTTTTACATTTGTTGGAACATTGTTTTTCAGATTTAGTTCTGAAAATAATCTCCCCACTTTCATCTGACTCTGGGAGAGGACCTGACTACTCTGGTCCTGCAGTCTACAGGTCTCACACAGAGGTAACGGCTGAAGATGTGCAAAATGTTAGAAACAGATTAATGAAAATTATGGCCAGAGTGTTTTTTAGGATTTGTCAAACCCTCTGAGGTTCACAGGTTGTGGATCAATGATGAGAACTAGCCAAATATGAGCACAGGGGGAAATCTGCCTCAGCCAATGATTGTGCTTGAGAAGCTTTTTCTTTTTATCTTGGTGTGTGTGGATGTGGGCGTATGTCTGTGTTTCTGCCCAATGGGTGTGTGTGTGGGTGTGTGGATGTGTCTTTCTGTATACTGAGCAATGATGTGAAATTTCTAGAACTGAGGTGTATTTATTTAATGTACACTTCATGATGGCTTCTACACTTGAACTGAGCTCAGTGAGTCTCTGGATATGTCATAAACTAAATACAAATTTCAACATCATTTCAATACTAAGTGCTTTTCCAAAAGCCAGTGCAGCAGTTAACATAAAACGAGACTGCTGTAAATGAAAATGGAAAATATTACTAATATTGTGCCGTAATAGTTTTGCCCTTATCTGCTGTGGCTCCAGAATGGCACAGTATGTTCCTTAACTGTTGAGTGGCACATGGATTTCCAGAGTCTGTAGTGTTTCTCTTCTTAACACTTTGTGTTGTATTTGTGTCAGTCTCCAACTAGACCTGCTGAATCTGACCACCACTCATCCACCACCATCTCAACCGGCAGCTACATCACCACTGATCCTGAGCAAAATACTGGTGAGGAACAGCAGAAGCATGTAGAGCACTGTGCTTTCGTCATTTGTTTTTCTTGCATTTGGCCATGTGGTTGGTTGATTCAAACTTCCAAAAAGTAGTAACTTTACAGGACATAAAGAAGCTGAAACAATAATCTACTTAAATCCGGATTTTTCGATATTAAGTGGAGAATCTTAATTATGTGCTTTAGAGTTGTTGGCATTATTGGTCGACACGTTTGGCTAAATCTGCTCTTTTCTCATAATACTTGTCGTTAGAAAACTCCCTACTTGTCAGACATTGTGAGGAACAAGGATTAAGAGAAGAACTTCTGAACATCTCTTCACCCTCTGGTCAAAGCTCCTGCATTAAGGACCACTCTGCTGCAGCCCATCCTGGTCTGGCAGTTCACTCTCTGTTTAATGACAGCAGCATCCAGCAAATTATAGACCGATACACAAGGGAGCTGAACATCTCCCTCAGCACTGTTGGGAGAACCACAGGTATACAACACATCACAAAAATACCCTGCTCCCTTCTTTCCCTCCATTGTTGATATACTTTTTTTCCAGACTGGAGGCTGCGTGCACACACTGTAATAATCACTCGTACATTTGCCTTTAATGTTCCCCTTCTTCTTATTTTGTCTTCTGTGTCCTATTAACATTCTGACTTCTGTGGTGCAAAATAAATACAGTAGGAAGTAAAAACTCTTTCTAGGCTTAATAAAGATCCTCTCTCTTATTCTTGATGGATTGATATTAATTTCCACATCTCGGCCCTCAGTGAAAAGGTGCAAGTTGGTTCACAGTTATACTGAGGTGTGAAGCAGTATCCCTGTAACAATGTCTACAAATGTCTGTATCTAACACAGTCCAAAGTCAAAAGTGGTAACCACACAAAAGAAATCTTTGCAGTCCAAAAAAAAAGTTGGGCGGCTTCTTTTTTTTTTTTTTTTTTTTTTTTTTTTTATTTGCTGCAACTACAACAGGCAGTTAATCAGCCTAATCTCACTATATAGCTTCATCGGTCGAGGGGATCTTAACTTCTTACTTTTTATTTTTTCCTCTTTGTTCCTTAGAGAGTGAAGACTTGTGTGTGGGGGAACCTGGCTCGTCAGTTTCTCAGCATTCATTGGTTCAAGCCTCTGAGAAAGGGGTGGAGGATGAAAGCTCCACATGTCATCTGCCTCTTCCTTCAGACACAGCAGGGACACAGAGGTGTGACCAGGTCAGTTACATACAGTTTAGTACATTGTGATACAGCACCATATTATTTCAAATCTCGTTATAAATGGACGGTAATTATAAATATCTGCTGTAAAATAAAGAATTTATTTTTATTTTTTTTTCTTTTGGGGTGCGGCATGTACAGGAATTTTATGGTACAGTCAATCCAGTCCCCGAGAACAACTTGGGTGAAGACATGTTACTGGCTGGGGACCCAGATCAGGACTCTTTCAGACCTCTGATTGGCCAGTTGGCAGATGAGTCATCTCTTCTCACTGCTGATCACCGGGAGGTGGCCATGGAGCGACTGGTTGGTCACCCATCTGCTCACTCATCCATGATCGCTCCAGCTTCAGTGAGCTTGGACCAAGGTGGATGGGATTCTACTTTGAGTAGGATGATTGGTCGACTCTCCCACATGTCGGGCTCTCAATGGCTGAGTCGTGGGCAGGACTTTTATGCAAGTCAGCTGGTGTTGGAACAGTCGACGACGTGGTTGGTTGAAGGTCAGGGGGAGAGCCAGATGAGACCCTTGGTTGGGGAGCTGGATGATGATCAGAGTGGAAGCTCAGGTAATAGGAGGATGGTGTAGGTTAACCGTAATATGCAGTGAGGTATTTAATTTATTATTGAACAAAAGAGATTCCAGATTTGTGCTTATTAACTTAAATAGTTTGTCATTTTTTAAATGTTTTGTTACCTTACTAATGTATAAATGTAAATAATTGTTGGTTGCAGTCCTTCTATCTTGGAACATACCCACTAAATTCGACACTTCCCACAACTCATCTGCTGTTTGTAGGTGAAAGAACTTGTGTGAATCTTCACGTCTCATCTGAGGCCTGTGTGCCATCATATCCAGCGCTGCATCCTCAACCCTTATCACAGAGCACCTCTGCTGCAGGTGTGAATGCACAAACACAGGAGCAGACACTGCAGAACCAAACTGATCCAATGGACCTGAGCCCAGAGAGGACTGAAGGTGAGGCATAAAACAAGTATATCAGTGGAAAATTGTAGCTTGTTTGTGTGTGTGGAAGTTTCTGTATACTGAGCAATGATGTGACATTACTGGACCTGAAGTGTTTTAATAAATATACATTTCATGATGGTTTCTACACTTGAACTGAGCTCAGTGAATCAGAGTGCATGTAGGATTATATTCCCTTTATTTTGATGTGCTAAAACAAATCATTCATTTACATGTAATGCACATTCAGCTAGTACATGTTCTTTGATCACTTTTAATTTATCGGGCGTATAAACTTTACCGATGTAACTTTCGTTAGAAAATGTATTCATATAAAATTGTTACTGGTGATGAAGGAACATATGTAGAAGGTTAATGTTTTTGTTAATGATAAACTACTGGCTGAATATTTATTAAATATTATCTTTAAAAGATGTTTATGCTCTGTTTGACATTTCAAAAAGGGGGATGCAAAATGTTTCACCAAACCTTATTAGACTGAGTCCTGTGTTCATGTTTTCTGTATACTGAGCAATGATGTGACATTACTGGACCTGAAGTGTTTTAATAAATATACATTTCATGATGGTTTCTACACTTGAACTGAGCTCAGTGAATCAGAGTGCATGTAGGATTATATTCCCTTTATTTTGATGTGCTAAAACAAATCATTCATTTACATGTAATGCACATTCAGCTAGTAATTAGTAAACTAACTTGAGCATCATTGTTTTAAAAAAAAATAATAATAAATTGCACGAGTAGACTCAAATTAAGACTCCAGGAAATCGGCCTGTAATTTTCTTACCTTATTAGACAGTGTCCTATGTTCATTTTTAAACATTTTTTATTTAATTTTTTCCCCAGGCCCAGTCTCATTCCGCTCACTTTTGGCTGAGTTCACCCACAACGAAACAGCAGAAGCCTCCATGACCTTTCACCTACCTGAACATGAAGTGCCTAACTCTCCTGATGAACATCCAGGAAGCAGGGAGCCTAGTGATTCAACCCCTTCTGAAGAGTCTGAAACCCACAGTGATTATACTGTACAGTCTGAACCATCACCTGAGCTCCTTCGAGCAGAAGAGCAGTCCGGCTGCTTGGCAGCTTTATGTGAATCCTTCTCCAATCTCACCACCTCTCAGTGCTTTTCCCATGAATCAGTGCTCATGGTGTGTGATGCTACACCTTCTCTGGCCATGCCACTGCCACAGGTAGGGAAGTATTGTAGAAAGACATAGATGATTAGTCCCAGTCAGTTACATGTGTACTGACACCTGCTGAATGCTTTTCCTGTCCCAGATAAGATATTGGTTGGATTTTCTTACATTGCGTTTACATTTTGTTTTTGTTTTTTTTATAACTTGTATGCTGAGGTGTGTACTGTCCTCTGTCCCTGGATCTCAGGAAATGGTCAGTGAGAAGGGGATCCTGGAGCAATCGGAGATAACCTTAGTGAGTCTGACAGACACCTCACTGCAAGACCAAGACACAACGATCACTGAAGAAGAGGCAGCTGGGGAAAACAAACAGTTAGAAGGGGTGAAGGAGACGGAGAGAGAGGTAAGGAGACAAATGTCAGTCTTCTAATGACTTCAGCTGCAAGTGCCTTTTTGATCTCTAAACATAAACCTTGTCTTTTGTAGGGATCAGAATCCACATTGTTATCAGAGAAGATGCCAAAGGACAAAAACCAATTGCAGCCAGGTAAAGCCACAAGCTGGTGAGACTATACATGTAACACATTATTGGAAACTGCTTTTGGTTTTAAATATAGATGTGAAAAATATTTGACATACTCATTAGGTGCATCTTGTGTTTTCTATATTTACAATCTCAAGCAATCAATACAGCCTCTGTGCCATGAATTCTTTTTTTGGATTGAGATCATAATAGGCGGTGAAGTTCCTGCTGGGCTGCATTATATTAAGAGGTGGATCTGATGTGTTGGCCTCATTTATTTTACATAGGGTGATCAAACATTGCACTGTGAAACGTGACCCCATAATCCTTTTCACTGCTCTTTCATATTTAGTGAAGTTCTTGGAGTTTCAGTGGTGTCCAAGCAGAGACCTGCCGGAGGTCTATCAGGAGAATTGCAAAGACCTGCACCAGAAATCGTGTCTCAGAGTGGAGAAACTCAAGGCCAAACGGTCTCTGGCCAAGATTCAACCTGAGACTCAAGCTCTGTCTGCAGCTAATGAATCCCAACCACTCAAGATCAAATCAGGACCTCAACAGAAGACTAAAAACAAATCAAAGGCAGGACAGGCTGAGCAGCACCAAACTAGTGAGACTCTTACCAGGCAGAAAAAGGCCCAGCCTCCCCCTTCAGGTATTATACTGTTATACTGTCACGTTTTACTTCATATTCAATCCTTTTAAAAAATGTTTAGTACCTGTATCAGAGATTAACCGTGCAAATTAAACCAACATCCCCTTTGGTTCTGTTCTCAGTTGTTGACGTCAGGCTAAAAAATATTGGTGAGGTGAAGATCAACACAACAGAGCAAAGGAAAAAGGAGGTTTCCGAGATGCACCAGAGAACTCAGAGGTACTGCTGGAACATTAGTAACTTAACCTTCTACTGTGAATTGTACATAATATCTTGTCTGCCTAAATACCACACAGTTTACCAAAGCAACGTACATCTGTGTACAATTCATGTTTCTACAGATTGTACGAACAGCTGGAGGAGGTGAAGCATCAGAAAGTGATCAGGAGCAGACAGGAAGCTTATGCAAAAAACAGACTGAAGGCCAAAGAGTTCCACAAAGTAAGACAATGAATACTTGAAGAAAATGTTACACAAATTACAGAACAGCAGTCAACTAGATTTTTGTGCTTATTAATATTCTACAATCTTTACAGAAAACGCTACAGAAGCTTCGTTCCAAGGAGACTCAGTGACTTTTGAATGTTTTTTTTTTTTTTTTCCTTTTCTGTAAATTTAAGTTATTTTGTAGTTTTATCAATAAAGCATTTATTTGAATCTACTTTTGCAATCAAGATTTGGAGACTACATAACTTTTTGCTTTGGTTCAAAGAAGATTCTTTAATGAGAAACATTCATAAAGTTGTTTACAGACATACAAAAGTGGCTGTTACTGTTTTTACAGCAGTGAACTGAGAAACCATTCATTTGTAGACAAACTGTCCCCTACTAGAGGATTAGAATTAGCATAGTCTGTCATGTAGTTATGCATTTGTTAAACTACAGTCCGTCATCTGCGGGGAGATGTTAACTAGTTATGCTTCTGATGATGTCAAAAAGTAACCAATAATCTCTTTAGAAGTAAATCCTCTGCAATAGTTAGGAACAGACAAGCCCACCCTCCCACAGAAAGGCCACAGTTGATATAATGATTAAACCTCAAGAGATCAAAGTTCAGAGTTTGGAAAAAATTACTTCCTTGGGGCTTTTCTTCTCCATGGCAGCCTGAACTGATTTCATCACATCATGAGTCTGGAGCATGCTCATGTTCCATGTGGCCTAGAAAAGGATGAAGATAATGATAGAATTTGGTGTTAGCTGTATTTAAAAAGCAGTTACATTGAGTTACAGCTTCCTCAGAAAAGCTGATTTCTTAACTCCTAAATTGAAAAGCTTTTTTCCTTTCTTTTTAAAAATCTGAGTAGGGGATTAGGGAAACCTAATTTTACCAAAGGTGAACAGGCTGTTTGTCTCACTGAAAAGAGAGGAGAGACAAACGCACCACAGAAAGTTGGGTAGCAGCTTTTTGTCACCAGCTAGTTAAGTTAGTCAGATTTCTAGTTAATGAAACCTTAAGTTCATGTAAATGCAGTCAGTAGGACTTGAGGGTACAAGTTCTTACCATGTAGTTCAGTCCCTCTGCCACACTGTGGTCTCTGGCATAGATGAGGTTGACCTTGGTGCCCTGCACAGCGACGGGGCTTCGACCAGCGATTTCTCCGGCCATCTCCAGAGCTCCAGCCATCATGTCCTCCTTATTTGCAAACACTCGGCTGGACAAGGTACATGTGGGGAACTTAAAAATAACTGACAGCGGCTCTTTAAAAGTAAAGCAACACAAAACTGCTTTGTTGAAAATCTGTCCGTCCCAGATTGTTGTCTTAATAATAAAGACAAATCAGTAGAAGAACAGGAAATAAATTCTTTGTTCATTGGTAACTTGTTATTTCTAAGGAAAATTTACATTGCTCTCTTTATAAAAAAAAAAAAGTCTTCAGGTTTGACATCTACATGTGAATAATTGTGCAGATGAGTTACATACCTGACCAGTCCACTGCTCTTGGCTTCGTCTGCATACATTTTCCTGGCGGTCAGAGCCAACTCGTTCACCAGGCTGGAGAAAATGGGAGAGTTGGACGGTTTTATACAAAAGTTAAATGTCGAAAACTCGACTAAAACATTTTTGCTGTAAATCACTCCTACGCTGTTTCTTTGTTTCCTGGTTAGGAGGTTGAGCTCTACGACTGTCGTATTTAACACACAGGAACGCGTCTAAAATAGGAACACTGCAGATTTATTCAATATCTTCAGTCTGTCTGCCTCCACATGAAGAGAAAGAAGAACTGTGGCAAGCTTCTACCTGCTAAGTACCTCAAATAACTGTGGGAGAGAGGTATTGAAGGGTTACCTGCGGCTGCCAATGACTTTAGGGAGTCTCTGCAGAGTTCCAACATCTGCTGCCAGTCCAACATCAACTTCCTTTCAGGTCAAACAGATTGTGGTAACATCAAACAAACAAATAAAATCAATTACGACATACATAATATTAAATGTATTCTGCATCTATTCAGGTGTGAGAAGATGAGAACTGTTAAATTATTTTTTTACATTTAAAACCAGTTTTTTTGTTGTTCTATTATAACAAATCTCCAATAAGGCAGATTTTGTGAGATTAGAAATTTTTCCTAAAGCATGTGAACCTGAATATGCCAATATTGGAGAATCTATAAAACTAACACCCTTTCCCCATTTATCAGTTCTATAATAACATTTGCACTCTTCAACACATTTCCTTGATATATAAAACTCAGCTGAAGACGTACTCACCTTCACCTGGAACCAGGCATCCTGAGTGCACAAACGAATGTCACAGGCTGTGATCAAGTCAACACCTGCCACAGGGAACAAAATGGTGTATAAACTTAAACCATCTCTCTTCTTTTGGTTGGAATAGGTACGTAAATACCATTCAACTTATTTCTGACTTCCCTATATCAAAATATCTATCTAAAAATGCCTCCAGATGACATCACTTGGAGGAAGCTTCAAGCGCTTACAGTATGAAGTTTGTAATTAAGGTCAACCTGCTTTTCCAGGGCTCCCCCAGATGACATCATCTGACCTCCGGATGATGTCATCTGGAGGAGTTTTTCAGCTAGAAGCAGAGAAATATGTTAATATAGCAAAGTCAGTTTAAATGCAATATTTTACATTTACACTCTAAACTAAAGCCATAGAAAGAAAGTTGAAAATTGGTGAAGTCGCCCTTTAAGCTAGCGCTCTTGTGAAACTCTGAATCATTCCCCTCTGCCCACTCCTCCCCCTCCCTGCTATTAAACAGCTTTACCTCATGTTACCCCCCAACACACACTGCAGTGCTTCACGTGGTCACACGTTAAAATAAAAACTTTAGGAATTTTTGTTTCTCTCAGAGTCTGTGTCACGAGAGGCTTCCACCTGCCTCACCGCTTTAAAATAAGTGTAGGAGCATTTTTTTTTTTAATCTGAAAAATGTTGCACGCTAACTTCATCTACACAACCGGCTCTTAACACCTGCAGTTCAGGTAACAGGCACATGAAGCAACATGCAGGACATAACATTTCCTGTGTGAAAGGGAAAACATGGTGCCTGCGTGGAGCCTTGAACAACAATGAGTTTAATCTGGTCTTTTTATTCCGGGGCCACCTGCTTCTCTGAGCTCAACACTGCCCCCACCCCAAATCATCAACATGAAGCTGGTTATCAACTGGCCGTTAACTCCGAGTGTTACGACGGCTACAAAAGTAGCAGTGGAGCTAAGTAGGGGGGGAAATTGGACTTTTTATTCACAGCTTAGGTTAATTTGCAGATGCGAAATGTAATCAACGAAAAACAATGACGTATAATATGGATCTGTCTGTAGATACAGTGGGTAGAATTAGATTCAGCTTTACCTTTTTATGCGCGAGTGGATATGAGTGGATTGATTTGGAGTCTCATGCTAGTGCTAGCTTCAGTTGCATACTTCATTCATATTTAAACAATCTGAATTTCTCTTTGGCACAATAACAGTGTGATGATAATGAGCATAATGATGATGTTCCACCTCCTCCAACACAGGCTCCATGGACAGCAACCACAACAGGCTTTGGACACTATAAGAAAGAAAGAGCAGTTATATATTTCACAGGAAAATACACAACTCAACATTTGTAATGTCGCTCCAATGCATAATCATAAGTGACCGTCCTGATTTTACAGTTACAGTTAGTCATTCAAAACAACATTAATTGGCAGTTAGTTTGGTGACAAGTAATTTCAGCAATTTTTCAAGCAACAATTTGTACTGGGAGTATTAAAACACTAAGTAAAAGTAGAAAAAGCAACTGTAATAATACTTGGTAAAGTAAAGCAGGTAAAGTTTTGCGTTTAAAATGATAAAGTACTTCACATACTGGTATGTAGTTTGAGGGTTTTACATTGTTTGTTTATTGACTATAACTATAGTTATCAAATTACTGCAGTTGAGTAAAAGTACAATATGTGACTGTGAAATGTAGTATGAAGCAGTAGAAAATGGAAATACTCAAGTAAAGTAAAAATACCTCACATCTCTGTTACTGTACTAAATAAATGTACATTTTTAAAATATTCTATTAATTCCTTGGAGCGATAAACACAACAAATCTGCAGTTCTCTACCTTCTCCATGACAGAAAATGCTTCTTGATATTTTGCAATTGTTCTTCTGAGGTTCCAGGAAACTCTGGCTGTGTCGTCTCCCTCTGGCTGGAGAACGTCACCAGCCATGTCCATCAGGTCGAGACCTGGACAGAAACAAAGCACGGAGAATAAAGAAATGTCTACTACGAACACAGTGCCATTAAAAATAGTAAAGATTCAAACCTACCAGCTGTGAAGATCTTCCCTGCAGCAGAAAACACCACCACTCTGCAATCTGGGTCTACAGCAATTTCATTAAAGCAGTCTACCATGTCACTGGGAACAACAAAGAAACAAAAAACAAACCTCCTGTTCATGTTGGGAAAATGCTTGCAGAAATGCTTCATTTTTGTTATAACATTTATTTCAGACAGAAAATTCTAGACAATCACATCAAACCTAAAGCCTAAGAATGTATCCAAGCATTTAGACGTCCCTGTAACTACAGCTAAAAAAGGTTATTTATAGGTTTGAGATCCATGGGATTTTAGCAAAGCTGAACCTGCTGGAGCAGTTTGTTCAGGATGTATAACACTACCTGTTGGCAGGTGCAAAAGTGTCACTGAGAGCTACACGACTGCCTCTAAATGTATTAAAACCAGTAAAATATGCAATGGGTGAGGGGGTGTGAATGCTTCCTTAAACAATCAGCAAATCACTGCATATTAACTTTAACCGATTCTTGCCTCCAGAAAGCTTTGTTCATGGCGTTGCGTTTCTCAGGACGGTGAAGCTCCACATGTGTGATGGACTCTGTTGGACGACTGATGGACAGGGTAGCGTAAGGTGAGGTGGGACCCTTTGAAGAGGACATGGCCCTGACCAAAGCCTGGCTGGGCAGCCACAACCCCCTGTCTGACAAGGAAAGAGAAAAAACTAATAAAAACAACGGAATAGAAACGCAGCAACAGGATGAGACTGAATTCCTTTGCATGAGTATTTGTGAACTGTTAGATGGATAAAAGAAGGACATAACCTTCAGCTGTCATCCCTAATATTTTACCCTGCACTACACGATAGTCAGGTGCACATCCATGATGTGAATCTTTTTGTTCAACCACATCCCAAAGATGCTCTACAGGAGTTGGATCTAGTGACTGTGGAGGCCATTTGAATAAAGTCAATTTCAAGAAATCAGTTTGAGATGATTTTAGCTTTGTCACATGGTGCGTTAGAAAGAGAAGGTATTAAAATAAAATATTGAAATATAAATGATTGATGAATTCCAATTTGAATTTTTAGTAAAGCAATTGATATATTAAGTGAAACAAAATCTGACACAGAACTGAAAAAAATATATATATATTATTTTATTCAATATTTTATTCAGTATTTTCAGCTCTATTGTGGGGATTTTCTACTTTTATTTGTCTTGTGTGAAATATATTTTAGATTTTTTTAGTCTTTAGTCTACTTGTTGTTCATCATGTTGGGTTTTGTATAGTCTTGTTTATTTATAAAACTATTAACATTTCCGTGGCCTTTCTATTTTTTTTTTTTATAAGTGTACTTTATTTATTAGAATTATGTGCTTAATTCAGCGGAGCCGCTGTGACAAAACAGCACAGGAGGTCATTTCTGCAGCCATCAGTCTGCGGCATCATTTCACCACAACATAACTACAATAACTGTAACATTCACTGTTTCTGCATGTGCACGAGTACAAACAGTTATACAGCACTGCACTAAGAGGAACATCTCTCTGGCTTTTTAGGACTGTTCACCTCACTAAACTGCACAATGTACCGTGGATTCATAGTATTGTTATTGTTTTACTTTTTTACAACTTCATTGATATCTTTTTACTTTGTATGTATACTGTATTACTATGTGTAATAGCTACCGCAACACAAACATTTCTCTCCGGGGTTTAATACATTTGCTATGTGTTAGTTGCCTTCCTAGTGTAAAAGATAGTAAAATATGTGGTCAAAAGATAAAAGTATGCCCGTGTATTTAATCTACAATTTCCTCTACATCACAATTCAAAGTTCTGGTTTATTCCAATAAAGATGTATGTACTAGTAAATACATTTAGTATACAGACTAGTACTAGCTATTGGAGGTGACAAACATGTGAGTAGTACAAATAACCTTGGGTGCACAGTAACAGTGCTTTCTTTGTGAAACACAAATAGTTCAGGGCAAAAGTACAAAATATTAATACATAAGTGTGTGTGTGTTTCCGACTTCATAGTGTTTTCACAGCCTGAAAGTGTAGAGGCATTAACAAAGCGTTTGAGCCAAACAGATTCCAAACTCTGATGACCTGTATTATGTGACCTTTCACCTACATGGCCATAGAAAGCTTTTGTTAGCCTCAAATATACATATTCATATTCATATACATGTACACACACTAGTACACGCGAATACGTGTGACCAACACACGTGAGATACCTGCCGCACCGTGAAAATTCTAACATTATTTAAAAAATAAATTACAATAACCGACAAAAGACATCAACAACGTCACTTACATTTCGTGAGAGCTGACCTGACAGAGCACGACAGCATTGTCCTTTAAATCTTTGCAATACGAGTCCGAAGTCTTCGTTGCAACAATACTGCCAAACAAAATGACTCCACTTCACCTGCCTCCTGTCACTGTGCCGGTTAGCTAACGTTAGCCTGGAGCTGCACTAGCTAACGACAAACATTAACCACTGTCTTACCTAAGGTTTTTGGTGGGTACTATAAGCCGATGGATTGACAGTAAAAGTAAAAGCTACATCGATAGCGATGGAAAGAGCAAAAGCTGTAGATGAACAAATGTAGTTTTGTACAATAACAATAAAACGTTTACTAGCTGATTGTTTGCAAGTTAGCATAGGTTAGCCTAAGACTGATACGGTGGCCGACGAAGCCCAAATTTGATGGGCAAAAACCTTAAAAAGAACAGCAGTTTGGTAAAAATAAAATACACACACACACAAAACTATACAATTCGGGTAATATAGTAGTACAGTATAAAACACAATACATTGGTGTAAGTAAATGGCACATATCCACAAAGATTTATCCAGCACTGGTGTCGGGAGGCAATAAAAGCAACCTTGATTTTTTTATATCTTACATTTATTATGGTAAACGTCCAGAAATCTTGTTAAATAAAAGTGACCGTTTAGTAAGATTGCAAAGCGGAATATCTGCTTTATCTTAAATGTCATTGGTTCATCAAATCTGTTTTACACTTCTCTAGTTGTGATCATTAATTAACAGTTTGCCTGTTAACAATTCGCAGGTTATTGACAGATTGACATTTTTTGTTGTGGTATACCAACCACCTTTAGATTTTTTATTAATACATTGTTTGAGAAGAAATTAGCATTTCGTGCTTCTACCTAAATGCTCTACATTTTCCATAAATTTCCACTGAAAGTCTACGGTTTAATTGTAGGTGGCCGTTCACCTGGCCGACGAACGTCGTGGGAATGTAGAAAGCTGATATAATAGAATTTCCACCTGGAATAAATACATTTCATAGGAATTTATTGTTTGACTTGTTATGCACTGATATTGCCAAGTCTGAGTGACATTGTAATAATCTTGCACTCGATCAATACAATAGTTCCCTTTATGAAACGTGTGTTTTTTGTTTTCCTAAATATTATCTATTTACAGTTGTCGCTTATGCCCTTATTACATAAAGTTACTTTAAATTTCTACTGCTACACATATGAAATTACCTGTCACTGTTGCCAGTGTCTTACCCTAGTGTAATCTGACAGTCTCCTTTTCACTATGTATTTAGAAACTTGTACATTCTTACTTCAGTTGTTGCATATAGTCTTTTAAATTCCACAGGTGACTGTTACAGCTGTACTGATCAATGATTAAATAAATGAACTTGAAACATTAAACACAGCAATTGATTAGATGGTAAAGTATCACTGAATAAACAGTAAAAAAAAAATGAAAGGTTAATGAAAAGTTGTACAATGACATGAAACTATAGCTTAATTTCAATTAATAATTTCAAAGCTATTAAAAACCAAAGCAATATTATACAATCCAGACAATCACATTATTCAAGGTGCACAATGAGATAAGACTGAAGCAATACAATGAATCCAGAAGTCCCTGTCCCACACAGACTGATGTACAGCCTCAATAACAGCATGGGGTGGTGCAATATAGGAGGTAGTTAGAGATGCAGTACAATGCAGTACACAGAGACAGTACAAACCCTAATACAGAATACCTCTCACCGAACGTGTTCCTCTGGGAGAAAAATGCAACGCAATAAGAAGAGAAGACACACGCGCCCACACCAAAATATAAAGTACATAAAAAAGGAACCCAGTATAGACAATTTTAAATCTATTATTGAACATTATTAAGAAAAAAGTAATGAAAGTTAAAACTACAGGTTGTACATTGAGTTTGCAACAATGCAACTACTGGCTACATTTCTCCCGGTCATTCAATGAATAAAGGTGGAAACATCTAGCAAATGCAGCAATTCAAAACTAAACAATATAAACTTTTATTTACATTTTTGATCCTTTCTCTTATGTACTGAACTGTTGTTTTGTGATTTCTCTATAGTTACAGTGAAAACAAAAATATAACACTTTTCTAGGAATCTTGAAGTTAAAGTTTCAATTCATACAAAATTGTGTAAAAATGTCAAAATATTAATGAAGAGCATACGTGTAAAATTCGCCATAATTACCACTGTTGAACCTGTTTCATTTAAATAATGAGCTGGGTAAAGGAACTGTTCAAATCCATTAATTGAATTAAATGGTAATGCACGTTATTTGTTCTTACCGTTGGTCATGATGTAACCAAGAGAATGTCAGTTGTTAATAACGGTGTGTAAACAAACAGGAAGTGGTTGGTTTGTGTTTTTATGCTTATTAAATTACAAAACGTAGATGTAACATTATTTGTTTGCAGTTTATAAGTTGTTCCTGGTTGGTTTACATTTACAACCGGTTTTATTCATGCGTTGCAAATGAAGCAGAGAAAGGGGCAGTTTTCGTTTATTTTTGTTGCATCTGTGTTATTTCAGAGTAGCGTCTCCTTTCAGAATAGTGGTGGAAGATGCGCTTTGATCACACACATTTCCCCGGCAGATCAACACCCGCCCTCCCTGTTTTTCTCACCTGGTGGAGGGAATGTGCTGTTAGCTGCAGCGTGTCATTCGATCTGCTCTCCACCAGAGTTCACCGGAGCCCGGTTGTTGCTTGTCAGGAAGTCATTCGACCTCATTTTACTTTTTCTTCCTTCACATTGAGACTGTGTGACTTGTATTTTTCAGTGGATTTTTACGTGTAGCTCAACACATTCGATTTCTTTAACATCAAAGTAAAATAAGTGAATAAGAGTCGCGCTGACGACCTTGATCGTCATTGGACAAGGGCGAGTCACATGACCAACAAACAACGTAGAACAAGGACGTTGCTTGTTAGAAATAACACTAGTTTTGGCACTTTTCTGCACATCTCTGTCATGTTTAGGTTGTTCTACATAGTTTTTCTACATGGTCAAGCAAAACCGATACTAAACTGGATCCTCCAACCGTCAGTGACAGAGTCTGCACGGAGAATGAGTCCTCTACCTCCGCCTGTGCTCAGCATCGCTTCTCGGCCTTTTGGCTAAGATCAAGTGTAGTATCTGTTCTTATCAGTTTAATATCTGATACGTCCCCTACCCG
The DNA here is from genome assembly GCA_020496755.1 of Channa maculata. Taxonomy (NCBI): domain Eukaryota; kingdom Metazoa; phylum Chordata; class Actinopteri; order Anabantiformes; family Channidae; genus Channa; species Channa maculata. Next base: position 26,254,061 of record CM035606.1, on the reverse strand, counting down.
GGGACCATATATTAAATTGATTTTTGGAACAGGGAGATGGAATAGGGGCTTGCTCCGTCCACTCCACGCATCGACCTGGTATTGCAGTATCTCCAGGAACGGTGCACCCTCCTCACGGTGTTTAAAGTAAACGATACTCTGAAATACCAACATTATCTCCGTATGTTGTAATTACACACACACACCTAGTGACTAGTAGTGATCTTTAGCTCTGCACCAACAATCTGATGACATCTTACTTTATTTGTATAAATCTCAATGTTCTCTATGTATTTCAGTGATGAAATAAGGGGTTGGAGCATTGTATCAGTGGAGAAACACAAGTTCTGCCTTCTAAATGTCCAAAACAAGTTAATAAAGTAAAATTCTGACAAATACCTTCAAAGATCTAGTCTGGCAAATAGTACATTCTGCACACTGTAAAACATTAAGTTATAAGATAATGCTTCGTATCACACTAAAGAGGAAATAGCGAAATTGTGGAAAATTCCTTTTTCCCTTTGAAGAATATCTTTTCTTGCTTTATTGTAACAGTTGCTATATTCTTTTTTTGTGTTTCTTGAAATCTAAGTACAGAAATTGTGTAAACAGATGGATTTGTGCAAAGAACTAATAAAACAAAAGAAAAAAAAGAAACTTGTCAGCCCTCGGGGCCCCTACTGGCCCCTGGGGCCCCAAGCAGCTGCCTGCCCTTTAGCTAACGCTATTTAGTCTATTAGATTTAATCGTTATTATATCCGCTGCTAATCTTAGAAACTATTGTGCTTTTTCTCCTGTTCCCAATGTTTTCACTCACAGAATGAAAATTCCTCTTCATTGCTGGTTTTCAAAAGTAAAGTAGAGAAAACGGGAGATTTGGCATTAGAACGTGCCGCACTGCATGATGGGAAACAGTGGACGTTCTGTTAGTGAACTGTCTCTTCACCACAATTACAGCTACACTAGAACTGTTTAGCCAACACTATTCAGTCTATTAGATGTAGTTGTTATTATATCCGCTGCTAATTTTAGAAACTATTTTGCTTTTTGTCCTGTTCTGAGTGTTTTCTCAGTGTCCTGTAAGGGTTGTTTGTGTTGCACCCTCAGTCAGTGTGGTTGGTGTGTGAAAGACCACGCTGCCTGTGAGCTGAACAACTCATACTTACCTGGCAGGGGAGACACCATGATCATGAAGGTGGTTCACCCAGGGCGAGGCTCAGCCATTGCACTCAGGCTGTGCTGACCCCTGCGAATTCCCCAAATGTGGGAATCTCGACTGCATAATTTGTGGTAGTGGGGGACTGCGTTCGCGCTCTCCCCTGATGACGTGTGAAAAGTAATATCCTCAATCGAACTAACAGATGAATCAACAAACCTTTACATGAGTGTTGTGCGTCTTTATTTCAGTAATATCTCATGTTGACACGTTGAGTGTTCTGCGAATCCACAGCGGACTTTCTTCCCCAAACAAAAACTAGGCCGGTGGATTTTGTTGGGGGATTTACGAGGTCAATTTTGAGGTAAATGGTTTTATTTTATCACAAAAAGATCAATGACCAAAATGTGGAATGCCAGACAATCCGGAACAGGTATTTTATTGTGCTTTACTGTAGTTTATTTTTTTCCCCCCTCATGTACTAAAAAAACAAGATGCCAAAACATTTCTCTCAATAGAAATTTAATTTCTTTATTCCGTTTTGTGTGATTTGACTTGTCTCCAGTCAGTTTAAACTCAGGAGGATCTTAGCGGTTGGGCACCGCTAACACAATCTCTGGTGTTTCCAGGCATCTAAAGGCAAGTTTGTCTAGTTAATTAATGTTAGAAGATTAAGACATTTAATGTTTTGTTCAAATAATTAAATACAAAATATTTTTTTGAGTATTCAATTGCGGTTTTTGTGACTAATTTAACATCTGCATTAGGGACAAGTCTACAGTTGTAGCCGTTTAAAATCGCGTGACTTGGCAATGTCCGTTAAACTTGACAGTGACAAGGCTGCGCAGAGTTCAGAGATATATGCTTTTATATTTGATGAAAAGTTTGTAAAATTCTCCCACAGAAACACAACATCCTGTTAAACTGTTTCCTTCGATTCATTCAGAATAGTTAAAATACACAACTGCAAGATCCCACAATGTTCCCAGCCCACTTACTAAAGGATTGTGACCCTTAATACTTGAAGATTTTAGATCAATATACCAAATATGACGTTTCTTTCCAGCGCCATGCTGGTGCAGTAACGTCCATCAGTAGAGAGCCACCTGCAGCCTGAATGAGGTTGATGCTTCCATTCCCTTGATAGAGAGTCAGGATCACGTTGGGCAGAAGACACTAATTACGTACACAGCTGGGTTATTTTACACAAGCCTATTTTAATTTTTAAAGCTTTTATTTTCTTTGTTCATTACACTGGATACTCTTCAACAGAACTGACCATATTTCGTACGTCTAGTGTCTGGGTGAGAGTGAACATACTACATATAAAAAAAACTAAATAAAGTCAACAATGAAGGTAAGTGATGAGCTGATAACATGCTACAGCTAAAATTGAACCCACAACCTCCAGGAAAACACAACAGGTAGTAGGCAATAAACTCATAAAAGTCCTAACTGGATAATAGCTTATCTTCTCCTGATATAAACTCCTGAACAGTAAGAAGAGGAAACGAAAAGCACATCTGAACACTTGTGCAAACTGGACATGGAGGAGGCCGTGAAAGTGAGGATTGTTACAGAAAACCTGCCATTCAGCCGATTAGTTGAATGGCAAAAAAACCCAAGGACTATTTGAAACTGATAGATTTAAAAAACAAAAAAACAAATCTGTCAGCAAGTCAGACAAAAGCAGAACTGAATAGGCAGCAATAAAAAACAAAAACCAAAAACTGAGCTTTACCAAAACTTCCAAAAAGACAACTCCTTTACAAAACCATGTTGTCCACTGCCACTGAATCACCTGAGCATAAATCCAATCATCTCAAATATGCCGTCTCACATCACATGATACAAAAGTAAAAAGGACAATTTAATACCAAAGACAAAGAAAAGGTACCGATACTCTATTGAGGTTTTTTTTATTTTTACACTTGTCACCAAGTCACATGAACTCGGTGTTTCTCACCATACTGGACGGGTTACGGACTGAAGTGCTCTGTGAGACCCTCTGCTGTCATATGTCTCGGTTTCCATCTTGTAACATTTACGCTGTGGAGTGGGAACTGACACTCCGACCGCTAACAATGGCTTTGACTTAGGAGGTTTTTTTGGGTTTGATTTTCTCCCGCTGCACCACTCAGTCTTTAAACACTAAATGTAAGGGAAACATCTCAAAGGGGGAGCAAATTTCAACAGACTGCATTTTGATCCTCATGTCCATCATGGTGAAATCGAAGTGTCACGTGACCCAATGACATGTAAAATAAAAACCTCAAAAAAAAACGTACTGGGGGCACAAATATCAAGGTTTAAACACCAGTTCGCACAAGTCAGCTTAACACCAAATATGGAGAGTTTCCAGAAATCAAATTAAAGTGTTTTTGAAAATGTGTTTTCCCGAAGTGTGTTGTAAGCAATCGTGATTTAAGTCCATATAAACAGCAGACCAGACTTCCATCTTCTTGGTTGGAAGGCTGAGCTCAGTTGGCGTGTTGGACGGTGGAGAAGCACAGTTTGAGGGTGTACGGATAAGGGCCAGCTGCAACCGGGGACAGAGACAACAATTAGGCAACATCAAATGAAAAACATTGCTTATTTAACAAGTTTCTGGTTTATCATCTGGTGCAACTCCAGTCTCCAGAGATTGACAGACGCTGCTACAGCTGCTGTATTCAACTCAGCTACAACAAACCTACGTCGCATATAAAGTTAAAGCAACTTTTGCTCATTATGGCTTCAAAGGCCATTAGATACATGAAATGTACCACAGGATTGTTCACGTGGAAATAGGGCTGAGTGATGATCAAAATGAAATCTGATATAGGTTATATCCATCTATCTCTCATATATCAGGAGCTGATAGCAGCCTAGTGCTCACATCCAAAACGTTTCCGCTACATTTTAACAGACCAGCACAATCTTCAACTTTTCCTCAGAATGGATGTTTTAATGGTGGTTCATTCAATATGCACAAATTAGTAGATAAAATCTCTCCTTTGGCTTATGGCTGCATACATCATTCAATGTCACCATCACTCATCTCTGTGATTTCGGCACAACTCTCGGCCTTTGAAGCAAATTTTCCCCCTCAGACAAGATGTGACTAATCTTACCTGCATTCTTCATCTGGTAGTGGTTCATCATGGCCAGGGCCTCCATGGCATCGTTGATAGACTCCCACTCTAGCAGACCTGAAGCACTGCGATCACTAGGAGCTGCACCACCTAGTGGTTAAAGAGGCCAACAGGGGTCAGACATCAGGCAAAAACCCAGGTGCTTCCATCGAACCCTATCTGCTTCCTCTTCTCTACCTTCATGTCCTCTCTCACTACATCCATAAACCTCCTCTTTGCTCCACCTCTAAACCTCCTGCCTGGCAGCTCCAACCTCAGCATCCTTCTACTGATACATTCACACTCTCTCCTCTGAACATGTCCACACCACGCTGAGGGGTGGGAGTGGCATCACACAGGAAAAGGGACATTATTTTACGTTTTCGATTAACTACAGACATTCTGCAATTAAACATATCAATAGATTGACAGTCCTGGTTCTTTTTAGCCATGTTGCAGCACTAGAAATATGCATTTTGAATAGAGGCAAAGCAGCTTACTCTTTCCTGTAAACATTTTGACGTTGATGGGACACTTCACACCAATCTCATCACAAATCTGCAAAAAGATTTAATGTTCAATATTAAAAAAAAAACTGTTAAACACTTTATTCTGATAGTCAAATCTTGCAACCACTAAAATTAGGACACTTGTAATTTCTTTAACTGGTCATTTCTCTATTCCAGTGCAATAAAACACACTGATAAGTGTCTTGCAGGCAGTGTGTGTAATTAAACATCACATGTAACACTCCTCCAAAACACTCTTCTATACTTTCTACGGACCTGAGAGAAAACCTCTGGCGTCACATCTGGCTGGGCATTAAAGAAGTGCAACACATTGCTCGGGTGCTGGATGCGATTTTTGGCCGCCTGTTCTGGTGAGGTGAACCTGTTGTTCCTGGAACCATGGAAATCCTTGAAACTGCTTGTGCCGTCCTCAAGTTCATAGCACTGACCAGGTACAATGGCTTGCTGCTTGGACACACTGCAGGGAGAACGATTTACACATTTACCAACTGTTCATGCACAGGTTCAGAGCACTGACACTGACAGATTGGGGACATGAGTTTTGTACAACAAATAAATTACTGAAAGCAGCGGTTAAAGCCCACCAAAAACTATTTACACACACACGATTACTGATAATCCATTACTTTGTTAACAGTATGAGGGGCAATTCCTAAAAGCTAAGTCAGAACATAATGATCTGTAGGAAAAGAGAGTAAAAATCTGCTAAAGAAAACACCACAACAACAACAACAACCCGACTAGTCTTACCAGAGTAAGTGCTTAAGGTTCCGTGTGGGTAGAGAGCGTCTGTGTAATCTACCCTCTACACTTTATTTTAGATCAGAACTTACTGCTTCTGAACTGGATAAGTTGAACTCACCACACATTCAATTTCTGTCCAAACAAGAAATTGTTGTTGAGGTGAGTGATGGCGCGGTCTACTGCATAGCAGTCTCCCATTTCCACCATGGCTGCCCCAGGTTTACTCTTCATGAACTTCACCTACACAAAGTGTAGGAAGACACATTGAAGTTTTTGCAATACAGCAAAATGCAGCAAAGCTCAAAATACATCCCAGGAAAAGCTGACTGGTCTTTTAATTGTCAATTATTTGTTTTGCTTTATTCATTGTCCTGCAGTTGTCGACTTATTTCCGTCTAAGATCACATAAAGCATATAAAACTATTATTTTAGGTGCAGCTATTTATAGAAACAGGACAACTGCTTGCTGCAAGACTTAGTTAGGAAATTGTGAAATGTAAATCTCTTCATATTTTATCCAATGGCACCAAGACCTAGAGCAAGAAGTGAATTTTCTCCTTTTTTATATTTCACACAATCTACACATTTTAATCTTTACAATTAAAAACACTACTTACATCTGCACATTATAGGTCACATTATTACAAGTATATTGGCAACTTGGTTACAAAAGCCTTTGCAGGGTGAACTGTGTCAAAAATGGGACAAATGTCTACTTTGACATACTAACCCGCTCGACATTGCCATAAAGACAGAAGATATTAAAGACACGGTCAGCATTCATCTTTATAGGTTCTAATCCATACACCATGACAACGGGAGAATCTGCATGGGCACCATACTCTCCAGGAGGAGGTGGAGGTGGTCCGTAGTCTGCCCATAACTTCTTCCTCCACGCCTCTCATTGGTGGACCCATTCTGCGACCCTCATAGGGTGGAGATCCATAGCTCTCATCATAGCCATGGTAGCCACCTCCTGAAGAGGGAGGCAGCAGCAGCAACAACAGAGAGAGGAAAGAAAAATAAAAAAAAAGTTTAATCATAAAGAAAACAGATAAAGTGGAGCAAATGTAGAGTTAATTAAAACTAGCAGTGTGTGGAGAAGTCACTTATAATAAGATCATGTATTAAATGTAAAAATAGGTTCATAAATATTGGAAAAAAGAATTTTTTGCACCTGCCCTCTGCACCACCAATTTTGAGTAAAGTCAAGATTTCCAGCTTAAGAGATTTGACAAGTGTGGCATAGCCACTGCCAGTGTTTAGCCCATCTTTCTGGTGGATTTATTTTGTTTTTACTGGCTTAGACACATGCTCGTCAGCCATTTGTTCCATCATTCAGCCACCAAAAGTGCTGTGTAAGAAAATGGCTGTAAATCTGAGTAGTCGACAGCAGATTTTGTCAAATCCTTTGAATTAAAACTGAAATTCTTGACTTTGCTCATAGCATAAGTGTGTCATTTCACAATGTCGTGGTGTAGAGGCCAAAAAAAAAAAAAAGGTAAATTAAAGAAAAAGTCAGAATATAGGAGAGATGAGTATGACATTTTGAATACACTGGTTTGTCATGTTTTCTTGTTCCCCCAGGTTTGAGTGGGCCATACCGTATTCTGGAGGGTGGTCGCCCAGCAGAGCTGGTTGTCTCTGACGCTTGTTGGGGTTGGCAGTCACATCTTCTGTGAAAGGTGAAGGTAAGAGAAAGAAAAAAAAAGGATATGGAAAGAAAAAAAAGGGACCGATAAATATAACCACAAGAGACCGAGAGCAAGACTGGCTACAATCTACCTGACAATGCGATGCTTTAGCATTTACAGTATGTAACATGGCAATTTAACACTGACACAAAATGCTGCCTCTGAATGCACAAGGTCAAGTCATTTGTCAGGATTCAATCAAAAAAGGCAGACGCATGCATTTAAAGACTGAGCTAGTCTGCGAGAGCAATACAACCCTCTTCCTATATTACACTCTAGGTTACAACAATCAAACCCAGGAGCTGATCTTGCTCTAAATTATTAGTTTAGGGAAATGTGAAGGGATACATGGGAATGTAACGCATGGCAAGACTGATATACATCTGTAAAACAAGTCCTTTTAATCAGACAACATCCACAATTGTAAACCTTCATATGTTAAAGTGGGACAGGGGAAATGGCAAAGATGAGGTGGATGCTGAAACAGGGGTAATTCCAGGTCCTCCAGAGCTGCTACTCTGCCCGATCCACTGCTCAGTACTTGGAGCAGTGGTGCCTGGTTAATGAAAGATACCAGTTTGTGACTGACTGATCCAGGTAATCAGCAGAGAGTTGGGGGGCAGGGATAGTCGAGCAACTGCCAGGACAGTGGCTCTTGAGGACCTGGAATTGGTACCTCTGATCTTGGAAGTGAAAGGGATAAGGAGATCAAACATCACTCTGGATAAATATCACAAACGACTAAATTGAATATAAAGTTTGTACGCTCACACACACCTGCACTGCTCCCATTGCCATCTGCATCACCATCTGTACAGTACACAACAATCATACACAATCAGAATGGAAGCCAGGTTAATCAAAAGGTACATTGATTTATGGGCAAATGTGAGTTTACCCCAGTTAAATGTCAGAAGTGTGCAGTAAAACCACTTCTGACATTTGGAAACTTTCTGGACAGAAACTATCTAGCAAATGCAATAACGTAATACTGCTCCAGGTGACCAACCAGGCTTTGGCAGATTCGGAACGTCGATTTGTCAGACAAAGTATTGTGACCGCGGCTTGCAAATTTTAGACACCAGCAGGTAAGTGGTGATGAAAAGCCGTTTTGACTGTGATGTGCTTGACCCATTAAAAAAAAAAAAAAAAAGCAGGAAATGGACTCGGCACATCCTACATTAACATGACGCCCGTTCCCCAGATTAAAAGTCACAACTTCATTCCCAAAGCAAGTACTACTTAAGCAGTCCCTTCAGAATTCAGTCTTGATTCCTGATTTGGAAACAGCTTTAAAAGCCAAAACAAAAAACACATTGTGATGTTTAATGGATGTTTTAAATTCCAAGTTCACACTGAATTCACGGGGATCAGCTGAATTAATGCGATGGCAACATTCTGAATTCCTTGAGGGACTGCTTAGCTCCAAGGATTTACACATAAAAAAACCCCCCAATGGCTGCCAACAGGGGGAGCAACACCACAAACATACAATAGGTTCTAGTGACATTAACGCAGGCTGACAGAATATTCTTCCAGAAAGGTTAAGCCTGTATGAGGGGGGGGGGAGAAAAAAAGTCAGTCTTGTATGGTGGTGTTGGGTGCTGCGCTTTGCGATCATGTGGTGCTGTGCAGTTATGTTCCCTGAGAGGGGGGGGGGCTCGATTTACTTACTGCAGTCTTACAAACAGGGAGGACGACATTTGCAGCAGTAGTTCCACCACTCTCCACTCAATTCATTTCATCCCATACTCTTTTCCATTTCCTCTTATGGGGAGATAACTCTCCACCACAGCGATTCCTGGTTTTTTCAAGCTGAAACGCCCATTGGTGGGTGGGTGAGTTGGCTGTTTCCATCCTTTTTGATCCATTTTGGAATAGTCCAGTTAGCACCCACTGGTTGGCCTTGAGGCTGCCAGAGTACATTTCAGTTGGGAAGCTGGCTCCTCTTAGCCGCAAATTGCCAAACCTGCATCACATGGAAGGCGTTACACAGGTTCTAGAGACTAATAAATATTTAGAGAAAAAAGCTGCACTCAAAAGGATAGCTAAACAGGGATGCATGTAGTTAGAAAACCAGAGGGAGGAAAACATGAGGAAAGAGCAAGAGAGAAAAGCTGAATTCCATGTGGGAGGAAAGATGGGATAAAAGCAAAATGGGCCTGACTGGGCTCTGAGTGTACTTGATGGTGTTGTCAGCAGTGTCTTGTCTTCATCAGTTGTGTTGACTCCAGTGTGATTGGCTACAGCTTGATTCAGGGTGTGAGTCATCTATTGAATCAGTTGGTAACGGCTTCACCAAGTGTTGGAGAGTGTGTCGCTCAAATGTTTTGTTTTCGTGTAAACAAGCGTGGCGAGCACTCCTGCCCAAAACAGTACAGGAAGGGCCACGGCTTTTACAAAAGTGTGGTCTTGGTCGACCGGTTAGTATCAGTATGCATCATCTGTTGTACTGAGAGATGTCTCGCTACTTCTGTTTGGGTGGATGTTGTGTCTTCTCTGGTATCAGTCTCCATTTGGTGTTGACAGTGGGGGGGTGGGGGGGTTTGTTGTTGCAAGCTGTGGCCTGCCTCAGTGTGTCACAAAATGGGTGAGAGAAGAAGAAAGGAGAAAGAGGGGGGGAGGGACTAAGTGTAGCTCAGTGCCCAAAACTCCCCGACCTCTAGAAGTGTGCGTTGTCTTCGTGGCTCTGGTGCTGGAATGCGTAGATGAGGAATGAGTGGGTTATCAGTCCTACTTCGTTGAATGGGTGGTGTCTTGTAGTTTATCCCCTTGTGTCTCAGGGGACATTTGGCCCTTTGTATGGTTGTGTCCTCACTGAACAAGTGGATAGTTGAGATGGTGATTGCTGAATGGTGATGTCAGCATGTATTTGTTTTGCCCTCTTAGCAAAAGTTGTTGAGCATGTTAAGATCACAGATTAATCAGAACAGCTAAGTCACATAATGTTCCAGATGCTGGTCCAAACCTCTGTTCTAACTTGTCAGACAAAAAAAAACAAAACATGGCTTTTAGATAAAGCCGTCTGACACTACTTTGACCAACCGGTCGTTTGTCAGAACCACAACTTCACATCAAACCATTTTTGGCTAAACTCAGGAATTAATAATTTGTCTGAAAAAAAAAAAAAGCCAAATGGGAATTTGAGGGTTCAGGAGTTAAACAGTGGAAAAGACCAGAATCAAACAGTCTTTAAAGTTATTTTAAAAGAAAAATAAATAAATTGAGTTTCTCTAATTTACTTTTTAAATGCTATGGGATTCAAACACTCTACAACAATTACACGTGTGGTGAGTAACAGTGGCAGGAACTAACACACACACACAAAAAAAAAAACAAAACCTGGTTGAACTCTACGTTGCTTCTTACTGTTTGATGTTAACATGAAGACTACATTGATTACACTGATTTGCACAGACCAATAGAATCAGCAATACTACATTAATATCTGACTTTAAAGCACAAAGAAGGGAAAAAAAAACTCCACTGACCTCAGTGACATTAACTGATGAAAAGGACATAGTCACGTAATTATTCTACAAGTGACAAACTGCATCCAATCAACTAGATAGAAGATTTAGCATCATTCGATAATAGTTTAAAATATTTGGCTCTTTCACGACTAATGATTATACAATAATGAAAGATACCTGCAGTGAACTAAAATTATAACTGTATGAGGGGAAGTTAATGTCACCAGTAATAACAGCTGGACTCCTAAGAGGATCCACAATCCCATAAACTGCTGCAGGAACAACAGTTTTTACACCCAGCATATGAAAATTATCTTTAAGCAGTAAGCAGCTAGGAGTACAGCTGGCCTAGAGCTAAAGAGGAACCCTAGCTTTCAGAAACGGTAGGAATTAGAACCGATGAATCATATTGCAGGTAATTTAATCTGCATACACGTGTGTTCCTGCCATTCCCACCACACTATAGGCCAATGTCATTGGTTTTTTGAAACGCTCTCATTTCATTTTCAAAAGAATATCCTGCATTCAGAACCGAGTTTTATTCTTGAAATGATGTGCCCCAGACTCCCCAGCTTCTGGAAGTATCCATTGTGCTGGAATGCATGAATTACCCAAATATGAATCTTGAAAGTATGTCCCTGATGTATAAACTCTGTTCCTGCATATAAACAATGTAGATGAGAAGTGTCAAGAGTTAAACCCAAAGCAACGCTTCAGTCATAATGCCACTCAAATTCTTCCAAAAACCATTAATTGGACCACAAATGAAAAATGTATCATTTTAGTAGCATTATCAATGAAGGGTTTTTCCTCCAGCTTCCCAGGAGCCTGCATGTCGAAAACTCCCCAGATTGGCAGTAAGGGTGCTTGACAGGATCAGGCTTCTCAGATACAAAGCATGTGGCTATCAGTAAATGCTTGGGAGTGTTCTTGAGTTTAAGGTTTTACCTGGTCCTCCGAGATTAGGGTTTGTGTAGTCCCAAGTGTCTTGGTCATTCTTGAAAACATTCAGGCGAGTGGGCTGGGGAAAAGGGATTTTCATCAACAACAAGCATGAATATATGAAGAAGATACAACTTTCAATATAGACGTCGCAATCCCAACAATCATCGCCAACTAACGTTTCACAGCTTTTCAGGACATCATAGGGATTTTTAAAGCAGATTGACCATTTGATTTGGTGCAGAATACTCTATATCAGGGGTCACCAACCTTTTTGAAGCTGAGAGCTACTTCTTGGGTACTGATTAATATGAAGGGCTACCAGTTTAATACGCACTTCTGAAATAACAAATTTGCTCAATTTACTGTTGTTATATGTTATTGTTAATAATTAAATTAATGATATTCATCTATGTGAAGACACGGATCCTGTCAATGATTTCTCACAATAACTCTCAAATGTGATTTAAAAAAAGAATAGCAACAAAAAAATTAGATGCAGCTCATTGGTAAGTGGCACTACAGTGAGCTATTTTTAGAACAGGGCCGCGGGCTACTCATGGGGGCACCATGTCGGTGACCCCTGGTCTATATACAGATTTACAGTAAGCAAGTTACTGTCATGTATCACAACACCTTCCCGTATTACCTGCAAAACCTGAATTTGTTGACCTTCAGGTCAACCATGTTCGTTTGCATTATACTGTGGACTTCTTAATAAAACTGCCACCACACCCGTTTGGTTTCTTAATGGTAGCAGTGGAATGTGCTGCAGTAGTACCTTGGCATACTCGATCTTCAGTGTGCAGCAGCCAGAGTAGATGTCTGCACCATTGAGTGATGCTTTGGCCCGTTGAGCGCTTTGCACCGAGTCAAATGTGAAGACAGGGTTAAGGACAAATCAAAATTAACAGTTTCACTAATATTAAATAATCAAAAGAAAGAATGATACTAAAATATCTGCATTTTGCTGTAGTTGTACATGATTTTGACAATAATATTGATGAGTGAGAGACACCTTCAACTCAACCTCTCTAAGACCAAAGTCCTTGTCTTCCCAGCCAGACCTTTGATGCAACACAACATCAACATTGGATCTACAGTGATTGTCCCCACTAATTCGGCCAAAAATCTGGGGGTCATCATCGACGACCAACTGAGCTTTAAGGACCACATCTCCTCAGTCTCTAGGGCAGCAGATTTGCTCTTTACAACATCAGGAAGATCAGACCCTACATCACGGAATATACAACCCAACTCATTGTACAGGCGCTGGTCACATCTCGTCTTGATTACTGCAACGCTTTGTTGATGGGGTTACCGATATCCACAATCAAACCCTTGCAGATGATCCAAAATGCGGCAGCTCGCCTAATTTTTAATCAGCCAAAAAAGACCCATGTCACACCACTTTTTAGATCTCTACACTGGCTTCCTGTTGCTTCTCGCATCAGGTTCAAAGCTCTGTCTCTTGCTTACAGGGTTGTTAACTCGACAGCTCCCGCTTACCTCAACTCACTCATTCAAGTCTACAATCCTTCTCGCCCGCTGCGCTCTGCCAACGAACGACGTCTGGTGGTCCCAGCACCGCATAGAAGACACCAAGCAAAACTGTTCAGCGCAATGATCCCACGATGGTGGAACGAGCTACCAAACGCTGCACGCTCAGCTGATTCTCTCCCAATATTCAAAAAACTGCTGAAAACTGAACTCTTCCGCATCTTCCTATGCACTTAAATCTTTAAAATAAAAAAAAAAAAAAAACAAACAAAAAAAAACTTTCTGCTCTCTTGCACTTGTATCTCGTGAACTGTGAACACTTTTCTGATAGGACTTTGCTTTGATGTTTTCTCCTTGACTTAGATTTTTGCTGCCTTGTACCTCACTTGTAAGTCGCTTTGGATAAAAGTGTCTGCTAAATGACTAAATGTAAATGTAAATGAGTTAAACAGGTTTGTGTGAGTAAGTGAGTGCCAGGAAGAGGCGTTTCAAACTAGCTCAACATTTCAGAGTAGTGACTAAACCTGTCTGCTCAATCATAGTTGGCATCTGTAGCAAAATCCAGCTGTATGTTGTGAAAGTACACTAGGAGTCGTTTGATTAGTGGTTGAAATTTGTTAAAAAGCACTATGTCAGCCAGCCGTTTCTGGAAAAGGATATTCAACCATTGCCTGGACACCATTCTTCCTGAAGATGACGATTCTCTGGACAGGCCCACAGTTGTTACAGATCGTGTAGAGGACGTCCTGTTTTTATAAATGAGACATTAGTTATTGCTGTGATTACTACAGACACATAATTTCCTCCTGGATTCAAGATAGAAACCACAGGCTAAAATAGATCTTAAGATGCTTCCGCTCGTTACAGATTCCAATAACACTCGCCAGTTGTTTAAGCCAGGACACTCAGGGCCCATTAGAGTTTAATTAGATGAAACTTTAATTAAAAAAAAAAAAAAACAGAGCTGGCCAACATTTTGCATTTACCGTGGTGATGGGGTAGATTGGGTTCATGATAGTGAAGAGAAGAACATTGTTAACACTTCTGGAATCGTCAGAGTCTCCCGGCCTGGAAATCTTCTGGCTAGTGGAGTAGTTGATAAAGGCTGGGTGACCAGCAATATAAACTTGGTTGTCTGCAGCATAGGTTACAGCTGTGGATGAGCCGTTCATGTCTTCATACTCCACCAGTGCCTGACGCTTCTTGGGCATCACGACCACATAGCTAAACAAAGGCAATGAAGAGGTTACATCAAAACAAATGGATGCTGTTAACTCTGGTTAATCTGCTATATACACTTTCAGTATAGAACACTTTGGGATGTGGAGGGGACACTTCTTGGCTCCGTCTAGCCTTCTTACTCGTGGTTCTAACTTTATAACAATTACCCACAACTGCTGATTTGCCCTCTACAACATCAGAAAGATCCCTCACGGATTATACAACCCAACTCACAACCAAACTCTGCACGCTCAGTAACCTCACTCCCAATATTAAAAAAACAAACAAAAAAAAACTGCTAAAAACAGAACTCTTCCACACCTTTCTATGCACTTCCATCTCATGAAATGGAAACACTTCTGATAGGTCTTTGCTTGGATGTTGACTTAGATTTTTGCTGCCTTGTACCACATTTGTAAGTTGCTTTGGATAAAAGCATCTGCTAAATGACTAAATCTAAATGTATTGTTGTAACAGATTACAGCCACTTTAATACTTTGGTTTGAAGAATAACATGGTGCATTACTATTAAGCTGTTTATTTTTTTTACTCATACAACAGAATTCTTCAGAAATCTGACTAGTTTTATAGAATCCTGACAGTAAGTTATTGACCCAGACATGCATTAGGAAAAAAAACAACACCACAATACTGCAAAACCATCAGAATCTTAGCATAGAAACCAGGACTCATTCAAAAAAAATAAAAGCTGTTTTTTCTCTCTCCATTTTTTTTAACCATTCTCTACCTGATTGCTCCAAATTCTTGTAAGGCCTCAACCAGATCAGCTTCTGTAACACCATCCACTAGCCCCCGGACATGGACGACCACAGATGGAAGGGTCTTGTGTGGATCTTCATAACCCTGTATTGAAGTAAACAGAATATGCAACATGCTCAGTGAGTACTGACATACAGAGCCTTCTTTGTGGCAATGTTGTCTGCAAAAGTCGTTTGCAATTTGTATTTGAATAACTAAAACCAAAATCTCCAAATCCTTCAAAAAAAAAACAAACCGTACCAATTATTAGCAATGTGAGTTTAATTGGATATTGTTACACAAGTTATTGGGACAGGGAGGGAAAAAAGAAAAGAATGACCACTGTTTGTGTTTAGTGGTGGAAGAAAGTATGGAGCCTGCATGTGTTTGAACACCTGGTCTGAGTAGTGTGATACTTCTCATATAGGCAATCAGCGCATTTATATGGACTTAAGTAGTAACAAGGTTACTGTCTGATTTCTCTGAAAAACTGATTTCTTAACTGTAATGTAAATGAGACAGAGAGGAACATACAACGGAGTAAAGGGCTGAATAAGATAAGATTTTAGAACAAAGTCTGCTTAAAGTCAGAAAATTTAACACAAATATCTTTTAGAAGTTTTAAATAAGTCACCCAAACAGTTTTAATGAATAAATAAATTTAAAAAAACAAACCAAAAAAAAAAAAAAACCACGTCATGTTGTGGATCAGCTGCTAGTGTCTCCCCCTACATAACACTGCCACCATTTCAGGTGTAGAGTGAATAGTTTCAGTGCTTATGTTGAGTAAGTAAAACTCCCAGAACAGTAATTTCAGCTGTGCCCACAATCTTTCATCCACTGTCACATTACTCAGTGTACATGTTGGCCGATTGTTAATTACTATGCACATGCTTAAGCGAAAACTGTCTATACGCATGCTACTATACAGTAACCATTTAGACCAATTTACTATGAATCATAAAAATTGGATAGTTTTGGTAGAAAGCAGACTGCACTGTCAAGCCCGCCCCTCAGTCTATTCCTGCCAGGAATCGACCACCTGCTTAGCAAAGTCACATGACTGAGAGAAGGACACAGGATCAGTGATGTTGAGGGGTTTCTGTAATAGCTTCATATCTACGTTTTGAACTGCACCGAGACAATATTGTTAGAATCTACATGTAAAGTAACCCTATGTTGAATTAAAAGTCAGTGTTAGGAGTTGATGCAGATGCAGTATGATCATTGTGGAAGATGCTGCTGTTCAACTGTACTGTAATGATTCTGTACTTTGCACAGGTTCAGTGATACAGATGTGCTAAAATAAACAGCAAACCGTGTTAGTAGAACACAACGAAGCTCAACAGCATCAAAGACTACGGCCTTCAACATATAGTTGACTCAGCACATTGTAATATTTTGGAAGTGAGAATTGTGTGTATTTGATGATTTAAACATAAGTAGTTTCAACAGATATTGTTGGGGCTCTAGAAATATTTTTATGACTATAGATTCTAATCTGTTTCTGAAGTCAGTTTCCTCAAAGCAAAGTTTCAATTACTTGCAATAATTTACATATTCTCCTTAATCATAAAATGTCAATTTTGGTTGAGTATACTTGTTTTATGTTGGAAAAACTTAAAGGAAATAAAACTTATCTGCATTATAAATCACCCATCGGCCTCCTTGCTCTCTAAAAATTGATGTTGGCCAATATCTTCTACACAGTGATGTCAATGCTCGATTGTGAGTCAAAGCGACAGTTTTGACTGAAGTTTTGTTCAAATTTAGTCATTAATAAGGGAACAGTTTAATTGCACTACAGTGACCAGAATGTTGGACATCAATAGGTCTCTAGTGCAGGGTGAGAGACAATGGAGCTAAACAACACGGACTGTCTAAATAAAATAAATGCGTCAAGTGTCACACATTTAGACCTCAGCAGCCAGCTGTGAGGTCTAAATGTGTGAGTGACCAACTGTAGTCCTTGTTACACTACAGAAATCAGGCTCTGCTCTAACTTAAACTGTGTGAAGCTGAACTGAACTGTCAGCAACCAAATCTAAATTAATCAATTATAGACTAAAAATACAACCGATACTTTCAGTTCAACTCTCATTCGGCATCAAGTCAGATGATCTGAATTGAAGGGGTAACAGATAAATCAATAAAAGGCAAGGGAAACTTGTACACTCAATTACCTGAATTAAGTAACGTTGCACCTGTCTACGGTCGGTGTATTTTGCGGTTGTGTTTTGTGTGTAGGCTGCACACACGACAGCTGCAGCAAGTCAGCATGACATTTTATTGTGAAAACCTAGTCACCTGAAAAAAAAAAACATTTCCGGTTGCGGTTTCACGGGGGCCTGATAATTGTGGTGCATTGTGGCTTGTTGTCACGCTTAAAAATTTTTACCCTAACGCTAAACAAATACTTGCCTAATCAGACCTACTTATACATAAAGACAGAAGTGTCACTCCACGCCACCCCCCCCTCTAAAAAAAAAAAAAAAAAAACCCGCATCCGGTTCGCTGCTAACCAGTGTCACCATTTACCCAGTTTAAGGTGTATAGCGTTAGCTCACCGCTAGCACGCGGCTAACGCTACCGGTGCTAGAACAAAAGCCAGGCTCCAACGAGGCCCATTCGACAAACCACCACAAACTATCCAATTTTAGCTGTCTCACTGAAAGATATGCGTGTTGGGAGGTATTCTTTGTTCATCTAAAATTCATTAAATACGATATAAAGTTGACGAAAACAAGAGATTAACGCTATAATCCGCCGCTCAGATTTAATCACCGACTCCTCTTGACATTTTTCCCAACGCGCATTTGAATGAATCAAACTCCACCACCACCACCGTGTGAGGTTGATATGTCCATCAACTAAAATGCACTTTGGCTTACAGGGCGCAACTCACCGTGGCCATTCCGTCAGTTTTCTGCCTTTTCGTTGCCCTACCGTCTTCACTGTAGTAACGGCTCGTTGCAGTAGCCATGTTGTCCCAGTTAAAAAGGTTGGTGGCAATGACGATGAACTGAAACGGACGGAAAGTCAAGAAATACGAGCCTCCGCCTTCCCCGCCCATTCTATCTGTACCGCGTGCTCTGATAGGGGCAGGCTGATGTGACTCGCTGATCAACCAATAGGAGGACAGGATGCATGAAGAGGCGTTGACTCAAGTTATCGCATCGCCTCTACTAAGTTTTAGTTTCATATAGTAATCATGATATTCTCTGCGTTTTGACTTCAAGGGTCTGTATACTTAATAGCTGCTAACATGTCTAAAAGGGTCTTTAAACTTTAATAAGTGTAAAGTGATTCTTTACAATTTCATCTAAATAAAAGGGCTCCAAAAGGTACTGGAAGGTCCCTTCCAGTCATCCATTTTATATTCTCATTTTCTCCCACAAAATGAAACCACATCTTGAAATATGCAAACTTAAAAGTTTAGGTGATCATATCTCCTCTTTCACAAGTTCATATATCTCAAAGTTACCTTGTAGTCACATTTTGCACATTTCCTAATCTGACCAGATAATAGGGGATTCTTAATTAATAAGATTTTACAATTGATGGACACTTAATGTTCCATAAATATTTGAATGAAAGAACACTGAAACATGTTGAATATGTTTATTCAAAAATAAAATTGCCACCATCTTTCCATACAAGCCAAGAACAGAAACAAACAAGAAAACCTGACTGCCAATCAAATGTAAGCACTGTTATATTTTAAAACATATCGGAGATCAACATATGGGGAAACTATTTGGGACAAAGTGAAGTTGATCAGGTTTGTAAAAAGGGCAGTGCAACACAAAAACAATGAATAGCAGGAATGTGACAATGTTAAAGGCATGCAGGCCAATCTCAATATTCCTATGAGTGAAAACACAGCAATGAAACTCCAAAATAAAAAAAAAAAAAAAAAAAAACTGCAGTACAATACAAAGGAACACTTTTGCTCATTCTCAAAGGGAAAAAACAATGATAGCTCAAGGAATAAAAGCAGTCTTTAAATGCAGTGTCCTCAATTTCAATAATTATTAACTTGACTATGTTCCACTGCAATTTACTGTGTGAGCTGCCCCAATCACTGCTAAAAGTCACCTGCAACATTCAGTATTGACTTGTATTTGTAGCTTCTTACACTTGCATTGTAATGTTAGGCTGTAAAAGCTGACAGGATGCAAGGGCTGAGGGTCTGTATGTTAAAGAGAGGGGCTGAAGGGACTAATTGTCTTCTTCCCTCAGTCGTCTGCTGGTGTTGGGCTTCTGTTTGGACTTGCTGAACGGGAACGACTGAAACAGAAATGAAGAGGAGTTAGGTCGCCACAGGGGAGGCTGAAAAAAAAAAAATCTTATACTATTCAACAAGTTAAACCGCACAACATTTGAAGAAACGGATTGGGCGTTGTTTATATCAGCAAAATCAAGGTTCCTCTTACGGGCCATAAATTTATGATCTGTGGTTTATCAACAGGAAGTAATCTTTATTTCTGAGAAGTAACTCAATGCCTCAACATACATTCAAATACATGATCAGTCTGACACCATCTCCCATCTTGCTACTAGAAGCCTTACCATAGCTACTGCTCTAAGAATAAATGTAGGATGTAATTCTTTAATAACTACAAACACAATAAGGGACACACAAATGGATGGGAAGTGTTCTATACCATCACCACAGAAGGTGCTGCAGAATGTACTCTGTTTGCTAAACAGCCTATTGCATTGGCGATGATGTTGCAACATGTATAGCACAAGAAGAAAAACATGCCAAAGCCTCCCCGGAGGTATCAGGTCACTGAAATTCATCTTTAACACTCAATCTTCCACTCTCTCTCACATTCAACCACACGTCTGTACTCTGAGCATGCTGGGTAAAGACTTTAGCTCAATTATCACCAGGGTTCCCAGACTACATCAAGCCTGTGCATTTTCTTTCACCATCAACATGAGCTTGTCAGGGGGTTTGATTTTTTTGGTTACCTTTGGAGACAGTGGCAGAAACAACAAGTACAGAGAAGCGAAGGATGAAAGGACGGATGACTACAACTTGAAGAGACACTGCGCTGGGAGGCTCTTGAAGACTGATCTCTCGTCAGCTCTTTCTCTCACTTTCAGAAGCTAAGGGCCGAAGAACTCTGGTAGGTAGGTAGGGGGTCTGGTAGGTAGGTAGGTAATGGATTTAATAAGGTAGAGGTTGAACTCTGATCTGTGTGGATCAGCCCCCGGTACATCTGAAGGCTGGCCGGGTGACTCTAGTAGAACAACTCTATGTGTGCGCGGGCTGATCTCGTCTGAGCGTGTGCGTCGGTTGAACAAACGGCTGCCCATTCACTGAGGGGTAGGTTCGGTCGGTAGGTCGACCTCTTTCTCGCTGTCTAACACCAGATGCAGGCGAAGGCTGATCTCAGGTCAGCGCTTAGTCACCCTCCTGCAGGATGTACACACCGCCAGCTGGCAGACCCTTGGCCTGGGATCAGCTGCGGTGTCAGTGCAGTGCTCAGCTCCCACCACACGCTTTAAAGAAAATATGAAAAATAAACAAAACTGTGCTGCAAAGATGCTTACCGTATGTCACACCATTGGTGTTTTGTCTGATCTTATCTCATTTCTATTTGGAGGGTTCATTTGTTCTAGCCAAATTCAGGATAGGGAATAAAGTTTTAAGGGAAAAAAGCATTTATAATGCTACCTCTGACAAAATTTACTTAACACTTGTTAATCCAAGTAAAATAATCTCTCTTGCTCTGTCAGGTTAAATTCATTTATTTGGAAAAGAGCTACATATAGGTTGGGTGAGGTTTAAAAAAAAAAGAAGCAAGAGTACAGAGAATAAAGCTGCATCTGATGGTTTTAAGCTGAGTGTGAGGAGTTTACAGGCCGAGCCTAAGACAGTCTTTCATGTGCTCTCGTTTCAAGATCATCAAGGAATAATTAACACTGAGGTTATACAGTGTTGACAACACAAAAATCGCACGAGCTGGAAAGGACAGCACAAGAGAGAGGTCTAATCTTTCACTTATTTCTACTCCCACCCCACCCACCCACCCCACACTACTGGCCAACAGCAGACGACGAGGGTGAAGACGCAGATCTCTCTGTGGTGGGTAGGTACAGGTTCTCGGTTGACATCCATCTCGTCATCACGTTGCAGTTCTTTGGTGGTAGCAGGACGCTCCCAGGTGGGAGGATGGTCTATTTAACAATCAGTCTGCCTGTGATGGAGCACCTAGCTCTGCCTAACATAAATAACATAACTGACTCTCTTAAGAATGCAAAACATTTGCAGCCTGAACTAAAATGTGGATAATTGAGACCTTACTGGAGCTGCATCGAGCGGTGTGTTACATCTAGAATGTGTTGTTAAATACTAACAACTGGCAGGGCTACGCACTAGTATTTTGACAGCCTACAGGTCTTTTTTAGCAAATGGCAGACATACAGACTGAGGTCTTACCTGGTTCTCTTGTGGTTAGCTGACGGAGATCGTGAGCGGGATCGGGAGGGAGAGCGTCCTCTGGGCGGAGAGCCGGACCGAGAGCGGGATCTGGAGCGACTGGTGGGAGAGAAAAGAGTTTACATACAACTGTATTGCAAAATAAAACTTATGTTACAGACACACATTTGCAAACTTAATCAGAGAAGGCTGGTATGCTGCAGAGGCTCACAGAGGAGCAGGCTTACACCTCCCAAATCTCCACTAACAAGTACTTTGATTGGTCCAACATATTCTCTCAAACTTCTTGTTCAGAAAAGCACAGTACTGCTACAAACAATCTACCAGGAGAACACAATTAAACAGGTGTTTGGAAACAATGTACATTTTTTACTTTTCAGTAGTAGTTAGTCTAAAACATTTAAAAAATATATCAGAAGGATGGATCAATCATACCTTTTGTTTATTATACAAAAATATTTTCCAATAGCTCTACATTATTTGTAGAAAATTTTAAACTATTTTTTTTTTTTTTTAATTCTGGTTCACAGGAGTTGTTAAATTGCAAAATAATCTGTGTCCCTTGTGTCAATGTATACAGATAAACAAGTTGGATATTTGAAATAAAAGGTAGTGGTTCATTTATTTATTTTTTTAAACAGGGTCAGTGGGTGAAATCCATTTGTTTCCCCATTTTCATTTTGGTTTTTCCTACTTTCTTAATGTGTTTTGCTTCCTAATGGACACATACACTACACTAACAAAAGGTCCTCCCTGCACACAGCACAAAAAAGTATAATCCTTGCCCAATATATATCATTTTTGAAGATTGTG
Organism: Channa maculata; assembly: GCA_020496755.1. Lineage (NCBI taxonomy): Eukaryota > Metazoa > Chordata > Actinopteri > Anabantiformes > Channidae > Channa > Channa maculata. The sequence goes on along the minus strand of CM035606.1, from coordinate 26,231,683 downwards.
ACTTGCATACAACACCTAGATAATCCAGAAATAAACTGATATATTGCTTTAAATATGGCTGGTACCCTGAAGGAAAAAAAGCAAGACATGCCAAGACACCTGCAGCACCAAGCCAGACAAATCCCTTTGTATCTGACTCTACAAACATGTAAAATGGTAAATGGTCTGCACTTATATAGTCTATTGGTACACACACACACACACACACACACACACACACACACACACACGGGGGGAACTGCTATGCAACTGGCCAACACAAAACAACTAAGTTGGGGCTCAGTCTCTTGCTCAAGCACACTTTGAAATGTGACCGGAGGAGCCGGGGGTCGTACCAACACCTGTAGGATTGATGGACCACCTCCATACCTCCAGCACCACAGTCGCCCTGGATGTCACTAGGATGGAAAGGTTTGTACAAAACTGTCCGTTTTAGACATACTTTTAAATCCTTCCTCTGACAAAACCCACCTTCTCACTGGAGTCCTGGACTTGGAACGGGGTTGGGAGCCAGACCTAATGTTACAGGAAACAAAGTAGGTTTAATAACAGCTCAGGTGTTAACAACCAGAACTAGGCATAAATGACCATCATTGTACATGTACTGCAATCCTCCTGCCCACCTCCCGGAAAGAGGGCTTAAATATTTTATACCCGGAAAAAAAAAAAATAAAAAAATAAAAATGAATGTAGTGTAGTTATGGTTCACTGAGCTGTATCCTCACCTGCTCCTGCGCCTGGAGTAAGATGGAGATCGGCGGCGGCTCCTGAAAAAATATAGATTAAAGATTAAATGTAACATTTTTTCATACTTTGACTATCTGCTGTCTTAACATTGTAATCAATCCTCAAGAACAAAAATGAATATTTCCTAAAACATGTTTCTTATTAAGTGCTGACTTACCGGCTGTAGCTACGGCTTCGGGAGCGAGAGCGGTAGCGGTGTCCACGGGACCTGGACCTGGACCTGGACCGAGAGCGAGACCGAGACCTGTAATGGAAAGACAGACAAGTTGGTCCCCTTGTCTTCTCTGCGTCTTTTATGTTTAGAAGACTCTTTCTAGCTGCACAGATCAGTCGATTAATAATACAGTTTATTAGTCTATTTATTATATCTGCTCCTCAAATGTTAATCTTTTTTCAAGTCTGACAAAACAGTAAAGTAAATTTATTTAAGTTGGTCAGATAAAACAACAAATTGAAAGAGGTTATGGACTAAATAGCATAAATAATATCAAGATGCAATATCTACACTGCATCACCACGACCACATAAGAAAAACAAAAACTTAAAAAAACAAAATTTACAAAAGTTACACGATTGTATTTCTTTACCTGCTACGACGGCCTCTCTTGCTGAAGCGGTAACAGTCATATGCATAGTGGCCCCGGTCCCCACACTGATAACAACGATCGTTGGGGTCAAACTGGCGTCGACTTGGGCGACCACGGCCCTTCCTGGAAAGGCCTGTTGACATCTCCACACGAACACGGGAGCCACAGAGGACTCTAAGGGAAAAAAACACCACGTCAGTAAGACAAGCACAAGATCATTTTGAGTACTTGATATTCTTGATTCCTTGAAACATCTCATATTTTTGTAAATATTGGCAGATACAAGACCACACACACACACTGAATTTAAGTTCTAAACATAAGGAATATTACTACTCACTTTCCATCCATGCCCTTCACAGCATCTTCTGCGTCTCTGGGATCCTCAAACTCGACAAAGGCAAACCCAGGTGGGTTCCTGGCCACCCAGACACTTCTCAGTGGGCCATAATAGCTGAACGCTCGCTCCAGCTCCCCCTTTGCAGCACCATTACCCAGGTCACCCACGTATACTTTACAGTCTGTGGCCCTAGACGAACTACGGGAGGATGAGTAGTATGACATCTCTCCTTTGTCTGTTGGGGGAAAAAAAAGAGGTTAATGAGAATAAAATCCCTCAGCAGCTATTTTAATGAATGTTTGAGTCACCTTTAGAGAAAATACTAAAAGTCTTTGGACAGATACAATTTTCAATTCCATTCATTTGAGAACTTTGAGAATCCGCAGATTAATAAACCATGAATGCATTTAATTGGTGTCCTACACATACAGTGATAGGTGAAAGGTCGTGAAGACCCACAGGTCAGTTTAGTGTTTTCTGAATAGAAGAACAGATTTCCATTTTTCATTGTAAACAGAACATGTGATAGCTAGCAGGATTAGCCCTGGTACTACTACTAGCAGCTTGTTTAGATTTTTATGGATCAATATAGAAAATTATTAAACTGTCCTCGGTGGTATTTTGGAACAGTCCTGATTTGGAGAAAAGCTCAGAAACCTTGATTTAATGTCCAAAGCAATTTACAATCCATATCCTCCATACACAACTATAGCTAGTGATTTCAGAGTGTACGTTTGCTTACCGTGGTGGAAAAAGCGTGACCGCTTTAAAACCCCTTTCTTTGTAGCTCAGCCTATTAGCGCGCCAAACGCCGCCATTTCCGATCTCTTTAATCGATCGTAAATCGGTTCCTGTTGGCCATTTTTCGAAGGCGTAACGTAACATGAGCCAGTTTCACTTCATTTACATTTGTAAAACGACAGATTTAGAATTATACGTAATTAAATTACGTATTTGTATTGCTGGATACAAAATGGTTGGTGCTCGTCATTTAGATTTTAATAAATGCTAGTAATGATATCCTCATCTGTATTATTTTATCCTCATCAAGACGTTCGTACGGTTTTTGGCGCCTAGCTACTTCGAAACACCGTTCAAACTTCAAAACGTTTAGCTCATATTAGGACATTACTGCTTGTATATGGTTTTTAAAACATATTTTATACTTTAAGCCTTTTATACCTTGGTGACGTCACATAATTGCCTTTGAAGCTTTAAAGGGCAACTGGCTTTGAAGTTTGCCAAACCAGTATATAAGCAAGCGGCATTTCCATTCAGCTATTTCAGCAAAAAGAGTTCAGCATCGAAGCATTCACGGTGCACTTTTTTTGTTTTGTTAACAAATTGCTTTTAGGCCTATCAGTCATATATGTATATAAATGTAAATCCCACTATGGTGGCTACATACATGAGAGCAACTGGGGACACCAATTCCAACATGTCCGCCCGAATAAAACGACAACGTTACGGTGGGATCCGAGTGTACAGTGAGCATGATCACGGAGCCCTTTCTCGCTCACTGACGATTCAATGATCGCCCATTTAAAGCAGGCACATTTTAATAACAAATCGCCTTCCAACCACAAACTGTAGGTTGGAACACGTGTGTAAATAAATGGACATTAATTGAAGGCCTTGATCTCCGCCTGCTCATAAACAATGGCGGCCCCACGAGTTCGCAAGCGTTACCTTGTTCCGCTGTTCCGATTATTTCTGTCTCCGCTCCGAGCAGAGGTGAATCTTCAGGCGTCCCAAAACAAGATTCGTGTCGTCTTTAACAACAACAACAACAAAAAAAAACGATAATACGGCAAAACGAACACACTAAACTACCGTTCCTACACACATTAACGGATACTGCACATGCCTGACCCTCTGTTTGACCGTTTTAACCAACACCGAAGAGAAGACCGCGTGACCTTGTGTCACATCCGCTCCTGCGCACACATACTTCCGGTAAATTCTTTCAAAATATAACAAACACTATACACGTTTTTTTCTCAAACAACAAACTATTGCATATTTCTTATGCGTATTTGCATACCATTTGCAGAAAACATTTTTTCTCGCTCTTGTTTCCTATTTTAAATGTTTACTAGTCATCAACATTCACTGGTCACATGCTTTCACACTTTTTCAGTGGGAATATTGAAGACATTCATACAATTATCTGTATTACTGCACCATTTGTGGTTCAGCCCTCCACGACAATTTGGGTTTAAAAAACTTATTTCACGCATTTTTGTATGAATTCCCTTAATAAAGCCTCAAACTACAGGCAAACGGGTTAGTGATTTTTTATGGCCTTGATAAACTAGGTTTCAGTTTGCTGCCTACTTGTATGTATTTAAGTAGCATTGTGTCCATGGACAGTCAGTGTTGTATGCTGTACAGACCGTATAGTCTACGGAGGGAAATTAGTGATATAAGGTTTTTTCTTTTATTAATAAAGTTAACGTGACAGTGAATACATTTTTGCTTATTAAAATTTCACTCTTACTACTTTGTATATATATTGTGTTATTATGTGTAACAGCTGCAAAATTACATTAAAGTAGCTTCATACGGTTGCTGTATGTTAAGTGCAGAAATAATGACTCAGACACATCAGGCCTTGAAAATAAATAAACTATATTCAAATAAGGTCAACTTCACTTGATTAAAGACCTTCATTATCTTTCAGTAACACATTACACCTCATGCCATGTTCGCAAAAACAAGTTTCTTTTTCTAAGATGTTTTTCCACATTTCATAAAAAAAAAAAATTATCTTCAGTTAATAATTTATTTCAGTATTGAATAAATGTATATGCATCACATGATATCGTAGTAACTCAATCATTATTTCCCTTACAAAGGTTTAGGCGGAGAGACAATTTTTTATCATCACAGGAAAAAACACAGAGACACATTGAAGAGCAAGACCTGGGAGGGAGTGAATGGGGTGGGGTGGGGGGTGGGGGGTGGGGGGGGACACTAATACAGACACAGAAATATTGTACACCAACAAACAAAAAGATGACCTGGGATTATGTGTGTTGCAGACAAAGCTTCGACACAGCAAAACAGGCTCTTTTTTCACAGCTTCTGAAGGTAACACAACAAAGAAGCAGTAAACATTGAATCCATAAATGGTGTTTCTCTCTGTGTGTGTTTCTGTTCCATCCATCTGTTTGCAGGTTGTGTCTCTTTGTGCCACCAGAGCCTCTGGTGTTTGGGATTATGGGGGTTCAACCTGATAACATATGCCCATACAGTAGGCAGCCATCACAGTAGACCATGCTGCTAACACACATACACAGGTAGATACATTCATCATGCATCTGCAGGGGAGCACGGAGGGAAAGCAAACACAGACACACACTGGGAAGGGAGGGGGTGAGGAAGGGACGCTGGATGGGGGAGGCAACACATCAAGCTACAGAACAATTAATACAGAAGTTTGTGGAAACAAGGAACATTGTCCAGACACTGCACACAGTTCTGCTTTTGGGTGCTGAGCCACATTTGGGTCACATCTGCTGGGACAAAGCTGGGAGCTGATTCACAATGCAGCCGCTGGTCATTTTTCACCCAGTCATACAGTAGATTACACAGCAGACCTGTGGGTATTTGTGTGGTGGCTCAGGACGAAGACCACAGTTAGGTTAAGGTTCCAACCTCACACGCCACTGACCTGCCTCACAATGTCCCGCTGGAGCTCATGACAACCCCACTGGCAATGTTCCGCAGTTTCTTCATGTAAACATGCTACTTACACTCAAATCTCCTCCTTCACGAGGACCGGATGAACAAATGTACATCAGCCGAGGGCTACGACAAACACTGCTGCAGAAAAACGTGTAAACCGACTCTCTCGTCAAAGCCACTAACAAAATAAGATGCTTGAATTTTTTCACGTATTGCACATTGAAACCACACTCCTTGAACTAAACCCCAAACTCAAGGACCTGCGGCACAGCTTATCCATCCATAAATAATCTTATAAATAAATATACATCTCAAATTATCTGAAGAAATATTCATAAGTAACACAAACAGATGTCAGCAGATGTTGTAAGTCAGCAAATCAGATGAAATGGTTGGTAAAGATGCACTACGCTGTTTGAGAAGTTCAAGGGGATCTTCATCTATGGAAAATATATCAAAATCTATTCCACTATGTTCAGTAATGATGTAGTCTATACTACTGACTTTGTGTACTGACTACTCTATACTATACTAAATACTATTTGTAAGTACAAAAAATGTACTTTGGCTATACCTGCAAGGAAAGATACAAAATTGACTTCAGAAAGTTTACAAAGTATTTTCATTACGGGTAAGTGAATCAAATCTTTCTGATATCATTGTGTGTAATAACAAATTTCACTTATATAGCACTTGTTTGTTTGTGGGTGAAATGTTTGTAATGAACCTGCAGCACAACATACAACATCCTCACAGCAATATAATCAATGTGACTGATATTAGACAGCCTATATTACAGTAATTATGATGCTAACGATCAACTTCATGTAGGAATGGTTGATCGACTTCCCTTATATATAGTAATATACAGTTACTACCTAATGAAGTTACACACCACAGATTTTTTCAGTACGTATCTCAGTGCTGAAAGTAATAAATATGAAATGTTTGCAAGTAAACATCACGACAAATGAGCGAATTTCTGAATATAGTTCAGCGTTACACTTTTAATACTTTGCACTTCTCTAGTTGTGCATTAGTGTTTAGCAGCCAGTTGTTTCGGTAGCTTGTGATCCGTATCTGTCACGCAATACTGAGCAACACCTACATGCCTTGAAGCTCATGTGTTTTCCACTGTAAACGACCCATGTCTGGTCTGCGATACGACAAAAGGCTACAGGACTTCTCTTGCAGTGGTCCCGCAAAGGGGTCCTGCAAATTTTACTGCATCGACAGACTGTAAACCAAATCAGTTCTTCAGATTGGATGATAGACTGTACACTGTGCAAACTCTCTATTAAAATTCATTTGTAGTTTCTACTGATGCGTCGTGCTTTAACCACAGATGGAGAGCAGGGACAAATTGCAACTCCTTCCCACAGTATTACACTGACAATATTAGACAGTTCCCCCATGTGCAGTTTGTCAAATGAAAACAATTCACTGTTTTATAAATGTATCAAGTTAAATGCAGCCGGGATAGTTTGTACAGCTGAAAGCTTGAATACCAGCTTTTTACTGGAGAGTTTATCTTAAGGCATTATATCAGTGTGGTGTCAACTAACATCCTGCATCCTAGTGACAGTGCATGTTAAGAGCTTGCATCCTTATCTAAATGCTGCAGCTGAACGTTGAACAGTTGGAGTCTGTCAGCATTTTAAAAAAAAAAAACATACGTTTTACAAGATGGTGAGGCTGCTGAAAGTAAACGAATGCTGCTGAAGATTGTTTGACCATCCATGCATGTTTGTCTGACCATGCTGCTCTCACTACAGGTAAAGGATCAGTGTGTCAGGATACATGCCACAGTAATGGATTAGTCTGTCACGACACACAACTCAACACTGATGACTCCACTCAGGGATCAAACAAAGTTTTCACATGTTTGAATGACACAGCAGGTGTGTGAACACCTCTGATGAGGAAAACATCCTTATACACACCAAAGACCAGCTGAGGAGACACACAAATGCACCAATGTAATTTACAGGTGGATTCTGATCATTTCCTTTCACATACTGTATAGTGTATGTGGCTTATTCTGGCTGTACATGCAAAAAAGAATCCACCGGATGTTATAGAAACGTGTGTCAGAGAAACGACAGGATGCTGAGGAGATGTGGCTCCTTAAAAACTTTGATTCACTAGCTTTGTTTGTTAGACTTTAGTCCTTGTTTATACCACTGTTTATCGCCACACTCATCTGTGGTTTTGTGCCTTTTGGGATCTGCGGCATTTGATACTGTGCATTAATTTACTATTGAATTTTTATATTTGCTGCATATATTTGACTTTTCTGTAGCTGTTCATTATGCTGAATAATATTTTCCACCCGCTCCTACAGTGGAAAAAACACTGCATTTTTGTATGCGCTGGTTTTAACAAGTTACAGCACATGTGGAGAACGACCTTCATCTATACTGTGAGTCACACACGCATCACCCGTTTGTAAGAATTTACCGTAATGAGACTGTTCTTGTAAACATTATTTCACACACATGAGCCTGTCAGTAAAGTGGGTGAGGCAGAAGAGAAGAGGGAGGGACAAACAAATGTGTTACACCTTAAAACCAGCTCAGACAGATGCATTTTGTCCAGAACAGGTTTCTGTTCTATCTTAACAATAGCAGCTCCTCGTATTTCTCATCCAAAATATGCTACAAAATAAAACCTGCTGCTCTATTCACCACTAAAACTTCAGTCAACTTTCTTGAAGTAACCTTTTGTGTTCTCAGCCTTCAAACACTTGTTGTCGCTCTTCTTCATGCCTGTAACTGTGCATGTGTGTTTGTTATGATCCTTGTATATATTGTGTGTGTGTGTGTGTGTGTGCGTATCTGAAGTATTGAAGCATCCCTGCAGAAACCATCCAGCATGAGCCCTGTATAATGGATGAATTGTACACCTGTTTCCTGTCAAACTGGTAACTGTATGGACTGAGTGTTTAATTATATGTGTGTTGCTGTGCAATATTATTTCTGAATTTTCTTTGCCTGCTTTTTAAAAGCCACTGATGTGGCAGTAGGCCTCCAGGCTGGAGAAAAGGATGTAGAGGAACCAGAGACCCAGGAACAGCAGGCTGGTCATGATGCGGAACTTCCTCGGGCCGCCAAGCTCACCGCCAATGGAGGGCCGACGTCTGAACAGGAGCACAGCCATGCAGATGAAAGCAAAGATGGTGAAGAGTGTGACGGAGAAGGCCAAGGAGCCCGGATCCACCTCAAACTCTTTCCCTTTGATTTTCCAGTAGATGGCTGCGACAGACCACGCCACACCGATCCCCAGGAACACATTGACGGCGTTGCTACCGGTGACGTTTCCAACAGATGCGTCGGCGTGCTGGTCCTGCATGGCGGCCACTTTACTCGCAAAAGTGTCTGAGGTAAGAGAAAGACTAGAGGTGAGCAAATCAAGCACCTTCATACACATGTGTACATGCAGCTATATGCAGGGTCTACTGGAGTCAGAAACACCAACACTAAAGCCCCTTTCAGACATGCACTGGAATTCAGACGGCATGCAGACTTTATCTGGACCCAAGTCTGTTGGCCCTGGCATTACTGGGAGTTTGTCTAGCCAGCTCCCTAGTGCAAAGCCCAGATTATCTCCAACCAAGCTCAACTGTGATTAGAGGAGGTAATAATCCAGAGAATTCACCATGAGTGAGTGGGCGTGTTGATGGCAGCCATTTCCTGTGACTGCCTCCAGAGAAACCGGAGAAATACAAACACAACCGAAGGTGAAGAACTCGTTCTTTCATACGAACACAACAACATCAAACTGGAAGCTCAAGGACATTTGTGAACTTTTGTCGGTAAGTGCAGAGCTGAAAATCATCAAACAAATACAGGGAACAGCACAAGATTCTGTGGTATTTCGATCAGATTAGAAAGCAAAACACTGTCACTGTCGCAGCTTTGTTTTATTCAGTACCATGTTTGTATACTTCTGGCACCTGATTTGGGGTGGGGACCATGCCAACCCTGGCAACCCCTCTTGTAACCCCCTGCACTTGATGGATGGTGAATTTCTTGACAAAAATGTAGCTTGAGTTGTGTTTTTATTTTGAAATGGTGATTTATGATAATCTCACACAGTCAAAGTGTGTATCTGCTCACCTGGGATAGACGTCCCCAAAGCCACAAACACCACCGCAGTCACAGTGTCCTTGAGGCCCACAGTGCAGCCAAAGTGTGAGGCTAGATCTCCGATGATGGCGGTGAGGAAGCCAATGACACTGATGGAGACTAGGAAGCAGGCCCAGCCGTGCCAGTACTCTGTGGGGGGTACACAGGCGAACAGCACCTTCCAAAAGACGGTGAGGATATGCATGACGTAGTGGTAGCAGGACGGACGTCGCTCCTCACTGCCTTCCTCGTCCTCATCACCATCACCTGAGGGGAGAGAAAAAGGGGGAACAACGAACAACATCACGATGAAGATTAGAGCCAGAGCCACTTTTAACCAAACACAGAAACTTTACACACTGACAGGTTTCATTTTTATTACACTACAGGAAAACAAACTGCATTTTTAGGGGATTACACACAGATTACACATGCAAGCTGTTGACATCAGATCCCTGTCTGTGGTGAACTGTTCCATCCACTAGATGGTGGGATTCAGTCACTAATCGGATTCCCACTTCATGTTTGAGTAGGAAAAGTGGTTAGTTGTGGCTACTGCCTGCATCTATGCTCTCGCATTTTAAGCTTTTATTCTCCAAAAGGCTGCTTATGGACTCAGTGATTCATATTTCTCAATTTTTTTGACATAAAAATATCCCTGAGTCGTTTGCTCATATGTGAAGCCGAGCCAATCACACAGTTTACATTAGCTTAAAGGAACATTGAAGAGTGAAGCCTTGTTAATGATTTTGACTGAAAGATCAGATGTACATGATTCATAATCACTTGTTATTTCTTTATTAGACTGTTGTCTCTGGGGCAGATTTAGGTTCAGAAGTTTGCTTATGGTAGGAATGAAACAACCCAATCCCAGCATTGAGTATCAGGTCTGATACAACACATAGACACCACTTTACAGTAAACTCTGCTACCTGAGGCAAATACAAGGAAATATTCAAGGAGTTTGGAAATATTTCAAGTTTAAGACATTACATACACAGCCCTGCACCTTTTCAAACCACAAAAAAAAAAACTACAAGACCCAACTCATGAAAAGTTAAAGCAAAAGGATGCTCCTGACCACGATGCCGACTACTATTATTACAGCAAGAGGTCTAAATAACTTTTGTAATTGAGAAAATATATATTATAAACAATCACATTTTATACATGTACAAATCGGTGGTGTGTAGCCAAATTAAGTAGTGTAATACTTTTTTTTCAGAAACTCAGACTGAAACCCAGAGAAATCACTTTTTCATTGGTAATAAAATTTAAAGCGTGTATTTAGAACTTCAACTTAAGTAAAGAATCCAAAGTTGTACTGCTAATCGTAGTGAAGGGTGGTTAGGTAAATATTTGCACTTTTCACTTCAGCGTTGAGCTTGTACTTTCTGCAGTAAAGTCTACTTCAACACACACACACACACACAGCTCACCTGCGCTGACTGTGACCGCATCCACAAATTGTTCCCTCCAGGAGTGTGTGCCGATAACCAGTGCCAAGTTGGTCTTCTTAATGAGCTTGTCAACTGTGCTCTGCACATCAGAAGCACAACAGATTTCATTAGCGGCCACTTACGGCCGAGGACAGGGGACAGAGAGACACAAAGTACATTAGACAGAGTTTTATTAAACATTTCACTGTTATTTACGTCTGTCACAGTCCTACAGCTCTGTTACACTCACTGCAACCAAGAGTCAAACTGTACATGGAGCAGTGTGAAACATAAAGTGCGAGGAACATTATAGTAAAATTATACGCACTTTGAACTTTACACATGAAGTTTGGCAAACTCGACATGAACCATAAATCAGAGAAAATTGGATGTTTACCAGGTGTGAAAGGCCTAATGACACATGGGAAATGCTGGAGGAAAAGTTGGGAAATCAATTTTTACTCTATCACAAGCGTAAACATTGATTATTGATCAATTGATTGCTGATTGTTAAAGCTGATTTCCATGATGTCATCACAAAGGGAAAGAGCGAGTAGTTGTGTGCGCACAGGGTCGAACCAGCAACAATGTGCAGTTTGGACCCGAAAGCCTTTGGTCTTATACCGTGTTTTATTAATTTTAGTCCATTATCCATTTCTCAAAATACATCCACGCTAAAGATTGAATAGGAAACAGCTAGTTTAGCTCTGTTCAAGTGTAAAAAGAACGGTGTACCACCACCCTGTCACTCAGTACTTAACAAGATAGTTTAATCTGTACGGTGTTATATATCCAATAACATATGCTGATGTTTATGGAAGCTGAAGTGGAGACATGCAGCTAACAAGCCCACAAACAACACCGACAGAAATAAGCTCATAGGATAAAATAACTCATAGCAAAAGCAAAGATTATTTCCTCACCACGTGTTACGCCTGATGTCTCACCGTGCTAATGATCATTTCCTGTGTGCTGAGACCCCCGCAGCCATTTTAATACATGAACACGATCCAGAGACGCCTCCACGTTCTCTGGGCTAAAGCTCATTTAAAATGGTCTTGGACAAAATGGAAAACTGTTCTGTGGTCAGATCAATAAAAATTTCAAACCACAAACGCTGTGTGCTGCAGACCAAAGAGGAGAGGGTCAGAGGGGGTGGAGGTAGTCGTACTAATACCTGGGTGTCCACCTGGACAATAAACTGCATCAGTATACAGGAAAACACAGAGCATAAGAGACTAATCATAAGACACCACGCTGATTATTTGAAGATAAATCTTCATTCATCTGTTCTGTCGATGTTTGTTTACTGCTTCTTTGTTTTGTGTTCATTTTCAAACAATTCATGCAGCTGACAATAAGGTGGATGTTTGATTTGTACTGGATATTTTTCATGTGTTGCATTTATGTTCTTTCCCCACATACACCGTTCCAATACCTGGTCAAATTAAAAGCATTTATTTTTTGCATGTCTATAAAACACCACAATACTTTGTGCTTCAGGTAAAAACCATTTAGTTTATTTGAAGTCCAGCACACATCAGAGGAAGCTGGAACATTTTCGTAATTAAGAATTGGATTTTCATTTTCTGAAGAGTGATTAAATCAGAGGGATTAGCAACATAATGTCCTTCTGTGTATTGAGATTTACTGCTGTTCTAGTAAACTCAACTAATTTGCTTTTATTTGTTTATTATACACCTGAGCCCAGTGCACATGTCAAGTATTTGCACTGCTTGCAGTCTGATTCCTCTGCCCTGAGTGGGTCAGGGAAGAGCGCTGGAAGTCTTACAGGCAGCACTCTGTTCATGCTGCACGAGGTTCACTTCTACATGCCCTCAGTGAGCAGCTCAGCCATTTAAAGCCCAGACCTGCCCTCTCAGACTCGATGCTTGTGACTGTGAGAAACAGAGTAAACACTTCAGACCATGTCAGTGCAGAACTGGGCTTGGGTTCCATTGCACTGTGGTTAAGGTTATGAAGCCAGACCATAATCTTTCCCTGACTTTAAGTGTTAAGCAGCTGAATAATTCTGCAATAAAATGAACTCAATGTCACGCTGCAAGATCTGATACTTTGGCAGCAGAAATCCATTGTCTGGGAACATTTTGTCACATTAAATGTCTACATAGCCGCGTTATGTTAATGGCAAGAATAATCCATTTGCAGTTTCAGCTTAGAAGACATCCTGCTCTGGTTTGTGGCTTTAATACAGACATGTTCAAAGACATTTGGACAGATCTGCAATTACATAAAGTGCTTTGATTGGATGATTGGATGCGGGATTGTCTGTGATCATCAATAAACTTATGTGGAACTGAAATTTCTTTTTCGCTTGTCCCTGTTATATTATTTTAACAACCATCTAGTTGAGAAATACACTTGGAGTAAAGCTGGGATGGGCTTCCATCAATATATCCAACATTTACTGTGAGGAGAAATTGTAACTGTAATTCAAAAAAAACAAGATAACAAAGGCTGTTGCTGACTGGCACCAAATGTCTTTATCCAAAACATCCTGGGGGGGCTGTTTCCCCCCAAACACACAATTTAGGAAAACACAGTGACCAAACGAGCGGTTCACCTTGAATTCGTACGACTCCTCGATGACCACCTCCAGGCGGCTGTGCTCTCCCAAAATGGGCTTCCCCATCTCTGCTATTCGGCGGGCCTCCTCCTCCTCAGCACTCACCTGCCCCTCTGCTGACTCTGTGGGGTTAATGCAGGGAGGAGGGGGGGATAAGGAAGGGGGGTGGGTGAAGTAAAAAGAAAAAAAAAGGGTTGGAAATAAAATATCTGATATTTCCAACTTCTTCCTCTATCAATAATTGACTATGTGTCAGTTTTTTTTTTATTTAGAGCTGCATGACATGACTTCAGTCTGAAATACTGTGTGTATCCAAGTCTGTTTTATGCGTGTGTGTGTGTGTGTGTGTGTGTGTTCTTACACAGCATGGGAGAGCGAGATGAGAAGATGACAGATGGATATTTGTGTGTGTGTGTGTGTGTGTGTGTGTGTGTGTGTCAGAACAACACAGTAACACACAAAGATTAAAGAGGTGGATCCACAGGAGCAACAGTTCCAGAAAGATCAGTGAAGAAACTCTGAACTTAGCCCTGAACTCTGAGTGGATTGAACTGAGATGGTCAGTTTTTTGGGTTTATTTGATGACAAAAAGCCGTCATTATTCAAAGAAACTACCATGGCAACACGTGTATGGGCCGATTGTGGTGCAGGAGGTAGAGTGGTCGTCCACCAATCCCCCCAGTTGCTGGTTCGATCCCCGGCTCCTGTAGTCACATGTCGAAGTGTCCTTGAGCAAGACACTGAACCCAGCAGCTCCCCCATCAATGTGGGGGCAACAGCAACAGCAACAGCTCACTTGAGACACATACAGACTGTGCAATGTGAGAAATGGGTCTATGGGTCTCAGAAAGTCCAGTATTAGTCTTAAAGCTTTGTGTGATGACAGCAACTGTTGAAAAGCCTGAAAACTAGGAGACAGACTGGGGCAGACAAGACAACATCCACCAACAATTTTCTGAAATGAGCTAAACCTGTTTTTGGGAACTGGGAACTATTCTGGGTTATTTTAGCAAACGTGGGTCACACTGCAGGACTGTGCTCCTACATTTCTGACACCGTCAGAAGGTTGAAGCTGCCTATGAAAGATTTCACCACATTTCTCACTGTCATCATCATCTTTTATCTAAGGAGCCTTAAACTGCACAGTATAAAGAGGCCTTTGAGGTTTGTCTTTTTATTAGTCGATTTAGTCTATAAATTAAACGAATTTTCCTTTAAAAAAAAAGAAAAGAATCTTATTCTTGTAACTCCTAACAGCATCTATCATGTTGTGTGCACTACTTTTATGAAGTAGGCCGGAAAGAGATGCAGCAAACAGCAGGTCATGGTGACATGTGGCACAGTTTGTGTTTCTGATTCACTACTAATCAAGTAGCAACAGAAGTTACACCGACCAGACCTGAGTTTACAGAAATAAAACAGAGCCAACCAGGGGTTTTATTACAAGCAGAAGGATCTTCTCTCTGTTCCATGGAGTGGTTGTAACACACTGGTGGTCCACAAAGAGCTTTACAAACACTTTGAGACTAATAACCAGGCTGACTGTGTGCTTCATGTCTGCTGTGAGTGGCTGCTCTCTTTGGCTCCTGTGCTGAGGACAAAGAAAAGGGGAATCAAAGAGGGCAGGAGGTGTGGAGATAGCGTGTGTTTGTGTGTGAGTGAGGAGCATGCAGGGATTCAAGTGCTCCTCTTTTCAAAAGGCAAGCAGTGTCTAATTATGGAAAGACGGTGAGGGTAAGACAGCAGACAGCGACCATCCTGTCACCATTTATTGCCACTAACTTGAGCTGCACAGAAGCCCAAACACACACAGCCTGGGGTCCTTCCTCTGAGCAGCAACATCTTCCAGCCGTCACCAGAGTTCTACAGAGATCACCTCCCCTGCTGTGACAGTCGAGTGAGGTGAAGGAGAACTCGCCTCCAGGACGATTCTCAGTCTCACAGCACTTCGCCTTGATCTTTCTGTCTCTGAATCCTGCTTTGCTCGTCTGAGGTTAAAGCTGCATGGCTGCTTTGCACTCTGAAAGAAGCCGGGGGAACGTTCACGTCATCACACAAAAACCACGTCACCAACCTGTGCACAGTGGGAATAGGTTCTGGCTGCAGGTTCAGTTTGTTATTAGCAAATCTCTTTCCTCGTGGTAATGCAAAAGTTTGCTTTTTTTATTTATATCGTTTGAGGAATTCTGATCAAAATGCACAAGCACAGACAAATGGATTGTCAGTTAGCGGAGGCTCAATTGGACACATATTTGCATACAACTTCAACAGAGCAAGAGGCAACACTCTGTTAAAAATCAATGAACACCCCCAGACTCAGTGTTTACTTCTGCTCTCTCTATTTTGTAATGGACCCAAGAACAATGTGCACATAAACAAATCAATCAGGTTTTTTAAGATATTCCACTTTCTCTCTCATTTCCCCACACACACAGTTCCAGAGAGTAACATGATATATGTTAGAGCACAGTGACGGCAGCCTCCTCCCCTGAGCCGCACAAACACAGTGATATATCTTCAGCAGCATATCCCGCACAAAACACACCTCATTTGTAAACATTTAATTCCAAGCTGCTCCATTGTGCGGAGACTCACACAGATTGGATCTGCTGTGATCCTGATGTAAACAGACAAATTGCCATCGCTTCCCCGAGCACGGCTACGGCAGACGCCAAAAACCTGAGCCGGGCCTTTACAATGTGGGACAATGTTCTGGCGGAGCAGAAAACCTGAGAAGCTGCAGGGAAAAAGAAAACCGAGCCATCTGGTCCAATTTATTAAAATGAAAATTCAAGTGTTTGGAATAATTATCACTAACAATGTTGTCGCTCCCTTGCCTCGGCCCCCAACCCGCATCCCCACATCTAGCACCTCTGCCTCTCGCAGCGACCTCGCTGCCAGTTTGTCTCTTGTGCTACTGCTGTTGGGACTGTGACACATTCCTGCACTGTGCTTTTTGTTTTCTTTGGCTGTTCAGCTCATCAAATCAGTGCACAAGAGACGACAGTTTCAATAACACAAGTACAATTTGTGATTTCTTATCAGACCTATCCTGGATTAGACGTAGTTATAAACTGTCTGTGGGGCGTAAGAGTGGTGTGAAATAAGTAAGCTCACACTGCTTTGTTTAGCTATGGTTCAATGAGTTTGGCTTTGCTCAGAATGCTCATGCTACATGTTGGCACACGGTCCGTGTGGTGTGTTCAGGTACCACTTGTTGGCCCGGAAAAATGTTGACATGAGCCGGCGCAGCAGTTGGTCTTTGTCACCGCTAGTTTGGTTCGGCTGCAAGTCTCCGTGTTTTTATTATACTCAACGTAAACTACGTCTGTCGGTCCCTGTGCTGTGTTTGTGTCCTCTCTCTACCACCTGCACTAAAACTGCCTAGTGCTACTATTACTGCACCTAGGCAAAGAAAAGCTTCATCATGAATGTGTGTGTGAATGAGTGAACTGTGCCAGTGGCAACATGAAATCAAGCCTGTGAAACATGTTTTGTTTTCTCAATGTGTTCTGCAAGTTAAGAGGCTGAGATGCTGTGCAGTGTGAGCTGCAGGGCATTTTATTTTATTTTATGATTTTTCTAGCAAAAGGGCAAACTCAACTAGGCAGGCAGCAGAGCACACACTGACTAAGCACTCAGGCTGAATTTATTACTCTCTTTATGAATAGTTTGATGTTGACCTGCTGCTTCAAATATTTAAATATTACAGTAAAGGTCTTGGTAATATTGAAGAATGTAAAGCAGCTTCAATTGTGGTTTTCAGCCTCAGATTTTAAGCCTAAACAAACAAAACTGAAAATGTATCTGTAATTGTAAAGTAAAGCTGCACCTAACGATTTTTTTCCATTAGTCTTGAAATTGTTTTCCCAGTAAGCTCTTTTAAATTTTTCAAATAATATAACTATTAATTTAGTCATAATTAAAATTTGTATGAATTCATTTATATTTCAATATTTTATTCAGTCTGCACTGCTGGGCTTTCCCCCAAACCACAAACAGGCCAGTATTAGCTGGTGATCTGTGTTTTACAGGCTAATATAAAGTCTGGACATGAGAAAGGAGAGGAGAACGCATCAGCCACTGTTCATCCAGGAGCTTGAAGTGGAGAGGATGAGCAACTTTAAATACCTGGGTGTCCACATCAGTGAGGACCTCACTTGGACACCTTACATCAAGCAGCTGGTCAAGAAGGCCCAACAGTGGCTGTATTTTCTGAGGAGGCTGAGGAAGTTTGGCATGTCGCCTAAGATCCTCAGCAACTTCTACAGCTGTGTCATTGAGAGTGTCCTGACCAACTGCATCACTGTGTGGTACGGCAGCACTACTGCCATGGACCAAACGCCTGCAGAGAGTGAAAACTGCACAGAGGATCACCAGGACTCCACTGCCCTCTCTGCAGAGCTTCTACCACAGCAGAGTCCACAGGAGAGCTGCTTCCATCCTCAAAGACCCCTCCCACCCCCAGCACGTACTGTTCACACTTCTACCCTCAGGACGGAGGTACAGAAGTGTGAAATGCAGGATTTCAAGACTGAAGAACTGTTTCTTCCCCTCTGCCATCAGACTCCTAAACAGCTGACAGGAGTTTGCAATCATGGACATAACTGTTTACATTGATTTACATTTTTGCTTTTGCACATTCATTATTTCAGAACTGCACTACCTCACTTTTATGGCCTTTATTGCTCTTATTTTTTTATTTTACTTTACTGTATGACATTTATTGTGGACGGCAAAGTAAGAATTTCATTGTGCAGGGAAACCTGCTTTCAGTCTGTGCACATGACAATAAACACTTTGAATCTTGAATTTTTATTGTGTCTCCACAATATCATTAGAGCGAGAGCTTGTTCCATTCAAGTTAAAGGAACGTGGAGCAATCTACATTGAACAATTCAACAGCAAAATGAATCAAACAATTAGCAGAGCTCAGGGAGCAGCATGTTGTTTGGTCTCTGCTTAAAATGTTCCCATACTTTAGATGGTCGCTGTTTAGTTTTCTCATCAGTAGACTCGATAGACACAGCCATCTTACTCCTACATCAATGCATCGACTTATACAGGTCGATTTACGTGAATAAGGTATTTTATGTATGATCGCGGTTGAGCTTTTTTCTATGTAAATATCATATTTTAAGTTGATGTGTCCTTCCATCCAACAACAAAAAAACTCTTTCTGTAATTTGTTGTGAAGAAGAATTGGGAGAAAAAAAAAGATCCTACATTCTTTGAGCACGACACATTAAAGGTTGAGTTGAACATTTGAACATGCAGCTTTTTATAACTTCTAGCTTTAGGGGGATGAAAGCCAACCTTTTCGGAGCAGTTAGTAAGTTATTAACCAACAAGCTTGTTGTAGTGATTAGACATTGACAGAGCGGTTTTACATCTGTACCGGAACGAGCCCTGATGTTGTCCGGCCGAGTTAAGGAGTAACTCTGACTTATACCTGAGCTGTCTGCTCCGTCTCTGCTGCAGACAGGGACCCTTGGCTGAGCTCAGACTCAGAGAGAAGAAGCTGCTCCACAAGTTTATTTTCTTATTCACTAATCTCAGTGGTGTCTTGACGAATTCATATACAATGATGTCAGAACACAAAGATTTATTTCTTCCCATCGAAGCACAAAACCTAAATCGACATATTTTTCATAATTGATTTGTCGAGGCAACGCCACACCCCTAATTTCATGCCAAAGAATAGCAACGATCACCTATTAAAGCTTCTTTAGCTTTTGGGCTGTTGGTTTGACAAAAAAATATTGTCATTATTTTATCATTAACAGTAATATAAAATTAGTTGCAGCTCTAACTAGACTTCCACACAAATCAAGCCTGTGTCTCCAGTTTGAACTAGTACAGTAATGAGACGGTGTTACCTTGGTTGAGCAGCAGAGCTGTAAAAAACAGAGGGGGAGGGAGTGTGGACAAGACAAAGAGAACAGTAATGAATAACAATGCATAGCTCATCCTATAATGTATCCAACTGCACTCAGATTAAAGCACAAACATTAACTCAAACATCCTCCGAAAGAAGGAAAGATAGTTTGATAAAACACCATTTAATCGAAATGTTCTGTATTTACCTTTAATAAAATCTCTTCTCTTGTCCCTCCATCTTACACCTGTTACCGTTTGTCTACAGTGATAACACACTGTGGCAAAAAACTAAATCTGTGTCTTTCTTTCGGAAATTGATGTGACATGAGTCCACATGTTGTTGCAGTGGCAGGTTGTGGACAAACGGATGAGTCCCTGAATGAGTGTGTAGTTGTGTGTGTCTGTGTGTCTAAGATAAGATGAAACTATTGATCCTGAGGGATGTTTCTATCAAAAGCAGATTAAAAAAAACAAAACAAACTAAAGACAGCAGGAAAAGAAGAAGCTGTCACACAGGAAGAACGTGTTTGGACAAACACTGCCACCCTTCCTCCCCCCGTCCTGTTCACTGGGATGACACACACACACACATACATATATGAGCGGGATGTATGTGCAGCCCTCACGTTTTTCCAGGAGCAGCTGTGCATGACTGACACTGACGTAGTCCGAAAAAAGTGCAAGCAGCCAAACACAAAAAGTTCACCACTACAACCAGAAGCACCATTTCCAATTCTCTCACAAGTTGAAACAAACACAGAATGAAAATACCTGAGATTCCTCGCTTTAGCCAGCGTGGTTCCTCCAACACAATGAAGAAGTTTTCATGTTTTTCATATTCTTCATCGTCAATGATCCTCACCTGGATAGTCTGACTGTACAAAGACACAGAGACACGTGCACTTGGTTAGACGTAGAAACACAAATGAACTTCATCAGCATTCTGTCAGCGGGTAATGTAGCTTTCACCACAGCTCCTCCTGGTTATTGACACACACACACACACACACACACACGTCAGGACACTGTAATGTTTGTGTCTCCAAAATACTACAGACGTGTACTGATGCTGCACAATATGAGACTCTGATTTTATCCCATTAAATACTTCCATCCATTATCTAAAGTGCCTATCCTGTTTAGGGGTCAGTGTTGGGGGCTGGAGCCCATCCCATCTGTCACTGAGCGAGAGGTGATGATTCCCTCGACATAAAGCCAACAGGATTTTCCCATTGGCTTGTGACAAACAGAATGCCACTGGACATTTGTGGAGAGGATGAGGAATAATAAATTGGCATCAAGAGAGGAAGTGGTGGGGACATGACCTGTTAGTGTCTGTGAGGATCACCGCACTGAAATGTCACCACGGAAACCAGCTCCTGCAAAAGAAAATGTGCACTGACAACAGAGAGGGAGAGAGTGATGGAGAGAAACAAGATGAAGGTGGGAAATGCAGGAACATCCCAGAAAACAAAGAAACAACTAAAATTGAGGGATGTTTGAAGAAGTACCAGGACAGAGAGGGAGAGGAGACCCACGTACTATAAAAGCAATAAAGTAAACCATTAATGGATAGATGGTGAAGAAATGACAGCAGAGAGAGAGACGGACAGATGTAATCAATCAGTGTTTACAATGACTGAGGAGCAATGTGGTGTGAAAGGGACAGAAATGAAGGAGGAAGAAGATGAGATGAGGTGAAGGCGAACAGATAGAAGTATAATGAAACAGCATAACTGGAGATGCGCAGCAATGCCGGCACTGCTGAATGTTATTAACTATAACGACACCCAGCTTTTTCCATGGAAATAAAAACTCCCCATGGCAGAAAATGTCTTTGGGCTCTTTATGATTAAAATCAGGAAGGTAAGGTTCTGATCTTTTTTTAAAAAAAATCATTACATTTTAGCAATGGATTCAATAAATCATTCCACATTCCTGCAGATTTCTACACTGAATATTATATATAATGAACAATGAAAACTAATCTCTGAGGTTCAACTTTATCCTCGACTTCAGTAGCAAACATATAAATATATATTTGGGTTTGATAGTTCGTACGAATATGAAGGTTGGATTCGTACAAACATGTGTTGACAACCAAAGGGTCTTTGTAGCTTTGGGTGTGTTTGATGAACTAGTGAAACTATGAAATATAATAAGTGAAGTCCATTTGTGGGAATAGCTTCATTTTAATGATGATATTTTAATCTTATTATCTGACACAGTGCTGGACAGCTGCCCACTGTCTGTCACTTCTGGTGAAATGTGTGTGGAAGTTCTTACCCAGTGTTTTTGGACAGAAAAGGATTTTACTGTGTGTGAACTTTGGGTTTTGAGTTACATCATCTAACGGCAAGTTAGCCATGTGCTCATGCAGTTATATGGTGATTAGACATGTGCAGCTGGTTTGAAGGTGTTGAAATGACTGTTTACTGTTAGCTGAGGAGAAAAAAAGAGTTAGACAGCAAAGTGACAGCGATGTTAAAGATTAGGCCACATTATGTTGTGTCTTGTCCTGCTGCTTCAAGGCTACTGCTTTATGAAAACCCTGGTCTTTGCTTTTCTTCCACTTGACTCAGGTCTTTTTACATTGGAGGTAAAACATGACAGTATTGTTCTTTGAAACAAGCTGGACAGGTCTATAGATCATTGTAGATTTTTCAAAGTGTTCTGGAAACAAATATTGCTGATATTGTGTTCTTCCTCAGCCTAAATCATTTCTGGATCTGAACCAGTGAGCGTAAGCGAGAGAGTGACAGAGACATGGGAGGTGCTGGTATTTACTCTCTTCTGTTGCAATATTACCTTGGTAACTGCAGCATTTGTATATTAAAGACTCACATAGGACAACTAGAATCTGCAAGTGTTTAGATGAAGGAAGCTGAAAAAAAAAAGTCATCAGTTATGATGCTTTACCCGATGACCTGACTTCCTGTGCTGCACATTAAAACAGTCTCAGAGTCTCCGTTTCTCCTCCAACTTCTCTGAACTCAATCTCTGACCAGAATTATTTACATTAGGTTCACGTTGTACTCATACACATTAAATCTGAGTCAACTGAGTCATTCAAGTAAATGAGAATCGCTGCGTTTTTTCACATGCAGTGAAGCCGATGTGAACACAGTCCAGGCGGTTTGTGAAATCATGGCACCAATGTCATTTTCACTGAAGGGCAACTTGCACTGCTCTGCACTGTTTTCTGCATTCAGTGGGTTTGGTTACATTGCATGCTCATTTTATTCAGATGACTAAATAAATGAAAGAGAGGAAAGTGAACTCACATTGTGAATCTTTGTAGCTTTGTTACAGTCAGACATGACTATACAGTAAAGCACACTGACACAGTGGACGGTAAAACAATAACCTCCAAGGAAACATCCTCACTATGACAAATCCACTTTCTAAGGAAAGTAACATGTCTGTGTGGATCACAGCACCACAAACAAAGCTCCTGCTTGACGGGACAAACTGAAGGATGGAGACAGACATGTCCAGCTCCAGCAGAAGCACAGTCTCCATCACAGGTGTTTGCTAATTCTACATGACATGTTGTGATGAAGAGGAGCAGAAAACTGTTCTGTGGGTGGGCTTACTGAGTATCTGCACAAGACAAAGGCAGAGGA
Organism: Channa maculata; assembly: GCA_020496755.1. NCBI lineage: Eukaryota > Metazoa > Chordata > Actinopteri > Anabantiformes > Channidae > Channa > Channa maculata. The sequence continues at coordinate 26,208,660 of CM035606.1, read as the reverse complement.
ATAGAGGTCCTCGGATTTGGCTGCAGTGGTATGAAGCAGCGTTGAACTGCAGTCGAGGCAACTTTGACAGTTAAAGTTGGACCTTGGAGCTTGACAGTGCACATATTCAGAAAGACTGGCACTGAAGGAAGAGATTGAAAAAAAAAAACAGTTTTCCACCATGACAGAAGCACAGAGATCCATCCTGGGTCTCCCGTCTCTTAGCTCTGTCACACCTAAGAAAGGTGCCTGTCAGTCAGTGAACCTGCCAGTTTACATCAGCTTCAACTCGCTGGAATCAATACGACACAAGAAAAAGTCAATTGCAGTTTGTTACATCCGCTGCACAAACATTAAGACAGACCTCTACTTTGACTGACAGACCTAAAAGAAACGCTTTCTTCAGAACAAAGGAAAAAAGCTGAAAAACAGACGCGTCAGTGGTTCTGCAGATAAATAAGCACATTCCACTCACACTGCAATCACCCAGCAATTACTGACCCTAACAATCCTAAACAAAGTCACACCAACACACGCTCGGACTGGCCGTGACCGTGCTGGCTCTCCTTTCATGTTAGTTACAATAAATAATTGATTGTTGTGTGGAAAGTGCAGATGTGATGAAGGAGAACATTAAATGGAAGACAGAGCTGAGAATAAATGGGAAATGTAAGGTTACACGTACACCTGCGTAAACTGGCATCAGCCTGGGTTAATGTGGGGCGTCGGTTGTACACGAGTCAGAAACGCTGTGTGAACACGAGGTGCAATCTGGCACTTTGCCTGTGTTTACCGCAGCAGTTTCAAATCACGACCGTGATGGTGAAAAGTTTTGAGACAAAAATGACTGAGCCTTTTCAAAACTACCGGCGTCTGTACCCACCATTTATGTTGACGTAGTCGTTGCCATTATCTCTGCCATGATTTCAAAATGAGCCACTTCAGTTGTTGCCCTGGATGCTGTTCATGTCTGTGGAACAGCTGACACTCATGTGGAGGAAAAGTAGTTGTCGCTCAGGAATAATCAGGCCCAAGTGTGTCACCTTTTTAATTCTAATCCAAACCATGCAGTGAACCACTTTGTACCTATATACTGGCTCTTCAGCTGCTCAATGATTCACTATGGTGAGCAGCTAGTCAATAGCTGCCTGTCTGCTGAGCAGGACAGTGTAAAAGGTCATATCCCATAGCAGATAAAGTCGTTGTATTTACTGTTAGTGCAGAAAACATGATAAGAGGAACTTCAGAGCTTACGTGGTCTGGTCGTTGGTGAACTCCAGTTCTCCTCTAGCTTCCTCGTAGTCTTCTCCATACTTGGCGGTCCCGCACTCGGTGTGGTACGGCAGGATGACCGTTCCGCGGGCGCCGGAGTTTCGCACCACCGTCACTTCCATGGTGCCCACGCTCTCACTCACTCGCACCATGCGCTCGCTGAACGTGAAGATGCCAGCATGGTCGTCATCCAGGATGGTCACCGTGGCAAGCAGAGGCTCAACCAAGCGACCTTTGGGTTTGGCGCCAACTTCGTCGCTCTCGAACATCCCCTCTGCGTCGCCGACACGCAGGTTCAGCAGGCGCACAAAGAAGTGCTCGTCCTCTTCGAATATGTCGTCATCGATTATACCGATCTGGACACACAGAGACAGAAGGTCTTAATGAAAGCTGTATTCTCTGTTTATTACAATGAGACCAGAAAGTGTAAGTGAAGTGCGTTTTATGTCGCACTGGTTTGCATTAAGGCTCCGAGTTGTGGCCTTCAGTCATGACATGTTTTTACACATGGAGCTCAGGACCTTGACCTTTACTTTACTGGGCAGTGAATAAATCTGATGTAGCGACGAAACAAAGCTACTACAACATCTTCCCTGATTACACGATGCAAACTGGTGCAAAAAAGCCTTTTTACCATAGAGAATTCTTACAAAAAGATTCTAAAATCCAGCGTCTAAAAGCCTGTAAGCTGACTCTTTTTATGATCAGTGATCTGTTTGGTCCAATATTAAGTGCAGAATTATTTTATTTTGCTGACATGCTGAATGTTGATAGTGGGACATGGAAGATTTTGGCACATAAGCAACTTTCAGAGATGGGAATCCCAGCTACCCCATTCTCCTTAATAGACCAGAGAATAGAGTAGCTAACTGAAAACACTGACCACTTCTCTCCTGGTTCCTACAAAACTACGAAATGTGTGAATGACAAAGTGCAAAGTGATTGGAGATACGTGCTAAATGCTAAGACGCAGATTTGTCTTTGATAACAGCTGCCAACTGTCAACTTTACCTAAAAAGCTTAAACAGATGCTCGGAAAGTCCAACGCAGTGTGAGTCGACATAGCAGACGCCAACGTCTTTAAGCCTTTGTAAATTAACAACAATAAGATTTACGGTTGCCACCAGTAACTACCACTAAAATGGGACCATGACGTTGACAGTCGATCGGAGCCCGAGTCAGCAGCTGTCATTGCATTTCAATGAGACACCAGCTGTGAAATGTTTCTACCGCTTCCACACACAAGTGATAAAATGTGACAAGATTCCTTGACATATGCTGAGTTGTGTTTTCTTTCCTCATTTAGTCATTTGGCAGATGTTTTTAACCACAGCGACTCGCCAGTGACGCACAAAGTAGGCAGAGAAGTCAGGGCGAAGACGTTAAAGGAAAATGCTACGAGAGAAAAAGTTTCAGTATCATTAGGTGTAAGGCCAAAATGGGAACCTGGAGGGTTTTGATTGTGCTGCTGGGGGTCCTGTCAGCAGGACATATGGACCAGTGTTTCTCTACTGAGTCCAGTGCTCATTCATTTACTCTCATGTTTGTGCTTATATAGACGTACTTTACAGATTTAGTTTGGTTTGGTCCGTCTAACTTGTAACTTGCCTGATTCTTCAGTGAGAATTACATTAAATAATGCTTGCAATTGTGTGTTTTGTGATAATTGTTAAATATTTTTGGTAGTTAATATATAATTTAGATAGCTTTTTCCTAGCAGTTACAATTCCTGTATCAACAAATCTTTCGGTCCGATATATTAAATATTACAGCAAATATGTGTTTGATGCATGAGAAGGGATTTGAATAAAGAGCTTCAGAAACGGAGTGAGGTAAAGGATGAAATATAAATATGACTGGGTGAAAGTCCGTGGTCTGTGATTATTAATTATTCAGATGCATGCATCATGTACTGCATACATCCATTATGCAGGAGCCTTTCAGTCAAACAAAGCTGAGCCCTGAGTGAAAGGAAAGTCCAGTGTGTTTCCTTTGCCTGTGAAAGCAACCAAACCAAACTAATTCTAGACGTGTGTGATTATTTTGTGAACTGCAGTTTCAGTCTACGTGTGGAATTTAAAGTGTATTGAATGAGCTCTGGTGTGGACGGTAGGAGGCCGTTACCTCCCTCAGCTGCACACAAACAGAGGCTCCAGTTACAATATTCATTTCGATGTTATTATCGTCTGATCATGCCACCGCACGTGAGCTGACAGATGGACGCTCTCAAATCAGATTAGCCTGCTATTGTAATCCAATGAGCCAGAGCACATCCTGCCATGTGATCAGACTTCACCATGTTCTGGATGGAGGTCAGCCATGAAACAACATGAAGACATGAAGCAGGTGACGCCTCATTCCTGTAATTCTTTGTTGCAAGAAGAGAGATTCCTGATAAATGTTGCTTGAACCTGCAACAACAGATTGTTTTGGCCAATTGGGAAAAACAATGTGAAGATAACACTGACATGTTAACAACCTGTAGCTTATTTACACATTCAGTATTTTCAGAGCCTCAATATATTTCATTTGTATCCAGCTTTCACACTGGCTCTTTAGCTGCTGGCTGCTGCACAATGTCCACCAGCGAGCGTCGAACTGTGTCTGTCTATTGAGCAGGCAGTGCACAGCTTTGTCTATGACTGGAAATAATGCTGAGGGAGCAGTGAGGTGACGCCGCAACAAAGAGGTGAAACTCACTATAACGTTTCATATTACTGAGTGGACCTTCAGATTCAGAGGAGAGTTTTCTGCAGGTTTATCCCAGTGAGATGTTTCTTTCAAAATCAAATCAAAAACCAATCCAAAAACCAAAACACTGGCCACATACGTTTGTGATGCTTGCTCTCTAGTTCTGAATATCCTTCAGTCTCTCACTGTTGGGACCAAACAATCCAGCGGTTTTTTACCATTTTCTGCAATTGCACAGACGAATGAATCAATATCAGTTCCCACAAATACATAGGACGCTTCCCACCTGTGACCACACAGGACAACTATGGTGGAAGAGTCTGAGGAGGAATAAAAAAAGGTTTCTCTGTTTAAAAATATTTGGCAATAAATCAGATGCGAATCAAACATTTCTGATTTGCAACTTGTGAGAAACCAACAAAGAGGGAAAATGTAAATCTAACGTGCTGCTTCGCACAAACAGCACCAATACGAGGAGGAAGACACAGCAGATGTTTCAGAAAAAAAAAAAAAAAGAAAAAAGCAAACACTGTGTGAACTGATGGAGGCAGGGGCACGCAGCCAATCCAAGACTCAGGTAAATAAGGAAAAACTGAACTGTGAAGTGTTTAATTAAAACAATTACTGTTACTGCAAAAACATGATCGCTGCAGCACTCGCCCCAAGTACCGACTACTGAGGCAAGGAAGCCAGCATAAAACACTCTGTTTCATCCATCAAAGGGGAATAAGAGACAGCTGTAACCACTCGTGTATCACTGTCTATTAGAGAGCAGGGCGTTTTATAATTGACTGTCAGGTCTCTTACTGATGAGGTCAGTCTGCCTACCAGCGTCCACACATTGCAACCTTAAGGAGGAAAGTTACAGCTTGTGAATTTAGGGGTTAAACAGGTTTTAAGGCAGGTTTTTAAACGTCTGTTAGGGTTGACACCAGGTTAGGTTGAAGTTAACTGATTAGGTTTCTCAAGATGATACTGCATTTAAATTTTAGCTAGAACTGCTGTGTCACAGTCTGATTATCAGTGTAACAGCCCTTCACACCTGTGTCCAATCTGTGTGCGATTTGTTATCATTTGCATTCATATTTTTAGACTTTAATAATGGGCAGCACTGTTATCTTGTAACTTGACTGCAGCTACATGGCGTTATCGTGTTTCAAATGAATGTCATTCTCGAACTCGTGAAGCGTTACCGGCCTTTTTAAATATAATGAACGCGCGTCTACACAACAACAAAGAGTGATGACAACAAGGCTCCTGATGATTTTTTTTTTGGTTTGTTTAATCAATGGAGTAGAGCTGCGCTGATCCACACACAGTGGAGCTGATGCAGCATTAAAAGCAGAGCTCTGGCAAATGGGATGATGAGAGGAGACGTTCAAGTTTAATTGGTTTCCCCGCTGCTCATTTCTGGCACAGTGATCAATAAAATCCACTGATATGCTGTTGTAATGGATGACACTGACCTTTGTGATGTTCTCACTCAGAATCTCTACTTTCATTCGTTTATGGCAGATGGGTGTGTTTTTAATGTCCTGCCGGCCACATGATTTGTCTACGTGACTCCTCAGGCTACAGCACCGCTCTCCTCTCATCCAGGCCTCGCTCTAACATCCAACTTTGAATCTAAGAAGAGATTCCTCGTCTTATCTTCACCTGGTGCAATCGTTCCTCAGGCGTTTAATTATCGCAGCACAGTGCACATTAACAGATGACAGCGAGTCTTTATTTTCCAATTAAAAACAACTTTACAAAGACAAGTTCAGATTGTATTTAGAATCAACATCAAAGTGACCCATAGAGTAGAAATGTTTTAAAAGTGCATATATTTGTATTTGACTGTAGCTTTCAGCATTTCAAATACAGGTTGTTACGCACAAATATTCACATACGACATATGATAATTACAACACTTTACATACGAGCGGAAAAAGTTGTTTTTCTTCATTTTCTACATAAATGTTATTTTATATTTGTAGTGTCTGTGCTCATAATGATCCTCCTCAGCCTCTGTCTCCTGCTGGGACTCTCATCACCTCTCTCCTACCTTTACACCTCGCTTTGATCTCCTCAGACATCTTTCTACATTTCACAGCCTTGTTGTTGGTTATTCAGAAGCCTGCGGCACATTTATGCAGCTCCATCACGTAAAACTCCTCCTGCACCAGATTTGGTAGCAAAGAAACTCAAGCCGCGAAATTAGTGTGTGAATCCAGTTTGAATTTAGTCTCAGAGGCTGGTACATTTATGTTTAGAGATAAAAATACACCAGATTTGATGTACAGTCTTTCAACAAAGGCAACTTTGAACTCACAGGCTATTTATATAATTTCCCCACTGAGTCTTTTGAAACTGTGTATGTCACACATGACAAAGCAGCTGCAACACAATATGTGGATGAGTTATCTTCACAAAATGTTAAATGTTAATGTTAAATGTGAATGTGAATGGAAAAAAGGGAGAAATGCAGCAAATCTGGACAAGCTGCAACCTAAAGTCTTAATGACATCAAACATTTCGTTAACAATCCTCCAGTGCTAACTGAAGTGTCCTGTTTACACAAGCAGCTGATAATAAAGTGCTAAGTGAAGTGTTTATATTCCAATTAGTTTGACTATAACCAAAATAATGACTAAATAAATATCAGTGGATAATGACGAAACAAAAACTACAAAAACAGCACCGAGTCTCCTGGCTTCAGTCCTCGTACTCGCTCCACGTCCTTACGACACAGCCGCTGTATGGCTCACTGGCTTCTTCTCAAAGCGATACACACATTGATTCGGGGTTTCGCTCTTCGTGCTTGATACACACAACGACGCCTCAGTATTGTTTGACCCATCACTAGGCTGGACCGTCCAAGCCCTTCAGCCTCTGCTGTCCGCTCCACACATCTTTCTTTTAGGCCATTTCTAAGACTGTCAGCTCCACAAAACACACAGTCCATTATGTTTTATACCCCGAAGTCATAGGTTGCAGAGAAGCTACACCCAGAACAGTCAGGACATGTGAAGTCCATACAAACAAATTTGGAGGAGATGGAAGCACTTTGTAAGTTGCTTATAGCATGAATCTAATGCTCCCACACTTCTTTTTTTCAACACTTTCATATCTCACCCACTGGTCCTATGATACCTGACAGACTGCCTCTGCGTTTTGTACAGTAAACTGAAAATCCATGACAAAAGGCTCTAGGCTGTTTACAGTTGTCCAAACCACCAGGACTGTTGTTGTTCTCAAAAAGGCCGTTTTTTGATTTGCATCCAATGATCTGCCACACAAGCAGTTAAAGCCACTGATTTGAAATATTTCTTTTTGATAGATAAATGCAAATCATTCGACACAAGCTTAGAGCCCCGACTGCATCTGAACACAAATTCCTCTCTACTGCATCATCACCACGTTGTGGTCTGGGGCCTGTGGCCCTGATCTCTTTTCTTCACTCACCTTAATCTCTCTGCGAGTCTCTCCCGGTTTGAACACCAGCGTTCCTTCACAGTACTCGTAATCTGACCCAGCGTTGGCTGAGCCGTCTTCTGTCCGGTAGTCTACGTAGAACGTGTTCTCTCCCAAACCACCTAAACAGCACAAATTAAACACACACATTACGGATTTTCATCTGATGCAAAAGACTTATCTGTGTATGAAACCTTGGCACAAACCAGTCTGTTGGAAAACATCCTTTAACATCCGGATATTTCTGTTCTCTAAAAGGTTTTTCTCTGTCATAGAAAATGTATTGTAGGATGTTTCCTTTAGAGGTTGTGGTCAAAACTCTGTCACATGCCACATTAGATGTGTACAAATGTATTCAGTTACTCAACTTAAGCATTATCGGTTGTGGTATTACTCTACTCAGTGACATTTTACAGGGAGGAGACTAGTGAGTTGTCAAATTGCAGGGCTTGTGCTTAGAGCAGAGTATTTTTACATGGTGCTATTTTTGCAGGAAGGGGAAGTGTCAACAGTTTGCTCACCAGCGTCTGTTTAACGGTCTGCAGAAGCAAAACAGTGGTTATAATATTTATTTCCTGTCCCCTGGGAGAACTGCTCAAAAGCAATGTCGGCATGAAAAAACTTTACAGTGTTTCAGAAGAACTCTTTTATATAAAGAATCGGAGTAGTTGGGTTTGCCCTGCAAAAAAATGATCACAGAAGAAAGCTCAACATATCAAAGACTGACATATTAATTTCCAATGTAAACAACATTTTATACTTTAACGCCACAGCGGCCAGAGCATCTACTTATTTGGTGAACTCAGTATCACACAGTGACCTTTGCAGACTACAGCCAGTGTCAGGACCCCGCAGTTCTCCATGCACTGACTGTGGGAGCTCTCGAATGAGATGTGGCTGCATATCGCCAGGTCGTTTTCTTCCGGCGCCTCCTCATCGGCCACGACTGTGCGGCGAGCGTTGTCGGCCGCGTGCTTCTTCAGGACGTTACCAACTCCGATCATCATACGAGTCGCCTGGGGGGAGATAACAAACAGGAAGTTCAAATAGTGAAAATCCCAAATTTTAATTGTTGTTTAAACTGCTTTCATGCAAAGATCTTGTCCTCCTCGTTAATTATGAGTTTATTCTGAAATATGTTGAAGAACTGAAATTTTATCCACAAAGTCCTTGAATGATGTCCTTTAGTAGACCTGGACAACCTTGTTGGTCAGGGACTCTGTGTGTGTGTGTGTGTGTGTGTGTGTGTTACCTGTACACGGTAGAAAGCCCTGCTCTTCTGCTGGTGCAGCAGTGCGTAATAGTTGGCCAGCTCCACCAGCTGGTCCAGCTCTTTGTCGGGGTATTTCTGCTTCAGCTCCTTCAGAATACGGATCACCTGAAGGCGAGATGAGACCACACACTCGTGATTAAAACATCTCCAAAAACCAACAGATGTTCACGCCAACACCGATTGTGTAAGTGTTCAGTTTCTGGAGGCAGACTAGAGGAATTTAGTATTTCCAGCTCCAAATGAACTTGCTGAGAGAGAATGCGAGAATGAGAGAAAGACTTACAGCTGTGTGTGTGTGTGTGTGTGTGTGTGTGCGTGCGCATACTGTATGTGTATGAGAGTGAGTTTCATATCAGTTGCCAACGGGGGAGTAAGTAAGTTTGGAGCTCACAGCTTTAATTCAGCCGCACATCTGTGAGGGAAAGCGAAGCCAACAGACCGTCGGTGCTCTCACCCTCCTCTCATACGCAGTCACACTGCACAGCACAGTGGAAAGGTGCAGCCCTCTCAATATTTGTTATTAATATTCAGTGGGGAACGGAGGCTTAACTCAACAGAAGCTCAGTTCATCATGTTACTACAACGGAAAGGAAAGTCCTTAATTCACTTTTGTCAGGTCTGAAGATTTTGAAATCTCCATTGGTTGAAAAAAACATTTTGTTGCGTAAATGTTTCTCACTCATTTTCTCATTTATGTGTCAGGTACCAGCAATACAAATACTGTACTTCTAAAAAAAGTACCACTTCAAAGGGTTTACTCAAGATGAAGTCTTGACTTAAGTACAGTATTAGTTACTGAACAGTTCTGCTTCTTGATCTTTGTGACCCACATTACTGTACTGTTATCACTGTCAAACCTCTGGGGACTTAAACATACTATTGGAGGGTATCACTAAAAAATATGGTCTAATGACAACAAATTATCATTGAATTTAAACCAAAGAAAAATGCTGTTATTTTTATGTAACTGCGGAAAAATTCACTGTCTATTCTTCTAAAACGAGCAAAGCGGATCATTCATAAAGCTGGACATCTGGATCACAACAACACATTATTGCCACAGTCAGTGCTTTTCAAACTTATAGATCTGGTGGAATTTCATACAGCACAAATAATGTTTAAGGCTAAAAACAACCTATTACCAGCAAACATTCAGGAATTATTCGGTGATGGTGATTTAGGGGAAAACGTGAAAAATCAAGACCAAAAACAATCGCAAGACTAGAAGATACTTTTGTGTATCGATATGTGGAGTAAAACTACACAACAGCTTAGAAATTGAAGTACAGCAGAGCCCAAGTATCAATCAGTATACATTTCTGTGTAAAGACAAGATTTTCAAGAGGTACAGGGATTAAGAAGGAATTGATTTGTAGAGGTCTGTGGGTAAATGATAAATAAATAGATAGTTGTAAATAGATATTGTATTTTATATATATTGGATATTAGGAAGCTAAGTTATACAGGAAGCTATTTTAATAATTTGTAAATTACTTTGGAAGAAGGGATGAGATTAAATAAGTTCATTCTTCTTCTTCATCCTTTCTGAATGTGTTGATAACTGATTTTGCTTCATGTTTGTATTATGTAACTATTGGTTTACATAATATATTTTTTATTCTTTTGCATTACGTATTTGAAATAAATTTCAATTTCAATTTCAATTTCCATCTTTATGTCCTTACATTTCCTCTTAAACGTGTTCTTACTACTGAGCAGGAGAAAGGAGACAACTCATTTTTTCATAGCAGGCAATTAGACAATCTTTATTCCCTCTGAACCTAATCGAGACTGCGTAAACCAAACTACTGAGAAAAGAGATAAAAAGACAACAAAAATCATAAAACACATGAAAACACACATGCCTCACTCTAGGAAATCTAAACTGGAGCCTTTCATCACAGCTGGAAACAGCACCAACATTATATCAGCAACTTTTATTGTCTCCTGCAGGGAAGGTATCGCTTATTTGTCCTCCGATCACGACTCCGTCACAACAGCAGGAACAGGGTTTTCTGTATTAACTGCATGTTTTAGCATCAAACACAGAAACGAGATTGCAGAATTATTACAGGGCACATTCTGCAGTGATCTCAGTCTCTGCATGAGGTCACAGCTTGTGTGTGTGCACAAAATCTTCTTTCGCTCTCACGGTTTGCCACTTCTGGACACAGTCTGATGTGGATGTGTTTTGGCTCGGCAGAAAGTGGGGAAGTATTTTGAGAATTAGCACATAATAGGTCATGTAGAAAAATATCAAACCCACCATAATGAAAACAAGTGTGAAACAACACTGCAGTGTTTCTCATTAATTATCTGACTGTGCCAGTTTGCCACAGTCTAATCTGCACCACCATGTTTTTTCACTTCCCATAAGTGGTTAAAAAAAAATCTCCCAATCTTGTGATTTCCATTGTTTCAGTCTCTCCTTCTTCACATATCTCCAAAGAGCATTAATAACGTGGATCTGCACTGCGTTATGGATCAGATCTACAGCCTGTGGATGAGTTCATTTTAGCAGCACCAATCTTAGCTTTTTTTGAGGGTTTGAATCCCACCCCACCAGGTTTGAATCTTTTTTCCCGTTAAATGCCAAGTAGCAGGTCTGATCAGCTCACTCTGACATTAATTCAATGGCAGGACTAAAACCACTGTTGGAGGCGTTGGAGGCGTTTGCTGTCTGCAGGTCAGTGGAGAAACAAAGATCATTTATGAGGCAAGATGCATCACTGTGCTGGAACATTTAGGGAGAGACCGAGTGTTTGGTACAAACATTAAATAGACTCAAATTAAATCAACAAACTGGATACAGGTTAGACAAATACCTGGCGCCATTTTTTTTGGTCTTCAGAGAGACCAGTGTCCCAAAACTAAATGTAAGCATACAGACTGTTTCACTTTCACACTCTTCCTGTAAAATAAAGAAAACATAGACTTTCTCTCTGAGGTCTAATAACATTTTGTTCTAGTCAAAGTGAGATGCCATATTTTTACAGTATATGTCCTTTGTCAATCAAAACCCTTTTGACAATGGGCCCTAAATTGAAAATGCCAAAATGGAGATCTGCTGCAGTTCTGTCATGTTGTGTGAAACCTGGGACCGTATCCTCAGCATAATGTTAACTCCCATCTCCCTCCCTGTCTCTCACCTCTTTGCGGCTCTCATCCAGCTCCTTGCTACTCTCCACATTGACCATTGCGCTATGGGAGGTGGGCAGGTTGGCTCCGGCTCCCGTTGCCAAGGCTCCCGCTGCAGCACCAATGTTATTGACTGCGCCGGCTGTGCCGTCCTGAGCTCCACCAAAGTTTTCGGTGGAGACCATGGCGCCCCCTTGTGGTGGAAACTTGCCATCTAAGATCATCTCCATGCTGCCCTTGTTGGGTGTCAAGTCTCCCTGAGTTTCCACGACGATGCCATGGCGCTTGTCGGCACGGTAACGCTTGCCCATGTACTTGTAGAAGAGCAAGCGTCGGTCAGCGACCCACGCCAGAAGGACACATACTGGGAAGAACAGCAGGGTCACCAGAGCCTCCCACACCTGAGACACACACACACACACACACACACACAGATTCTCATAACTACCTTTGTTCAACACGCTGTCAGGTGTTGATTAAAGATCATCATTAAAATATCATTTGCTCACTTTGAAAACATTAATACAATTGTTGTGTCACTTTGCACAAACTGAGGAAGAGGACGCAGCATCATGAAGACATTAGATGGTGGTAAGTACGTAGTGTTAGGGGCCCAAAATAACAGCCAATCACACCAGCTTTAAACACTGCACACAGTTTAATTACACCAAGGAGAAACTGACTAGGAGCTTCTCTCTAGGGAGAAGCTCTGAGGTGGAGCAGAGCCCCAGAACACAAATACATAGCAGACACAGGTGCAGTTTCAAAGACACATTATGGTTCTTTCTGAGCTGAGCTGACATTTCAGAAGAGGCACTTTATACCACACTTAGTACCACTTAGTACCACATAGTACCACATACCACATAGTCAAATCATATTTTGGCCTGGTAAACTAAATGTCAGAGACGGCTTTTTCCTAAATGGGACAAATTAAAATAAAATAGTCCTTTAGTTAAATCAGCTGCATTTAAGGCCAAATGATGCTTTCTGTGTCTGTGTGACTTGTATTTCAGCACCACCGGGCAGAATTTGTGCCCTGGAGTCACGAATTTAGTCTCAATTAATTCAAACAAAGTGCTCCATGTTTTATTTGAGACAAATGGAAAAATGTCAGTCAATGTGGATTTGAGACAGCTCGCGATCTCTTTGTGCTTTTGTTGTAATAAACAGAGCCACAAATTCTTTCTGTTCGGAATTTGTCTCACCTCCACAATGCCCGGAGACATGACAGACAGGATGAGGTAGAGCCAGATGTAGGCGAAGATGCTCCAGAAGGCGGTGATGAAGAACACCCTGAGGTGTTTGATCTTTCGAGTCTCGCCTTTGGGGATCGTCCACACGCAGATCCCGATGATGACAAACATGTTGAAGGCAGCACTGCCAACAATGGTTCCTGGTCCCAACTCGCCAGCCTTGAAGTCATGACCGCACACCTGGAGGTATAGTGTGTGTGAGGGTTTGTTCCAAACAAGACACACAGAGGGATTTTGGAAATATCATTTGAAAAACACTGAATGCAACTGTTATGCAAACTGAAAGGCTTTAGCATTCAAACTGCTCAGCTTTGAAAACGGATTTTGATTTAACAACATGCTTCCCTTCAAGCTCACATCGTCCTGCTAATGACACGGTGCCAAAGGTTACAACTGACCCAAAAGTGCAAGAAAAGTCAGGCCCAATATGCCTAAACTATTTAAAGAAGCCACAGATGTTGTGGGATTCTGTTCTGTGGGGGGATGAAACGAACTTTTCGGGCCTATGGATGTGGAGGATCCGTAGGCCCAACAGGACAATGATCGCAAGCATACGCCAAGGTCCAGGCAGGCTTGACTGCACAAAGAGTTCTGTAGAATACTAGATGGTCACCACTGTCACATGACTTGAACCCCAAAGAAAATCTCGGGTGGGATTTGGACAGCAAACAAACCAAACAATGAATGTGAAGTGAAGGGTTTTGAACATGAGGAATCGCTGCTGGAGCCGGGGCTCAGGCTGCATCATGTTCGCAGCAGGTACTGAGGACATGTTTCTGAGAGCGTGGAGTCTGCATTAAAAGTCCCACTCTGTGTGAGCTTTGGAGGAACAGCTTGTAACATCAGTTGTGTTAGTTTGTTCATTGAAACAGACAAATAGAAATCAGTAGGTTGTATGTGAAAAGACCAGATTTCATGCAAAGTTGTGTCCATTTATTCTACATTTTATTTGTTTATGTTTGTGTGCTTATTTCGGGCTAAATAAATGAACCTGATTTGATTCCACATGAATAAAATTCTGAAACATTTCATGAAAAAGAAAAACAGAGATGTTTGCATCAAATAATTTACATAAACCCCTTGAAAAGAAAAACATGGAGAAGCGCATATATGTGTGAGTGTTTGTGTGTGTGTGTTTGTAGGTGTGTGTGTGTGTGTGTGTGTGTATACCTCTATAACAGACAGAAGTATCTCTGGAGCGCTGGAGCCCAGAGCCATAAGCGTCAAATTAGAAACAGTTTCGTTCCAAATTCGAACTGTTGCCACAGATGTTTCTCCGTTAGGCATAGTGATGGTCACCTCCTTCTCCTGTTGGCCCAACACACACACACACACACACACACACACACACACACACACAGGGACAATATGTAAAAGGTAAATAAAGACTGAACGCAATGATTTGCAAATGTCATCAACGCACATTTTACTCACAATAGAATATAAACATCAGATGCTGAAACTGAGACATTTCACCGTTTCATGAAAAATACAAGTTCATTTTGGATACTGCAGCAATCTCTGTAAGAAATTCAAATAAAAAAATTGAACCTGGCTCAACAGAACACAAATCGAACAGGATATAAATCTTGTTCGAACATTTCTCCTAAAGAATGTTATATACACAAAAATAATGATCATTGTAATAACAGCATCTTCTATGTCCTTCAACTCGGTTATACATGGTTAAAAGCAACTCTTCTTCTTCCTCTTTTCCTTTGGGCTGTTCCCTTTCAGGGGTCGCCACAGCGAATCATGTGCCTCCATCTAACTCTGTCCTCTGCATCCTCTTCTCTCACACCAACTAACTTCATGTCCTCTCTCACTACATCCATAAATCTCCTCTTTGGTCTTCCTCTAGACCTCCTGCCTGGCAGCTCCAACCTCAGCATCCTTCTACTGATATATTCACAGTTTCTGATCTGAACATGTCCAAACCACCTCAATCTGGCCTCTCTGACTTTATCTCCAACACATCTAACATAACTGTCCCTCTGATGTCCTCATTCCTGATCCTGTCCATCCTCGTCACTCCCAAAGAGAACCTCAACATCTTAAGCTCTGCTACCTCCAGCTCTGCCTCCTGTCTTTTCTTCAGTGCCACTGTCTCTAAGCCGAACAACATTGCTGGTCTCACCACCATCTTGAACATCTTTCCTTTCATTCTCGCTGATACTCTTATCACAAAACACACCTGACACTTTTCTCCACCCGTTCCAACCTGCCTGCACTCGCCTCTTCACCTCTTTTCCACACTCTCCGTTGCTCTGAACCGTTGACCCTAAGTACTTAAAGTACTGCACTTTCTTCACCTCTGCTCCCTGTAACCTCACCGTTCCACCTGGGTCCCTCTCATTGACACACATGTATTCTGTCTTACTGCGGCTAAGCTTCATTCCTCTGTTTTCCAGAGCAGACCTCCACCTCTCTAGATTTTCCTCCACCTGCTCCCTGCTCTCACTACAAATCACAATGTCATCTGCAAACATCATAGTCCATGGAGATTCCTGTCTAACCTCATCTGTCAGCCTGTCCATCACCAGAGCAAACAAGAAGGGGCTCAGAGCTGATCCTTGATGCTGACCCACCTCCACCTTGAACTCCTCTGTCACACCTACAGCACCTCACCACTGTCTTACAGCTCTCATACATGTCCTGCACCACTCTAACATACTTCTCTGCCACTCCAGACGTCCTCATACAATACCACAGCTCCTTTCTCGGCACCCTGTCATACGCTTTCTCTAAATCTACGAAGACACAATGCAACTCCCTATGACCCTCTCTGTACTTCTCCATCAGCATCCTCAAAGCAAATACTGCATCTGTTGTTCTCTTTCTAGGCATGAAACCATATTGCTGCTTACAAATGTTCACCTCTGCCCTTAGCCGAGCTTCCACTACTCTTTCCCACAACTTCATTGTGTGACTCATCAGCTTTATTCCTCTGTAGTTGCCACAGCTCTGCACATCTCCCTTGTTCTTAAAAATTGGTACCAGTACACTTCTCCTCCAGTCCTCAGCATCCTCTCACTCTCCAAGATCTTGTTAAACAAACTAGTCAGAAACTCTACTGCCACCTCTCCTAGACACTTCCATACCTCCACAGGTTTGTCATCAGGACCAACTGCCTTTCCACTCTTCATCCTCTTTAACATCCTCCTCACTTCACTCTTACTAATCTTTGCTACTTCCTGCTCCACACCAGTCACCTCTTCTACTCTTCGTTCCCTTTCATTTTCCTCGTTCATCAACTCTTCAAAGTTCTCCTTCCATCTTCCCATCACACTCCTGGCACCTGTCAATACATTTCCATCCTTATCTTTAATCACACTAACCTGCTGCACATCCTTTCCATCTCTATCTCTTTGTCTGGCCAACCTGTACAAATCCACCTCTCCCTCTTTAGTGTCCAACCCGTCATACAAGTCCTCATATGCTCTTTGTTTGGCCTTTGCCACCTCTACCTTCACCTTACGCTGTATCTCCCTGTACTCCTGTCTACTCTCTTCAGTCCTCTCAGCGTCCCACTTCTTCTTAGCTAACCTCTTTCTCTGTATACACTCCTGAACTTCCTCGTTCCACCACCAAGTCTCCTTGTCCGCTTTCCTCTTTCCAGATGACACACCGAGTACCCTCCTACCTGTCTCCTTGATCAAATTAGCTGTAGTAGTCCAGTCATCTGGAAGCACCTCCAAACCACCCAGAGTCTGTCTCAGCTCCTCCCTGAAAACTAAACAACAATCTTCCTTTTTCAACTTCCACCACTTCGTCCTCTGCTCTGCCTTAGTCCTCTTCATCTTACTCACCACCAGTATCATTTTACACACCACCATCCTGTGTTGTCTGGCTACACTCTCCCCTACCAATACTTTACAGTCACTGATCTCTTTCAGATTACAACGTCTACACAAGATGTAGTCTACCTGAGTGCTTCTACCTCTGCTCTTATACGTCACCCTATGTTCCTGCCTCTTCTGGAAGAAAGTGTTCACTACAGCCATTTCCATCCTCTTTGCAAAGTCTACCAGCATCTGTCCTTCTGTGTTCCTGTCCTGAAGACCAAACCTGCCCATCACAGTCTCATCACCTCTGTTCCCTTCACCTACATGCCCATTGAAATCTGCACCAATCACCACTCTCTCACCTCTGTTGATGCTCTGCATCACTTCATCTAACTCACTCCAGAATTTCTCCTTCTCTTCTAACTCACATCCTACCTGTGGGACATAACCACTCACAACTTTGAACATCACCCCTTCAACTTCCATCTTCAGACTCATCAACCTGTCTGATACTCTTTTCACCTCTAGAACATTCCTCACCAACTCCTCTTTCAGGATAACTCCTACTCCATTTCTCTTCCTATCTGACCCATGGTAGAACAACTTGAACCCTGCTCCTAAGCTTCTAGCCTTGCTACCTTTCCACCTGGTCTCCTGGACACACAGTATGTCCACCTTCCTTCTCTGCATCATGTCGATCAACTCTCTAACCTTCCCTGTCATAGTACCAACATTCAAAGTCCCTACTGTCAGTCCTACATTCTTAGCTTTCCTCTTCTCTCTCTGCCTACGAACACACCTTCCTCCTCTTCTTCTTCGTCTTCGACCAACAGTAGTCCAATTTCCACCGGTACCCTGTAGGTCAACAGCACCGGTGGCGGTCGTTGTAAACCCGGGCCCCGACCGATCCGGTATGGAAGTCTTTGTCACGATTCGCATGTTTGGTTTGGCATGTGTTTTACGTCGGATGCCCTTCCTGCCACAACCCTCTGCATTTATCCAGACTTGGGACTGGCACAAGAAGACACTGGCTTGTGCCCCCTTGCGGTTGCATTACATGGTTAAAAGCAACTAAATACATAAATACTCAAGTAAATAAATAAGCAGTACTTGTACTACTTGAAGTATTTCCACTTTCAGCTACTTTATACTTCAGTTTCCACCATAATTCAGAGGCAAATATTTAACCCTTTGTGCAATTACACTTTTTTAATAAGTTACCAGTGATTCTCAGATTGAGAGTAATAATTTAAAGTAATAGATTAAGATAATATTAAAGTGATCCTGTGGGGGAATGCACAAAGTACTCAGCAGTATATAAAGTTAATAAAAGTATCTTTACTAGCTGTAGCATCTAGGTAATGTAAATCAAACTAAAACTAAAGTATAATATAAAACGTGTACTTCAAGTATGATATTTTAGGTTGTGAGTTTGTACATTCAAATTTTTTATTAAATGTAAAACTTTTGCATAATGTTTTCACACTGTAGTAC
Organism: Channa maculata; assembly: GCA_020496755.1. Classification (NCBI taxonomy): domain Eukaryota; kingdom Metazoa; phylum Chordata; class Actinopteri; order Anabantiformes; family Channidae; genus Channa; species Channa maculata. The sequence continues at coordinate 26,190,316 of CM035606.1, read as the reverse complement.
TGTTGTTGTACTTAAAGAGAGACCTGCAATTTTCAACTCCATTCCAATAGTTGTGGATCGTGGACTATATCTATGGTCTAAATTCTCGATGCCTTCCCTACATAAATATTAATTATGAATCTGTCTGCTTTCACCTCTGCAGGGTAGAAATTGATGAAGTCACCCTTTAAGTAAAGTCTACCTTTGTAAAAGTCTGAGCACTTCTTGAACTGTGATAAATCGTGTTTCCTTTCATCCCATAAACCTGCATAAGTCTGTTAAACTTAAAAGAGACATTTACTCATAAATCAAACAAATCTGTTCAATGTGAAAACAGCAGTTAGCGCCTTGCATTCAAATACGAACAAACTTTTACCTCCGGAGCAACGGCCACATTAAATACAGCTGCTGCTATAAAATGTAGGTTTACATCCAGAACTGCTGCCACAGCTACAGTTAATATATCATCTGATCTCAGCACTACTGATCTTTTATTCTTGTTTATTACTTTTTCCTATTATCATTACAAGTATCCCACCGGAGCTTCTTTTTTAAAACATACTGCCACCATCTGTAAAGACATACTGCTTCATTTCATACCACACCTCAATTTATTAGGTGTAAACATTTTAATTCTCATGAAGGTTTTAAACATGGATTCTCTTTTGCTAATACGAAGAAACTCTGTGGTGCATTAGTTGGTATTCTGCTCGTAACTCCGAGTGTTGTTCTGAGACATTTGTGTCCCCGAACATCTTCCTGTCTCCCCGCTCCCTCCCGCTGACCTTCACATCTCCGTGGCCTCCTCCCTCACTCTAAACCTCGCTCCAACTCCCAGGACACTTCATGTCTTTTTCTACTTAGAGCTGTACAACCTCAGCACCATTATAGTCCACATGGGACAACGCACACAAACTAACAGCTCTATCTTTCTGTGACCCACTGCACCAACTTCTGCCAACTCCACTAAAGTTCATTTGGAAAGCGACAGACCAGAGATTCCCGCTGTGGCTCAAACAGAAGCACTTTACGACTGTTGTGCCTCTGGGTAATTAACACCGCTCTGTTTGTCCGTCTCTCAAAACAGTCGAAGGTCGTCTGCACTGTTACAGAGGATAAATGGATGAAGAGGGAAATCTATTTAACCGCCATTATGGAAACTGATCAGGCCAGTTGTACAGAGGTGATGAAATTATGATGCAAACAGCTTCACTTCTTCAGTGGTCAACAAACACTTTCTACCCTTGAACATAACAAGCAGCAATGAATCATTCATGACTAATTCACTGCCCGGAAGACACACTTCAATAAGCAATTAAACAAACGGTAGGTGGGTTTTTAAAGAGCTGGTATTAAAGGCTTTAGGACCCATTTTTTAATATAATATAAAGTGTTTTTTAAATTTTACCAGCAGTTCCAAGTTCTCGTTTGCCATCAGACTGTTGTTGATAACGCGTTAACTTCTTTAGACCCACATGCTGTTCGCACATAACTTTACAACCTTTATAATCACACATATCTCTTTATCGTCGCCCCAATTTCCATGGCTTGCTTTGGTAAAAACAGTACAGTGGATGAACTTCCTGTTCCAACAGCTTTTAAGTCTGAGAGGTTTTCTTTCTTATACTGACCAAACCTGTCAACAAACGCGCTGCGAAGGAGGTTTCAGACTGTGGATCTGTCGCCAGAACAACAAGCTAAACATGACTTTAGAAGAACCAGCAGAACTGGGATCTGGTTCAGCAACAAAATGATCCAGCTAACCTGTTAATCCATGAACAGTATGTATGTACTGTATGTACTGTATGTACTGTATTTCCACTGCTTCCATTCTAACGACATGACCCACAAATTCCTCCATTTACTTGTTCTCACCTGTGACGTTATGACCTCTATTGATGCCATGAAGCGGTCAGCAATGATGGACACTCCCAGGAACATGTACATGAGGAACACAAAGTAGACCACAGCTCTGGCCACCTGTTCTCCGAGCCCAGGCTGGTTTGGTTCCCAGACGGGCAGGAGGATGCCAGGTCTGCACACCGTCACCTCTTCACACTTATCTCTTCTGCTGGACCCGGTGCTGTTATCGTAGGAAATGGAAGGCAGGAAAGGGAAAGGAAACGTGGAGGGAGAGACTGCTTCTGGGTCAGGGTCACCGCTGGGCTCACTGTGCTGGGACTCCGGCTGACAGGGAGGCAGTGGGTGGAGAAAGAGGAAGAGGAAGAGGAGGAGCAGGACAGGGGTGGGACAACTGAAGAGAGGCATGATGGTGTGTGGTTCCCGCAAGATGCAGGAGGGAAAGTGTGAGGAAGATGATAATGGGATTAGGCTGAGGAAGAGGGAGGTGGGAGGGGGAGATGCTGGGCTGAGCTGAGGCTGCTGCAACTAGATCACCTACAGGAAGAGAGAGAAAGAGGAAGTTAGTTTGTGACACCAACAGATCTTAAAAGAGCCTTCACAGCCCTGAACAGACAGAGGTATTTTTTACTAAATTCAACTCTGCCACCTAAAAAGGACATTGCTGTACAACTATACAGCAAACACAAACTTTTTAAGATGACCGTAGTACGTGAAGTTTAAAGAACAGATTCATTGCTACATTTATAAAGAGTCAAAAGAAGGTGGTTGGGGCAGTAGGTAGATGCACAGCACACAGAGCTGTAACAGTACAGACCTAAGTTCAGTCCCACATGTGCTTAAAGTTACAATATGCAATTTGTAAGAATCAAGCTGCTGTAGCTGCAGCATGAAACTCGGAATTAATGTCAAATACCGACACTGTGTCCAAGTCTATGGCATCTCCGAGGTAGGTGAGTGTTTTTCACAAGAAGCTTTAACAGCACCACATTAAAATTAATTATAGAGCATATCTCTACTAAATTACATATTTAAAATAAATACTGTCGCTTTATGTTTAGGCAACAACTGCACTTCAGTTAAGCTTGGTGAAAGAAATCACCCTTAAATATTTCTCCATTAAAGATCGTGACCGTAATCTCTTTAATCATTGTAACTTTGACCAGCTGCTGTAAGAGTCTAAACCAAACTACACTATAGTCAGACAAAAGTGTTGGGCTCCAACATTAGATACTTTGGTGGAAATAAATTGTCTAGAAACATTTCATTGATACATTCAGTATCGACGCATCTGCAACTTGCTGGTTAACTGTCAACATAACCATCTATCCATTATCCTGGTCAGGAATGTGGGGAGCTGGAGCCAGGCGCTAACAGAACATGCAAACTGCACACAGAAAGGCTGCAGCAGCACTAACCACTCCACCACTACGGCACCCTGTCAGAATATCCTCATTGTGTCATTAGAAAAGACAAAAGTATGTTCTCCACAAAAGATACTTCTGGTTGTAGTTTAGGTTTTGGAGATCAGGTTTTCCTGTAAATATTTCACAGAACCCTAAAGAAGAAGAAGCAGAATGCCAGCAACTGAAACTTTCAACATTCGAGAGGAAAATCAAACAAAGGCTCTTTAAAGGATTAGTTCCCCTAGAAATTCAGACAGTGACAGGCAGGTCACACAGGTCACAGGCAGGATGGAGTCTGTTGGCCTCTTGATATCACCTCAGAGTTCACCAAATCTATAAACCAGTCGGACTGAAATCAGTTTCAGACCTTGCAGCTATGCTATTGAGAATGTGGAGGTTAAGAAATGCACTAGGATATATGAAGAGAAGCTGCAGTCACATCACGTTTTCTTTACTCTCACTAGAGCAGAGAATCTCAACGTGTTCGTGGAGATGAAGTAAGAAGATGAAAAACTCGTGCATGAATGCATTTATACTTTTAACAGTAACAAAGAAATTCTGGGGAAAAACGTTGGTGAAGGGTGTGATTCACAGCCGATGATGTGATTCGGTGGAGATCCTGGAACATTCTGTTCATGAGAGTGAGTCATGAGTTTACAGGTGAGAAAAGATAAGAGAAAACAGCAGGGTCAGACGAAAGAGCAGGGGGTTATAAGAAAGATGGAAGTTTGACAATGGATAAAAGAGGCTGTGATGAGGAGGAAAAGAGTGGGGAGATGGAGAGTTAAGAAGCTTGTTCAGCCATCTAGTGTGTGATTTCTGTCACACAATAGTCCTTTATGCTGCATCCTGCACAACGTCCTCTTAGAACTTTCACCTTGACCCAGGTGAAATGAGAAGGCGAATTCACATGGGTATAAAGACGAAGAACAAGAAAAGAGTTGGGGAGAGAAAACCTAGAATGACGATGAGGCTCGACAAAGAAATATGAGGTGGAAAGACATGGGGGACAGTGGACTGTAAGGAGCAGAAAGGCAGATGATGGTAGTGAGAGACAGCCGAGACTCAAGGACAGACATATCTAGAAGAAGAGATACGACTTTCCAGGGCGACGGCCACCAGGAGCGTGAGCTTTATGTTTGTGTGTTTATTGGAGACATGCAAACCTGGCACCCTTCTGAAAGTGTTGCTCTCCTCTTTACCTTTCACACCCACAACCCAACTGATGTTCTCAGTTCGATAGACCCTGCCTCTTTTTGGCGTTTCTGCAACACTCTGTGTGTGTTTGTGTGCGTGTGTGTGAGTTTGCCAAGTATTGAGATTTAAACCTCAGCGTGCAGCCACAGGCAGGACAGATGGACAGAATCCTGCATGTGCGATCTTCTGCCTTTCGCTTCCTTTACCCGTCTCTCCATCCATCCATTTGCCAGAACCTTATGTTATAAAATGTTACACAACTCCGCTGACCTCAGTTCATCAGTTTGTTTGTTTTGGCCTGAACTTCTTCTTTTGTGTACAATTGAATTTTTTATCACCATAATTTATTGGTGATAACCTTTAACGGTGCAATAAGCTTTGACTTGCAGCCAACAATCATTACGTGACAACACACTTTGACTTTACATTGGCAAAAGACAGCGAAATCTGAAAATCAAAACGCACATAAACCTAAAAATAACCTCGGTGCCATAAATTGCACATTTACAGCAGCAAACAAACCTGCTGCTGAATTTATGCAAAAACCAAGGTCAGATAACAAACTCTTCTGACATGTCAAACATCACGCGTGAGGAGCTCGAGTTTTAGACTCTGTGTGCTTTCACTTGGAATCTAAACAACGTGTTTATTTTCCCTGTTGGCTTCTGCCAGCAAACACACAACAGGGGTGAAACAAGAATTATGGGTTCAGGGTGAAATTTGCTGCACACCCTGTGTCCAGGAAGGTCTGTCTGTTCTGAAAAAGCACCAGACGAGTTGCTCCAGGCTCCTGTTGTCCTATTGGACACATCAGACTCCAATCATCACATAAGATGCTCAAGTAAAGCAAACAAAGGATGATGTGACTCGGTGCTAATGAAATAATACAATTGGACTCACATAATATTATGTACACAAAGTAAATTTTAACGTGAACGTATGAGAACAAGCTCAGCAGGAGGCAAAGTTAACATGGTTAAAGGAAATTCCCGACAGTTTTACTCCTCTGTGGCTACATGGAACTGAAACTTGATAATGCAAAGACAAACGGAGAGAAGCACAATGACAAAAGAAAAATTAAACTACAATTACAGACATGCAGACTCATATTCCCATCTGTTCATCCAGCCTCCGGGTCTTCCTGAGATAAAGCATCGGCAACAATGGGGCAGATGTGAGGTCAGGCTGAACTTGATCTTTGACCATTTTAAATGGTATCACCATCTTGTTTTCCTTGAATCCACCTGGACACTTCTGCCAATTTTGAAGAACATCTCTCAAAGCGCTGCTTATTGCATTCAGAGGAATAAGGCAGATGCACGGACAACCGAACGCCTCTGGCAGCGACTGTCCCGAGCGTGGAGGCATTAAAGTGACTGACAGAACCTAAAAAGGTTAGAGTGCTGCATTTTATACAGAGGAGAAAGGCAGCACAACACAGAAATGATTTTAGCACTAACAGCAAAGTGAATTCACGACAAATGCAATAAAATGCGTCGCATGGCGTTTAAGGTGTGAAATGCAAGCAGGTAATTTGATTAATAAACATAGACAACAGAAATTGTAATCTATTTATTTTTATTTAGAGTTGCTGTGGTTGTGTTTTTCGATCTATTTGTTACTGTAGAAGAGTGTGGGAAATCTTGATTAAAGTCTAAATAGGCGTCTTAAAACGCACATTTAAACTTGTTAAACCTGGCTGACATTGACTCCAATAACTGTTTAAAACTCAGGTTAACCTTCAAAAGACGTATTCCAGCTGTGGAAACACAAAAATGAGCATCTGGAAGCATCTGGAGTCATTACAACCAAACAACTCACCTCCTAGAATGAGAATCTTAAGAGACACGAAAATGGGCAAACTGCTCCTCCACATTCAGGCCCAACTGGACCAGGCCTAGATCAAAAACCATTACACTGATTATCATCAAATTAATGATCAAGTGTGAATTAGACACACAGAGGGACTATAAAGACAGTTTCATATGTGTCTATTTGTGACCTAAATGAAGAAATGACCTTTTACTTATCATAAATATGTAAATAACATTTTGCCTGCTACAGTTCCTAACGCTTTGCATGTGAAGGATCAGTCATGTTACCTTTCATGGTTGTGAGGCTACAACACTGATGTTATCTGAGATGTTTCTTTTTAGGGTCTGCGATTCTGAACAACCTGCATTCAAAAGCTCACAGTTTGTGTGGCATTCAGGAAGTAGCAGCTGTCCGCCCCACATTATAGCCCCATTTAGTCCCTGAACATAATGTTCAGCTGCAGCTGTGGAGATTTTACAGTTTGCTCTCAGCAACAGGAGAAGAAATTCCAATGTATTTTCCAGGAACGCAGGAACAATCCAGGCTTTCAAGGACATGAGAGAAAACCTGTCAATGTGAGTCACTGGTGATGACAGCTTATTTTATAATGTGTTCATGCGAATAAAGTGATTCTATTAGTTATGCATACAGCTGGTGGTATAATATTTCCATTTCCTCTGCTCCCCTGATTAGTTAACGGCTTCGGCTTCTTGTTTCATTTTTCTTTTCGCTACAGAGTTACAGCTCCGCTCGGAGAAATTCCCAAATGTAAAGGGATTCAAAGTGAAGATGAGGTGAAATGAGAGTCAGACTAATGGACTCCACCACGATTCCCAGCATTGTGATTAACTCACCTCGACTTCTGCCACATTTACTCCCTTTTAAATAATAGAGTTTGAAAGCGCTTATTAATTTAACTGATAAGGTTGGCTGGGGCACATGATGGTTAAACCAGGAGAGATGTTTTACAGTATAATGCCAGGAAAAAAGTCACACTGTCTAAGAATAGGACACTTTAAACTGAGCTATTGTATCTCATTTTGCTACAAATGCGCATATTTCACTTTGTAATCGTTTACACAAAATGCGGCCGAAAAGATTATTTCTGTGAAATGTTGATAATGCAGGGGGGAGTGATGGATGATACAAGAGTTTAAGGAGAACTAGAGAAAGAGAAGGATGGGGAGGAGACGAAATGGACAAGGAGCTGAAAAGAGGAGAAATAAAAGAGCAGAGCGGAGGAAAGACTTAATATGCATAAAAGAAAGGAAGGGAGGTGGAGAAGCAGGGATGGAGGTGTGGATGGGGGCATAATAGAAAAGTAAGGAGGCGTGGGACGGTTAGAATGATGATGAATAAGATGATATGATAGTGAAGAGAGAAGAAGCAATGACATGTCGAGTAAAAGAGGATAAAAGGATAAAATATGCAATAGGAGGAGGAAAAAAAAGTTATGGAGGCATAGGTGGAGGAATTCAATGAGAAGAGGAGGAGGCAATTGGTGTGATGAAAGTAGGTGAGCAGAAAGGGGACAGATGAAGAGAAATCAGCAAGCATGAAAGGAACAATGTGAAGGAGGATGTGGGAACACAGTTACAGTTACAGTGCTAAAAAGATAAGACAGTTGTAAAACAACAAATGACAATAGAACAAATAAATGTACAGACTGTATATTAAAATCAACTCGGAAGGAAAAACTCAAATGGAAATCCAGGAGTAGTGGTCTGGCTTTTAGACAGTAGAACAGTTCCCCGTTTAGGGACCAGGACAGCAGATGCACCTCTGGTTGTGGGACTGTTCTCCAGGATAAAGGGAGGATGCAATAAAACGCAATAATGAGGGAGGAAGGGAGGTGCCGTGATGGGAGGATGAGGAGGACTCGCGCAAGACCCCGAATGAACTTAGAGTCGGCTTTCACGGTACAGGCTCTGTGTGTTGCCGTGGCGACCAGGGGAGAGGTTTGGTGGGACAATCAATTATCAGAGGGGCGGGGTGATAAAAGGGGCCGACAGAGCTGCACTTACAGCCACAAAAAATGCAGTATTTCTACACTGTAATATTACTACTTCACCTTGAGTACTAAACTGTGTTGTGGCAGAGAAACTGACGACTGGAATTTGCATCTTCGTGTAAAGTCAAAGTTAGATTTTTGTTTCAGTGAACTCCCATTTTCCACATTCTCACATGTTTACATGTTTTCCTGTCCCATTTATCATAACCAAGTCTCTGATCACATTCATTCTGCAAACCACAGCTTTGTATTGTAAACCTTGTTTCATTTACAGTATCTTACATTTTCTTTGATATTAACAGAAGTTGATGCTTTTTTGCTCTTGGTGTTTTTTTCCTCATGGAGCAGAGAGCAGCTACAAAGCAGTTTCCTTATGAGAACAATACATTTGTTTAGATCTTAAATTATTTGACCGTATGAAATCAGTATCTTTCCATGTAAAATTGTTTCTCTCTCTAGTAGCAGCGTTACAATTTTTCAAATCCACAGTTAACGCCTGACCTTTTTTTCCACAATCATTAACAATTTGTAAAACTGGGCGGAGCAATATAATAATAAAAAAAAATGTTCTTCATTGTTTTTTAAGCTTTCAAAACACGGGCCACCTACACTCTGTACTGTCCCTGAATGCACCAGCACACCTTCACACAGTAATAGATTTACGTTCTTTTCATGTAATAACCACATGCAAAGACAAACAGAAGAAGGATCTGGGATGTCTTACATCTTCATTTACCTTTGGCTTTATTTTGTTGTCTTCACCTGCAGCTTATTGACTAGCAAAGCGCATGCGTCTCATAGGAAGACAGCTGAAATCACTGCAGAGGAGAGGAGGCCTTAATCTTCATTTTTCAGTATTGGCATTTTTCACACTGCCCTACTTAACACTGTTGAACTCTGAGTGACCTCAATGGCCTCAGTGAGACAGTACACAGACTTCGTCCTAAGAAGCTGGCAGAGCTCAGCTCCTCTGGGTAATGTCTAGAGAAGTTCAGGGTTGCAGTGTTTGTGTGAAAACAGCCATAGCTGTGCATGTGTTTCTGAGGATTTTCAGCTTCCTCTTCTCCGTCTACTCTGCTCATATCCAGTCACTCTGTATCTGATGTCCCCCAACCCCAAAATGCCTGGTAAGGTAAATGCCACCATAGACCACTATCTGTAACTGTCCACTTATCTGAAGGTCTTTTAAACAATGCATTAAACAATGATTGGTGACACTGATAGATCTGTTTCTATTAAAAGCTTTTGGTGGCGATGGGAAGAAAGGGGAATTAAAACAGTGACACGTGCATCATCTGCAGCACCAACAGGAGCTGAGGACACAAGCACTCGTCTAGAAAATGCTTCTGCCACACACAAAGTGCCTAAGCTGTGGGTTTTGTTATGTGTCTCCCTGAGGCTCGCTGGTGTAGCTGGCACATATATAGCAGGCTGACAGATTGACCAGCTGGCTGTACAACAACAGGGACAATGTCACAGTGTTGCCTGCCGCAGAAACAGAAACACGAGTGATGGGTCAAGGGAGGGAAAACAAAGAGACCAAAGCTGACCAGCCACCGCTGTGCACGGTTCAAAAATCAACCTGCTGCAAAAGCAAATGTTAAAGGCAAACATTAATAAACTATTCAGAATGCTAGGGCTTCCTCAACAAGATCTCTCTGTAGAAATGGCTGCTTTTTGAGAAACGGTGTACTGATCGGCAGGAGATTCCTTTCCAGTGTTCTGTGGCAGTGATTTTGACATCCCTGCAGTACATGTTGTACACCGTTAAGGTGTACTTGGCAGCTATTTCTGTGTGGGACAGCATCCCCTGTTTGGCCATTTCATGAGGGGTGTACAGGGTAAGTTCCCCGTTTCCGGACAGCTGACCCTCTCATGGGACCTTCTCGTTGTGCTCAAGGCCCTGTCAGTTCCACCTTTTGGACCAGTGGAGCAGGTGGATTTGAAAATGGTGTCTGGCTCTCGGGGGGGTGAGATTCACGCCCTTTCAGTACATCCAGCATGCACAAAGTTCTCTTGTGGGAATGACGTTACAACCTACCCCGGGCTTTATGCCTGAGGTTGTTGACTTTGTGTCCTTCTATCCCATCAGCGGTTACATATGCTTTGTCCAGTTCAGGCCTTGGGCGTCTACATACACAGGACTACAGGCTGTAGGATGAGTGACCAGCTATTTGTATCATGGGCAAAGAACCACTTGGGGAACATTTACAGTTCGTTATCGACAGCTGAATCAACCTGCTGGCAACATTTGTCATTAAACACTAGTGGTGCTGAATGTCATTAAATGAACGTAAGTAAATCTATTAGTCCGGTGGGGAAATCACACATGGGCATCTCGTTTGTTTTCACCTCCAAGCATTAAGATACACTGAAGATACACATTACCTTGTACCACATTTGGCAAATAGTACAAACGCATTTAAAAAACAAGCAGGAGTCAAGAATGACGTGTCTCCAGATTAGCAGTGTGCAGCTTCATTCTGTCCTTATTTATAGTTCCAACATTTTCACACCAAGCCATTCATTTGCATCTGACTGCTGCTGCTGCTGCTGCTGCTGCTGCTTCTGTCGCTACACACCAAGCAGCAACTGTCAGTATTTTATGCATATTAGGGATTTAAAGACAAATTTAACATGTCAGGTTTAAATTTACCTGAATACTGTTACACATGTAAACAATACAGTGATATTCCACTCACACATAAGTGAGAAATCACACACACACACACACACACTTTTTTCTTTTATTCATTAAAAGCTGCTCAGTACCTCCCTCCCTTCTCTGCCGAGCAAATCACACAGCAAAATGACAAATCAATGCTTAATATCAATAAGTAATCTGTGCTGAACCCGACCGGCCAGCTGAGGTCTTTACCATCCAGGTTACTACGGCAACAAACGCACTTAGCTTTAATCTCACACTGAGGCTTTCTTGCTTTGTGTGAGATCCCCAAAAAAAGGTAGAAGAAGTCAGTGCAAAAGTGAAACAATGTCTTTGATTTTTCTTCAGTGTTTAGTCTGTTCTCAGGGGCTGGACTTGTTCCTACCGCGCCAACCATGTCGTAAATGATTAAATCTCTAGTTTTAGGATTCCGGGGAAGAGGGGCTGCTCTATTTAACACTGTGGTGTGATGGAGTTGGGTCACCTAATCCTCAAACAAGAAACAAGCTACGGAGCAATTGAGGATTTCAAGACTTATTCCAGTATCTTCAGAGTCACGCACGCTTGCTGTCATGGAAGTTTGAACCGGGTGCTCCAGTGGAGGGGCATCAGCCCGAGATTTCAACAAGCTGTTTGCAAATAAACAGAGCATAAATATCCCGCAGACAATCATGCATAAAGTATGACAATCCAAGGCACGTGTGCAACATGTCCTGATACACAGTGTGGGGCGTTTGAGGTACCTGACAGTGACTGAGATACCTGAAATGACTCCTTGGAAGAAAGTTCTGATCTGACCACACCGATAGCATTTTATTAAACTTCATTTCTCGGGCCTAAACAAATGAACAGCTTTCAACATTTGCATGGACCTGTAGTTATAAGTAACTAAACTCAAAGATGTGAAATCCGCTTTTTTTTTTGCTGAGAAGGCAGAAACACTTGTGTTGAGTGGCAGTTTAATTCATTTTCCCAGCCTGTAGCTATAATCTGAACAGGAGACCAACAGTCTCAAATATGTGTTGATTAAATTAATCTGATTCATTAAACTGCAGCAGAGTGACTTTACCACCCTGTTTTCTACAGGATACATCTTGTACTGGATCATCAGAAGCTGAACTATTTAAGTTTATTAGCTTCATCTACTGATCTGCTGGAAAGATGAAGAGGGACAGTGATCATCTGATTGTTTCTCTAGACAATCTACCGAAAGTTAAAAGCAAATAAAAAACGTCCACTTGCAGCCAGGCAGATGCTAGTGGTTCTGTTCCCCAAGAATGTTTTGCTTGATGACAGGAAAAATTCATAATCTGGACAAGACAAAAAAAGTTTCATCACACTCTTCTGTAATGAACAGTAATTACTTTGAGCTGATGCAATTTATCATGTCAACTTTCCTTTAACTGAAATGTTAATTAGTTTTAGTCAGATTTTAGTAATTGGAACTCTCAGTTTTAGTCCACAAAAACATGTTCATGACAGTTTAGTTTCATTTGTTGATGAAATACATTTTATTGTACAGTAGCTCTCCTTTTCAAAGGTGGCTTTTTTTTTTGCGGATAGTTTCATCTTTGTCACTGAAAACTGGTGTTAATAAAAAAAACGTTTGTCGTAGTTTTCCTTGACTGAACATTTCAACAAATGACCACTGCCGATTTTTGGGGTTGTGTCGACTGGCTTTAAGAGCAATGTGCTGTACAAGATCCTGTGAGTGAAAGCACCACAAACCAGGTGACATGGAACCTGCGCAGGTCTGCGGGGTTAACAAGGGTTAAAAGCTGAAAGCTGGGAAGCATTTGGCGAAACCTCAAAGAGCGGCAGCTCAAGGATCACTCTGGGGTACTTAGAAAAGGGTCAACAGTCTTGTTTCTGGTCTTTTAAAAGCAGACAGCATTAGTCATGGCAGGAATGCACTTTGGAAGCGAGAAGCTTTTCGGTCTCTTGTGTTTTTCTCGGTCTATTTCTGTCCTCTTTCACCCATCACACTCTGTCTCTAAATATTCATTTTCCTGTGGCACACAAACACAGGCGTCTCAACTCTGTGAAGTGGCTGCAGTTTGTCAGTGAAACTGTCCTTCAGTTGGCAGGAGGTCATTTTACTGTCATAAAAAAGTTCTCATGCAAACGTACAAATCACAGATTTGCCGTGTCTGAGGACAAAAACACCATAACACAGCAGGAAAATTGTCCTTCAGTTGGCGAACAAACGGCTCACCTCATGACCTCCCGCTCCCTCTCCTCATCCAACCCTCCCCTTCCCATCTTGTTTTGTGAAGGACTATTTGTTTTGTCTCTTAGCAACTGCCAAAGCATCAGGCAGTCTCCATGAAAACTGTTTAAAGCTTGAATCCTCAGATAAGAGGTAGTAGCTGCACTCAAAATGTGACAAGAAGGACACGATCGTTTGGGGTCAACCTTTTTTTTTGTCGACATAAATATAACATTCTGCAGCAAATTCCCTGCCGTTTCTGGCTATTTATGTTCATGCCGTGACTATTTTTATCCCAGTGAATCCATACATTCACATATACCTACTTACCATTTTCCACCTCACCCACATCACTGTGGAGACACTTTCGTCTGGAACTGAATTAAAGTTGATTTCCAAAGGCAAATGCAGGATCCCTAAACTTTTCAGATCAGGTAATTTGGCTTCCTGCATGTGCTGACCCCTCACTGAAACTCACAAGTGGAGTTTCTCCTGTGAGAACGATTCTGACTCGAACCATCTCCCGCTGTGTGTTACATGTGTGAAGAGCAACTCAACTGATCCAAAATGAACAACTAAAAATGGCTTATTACATATTGATTGAAATAGCAAATAACGCCACATCATTCAACGTCCCTTTTTCATTCAAGTTTTTCTAGAGAGAAGAGAGGTGGATGATGTCAGTCAGGGAGTATATTGGTATTGCGAGGTGGTTCATTAATTTAGCATTCGCATTCATGTGGCAGAAGAGGTTTTAGTTTGTTGTGCTGTGTTCTGATCATTTATGACCGTCAGCAGTAGGAGTGCTGCCTCCATTATGTTCTGTTCTACAGCTGCCTCTTTTGACCTTTCTTTGAGTCACTAAAATGAATTGCATGAGGGCAGCATCCATCTTGCTTCTCACACAGAACATCTTCCCTCTGTGACCACTTTCTCTTCCCATTTACCACGTTAAAAAAAAAATGTGATGAGTTATTATCCCCTTTCAGACACCTCAGTAATATCAGCTGAAGTCACTTGGTGGATGTTCAGTGAAAAGCTTTCCTTGCTGAACGTTTCTCAAGAGGACATCAGCAGTGAAACCCAGCTGTCTCCAATGCTCTTGATCGATTGAGGTAGAAGGGATGAAAAGAACCACAGCCCAGTTTGCACCTGTATGTGTTAGTAATATGTCTGCTGCGGATTTTTCAGAATCCATGAAGTTAGATTTGGGTGAACTGGCACAGGTTCAGAGACACCTGTCCTTCTGCCTCCTGAATGGTGTCGTGCACTTAACCCTGTGACAGAGTCTATCTTTAGGGTATAAACCATGTTTCTAATATATCAAATTCAACACAATTCTCCTCTCATTCCTTTCTTCTCTATTTACTGAAGAAACATATTCAGGTCTGATGAAGAGCACACACAGCTCTCTAAACCTGCCTGTCTTTCTGAATGTAATGTTTGCTACTGCACAGGAGCCTCTGACATGAGCAACATTACAGGTGGATGGTCAGGAAAAGACCCTATTCCATTGATTCTGACAGCCCACACATATAAACAAGCAAAGTGAAGGTCAAAGGAACAGCAAATGAGAAAAAGAAGGTCCTTGAAACAAGACAGCCACAGAGAGACAGAACCAGGACTGCAAAATGTTACAGCCAACAGACACTGAGCATGGTGAGCCGGCTCTGTTTCTGCTGGACAAATGGCCGGTGTTGTTTTGACACAGTGCTTAACCTTTTCCACGTTTTGTTATTTTACAGCCCTATTTCAAAATGGATTAAATTGATACAAACAATACCCCATAATGACAACGTGAAATAAGTGTGTTTAAAATCTTTGCAAATGTATTAAAGTCACATGTACATTGGGATTCGAGTTAAAATTGGACTGATGGTGTGAAAGGTTTTTCTTTTGTACACGTAGTTAACGCCGAGCACATTCGTGTGACCCTATGGTTGTTAGCACATTAAGAGCTCCAGTCAATTAAAAACAACACTGTCTGAGGTTAATCCGACAAATATATTCGCTGTTGCAGTTCAGCTGTATAGGAATGTCATTTGTAGCAGACAGGGTTGGTGTGTGTGTGTGTGTGTGTGTGTGTGTGTGTGTGTGTGCATGTTAGTAGCTGGGTGAGGTGCCCTCTCAGGAGATGATGTCATCAGTGACTGGCAAAAACACAAATGAAGACATCTGTGTAACCAGCAGGATCTCAACACACACACACACACACACAAACAAAATGGTGCATCTTTGGCCATGAAGACGATTATTAACTAAAAATCCTCAGAGAGAAGAGAGAAGTGCTAGATGTTTCAGACTTATATACTTTGCGGATAATGAAGACCACATTAAGGACCGTGCTGCTAAAACCCTTATTTGTTCCAGTCGTTCAGCAAAAGCTTTCACACAGAACTTTTGCTGAGTGCACCAATAAACTGGAATCCTGCATTACAGACAGTCAATAAAATGTGCAACAGCCAAGGTCAGTCTTTAATATGGAAGAACATGTTCACTGTCCGTGAATTCATCGTGTAGTTGTTCCAGTTTCCACTGTGGCTAAAGAGCCGAGTTGTTTCTTTATGAAGTAGACATGTTCTGTGTATGGAAACCTGTCTATTGTTTGACTCACAGTGTGAACGTGGACTGAAGTAAAAACCAAAGTACATTTTTTTATGTCGTATTCAGGAGGACTTTGACAGATGGAGCTAGAATAAGACAGGGAGGTGGGTGATCAGGCTGGTTTTCTACTTGAATCGGTAAAGAGGTCTAATAAGGTCTAATAGTAATAAAAATCAAGTGATGCAGACTAACAGCACATCTTAAAACTCTTCGCCACCTCATTTATTGTGTCTGGTTTACCAAGACAGCAGCTTTTTACAAAGTGCCCTGGTAATGAACGCAAACATGGGCACTGTGAGTAAAGGGCAGGATTTCTAAATGATCACTATTTACTGAAATAAATCACAACAGTAATATTGAATAACATTTATTTATTGAATGTTGGCCATTGCTCCTGAGAACCCAAAATATTACTCGTAAAAATGTTCTTGGCAAATAAAATGGAGAGATAAAAACATCTACAGCATCCAGAGGACACAGAGCAGGTCCGGCAGCTCAGAGCAGGTGGAGGTGGAGTTAAAATTGCCTGCCGATGTAAACTCAGCCAAACTCCCACACAAATATCTTAGCAAAGCAAAGGGAAGTTTAATGTCTCTCACTGAAGGTTAAGGTCATATACACATGTAATAAACAAAGCACAATTTTGTGTCCACCTGACTTTTGTGTTACAGTAATGTTCATTAGTAACTGTCTTAACAGCTTCACTTGGTGTAAAGATACCTGCAGGTAGCGCCTGTGTTTTAGATGGTTATTCACTGTAAAAACAACTATTTGATGGTGAGGTTTTAACAGCTGCAAGATTTTCAGCCATCTGGTCGACATGTTAATGTTCCAGGCTTAATGGATGTGGTTTGTGAACTTTTGGAATGATTAAGTTTTGGTGGTGTTGACACAAATCCCATTTCGCAGAGCTGCTGTGCTTTGCTCATCAATTCCCCTCAAATGGAGGCAAAATTGTGAGACAGTTCCAATTTACTATTCAGCTTATTAGTGACATTTAAAACTGTTTAATTGTAGTAGTGTGTTTTATTGATGGCGAGAAGAAACAAAAAAAAACAGCCTGTTTACTACTCGTTAGCTTTAACCAGGGCCCAGCTGCACCACTTTAGCCGTTTTATATAAAATAACCTCCTCAAGGAAAAAGTTAAGGCAGCTTCTTTCAAATGCAGCAGCTTAGTCTTTAAATAAAATAAAATACATTTGACTGGCAGCTGCAGCTCATGTCTGCAAAAGTATCAACAAGCTGATGTAAGCTGCATCAGGGATGCGTCGTGTGTAGATTAATCCACATTATTAATGCTTTATGAAGTTATGGTGGCGTTTGTAAAGTCGGATAAGAGCAGAACATGGAAAATAATTGTTTAATTGCTGACCCTAAATTGCCTGCAGGTGTTAATGTGAGTGTGGAGGGTTGTCTTCTATCTGTGTATGTCTCTCTGTGTTTGCCCTGATGAACTGGTGACCTGTCCAGGGTGGACCCCACCTCTCGTCCTGTTACTTTAGTGGGCAGAGGCTCCTCATGGGGCTTTTAATCATTGATTCTCCGTCAACATTCAAAACCATCCAGCCACCTTTACTTGCTGTGAAACAGTTTGATTTCAGATATTTGACTGACAGGATCAATAGTCAGTCCTAAACCATGTGCTCTACGGTCCCTCCCCAGGAATGTGTCCTGTCTCCAATTCTTACTGAACTACAACAGCAATTGGCCATGTGTTGAATTTTGTCACTCACAAACAGCTTGACCTGTGACTTGTTGTTCTGGGAGCTATTTTGAGCATAAGAAATTTTGTTAGCGACATTTAATGAATCAGAATCTAAATACTGATTTTCCCAAGTACAAACACTTTCCTACTGTTATTGTGATACTTTGCGATACTACATGTAGCATCAAATACAAAACCCCGGTACAGTACAGTCTTCTGATCTCCTGATGTCACTGTTCACTGGGACCAAATTGCACATGAAGCATAAATATCAAACGGGGGGTTGACTGAACAACCACACAATTTCCAACACTCCCCCGCCCTCTCACATGCTCAGACCCTCATTAGGATAAACTGAGCCTAAATAAGGAAGCAAACGGTCTCTCAGCAATTGTTCCCTTCATGCCTGCTGAGTCCTGTTCTCTGGGAGAAGAACACCATTAGTGTCAGAGGGAGAATGTCATGTTCAAATCCACTGACCCAAAAAGTGTCTTAAATTGCTAATCAGACAACTGTCCACAGTGCTAAAATGTTGTCTGTGTGTATGTGACTGAAAAGGAGAATAAAGAGGCTCTGATACATGGATACATGGTTCCTGGTCTTCAAGGACCCCTGCTATGCTTGTTTTAAAACCAGCCACATCCTTTACGGACGAACATAAGACAGGATTTTGCCAGATTTGGTACAGAAGCAGATCCTAATTAACTTGAGGAGTCTTATCATATGTCAGGTTAGGAAATGCTGAATACTCATTTCTCATTGAAATGTACAAAATGGAACAAACGTCTATAAATACCTCAGAGGGGTTAGAAGCGATGACATCATCTGTAAAGAAATCCAAAGATGTTGTGGCTAATGCTAAATTGCGTGAGATAGCACACTGAAATATATTTGGCTGTGTGGCCACTCTGAAAAAGCCCTTTAGCTAAAAAACATAGCGCACATGTTTTGCGCTCCAGCACGACTCCATCACCCACTTTGACATCAATAACAAACACCTTTCTGACAGTTTCAGCATATAAACTGAGGAATTCATGGCAGAGCCACTGTATTAGGTTGCATTACACTGTACATATGGTCATAAAATTATGCCTGATCTGCATTTGTGTACTGTTACACCTGAGAAGGTCATATAGGGACTGCAGCACGTAGTACAGCTACTTTCACTGCACAACATGCACCTTCAGATACAATAGAAGCATCGGCTGACTGGCTACAAAGTACTGTGAAACCAAACAATGTATAAATTGAGGTTAAACAGGGGAGAACAGAAATTACATGGATGAAGAAACTGAGAATTCAGAGTGTTTTTCTGTTGTACATGGTTCCTCATTGTTGTCCTCAGCCTGCTCCAAAAAGCTCCTCATTCAGGGAATTACAGCTGCACTCGAGTCTGCGCTTGTCAGTCTTTCAGTGGATACAAGCCTGTTTTCTGGCTATGTTTTTAAAAAATCAAGCAATCAAACAAACATGTTTTTCTTTTGGTATTGAGTTAAAAAAAAATAATAATTTTTGATTTCCATTGTTTTTAATCATTTCATCACTGTTACATCATCACCGGACGGTTTATGTCATTGCTAGCTGACGCCAAGAATTAATGTCTATTAAATAAGAATATGAACTGGTAAACACATTATACCTCCATTGTATTTGTAGTCACTGCACATGTTCAGCCAATCAGATAATCTTACATCCAAAAGGTGTTAGAGACGTATTTAAAGCAGATGAGATGCACTCATGCATAATGAGCAATGCATTTCTCCACGACATATCTTGAAATGAAGTGTAAGTCTATACGCAACACACACATAACCCACGTCTTATTAAATTTACCTCTGCAGCTCCTTTTACTCCATCTATCCAGTCATTACCTACTCACCTCGAAAAGTATAAGACCATTTTATTTCACAGAGGGAGTTATTCAGCCGGCTTTGAAGCTCTTGTCTGGCTTATGTGTATGTTTGCTTTTTAGCTTAACCAAGTGTTCCACAATGTTTACAGTGATTAGGGACTGATCAGGAGCAATAATAGTAGTAAAGACAGGTCTTATATTATAATTAACAGCCTTTTCTTCTCCAGAGTTAATGCACTGTGATATGCTAAATATGAATGAGGCAATGAAAGTCATGTCAAGCCACTTCTGCAGGAACAACAGGACGGAAGAGAGGAGTTTGTTGAAGAAATTCTGCCAGCAAGAGGTTTTACGGATGGCGTTGTCGAGAGAATTGGTCTTTTTAAATCACACTGAACCCTTTAATTTATCTGTTCGTATTTAGCCCTGCAGTCAGACTCTGGTGATTCTCCTCCGCTCATTCTGCACAGTATTGAAAGAGACATTTTTGTTTCGAGTTTTAACACAGGTTCTGTGAGGAGAAAAGCAAACATGAATAATTCACTGCTGGATAAACACATTAAACTTCCAACAAAAACCGATTTCACTGAGAGGAAGGAATCCGGAGTTTAACCGAAATAAAATGTGCTGTGGCTCCTGCTCTCTATTGGAGACAGAAAACAAATTGTCAATGTGTTTTCATTCAGCCAGGGATTATATCCCGCACATAGTCGATCGCCATTCCTGAGTTTTATTTTTATAGCTGCCCACCGAGGAACATCGCTAAAGGGGCAACAAAGGTCACTGAATCACCGGTAGAATTTGTTTTCTTTAATTGCTCGCCGTCATTTCTCAGACCAGATCGCTTATTTGAACCAACAGCCTTTAGCACTGATTTGCTGCATGGTTGCATTTAGCTTGAAGCACTACAAATATTAAGTAAGGGGAGGGGCGGAAGAAGTGCTGAGATCTTTTATAAATAGTAGAAATACCCCAATGTGTAGAAATTCCTTGACAAGTGAAAGTCACTCAGTAGGTTGGAAATGCTTTTATATGCATTTGATTTTTACTTTGTGTTACTTAAATCCCAGATTTCTATTTTTTTTTAAACTGCATTCTCATGATCTGACAGCCTGACATAAACTTCCTGCCCTGGACTTTTATTTTGTTCCCCTTTTTCTCAACTTCCTGTCCCCGGTTTATTTCTCCAGCTTACCTCTCATCAACACTCTCAATTGTTTCCCCCTGTTTCCCCCTGTTTCCCCTGCCCTTGTTAAACCCAGCTCTCCCCTCCATGCAACACGCTGCCTCCTAGTTTACCCAACTCAAGGTTTTTGGCCTCATCACCCAGTTTCTTGGTTTTGAGGTTTGATTTTTGGTTTACACTTTGTGTCAGTCTTCTCCTGTGTGTGGGTTTTGTCGGGTGAGGATTCGACTTGTTTTCTATTGTACTCTGGTTTAGTTGATGATTTCACGAATGTCTAGTTTTCCAGTGTTCAGTTCTCGTTTGGTTTATTTTTGGCATCCACTCCCCTGGTTACTGTTTAGGTTGCTGTGTTTTTGTTTAACGGTTTGGTTGTTGGTGTCATTATCTCTAGTTTTTAGTTGCCTCCTATTCCTTCGATGTTTATCTCCCATTCCGTCCTCGTTAATTTCCTAGTGTCTGGTTTTCGAGACAGCATTGCCTTCGAGTTTGTCTGTTTGTCCTCCGTTATAGGAGCGAGTTTAGTTTTAGTTAGTAGTTTTTTCCCTGTCTTGTTTATCATCATAATTAAGCTAAATCTTCTCACCGACTCCCTCTCGCCTTGCTCTTGGGTCCACGTTTAAAAACGAATGCTAAAACAAACTCACATGCACAATGGAACAAAATGCAAAACTCTGCTTAACCATAAAAAGAAATTCAGAAAATAAAATTGGGAGGGGAAATAGAACATTAAGCTCACTCAGACACCCGAATGGATTGGAAACAAAACTAATCCAATCAAAAGAGTCTATTGTTACCACTGTTCAGTAGTGATGGGCGGATCGATACCAAAACAATCAATATTTCGATCTTGACGGCCAATTTTTAAATATCGATTCTCAAGTTAAAAGATCGATGTTTTCTTTTTATTTATTCATATTTTCTCTGCAGTCATATCCTAATGTTTTCTGCTTCCCCTTTAAATCAATTTGAGAATTAACATAACACTCTGGTATCGGTATCGGATCGATATCGCGATACTAGCCAAGGTATCACTTGGTATCGGATCGAATCTGAAATCACTGGTATCGCCCATCACTAGTGTTCAGAGTTCAGTTCAGGATTACGCACAGCAGGATGCTCCCCTCTAACGTGCGCTCACTTTGAAACAAAATGGACGAGCTGAACCCGCTGCTGAACAAAAACAGACTTTTCTATGTCCTGCGTTTTGTGCTTCAGGGAAACATGGCTGTGTGATCTGAATGCCCCCCACGACCTCCCCAAATACAAACGCTGACAAGATACCAGCCTCATCTCTGATGGAGTGACACAACCATCTTGTGTCATGGTGCAGCAAGAACAACATGGAGCTCAGTGCTCCCAAGACAGTGGAGATGACAGTGGCTTTCGGGAAGGACCCAGTCATCCACTGTGGCACTTCGGTGACCTCTGCTGAATCCTTTGGCTTCCTCCATCACAGTTTGGTTTGCTGCAGCCAGGGAAAAGGCCAAGCTGCAGCTCATCGTCCACTCGGCTGAGAAGGTGATCGGCTGCAGTCTCCCATCTCTTCAGGAGATTTACGTCTTCAGGATCCGGTGACGGTGACGGACATCATAAGATGCAACATTCAGACCAAACTTAAAAATCAATCCCCAATTTAAGACTTTAAGACTCAAACTAAAACATGTCAAGAGTGGCAGCACCAAGGCCACAGCGTCACCTACAGAGGTTTTCCATTATTAACCTCCCTCAATATTTCACTTTCTAAAATATGGTAATATGTCCTTTTCATGTGCTCTCCATTACTGGAAGCACACCTCTTAAACTCCTGAACCTCATCAATTACACACACTCTCTCTCTCTCGCTCTCTCGCTCTCTCTCACACTAGACACTGTTTGTCGTGCTTTGTCTATCTGTAACTATAAAAACATCTGTCTTTGCCACATCTGGCTGATGAGAACCACTTGGCCGACACACCCCAGCCTGTGCACACACAGGCCAGCTGATGGCTAAAGCATGGCTACTGGCCAAACAGCCATTCATACATGCAGACATACATACATACAGTATGCATCCTAATAAACTGCAGCTCTGACAGAGGAAGACGAGACAGTTTGGGGGAGCTTAAGAACGAGGAGGCAAGAGGAGAAAGTGTACAGAGGAGGAAAAGATGGGAATAATGAAGGAACAAGCGAGGGTAGAACAGGGAGGAGTGCAGATAACTGGAAGGCAATAAAGCGAGTGTAAAAAGAGAAAGATGGAGAAAAATTGGAGATATAATAAGAGTGTCAGGACTGAGCTGGAGGATGCACAGGACGTGTGTGTCTGTTGAGGTGGTGGTCCATGAGAAGACCGTAATTGGGGAAACTGGTGCAGTTTCCCCTCTAGATTCCTGACAACTTGACATGAGCTCCATCAGCCAGCTCAGGGAGAAAAGAACCGGATTAGCATACACCCAGAATAAAATACACACACACACACACACACACACACACACACACACAGAGTCACATGTACGTGTTGACCAATGACCACAGCTGAGGGCTTGAAAGGCTAAAGCAAAGTATTCTGGGTAACAGCAACTGTAATGGCTCATTAGCTGTAACCCACAGCAACACAGCAAAGTG
The DNA here is from genome assembly GCA_020496755.1 of Channa maculata. NCBI lineage: Eukaryota > Metazoa > Chordata > Actinopteri > Anabantiformes > Channidae > Channa > Channa maculata. The sequence continues at coordinate 26,167,222 of CM035606.1, read as the reverse complement.
GTGATGAATGGGCACTGTTAGGGAATCATTACTGAGTGTGTGTGTGTGTGTGTGTGTGTCTTTGTATTACTTTGTACTAGTTATGTATTTAGAACTTGTGTGTGTGCACACGTGGGCAAAGTGAAAATAAGTCATGAACATATGTGTGTTGTTCATGCATATGCAATTGCTCCTCTGTCCTTTAACTGGTTTTCATGTTCAGTGTGTGTGTGTGTGTGTGTGTGCACATATATTTTAATGTTTGTGTGGACCAATGTTAGTTCTATAGCTTCACTGTAAGGACATTTTGGTCAGAGCCCTACAAGGGGAAATACTGTGGCATTTCATATTCATAAACCTCGGTAATCATATGACCTGCTACAGGGGAGGTGGAGCTGTATGAGACCGTGTTTGTGCTTCTCTACACGTACAGGGTTCATTCACCTTTTTAAAAGGTCAAATTCAAGCACTTTTCAACTTCCAAGTTCAATTTTCCAGCTTTTCCAGCACTTTAGAGCTGTGGAAAATTAGATATGTGTATAAATAGATAAATACTGAAAATTATTATCACTTTTTAAAATCGTTAAAGAAATGCTATGTAATTATGCTACAAACAACCAAAATCCATTTCTTAATAGCAGAAGAAATTAAGATACACACTCACTTGACAAATAATTTTCAATTCTTTATATTGTGCAAATCAAAGCAAAACTCGATTTGACAAACAAAACAGCACTAACAAAACAAAAAGTTGCATTATCCACCTATTAGCCACAACATTATGACCACCCGGGCTTTGCTCCTCGTCGATTTGCTTCTATTTCATCACACTGCTCTTCATTGTGAAATACAATTACTATTTCAAGCATTTTCAAGCACATTTCAGACCCTGAACACACAACATAAAAAAAAAAATTCAAGCACTTTCCAGCACCTGTACAAACCCTGCATTTAAGAGAACCTAATGTTATCATTGACAAAAATCTGTACATGCTTCCTAAACCCAAAATGTTTTTTGACTCACTACACTTCTGCCTGTATTTCCCAAATCATCAATTCGTTTTTCAGGTACTTTCATTGGTCAGCTGTAAATTTGCAATTTACAAAGTCTACATTTAGATGGACAAGAGCGGGAAAAAATGTCTTATCAAATGTCTATAAAACAGTCAAAGTCCTAATCATAACATTTTTACCTGCTAAGACTCTGCACTTTGTTTCACACCCGCGTCTCGTCATTGCTGCATCACTACTGCTAAAAGCCGCCAGTCAATCACCAGATTTGTATTGTATCAAGTAGCAAACAGATTTCATGATTTTTTTAGTACTGTTCACTTGTGATTATTGTTAAACCAAGTATAAAGTCAATAAAATACTGAGAATTTTACCCCACACACCCACACAGACACACGTTTCCAAGATAAATAATGATGAACTACCTGAGAAGTGGGTCAAAAATGTTAGTTTTGTAAAGTGTCTATGAATATTCTGGCGATTGTTGGGAGTTAGTGTTGTCAAATGACTTTCCATATTTAGAAAGGCGATATGTAGTAATATGGTGTTTTTTTTGGCAACCCAGAGGTTGTCTCTGTTATTCAAACGTAAAGTAAAACATGAGAGGGACAAGCTGGCACCAAGTCTGCACCAGCGTAATACATGTTAAGCACTACAACCTCCGCCGCCTCTCTGAGGCAGCGTCTGGCCCACTTACTGTGGATCCCCAGAGAAACAAGTGGCAAGGCAGAAATGACAGCAAACTCACCACTAGTCTCGGATGCTCCTTCAAATCTCCATCCACATAGATGTCTTCACTCACGGGCAGGCTGCGGAGACAGACACAGAATAAGAGATGAGAGGCTTTTCCTTTTCATCTAGTTTTAAACATTTCATTTCAGAGGACAGAGGCAACAGTACCTATACAAATCTGCAAACACTGCAAACTCCCACAGGTGCAAGACCAAAACAAAACCAAGCATCCCACACATCTAGTGTGAACAAGGAGTACTGGAGGAAAAGGACAGAAATGAGAAAAGGAAGTGATAGAGAGCGAGTGAAAAAGAGGCCCGTGGGTCAGTAATCGGGTCTGATTTGTATAGATGTCAGTTAATTAGGCGAGCAATCATCCCCCGAGACGAGTTCACGGGTAATGAGCACAAACCTTAACACACACACAAGTTTGGGTGCGTGTTTGTGCACCGGTGCATCACGTACCAACAGATGGTGCATGAGCAGAGGAAGAAACACACTTACAGAGTGAGGTGTGGTGATGGTTGCTATTGACATTGTGGGAGAGTTTACATTTCTTAAAATATAAAAACAGACAAATCATGAGAAACCCTATGATGCACACTGAAATTATTTTGATCTTCTTTGATATTTCTGTGTTCTGATACTCATGGGTGTTTTTGATGTGTGATTCAACAGTTCTTGCTGTAGTTCATCTTTTACGTGTTATTCAATATAATAATATTGTCTGTTAGTGTCAGCTGAGCCATGGAAAGTCACCAACAGCCTGATGTAGGTAAAAATATGAAATGAAAGCTGTGCCTATATTCAGGCGTTGGAGCCATGACCAGGTTAAAAAAGGGGAGTTGAACCTGCAATACGACAATGTCACTTGTAACAAATGCTGCATTTAGGTGCTCTTTGTTAAATCGTAAAAGAAAACGTTTTCACCAAATGGCTGTTCTCATCCTGCCGACAAAAGCAGTAATGGTGGTGTCTAAGGTACACATCTAATCCCAGTTAGGTGCAGCCTGAGGACACGGACAAAGCCCTCGTAGGTCAAAATGCTGAATCAATCAAAACGTCTGGCTTCCTGCAAGATTCGGTGAGCTGATAACATCTTGTATCCAACAAAGGTGTAAATGCCAGGACCAAAGTTCATGTTATTTCAACAGGTGATGATCACATTAAATGTCTTTCTTCCCCAAGGGAGAAATGACTAACGAGATACTCAGCCCTGTACTAAATAAACTAGCTATGGTCAATAAAGTTTTGGAAAGGAAAGCATCTCTAGGCTCAGAGGAGGACGAGAGGTGAACTCCTCCATCTTTCAAAGGAGCCTCTTCTGAATTGTGTCAATAGCTCTTTGTTGTGTTGAAGGAAGGCTGCCCGGAGACGGAGAGATGGCCTGATGAGTTCCAATGTGAACTCATCGGATACAATTCAACTGATTGAGTAGAGACATCCTGAGGACTGGTGTCAACTAAAATAAAGTAGCTTGGAATGCGATGTTTTTTTTTTTTGCTGCTGGTGTTACATGGATTCACTTAGCATAAAAAAATGTCAGTGCACAAAACATTTAGCTGGCAGCTTCTCATGTAAAGCCAGTGCTGACCACTGCAGTCACTGGTTAAAATGACAAGCAGGGGCAGGTTGTGTCAGCTGTCATTAAGGAAGAATTTGTGAGTAGCTCCACTCCGTAAAACCAATGTTCACGCTACAGGATTGTTTTCGAAATTCTCATTCATTTTATCAATAATTCGGGGTTTTGAGCAAACTACTTTTGAACCAGGACCTCAAATATTCTGATAAAGTAGCTTTTGTGACAAATTATATTGAGTACCATTGTTATTTCAGTGTTTCAGATACGGATTTAACTATTATATAATAGTAGTTACTTTTACTATTACTATTTGGAAGCATTCGGATAGCGGTCAAATATAGAAATGATCTCCAAAAATGACACACACACTATTTGCATGTACATGACTTCATTTAAGGCTGCATTGAAATGCATCTTGTTTTTATCCATCAAAGGGCAAATCAAATGATAAACTGCTATCAAAACAAATCCCTCGATCTGTGTTGTGCTACTTATGCAAAATACTCAAGTAGTGGAGATCAAGCCAAGAAACAACATGAAGTCTTAAAGGAAGATACTTTTAAAATTGTAATGATTTAAAGACTCAGACAAATTTACTTGTGTAAACAAGATTTTAAGATTAGTATTAAACTCAAGTTTTTGACATCAAATACATTTCACTAAGGTATAAAAACCCACAGAGAGTTCAATCTAATCCAATGCAAATCTTACATATCAGCTGTACTTTGTAGCTGTTGTGTGTTTCATTATGATGAAACTGTGAATTGAAACCTCAAAATTGGGTTTGAGCCCCTCACAACACACACACACACACACACACACACACACACACACACACACACACACACGAAATGTGAAAAGTTTCTCTAGAATTCATTTTCCTTAAGCATAAATCCTTATAGCATCCACATTGCTCCGATATTAGCCCTGTGTGGTGTGTGAGCCTGAGCTTTTGAGTTTATACGTGTGTGAGTGGTGTGGACAGGCGTAGACCTGGTGTGTGGGGAAATATGTGCGAATGGGCACATTTACAAAACCAAAGCTTTTTCTCTCACTCCTTCAATCTTCACTCAGCCTGTCGCTGACATAAAGGTCCCAACTAAAGGTCGATGGCAACACTCTCAGACACTTGTCGCAGCATTAATCAGGACGGAGGACACTAAAGTTCAACGGCAAATAATACCCTTCTCTGAGCTGTGACAAGCTGCCATTTGTGCAGTATAGTAGTCATAGTTAGCTCAGCACCTTTGTGTAATCTGACACATCTCAGTGTTAAACTGAGTGACAACAACATCTACTAAACTATCAAAGAGATAACTTTGGTTTTGTAAAGTGTGTTCTTTAGGGAAATATCAATCAACACTCATCTTCAAATCAGTGGGATTGTTGGTATCCATGGCAACAAGGCCCTCTTTTCTTAGCGAGTCCCTGGAAAATATCATACTTGTGTAACTTAGATGCCGGGATCCTGCTGTGAATGGAGTCAGGTGAGTGATTGCAGACAGCATCATGGCACAGAGGATGAGGCATATCCTCTGTCCCGACTCAATCTCTCCCGCTACAAAACTAAATCATAATGTGATGAAGCGATGTTCTCTCACTCCCTCTAAGGAGAACTTCTCTGAGATTACATCTTTCTTTCATTTTAGCTAAATATGATCATTTAATAATATACTTTTTTCAGATTTCCTCTGTGTAAGACACAAACATACAGCTGAGCTAAGTCACATCACCTGCAGATTCGGTGCTTTATTACCTCGCAGGAATTCGGATTGTTTAAAATTCGATAGCAGTTAGCGTTATTTCTTAGCTGCCGTCACGTCTGCACCACATACAATGGAGATGGAATTGAAACATGCCACTGAGTTTATTGGCACATAGCTCACGCTGATAACAACAGATAACTCACACAGTTTCTGTATGTGAATGGCTGCTTATCCAAAGCGCTGTACAATGTTGATTCCCATTCCACTATTCACACTCACACACCCATGGAGGTGGCTGCCTTGCAAGATGCTCACCTGACCCACCGGGAGCAACTCGGGGTTCAGTGTCTTGCCCGAGGATGTTTACATATTACACAATATGTTAACATTGTCCTACTTGCTTTTATGCTGCTTTTTCTCTATAAAAACATGGTCATTTACTCATCGTCGGTGTGCATTGTAAGGAGGTGGGACCTCCATCCAAACAAAAATCATATTTAAAAAGAAAAGAACAAAAAACACTGCAAACAGTGTGCATGCAACAGACATCACGTCTTCCACAGTGACGTGTTCGACTCTTCATTTTCAGATCCAGTATGTGCCCCAGAGTCAGAAAGACTTTTTGGCACATTGTGGGAAGTTTACTTTCGAAAACTTTTTTCAGCACAGTGCAGTTTTGCACATAACCACCTGTAAAACTGTAAATACTTTTACACTTTCTTGATATTAGTCAGTTGCAGATCAGTGGATGGATTTTAATAACTCTGCTTAGGTTGAGTTAGGGCCTTCAACATGTGCTGTTTGTGTACAAACGAGCCCTGTTGGCTTCATGACAGATAATGTATTCATTATAGCGTGTCACCCTCTCCATGGATTACATTACATTATGATGAGCCGAGCCGTCAGGTACCACAGAGAGGGAAACGAAAACGCACATCTAGGATATATTTATGCAGTTGTCTTGTCTGGAGTTGTCACCTCTGTGGCATTAAGAGGTTTGTCAGCGCTGTCAATCCCTGGTAATGTGTCGAAGTCACAGCTGTAGTTGAACCCTGAAATTATTGCAACAATGCAAAACACTAGAGAAGCCAAGTCTGTACAAGTACAAGTCTGAAGATGATACTGTATGAATATTTCTGATTTTTAATTTCTGAAGCATTCAAATGCCTTTCTGGGCATTTATAATATTTAACAAGCAGTTCAATGTAATTAGAATAAGAAGCAACGTACGATAAATTATGTAGCTGTTATCCCCCAACTTATCGTCAGTGTGACATCAGTGAGTCAGCGAACTGAGAGAATCAGCACTTCTGCAACAGTGAGATCTACTTTCAGTCTCGTTACTTTGAAATCTGTCCTTTACCCTTATCTCATATCTGAATGGGTGGCTTCATTTAAATGTAAATTCTTGCAGCAAACGTGTAGATGCATAAAGAATTGCATCATATACAGTAAACTAGATGGAACACATTCAAGTTGGGAGTTTGTGCAGACAGGCAGGGGAAAGGAGAGCTTTAAATGTGCAGCCATACATGGTCATAATGCAAAAACACTGGAGAGCTCTCGGTTCAATTTATTTGAAAAACCTCAGGCCACGAAGAAAAGGACGGCGTTCTGCAGAGAAATGAAGGCTGCTCCTATGGCTTCACTTCTGAAATGCACTGAGGAGGAAACGCTCGGACTGTGATGCATTTCATTATTTTCTTCCATGTATTTTTTCCATTGGCCAAAGTCCCTTTATGAATTAGTTCACTGGCCTCTCAATGACCCAGAGGAGAATCAGCAGCACTCGTTTTGGTTGACATCAGGTAATGAGAATTTGAAAAAAGTGGAGGGCTGCCACTTCAGCAGCAAAAAGGAACTTAATAAGTACAATATATACATTAGTTTGTCAGGACACAAAATTACCTCGACTGACGGCATAGATTCAACAGGGTGTTGGAAACATTTTAGCCAACACTGACACGATAGCCTGGCGTTTACTGCATGGAAACCGTTTAACCCAGTTTACTACAAACCTTAAAGCTGACCAAGTACTAGTGGACTCGTGTTTGACAGGAGCCCACACTCCCAAATCCACCTCCCCATTTGCCAGTAGTAGACCACCTGTTTAGCAGAGAGTCACATGACAGGAAGAGAAGATTCAGCTGCTGTATAATCATTGTGGAAGATGCTGCGTTATACAGAGAGATGATTCTGTACTGGAGCAGGTTTTACTTGTACACACTTGGTAAAATAAAACCAGAAACTCTGGTTAGTACAACACAGCTGAATCAGCATCAACAATTACAGCATCCGAGATGATCATACAGCTGAATCAGCGGATTAGTTTCAGCTACGTTTGCCCAACTGAATGTGTCTGATGACCAAAGAAATGTAGGACGTAACTTTATCAGATATCCCTGTTTCTGCTCTACAAATTGTTTTATGATATAAATTCATTTTAATCTGGTTCTGGTTGGTGATCTTATTTCATTTTGTTTGCTCGATGCCTTTAAAAAAATATACTATTTATTTATTTTTATTTTGAATAATTTACATATTTCCAACATTCATGAAATGTTTATTTAAGTTGATCATATATAATTTTGCAATGTAATTCTGCCATTGGCCTCACTGCCTTCCTGGCATTGGCCAGAGATAACATCACACAGCTGCTACAGAGTTGTTGGCCGCACATCCGTATTGCAAATCTCCCGTTCCATCACATCCCCAGGGTGACATGGTGGCAATTAAACAGGGCCAAATTGGTACTAAGGGGCACAAAGTGTGCCAAGATAATATACCACACACCAGTGCACCAGCTGCAGCAGCAGAAGCCTAAAGCATTTGTACGAGGTCTGATGGATCCATGCGTTCATCTTGTTTATGCCAAGTTCTGACTCTACCATCCAAATGTCGCAGCAGAAATCTACACACAGACCAGGCAACATTTTTCTTCTACTGTCCAATTTTAATGAGCCTTTGCGGATTGGAGCTTTATTTTCCTGTTCTCAGCGTTCAGAGGCTCCTCTTCCTTCCTAGCTTGTAACAAGCACTTAACCTGTCTGGCCTCTCTGCTATAACCACTGGCCTTAACAAGGCATCTGGACTAGAGAGCTGAAACTCACTGATATTTTTTAGCGTTTTCTGATCGTTCTCTTTAAACCCTAGAGATGATTTTTAAAGGCCTTGGACTAAGGATATTTTGGAACTTTCAGCACCACTGAATTAATAATCGGAGTGGGTATATGTGTATTTTCAAGCCCGTATGTATAATTTGAAAACCTGTGTTGATGTCAGAAAACCACAAACAAATAAGTTCTTAAGGGTTTCCATTTATTAAACGTGTACGTTGCAAAATTATTCTGCCACAGCTCCACAAAAAGTTCAAGAAAAGAATTTAAAGCCCACTTTTGATTTGCCAAGCCCATGATGACTGAGTAAACGTCAGTTCACAACAGGGAATGCACTGAGCACATGTTCAGAGATCTGTGAGAAGAGAGTTTACCGGCGTGTGTCTGTGTCACAGAAACAGATTTACTCCCCATCAGGTAACACTAGATTGCATCTGAGCTTAGTGTTGGAGCCTTGAGGTCAAATTTACAAATGACTTCCATCTATTTGCATTCTAAGCAACAGTCTGGTTTTGTATACAAGGACTAATCCCGAAGAAGAATATGATTTGAGGCTCAAGCTCTTTTCTGCAGAGCCGTCAAAGGAAACAACAAACGTCTGTAGGCAGAAGCAGAAACAGTAGGAACTTATTTATTAAGGGCAAAATTACCCAGGGGGCTGCAGATGTTGCAGACCATGCAAAAAATGCAGTAAAAATGTATTGTCCCAGGGAGAGTGATCGGAATGTGCGTAGTCTGATTTCACTGCTACTCAGTGTCCATTCAAGCCCATTTTCATAGCTCACTCACACCCGAATGTTGAGGTGGGGATGACAAACATCTATCGTGCCAGAATTACGGCCAGTTATAGTTTGAAATCCTGAAAACTTGCTTCCAGAGGGTCAGACAGGTCTGTGTAATCTGATTTTTGCAGTTATCCTCAAAACCACATCTCCCCTTCAGCCACATGCTGATTTTATGTGTCAGCAGCAGTGACAGCTGTGGTCAGGGGCTTTACATTTGAGTTGAGCCTCACGACCGCGGAATGGCTTGAGGGACTTTCTGCAAAATGACACAACCTTGGTCTAAAGTAGGAACTAAAGTGTAACCTCCCGTCTGTCCCATTTTTCTGAAACCAATATGGCTTTAACATAATTTTGAAGAGATGGCATCAGATTTCCAGAAGCAGTCCTCATATCACGTGACTGCATGGTACCATGTCTCATCCACTTTTGTCCAGTACAGCGGACAGTTGGTTGCTTTCTGTCCAAGACAGCTTGACATTATTAGCAGCCATGGAAGAGAAAAGTCATTTAGTTTCCTGTCACAAGTTCACCTCTCTAACCTCCGCTGCTGCCTCTGGGGAGCAGGATCTGTCTGCTACAAATACACGAGACATGACAATACATCTGTAAGAGCTGACAACAAGGCAACGGCTCACAGAGTGACTGGAAAGAGGTGTGTGTGACATCAGAAAGAAAAAAGCTGCTTTTTCTTTACACTTTCATGATAGAGTGAATGTTTCAATACACTTCTAATAAAAGAACTGGGACACAGCGTAACATTTCCATAGATCCAGTATCTGCTTTATAGGGCTTGTGCAAATTAACAACAATACTTTATCAATATTACTTTTTAAAAATTTGCGTTGATGCCTTGACATGAATATTGTAAACAGAACTTTTTTATTTTTATTGTTATATAATAATATTATAAAATATAAAAATATTTATAAAAGAAATACAATATTTATTTTTCTCGAAATCCCTATGTTGTCGTTGGCTCCAATCAGTGGAGCCAGCTCATTTGCAAAAGCCGCCCTGTGTAAAAGTTTCCAAAGACCCAATGCTTCAAAAATATGGAAGCACTTCATATGATCAGACAATAAAAATGTGGTTGGACACAAGTTTTGTGGGCAAACCACTGGAGCACTAACGGTATGGAGAAAAACGAAGAGAAAACACAGGCGCTGTTCTAGAGGATGAAACGCCTTCACTGACTTTAAACTTGCTTCTGGTTTGGGTGGTAGATGTGCATAAATGCCATTAAACTTCCCCTTGACTTCCCTACATTACAATATCTCTCTACTTCTAGCTGGAAAATGCCTCCAGATGACATCACTTGGGGGAACCTTCCGTTTAGATTATGCCGTCTTCTTGCTCTCACCTGCGGATTACCTGGATCGGGTCCAACAGAATCTGGAACGTAGCATCTTAGACGAGGGTAGTGTAGCAGTGAATTGGTATCTTCAAGCTTCTGATTGAGCGAACACACCTGATCCAAGTAATCAGCAGCAGGCACTGCAGAGCAGGGGTCCTTGAGGACCGTAATTGCGAACCAGGGGCAGGATACACCCTGGACTGGTCTCTAGTCCATCACACACCTTTGTCATCTATTCATGTTTACAAAATTATTGAATTCAAATTCAAAACTTCGAAATATCTTTTGTCCTCATTTCTGCTGGAGTCCTTATTACACCCATGATAGAATGTCCACTGGATAAGTGTTGGAACTATTACAAGCTCGTGGTATTTTTACTGCATTGTGCCGTTCACAAAATACTGCATCATGATATTTCTTTGCTAATCTACTCACTCAAATCTCCAACGATCGTTTCCTGTGGGATCTCTCCTTCATGTCCTTCTTTTCCGTGTTCATTAAGGAAGTACAACGAATCATCAGTTAGTCATGAGTGTGCGGAGTGTAGTGCCAGAGGCAAACGTCACGCTGCGATGGATGGATGGACCGTGTGAACGGCATCAGGGAGCCTTTATGCTTCGCCATAAATAAACAAGGAAACGCTCCACACTGGAGACTCATTTCTTCCTTCCAAACACTCACAGCCTCCCTCTCTCTTATTTCCTTCTGACTGGGTTCCACTTTAATCAGCCTCTTTCATTTCTCCCTCTTTAATTGTGTGGTGTTTGTGTATTCATGGGACATTTCTCTCTGTTTTCTCTTCTCATTGTGCTCATTTCAGCTGTGTAATCACCTTCCATCACATTCTGCTAATCATGCTCTAGTTGGGTATTTTGTGCTTGACCTCTCTCAGTCGCTTACGAAATCATACACTGTCGGTTTGTTTTTATTCTTCATCTTTGTGTATTTATCATTGCAGTGGACTTTAAAGCCTCTTGTCTTTTCTGATCCACATTCCCGTCAATCTACAGCCACTCACAGCTTCCAATGCGCTTTTATTTCCAATCAGATCTCATGACCACATGAGTTTGTGTACTGTACATCTGAGTATGAGGAGTGGTCTTCAGTTGGTACCTGTTAGAACCAAAAACCTGATAGGACACAGGAGCATTTTAATAACTGGTTTTTAAGTTTTTTTTTTTGTCTTTTGCTGAAACAATGTTTTCCTTGCCTCTAATTATCAACTAATGAAGATGGAGCTTGTAGTGACACCAGACAGGTTTAAATGGTAAAGTAGCTAACTGCAACAAGTTGAATGGAAACGCTCACAGCTGATGCTATGTGAAGAGTTTCATATAACAATGCTGTGGTAATACAACATGTGTCTATGGCGTCTTAACACAGTGGCTTTTCCACCAGCTCAGACGAAACAACTCATTTTACTGCCACCAAACAAGCAGCACAACCATCCATTTTATAAAATGTATCAGGCTTTAACACCTGTAATGTGACGTGTGTCTATGCAGCTAAACTGCATCTATGATTTTGCTGAGCAGTCGTCAGCTCAACAGCTCCACACACAGCAAAATGTGATCCACTGTGTGCAGAAGCAGTACAAGTACACAAACTCAATACTCCAGTAAAAGTGAAAATATTGGCCTGAAGATAAATAACTAAATAATCTCTACAAGTGCCAGTACAACTACTTTTACAATAGTAAATGTACTAAGCAGGTTTTCTAGATTTTACAGTAAAAGTACTAATTATAGTAATTACGGCAAAAGATGTACAATAATTAAATAAAAATAAAGGTCAAACATCACTGTTGGTAAAAGTGGAGCTGATTTTAACTGAGCTGGTTATTTCATGATGATACATCAGCATTTTGTGTTCATAACATTTTAGTGAGAAACCTTTTAGTATATTTATAGTTTTCATAACATGTTGACTTTGGTAGTATTCTTCTATTAAAAATACCAGGTAGTATTAATGTAGTGGCTGAAATGATCAGACTTGCACCAACAATAACTGGACCTGACTGAGTGTGTTACACATATGAATAGAAGGTGGACAAGTTTTAAAAAACCAAAGTCACCGTAGCCAGGTAGGATTTGTTAAAGGACTGTTTATAACGCTCTACTTGATTTAAGTTAGTGTACTACCTATATATAATATATTAAATAATTTAGCAGGTGAGATGGATCACTGAAGTAGCAGACGGAGACAGGAGGAGAAGGTGAACAAGAAAGATTACAAAGGAAACCAGGGAGCAAGGCTAGAAGGGCGGGAACGTGCCTGGTTCCTCTGCTCAGCTCCGTCTACCTTGAATCTCTGCTCACTGTCAAAGACACAAGAAAAACAAAGTAAATCATATTTCGCTGATAGAGGGAGGGAGAAATGAAGAAGAATGGTGAGAAAATTTAGAGTAAAGAAAAGAAAGAATAAGAGAGTTTGAGAACGAGAGTAAAGGAGGAATCCATGACTTGTATGGACACCAATACGTCAATCACGGAACAGATGTATGAAACTTATTAAGAAAAGAAGAAATTAAAGTTCTGCACATTGTTCAGCACCGTAATATTTTTCACAATGCCCCAGAAAAGTCAAAAAATAAACAAGACTATCTGCTTCATGTGTCTTTCCCTCACACACACACACACACACACACACACTCCTCCTGAATAATTTACACCCACTACTTCCTCTCCCACACTCATCTGTCACCTCCTCTGTCTCTCTGTGGCCTGTGTTTTTCTGCACACACGTGAGAGTTTCACTGTGTGTGTGTGTGTGTGTGTGAGAGGGAGAGAGTGGGTGTTGTGCATGAATATGTGCTGTATGTGCTCATGTTAGTTGTTCGGGGCTTTCTGCAGTGGCTCGCACAGCCACTGAGCCTCTGCAGAAAGCCGCCCACTCCTGCTCAGGACTCAGACCACAGTAGCATGACAAACAGTAGAGCGGACAAAACAGCCCAACAGCTCTGGACTAATCCCACCTCCCACTGGAGAGGACAGTTTTTTTTCCCCATCAGTGAAAAATGTAAACTTAAAACACAGCCATCTACAATATTTTGATATATACATGACCGATATTAGCTAAACAAACTGTGTGTCACTCCACTTTAATATCTGATGCCAAAAATGACAGAAATGCCTTTAACGTTAAAGCTATTTGTGTCTGTTTTTCCGACATAATGAATCAAAGCAATAACTCCATATATTTTTAATACAAACCCATTAAATTGAGAATATAATTGGCAGATTCATGGAATGGATCTCGAAGCATGTATAATTATACATATCCTGTATGTATGTATATTGTATATGGAAAGTGTCAGTCATATTTGGAATAAAAGGACAAGATGCACAGCTGTATGTTAAAGCCCAGCCCTGCACTGAGCTTTAGCTGTTGGTCACATCTGGCTTAGGATAAAACTGATCCAGGTTGAAAACGTCTGGAGTGAAACAGAGAAAGCCCCTATTTGCTCAGAACGACAATATCTCTTCTGACACTTCGACTTATTTTGGACGCCTTGTTTCCCACTATCACAATGAGCCTTAGTCAGGATTGTTGTGCTGGAAACGTAAGGAACAGCCAAATTTTTAACAGGTGATCAACATCTGAAAGTTGATTAACTGGCCTCTGATGAGTTGATCAAATCTACGTGAGTGTCGCCGGAACATACGCCATGAAGGATAAAACTGAAGAAGATTGAAGCTTTTGTACAAAGGGCTGAACATGGTAATTGCCACAAATATCCTTCAGTTGGATTTCTGACCTAGAACACACACAGGTTCCAAGATGCCCAAACTCCTAAGCAACCACAGAATCCCTGCTTTAAATCCAACAGTGATGCTTCCAGCTTACAAGCTGCTGTTCTAACTGCTCTTTGATAAAAAACATGTGCTGCACAGGAACACACGGCTAACAGAGAAGGTCAAACTAGTGGAAAAGCTACATGATCGTAATGAACTGTGATAGTCGAAGTGATGAAAGGCGATTACTGGGAAATGCAGAGTAGATTCAAAACGCATTTCAGTGCCTGTCAGGGCTGTGTTAGGTATTTCAGTTCGTCTGCTTTTTAAAAAAAGTTAACATTATAAAACTGGAAGTAACATGTTGCATTAAAGTATTTTAAAACCACAGTAAACAACACAAAGCTCTCATTTTCAGAAATGCCATTTCTAGTGCAAACCTCTTAGCTCCACATAGAAGCATGTGCACACGATTCATTCGAGTACAATTTTTGCAGAAAATGTCTAAATGTATTGCACTACTGTTGCATTAGACGGCGCTAGTTTTAGCTAATGTGGGCACCAAAGATGTAAGAAAGAAAATCCACCTCAACACTTTCAAGAAAAACAACAAGTGAGAGTTGTGACTGGTCAGGTTTCAGTCCATGTATCCTGGCAGGACTGAGATTCTGAGATGTCTCATACGGGATCTGACTGACTCACACTGACTGGCAGGCTGGTACAGAGGGTGCAGCCTCAAAGGCAGATTAAAAAAACCTCAGTAACCAGGTTACAGTCGGCTTTATCTGGAAGATAGATGCTTTATTCATCCCAACGGGAAATTCACATGAAACCTGATTTCTTAACTGTCATGTAAAAGGGCAAAGCCGGTTTTCGAAACCCAGTTTCCCTACGAACGTCGATTTCTCTGCCACGTATACATATGCATAACAAAAGTCCAGAGATGGGAACAAGCAGCTGAGTGAAAGTCTGAATGTGGGAGACTTTAATCAGGCGATGCTGCTTTGATTTTAAAATGGAGTCCGTCTAAAGTCAGCCAGAAAACCTAACTAGCACAAAGTGCTTCATAGATAAATATTGTCCAGACGCTTTCGGAGTCTCAGTAATTCTGCCTTAAATGTCGTGCACGCACAGTTTACAGCTAAAGCACAAGGACGAGCTAAATCTGAGCCTACAATGCTACAAAGTCCAGGCAGCAGGCCGACAACTGACCAGACTTCACTGGAGAAGCTTCCGTGTTTGTTTTGGCATTTGCATGGTGATTTTGAAAATGACCAAAATGATCCTTTACAACAAAAGTAGAAAAGTAAAGAAGCAACAAACATCCCCATTTTAGGAGACTAGAAAAGAGAGGAATCAGTCACAACAGCTGGAAGCCAGATCAGTATTGTAACACGAGCTTTTTGGATTATAGAACAAAAAAGTCCTGAAATCTGATCCTTTAATCCAGCCCTTCGCATTTCTGTCTTCTGCACCAAACACATATGTCAAGTCTGCTGATTTATGCAAAAGCCGTGTCTTTGGGGAGGCATTTAGGAAAAAGTGAAAGTGTGTGTGTGTGTGTGTGTGTGTGTGTCTTACAGATGGCTTATTGGTAAAATCGCCGTAAACAGGGATGCTTAGTAAAATGAGCTGGATTTTTTTGTCTGTGTAGTTCTGAATCTTAATGAGGCTTCAGCACTGGCAGCAGCTACGATCAAGCAAGTGACCATGAAGTCACATCCCGGTAACATTTCCGAGGGACAGACATAGTATCAATCAGAAATAACCAGAAGCTTTTATCTGATTAAAAGGGTTTAACATTTATTCACACTAATGAATTAAACATCATTAAACTCTCCCACATTTTGGAGATTTAAAATAGTTATGCAATTCAACCAAAACTAACTTGAACCTCAGTTCTGGAACAATCCACACTACCTGAGGTATCACAGCCACTGCAGTCGCTCACTGTGGGGAAAGAAAATGATGTGCAGAAATTGGCAAAAAACACATTAAGAGAAATTTTTAATCACATTTGAATGAAGCCATATTTCACTTTGTGTATTCAAGCCAAGGAACATCACTCATCACAAAGATGATGATAACACCCCCATTTTCCACCTCAAACTTAAAGCAACTTCTTTCTTTATAAACCTAGAAAGAAAAACAAGACTATTACACACCAAGTTCATTTCAATCTGCAGGGCTAATTTACCATTTATCAGATTTACACCATCTCTGTATTTAAGTGACATTAACACGTCATTACGGCCAAATTCACAACCCGGCATAGCTTCAGACTCCACTCGGCCCTGAGTTTAGCAGCATCCATCATCATGCGGTTGCCTTCACACCGTTAAAGATGAGGCCATAACTGACACTATGAGCTATATTATTACTGCCACTGTAATTAGCATGTGACTTTTGTGACACGCAGTCTGAAACTGCAAAAGCAAATATGTTCAGTATGAAAGTGATTTACAGGACGATTTATTATGTAATGATTGATTATGGGATTTAATCAAACAGTTGCTCTTGCACACACGAACAATCAACACAGCAGCTCACATCGAAGTGTGTTGCAGAAAATACTGAAGCAGATGATTTTACTTTAGCTCCTTTGTGGTGCCGGCTGCATTAAACATACTCTGACATTCAAATGTAATAAAAACATCCGCTGCGCGTGATGAACATTGCAGCTGTTCCACTTCGCAACACCTACGTAAAACCATTTAAGAAATGAAATGCATCATAGAAACAAGTCTATCTTCTTTTATCCCCATATAACTTCCTCTCTGAGCTGTGAAAAACACTCCTTACGATGTCATGGCTGGGTGGAAACCATTTGGTTAACATTCAGCTGTAACCTGAGAAATTTGTTGGGAATCTTGGAATAGCTCAGCGAATACACTGAGAGGCACAGTGGACGGAGTGGACGCCCAGTGAGAGAGGGTTGCAAACAATTTACACCCAGCAACGTCTCGGCCTGTAACATTAGCAGCTCGATCACGGACCATCCATTTCATATAAACACACTCCATTAGATGAGATTACAGAGCCATACAAGCTGCTGCAGTGCAGGGATACTGGAGGTATAATAAGTTGCTGACTCCAAATCCCCTGGCTGCACCCTGCCAGGTCTGGCTGTAGAGGCTCTAATATCTCTATCACACAGAAAATGATTTTAAAGTGCGGGTGCACGGCTGGATGACTTCCAATAACTCTTAACAGCTGAATTGTCCTGGGTTTGTCAAAGCGGCAATTTGGGAAATACTGGAGATACCTGTTCAGAGTAACACTTCACTAGGTAGGATCAGCTGAGAAAGAACAACTTTGTATTGTCTTTACTGTCAGCATTTATTCTGACTAAGTCCTTGAACATATTAGTATATGAAGTTATCTCCCTGGATTGTTACTGGCACAGCCAAATCAAATTTCCATTTCAATTAAATTTACTGCTTGCAATGATTATGAAAACAAAATAATCAAGAGAAAATATTTATTGTGCCCCTTCTAATTTCACAATGATGCAACAGTGCAGTTTCTTTCTTTCAGCCACGCTGCAGCATGTTTAGCTCAGCCAGTGATGACACACAACATAACAGTTCCCCTGTTAGCAAAGCCTGTACCACTGAAGGAGAGCTAAGAGGGTGAGCCAACAAGAATTACAACAGCAATGTAGGTCAGTGGCAACCTGCGGTCTGGATTTCGGACCCAGAGACACTTGGATCCGGACAGCAAAGACTGGAGAGGCTCAGCTTACTGCTGTGGCAGAAATGTGTGGGTCCTTTTCTAGCTGTGTTACTCAGCTCAAAGCAACATATCAGACAGACTTTATGATAAATGTTACGTCCTGAGGCTATTATTTAAAGGTGGTGCAGTTCAGGGGAAATGAAGCACATTTCTACATGAAAACAGACCAGACTTTCCCCCCGAATCTACTCCCAAGCTTCAGGATGGAATGATTTCATACTGATTAATGGTAGATTAATGGTAGTGCAGCAACTAAGAGAAACTGGTGCTTTTTCAAAACTTCCACAAAGCGTTTAAAGATAAGTGGGAAAACACCAACACACCTTAATTCAAACTACAACAAAGCGCAGGCTTAGAAAATGCCCCGTAAAAATGGTTGCTGTGATGCACCTGGAAGTACAACAGGTGCATCAGAAGCAACAAAAAAAATGAAGCACTCACGCACAGTTTTTTCCTTAGGCTGTATTAGTTCTTTACAAACTCTGTAAATTAATAAACTAAAAAAAAACCAAACAAAAAAAAAAAAGCACAACCTAAATAATTGTAATAATAATTTTTGCCATAATCAAGCTGCCCAACCATCAACATGAACACACTGGAAATGATATGTGTGTACTTTAATGTTATCATTTCTTCCTGTGTAGTGCTCTTTCTCTGCGAACCTTATAGAGCTGTGCTATGTGGCGGTTAACGCAAACCCATTCGTTACACGTCATTCGCCAGAGGTCTGAGCAGCCAGAGCACATCAGGGCAGACTTTATGAGGAGGTGTCTGAAGACGTCGAGTATCTGTGTGGCATTGAAGGTGGGACAGCAGTCAATGGGGACCAGAATGGTACTTGTATTAATAAAGGTAAACTATTAAGTAGATGTTCTAAAATCTGAGTACAAAGGACAAGTACTCCACTAGAAAAACTAGTGATCTCAACACTGTTGATTACATTGGTTCCACATATACCTGATGAAACAATGTTTCTGGAGGACACAGACTTCTGACAATTTAATAAAAAATAAAAAATCATCCGACATTAATTCATGTAATTTCTTCAGAAATTTGCCCTTTGGTTACTAGCGATCAAAAGTAAAGCTTGGACGTTACACATCCGGTAAACTGACTGAATTATGAAAAAGCATTTCATGGAAACCAAAAAAACAAAACAAAAACAAAACAAAATTACAACGGAGATTTGTTTTGGACCAAAAAAAGGCGCTGGTGAAGCTGAAGCAGCTTTCAAGGCCCATACAAAAACATTAAGCTGTGAAACTATGCACATCAGTGCCACTACGTTGACTGCGACACATTTCTCCTCTTTCTCTTCTTTGCTCATTTAACCTCTATGGTTTTACAACTGCACAAATACAAAACTGACTCTAGGGAAAAACAGGACGTCTGTAATGATTCAACATTGCACAGTTTGTTCTTTCACATTCGCAGCTGAAGCAGCATCATGTTCCTGTAAGAAGTAAGTGCTATCTTTTGTTTTCCCAATGAACTGCATTACATTAACTTATAACTGTGATAAAAACCCTTTTCACAGCCACTTTACTAAACCTCACACACTTTATTTTATTGGGGTGACTAGTGATTTTAATTGAAGGCACTGTCTTTGTGAGAGAGCAGTGTGTCTCTGAAATAGAGTAAATTCTCTGCTACTAAAAATTGTTGTCACTCCTAATTCTGGTATAAATACACATTTACGCCTCTTTTAAACAAGACCTGCTGTAAACAGCATCGATTAGAACGGACCCTCTCAGTCCTGCTATGACCTGGGAAAACACTAGCAAGTTGTCACTCAAGTGAAGAAACTATCTCTACGCCTAATAAAATTTGTATGCGTCCGCATAAAATGGCTTTGCGACGTCGTCAAAAGTTAAATCCCCGATGCAACTGCCGCGTCCACAGGATTTAATGGTGTTGTTCATCCTAAAGTTAAATGAAATGCACCAAGCTGCTTGAAACTGTTCATGTTAATGATGAATTGCCGTTTTACATTTTCTGAAACGGACGTGTTTAGGCAGAAATGACAAAGAGACACTGACAGTCACTCTCACTATTCACATTTCCTGTTTGAAGTGCTGGCCCAGACCTCACCACTGCCCTGGGCAAATTTCCTATTCTCTTTAAGATATAATTCGGTGCTACGTGGGTGAAATCATAATGCTTGTTCAACATTGTCACACACAAAAACGTAATCACATTTGCAGTTTAATAGGAACATGATTTGATATTTTTTCTGGGCTTTTGCCAGCAGAAAAAGAGCAGAGCTTAGGTAAACAGAGCCACAGTCTAAAGAAAAGCTCCATAAATCCTTAGTGATTTCCACCTCTTTGTCTTTGTCTGCTACAAACGTAGCGTAAATGTAAATGTAACTATTAGCAATTGGAAAATAAGCAATAATCTTATAAAGGCTGTGCACATACTTTGGCACCACAAAATTAAGGATTAAGTTTCATGTTTATCTCGCTTTCAAATTTTTAATGGATGAGAAACACTTGGTGACTTGGCCTTATTTAAGAAAGCAAATCTTAATGTGACATGATAAATACACAGCAAATTAGCTGCCAGATGATTTGATGACAATAAGATTAAAGTACAAATATTCGACTTTAACAGAGAAAAGATTTTTTGAAAATAAGATCCCATGTTTAAATTCCTTGGAAATTAAACATGGGAAATACTCCAGCACGCAGCCTAAACAGACGCTTTGTGCTCAGTGTTACCAGTCACTCATTTCCCCACAGATTCTACATGGACACGGTTGTACTGGACGAAGAGTAACGTTGATCAGTGATGCGTGTTTGCTTCTGAGCAGCAGAGACAACAAGAGAGAAAAGTGTGATGTCCTCAGTTTTTTTTTAGAGAGATTTCGTCAACCTTGACTTTTAAAATGCACCCGAAGACTAAAAGCGTTGTTATGTCTGCTGTACACTGCTTCCAGAATGACAAAATAAATACAACAACACTTAAAATAGTTCATATCATAAGGAAGCGCTGTTAGATGTCAGCAAAGAGAAAGGGAGCAGTGTGACCTGGATTGAATTTAAAGAACATTTTTCTGTTTCATTGCCCCAGGATGTTCTTAACTTCCTGCTATTTTTACTCTCCTTCCTCTTTCTCACATTTTCCCGTCCACGTGACCTCCCTGTGTTTTCTCTTCACTCATTTATTGATGTATCTATCTACATCAATCAGCCACAACATTAGCTACACCTGCTCAGTCTGATACGATGACACACAGCAGCTTTACATTCCACTTTGACAAGGTTTTTATCTGTTTGTTTTTTAAGTTGAAACTTTAACTCTATGTGTTTATTATTGAGGCCATAGCAGGTGGCAAAGTCAATGTAAACTAAGAAACTAAGAAGTATCACTGGAAAAGCAGTTTTCTTGTTACATATTGTAAAAAAAATAAATAAAATAAAATTGCCGTATCAATATTTCCATAATACAGGTGACCTACACTCTGTCATGTCCCTAAATGCACCACTGAATTTAAAAGCTCAGAAGAATACTTTTACAGAATAGCCTGACATAACAAAGCTAAACTAACGTAAAGCTTGTAAAATGTAGGTGAACAGAAAACAGACAAAAAAGCAAAAATGTGGAGGTGCAGTGGTAACTGGATAAATAACTTAATCACTCTCGTCATTCTCTGCTTCCCCTGTTTACGGACACGTGCATATGGTAATAAATTCATGAAGTGACAACGTGCAGGACGTCTTTGGTTCCTTTGCAATACAACTTGTAAATGTGAGTTTGTTGCATGTTCTTATCAAAGGTCCAACTGCTAACAGCATATAAATCAATTAGTTTTTCATGTTTTCATGTCATTTTTCTTGGAAAAAAACAATTCTAATGTTATATAACCATCCATCACTGCCTATAATAGAATAATCTAGCAAAGACAAAAGCAGCCTCACAATCAGCCTGTGCAGACTGGTGACATTCCCCATCAGTGCAGAATTCATTTGTAGACTGCGTGTAATACATTTGATGGTTTTATGACGCACTAAGCTTCAAGGCGACTTGTCATTATCCATCTCTGCATCCAACACATGTGATGTCTTAGATCTTGCATTTTCTGTGTGCACAAAGTGTGTGTGTGTGTGTGTGTGTGTAAAGTAACATGTCATTCGAGGACTATTATTCATAGTGCTTTCTGGTAGAGCAACTCATTTATTGTGCGTGTGTGTTGGAGTCTTCTTATCCAATATCAGTCCTTTTTCAGAGTGTTAACGTCGGCAGCACTGCTTTGATACAACCTTGTGTCATGTGTATTGGTAAATACATTTGAAAATTGAGGCTGGGCTTTCAGCTGTATGCAGAGCCAAAGGCCTCGGGCGTCTCTGTGATAAACGGATTCTGTTACTGAATCTGCATAATGGGATCTGAAATAGAAAGTTAAAGAATACAGACAACACAGACAGAAAAATGTATTTTCCTATCGTTACGTAAAGTGCCTTAAGACGACCATGTTGTGAATTAGCACTATATAAATAAAGTCAATTGATTTTTTTTTTTTTTTGCCATATTCATGGGGAAATTCTGAATGCTAAACAAACGTTACCTGTCGTGCGTGACTGAGAGCTGCACATGCACGAATGCCATCAAACTAAACTGTTAGGTTGTAAGCCAAGAGCTTTAAAGCAGCAAATCCATTTAATGAGTTTCAAATAGATGCTGAATTGATGTAAAAGAACTAAATCATGAAAACTGTTGGCAACGTCAACAGTGCACACACACACGCACATCTGCCAGGTTTATCCCTTTAAAAAAAGAAAGTGTGTGAAAAAGCCTTCTTGCACATATGTTGCTCCCAGGTGTACATGCACATGTGAAAGCTACCGTTCGGAACCATGACTGGCTGATCGTTGTGCACGTGTGCCCTAAATTACATGCAATCAGCAAATTCTCAAAGTAGCATCAAATGTCAAAAAGATTCAAACGATTTAACAGCAGCTCTGTGTGTCTCCTCAAACCCATCACGGATGTACTTCTACTACAACATACTGCCACGGTAACTGCAAGTACTACAAAATCTACAAATGGTCTCACTGTTGCTCTGTGCTGATGTGCAAATGCAAAAATTCAAAAACTATGGAGGAACACAAATGAAACACAACTGTCTGACTGAGCTGAGAAAGGATGGAACAACAAGATACTGAGAAAAAAGCAAACCACAGGCAAGTATCAGACTTAAAGTGAGTCTCTCCTCTTCCTCCTCCTCAGCTGTTTAAGAGATGCCCAGCAGCAACTTAGGGTTTGATGTGTTGCTTAAGGACACTTTGACATGTGGATTGAGAGAGACGGGGATCAAGGTGTCCTCAATTTGTAAGTTGTTGAGGACACTTGGTCTTGGTCTGTGCTCACTAGCTCAAAAAGCCGTTTGAGGATTGAGAGAAATTTAAAGTCTCTGTGAAACAAAAAGAGAAAAGAAGGAAAAACAGAAGGTTTCCTACTCTCCACACTGAGCCTTTGAAGCCAGACCACAACACCCGAGTGAGGGACAAGATCAATACGCCTTTGTTCACTTTGACCTTCATCTGAAGCTCATATGAAACTTCAATTGTGTCGCTAAGCTAAATGTTTTCTCTAATTTTTATTTGTATTTTTTTTAAATCCGACTACACGCTGTGACTGGGGAATAATACAGTGCTTCTCTTGGTGGCCGCACTGCTTGCACTTGCACTAAGTCTGTCTCCAAAAAAACTATTGGCCGGACCAGTGATGTTTTTTACTTTTAGCTTCAGGGCCATGACAAACCATGACAACAGTAACAAACTAGCAGGGACAAAGACCAACTGCCGAGTCAAGGCCATCAAGTGGCTCTTGAACACTCCACAAAGACAAGAGCCAACAAGCATGTAGCAATGCAGAACACACGAATCCCAACAGTTAACATGACGTGACATCAACTTCACAATCTATTTAAAAAACAAACAAACAAACAAATAATAACCAAAAAACAATGTGTGTACTTATGTGTGTGTCTGTGAGTAAGAGCCATCCATCTCCCACCACCAGCAGCCTTCTGTAATTACAATCGGCCTGTCTTTTCTCCATGCCAGCTAATGGTCCTGTGCATGTGTGTGTGTGTGTGTGTGTGTGTGTGTGTGTGTGTGTGGGTGTGAGTGTGCTTGTGCGCATGTTTGTGGGCTTAATAAATACCCAAACACCACCACCTCCGCTCCCTGGTAATCATGTTGTATATCAAATGTCAGCTTTTCTGGGCTGAAACTAGAGGCCCAGGGTGCACACACACACACACACACACACACACACACGAACACAGCTGGCGTACAGGCTATGTTTTTAAGCAATGTGTTCTCTATTAGTCTATATTGTTGCAGAAATGATTTACAAGCTGAGGCCACATCATGGTGTTGGAACAACGCGATGATGTCATCATGACTGTCCCTGACGCAGACAGGAAAACAGCATCAAATCCTGGAGAATTTGGACGCAGCAAATGTTCATTATTTTTGCCTGGAAAATTACTGAAACAAACCAAAACAAGTGTAGTTGCATGTTCATTAACCAAATAATTCCAAACCTTCTGAGTATTACACAGTTGGAAGTTACTGCACTGCTGACAGGTTAATCCCATAGTATTTTCCTCGTCATTGCGATATCAGACTTCGTGATTAAGACATTTTTAAAAAGTGTCCGAATAGCAACCATGCTTTCCTAGTCTGGTGCTAACTTTGGTCTATCAGACACACAGAGACACACATACATACAACTGCAGTACTTTGATCGAGTTCTGATGGACCCCCTCTCTCACACAGCAGCCCCCTCCCCCAACAGCTGCACTTGCTCAGTAGTAAATCATATCAGTAGAAGCAGAGAAGGACAGAGAAGGAAGATCATTCAGTGATGATTATGATTCTATATCATTAATTCTTCTTAAACTTTACCCAGTGATTAATGTCGGCACCGTTTTTTATTTTATTTCTGCTGTTTGAAATCATTTGGGCAACATGATGCATTGTACCTATGAAAGGCTTAGTAACAGATGAGCTAATATGCACTTTTTATTTATCCAAAGTCACATCATCATTACAATACTGAACAATGTAACTGCACTCTGCAGATTATCCTTCAAACGTTCAGGCCTGCTTTACAGAAACGAATGAATCCAGGGACACAGCAGAGGACAAATCCAACAAGCCTGAGTGAAGCCAGCCTTTCAGGGGCATGACAACGTGTACTAATTACAATATTTGATAAATCTGAAATCTAACTTACCACGCAGTTTGATGATTCACTCACATTAAAATGACAGCAGATATTTGGATATTGAAGCAACTCTTATGTTAAATGCATTTTCTTTCATTTATTAAACTCTCTGAAAGATGTTGGAGGGATTTTTTGATCATTATCCCAGAAAAAATCAAAGCCAGGTCAGAATGACGTAGCAACAAACAGAGTATGAAGAATTTAAATCTCGGGTGTGGGCTGACAAATCAGCAATGCCGACAGAAATCCATCGTTTGAAGGGCTTCAGAGTGGAAAAGAAAAGGAAGGGAGAAAGAGAAACAGTGAAAGACAATGGGAGGTAAAACAGGAAAAAGGTAAAAGGGAATAGAGGAAAGGAACAAAGAAAAAAGAACAAACAGATAAGGGAATAGATGAAGGGAGATGGAGTGAGAGGAAGCAGGCAGAAGAAGAAGCATGACGAATATGAGAGTAAAGAGAAAAAGATTATAACAAGAAGCAATTTACAGTCTAATAGTCTGCGAGGAAACAAAGTGAAGGAGAGCGAATAGGGGAAGGTGAGAAACTTTTTCATGAACATCCAGCTTTAGTCTCACTGCAGGACAGCAGTTTATCGAAATCTGTATTTCTTCATCTCAAAAACGAAAGCAGGTGTCAGTTGTAAAAGTTAGTTTTTCCATCGAGCCTCGATGAAAAACATCCATGTCTGGACGGCCCAAAACTAAAAACACAGACTTCACTGAACAAGTTTTGTTGGATCACCAGTGGAACATTGTCCCTTTCTTTCCTCTTACGTCAAAAAGAGAAGGGTCTTCTTGAACTGATAAGGCAGAAGCACACTACATCTCAAGTGTTTGTCAAATGCTTGAACAGCTTCAGAAACCCCCCTTTGCCAGTGGCTTTACCACGTCAGATTAGGATGTCTGACAATTTCTCTCTGACTGTCCTCAAACCAACCAGCGGTGCTGAATGCTGGGTGTGATTATCACCATCTCCTTTTTATGTGTTACACACCCCTTTGAATGCCTACAGGACAGAAGCAGTCTGAGCATCATGCATCATGTTCTCTGCATGTTGGTAGAGGAACAGGGTTCAATACAAAGTTTGTTACATACACTCTAACACTTCTGAACAGCCAGCGAACTGTAGTAGTGACCTGCCTATTAATGGATTTTGACTTCATATCTTCTTGCTCTTACACATCTAACACACACCTCCTCTGACAGGACCAGGCTCCAGTACTGCCACTGGCCACTATGGCAGAAATGCAGGATAGCACTGCACTGATCCTTGGGGCCAGATTTACATGCACTTAGGAGCCCGGGTTACTGTAAATGCATGTATAAATAAAACAGATCAATATTCAGTTTTCTTCTCTACTTTGGACTTATTTTAGAAGCATGGCTACAGAAGATGCTGCTTCCTGGCTTTTTATTTTTACTTGTTGTTGTGTCTGTGTTTAGGCAGACTAACCATCATTTTCAGTTTGATGATGTCTGATAATGTCTACACTGTCACTTTGTGCTTTTTTTAAGTTGTAGTCCATTTTCAAATAACAAGCAACATTGTACTGTTTAATCTCCCTTCATCCTGCCACACATCAGCTTGTCCACAGCATGTTGTCCTGCACACACACTCTTATGACACAGTTACACGTAAACATGGGAGACAAAAAAATCATCTACCTGTGGAAAGTTACGCAAAGTTAGATTAGTTTACAAGACTTTTTTTTTCTTGCATGCTAAAGGTGAAATATGCTGTAAAATCTTGTCACACACATTAATGCTATCGCAAATTATCTGATGGTGTCTGTGAGTTATTTTTTCCTGCTAAGCCTCAAGCATCTCTCCCTCCCGACTCCACTCAGCAATGACAAAAAATAAATAAAATAAATAAAAAAATGTTTAGACCCGACATTTATCATGTAGTCTTGTCTCATGGGTTTGATGTGAATACGGTATAATCGCTTCCTGTATTCTCCATCTCCTACTCCAAGCATAAAGTAAATGTTTGGACCCAGTCAGCAAAGTTTGTTCCACATCTGCAGACTCTTTTGGAGAAGGATCAGCTGGAGAGAGGAATGGAAAAGTTTCCACAGTATAAGAGAAAGAGACAAGAAGCAACAAATCAGCATGCAAAGAAATCCTGACCGAAAATGTGTGTAGGTCTGCATCATGTATGAAAGTATTTGTTTGTGTCCTCAGACAGATTAGACCAACATTCAGAGCAGACAGTGACGCTCTCCCTGAAGTCATCTTTGTTGATTCATAGCATCTCCTCACACACATCATACAGGCACGTGAAGATCTGTATATACTTATGCCAGTGCATCACTACCACCTTCATTTTTTTAAATTAGTAACATAAAACTTCTCATTCTAACAAAAATCATTGTTCTTTTTGTAAAGATACCAATTCCCCCCTTTGTTATGAGAAACTCTTTATAACAGCACATCATATCACAGGCATAACACACAATGTAACCTCAGCGGCAATATGAGGGTAGATTTGTTTTCCCCGTCAGTGATCTAGTGGCAACACTTCATAGACCAGAACCAGGCCTTGGGAATAGACAAATAGTGCTACAATTAGTGCAAACAAATAAAGAGGAAACACTGTATGTCGTAACAGCAAAAACAGTGTCTGGTTATAATGAGAAAACGCCATAAAAAATATATCACAACATCAAAAGAGCTTGGAAAAATGAGAAAATGATCATCTTCTAAACAGTAACTTGGGGTTTGTTTTATTGACTAAGAATAAGGTTATGTAAATGGTATATGTTCTGCAATTATATAGTTATTCCATCCCCCGCTATCTCTTGACTATTTACTATAACAGTAAGAAGAAATCACCTATCTGGGAACATACTCTACAAACAAAACAGAATTTGCTAGTTAGTAATAATTTGTGTGTGTGTGTATTTTAACATAAACCTGGATTTAAAAAGGAAAAACTTTCAAACAGGAAAATAAATGAGAATTTTGGAAAGACAGAAATCCAATACTATGATTAACAAGTCAGAAACTTATGCTCGAGCTATTGATTTGGTCATTTCCACACATGAGGCATAAGGTCTTTCTAATGGAGAAATATTGATCATGAGTCAATCATTTTCCTTTCAGGAACCTAAAGCTACAAGTGTATCAGGGTGTATTAGTGTGTATCAATGTGTGTTGTTCAGTGCTCAGTACCGGATTGGACTGTGGGCCCTCAGGTTGAAGATGCAGCACCAAGACATTAGTATCGTTACGAGGTAACAATGTTATGGGTTTTAATCCCCCTGAGCTCACCGATTTATATTTTACACACAGAGGCACTGAAGACAAAAGGGGAATATGAAAAGCCCCTGGCAAGCAATGCTTTAATGATTAGGGAGATGCATGGGAAGGAAGGCACTGCCGTCTTTCTTTAAAAGGCTTCTTTTTATCCAGCTGTTTTCACTTTTTGCACACAATGCACGATGACTGATTTAAAGAGTAGTGGAAGCTCGGCTAAGGGCAGAGGTGAACATTTGGATGCAGCAATATGGTTTCATGCCTAGAAAGAGTCCAACAGATGCAGTATTTGCTTTGAGGATGCTGATGGAGAAGTACAGAGAGGGTCATAGGGAGTTGCATTGTGTCTTCGTAGATTTAGAGAAAGCGTATGACAGGGTGCAGAGAGAGGAGCTGTGGTATTGTATGAGGACGTCTGGAGCGGCAGAGAAGTATGTTAGAGTGGTGCAGGACATGTATGAGAGCTGTAAGACAGTGGTGAGCTGTGCTGTAGGTGTGACAGAGGAGTTCAAGGTGGAGGTGGGTCAGCATCAAGGATCAGCTCTGAGCCCCTTCTTGTTTGCTCTGGTGATGGACAGACTGACAGATGAGGTTAGACAGGAATCTCCATGGACTATGATGTTTGCAGATGACATTGTGATTTGTAGTGAGAGCAGGGAGCAGGTGGTGAGACCAGCGATGTTGTTCAGCTCAGAGACAGGAGGCGGAGCTGGAGGTAGCAGAGCTTAAGATGTTGAGGTTTTCTGTGGGAGTGAGGAGGATGGACAGGATCAGGAATGAGGACATCAGAGGGACAGCTCATGTTAGATGTTTTGGAGATAAAGTCAGAGAGGCCAGACTGAGGTGGTTTGGACATGTTCAGATCAGAAACTGTGAATATATCGGTAGAAGGATGCTGAGGTTGGAGCTGGCAGGCAGGAGGTCTAGAGGAAGACCAAAGAGGAGATTTATGGATGTAGTGAGAGAGGACATGAAGTTAGTTGGTGTGAGTGAAGAGGATGCAGAGGATAGAATTAGATGGAGGCACATGATTCGCTGTGGCGACCCCTGAAAGGGAGCAGCCCAAAGGAAAAGAAGAATTGAAAAGAAAAAGATGTGAAAAATGATGGATGAGGGTTCTCAATTCATGTCTGCATTCATAAAGTTGCCATGTTTTGAGTATAAGTGCAGTTTAACATACAAAATGCTGGCTGAGAATATTCGATGAGAAAACACTGATAGGTGACACTATAGAGGAACAGCAACTATAAAGAAACAGCAGATGAGTTCTGAGTTTGCATCTGTTCGACCTTTATGGGGTCAATAAAACAGCAGCCACGAATGAGACTAATGACAAACACACATCTCACAATCTGGCACAAACATACACATTTCCACTAAACAAGATAAAGTCTATGAAGTGTTGTACAGAGGTAATAAAGTGTCATAAAAATGCAATGTGATAATGGTGTAAATGAAAACAGAGTAATTCAGCCTGGTGACACTGGGGGGAGAGAAAAAGAAATAACTTGATAAATCACTGCAATGGCAGGTTAATTATTCTAAAAACAGAATTGTGTGCCATTGGATGACTGCCCACGTCATTACAGGTGAGCACTGCAATCAGAACTATAACTCATGCCATGTCTGAACTGTGCTGATGGTGCCCAATCACGGTCGCCATTAATTCCCAGAGACAAAAGGAAGGGAGGGGGAGGGAAGTGGTCAAATAACTGATTTTTAGTGCCAGAGGAAAACTGCCTTTTTGATCCAGGTGTGCTGAGCTGTTTCAAGTGACACTGCCCCATTAAAAGCTGATGCATTTCATAATTAGGCAATGGCTCTAATGGTCACATGCCACCTATCCAGCCTGACCCCCACTGTTGGGATGGATACGTGGAAACACAGAGGAAACGGGATTTTAAAATGTGAGACAGCCATTTGTTTCCTGTTACCAAGCAATTTGCAAATCTCTATGATGCGAATGTTTTCCAGTATTAATTTAATGCTATTTATGTTTATCATCGTTATTATTTATCTTCATCTGCCTAAAACCAAAGAGTGCAACTGCGGGAGGAAATATAATTAAATAAATGTACACACCCTTTTGGGTATTTAGGGTACTTGAATAATATACTGCGTAATACTGTGTGTATGATACCAGACAATATTTTTCTTTCTGTACAACTGCAAAGCCTCATGTAGGCCGTTTATCCCCAGGGGCCACACACAGGGAGGCAGGTGTTCGGTAACAGTGCAGCCATTTTAGCTCCATGCAACAACATGGTGGATACATCACTTTCTTTAGCACCAAAATGGCAAATGCCTTTACACAATTGTTTCATCCTAAATACCCCAAAATGCTGCATTAAGACTGTGCAAACACTGCGTTTTTTTAAGAGTTGGGTTCAAAGAGATCAGAGTTAAGTTAAGCGGGAAATGAGACAAAGACAGTAGA
Organism: Channa maculata; assembly: GCA_020496755.1. Taxonomy (NCBI): domain Eukaryota; kingdom Metazoa; phylum Chordata; class Actinopteri; order Anabantiformes; family Channidae; genus Channa; species Channa maculata. Next base: position 26,136,555 of record CM035606.1, on the reverse strand, counting down.
AGCACCAAGGACAGAAAGAATAAGTTGGAGACAAATGCTACAGACAGGGAGGTAATGGTCTGCCAGTGGCAACAAGTCTTTGTCAGTTTGATAAATGCTGCTTTACACGTGAAGCCCTGAGGAGACACACATGAACACACATGAACACACATGAACACACATGAACACAGTGAGCATGAAAAACACACCTGTGCGTATTCAGAGCTCACCAGAGTCGGAGTCACACACATGCACATTTACTGTATATATGGAACACAAAGTCACAGAGAATGTGGCTAATGGGTGAACAACTGTTCATCACACACACACACATCAGTACTAGCAGTGGATGACAGCAGCCAGATGTTAGAAGGACAGTGAGAGAGAGGGAAAGAGAGAGAAAGGCCTTCCTCAATGAGAGAGAGTGTGTGTGTGTGTGTGTGTGTGTGTGTGTGTGTGGCTGGCTTTCTTTTGATGAAACATGTGCTCATGCATAAACCACCTGCGCCAGCTTTTCTGTGTGTGTGTGTGTGTTTTAGTTCAATAGCATCATCGGTGTGAATGTGTCCCAAGTGCTCAAAGAGAGTTTACTCACACAAACTGCTCTCACCAGGTCATGGGGGTTCAGCTGCCCTGAAAAAGTTAAGGTTAAGTTAATATTGTGAGCATAATTAAGTAGGGCTGTGTGATTTCTTTATCTTGTAAATTCACATTGCAGGTTTTAATAGACAACAACCTGTGAATTCTCTGCTCACACAATAGAAGTCAGGCCATCAGACATGATGTGGAGCTCACACTGAATGCAAAGTCCCTGGTTGTGTCTGTTCAATAGAAATGTAACAAAAATTAATTCCAAAAAGTCCAAAGGCCAAAGGTCACACCAAGCAGTCTGTCGCACTAGTTTTGCAGTTTGACCTACGGTGTTGGCAATAGTTGGAGCCTTGTCAGCGGCTTTTCAGCAGATTCAGCTTTGAAGTCCGATTGGTGGTTTAGCAAATAAGTGCACAACCGGAAAAATGGAAGTACAAACAGCAAGCTCTTCCCGATTCACTCTCATCCCATCTGAACGTTCCATTAGGAGATTGACAATGGCCATCTGTGTAAAAATGGTTAGCAAACGCTGCTTTGTTAACAGTTTCTATCTGTGGGCTGTTTCTTAATGATGAATACTAAATGCCACCTGCTGCATGGAGCAGTTTTCCCCTCACCCACATGGGCTTGGCTGTTGGCTATAGTCTTCGCGGTGCATTCAAGTGACACTTTTTGGCTCAGATGAAAGCAACATTAGCCAAAAGAACAATAAGTTGCATTGGCTCATAGCTATTTCTTCGATTTCAGCTTGTGTCTCTGGCCTAACGGTGACAAAAAGAGAAAGTTGGCTTTCATTCCTGTGTTTTTACAGTGATGAGAGAACATTGATAATATGGAGCCACAGGTGGGTGGAAGATATAAAATATTCTTGTTTGTTTTCCAGGAAAGTTCTGCTGCAGTTGATATTCTACAATTTGCACACAAAAGGGCAGCAGTGGCTCAGTTGGTCGAGAGGCCGCCTGCCGACCATAAGGCGCCCGCTCGTCCCGACCACATGCCAAAGAGTCCCTGGGAAAGACACTGAACCTCCAACAGCCCATCTCCATCCCCCTGCAAGTGCAGTGCCGGTCCCAAGCCCGGGGGAAATTGAGGAGGGTTGCGTCAGGAAGGAGATCCGGCGTTAAACGTGTGCCAAATCAACATGCGGACAAAAATAAAAAGTTCAATGACATTAAAACAAGCTGGCTGTGTGACACATCAGACAGTGGATTGCTCCCACTGTATAACAGCCAAAGAACATTTCTGACACACCAAAAAAGGAAAATGTTTGCCTGGGAGAAAATTATTCGGGAGAAAATTATTTGGGTAATTATTATGTTAATTATTCGGGTAATTAATCAGGCCAACTGATCCGTCTGAAATTAGACAGACACAACAATTTGAGACTATGAATGCACATAGTGTTAACGTGGTTTTACACCAACCCAAAGATTCTTAATCATATTTTTAAGTTTAGCCACAAAAACAAACTTGGCAAATCTGTGTGCCAGTCACATGCTCAGTTCAAACCTCAGAGATGGGCCTGGCACAGAGCAGCATCCCTTAATACCAAAACAACTAAATGCTCTGAGCAACTCAAATAATTAAAAGAAGCTCCGATTGATAAAGAAGTTTATTTTTACCTTATGAATCATTTCCACTGCAAGAAAATCCAAGAAAATCAGTGGTAAATATAAGAGGCAGAGGGAGCTCAGAGGTTTTTAGTCTTGTGTTGAGTGTTGTGTGTGTGCATGTATGTGTGTGTTTCTGTGTTTCTAGCTGCCAATTAAAATGGTCTGCTTAAATGGTTTGCTTATTTCCCTCTTTGAAATGTTGCTTCTCATTCACCCATGTTCACTCGTGCACACACACACACACACACACACACACACACACTAATGATAGTGGCTGACATGCAAGATGCTCATCTGACTCACTGATTCACTGTCTTATCAGCGAGAGCTTTAATTCCTTCAGATCCTTTGCAACTTGAGTACTTGAATGATTGGAGCACCAACAGCTGGGGCTTCCTCACATTGTTGTGAATAATATATTAAAATCTATTTTAAACGAGAACCTGTCAGGTAAATTCAATGTTAAGACATGGAGCATCCAACCTTTCAAAGCGGGATTTTGTACATGAAGTGGCTGACGCTGATACTAACTAACTCACCTCTCTGCCTGTCTCTCTGTCTGTCTGTCTGTCTGTCTGTCTATCTAGATTTCTGTTTATTGAGACGTGCCTAAGATAGTGATGAGGGCTTCTTCCTTTAGAGCACAAAGCTGTATAGATCGCTTTATTGACCGGTGTGCACGAAAAAGCTGATAATGAGAGAGAGAGAGAGAAATTCAAAGGTGTTAAAGATGAAAGAGAGCTGAAGCACACGGACTAACAAATGAAGAAATGCTCTATGACGGCAACAATGACCACGTGTACATGGATTTGAGTAACCGGGTTAGTCAGAGAAGTCAGCTTTCTCGAGAAAGCCGACTGTAACCCAGGTACTTAAGTCCATGTAAACGCGATCATAGTAAAGCTGAAATAAGGGCTGTTGTAACAAAGACTTGCCAGTTCATCGTGACGTAATGAGAATTATCGGGGATCAAAGATCAAAGGCTTTCGGCTCGTCCCTTCAGGCGTCGCTACGACAGAACGTGTTCCGCACATTGATTTGGCTTGAGTTTTTTACCCTGGGTGCCCTTCCTGCCACAACCCTCCCAGGACCGGCACCCATGTGGCCCTTGATGGCTGGACGAGCCTTCTCCATCCCAGCCCGATGCTCCACCCATTCAGCCACCAGCCCCTCTTTATGAGACTTATCCGAGATGTTTAAGAGAAACTAAGGCGAGAGACACACAACAAACATCACAAAGACTAGAGGCAAGAAACACAAAGTAGTGTAGTAGAGAAATTATTTTTGGGAACCTGCAATAAATCACCGTGGTGAAATTACAGCCAAGAGCAGTGTTTGTGATGTTACACTGCTCTTGGTCCTCCAGGTGAAAATCAAAGTCAGGATGATGGGGAGAGAAATGTAATGTAAGTCTGTGTCGAACTTGACTTGCTAAGTCCATTATTGTAGGTTACATACAAGCTTTCAAATAATTTAATGCTACACCTTATCTGCAATTTATAACACGTTAATTTTAGCAGTAAAATGCAAAGTGCAACTCAGTGTCAGACTTTCATTATTTTGTTCGTTAAACTGAAGTAAATGTCGTTCATTTTCTGTGCAGCATTGTTAGTTAAGAAAAACAGCTTTTTATTTATTTTATTTTTTTAAGGCTGCTCGTCGCCACTAGCATTGTGCCATATTCTGAGACCCGTCGCACTGTGACCTGTAGCAGTGTAACGGGTCACATGAAGTAACACCGATTATGCCTTAATTGTGTGCAGTTACATTACATTTACTGTGTTTATGTAGCTGCAACACAGTCTCCCAGTGAGCAGTAAAATGAGTTAGGACAAGGTTAATGAGCATCTCAGAGCAGCGATAGGTGGTGAAAGTACAAGAAAAAACTAGATATATTTTAAGTTGTATCTTTTGTATTTTGTTACTGCAAGGAGTAAATTAACACTCTTTGTACTAAAACGAATTAAACTGGTTCAAAATTATTTAAATTCAATAAACAGACTCGAAACTTGGTTCAGATTCAAAAAAATGACACACACACACACATAAAACACATCCTGTCACAGGTCAAATCAAATTTCTAGGGCTCAGCAGAAAACAGGGAGCTACTTTGGTTCCTAGACAAAGAGAAAGTCAATAAATTGAAACATGCTCAACTCTTCCACTAATAAGAAACGTGGGTCCACAGGCTGGCTACACATTTAAGTCACGTTCATTTTTCTCTTCTTCACCTCTGCTCCAAACAACAACCCTCTTGTTTTCCAAAGATCCAGATACGTAGGAAAGCTTCAGTTAAAGCCAAGCGCTGGGGAAAAGTGTCAGCGAATGCCAGAAATATTTAGGACAGACCCAAAACAAACATATATAGAAGTAACAGTATGCTTGGCTCTGTATGATTGGAAATCTATTTTTGGGTTAGTTGACTGTTAGTTTTATCACCTACTTGAACTTGACATCTCTCATTCTGCACAAATACAAAGCAAATTTCCATTCAGAGCTCAGACATGCAAAAAGAGATGAAGGTGTTACTATGCTGCATGGATTCTCTTAGTAACATGACACTAACATATACACACGGATCATGTAAAATGTGGTGCGTAGGCTTCTGTGTATCTGTTACTGAGTTTAAAAAAGACAAGTGAGAGGCAAAGAACTGATGAAAGAACCCTAATGAGAGGATTGTACTTTCACCCAGCGGCTCATTAAAACATATTACTACTCCAGTCATTCAGAAAAGCATTAGCAGGAAGCCTGTGGGTCCAGTCTCACTGTGCTGTTAAGGACAAAGTAATGAAGAGATGGGAGGAGGGACGTGGCACAGATGATGCCTGCAGATGTTACACGGAGATTCTGATGATCTTTCTACCAGAAAGATGGGGAATCATTTGTAATTCTGGGTAAACTGGACAATAAATGCAGAGATGGATAACATCAGCCCAAATTCACAGAGCAAATAATCCTTTTAACAGGATGCACTGATTAGTGGGGGGAGGAGGTTGCTGTTGCACTTGCTCTGCTTTTCTTTTAATTTATTCTTCTTTTTCTTTTTTTAATGTACAATTTTTAGTACAGTATGTGACTTTCTTAATATGGAAACATACTTATCTGAATGAAAAGTGCCTCATCATCATCATCATCATCATCAGTGATTTACTAACGAGTAGTAATAAAAGATGCAATGATGTGCTCTGGTAAAACTAACAGAGTCATTCCCTTCCTGGCAATAACATGATGTTCCTGAAAAAACATCCCAAATGCTCACAGTAGAGAGAAGAGTCAACAAAACTGGCAGAAGTAGAGTCTGTGCACTGCTGCAATTTACTGACATCAGATAACTGTGACATTTCCAGGCACACTCTTCATTACACAGAACAAGACAGAAATGTGACACAGGAAAGACAAAGTCTAAACTACTCACATTTCACAGGTGTGGACTATGAAATGTTCTCTTTTTTGTGTGTGGTCTCTATGGTGTCTATCTTGGAAATGTCACCTTCATTATTTCCAGTTTCAGAAAGGATGAGACACTGTGAGCTATGACCCATCATTATGAACCTCATCTCGACCATCGTTAACAAATTAAATGTGTAGCCAATTTTAACATCTGTCATAAAAAGAGACTGTGGGAGGATGTACTTTCTTAAACTGCTCTGCAAGACGACCTTTGCCCATAAAGGCAGCATCCAGATCCATCACAATAAGTAACTGCACACCGTTCCTGGCTCTGACAGGAACGGTGCAGTGCTGGACTCCACACACCCTGCATCAACACCACCCACCTCACACAAGCAACAAAACAAGTCCCACCATGAGCCCCACCTGCTTGACTGGACACTGTGGTAACAGTCAACTGTAAAACATTCGAATGGATTGTCTCAATCTGTGTGTTCAGGGTAATAACTATTTATGTCCATGAGCCCAAGTCTCATCTCAGCCTCATATTTCAGACCCTCTCATCTGGTTAGAGCCAAACCTCAGCCCCCAGACTGCATCTTTCAGCTTCTGTACGTTACAGAACCAGGACAGCGAGCTGCCAGGCGTGTAGCAGACTAACGAGAGACAGAAGACTTATTAAAGGGAAATCTAGGCTTAACATTACAACCACCTGTGCAATTTAATGCAATCCAACACAGTTAAGAGGTTATAATTTCTCCGTTTTTAATTCCACTGTGTGTGTATTATTGAGTTAGTGTGTAGTGGAGTCGTACTGGAGGTCACGTGTTGGTTTATGTTTAGTTTAGTGGTTATACAACCTGTTATTCTAAAAACAAAAAAAGCTGCTGAACATCCCACAACCACAAACTACACAAATCTCAAGAAAATCCATCTCTATTGTTTTTTTTATCTTTTGTCTGCTACTTTTATTTCACCCAGAATTTGCTAGATTCAATAAGGAGAATTTATTAACTCTGCAATAACGTGAAACTCATAGCACTGTACTGGAAATATACAAAGAAGAGCAGGTTTCAAGATTGACAGTTAAAAGAACTTCAGTAATCCCAGAGGGAAATTAAATCAAATCCTGAAAAGGATTTTTTTCAAAACAAAAAATCTAAAACATTCATCTACAATCACTTAATTCAACCATTGGTGTGTGTCAACCAAGAAAATATGAGGATGAATAAAATGAGGTTTACAGTAAATAGCATTGTTGTGCAGTGCAATGAATGGACATTGATAATAGAATTACAAAAGGATTTGTCTCCATTCTTTATTCCCTCCACCTCTGCGACACCTCACTGTCGTCCTTATCTTATCACATACGTTTAAAGTCTGAGATAAATAAACAGATTTATGAAGACGGACAGACTTCCAAGTCCAAGTCTGGACGTCTGTCTGTCTGGAAGATGGGTTCAATAATTATGATTTATTAAGGAATTTTCTCTTTAACTAATTTACACTGAGTGAAAAACTATGTAAATATCTAAACTTAACATTGCATGAAGTCGGTCTTAATGGTCCCAACATGTTAATTTTGAGTTTACTTGATCACAGGACTGACTGATTTTAATTTCAACATCAAGCATCAAGCAACATCATTATAAAAATATAACTGGGCTCGGGATGTGTCCTTGTATCATTAGAGGGAAACTGTATTGTGACCTGAGAGGAGATGGGACAGACACATTTTTCATGTGAAAAGTAAATGTATCATGCTGCGAGCAGGCACTTCATCACACTGTCAGATACATTTACCAGCTCACTCAGGAACATCCTGACTCTAATATGCTTACAGAGGCAGCAAAGCACACTGTAGGTGCCTCTATAATTTTATACTTCACGCCCTATTATTTCCTCATTTGTCTTATTTCCATGTTCTTGCCTCTGACTGTCACTCACGTTCAGTTATATTCACAGAAACACCTGGAGATGCCCTGAATCTGCTAATTTTCTCTGATACCAGAATAGTAAACTACATCATATTCTCTCCACTGCTTGATTCTTCATACAAACAAGGAAATGTGCTTAATAGGACTTTGATAATGTAACGGTTAATATATAAAAAGCTGAGGGAGTCTAATGCTAAAATGAGTGTGTGAACATGCAGGTCACATTCTGACTTTCACTGTAAATTAGCATTTATTTTATGATAAGCACTGAGGCAGAATATGAGGATGCTGTGCTTATCTGTTATCTTGCATTTTAAGTAGTAAACATTGAGCTATCATTGATTTCTGTAATGTGTTTATCGTTGATCCACTGTGAATTTGAAATTCAATTAAAATCAAAAGGGCAGAGAAAGAGCTACTTTACATAAAAGATGATGTCGTCCACCTGTTTAAAAAGCCAAAGTGCTACTGCCCACACAGAGCAGCCTGAAAATTATTAACCTGTATTTAAAAAAAAAACAACTTATTATTCTTTCCCACTTATGCACATTTTCAATTTGGTCCCCGTTTGCTATACTGATTTTTTGTCCCAATCTTACTTATTGCATCCCTATAGGTCTACTAGTCTATTTATGTATTCAGATTCCAAATGTATTTTCAGCGGCTTTATAGAAGCACACATCTTGCAACATCAGTTAAAAGTAAATACCTTTTTGAGTTTTCTTTTATCGGCTTCACATAAATGTTACAGGAGGCTGAACAGCTCTGCAAGCAAGATTAAAGCAGCGGCAGAGTGAAGGACCAGTCTGAGGTCACAAATGATCAGTGCAGTGGGATGGAAAGAGACTATATGTATTCTGAGTTGATGAAAGGCTTCTAAAGCAACTAATAAAAAAGTTGAACACATACAGCTATACAAGATTACCGTCTTTTTTAATTGCTCACCGCTTAACACGACCGACACTACAGACTCAAGGTAAGTGTGGACTGCCTGTAAATCAGCCCACCTTACTGGACTCTACCACATAGAGTCCAGGATTTTATATATATATAAACCCCTTCTAATCATCTCTGGCCCCCTGCAGACTTTCGCCCGTCACCAGGCGGAGGATGGACACTTCCTGGATGTAACTAATAATACCTGAAATACCGGACCTTGCTCTGTGACCTCAACGTTGGGTCACAATCAGCACCTTCACTGACCAACAGCATGAGCTTCCTTTCAAATGAATCCCTTATTTAGACCTTCATGCCAAAGCAGATGGCAGCCCTCACACGAAAAAGCTAAAAAAGACATGAAAGCATTGTCCAGCTTCATGAGTCTGACAGAAATAATACTGCAGGAACAAAAACACGAAAGACCAAGTTATAACGTCAGGCGGATGAGGCCAGATAAATAATTGTGAAGGCCTGCGTTAAGAGGCAGGGACAGATGGATGGACAGATAAACTGAGGGAGAGACAGGAGCGGTAAAAGAAACAAGTTGCTGTAATAAATCTTTAAGCTTGTGGCTGAGACATAATACACAGATACTCAAAAAATAAAAATAAAAATACCACTGTGGAAATAATTAAATTAATCTTGGTGAACAAGAGACAAAATAAGGTTCAACATAAAATATATACCAGAACAGACAGTGATAGATGACGATGAAAAGAGCCTCAGAGCAGCACACATAAAAAGTTTTTTTCATGTGCCACCTCTCGTATGTGTACTACAGCTGAAAGTACAAGTATTACACCATCTAAAAGAACTATTTCCTCTGTTTTTGCTGCTTTAGCTTCTAACCAGGTGCAGAAGTGTAAGACATTATTGGTGCTGCAACAGCTACTGATGGAACTATTGTTCAAATGTAATTAAAATGGGAGGAGGTGAACAGAAAGGGACCCTGTGTGGGGAAATGTAATTGCATTAGCAAGCAAAGTATATGGAGAAACTATCGGCGATAAATAGATGAACGGTTTTCTTGTGGTTCCGTGAAAGATGTGCCACTGTACTGTCACGTTCACAAAGATGAGGTGCCCCCTCCCACACTGACCCGATACAGCAGCAGCAGCCTTCATCCATTGGTGCCTTTTGTAACAACTTCCATTAGTAGAACTACTACTGCTCACTAGCACAATCGTCTCCAATGAGCACTGCAACACTACACACGTACTACAACACAGCGTGTTAAAGGGTAAAATGTTTACACTCAAAATCAGGCAGAACTGTCCAATATCGTCTTTCTCTCAACTAGTAAACACTTTTTACAGTCTGTTCCAAAGTTCGCTTTAGAGTGAGTGAGCCTCAGTCAGGTAGGTTTTTATGGTCCAGGTGGTCTCTCAGCAAGTGCCATGTTCATCAGGATGTTGTACCTCCATGCACCACTCACCCTCACACTTACAGGTCACAGCACACTCAAACACACCCACACACACACACACACACACACACACCTATCTGTCAGGAACCAAACACACGGACACTTGTGAGAAGTCCTTCCTCAGCAGATTTACAATGATTTTAAACCTGGTCATCTAATCAGCTTATCTGCAGAAAACCCCGAACACAAACTACCACGGCTGCTTTTACATTATTTTAAAATCAACATGATCACCTCCAACAAAATATAAATCATGGCTGACTCCTTAAACAATTACTTAACAATATTCACACTTTTAATTAGTTAATCACGCAAATACATTATAGATTATTTGTGAATTGATTGATTAGATGGTTGATAAATGAATAATACAGCTGTTAACTATCACGTGCACGTGCATTAAAGGCCATGTGCGCGGATCAACTGCTCTGCTGAAGTGTCTCTGAGCAAAAAATGTAACGGAGGAAGTGGCTGTCTTGCGAATGGGGGGGGGGGAACAAAGACTCAACTGTAGGATATAAATAGAAACAGAAAAATAAGCATGCATGGCAGCATGAATGTATCCCGGAGCATTATATGTATTTTTGATTCTGTAATTCAGTGTGAGCGTGCACACCAACAGCTGTTTGTTAATGAAAGCTACTCAAGCTGCACCCAGTATGCAGAGTTGTTTGATCTCCCAAATGGATTCATTACATGAAAGTACAGTAACATGCTGATCTGATGCATATGACAAAATATATGAATATGACAAATACTTCATATTTCATAATATTTCAAATTATTTCATAGGCTTTTCTTGCCATGACTTTATATGAGAAACTGTACTTTGTGTGTGTTTCAAGTGATCTATAAATGTGCTGCAGCACCCAAGTTACCGCAACACAGGTTGCAAAATCACCAGAATAATAATCTAGCAATGCAATAAATGGTGATTTTTATTAGACAGAAAGCTGTTAAAACCCGAACTTGATTTACTTGGAGCCTGAATTGTCAAAAAATAAATAAAGGAAAAAGAAAAAAAGGTAATACCACTGTAATCAAGTGATTGGGGGTGTGGACTTACAATGACGGTTGCCAGGTGCTGAGCTGTGTCACCTAAAGTGCTTTTTCTACATCACTGTCACAAATTAATCTGTGCAAAATGCAACTTCTATTACCCTGGGCCACACTAACTCAGCCAAGGGTTAATTATCATGCTTCTGACTAGCAGAGCTAAATACAGCCGACTGAATCATATCAGCTGATTAATGCAGCACTCGGTGCCTATAAAAAGCATTTACCTCTTTTAGAACACTGAATCATGATCAGAGACTATCAAGCTGAAGTAAAAACAGATTTCTACAAAATAATCTGTGAATAGCTTATTTTTTAAGTATTCAACCTTCTTAAAAGTAAACTTCCAAGGAGGGCGAACACTTTTATGGGCACTCGAAGTGGCACCTACATGCAGGGAGATAGCAGCATCACTACACCGTAGCAGATAAAACGAATTCAGTTTAATCCAGCAGTCCTGCAATAAATCGTCCTTTACTGCAAATGCAGAAAGATGTTGGCCTCGTTGATATAAATAGGGAGGAAGTGGCATGATGCAACATGTTGTCCACTGTTACACAGGCCTGGTCAGCATTCACAGCACGGTGCCACTGTTACATAAAGATCCAGTCAGCTTTGAATGTTTCTTCTTCTGATACCAATGCAACTGGAAGATGATGCTGGCTTGAAGCAAACTGATTTTAAAAAACAAACGTGGCTACTGTTTGCTCAGGACTAAGCAGCTTCTGATTAGAGTGTAGTGTCGCCAGTAAATGCAATTGCTTGTTATGGAAAGAGGGTCAAGACTGCACTCTGTTGTATTACTAAAAGGAATTTACTGGCAATATCCAAACACAGAGATGCAGAATTGAAGAGGCTATTAGGATAAATGATAAAGGGATTTTGTACTGGACCAAGACACTGCAGCAACACAGCCTTTTGTAGAGGTGCAGGCTAAGAAACTGCCACTCAGATAAGAGAAAGAGAAAGATTCGTTTAAACAACAAAGAAATTACTTTTCAGGTTTGCAACCTTTTCTAGGTCTGTTATCAAATACCATCAAAGCATTTTCCATTTTCGGCCCTTAGAGACGACAGGGCCTTTACTTTAGAAGATCAAAATAAGATGCTCTATCATTATTAGCTCTTCCCTCTACAGAACAGAGAGACGTGTACTACTCCAGTAAACTGTCCTACAAAGTGTTAATCAGAGTATATCAGAGTTCACTGATACAGCTTCACTCAAAGCTTTTGATTTAAGATACATGAACATCAGCTGAGTCAAGTGTGTCAGGATGAGTAAAGTCAGGTAGAAAGTCCTCCAGTAAAGGGAAAAAACATCACTTTAAAAGGCTTTATCAGATTTTACTTTTCAGTTCAGCTGTTTCACAAATCCAACCAGACAAACAACACAGAGAGATGCACGTTTTTGGAAAGTGAGAAACTAAGATGTGTTATTGAAACACAGACTGCAGTCAACACCAGGCTTTCAAGACCTGAAGTGAAGCAGTGACTCAGTGTTATAACTTGCTTCTTTGAGCAGTGAGCCAACCACTACAAGAAAATCAAAAATGATGTCTGACTCCTGGAGTGTGCATGGGCAAAAATAAAAGACTGCAGAGCCAAAACCCCCTAGGAAGAGATATGTTACAACCTTCCTTTAGAAATAATTAGACTGGAGACTTCGCGCAGATACAGCACTATGATCACTAGCAAAACTAGGTAGCTGCTGAGCGAGGCGTTGTGCTGATTTAATTGCCTATGATATAACTATAACTCCAAAACTATTCTTCACAGTAGCACACTTTCATTCCACTTAGTGGTTTGAACTGCTTTCCGTCTGTGGTGCCTTCACAAAAGGGCCAAAATGAGTAGGATCAAAGATGCTGAGTTCACCAGAGTTGGCACACAAGAGAAAACAAAACCTGGCACTGGGAGTCATCGCAAGAAAAATCTGGTGAGAATTTACAACGTCACAATTTGCTGTTTGTAGAAGCTTCCCGGAGAAGTGCTTGCTGTACAATGTTAGTGCAGAGGTGGGAGCTTGTGTTTCAGATTCGTGCTTCATGTTTTTCCTTTTCGCTTTTTGTCAAAATGGAGTGGACAGCATCTTCACCACAGGGGACTGGACACTTTGCTGCTCGAAAATGTAATTAATCACTGCAGTGAGAAGTTGGATCGTTAGCAAATATTATCATGAAACACTTTATACAGTGACAGACAGTGACTGTGTTTACATGCATTTAAATAAGCAGGATACTGAGAGAATCCAGCTTTCTCAGGTATCAGGTAATCAGGGAACAGAGTTTACACGGGCTTAAGAAACGTGGTTGCTGGAAATCCACCTACACATGCAGCAGAAGTGTAATCTGATTTCCCTCCAAAGCCTGGCTTAAAAATCATAACTGTATAGCTTTTTGGTTATGTTCATGCTGCCTCAGAGTGGGGGAAGAAAAGGGAAGAGAGAGAGAAGACGCATCCACAGTGCAAACAGTCTGAATTAAAACAAAAACTATACTACTGCTACTACTACTACTACTACTACTACGAGGTACATTGAGTGATTTCAATTTGCTGTCAGACTTTTTTTCAAAGATGAGGTAGGTCGCTCCGTTCTCTCCCTAATTCAGCCTTTCACTCAGCTGCTTCACTCTTTAAAGTATTCACATTAAAACAACAAAAATCCATTAAACTCTCATCCAGAAACAGACAGATCTCCTGTCAGACAGATGGCTACTGCTCTGATGTACGAATCAGGTCGAATTTCCAAATCCCAGACTGACAAACTGCTGACATCTGTGCAACTGCACTGCTTGATAATCGGAGCCAGAATAATTAACATGGGTCATTTACTGAGCCTTTAAATTCAGCACTGCTCAGTCTTAATCCCACTGCCTGATGGCTTTGAGACTGGTGTGTGTGTTTGTGTGTGAGAGTGTGGGAGAGAGGGAAACGGGTGGGGAGGATGGAATCTGGTGCATGCAAGTATACGTTTCAACATTTAATTGGTATTTCTGCTTATATGATGAATGAATGAAATAAAATTAATTCTTTGTGTCTCTCCTCCAATTTCCACTGTGTGTGTATGTTTCTGCTTATCAGCTGGCTGCTCTGTCTTTCACAACAGTTAACCAGCAGCTAATGACACACTCCCATTAACACCTGCAGAGAGCTCACAGCACCCACTCACACACACTCACACACACACACATATGCATATTAGCCCACACACTTCAAACATTGGAAGCACTGGAATTATGACATTATCCGGACTTTTTTAGGCTGGTGTGTATGTGTGAATGAAAATGTCCAAGTGAAACGCCGACATTATCTGGGCTTTAACCTACGAGCCCCATTGTGCAATGTCCGTATTATGTGCCTGAGCTCGTGCGTGTAGCTCGCTGATCCGTCCTGAATCATTGGGAGGATTAAAAGTTAGCCATGTTAGCCTCTGTAGATAGGCAGAGATGGAAAAATGTCTGTAAAGCTGAAAGCAGAAGTCTAGAAACTAACAGTAATGTTATGTCAGTCATGTTTCTCAAAAACAGTTTTAAAGCATTTAATATTTCCAACTAACATCAGGAACCAGGGTGATATATAGACTCTTAAGTTCACTTTGAAGTTATTTTAGTTTCATATTCCTGTGTAAACTCAACAGACTAAAAGATGAACAAAGCACATGTTGCTGTGCTTTTTACTCCCTTTCTTTTTGATCTTTACGGTGAAAGTTGTTCGGTATATTAACCGGTGGTCACCACCATGTTTGTTTTGGCAGGATTTATTTAACTGCAATGGACTGATGAGGATTTTACTGTCTTCATACTAGAAGCAAAACTCGGTATCTGTAAACACCACTGCATGGTTCAGTGCACCAAAATTAATTATTAGAAATCCATTTAAGAGATTACACATCATCTCAATGCACTTAACATGATTAATCTCAGCTCATCCAGAAAGCTCAAGGAGGAGAAGTGAGAAGAAGCTGTTCACTGAACAAATGTCAACAGCCACTGGGCTCCGCTGAATGAGGGTGTTCGATAAGAAGTTCAGACCATGAGGATAATCTCATGCATGAAGTCAATAGCCATATCAGAAGCCAACGATGAGGCCAACAAAGCAGTAAAGTGCTGCCTCTTCTTGGTGCCAGTACAAATGCAAGAGCAGCAGTTTGAGAAAGCAGCAGCTGAGACACAGAAAGACTAGAAACTACTAGAGTTGTTTCTGCAACAGGAAATAAACACGTGAACACGTGGAGCAATTGAAAGATTCATTTGAAAAGATGCCCTTAGCTGGAACAAACTAGATCTGAACTGAAATGACTTGCTTCTCGAGCTTGAGAGCAGACTTGAAAACATGTTGTTGAGCAAACACTGGAAAACTCTGAAAATCTCCTTCAGTGTATTTGTTACAAATGGTTTGCCATCTTGGAACACTGGTGTCTGGCTTTCTTAATACATTATTGCTCCCCATCTTCCACTTTTCTTTCCTCTCTGCTTTCACATTTCCTCAACCTTCCTCTAACTACAGTGAAGACCTTACAGATGGTCCACCGCTGATAAAGCCGGGCCGTGCGAGCCAGCCACTTGGCTGCATAAATGGAATGATAAAATGTCCAGACAGAGGCCGTTACTGCAGAGTGAAAGAAAAGAGGGATGCAATAAAGACTGGATGACCACTACAGGATAAAATGATGCAGAATAAGGGCTTCTGTCGCAGTCTTATCACACCGTACCACACTCCAGGCTGTAACTGGCATCAGGGGCAAAGAAAATAAACCTAAAGTTAGCCCACATTTTCTTAAACTCTGCCTCCATCACAGCTCACCTTCCATCTGCCAACAGCTGAGACAGCAGCGACTTAACTTCTCAGTTTGATTGATTTCATTTTCATTGCATTTCCCTTCACTAAATAACCTCTGCCCCTCAAGCCTCATTGGCACTTAACCCACAACAAAATGAAGTCATGAATCCTCCTCAGCAGTAGTCCACTGGTTTCAATGCAGAGAGAAAGGACTCGACAATACAGCTTTTTCTGCTGTGCACGGAGAGTGAGGTCCAAATCTGCACTTAAACAGAATTATAGCCACTTTAATGGAGCGAGAGACTGATGATTAAGTGATGAACGAATGGAGATGAAAGGGGGGCGATTGTGAAATGAGACCTGCAGATTAAGCTGGACTGTAAGGCCCTGAGTAAGTGTCTAAACAAAGGACAGGTGTATACTGGCCATCCAGTTTCAGAGATGTTCAAATGACCAAAGTTATTCTTTAAACATCAGTGCAACACACTGGTAATCAGCCAATTGATACACAAGTTCAGACTTTCATAATCGATTAGTCGTGACCTAATAAAAAATTCTGATATTGTCCAGTTCGAGCTTTTATTTTAAAACTGAATTCTCAGAAATCAGGTCATTGAGATCTGTACATGAACCAAAGTTAAAGAGGCCTGAACATTGTAGATTTCTGCAGAAACTTAATTTATGAGGCACATGTGGAACAAATCTCAACTACATTTGTTCATTTATGTAATTAACAGCATAAAGTTCAATGGTGTTTAAAATCCTTTTTTTTTTGTTTGTTTGTTTTTAGTAAACCACCACGTTTCTTTTTTATTTAAATTAAGTTTAGAACGTGTACTTAGTGCTTCAGCTTTAACTTAGAGGAATATTTTTAAGCAAATACTCACACTATTAAGTTTGTGTACATCTGCCCCTCTGCAAAAATGGCACTTAAGCAGAATTTTGTTGCATTGGCTTTTACTCACTGGTCCATGGGGATGTGAGTTGATGCAGCTGGCAACAAAAAGGTGGAGAGTGGGCCGAGGGGAAATGCTGAGGGTGGATGCCAGGCTGGAAGGTGCCACATTTAGGAGCATCATTTTTTTTCACAGGGGATCCAAAGAGATTCTTGGACTTCTCTGCTTGTAATTATCATCAACCTAGAACATACTAGGCCTCATGTCGAGCTAGCTTCTCACACATCGTAGCCAACAGCGTCGAATGTAGCTGCTGGTTGCTAATGATGTTAGCCTGCTAACATTCAAATTCTACAAACTACGTTCATTTAGTACAGTAAAAATACACATAGTATTTGCCTTCTTCGCTATGATAGTATGAAGTTCTGTGTATGCATGCACATACGGGTGTAGCTTTAATCTCAACAGACCTTCCACATGCCTTCTGACAAATTCGTGTTGATCTTTTTTCTTCTTGTCCACTTTCTTATGAAACCAGCTAGTGAAGAGCCCAGAGCCCAGTGCACAAAGAAGCTTGTTAACTCCTTCAGAGGAGCCATAGGTGTCTTGACGGCCTCCCTCATCAGTCGCGCAGTGTTTTGAGGACGGTCTGTTCTCGGCAAATTTACACATGAGCCACCTTCCATCATTTGGTAACGATTTAACTCCTAAAGACTTGGAGATTTTATTGCATGCTCTTCATTAACCTTCCTTCTGAGTTACATATTGTAGTTTTCCTCTAGGACGCTGATTCAGCAGTAACTGAACAGGTAAAGGTGTACTACAATCTTTTACACATTCACAGCACCGAGGAGACGTCCATTTAACTTATGGTATTTTTAACCACGTTAAAGCTTTGAAATATTGAATAATGAGGTTTATACACAGTATATAAGTTTATATAAGAATACAAGATGTTTGGCATGTTGTTTCTTTAGGTCACATTTCTGCTTCTCTAAATTTTAGAATCTCCTAGACCTGCAAATGAGATTTATTAGTAATTCTCTAGAGGTTCCATAATGAAGCAAACTGACCTGAGGAAAAAAGCCAAAGAGGGAGAAATGAGCCTAGAGGGGCTACTTACTGAAATAGCAGAGCAGGGTACATGGATCACCTGGGGGATAAAAATGAACTAATATGAAAAATTACACACAAACACAAACACACACAAACACACACACACGCGCTTCAACACATCCACAATGACACATTGTGCACACATGCAGCTACATCACATGTGACTTTATGTAACAATACACTGCTGCACACACACAAACACTTGTGTCAGACAAAGACAGTAATACACACACAAACACACACACACTAACCAGCAGATTGTCCCTGACTCATCAGAGCACAGTCTCAGTGGGAGAGTCTAACTCACAAAGACAAACACAGCCAGTATTAATTTAACATCAGCCAGAGGTCGTCCCCAATCTAAGAACACTTGTGGGATGAACCATCATCATAATAAATCAGGCTAACGACAGGATTAACACCCACAGATGTAACATCAATAATCTGCTGTTTGAACAAAGCATTACGTTTTTTGGCTTTTAGAGCAAAATATAAGAGCTCAGGTTAAACCCAGCAAAGCTTTTAGTGCTGTTAGGAACAAGACACAGACAAGCAAACAATGGTTCAGTGACGGGAGCAGAGGAAAACGTTGCACTGCTTCTTCGATAACCTCGTCAGATTGATCACGTCGAAGGTTTTAGGAATGAATGGCATTCGCAGGGACAGGCTTCGCCTTTCAGGGCCCCTGGCAAGACCCTGTAAATGTTTTCAGTTTTGGAGTGGGTCCTGGCGTGGTGGTGTATTACTGTCAGTGGCTTTGACTTGATCTCAGGTCCCCATCGTGTGGAAAAGTATATGTATCAACTTATATCGAGGCTTCATGGTTTTAATGAGCAAATACTGTGTTGGCAGATGAGAAACTACACACTGAGAGTCAATACTTTCCATTGCAAGCATAAGGGACAGTGTTGGACTCCACACAGCCTCCTCACGACCTCTGCCCTCTGGCAGCTGGTTCTGTCTATTACAGCCACTACAACAAAGACCGACACAGCACCACTCTCAGTTTTTACTTCAGAGGATCTAAAAGTTATGGGCCCTGAGACCTTTAAGAGCTCATTTTCTAAAACGAAAATGTTTTTTTTTTTTAACTTCCTGAGTCCGTATGCAGTCCATACAGATGGGTTACAAGCTTTGAAAACATATTAATGCTGCGCTTTTATTTCCAGAAAACTCACATGGATGATTCAAATTGAAAATGCACAGCCACAGATGAGAGTCGGTAGATGGCAGGAGCCTACGAGGTGAACAGTGCATGCAGTGTGAAAGAGTTCCTCTGCAGAATGTTGAATTAGTCTGAAAGCACTGATGCAGCCTCAGAAACACAAAAGGTCCACACTGTTTGTGACCCCAGATCCCTGATTGTATTTTTTAATTTGGCAATTGTTGAACTTGTCAGAGCACAGATTTATTCTGCTGCATCTGACCAGTGTTTAGTTCAAATGCAGTCAGTGTTTAATCAGCTGTTTTGGTCTTTCTACTCAAAATGACCACAGTCTGTAGACAAGAAACTTATAGTTACATGGTAAAAATTATTCCCATGAGTTTGCTGGTTGTATATGTTTTTACTTTTTGATTGAAATGTTAACACCTAAAGTGAACTACTCACAGTTTTAAACAAAATTCAATAGAAATGCAAATAGAAATAGAAATTTCCATCGTTTGTTGATTATTCATTTGGATGTCAGGTGAAGCTCATTGTTCATTCGGTCATTTTCATACCCTGGACATCGAAACAGTTTATCAGGCGTAAAAAAATGCCCAACTGCCAAAGTGCTGAAGTCCTGCTAGTGAAATGATGTACACACACACACACACACACACACACACACACACACACACAAAGTACCAAACACATACCAGCTTGTCTGAGCCCTTCAGGTTTAAATTATGGATGTCTTTGTGGAAAGCTGCACAGTTTGAGCTGATAGTAACACTGACGAGCACGGAAGCGAGCAGAGAGAAGAAGGGTGAGCTGACCGGCTCTGAATGGATTTTAATGTTCTCATGTCACATGATTTAAAAAAAGCCATTTCCACTAGATCAATTAAAGACACATTTGTACAATTATTACACATCCTTATTTCCTACAGGACTAATTGATGTAAATATTTATCATAACGGCAAAATAATTCCCTTGACACAGAGTTTTCTCAATATAAATGTAATAATACAGGTCATTTCTGTGGTGCTACACCAACAGAGGAAAATGGAAAAGTGACAGAAAGGAAAATAATGGCCTGGATAAACATCATAGAGTTCAGCAGCCTTTGTACTATCTAGTCTCCATTCTCTCGTGTAATTTGGTGAGATGACTCATTTGTGCTCCTCTCCCTTAACTCTCCGTCCTAACGTCCTCTGATAGTGCTCCCATTGTTTTAAAACAGAGCAGCTCCGTTACCAGGACCCCTCAGAAATGAGAAGTGGCTACTGTGCACAGTGGTGATAACACAGTAGCTTCTCGATGCTGCATAGAAACATGGACGTGCAAATCTGCAGAGAAGTTAATTAAATGGAAAATTGTCTGCTGGCCGATAGGACTTTGTCCTACATGGTAATGGATGCATGAGCATACAGTACACTGCATCTGTGTCGTGTCTGTGATTGTTTAGTCATGTTTGACCTTTATATTGTAACATGTCTTCTTCTTTTCCTTTCAAATCTCCTCTATGATCCTTCTCTAGACCTCCTGCCTGGCAGCTCCAACCTCAGCATCCTTCTAACGATATATTCACAGTTTCTCCTCTGAACATGTCCAAACCACCTCAAACTGGCCTCTCTGACTTTATCTCCAACACATCTAACATGAGCTGTCCCTCTGATGTCCTCATTCCTGATCCTGTCCATCCTCGTCACTCCCAAAGAGAACCTCAACATCTTAAGCTCTGCTACCTCCAGCTCTGCCTGCTGTCTTTTCTTCAGTGCCACTGTCTCTAAGCCGAACAACATGTCTGGTCTCACCACCGTCTTGAACACCTTTCCTTTCATTCTCACTGATTTATACTGAAACATGTAATTTTTCTCTTATTGATATGTTGAAAGCATAATATTTCAATATTTTACCTTATTAGTCGTTCTTTGAATTTAGAACTCCAACGTTTACAGTCCTGATCTCTTCATCCATGATTGTCCAGCAGTCATTTGGTGTCACGGCCACAGGTTGAAATGATGATTCTGCATTGAGGAGCAGCCAGTTGTAGAGAATGTGATAAATCAGAGGTATTTTGTTTTCTAAACCAGCTGATCCCAACTGGGCTTGGTGCATGGTTGCAAAGCTGATTACAAAGCTAGAGTTGCAGTCAATGGTCCCATCAGTGGCAGGAAGTTCATGTTTATTGCATGATGACAGAGGTAGGAGCAGAGACAGGTGTGTTGTAGCTATTGGAAGCCAGTTTGTCAGTTAGTGAGAAGGAAATGAAAAGCAACACAAGCAACACTTATTTTCATCACTTCACCAAAAAGACTTGAACCGTCTACAAATTGTTCAGAACTCAGCAGCTCGGCTCCTGACTAGGAATGGAAAGGTCAGCCATATTACTCCTTGTCTGGCGGCTGTAGCTCAGTTGGTAAGGCAGTCATCCACAGAACACAGTGGTTCAATCCCCGGTCCCGGCTCTATGTCGAAGTGTCTCTGGGCAAGACACTGAACCCCTAACAGCCCGTTCCCATCCCCAGCTGTGCAGTGCCGGTCCAAGCCCGGGAGAAACTGGGGAAGGTTGCATCAGGAAGGGCATCTGGTGTAAAAACTGTGCCAAATCAACAGGCAGATAATGATCTGCTATGGCGACGCTGAACTTGTGGGATAAGCCGAACGGACAAAAAAAAAAAAAAAAACTAATTGTCTTGCGTCTCTACATTGGCTCTCTGTTCATCTTGGGATAGATTTTAAGATTTTATTGATTACTTATAAAGCACTGCATGGTTTTGCTCCATCCTACCTTTCTGATCTTTTAACTCCATATGTGCCATTAGGAAACTTAAGATCATCAGACAGTGGATCTTCCCTGTTAAAAAACAAAGGGGATTGAACATTTTCCATCATGGCTCCAAAACTGTGGAATGACCTTGACTGAGGAAGTCAGGCTCTCTGACTCAGTGTCATCTTTTCAGTCTCATCTGAAAAGGCATTTTATCGTATTACCTTCCCTGAGATGTGAGAGCCTTGTTTTAGTAGAAGTAGTATATTCTATCTATATCACTTTGATATAATTTTACTTATTTCTTAGATCGTATATTTACCTGATTTTTTTAATTAATAATTTTTTATTTATATATCTTTCCCTTTTATTGTAAAGCACTTTGTACTTTTGATCAGTGCTTTATAAATGAAGCCATTATTATTATTATTATTATTATTATTGTTGTTGTTGTTGTTGTTGTTGTTATAAAGAGGTGCATGCTGAGTATTAGTAATTGATTGATATCTTCCCACAAAATGAAATGAGTGCATGTTGTGAGCGAGACAGTGCCATTCAGTGTCAGGCTGCAGCTCTCTAAAACAAAGCCTGTGGAGTTGTGCGTGACAGACTGAAAGGAAGCGAGGGATGATGGGATGAACAAGTGACAGAGAAAACAAGTGAGACCGAGAGGACCAGAGGGAACAGGCAGAGAAATGAAAGAGAGAGGGGCCACGTGACGAGTGGGGGGACTCGTCAACAAAGAGTCTGCCCACACACAATCAGATATCACACACACTTGGACAAACCACTGGCCTGTGTGTGACTGAGGCAGAACCTCAGAGGAGCAAATGCAGGACGAGAGACGGGTCGACACAAAGAAGACAAGAAGAAAAGAGGAATAGAAGCAGATAAGTTTGTCAAAGAGGGAAAAAATGCCTTAAACTTTAGTACACAGCCCCCTCACGCAGTCTTGGCACAGCAGGGGGTCCTGATGCAGAGGAATCCTGAGCAGGGCTCAACTTTTACTGTAACACCAATCGAATACTGAAAATACGAGCACACATTCCTGATAGAAACCCGGTAACATTCTTCACCCTCTCAACTGATGTGAGACGGAACAAAAAGATAATTTCCCTGTTTCCTGATGCTAAACACCTGTGTCAAATCAAATCAAACCCCAGATGCTTGAATTAAGAATCAGAAGAACAAACCTCAGGACGAACAACAGAGGACGGACAGATGATATGATTCTATCTTGTCAGTCCACCGACACAGGCCTTTCTGTTCATCCATCAGGGAATCAGTGCTGATTTTGGTCCCTGCCAGTGTGAACACGGACACGGTGCCTATTTCTAGTTGGATTTCTTGTTCTCATTCACTTTCTGTAACACAAGTCAAGGAGTCAAATGACACAATAACTGCAGGTTATATTAGCTCCACTAATGGAGGTGTTCACCTTCTTTTTTAGGCGTCTTTTTAATTGCCTTGTGTTACAATGAAATGAGTTGAAAACAATAAATGAATGAGACATCAGGGCTGTCAGCTGCAGTTAGGGGACAAAAATGTAATTAGATAAGAAGCATTTATTCGAATGGAGCTTTTAAACCACTAGGGTTAGAACCTGGATCCTCTTTGTGTGGGGGTTTAATGCGTAGGAACCCACTGTTTCCCACAATGATTAATACTGAATAACTTCTGTCTCTTGGGGAACTTTAATATGACAATGGAATCATGTATTTAATGAATCACATCCTCTTCATTTTTGTTGACGTTTCTTTTCGGGCTGTGAAAGCCTCCATCATCTAACACGGGGGCCTCACACTCGCGGCCCGCGAGACGATTTGTGCAAGTTGGACCTGAACTAACCTACCAAGCACAGTGGAGTATATGGCCCCCGGGGGCGGGGCCACCGGCCGGGCTTGATGCATGCAGAGAAACATTTAACAACTATGGAGGCGCCCGTGTAACATCACAGAACCGTCATAGAATTACTACTTCTAACCGTGTTTGAAATGAGCATGTTTGACTTCGAGCTGGACGAAGTCAATGTTACCAGCGTTAAGGACTAACACCGATGTTCCGTTGATGATGTCACCGAGGGGAGCGGACCTCCGATGGGGCCATTCAGTCAGCTCCCGCCCGCCGTCCAGCTTCGGAGTCAGGCTGGAGCCTTATCGGGTTCTTACCCGTCTCGGTTATATAGTCAACGGAACATCGGTGTTGGGTAGGACGTACCGCTGAATCCATGTGGTTATTATGGAACATAAAAGCCAGTAAACAACGCCTCCATGGCTGCATCCCATTGTTTTATATAATAAATAATAATGAACAGCCTGGTAGCCTTTTTTTCCTGGTACTTTCTTCTTCTTTAATGTGCAAGATCCTCCTCCTGTGCTTCAAATGGAGCTCACTGACCTGCAGTGCAACTCTGACCTCAAAGCCAAGTTCAGGGAGGTGAGTGGAAAAGCAGACAAGCTTGGGCCATTTTTGAGAGAACTGACCCCCGGCTCCCCTGAGCTTTCCACAATGTTCAAGTGGACCATGTGTCTTTTTGTGAGCACATATTTGTGCGAAAGATTTTTCTCTAATTTGAACTTTAATAAGTCCAAGTACAGGTCCAGACTTACTGACGATCATCTTCAAGCCATACCGAGGGTCTCAACTGCTTCCTCCCTCAAGCCAAATGTGGCTCAGCTATGTGAGAGGAAGCGCTGCCAGGTCTCTGGCAGCAAGACGTAGGCAAGAGAGGCCATGTTCAGAAGAACCATTCACGTTCATGTTCAGACCACTCCCCCACCCCCACCCATACCATGGAACCATGTCTACACTGACATTTTGTGAGAAAAACATCAGCTTCAGCTGCACAACAGACATAAAGGCTTCGATCAGGCCTCATAAAGAACCTGATAGCAGCTGCCCGGATGCAAACAGACAAAACACAAGCAAATGAATAAAACCCCTTCACTGATTTGACCCCACTGCTGCAGTATTTCAAAGAAATACAGATACAGATACAAATACAGAAAACACAACTAAATACATAAATGTGCTACAGAAACACAAATCATTGTGTTAAAAGATGGTCAGCATTTTTGTGCAGCTCTCCGACCTTTCATTTGCTACACAAATGAACACAGATTAAGCCAGATTTGATTATGTGAAGGTTAAGATTTCCTGGCCATAAGTAAGTGCTGGTTGATTAACATTTTAATGGTTAAAAGCATTGTTGGCATTTCAACAAAAGTTCGCTTTTAACAACATTTCACCTGCAGCTGACGTGTTTGGGGCTGCACCTCCACAGCTGCACCAATTCACTAACCGTTCGAAGAACATCAACCACATCTTTATGCGTATTTGATTCCGTAAGACAAAGGTAAGTCATGAGTCGTGTTTTTGATTGATTGATTGATTCACATTCAGCTGTGTTGGCTACATGCAGTGTCCAACACACAAGAGCAAGACTGTTCAATCAGTCAGAAGAGTGAAGTGTCCTCACAGGAACAAGTGTTCTGGTGCAGTTTTTTCCCATGATCTGGTGCCATTATGAGCTCCGAACCCAATTTAGGACATGAAATATCTTGGCAGCTTAGAAAGCGAGGCCTTCGAAATGAAGACATAGATGTTGTTGCCTTCCACACGCCAGCCGTGACCAGCTGACCTTTTTCTCAAGCTCCCAGAAATAAGTGTGACACCATGTCTGTCTATAGCAATAAAAAAGGGCACTGACTTTCGGTTTAGATGGTTGTAGCAGAATTTCGATCACATAAAACCAACCTGATGAAAAACTCTGCTTCACACATCCCCAGCCAAGAGTAACTGCAGGGAGAGACAACGCTGGGGTTCAACGCTGGAACCAAGTTATTTATGTATATTTTAGATTCCACACAATAGGCGAGTTAACTGTGTGATGTTTGTTAAGTCTCCAGAGACTCATTTTTATAATGTGCTATTAAACTAAGGAAAAACATAAAGAACCATGCAACCAGGTGATAATTGTAGGGATATTTTTTTAAATTAAAGTAAGAAAGTATATTACTTATTACACACCGTTTCTTGACAGGTCAGTCCACTACTACACAGGCTTCCCGTCATGTGTCCTGCTCACAGAGCTTAAACCAGCCTCATTTCTTAACCCAGGGACCTGCTCCCGAGCTCAGGCTCCCCGCTGACAGCTCAGCTCCCCATCGATTGAATTCAGCTGTTCTGAATGCTTTCCAACGTGGACCGTGTCAGCATGTCCTCTAAGACACACTCGGGTACAAGCTGCCTTCAAAAGATCTTCACAGGCTTTGATTTATCGACAGGGGTTCAGACGCAGGCATTTTTTTAATCCGTCAGCATCTGAGTCTGACTCCATGTGAGATTTCATTTGTCCAAAATGCATAACATTTCTAAATGTAATGAGTTACTGCATAAAGGAACTTAATAAGGAAAATGCTGTGTATTATCCGTTACACTGCTGTAAATGTCAGCATGTCAGCACCAGACTCTTCACAAGTTTATTTTCCTCTCGCCACAGCCATCAGACCATTCTCACCTCAGAGGCTGGTGGAGAAGGGCCATCACCTGTTGGTATTTTCAGTGCTTTTCCTTTCACGGGCTATTTACACTTTCTTGATGTTGCCTTGCGTGTTGTCCATTTAGACTCATTTAAACTTGCCTGTAGCTGAGCTAAAAAAAAATGCTGTCTGTCCCTAATCCATGTGAAGCTGAGATTTTGGAGATACATGTTTTAGGCCACAGAGAGCTGATACTGGACTGATACACAGCAAATGTTGATGACATGCTGATACAGAACAGAGGAATTGGCTGAAACATCTTTTAAACTTAAAATACACTGAATTTTAATGTTCTACAGTCCATTTCTAACTTTAAGTGACATCAAGTTCTAACTTTAAGGACTCACCTTCAGAGTGACACAGGGGGATGAAAAAAATTGTCTGGGCTGCTTGAGATTTTGCTCTGGAGCAAATTAGCAAGATGAAATTCCATCTGCCTGCAAAAGTTAAAGGCTAATAAAACATGGTGCCACATTAAGGCTGCAGCTAATGATGCTTATTCATAATCTGGTTAATCATCTAGTCTATAAAGTATAAAACAGGGAAGAATGTAGCTTGGCTCAACAAAAAAACAACAATACAAAAACTAAGCTTGTCATCTACACTGAAGTAAAATGGACAAAAGAGCCAATGCTCATATGTAAGAGGCTAAATCCAACAAAAGTTTGGCCTTTCTGCTTCAAATATGACTTTAGGAACCAACTTATCACCTCCTATCCAGTACTTATTTGTGTGCCAACAGAGTGACAATGGAGTTCATTGAAAGTTGAGTCTTCAGTGTGAAAGTGTTACTAAAAGAGGACACTACAGGACCCAGAACAACTAAATGTTATCAGGAAGTGCAGACAGACACTGGTGCAGACAGGCGCCCAGATAAGACACTGAAAGCTTGAACACAAGACAACAGGCAGAACAAAACACAGAGAGAACACTTCACCAATATGTGTGTGTGTGAGTGTGTGGAGGAGAAACATTTGATGTGCAGGTGTCATTTTATATTTATCATTCTCCATATGAGCCTGATCATTGTATGTGTGTGTGGGGAACATGACTACAGTTTGTGTGTGAGTTAAGACCCCACAGTAAGGGAACAGCCTCAGCAGTCACTGTGGCTGACCCCATCTCTGACCTCCATCTGAAAACAACATGGTCTCCTGCCACAAGAAGCGAAAGAGTCAGTGAGGTCAGTTCACTGGGTCATTTTCTCATGTAAAAGAATGTTTGCAGGCCTTTATAAATATGATGATCGTATTCATAGATGCTGGGCACAGAGCTTCTGCACGAAGTGAGTGTGAAGTTACAGAACTCAGTTAAGAGACATAAAGAAAACAATTGCAAAATAACCAAAAAGAGACACAATAATCAAAAATACATATTAAATGACCACAAACTGATAAAAAATAAAAAACCAACATAAATCCAAAAACAGATTACAAAAGACAAAGTGATGACAGATTGTTGACAAATGACTAAAAATCGAGAAAAAAAAAGAAGTGGAGTGGGTAGCACTGCTGCCTCCACACTGTGGTATTGGTACTTTTACTTTCCCCCACTAGTGGCATCATATTATAGTGAGGGGAAATCACCGGGTAAAAGCAGGTCTCATAGTAAAACAAACACACATTTTCTCAGAAGCAAATATCCCCCTCAGCATCAGACCACATTGTTTGACAGCAGCATCCTGCAGGAACCAATACTGGGATTTTTCAATTAATGTAAACTAACTGCTGCTGCTGCTAAACTGTGGAATATCAATGTAGAAAGCAAATGAACCAACCACACAAACACATATATGTGTGCATACACACACACACACACATATATATATATATATAAAATAATACAACAGGAAAACATCGAGGGGACACATTCAGACATCAGAGAGAACATTACCGATATAATGAGTCAATGACAGGATTTGATGAGATCTGTGTGAGTGTGTCACTGTGGAAGAGGCCTGACTTTAAAAAATCAATAACCAATCACAGTGTGTGTCTGAGTACACTTAAATATGTGTGTGAGACATTTTCTACTCCAGCTGAGAATCTGAGAATGGCCTGACTCTACTTACACTGAGAGGAAAACGAGGTCTGATGCTTAGTCAGTTCCTCGAAGAAATAGCAACTCAATGAATCAATGCAACTTCATTCAAAAATATTTCAGAGAACTTTATATCAAACTTTCAAATCCAGGCATGTTGAAAAAAAAAAAGAAAAAACTGCAAGAAGCTCTCTGCACTGAAATAATCAATGTCTGAACCACCTACAGAAAACAAACTAAAATCAAATACAAATCAGGCTCAATCTGTGCAAACAAACCACTGCAGCTTGTGTCTATAATGGGAGGACAGTTCTTAACTATATGTAACATCTAAAATCAGCCACTGGATTTAGTTTGCTTGACATGGATCATGTTATAGAAGTAAACACAACAAAACAAATGTAAATGTCAGTAACCAACCTGCACTGCTCACTTTGCCTTCTAACATAGTTCATTTTAAGCACATGATATTATTTGACAGCATATTAAATAAGAAGTAATTCCTTTCTTGTACATTCAGTTTATATGATAAGTAACTTCTGTACAGTCACACTTCAGTTTAATTGTTTTTGCTTGAGTATAATAATCATTTCTAATGTGCTTCTGTGATATTCTGCTGCTGGAGGGACAATGAACTGTAGCTGAGGTTTTAGGATGTTTGATTATTTAGGTATGTTCTGTTATTTGATAAAGTTATTTTGGATGATAGATTAATTATTTGCATCTGTTAGATTTATTGTCATATTTTGTTTCTTTATATAAGTTGATATTGAGTTTTGGTCTTTCGGTTACCCCCCGTGTGTCTTGGATGGTCTGATCAACCATTAATATGTTCGTCTGTGTTCAGTTTGTGGGTTAGTATGTTTACGTAGAGACAGTGCTGTGAAATTCAGTTGGTTTTGTTGACCCAAGATTTTGTAACGTTCTTTTCCTATTTTTTGAGAAATAAATCAATTTTTTTGGTCAAAATTCCCACGCTCGTTTAGTCCCTCGGGCTCTATCTTCCTCTAACCTTAACCAAGTGCTGTGAGAGTCTGACACATGAGACCTGTGTGTTGGTGGAGCAACATCAGACATTTTGGAGGATAAACAAAAGTTTGCTGGGAACATTTAGTCAGATGTTGAGTATCAATGTGTTTGCAACTTGTCCTTTACTGTACAATAAGTGTCAACATATACCTGTTATGTTTATGGAAAATACTTTCTGGTTGCATTTACATCTCATACACATGAGATTTCACAGGGACTCGCACACGATGTGTACAAGGGGTAAAAATTACAGAATCTACAGAATTGATTGAATCTTCAAATCCTCAAATTTTCTGTCTTCCGCATACAATAACGGCCGTTTTTTGGTTTCTTGTCTAATTGTGGGTCTTTATGTGTTTTATGTAACAGTGATGACGCAGGGTGTTAAATCAGCAGCCACCGGATGAGAGGCTGAGCTTCAGTCTCAGGATGTGGATGTGAGAAAGAGTGGGCGAGACACACACGCTGGTCGTACAATAGATGTGAGGACACTCCCTAACCCTTTACCCCAAAACAACAACTAAAACCATCTTAAACCTCAAACAGCCCTTTGAAGGTGGGAGGCCCAGCTACGTGTCCACCCGACAGGACCGAACTAAACTTTGTCCACATACATGTACACACACAGCTCCTACATCAGGACAACAGCCAACAGGGGGACAGCTGGTGGCACAGTTCCTGGACTCGCACCAACGAGTGGACGTGGGTGGACCAGTGGGGGGGGCTGCGTCTCCGTGCATGCGTGTGTGTTGTTGTTAGGGTATGTGGGCATGACAGCCATCTTAGCGGGAGCTGTGTCTCCCATGTGTAAAAAATGAGCACAGCAATCTGCTGAACACGAACGGGGAGTGTGTGCTCTCCAACATGTGCACTGTGTGTGTACCTGTACATGAGACGGATGAGAGCCACTCAAACACCAAAGGTGACTCAGCAATCACCAGGGAAAAATGTACCACATGCATTCATGCTTGTTACAGTTCGGTTTCATGCACATCCTTAAACGGATCAGTGTCTTTTTTACAACAGGTATGTTGGACTTTCAAACTCACACTGCCTGTGTCCTCACATCACTGATTCAAACAGCTTGAATTCAGGCAGTTCCTGTGAACACTGCAGCCCAAATGATTCGAGCACTGTGTGTTCCAAACACGTCCTCAGTGTCTGTCTCACATGATCCTGTCAAGCTTGTGAACATGTCCATGCACTGGGTCCTGCTCCACAGCCCCCCCTCAGCTGGTCTGATGCTGCACTTTCCATATAGAGAAGGGTCACGGCTGACAAGAAGTGTGACACGAGGCGCTTGGAGACTGTCCTCTGTGTTTAGATATTTTCAGTCTTTGCTTCTGTCCCTGAATCTAATAGAAAATATGTTACTGGTGTAACTGCACTGTTCTCGGTCCTAAGGTGCCACAAAAGACAAAGACATGTCTCATTGGTAAACTCTAGCACCAGAAAAGCATCAAGGTCATGGTTAGGTGGAATTTCCCAGTACGTGTGAATCTGGGGCTTTTGTGTCGAAGTCGTTTGACCTTTGTGTGCAGAAGGTGAGAGGTAGACGTTGGGCTGGTGCATTTTAATGTTGGTGTTTGTTATTTAGCCTGTCATGACCGACAGTAACATAATCCAAGAATTATTCGGTTAACGTGCCACTAAGACGTCTGTCTTGGCATGAACATGAACAAGATGTAGGACATATGCTTGACTGTAACAGTGGACCTGAACGTCACCTTAACATCCCTCACAGTGTCTTAACACTCAGATCTGTTCATTAACGGCTGCAGAAAGAGCATCAGCCAGACTGAGGTCGCACGGTGCCATATGACATCACTAACCATTAACAACTCTCTTTTTCCTTCTCTTGATCCCTGAGGATGGAGAAGAAATGCATGAGTGGACGCACTTACTGCCTGTCACTCACACGCCGAGGTAAAGTCGAGGTGGGGGGTTAGGAACAGGGTGGATGACGTGGGAAAGACAAAGGACAGGGCGGAGGAGTGAAGGATGACTAAGCAGACACTGGATCTGTCAGTCACAGAGGATGAGTGGGAGATTCCTGGATCCCTAGTGGATTTAAACCTAAAAACACATTAAGACATTAAAAGTATTTTTTGAAACAGGAACAAACCATATTAAAGCCTCTGGGTACAAGAAGAAAACTTTTTTCTTATAATATTAAGCCTGAAATGTGCCAGTGGGTCAATAACACTGCATTCAATTAGAGTTTAAATTCACTTTGAGTCATTTCCCTGTTTAAAAGTTTTACCATTGCAATATTTAGGCCACAGTGTAATTTCATTGCACGATCATCATCACCTCTTTTTAACAGTTTATTCCAAACTGACCATCAACTCTGTCTCTTTAAATGACATTTCTACTCAACTAAACTGGAATCGGTTTTCTACATTAACATGATGAAGATATGGAGATAACTATGACATTTAACATAGTGGTAGGCAAGTTGTAAATACGTTGATAGTGAACACATCAGTAAAATCTATTATTTCCACCAAAATATCCCATCTTGCAGAACATCAGCCAGTTAGAGTGTCTTTAAACTTGTTATGGTTGTGTTGAGATCTTGGTTAGAGGCAGAGAAAAACGTTGTTCTTGAGAAATAGTGAAAACGGTAACAGTCACTTCACGTATGACGCTTCACTTCACGTTTTTAACCTTTAAAATAAACCTTGAGCCTCCTCTGACCTTTGTTGCCCAAACACCTACACATGAGAATCTGGAGCGGAGTTGAACTAAGCTCATGTCATTTTTGTCCCTGGCAGGGACTTTTCTTGTAGTTCCCATGTTCACATCGGTTCCCTCCGATGCTCCGGCTTTGGCAGAACATTCCTCGTGACGTAGTGTTTCCTCATGTTTCCTACTGTCACCATCGCCGTGATCCCGAATGCTGCACCATCACCAAGACAATCTCATTTCTTAATTTGTCTTATTTTGCATTTTTGAGTCTTTCTTTAGATTTTCTGCCACAATGCAGGAATTTTATCTAAAACAAGTTGTTTTTCATATTGAAGGTCCAGATGGAATAATTCACTCTCAGATGGATTTACAGATAATAAATCCTTCTGCACTTTACATCAATATCAGGTTGACATTTTTAACTTTTAGAAAAATATCCTGACATTTACTGAATTGTTTGTCATGCAGTTTGGTATAGACCCAAAATCTCCAGTCCACTCAGAGCAAATTCAGCCTACACCTGCCTACACAGGAGCACTGCAGTGTCCTCCACACTGCACCAGCACTTATGACTGCACCCTCAGATGACAGATAGCACTGACAGGTGGAGGAGTTGAGTGTGGGAACAGAATTTCAGCCGTGGAACAGGAAATAGCCTACAGAAAGCAAGCACGGACGGAAAGCAATTTGTGCAGAGAGGAGAAGAATCTTATTAAATTAAAAGAACAAAAATGAAAAAGATAAACAGATGGAGAATCGTGGCTACTGATGAATAATCCCATTAAAAATGATTAGCGGAATGAGAAGAAAAGTGAATGAATGGATAAAATATGAGCTGATAAAAAGTGAGTGAGTGAGTGAAAACAAAGGAGAGAGAGGTGAGATGCAAGAAAAGGAGAAGGGATGAAGAGAAATGGGGAGGAGAAGAAAGAGAGGGGAGGGATAAACGTGAAGAAGCAGGAATGGATGGAAGAAGACAAATGACTTGTTGGATGAGGACGAGCGTGAGGATGAAAGTGACAAGCACTGGGGGAAAAAGAGAAAGGGATGAAAGGATTAGACGATGAATGGCTGAAACTGGAGGAATGACCAACGGAGAAAAGAGGAAACATGCAGTAATTTGGGCCGATAAAAGGGAAACAAAGATAAAAGATGGACAAGAAGAGAAAAAGCCAGAGGTGAAAGAATGAGGATGGACGGATGGTGGCAAAGCAGAGATGATGGAAGGAGAAGTCATGACATTCTCTGCAGCTTCTTCTATTGTGAGCTTTAAACTTTCCTTCAGCAGTTTTACTCCCTGTGGAGTCTTAGTCAGACCTCTGAGCTTTACACAGGTGACAACTGAGACAACAACATATAAAAACCCTTTAACTTCACAGTGAATCTGTGCAGAAGGACAGGAAACGGAGAGATTTGTGTATTTTGTATTTGAGAGAAATGTTGCATTAGAAGCTAATTCTGGGGCAATCTGCTCACTGTCCCTGCCAAAAAAATGAAAAATAATAAAATAACATTTTTCAAACAATTAGGGTGGTGGAGTGCTCCACCTCACAGCTAGACGGTGCCCGGTGCAGCTTCTCATGTTTCCCCCATGCTTGTGTGGGTTTCCTCTGCTTTCCTCCCACTGTCCAAAGACATGGACGTTAGGTTAACTGGTGACTCTAAACTGCCCATGAATGTGAGTCTGAGTGTGAATGCGATTCAGTCTGTGTACAGGAAATCTCTCTGTGTTGGCCATGAGACAGACTGGAGATCTGTCCAGGATGGACCTCACCTCACGCCAAGTGACAACTAGAAATGGGGAACGTGGCTACAGATCCACACTGTAGACAGATGATTAGCGTGATCCAACAAAAACATGGGGTTGGATTCAACCCATAAGTGTCTACGTTTCTAAATACTCGGTGACATATCATGTTCACTAAAACCATTTCCTGAATGGTAATATGCATCTTACACAGTTTGGCTGCTGGCACAAAAAAAACCTACAGTATATATTGTATTTTAAAGAAGGTCAGACTCAGCGAGACACATCTAGAATAAGAAGCTTTGGAAACAGCCACACACAGTGTGTGGACAGAGTAATCCTCATTCATATTAGAGGCCTCAGCCTGAGGGAGACAGTATGTGGCTGAGTGAGCTTATACACATGTGAGAGGTAACACTAAGAAGTTAGGGTTGAACTGGTGCAAAGGTGCGAGTGGGAGGCAGAGAGACACTGCTTGGATGCTGGGAGTGTGTATGTATGTAACACAGCTACTCTGGTTATGTAACCTTGCAGCGTCGCAAGTGTCTTTCACTGAGGCGCCTGACACAAAGTGTCACAGTGCAGCTCGCAGCAGCCGCTAATCAATTACACGAGCAATAGCTGAAAGGAACGTACAGTAACACTGGCTGAGTGTGTGTGTGTGTGTGTGTGCCTTTGACTGTAACACGCAGTTTCAAACACATCTGACAGCAGATGAACTGAGCAGCTGCTTGTGCTGCAGTTTTCCTCTGATGTCTTTTTGTTCTCGTGATCCTCCGTCCATCCTAAAGTCCACCACTACTTATCCAGCACCCAGAGGCTCTTTCTGTCTCTTCACCTGTCCAACCATTCGCCTCCCATTTTTTAAATGTTTCCATTCATGCACGGGGAAGCTGGAGGTCTAAGGACTGAAAGGGATCAGCGTGTTTGCACATTTAGTTGTTCTTTTGTTTGCTGTTTGCCAGTGTCACACAACACTGATCCCATTTCAGCTAAACTTGAGTGAGTGATGCCTCTCACCACAGCACGCCCACATTTTCAGATTTCCAGTGTCAGAGCTCCAGAGCTCCTCTCTCCAAATGGTAACTGTTTGTCCTTCCTAAGAAAGAACAGATCAAATCCAAACTCCTTTTGTCGTGTTTATGAGGCTGCGTACCACCTGCCATCAGCCACATCATCTGTGTAATTAAAAACAGCTCTGCATGTATCCTAGGAGAGTGGATGAGGAGGAGGAGGAGATGGGAGTCAGGGGGAAGGTTGAGGTGATGTGGTGAAACCAAAGAAGAAGGAGGGATGGTTATGATAATAAAGGAGGTCAATGCTTCGTTGCTTATTTGCTGTGATATTCTTTGTGTTTTCTGCATGTTTGAATCGTTTCACGGCCACAAATACCTCAATAACGGCTCTGCTTCTACTAATCTGCAGTCTTCAAACCTCCACTCAGATTACAGAGCTTTTGCTGCAGATTTCTTTCATTTACTTTTAAGATTTTCTTCAATCAATCCACACTCGTCCATGCAGCCGTGCTCTTCTTCTATCTGCTACGCTTGGCTCTGCACACACCTTCACATGTGGGTCATTCTTGAAATACAGTAAATAGTAGAAATGATTTTATTCTCTGGCTGCTTAGGAGGGCGAGCTACGGTCAAACGCCTTTAGAAGCAAATGTTTATTCACTGCTGCCAGTGCTGTTCTATGGGTCTGACTTGGCAGGAGGCATCAACAGCATCTTTGGAGCATGAAAAACATTTTTAGAAAGTTACTCAACGTGGCTTTAAGTCCTCTGAACTAAATTCTTCCAAAATTCATATTTGGTTTATTTTCTTTGGTTAGGAAACTATGGTTAAGAGAAGGTCTACATCAGTGGACCAATTCACCAATTCACTTTGTCTTCCCCCACAGAACCCTCCTCCTCCAGCATCGGGACGACCCAGGTGATCAGCTGTGGGTAGTTCAGGGATGGTCGGAAAACAAGCAGGACAGTGGGACGTGAGGAAAACCCCTGTTCAACACGATTAAGCAAAATCAACATTGTGAGTGATTCTTTTCTTTATTCATTGTTTTTCTACAGCATTAGAACATACTAAATGCTGTACAACATGCTAATGTCCAAAGGGACTTTCTCAGGTGTCTTACATCTGTAAGCAACAGTGCAATATCGAAAGAATTCTATTTAATGGAAGCTAATACCAATAGATGCCATAGATTTTCCCATCAACAACGTTGGGGACATTGTTTTTCTTACAGAACACACTAATTAATTGTAGTCTGGTGTTATCTAGTTTTTATCCTGTATTCTATTAAAATTACAGAAATTACCTGGCAACTAAATTTGCCTGTAAATAGCTGTTAATAGTTCACAAAAAATATGTTGTTGTAAAATGTTTTTACAGGTCATTTTTGCTTTTTACATTAGCAGCTTTTACATTGACACCTTAGTGCAAAAATAATCCAAAATCAACATCAAACATCAAACATCAAATATAAATAAATACTTTTCTTAAAAGTCGATAGTTTTACATAGCTTTAAGTACCTGAGATGAAAGTGTCCTCATCTTTTGTACAGTTTTTCCCCACTTCCTATCCTGACCCACTGGTTGCATTGGTTCCAATGAGATATCAAAAAATCCCAATAATAAAAATAAAAATAAAGTTAATGACAAAATGGATCACAGTGACTCTACATGAGGACAAAGTACTAATTTTCCCTTGCAACATGAAAAGTGGGCTGTCCAAGCTGAAGCAGGAAGTAGCTCTGCAATACAATGACTAATACAATGGAAATGTGGAGTTCTTCACAGATTGTCCCAAGATTGATTTACTAACCAATAAAATATGAGTTACTAACCAATAGTGACGTAGTTTTATCAAGCTAAACTCTAGTTGGATATTTCTCAACCAGCCCCACCTTGGAAGGACAACGGCAGCATCAACCACTGCACCAACTTCTCGTTTTAGTTCTCATTACTAAAAATATGGTTGTCAAGGTTTAAAGGTCCTTCAGCAGTTTGGGGAAATAACTGCAACGTGCCTTTTTTCCACTCCAAAACTATCACAGTGAGGAGAATTTGCATTATAACCATCAGAAACTGCACGGAATTAGTACAATATTGCAAACGTACACGTGTAGTATTACTTTGGTGTTTTACACACTGCATTAGTGTAGCTAATCTTTCCCCTGTTACTGACCAACCAGCAGCTTCACTCTGCAGTGTTGCTGGGGTCATAACGGAACTTAGTTAAAATAGTGGGAAGTTACAGTCACTCTTACAAATAAGACAACTGTGTTCTCACCACGTTAGTTTAAACCTCTTAATGCAGACACATTAGGCATTTTAACAACTGAATGTTTTAATACTTCTAAACTGTCCTGGTGACAAAAACAGGACATGAGCTGATTTGAAAAGCCTGTGATGATGATACAGTATGATTAGTACAGTTTTACACGTTCTTGGCCTGACTTCAACTTCATTTATTTCCACTGATGATGTCTGCACTACACACCCTGTTTCCTCATGTGTTCAGAACAACCGTGCTGAATGTTTTCGGCCAAACCACACGTGCGGAACCACAATGTTGTCATTCTATCAAAGTTTTGCAGCCGCGTTAGAAAGTATAATGTTACGTAACACGGCACTGCTTCATCAGAGCTCAGCACAGAGAACTGAGGTTGTACCAGAGCTTTTCCCAAGTGTGATTTGTAAATGCACGAGTGCGAGATGAGGCGGTGATGAAAGAGCAGCACAACACCCCCTGGGCAGACGAAGGTTAAAAGAAGTAGAAAACAGGGGAGCACAGTGTATGTGTACATGGCTCCAGATAAGAGAATCAGCTAAATGCCTTATAGTGTAGTTGTGAAATGTAATCCAGCGCAGAGAGAGAGAGAGAGAGGAGAAATGTAGAGCATGTGAGGATGGGAGGAGATGCTGAGAGAGTAGGGAGGAGAGGAGGCAGAAGCAGGGAGGATGCAGGATTGAACGGGAGATAATGGAGGAGAGGCAGAGAGAAGGAGGGGCATTAATGAATAATCCATCAGCCAACATAAAGGGTGAAGCAGCACTTGGGTATTGTTTTCGACACTTAACATGTCGGTGGAGTTGTGGCAAATATCAAACATCAAACTGAAAACGGTCAGAAATGTAAAAACCTCATCGCTCCTGTGTCAAACTGAGGCCTGAGGAGCCACACAGGAAAAGGAAGACGCTGCACCCTGAATTAAGGCGGCTAAACTGATGAAACATGACTCTAATTATCATACATTTCCTCAGGGACAAATGACACGTCTGGTTTCTCCTTCGGGCACTTTATGGCACCGTCTACCCGTTACATGTCTATGTTTCTGAACACAGCACACTGTCTGATGCTTCTTGCCACTGCGTCTGTATCCTACAGCCTCTCTCCTTCTAAAATCAATGCAGGGAGGGGAGCCGGACGGCCTTATAGACAGAGAGATGGATGGAGGAAGGGCTGGGCTGGAGGCTGGTGCAGGGAAAACAAGGGAAGCCCCAGAAAAGCTGCAGAGACGGAGCGAGAGAGAGAGAGAGAGAGAGAGAGAGAGAGAGGAAAAGCCCAGGGAAGACCCGCTGCAGCCTGTGCACAGGAGGAGGATCCCCCATTCCCTTCTTTCTCCTCACATCCTGCAGCCAGCCTGTTCTGACCAACTCCTTCATCAAAACTACTGCCAGACTTCAGACTGAATGCAGGAACTATTTGGCATCTATAATCTGCCTCACACAACTAAAGCTGAAATCATGGGGGGGGGGCGGGGGGATGTGGTGATACACACCATACAGGCTGAGATTTATCAGATGATCTCTGATCACTGCACGTATATGTTATCTTCTTATTCTTTCAGTAATCTGATCTGATTTTGTCAAATAAGGTCCCATATAATCAGTGCCTGCATTTAAATACACATTAAACCCGTGCAAACGGCTGCTTTGCGTAATATTCTCCAATTCCTCCTGCACGTTTGGGGCGCACACTTCTTACGCAACATGTATGAACGGTGCCTGCAAAATGCCGAGTTTTAACATTAGATCTGGTGGATAAAGTGATTTCAGAATAATAGACAGGAGTCGGACGTTAAGGTGGAGACACATCAAACAACCACCGTAACCAGCACAGAAGCTCTGCTCTGATCACTGTGCTGCGTCAAGACTGACAGAAAAAGACAGGAGGAAGCCGGAAGGTGGCAAAAGAGCTTTCCAAGATAAAAGCATGGCGGGTGAAATTGTTTTTTAGTTTTTTTAATTCCTACGTATAATGTCAAACACTGAGGTAGATGTAGCCCACATGCTGCATGTAACCACTGTGTTTCCCTGAAACATCCCACGTTTGGAGTTAATGTTTTGACAGAGATATGGAGAAAATGAGGTGCCATAATGATCTAACAGAATATAAGACTAAAAGGTTTTTAATGTGAATTTAAGGTAGTTTTCACTGAGAGACCATGAAGTCATGATCACTTTGCACACATTCACACCGGGAAGCTGCAGCTCAGTTCCACTCTGTCCATTTTTTACACGTTGAATTCCTCTAATCTTTAGTTCACCACTTTAAGGAGTCTGGGCAGAAGCAGCATAGCTCATGCATTTTCAAATTACACGAAAAATATGTGCAACAACGTGGCTTTATTTTGGAAGTGCAACCAGGAGTCTCCGTGTTTGTTGCCGCTCACTTTCCCCTGGTCGCTGCGGCCAAGAGGTGCAGGACCATTTACTACTTACTACTCGCTGTCTTTCATGGACATCAGCAGGACAGTAAGAAGTGACAGTCTCATCTGTTTGTGTCACGTCCGAAATGCGATTTTATTAAAACCGGGGTCAGAACATTTGCGACCAACTTTTTTCTCGAGCAAAGTAGCCCACAACCTGCATGTCAGAGTAGTTGATCCCTCCACACTGCACCGACTCACTTACTCCGGCGCAATTAACGCTCATCAAACCGAGACGCGCCTCCGCGCGCAGCGCACAGAAGCACCGCAGCATCCTTAGTATTTCACTCACGCTCTTAAAGAAGTTCAGGGAAATGCAGGACACCGCTTCAGGAGTGGACGGGGAAACGTGATCCCGATCATCTCGAGCGCAGTTTGTAAATATATTAAAATGAATCCAAAGATCATGTGCCACACGACACGCCTTCATGAACAGACAAACAAACATGGCTTATGACACAGAACCCAGGCTTCCAATCAGACACACTCTGCCAATAACCTAGTTACTGACACAACAAAGCAGCTCCACATGGTCGCACACGACCAGAATCAGCAGCCAGTGTTTCCCGGAATGCAGGCGCACATGAGCAAGTGCGCACAACCCTGACGCGCAAACGGCGCGCACACTGTACACAAATACAAGACAACTGTGAAGGAAATGTCTCCTACCTTGTTCTGCTCTAGTGCCCACACGCACCCAAGGCAACGAGCATAGTATCATGAGTTAGTGTGAAAGACCGAGGGATAAGTGTCCTCGCTTCTGCGCTCCACCGCTCCGTCCCCGCTGCTCCACTCTTCCTCCCTCTCTCCCTCTCTCTCCCTCTCTCTCGCCCAACACACTCAAACTACACACACACACTCACGGAGGAGACAGCTGGGAGGGGTGCAGTGGTACGCGATTTGTCCTCGGGGGCGCGGATGGATGGATATACGGCACACGAGCCTGGCAGAGGAGGAGAGAGGTGAGCAAAAGAAAGGAAAAGAGACTAGAGAAATGAAAAGATGGCTGGAAATTACAAAGAGAGCAGAGGAGTAAAATTAAAA
Organism: Channa maculata; assembly: GCA_020496755.1. NCBI lineage: Eukaryota > Metazoa > Chordata > Actinopteri > Anabantiformes > Channidae > Channa > Channa maculata. The sequence continues at coordinate 26,096,106 of CM035606.1, read as the reverse complement.
TAGGCACGAAAGGAAACAGGGAAGGAAAAAAGGAAAGGAAATGGGACAGAGGTTAGGGAAGAGGGAAGACAATTTACACACTGAGGAAATTATAAGAGACATGAAAATATGAGAAGAGAGAGAGAAATAAAGGACATGACAAGGAAAATGGGAGGAAAGAAAAGAAGGAAGAAGAAAAAGAGAGTAAAGGAACGAAGCAAAAAGAAGAATAGCATGGAAACAAGGAGAGGAAATTAAAGATGAAGGAGAGAAGGGATCAAGAAATTAGGTGAGTAGAGTGGAAAAAAACAAGAGGAAAGGAGAAGAATAGAAACCAAAGGAAAGAAGGGAATAAAAACGGGGAAAGGAGAGGAAGCAGGAATAAAGAGGAGAGGAGAAAGGGGAGAAGAATAGGAAAAAACACGTGAGAAGACAAAGACAAAAATTGAAAATTGATTAAACCTGGTTTGCTCCCAGCCTCAGCAACACTTCTCCTGTTTCCTGACACGAGAGGCCGCAGTGCACATCATAATACCTGCGCTGGAATCTGTAAACGTGGGCAGGTTAGCAGGTTTCCTCAGTCAGGGTAATGGCTGAAGTGGGGGTGCAGATTGTGAGGGGGGGGGGAATCTTAGAGCCTTGGTGAGCCAGCAGGGCCCGAGGGGAGAGCGGTGAGGGAGGCATTTATCAACCAATGGAGCAGGACCAATTACTTAGCGTGCGACGTTTCAGGCTGAGACCTGCTGACCAGGCAGGCAGGAAATGCAGTCAGTCAATCAGTCAGACAGACAGCCTGTCCCCGTACAGACACGCTGCGCTAAATCCACCTCCCAGAGTCCACTGACTGACGTCTCTGTGAGCCTGAGACGCCACACTGGGCACCTCCTCCTCTCCACACTCTTCTTCATTGTCCATTAACACTTTTACTTGCATTAGTTTGGCCAAACAGTCAAGTGCGTGCGCTCAACAGTTCGTTGAAAGAGGTTTTGTCCATTTTCACGTGGGCATGAAGAATTTACTGACAAATGAAAAATGTGCTCTGAGATTTAAATAGTACTGTAAATATTTGCTGTACACTTGGCCAGTGCTGGATGTGTGCAGAGTTCTCCAGGAAGTTGTGATTTTTTACAATTGGATCATCTACTGTATCTCTCATTAGGGTTCTCAGGTTCCCACAGCGTTACACTGCTCAAATCCACAGAATCCGAAGTTTTTGATGATGTCAAACAACAGCTCATCATGTAACAGCAGTTACATTTAGGGAATGTAACACAGCAGATGTAACTCGTTTGTACACACGATTGAAGCAGAAGGAGGGTGAATTTGTGTGTGCAGCCACTGAGAGACCCGGAAGAGGAAGCACATTGTCATTACTTTTGGATGTCAGCAGGCAGATTTTTATGATGTGGTTCATCATCTGCAACCATTTATCTCTTTAACTCTGTTCCTGCTCGCTTCCTGGACCACAGGCTTGATGCAGAAGCAGGAAACCAGCCTTCGTGCAAACGCCAACGTTTTTGCCATTAACAGTTATAATAAGTAGTAAAGAGGTGAAACTATGAAAAGCATAGCATACGGAGTAAAGCCATCTCTGCACCTCAATACCTGGATCTTGAAGCTTTCGGGACCTTTGAAGCTCAAATTTTGTGTCCACAGTGGAAATCAGAGCAAACAAGCCTGTGACTGTATTGAACACACAAATCTTGTTTAATGTTACACGTACATCCTCATATTCTGTGGACGAGCAGTAAAAAGCAGTAAAAATGCTATTTGTATGACACATACTGTTCATTTTTTCTTACTGCGTTCGTGCAAAGTGCACATCCGTCACCGTTTCCACCACATTAAGTGGCAGAGAAGAGAAAACTATGGCAGAAAATGTCCTGCAGCTTTGACAACACAGACAGGAAACAGATTGGATAAACGCCCTCGGAATGACCTCCATGCTGCACAGATAACACAGGGGCTCTGGGATCATTGACCTTTAACTCGTGGGTCAAGTAATCAGTGTAAATCGCTGTGCAGGATCAACATGCACATACACACAGGGTTAACTTGCACTTGCATCTAATCTAAACCCTGAAACCAGCTTCACACAAGCAGCTGAAGCTCACGACAGTGTATGAAGCTACAATTGTCCACATAAGCCCAGAAGGACAAGGACATGGACACACACACTCACATGAGGTGGTTCTTGCAGCAGTGTCATGAACCTGGACTTTTGTTTTGATTTCTCCCTTCACTTCCTGTTCCTGGCTTTTATTTTGAAGCACCTCAGCCCCATTTCCCATTAGTCCTTTTGGTTTCTTTACTCACCTTGTTAGTCTGGATTAGTTTCACCTGTTACCCTGTTCATTTAAACCCCGTTTTCGCCACAGTTGCTAGTTTGTCTCCTCATGCCACACACCCTGTCTGTCTGTCTGTTGGACTCTGGTCCCCCGGTCCCCCGTCCCCCAATTTTAGTCTTTCATTTGTCCCCGTTTGTTTATCCTCTTTTCAGGTCGAGGTTTGGTCACCTGTTGGTCTCTGTTTAGGCACATGTTTGGTTTGTTTCCTGGTTAATTATTTAATATTACTTAATAGTTTTCCCATCATTTGTTTTCCCTATGTAGCACTGATCCACTGTTTGTGTAGCATTCTTCTGTTAGTGAGAGTTCTGTCCTCGCTTGGAGGGAATTTGTTTGCCTATTTGTTAATAAACCCTTTTTATTATCATCCCTCCCCTCACACTCACCTCATTTGGGTCTTTAATATACACTAATCATTACAAGCAGTGTCTTGCTCTGCTTCTTCCATGCATAAAACGACAGGCAATTGCACTTTTGTGACAATAATGTAAATGAGTGCAGGCAGAGGTAAGATGTCTCTAACATATTTATCATTAATTATGAGGCGAAGATGCAGAGAGACTTCCATAAACAATCAGCTGGGTGATGAAAGGCTTTAATGTTTCTGGGTGTAAACAGTTTGCTGCCAGTAAAAAAAAAAAAAAACATTTTTATTTGATTTTTTTTTTATGGCGACAACACAGCAACTGTTCGGCCATTTTAACCTTGACGTGGAATCTGTTTGCAGATGTTGATGCATGTTTTGACGTGTCCTAGCAGGAAAACATCACAGGTGCTGTTGCGTTGAAATGTCCCAGTAAAGCACAACAGTGTGACAGTGAAGCAGCAAAGCCACCAGGAGCCTGAAACGTCATTTTACTGTTTGCACCTGAGCTTTTTCTATTTAAAGCAAAAACACTTCTGCTGCCTGCAGCATGTGCAGTGAACTTTAACAATCTCCCTGTTGTGTGCAGGCTGCAGTGCTAATGTTGCTGCTTGTAGTAAGATATCATTACATAATGCTACATCATGTTGTGTTTGCTACAGTTGTTGGAGAAAAATAATAAACTTCCCACACTGTGGGGGGACAGAAATACAGAACAAGAGAGAAAAAACATCTTTTTCCTGTCAAACACTGTAGATATAATGAGAAGCTTTCATTCTTAGGACATGCACCACCAAAAGAATCCACTGTTAAAACATACTAAAGGCGTCTCCAGTTTCCAGGGGCAACTGTCGCTCAGGAAGGCAGAGCAGTTGTCCACCAACCTCGCAGTTGTTAGTTCAAACCCTGGCTCCACTGTTCACATGTCATAGTGTCCTTTAGCAAGACACTGAACCCGTGTGTAAAGCGCTTCGAGTGCCAGTAGGTAGAAAAGTGCTGTGGAAGTGCAGAACATTTACCACTGTTTGTGTGAATTCATCTTTATTCAAACCTAATTCATTCTCCTCAAAGATGTTTCTTACACATTCGTGAATCACATAACCCTGACTGAGCATTATTACTGTCTTCCATTAAATCTTCCTACGAGTTTTTCTCTGCTGCTCTACAGACAGGATGACTCACTCCCTGTCTTTTCAAGTCCAAATGTTCAAATATTTTCCTATTTTCACTTCAGGACTCCTGGTTTTCCTCCTGCATTGTTGTCCCCCACCTTTGGTGAACTATTGAATTGTCCAGACAACTGCTCCAGTACTGTGTGTTTTATGCATAAACAGGAAAGAAATAACGGTGTAGCAGTGACAAAAAGGAAAGGACAAGGTGTTTCATCCACTGTCTTTCCTTTTAAGTCTGAGAGCTACAACGCAACTTCAATGTGTTCATTGACCTGTTGCCTGATGGTTGCTAGAAGAGTCATCATATTCTTGGTGTAACTACAAGGCCTGTAACAGGCTTGCAGATATTCTCCTCTGCAGCCTCACTCATCAAAAAAACCCTCTGCGTGGTGCATTAAATTTAAATTACATTAGCCTTAAGATGTTATGAGCCTGTTTCCACACACACACACACACACACACCAGAAAACAAATTCAAATGTACTAAATGGCCTTGCCAGCGTTTGTCTGATGAGTAGGGATGAGACATGGTTGGCTGGAGACAGACACTGAAATGAAGACAAAGACAGAGAACTTGTGAAAAGTAATTTAAACCAAGACCCAAAGAGAAAAATGAACAGACAAAAAGACACTGAATGACAGAGGAGAAAGGACAGAGAGGAAGTTAAAGTGGGAGAAGTCACTAACAACGTCCATCAGAAATCATTTGAGCGCCTGCTGTGGCACCGTGGAGGACGGACAGGTAAAGCTCGCTGTGGAGGATTTGTCCTTCCATGCTTCAGTCGGATCACAGTAAAGTGCTCCACAGAACACCACAGGACATCCTCTCTCCTAATGGCCATTAAACTGTTCAACTCGCCCACAAATGGACAATTAGTATTTTTTTTTATTTCATTTATTTTTACTCCTCTAGCTTAGATTTTCCTTACTTATTGATGAGTAGTTTGTATTTGTTTGTTGTCTTGGTTTGGTGGGTGTCCTTTTCCTTTCTTTCTACCTTTACGTGTAGAGCAGCTGTAACAAGGCAACACAATTTCCCTTTGGGATCAATAAAGTTGATGAATCTTAAATGTTCATCCTCAGGAAACCTCAGCAGTACCTTTCTTTCCTGCTGAGCTTCCGGCATGTTGACTGACCTCAGAGTGACGTGCTCCCAGTGAAGCTCAAATCATAGTACTAAGCACTACCAAGATCGATGGAAAACGAAGATGCTAAATTTAGCATCCAAAAAAAGCTGTGACATCCGTGATGTCTTGTGTCTTGCTGATCTTGCTGCCAAGTCTACAAGGGGCCGGACAGTTTGACAGCCCGTCACAGGTCACATGCAAATTCCCACTTAAAACCAATTCAGAGTTTTCAGTCACTTGTTCTGTGGGAAGGAGCTGGGTCATCAGACTGATGTCAGCAGAAAGGCCTGATCCAGCTGGCACATTCACACCCAATGTACAGAGACAATACAGAGGAAACAAATTTGAATCCTCGGAGAATTAGATGGTTTGTCTGCCTCAAGTCACTGTGTGAAACTACAACAAAGAGCAGAACAGTGTCACTTGCTGTGCTCTGTTTGAACACAAAGGCAGTGTCATACTAAAAACACATAAAGTGAGATGTCTCTTAATCTTAACAAGTTCACAGTCTGGTGGTTGAGACTCTCAAAGATGCTGCTGTAGTGGCCCAAATCCAGCTCATTTTTTAAAATTGAGCCACTTTCATACATGGTCCTAGATTCATATTCACCGAGCAGATGTCCATGAACCACATGGTCCTGCTCCCTCGTGGCCACACCTCGTGGTCAAAATGTGCTCGGGCAGGACACTAAACACTGCCTGCTGTGTTTCTTATCTGCTAAATGGCTACTTATAATTCAGTAAAAACAGAGAAGATCACAAACGGATGCTGAGCTACAGAATTCAGTAACAAAGCAGGAAACATGTGAGGTTGTTGTTACTGGGGCTCTCACATACCAGTACCACAGCTCTGTTCTCACTAAAGCTGGATAAATCTCACTGACTGTACAAAAACAGAATGTGAACCACTGACAAAAAAAAGATCAGATTTGCTCAAAAACATTGAGCAAAAGTCCAGTAGTGTGAACATCTATCCATTCGTTATCTGTCACCGCTTATCCTGTTTGTGTCATGGCTGGCTGGAGCCTATCCCAGCTGTGAGAAGTGGGGTGAGAAGCGGGGTCCACCCTGGACAGGTCACCAGTCTATTTAAGGGTCAACACAGAGAGACACACAGACACACAACCATTCATACCTGCGGGCAATTTTAGTCACCAATTCCCCTAAACCCACACAAGCACAGGGGGAACATGCAAGCTCCACACAGAAAGGCCAAAGCCGGTCTGCTGAACGCACAACCTTCAAGCTGTGAGGTGGCAGCGCTAGTGTGAACATTTGTTGAATGAAAAAAAAGGAAAATCAAGATATTCTGCTGACAATATAGACTTATCTGAATGGATCTTTGTGTTAAAATATTTAACATTTTTTTCCCTTTATGCTTTTAAAACAACGATGAAATGAAAGACTGAATATTTTGTTTAAACGTCTCGCAACCAAGCTTCGGCGTGAGCTTTTACACCGGATGCGCTTCCTGCCACAGCCCTCCCATTTTTATCGGGGCAGGGCCCCACCTGGTGGGGTGGAATTTGAAGGCTCTACCCCTGGGCCACCAGGCCCCTTGGATGACCTCAAACCCTTAACTAAAATAACCTTAACCTTAGATTAGACCATTACTTAGCTACACTGATCAGCCACAACATTAAAACAAACATGAAATCATAATTTTTTTATAAATTTGTGCTAGAATAGCTCGTTTGTTGGAATCGACGGAGAGGGAACCCTTCTCTGCCCACATGGATGATTGAGACATGGTGCCCTGCAGTTTAGGAGACACTATTATCAGTCGTCTAACCATCACACTTCAGCCCCCGTTATAGTTTCCTTCTTCCAACAAATTAAATTAAAGAAGTGACTGTTGATTTGCTGCAGAATGTTTCCCACCTGTTCACCTGTCAGTGGTTTGAATATGTACAAACCACAGCACAGCAGTTAGCATCAACATGCGCACATGTCTGCATGGTTTCTTTCTTTAACTGGGATGAAATCTGACTGGTTTAAGACAAATTCCCTGCGAAGGCTGTCGACATCAGGGTATGTTTGAAAAAGCTCGGGCCTGACAGTTTATCATTATTGATTCTGGGTGCACAAATTAGATTCAAGATCTAGGAAGAGGTCCCAAGAGAGGAGAGAAGGTAAAAGGAGGAGTAAGGAAGTAAGAAGGGAGCAAGAGAAAATGAGAAGGTGCTGCAGAGGAAAAGAGTACGAAAAGGGTAAGAATGAGCACGATGGTGAGACAAGGGAAAATGAAAATGACAGCAAGCTTCAGAAACAGACGGATGCATGCAAGTGAGAAAATGATAATAACAGGGTCTGGAGAGGAAGGAGGACATTTTGAAGACAACATGGAGTGAATGGAAATGTGAGGAGGAGCGGTCGACAGTGGGAAGACATGAAACTGCATCATGACAAGAGCTTGTGATGAGACACAGGGGAGAACAGGAGCGACGGCAGAGCTGTGTGTGTGTGTGTGTGTGTGCGTGTGTGTGCGCGTGTGTGTGAGCGAGACAAACAGGAATCAACCAGTCAATCTTGAAACTTCCACTGGCACCTCACTGTCACCTTCAGTCCTGAGATCCGTGCTGAACCAGAGACTCCGACTCCGACTTTTTATCAGCAATCAGAGCAGTGAAAGGTGAGTCTCTGTGTGTGTGTGCATGGATTCATACATTACTGTACACTTGTGAAGCTCCTCTGCCACACACCAGCTGGCTAAAAATGGAAAGTGAAAAAACAAACAATAAAAAAGAGCAGCAGTGAGATGAAAATCAGGGCTGGAGGAATAAGGAGGCTGGCAGACATATAATAAAGTTGGGGACTTTAAAAGGTGTGTTTGCAGTCTGCTCCTGCCTGCAGATGAAGGATAAGGAAAGGGATCATATCAGCAAACAAACTGCTGCACAGCTCATTCTACACCTGTGGGCCCAAGGCTCCAACAGGACGGATGTGATGCAGGAGACAGTCAGAGACAGTGATCTGTCACAGTGCGTGGGCTGGCAGCCACGGAGAGAGACTGAGACGAGTCAGCACCTCTCTGCACTCCACAGTGCTGCATTTCATTCTCTGTATGATTTACACTCTGAGCAGGGGTCTTCAAAACAAAATAAAAAGGCTTTATAACTCTGCTATCATGGGGCTCGTAAATTTCTCCTGATGGCTTTTGGCTTTACGGCCCCGTCATGGTGGTAAAGGGGCCTGAACTACGCTTCATGCTGCAGTGGTTCCAGTGGGTGACCTGCATCACTTTGGTTTTGGATAGAAAGTTTTTAAATCGTGCAAAAGTGATGAAGTTAGGGCACCGACTTACTGTGGCAGCAGCCTCTCAGAACCCTGACAGAGAGTCAGAACACAGCCTCCTAAAATCCACACAAAGACTGAGGGACCCCCACGGCGTGACACTTGAAAACAAACATTCAACACGGCGTGACATTAAGGTCAGCACAGTCCTGAGGCACAAGCTTTTAATTTAAAAGTAATGAGTGGAAATTAAGCATTCTGTGCTGCGGTAACACAGACACACAACAAACCATCATGAGGATTAAATCTAAAGTATTCATCATCTGACTGAGAGGCAGATTATTGGCTCCAGTGTTGACGACCGACTTCCAGCCAACAAGCTTCTTTTTGTAGTGCAACTGTGTTTTTACTGGAAATGTTCTTCTGTGAGAGGGAGAAACCAGCTGAGGGTATTCTGTTCATATTCTGTCTTACTGCGGCTAAGCTTCATTCCTCTGTTTTCCAGAGCAGACCTCCACCTCTCTAGATTTTCCTCCACCTGCTCCCTGCTCTCACTACAAATCACAATGTCATCTGCAAACATCATAGTCCATGGAGATTCCTGTCTAACCACATCTGTCAGCCTGTCCATCACCAGAGCAAACAAGAAGGGGCTCAGAGCTGATCCTTGATGCAGACCCACCTCCACCTTGAACTCCTCTGTCACACCTACAGCACAGCTCACCACTGTCTTACAGCTCTCATACATGTCCTGCACCACTCTAACATACTTCTCTTCCGCTCCAGACGTCCTCATACAATACCACAGCTCCTCTCTCTGCACCCTGTCATACACTTTCTCTAAATCTACGAAGACACAATGCAGCTCCCTATGACCCTCTCTGTACTTCTCCATCAGCATCCTCAAAGCAAATACTGCATCTGTTGTTCTCTTTCTAGGCATGAAACCATATTGCTGCTCACTAATCCTCACCTCTGCCGAGCTTCCACTACTCTTTCCCACAACTTCATTGTTTGGCTCATCAGCTTTATTCCTCTGTTAAAAATCAAACATGATATATAATTTTGAAAACTTGCTGTTATAGGATTTAGAGGCAGTGATCAAAGGGAGAGAGACCAAATTCACCACCTCTGTCAGTGTGAAGGAAGCTTCTAAACCTGTCACTCATTAATCCCCTCACATCCATGGTGTTTTGTTTGATGAAAAGCAGTTGAGTAGTAAATAAGTACTTTAATTTTAATTGGACAGCTTATTTGTTATCTGTGCTTTGGGACATGACTACTTTCCGTCTGGATTTAATTTAAAAAAGCTGCCCTGTTTTTATGTCATGGATGGATGGATGAACGAGCCGAACAAGCGGGGACTCAGGGGCCCATAAGTTTATACTCGTTGTTTGCAAGAGCCCAGAGAAATGGCCACAAAGCTGCAAAACAACTCAAAAATGATAAACGATGACCTCAAACCATCTAAAAATGCTTCAAATGACTTAAAAGATGGAAAAGTCCAACTGTTCTACATACATTGCACATTGATTCCAACGAATTTATTTAGTCTGCTGCACCTGAATTGGCTGTGAAGTTTATTTTATATCATAACATCAGTTATTATGCAAAGCTCCTCAATGACAGACCGAGGTACTAATGCTGCCTCGGGCTCCAACCATCTGTGCTGAGGTTCTGCAGAGTGTGCGTCGGCTCGGCCTGTACTGTGCTGAGATAGAGCTCTGTGTTAGGACTAGATGCAGCTATCAAGGAAGGTTGAGCTAAGAGCCTCCATCAGGCTAAAAAATTGGACATTTATTCAAACCATCCTCAGTTTCATTTATTAATAACGCTCATTCATTTGTCGACTTTCAATGAGATCATTGTTCTTATTTCAGGCATAATGGGTCACATTTTTTGTAATTATTTTTTAATAAAGAAAATGAGCTCACACTGTAGCTCAGTTGGTAAGGCAGTCCACAGGGTCAGTGGTTCGATCCCCGATCCAGGCTATGTGTCAGAGTGTCTCTGGGCAAGACACTGAACCCCTAACAGCCCATTCCCAAGCCCGGTTGGGTCAGGAAGGGCATCCGGCGTAAAAACTGTGCCAAATCAACATGTTCACTGATCCGCTGTGGCGACCCTGAACTCAAGGGATAAGCCGAAAGGACACACAAGCCAGTGTCTTCTGGTGCCAGTCCCAAGTCTGGGGAAATGCAGAGGGTTGTGTCCATGTAAAACACATGACAAAAAAAAATTTCTTTGACACCAGAAATGACATCATGCCGACCACCACCGGTGCTGTTGACCTACAGGGTACCAGTGGAAATTGGACTACTGTTGGATGAAGAGCAATCAAAACACACACACACACAAAAGTAGTTGATTATTTTTCTAATTGCTGTGGGAGGGACTCCAGAGTATCAATAGATAACCCACACAGGCACAGGGGGAAAATGTTCTAACTGAGCCAAACTGCGAACACAATTTTATTTACAACTCACATGCAGAATATGTCTTTTTTTAGTGTATTCATGGGATCTGCAAGTCAAACAATACAAAAAAATGGTGCAGTCCATTGGTGTGAACCTGTAAGTGAACTGTCAGAGTGAGCTATTGCATGTGTAGTCAGCTTTTTTTGATTTTAATGATTATACAGTTTCCATCTTGACAGCGAGTCTCTGTGGCCTTAACAAAAGATACAGCAAAGAAAAAATGGCAGGTATGGATATTACTCGATGAATTATAGATTAATCCTAGCATGCAAATGTCCTGGGGTACTACTGTCTGTGTGTGTGTGTGAGAGTGTGTGTGTGTGTGTCTTCTTGCTCTGAAATCCTTGGCAGATTGATGCCGGTGTGTGACCTGCAGGCTTTTTCATTGTTATTAGTCATGGCTCAGTCTTGAGCACTTCACTTTGAGTCTTTCTGCACGTCTCACACACACACACACACTCAGTACCCACCATAACTGTGCATCCATCAATTATCTAAAGCGTTTATCCTGTTGCAGAGGGTTGGAGCCGGACCCAGCTGGGAGTGGGCAGCTTCGTTCAACTTCATTTACACAATCCATTTGAAATCCTGAAGGCTCCTGCTCTGTTCGGCTGTGGTTGCCATCTGTGGGGTGCGTCCGGGGAGCACTGCCTGCAGGAGGGTCCCTGGCCCACTGCTGGTGTTGCTCCCTCTGCTGCCTTAGAACCAGAGCTCCATCTGCTGGTCAGAGAAGTTTAACAGCAGCCTGGTGTTGGAGCTGTGGCAAGGCCAGGGTGTGGTCAGGTGGTGCAGGGATTTCAATTCAGTAATGAACCACTGGATGCTTCAGTTAATCGGTTTATGTTGTTTCTTGCTGTTCTAGCTCAGCATTTCTCACAAACAAAGGTGCAAAGTGAGATTTTCAATTTATCATTCTTGCTGCACAAAATCAATATTTTATCTACTTGCTTTTTGTGAGATAGTGAATTGTTTTACCCCCTTTGGCATCTAAAAATATTTAAATTCATATTCCCTGAGCCTTTGCGGATACAAGGCGGTTGTGAGCCTGGGACACACGTGAGTGTTTTATGATGGCATCCTGACAACTACTGTTGAGCATATCATTATTCACTCCAATGGTTTTCAATCCTGGTCTTCAAGGACTCCTGCCCTGCTTGACTTCCATCTAACCTTGCACTTCCCACTGCTGATTACTTGGATAAGGTGTGTTGAGGCTGGAGAGGCAAAAGACAAAGTGAAATGGTGTCTTCCAGCTACCATACAGACCGTCCAACTTTCTGCACATTTAACAATTTACTGAAAACAAAGTTGCCAGCTTGTTTTCCAAAATCGCCGCAGGCTGGACATAAAGGTCAAATATGGATGTTTCTGGGGGAAAACGACAAACACGCTGTCCTGAAGGTGTCACTTTAGCTTTGTGGGAAGAACGTAAACACCCTTTGACAGTAAACACACACCGTTCCCTGCAGCCTGTCACGTTGGACCTTCAGTCTGGACACCACAGAGGAAGAACAATCACTCCGTATACATGATTAGTCCCTGCGGCTGTTAGGAAGCCAGGGTGCCTGGGTAAATGTCTTATCCAATGACATTTAACTACTGTGATAACCTCGGCCAAGAACTCATTCACCCTGGGAAACAATATTTACCTGGCTGTTATGAGACCTGCTGCTTCCTGTTTATCTGCTGATTTGTTTATGGTGCAATGAGCATCAGGGCAGCTGTTGCTGGGGAAACCAGCTAACAATGTGGAAGATCTCATGGGGGTCAAAATCACCTTTTTCAGTGTACCAACAGTATGTGACCGCTTAAACAGTCAAATAACTAAAATAAAAATCTAGTTTCTTTCACTAATGAAGCATGGAAATATTATAATGGACACAGTCCCTGATAATGAACTTGTTTCTTTTGGTTCTAGTTTGGGCAGTATATGCAAATTAAACTTCTCTTTGACATCCCTACATCCCTACAACGCCTCACGATTACATCACTTGGAGAAACCTTCAGTTCACATTATATTTGACAACATGTTACAACAGGTTCATTGGCAACAGGTCGGTAACATGACTGGGTATAAAAGGAGCATTTCAGAGAGGCAGAGCCTCTCGCATGTGAAGGTGGGCAGAGGTTCACCAATCTGTGACAAACTGTATCTACATCTGAAACAATTTCAGGAAAATGTTCCTCAACGTAAACTTTGAAGATCCCACCATCAGTTTATAATATCATCAAAAGATTCAGAGAATCAGAAGGAATCTGTGTGTGCAAGGGACAAGGCCAAAGGTCAGAACTGGATGTGCGTGATCTTTGGGCCCTCATGAGGCACTGCTTTAAAAATAGACCTGATTCGCTACTGGAGATCACTGCATGGGCTCAGGAACACTTCCAGAAATCACTGTCTGAGAACACAGTTCACTGTGCCATCCACAAATGTAAGTTAAAGCTTACAAAGAAGAAGCCACATGTGAACACGATCAGCCATGTTCTCTGAGCCCTAACTCATTTTAAATGGTCTGAGGCAAAATGGAAAAATGGTTCTGATGAATCAATATCACAAAGTCTTTGTGGAAAGTCTTTCTGGAATCATGCCCTTCGGACTAAAGAGGAGAGGGACTTGTTATCAGCAGCTAGTTCAAAAGCCTGCATCTCTGATGGTGCGGGCAGCTTACACATCTGGAAAGACGCCATCAATGCTGAGAAGGACATACAGGCTTTAGAGCAACATATGCTCCCATCCTTGCATATTTCAGCAAGACAATGCCCCCTCCCCAGAACTCCAGCAACTGGTCTCCTCACTTCCCAGATGTTTACAGACAGTTGTTAAGAGATGAGGGGATGCTACACCACGGTAAACATCACCCTGTTCCATCTTTTTGAGATGTGTTGCTGCCATCAACTTCAAAATGCCCTAATATTTTCCATGAAATCGTAAAATATCTCAGTTTTAACATCTGATATGTTGTTTATGTTCTATTGGTGATTTGCAAATCACTGCATTCTGTTTCTATTTACATTTTACACATCGTCCCAACTTTTTTGGAATTGGGGTTGTAAGAATTACACCCTAAAGACATAGAAAGCAAGTTGAAAATTAGTGAAGTTGCCCTTTAAAGTACTTTGTAAAATCAAAAAAGATCAAAATAGCAATGAAGTTTTTTTGTTTTGTTTCTTTAAGTCACCGCCTGCAGAAAAAAAAGCATTTCATTGTGAGACAAGAGGACTGACATGGAGCCTTGGCTGCACAAAAACAAGAGTTCCCATTTACAGAGGTGGGCTTCTGCAGGACAGGGGGGTAACTGGTTTACCACAGACATAACCCTGACTGCTGCTGTTGCTGCGCTGGGGTCTGTGACAGCAGAAATTATGCACAATTTAAATGGGATTGAACAAAATTTCCACTGCTTGTAGCCACAAATAACCATCATTTGCCACATTTATGGTTCCAAAAGTCATCATCAGGTTTGTCTTTGTTATTTTGGAGCAAAAACTCAGATTAAACATGGTTCTGAATAGATCTGCCAGCTATCATTGCCAACCCATCACAGGGCCACACAGATGCAGACAACCATTCACACTCACACCTACAGGCAGATTCTATTGAGCAGTAAATCTTACAGAATACAGAGCACCGGGAGAACATGCAAACTCCACACAGCTGAGAGAAAAAAAACGACAAAGTGGTCGACATTCACATTCACTCAGCGGGGGGTCTTCCAACGTCTGTGCCCAGGGCCCCATTTTCTCATAATGTGTCTGTGGCCACAAGTTACAGGGATACAAACCGAAACTAATTCAATTTCTTCTTTGAAATAACAAATAAAATAATAAATAAAGCACTACCGCTGTGCACACTGACAATGTAATGAGCAGCATGAAAAACTTTTGTCAGGAAAGTCTTTTGTAACAATAAGCAGTAACTGTTTTTAGCGTCAACTTGATAGAACCTAAACATTTCACCTCAGCAGCTGCTACGGTTGTTCATACGGCTCTTGGCATACGTCATATTGGGCGGTCGCAAGTAAACTAAATTCTTTTATGTTGTAGAATTGTGAGAATATTCCATTTTGGAATTAGGCTGTAACATAACAAAATGTGGAAAAAGTCAAGTGCTGTGAATACTGTACATTGTATATCCACTTTTCAAGTTCTGTAAATACTTGTATAATGTTCCTGTGAGCTGCTTAACGAGGGAATTTCCTCTCTGTGGGATCAATAAAGTTTGATCTTATCTTAGTCATGATGATATTGTCATCATGAAGAGCCCTCAGGTGCGGCTTGTGAGGTTTCTAGGTATCAATTGTCCCACTTTAATATTTTATTGCACCAGCTTTGATTACAGCTCACATTTGCTTTGGCGTCGTTTCATTAAGCAAAAGGACGATCAGACCACTTCTCAAACAAATCCCAAAGATCCACAGTGGGGTTAGGGTCTGGACTCCTTTAGTTGTTATCATTGTTTGGTGCAGGCCAGTACTTTGACCCTTCAGAGTTACATCTTTTCTACGACCAGGGGATTTGTTTTCCGACAAGGTTGATTAAGAAATGAGAAGCTACTTCCTGCATCAGTCAGGGCTGTTGCCATCTGGGACGAATGAATCACTGCAGTAATTTTCCAGTGTCAGGCTCCTGTTTACTTATTTAAATTTCAGGTGGTGGCTTTATTTTTGGCCAGGCAGCAAATAAGCCACCACTTGTATTTGTGATATTCCTGAAGAATGGCTGGAGTTTGCGGAGAGCGTTAAAGAAGGTGAAGGTTGAAACAGAGAAAGAGAGAACCAGGTCGGGTCATCTGTTTTTTTCTTGCAACACTTTCCATCAGTTAAACAGGATCAGGTCTGTGGTTCTCAATGAAGTGTGAAATTAGTGTCGATTTGGCACTTTGAGCAACATCTCAGCACTGCAGCGTGTCCGAGGAGAGTTAAGTATTTGCTAAAGTCCAACATGTGGCAGATTACAGTCAAGAAGGAGCATAATAGAGTAAGTTTGTTATACATATACGAGTTTGAGAAATGAGGACAAGGCCTTTCCTTTATTTTCTGCTGATTAGGGATGTTTTCTTCAAAATCCCAGTGCAGGCTGGGATGCGATTCCTGCGCAGAGACAGAATCAGCTATGCGTTAATTAGCTAATACTACATTTGTGGAAACGAAGCAATTTCTGTGTGTGAAACTCTGCAAACATACAGTAATGCTTTCGCATCTCTTTACTACAATAGTTATTTTGTTGTAAAATGTAGTTTTTAGTTGCCAAGAGGCAAAATAAGTGGATTATTTAGTCAAACTTGAATTTCCTCTCCTAGTATACAGTGTACGATGATGAAATGCTTGTAAAATCTGACCATACATGGTGTATATGCTCCTCATCAGGAGGCAGAATGAAAAAAATAATGATATATTTAAAACCCATTACTTGGCCACAGGGTAATTTCCTCACATCAGTGAACCAAAGAACCCAATGCATAAAAGCCTTCAACACAACAACATCTCTAAGGAGCTTTAGCTGCTCGGCATCAGCAGCTCTGGTAAAAACCCCTTGAGAATTCAACAATGCAACCGCAATTTATTCAGACTTGTTCTGTGTGTTCCCACCTGGGGAACAGTGACGGTAATTGGTGTAAAATTGGAGGATAAACCAGTCAGATCCAGTGAGGAAAGTGGTCGTGGGGGACAAGGGGACAGTAAAGGAAAAGAAAGAAAGAAGAAAAAAGTACAAACTGAAAGAGAGAAGAAAAGGAAAAAGGACAAAAGACCAAACTTTTGAGAGCAGAGTTTAAAACTTGACTGATGAACTATTGAACTGATTGATTAACTTGCTTAGTAGTTTGCCACAACTGTCCACCCGGACACACTAGCAGTAAGCTGTAGCAACATGACACTGCAGGGGCACACACACACACACACACACACACACACACACAGTAATATTCAGTTGCATATATAATTAAGTTAGGAAACTCATTGAATAGAGGAAATAGAGTGAAAACTATCTTCTAGCCTGCATCGGTCTGTGAAGAATAAATTGCGTTTCGTCGTCTGACTTGGACATTATGTGGACAGTGTCAGTGAATAAGGACAAAGGCAGAATGAAAAAGGGAGTGGGGGTCAAGACGTCTAAAGACGCATTTCAGGACGGCAGAGAGTCTGTGGAAACACGTTTTTTTGTTTGTTTTTTTAAAACACCTGGCATTTTAACAGAGAGATTTAATCTTAACCAACTAGTGAATGAAGTTCACCAATTCAGGTGAGGGTGGCAGCATCTTCCCTGCAGAGACATGCTTTCCCTCAATTTCTGTCTCTGCTGTCAGGAGCTGCTAAAGGAGGAGGGGGCGACTGGTTTTGAGTGACAGCAAGGCATCCAAACAGGCACAATGACATGTTTTCACACTCCAGTACCTTTTTGCACTGACAGCAAAACACTGAATCTGCCATGATTGAATTGCTTGTTTCCTGAGGTTTAAACATGCAGGTCAAAAACCATGAACCTAAACAACTGAAAAATGGTTGTTTGTCCAAATTACTGAAACGTCTTTGTTTACCTGACAAAGCGCCGTGTGCATCCTGACTCTCACCCACAAAGACCAGGATCAGGTCTTTGTCCATTCACATCTCTGCTCTCTCTTAAATGTACCATGTCCTGCTCTCATCTGGGTGTCAAGAAATTTCAGTAACAATGTGATTAATCTGATGGGGATTTCAAATCTTGAAATTAGTCTATTTAATGGTCTGTTTTTTGTTTTTTTGGTGCGTGGCCTCAAGCACCAATTACTAAAATGATAGTTTCACCTGATATTGGTATTTGTTTACATTTTTTTTTACATATGACTGCATTTATCATGTATTTTATATTTTATGACAGTATTTCTACATGTACTCATATACAGTATTTGTGTATATGAGCTGTGATATTTGAGTTACTGTTAAAATACATCGTACAGTTATTGGGGCTTTTTATCATTAAAGACAAACACTTGTCTCCCTTAAGAAGCAGGTTAAATATTTGTCTGTTCAGTTTGAGTAAAAATCAATCAAAAGCCAAAGTTCATCACATCTTGGAGTCTCAAGCCACCGTGGACACATTTTGCTGTATGAAGCTGACTTTTTGTTATCGTTTGGCTTAGTGTTGGACATAATGTTGGAGCAGCAAACTTATTTTTTTAAACAAGTCATTGACAAATGTACATTTAGGATCAATTACATATTAAATAAGAGGAAATCTGGGTCAGCGAAGACTCAGTACTGACTGTTTCTCTGTGCACGTTCAGGCACCGGTGGTTATAGCAGCGCGCGGCAGGTGACAGTGAGCGGTGCCTCCCTCCCGCCATAACGAGGGACGGAGGAGCGGTGGCGCGTCACTGGCTCCCGGTCGGCCACGGCCAAAACCTGTAGCTGCACCTGAGGAGGAACAGGCTAATTATAACCCGGGGGGAAGGTTGTCGCTCTGCGGATGGCGCCGACGAGACGCTGCTCCAACGTGGTGACGTTACACCAACGTGCGTACAATCAACTCCGAGCGTCTGCAGCGTTCTGATGAAATGGTCGAATTTGGACTGCACACTTCCGGTGCACGGACCCATACAAAGCTCCGTGATCACTAACGTTTTTTTTGCCCACGTGATCATCTACGCTCATCTGTGACGCACTGCGAACAGGTCTAAAGTGTAGAATGAGGTCACGGGACGGAAGGATGTTTCTGAACTGGCACAGAGAAACTTTACCATCATTTAGGTTGGACAAAATTTTTATACAAGAAAACCTATTAAGCGAAAAAGTTTTCACTTTGGGAAATATGCTAATGTCACATCAAATGCTTAAAAAAAAAAAACCATAAAAAAAACTTAATGGGGTTGTGTTTTTCTTTTTTATAGCTCCACTCACAGCAAAGCTTCAACTGAACAGTCGCAAAAGAAGACGCCAAGACAAACAGAGGTATTTTGTAAGGAAACTTTTATGTGTGCTTTGTGAAACTCACTCATCATTAGAGACAGAAGGCGTTGCAGTTTCCAGTACAGCAGATAAGGTCTGATATTAAAGAGTACAAAAAAAGGAAAATCACTATTCCAGAGTTCATTTCTCTCCAACCTTGCAGGAAAAACGAAAAAGAAACAAAAAAGCAAGCTTTTGGTCCAAGTCTTTTCTTCTCAGTTCCTTCCCTGTCTGTCCCTCCCTCTGTCTCCCTCTCTGCTCCCCTTAACAGCCAACAACAGTAAGGCCCAGAGCAATGCCCACAGCTTTTCCCAAAAGTCAGATATCGAACACATTATGATTGCATAGTTTTTTTTTTTTTTAAACATAACAATTTCCATTTTTAATTTTTTTTTTCTTTCACATAATGGAATGCTTACATAAAGATCCCTCCCTTCTTCCTTAGAGTAAATGTTGTTCCCTTCTCTGCAGAGAAAAATGAGGGGATGAAGGGATGAGGGAGAGAGGAAGAAGTGGGAGAAAGTACAAGAGAGGGGGACAAGGCTGTAGCCACCAAGAGGCACACTTTTGTTTTGTTTTTTTATTAATTTTTTTTTTTTTATAACTTTCACCAGTTTTCCCAAAAGTCACATTGGGAGCTCTCCACAGTGCAGAACCTTCAGCCAACCAAAAGCATCCATGACAAGATGTGTGTACATTTCTGTATAATCTGGTATATAAAACTGGTCTAACTTTGACTAATACACTCTGTCCTACTATATAAATGTATATTTTTTTTAATTTAAATAAGCACCTGCTCAAGTTCCACAGAGGCAAATGTAGATAATTATAATGTTGCCTATCATTAGATTTCTGCGTACACTAGCCTCAACTTCATGGGTACACACTTCTTCCATGAGTTTTTTTACATTGCTAAAACAAAATAAACCTGAAGAAAAGACTTCTGGAAGCTCAAACCTATCCACTGGTGAAACTGCTCTCTGTCTCGCAATCGTTGGTCTTAAAATTTATGCGTTTTGTCATTTTTTTTGTTTTGTTTTTTTAATAAATGTCACTCTACTTTGCCCTACTGGTAAGCCTGCGATCCATTATTCTTGATTACTGGAACTGTTTGTGTGTGTGTCATTCTTCGCTGAAAAAATAAGTATGTACAGCGCTGAGCATACCCCCGCATACAGACCACTGGCCCACCCACCCAATCTGAACCCACCCCACAACCCACCTGCTTGAGAAAATAAAGACAGAAAGACAGGGGGGAGGAAAAGAGCTGAGTTTAGACTAGTCGCCGTATCCAGCAACATGGGAATTCTGGGTAAATGTCATTTTATCTCTGGTTTGTTAACCCCCCTCCCATCCTCCTGACCCCGCAGGATCTCTTTCTAGGATCTAATACACAAACTTTGCCAGTCGCCAACATCCCACACTGCCCCAACTAACGCCCTGAACCCCCCACCCCCACCCCACTGGCAAGAACAAAGAATTTATAATAAAATAAACAAAATTAGCATAAGTATGAGATTATGTCCCCTCCCCACCCACGAGTTCTAACACCCATCCCAGGCCTGTTTGACCCCCCAGACAGGGAGAAGCAAACAACCTCCACTACAGAGCAACTGTCCACCTGCTCATGCTGCCCCTGGACATGACTGTTCATAAAGACCACAAACCGACCTCCATCACGCTCCACCCCCAACTACAGCTCAGATAACAAGACTTCTAAACCAGCACACACAGGGGCACCTCACAGCTCAAATCCCTCTAAACACTTGATTCCTGGCATCTCTCCTTTGCACTGCAGAACTCTCTACCTCCCCTCCCCTTCTACTCCTCCTCCATCCTCCCTCCCACATCTGTCCAGCCCTCCTCTTCCACTCGCCTCCTCCTCTACAGGTCGCTCTCCCCATACAGGGCAGTGGAGAAAGACATGTAGTCGAGGGCTCCGGGGATGGCATCAGGCCCCGTGTAAGGCGCCATGCGAGCGATGCAGTATTCGGCTTGGTCGGGGGGGAGCTCCCTCCTCAGCTCATCAGCTAGGATGAAGTTCTGATGGAAACAGAAACGTAAGGTCAGTGGGGAGGTCCAAAATCAATTTTGTCCTTGGAAACATTACAGCTGTAATGGTTTGTACTCTAATAGTTGTGTATGTGATGATGATTAGGGTGAATAATTGTGTTGTTATTGTTTATTTATAATTTGTTTTGTCTCTCTCTTTGTTTCAGGTGATAAAAACATCGGCCAAATGATTACATGTAAATCCATTGCAAGAAAAAAATGATTTCAGTAGTAGAAGTAGGAGTGGATAATACAGCCAAAATTACTTATTACATGTGACCGACGCAAACCACGATATTACAAGTCAAAGATGTGAGTGCACTTGAATTTAACAGATGACCAAACAAAAGAGAACAGCAATAGGAAACAAGCAAATAAAACTTGTTTCTCCATCTTGATAAAGATGCTTGGCTGCTTTTTATAAAACAAACAAAAAAAACAAAGCGCTGCTGCCACCATCTGTTTGGGTGATGACAGAACAGCATTACTAGCAGACCTCTGTTTCAGACACCGCCAACACACAGATCACCGCACATGTGTTTGTGCACACCCACCTTGTCAGCAGCTAGGATCTTGAAGGAGGCGATGACCTGGTCCGCGGTGTCAGTGTCAGTCGTTTCCCTGGACATAAAGTCAATGAAGGCCTGGAAGGTGACAGCACCAGTGCCGTTGGGGTCCACTATACTCATGATGCGAGCAAATTCGCCATCGCCCTGGCAACCAAAACACAGCAGGTTAACGCAGGAGACAGCGATTTGTTTTTAGACACAGACAGAAGATGACACACAGTACAGAATGTGTGAAAACATTAAGGACCACCATGAATTAGACTGAGCCAGTTGATAGAGGAAAGATGTGATGGTCGTCCTAATGTTTCATATTTGAAGCATGCAGATACACAAAGAACACGTTCAGAGGTTAATATCAATGAGGGCACTAACGACAAACACTTACATACAGTGTGAATGTTCTATAGGGGAAACGGAGTCTATCATCCACTAGGACGGAAGTGCAGTAAGTAAAAAAGCGACAGACAAAATAAGACGAATAGCAAGAGGATCAGGGAGAGAGAGCAGGGTGTCAGCAGGTGTTGATTCACATGTAAGAATGTAAGTGATGTTTCAATAAAACTAGCTTTAATTTTTATATAACTTTGTAAAAAAATACAAACTGCATTCTCTGGTTACATGTCAAAGTGTCCTTGTGCAAGACACTAAACCCCAACTTAGTTGCGCTCTGTGAGTGTTGACCAGCTCCCCTATCGGTCGGTGTGTGTGATTAGGAGTTCAAACGGGGAATGTGTAAAGCCCTTTGAGTACCAATAGGTAGAAAAGGGCTATATAAATGCAGACCATTTACCATATATGTTCTTATTTTTATGATTTGAGCAAAAAACAAAAAAAAAAACACACACACCCTCATCATAAATGTGTTAATGTCTAACTGCAATCAAAACATGGTGTCAACGCTCAGGAATTTAGGATGTGAAAACAACTTTGTTAGACCTGCGGACACCCTGTGAGAGCATCATGCCAGCAGCAGTACCAGGCTGTTCCCTGTAGAAATGAGTAGAGCCCGGAAATCATCTGAGACCATCTGTCCTGATCGCTTCTGTGAGTCGCCACAGCAATGCAAAGGCCGGGTGGGGGAGAAGAAGGTGAATTGACAAAGATAGAGTCAGAGAAATATGAATGGCAGAGAAGAGGCGGAGGAATGAAAAGAGAGATAGAAATACAGATATAAACTGAGATGGAATAAAAAAAAAAGTACCAACAGTTAACAGAGAAAGTCTTGGAGCAAAGTAAAACCTGACAGACAGATGCAGGCTGGGGTCTGTTCGGCTGAGCTGAAGCAACACAAAGCAACAGAGACCCCCGGTGGACAAACAGGGACACGACAACTCTCAACCCTCCATGCTGATGGAACAAACCCTGCCTGACACTGGAGTTTATCAAGAGCTGCCGAGCAGGAGCCGACTGATCACTGGGTGGTTGAGTTGTCAAGGTAACAGAAAACAGGATTACATAAGCAATCCATAATCTTATTACAGCAGGAGCAACGGCACCTGTGCACGTAGGAAGGTCAGGAAATGCAGTGTCATCCTATGATCCAGTTTTTTGTTATGAAATCTCAAAAGCAGCTGTTGTGATCCTCAAACAGCATTCGCCTTTTCGTTTCATTCAATTTAAAGCTAAGTTCAAGGTTAAGAGAGACAGGCAGTGCAAGACAAATCACACGGCTTACTGTTGTGAAGAACCCAGCTTTTATAATCAACCTTTCAATAAGAAGGTTTTTATGCACTGCAAATGACTTATCTATTAAAAAAAAAAAAAAAAAAAAAGGATAAACTAGCATAATAAACGTATCTGTTAAAGTGTATAGTCTGTTACCATCTAGCAGAACTGCAAAAAACAGACATTGTGGCGGCGCATAAAGACACTTCATACATCATCGATTTGACATCAGAGGAGTTTGATAGTTACATCAGCAGTGATTAGCCAATTGTGAGTGGCAGTGATCTTTACTTTGCTCTCCTGCTCTCAGGTCTGACAAACTCTTTCCCTCTGTCCTGTCCCGGAGGCTCCTACCTGCTTGTCGTTCTCCACATCGTAGCCCAGACTGATCAGACAGGCCTTGAACTCCTCGGCCTGAAGGGCCCCGGTGTGGTCCTGAGATTTGCCAAACACCCAATGACAGGTCATGAAGATGAACCAATCGCAACACAGGGATGGTGATGGGTGGTGCCCGTGTGATCCACAGCACACAAAGAAAAGATGAAGACATGGAGGATGGAGGGACAGACAGATAATTCATGGATGTTTAGACAATGTCAGCACATGCAAATCAACAAACAGGTGTGATGGACCCATGAAGACTCGGCACACTGACAATCTGTCACCTAAGTAACACACGCACATGTCTGTATGAGACAACATCAACATGTGCTAATCATTCGATTGCAAACTCCTTTTGATAATTAACAGGAGGACATTACATATCTGGAGAACATAAAGCTTTTTAACACATCAGCCCTGCCTCTGCCTGCTACACTCTCTCTCTCTGTATCACCACTCTCTGCACAGGCCTTCAGGTATTAGTCGTTATTAAATTACAATAAATACAAAGTTGTTGAACTTACTTACTCAAGAAGAAATAGTTGAAATTCTCTAATAAGATACAAGGGTGAGCAAATAGACGGATGTCATCTCTCTACCTCAAAAGAAGTTCTGTTGTCTTAATACAAACTTCCTTACGTCAATTTGAAAATAAAAATGGTGATTCTCAGACATTCAGCAGATCAAATTTTAGGTTGAAAATGAACTGAAAATGTATTTTGTCAGACACACAGATGGGACAGAATCAATTAGAAAAGTAACTTGAGTGAACACAGCTGGATGAGTGACAGAATCCATGAGTACTTATGAAACAATATGTCCGACAGTAACATGGACTGGTGACATGTACACAGTGGTTTGGGACTGTGACCAATGCAGGAGCCCTCCTCATTCTTATGAAGATCAAATGATCAGCTTTGCCAATGGCCACACAGCAACTAAGTGAGGTGGCATTTCACAAGGAAAGAGGATCTTTCAGCTAAAGTACAAACAAAATTGACATCCACTGAGATGAAGGTAAGATTCTCGTCACTCTGCCTGTATATTTATTCTCCTTCAACCGACCTAAATAATAACGTCCTAATGCCAATACCAGTATGGGGCAATGCCGATCCCGCTCTTCTGTACTTGTACTCGTAAAACTTCTCTGATGCTACGCAGGATACCATGTTAACCATAACAGATATTTGGAAAAATGTCTGTTTTAAGATAACTGATGATTTAAGATAACTGTATCATGAATATCGTAAAGAATGACGGTCCTATATAGCATCTAGAACGTTTAACCTAACATCAGAATGAAGTTTCCCTGCAGATTCCTCTGCAGGCTGTACAGTCCATGTTGTCTGCACTTCTCCATCCAGGAGTTCATCCCAAAGCTCTACTTTTTTTGGTCTTTTGTCCTTTTTGTTTTTTGGAGTGAAAGTTGCTCTGTTTCAGTCGACTGTTCCGGCCATTGTGTCATTATTGCTATATTTTATCAGCATATGTTGGACGTATCTGCATTTTTGTTGGTATGAGGTGGTCACGCATGCATCAAAATGACAAATGCTGTGACATCATATGTAGAGTACACATTTAAATCTACAGTGTACACACTGCTTTGTAAAGCAAAGTAAACATTTATGTGGTAACAAAAAAATGTTTCTGCTTCTGACTGCACTATAACAAACTCATAGTTGAAGGCCCTTTACTGGTATAAAAAGCAGGGTAGAGGTTTACAGGTACTACATCTCTCCTTCTACAGTATGTAGTGGTACATTTTACAAAGATTGAATTGAATTAACATAAAAAGCAAAAGCATGATTCTTCCTGGGGTACAACACAAGCAAATAACTTGAATTAATAAGCCATTTCTCTGGTTTTGGCCCCTGACCTTGTCAAAGTGGTTGAAGGAGGCACGATACTCATACAGCTGCTCCTGGCTGATGCCCTTGGCGTCACGTGTCAGGATCTGGTTCTCAACCTCATTGATGGTTCTGGCGATGGTGGTCAGCAGCTGTTCCCAACCCACACGGAGGTGCTGCAAGAAACACACACACAAAAAAAAAAAAGGAAGCAAGAAGCAAGAGAGACAAGGATACAGGTTACAGAGTCTTACAGGGCAAGTGTGTTTATTTACTTCTGGAAACAATAAAAGAAGACAGATGACCTGAGATGGTAACTTTCTCACAACATGAGAGAAACCGTGTATTCTATCAAGGTTTTACAAGTGTGAGCTTTACCTCCATTGTGTAGGAAGTGTACTGGTTGTCAAAGATAAGGGCCTCCTGGATGTGCTGATGGAAACCCTCCAGCTTGTTAATTTCAGGCATGTAAGTCATGATGGTCTTCTGGTATTCCTTCAGGTGGGTCAGCTGGTCCTCCAGAGTGCCGTTCATTTCAATCGATATCCTGCCAATTTCCTGCCAACACAAACCAACAGTATTTACCATGCTAAACACAACATAGCCCATAATCCTCGTCTCATCACGGGCAGTATTACATACGATACTTTCTTATACTTCGTATCCCACACCGATATTTCATTGTTGACTTTGAATATTCATATTTCCACATTTGTAAATATGTGTAATGGCTGGATAATTAAGGCACTTAATTATTGGAGACCAATACAAATACAATTTTGTTGTGCTTGCTTATTGACAAAGTTGTGGATTCTTGATTATTATTGTTATTATTATTATTAGATTTATATTTTATTTACTTATTAAAATAGTCTTATTGTTTTTTTGTTACTGTTGACTGTTTTTATGTTTTATTGTCTTTGCTTGATACACATTTTTAGCAACTTTCAATTATCTATAAAGCACTTCGAATGGCATTAATCTGTAAGAAAGGTGCAATATAAATAAAGTTTTGACAGATTTTGAGTGAAAGTCTATCAGAAATGTTCCTTCTCTTTCTCCAACAAACCCTTTTATTCCACCTTCAGATAGACTGATCCCACCTGATCCAGCAATAGGCAGTTGCAAGGATGGCTAGAAAAATATCAGGGCAGTGTTTCCTGTGGACCAGGGTTGAGAACATGCTTAGAAAATTGAAAACAAGGCTGTTGGACTATCGTCTAAATCATAGTTAAAGCCTGTGATTTGAGCTTCCTGGACTCTTGGTCTACTTATATTGTTATGGATAGTTTTTATTGAAGCTTTGTGCGTGTAGCCTGAAAAAGACTTCATGAATAAATA
Source organism: Channa maculata (assembly GCA_020496755.1). Lineage (NCBI taxonomy): Eukaryota > Metazoa > Chordata > Actinopteri > Anabantiformes > Channidae > Channa > Channa maculata. The sequence continues at coordinate 26,069,628 of CM035606.1, read as the reverse complement.
CACAGAGTAAAGAAAGACCATGAATCTGCAAAAAACTTGACCTACACAAATTAGTTCACCTATCGCAAAACTCCAAACTATAAGCATGGTTATAAACATTCCCAAGACAGACGTTTGCTCTATGAGGTCACTGTCTGACAATGTTGGCCTGAAAACTGTGACCAACTACAAACAGCTGAAAAAGAACTGAACTGCTTCAATACAATGGTGAACACTTTGTGACCACAAGGGCTAATCCATTACCTCCATTTTGTCTTGAATATAGGCGCCGACCGCGTTGGCCTGAGTAGCAAACTTGGCTCTCAGACTGTCGTTGGAGTTCTGCTTGTTCAGTTCTTCCTGCAGGGCGGTGTCACGCAGGGGCACCATGGCCATCGCCTGCAAAAACACACACAACAACAAATACACATTAGACCCACAACAGAACAGAAAACGATCTATTGTGGTGTGTGTAAGTGGCGCTTGCGTGGTCTCTAAATAAATAGCACACAGAGCTATTATGTGGCTCATTCTTACAAATGTGGTATACGTGTTTAGAAGAAAGAACACATTTTACCAAATTTGTTTACCAAAAAAAAACATGCGCATCAAGTACTTGTTTCTATTAGTGGTTTACCGTTTTGGATGCACTGAACTTAAAGTTTCTTCTGAATACTGAGAAAAATCGGTTTGTGTGCCACTCAAAGACAAACTAAAGGCAAAAAGCTAGGACAGGTAAAAAACAGGCAGCCAACCTTTTCCCATTTTCTGTCAATGCTTTCAGGTGTGATGGTGGTGTAGGGGTTTGCTCCAGTCAGCTTGATGCCGTTGCTCTGAGCGATCTTCTGCACCTCAGCCTGGATGGACTGGATAGCCTCCCTCTCTTTGTTGGCCTCTGGCAAAGTGGACTTAAACTGCTCGTGGGCGGTGATCAGACCCTGAGGAAGGGAAAGTGTTTGGTTTTGGTACGCCCAGATATAGTTTATACCCCGTTGCTTAAAACTGAAATACGTGCTTGTAACAAAGAATAATGTGTTACATTGTGTATTGAATTATTCAGTGCTGCTCATTTTTAATTCATCGTTAACATTAGCCCTCTTTGGTGATTGACAAAGCCTTAGCCTGCAATTTCTTTTTTCAACCTTCAGCTTCCATTTACCTGGATCTCTTCAATATTGTGGACAATGAACATGTCCTGCAGGTCTTCCATAGCTCCCTCCATCCAGTTGTTGAAGGGTGCCGCTCTCTTGGCGTACTCCAGGTAAAGCTCATCTATCGACTCCAGCTGCTTTTCTGTCCTCTGTAGGCAAGAAACCAGAGATAAGGAGTGTATTAAAATTAACTTCATTGACTTAATGAAAAAGATCTTTATGTGTGTTATCTAATTGCTGTCTTAGAGTAAATTCTTAAATGCTACGTTTTCCTTCACTGGTGACAATAAAATACAGGCTTTCGGGAACCTTCACATTTTCTGCATCAAATGGTATCGCATACTCGCTGATACGCAAAGATTTAATTACACGTTGAGTTTTACCTCCAGTGACTCTTTGCGTCTCTGGGTGAGGGCTCCCAGGACATCCCACTGGTCACAGATCTTCTGACAGCGAGCATTGACACTGGCAGAGTCATAGTAGTCCAGCTCACTGAAAAATACAAAAAGGTAAGAGTAGATTTTATAGCAGTGAATTGCACACTGATAAATGATGTAATCTCTCTCTCCTTTATCTCCTGTCCCCCCCCCCAAATTTGTTCACAATCAGATTCACAGCTGTTAATTATTTCTCACTTGAGCTCCTGTGCAATGGCAGCAATCTGCTCCACTCTGTCCTGGTGGGCTGCCAGGTCACTCTCAAAGGCCTCGTGTTTTCGTAGCAACGCCTTCACTTCTGACAGGGTGGAAGTCTCGTAGTCTTTCTGGGTTAGCATGGCCTCCTTACCTGCATACATAGTAAAAACTCATCAATTCACTTCACATTTCACCTTAAAATACAACAGAGAAAGTAAATATAGCATTTTATTTAAGAAAATAGGGGGCAAATGTGTATGAGCATTGTGGCTAAAAACATCTGAGTCACCTGCTTTATTCATAAGGGTGGCTGACATCTCTCTCAAAGTCATTTGCTGTAATTTAATTTATTTAACAAAAAGAGCATTTGGAGAAAGACGAGGACTTTTTTAAGAGTTTTCTGCAAACAAAGTTGGGGAGTGTGTGTGGGCACGTGTCTGTTATTACACTTTTACATACCATCAGTCCAGGACTCATGGATGGCAGCCTTCTGGTGGAACTTCTCAGCCAGATGTTCCAGTCTCTCCAGACGTCTGATCTCGCTCAGGATCCACTCCTCATATCCCTTTTCTGCTCCTTCCAGAGTGTGCCATGCTCCATTAATATCCTGAGACCAAACAACAGGAATGATTTCATATTAAACCAGAAAAAAGTAAAAAAAAAAAAAAAAAAAAAAAACACATCTGTCTGCAGTCAAATAAAGAAGCACAACACTTTTTTAATGCCAGCATCACAGATGAGAGATGAGATGTGTACGAATACATACAGACACCATGCGCCCTTCTGACGGCATGAAGGCAGGTCTGTTGCTGAGCCTGAGTTTAGTCTGCAGAGTGTTGAAGCTAATCTCCAGCTGACATTTCTCTTGAACCTGAGGGTAAGGACAGTATCAGTGCACAGTGTTTTTGAACAGACTCAGCAGAGGAAACAAAATCAACTGTTTAAAAACTGTTCTCACATAATATACATGCCCTGTATATTTATTCGATCACAATAAACTCAATGCTTTTTTATAAACCTTGGGTGGTTTGTGGACACAGCGGTAGTCTCTGAAGTCCTCCTGTTTCGCCTGCATATCATTCACGGTCTTCTCTTGGGTTCTGTTCTCCAGCCAGGGGATGGTCCGGCGGATCCACTCCAGCAGCTGGATGCAGAGAAGAAAACAAAAAGAACACATTTAGGAAAAGTAACAAGGTCTCAGCCACTTTGTCAATATGAGAGTTTTGTTCTAGAAAGTGGTTTTACTTTGATTTTCCATGTCATGTACTCACATCACTGGCCAGTTTCTCATAGTCCTCCATCATTTGCTCATTCTCCTGGTTGACAGCCAGCACTTTGCAGATACGATTTGCGGCCGTCTCAGCCTATCAAGGGAAACCGTGATGAGCAGCACTCACAATGACTGCACAAAACAGTCAACCAGTCCACTCACTGTGCCTGAAGCCTAGTGCATTCACTAAACACAAACTACAGCAAGTGGCTACTGCTTTTTATTAGTACCTGGACTTTCATTACTACTCTAAGAGGTTTTTTTTCTTTTATAACTTGTGCGTACACAGTCCACACACAGCCAGTGAATGGGAATAAATCTAAACACAAGGTCAGGCAATCAAATATATATGTATATATTTTAAAGTGCAAAACTCATGTTGCTCATTTAATGAAATCATGCTCCCGCTGTTAGTTAAAAGTGCCAGAATCAATCTGTGTGTTTTAAAGCTCCATGCGTCTCCTGTCTCAACTCAGGAGTCAGTTCACACATCTAGTTACAGGTTCATGTAGCGCTGCAGTCCACATCAGTAGGTCTGCCTAGGATATTACACTACTGTACCACTGGAATAAAAGAAGAAGTACACAGACTTTGAAAGCATTTATCACTTTAGATTAAAAAACTAAATAGAAAAAACTAAAATACATTCCATATATACAGTTCAAATCATAGTAAAACCTTTTAGTGTTGAAAGTGTTAACAGCTGAAGAGAAGCTGCAGAGAACAGCATTTCCCACAGTAATAAACCCAACTAGGTCTGGTTTCCCACAACTGTATCAGAATGATCTTATATGTGATTTTCTGCTGGAAAAACACACACTGTTGTATGTACGTGTATTTTAGATTATAAACATTTTGTGTCCTCAGTTTCCCAACTGAAATATTCAGCAGAAAGTCAAAGATAGTCAAATGGTCCCAATGGAAACCAAAACAGATCCAGTACAGGCACAGCATGGTGTTCATTCAGTAGAAGATACCAGTACTTTGAGAAGTCCAGACCACATATTGAATCACTTTTGGGAAAACAAGGCCCCGAAACAGAAGCATTAGAAAGATTTTGCTTTTATTTCTAGAGTTCCCATCATGGACCTAATCTTCAAATATTCAAAGCAGGAGTTGAAGAGCAACTGTAAGTATATAACTGTAAACAGTGATTTTCTTTTCTTTTGTCCTTTTTAAAATAAGGAGAAATAGAAGTAGCTGGAAACCTTCATGGTATTTACTAGAACGCAGAAAATAAAACCCTGTCTTTTCACTGTCTGAAAAAAAAAAAAAAAAAGCCTAAAACTTCCTCCCTGACTGATGAGAACCCTTTTATTGCTGCAGAAAAGTGTGAGTCTAAAGCGTGAGGAGCTCACCTTCTGTGCACCAGAGAAGGCGTGATAGAAGCAGGATACATAGGTCATTATGGCCTTCTCATCTGGCCTCAGCGTGCCCACGATGTCTATGCATCACCCAGCGCCAAGCAGTCAGAGAGAGTTGGGCAGAGAAAGGTAAACAGAGATGAGAGACAGAATGAAGCCAAAGCTACCCAAAGCTACATGGTCCTCGCTCCCTGCAGGATGAGAGCAAGGAGGGGTTGTTGGGGGCAAGTGTGGCTCCTTCTTTAGGTCCACATCCTTGAGTTCATCTCATTACCACAGCCGACCTTCCCACAATGTGGTAGCAAGGGACAAGAGTGTCCTCTTCAAGAGAGCTGGCTGACACTGGAGCCACAAGGTCATGGTTGAGACACAAACACCCACAATAACTGCTAAATCAAGCTCAGTATGTGTCAGGGTGAATTTACCCACAGCAGGTCAATCCTTTAGTTTGGTTCATTTAGCAGCTGGGAATGACACCATTACAAATTACACAATAATTGCACTGAGCTCTGAAACTGTAAGTCTTTGTCCTCCTCTTGGAGAAGTGCAATGCAGTTTGACAGGACAGAGATTTGCCTAGAATAACGAGATTTCCATAAAACAAAAACTATACATTTATAAACTTAACCATATTTATAACTTGAAGTTACTGAGCAAAAATGAACATATTCTGTTTATGCTTCTTCCACAGTGTGTGAATCTCATCCTGTGATTCATTTCATATAACAGGGAGAAGTCATTTATGGCTCTGGCACCTTCCACTACTTGCTGACATTTTACAAAGCAAATGTCGGGGATAATTAACATTAAACTTTAAAGACAAACGGCAGATTTAACTGATACAAACAGATGATTCTTCAGATTAACATCCGAATATTAATCCAGTGGAAAGTTGCTAAAAAGTGCTAGTTTTCATTTTGGTGAACTTATCACAAAATACACCAGTCAGAAGGTGACACACTGTTTCAGGCTCTGAGTGCAGGTCTCACGTAAATTTAATGGTCATCATTCACAGACGCCCAAACGTTTTGTTTTGTTTTTTCGGGAACCAGTTTGTGATTTGTGTTACGTAGACACAGACACAGGCTCCAGATGTAAGAATTGCTAACCAATATTATATGAACAGAAACTTTCTCTGTAGGTAGTGATTTAATGTCAATTTTCAGCACCAACACTATGTGGTTGCAATTATTATCTTCTGTGCAATATGACAGCTTCAATTTTTTTAAATTACTGAAAATTAAATTAAATTCTATTTAGGAATAGAAAATTCTATAATAAGTGGTTGGAAAAAGAACATCACTTTTCCTATAGACATTTGACTAGCGATGAAGGGTCAAAAGCAGACAGATTTTAGGTGCCGGGTGATCAAATGTCTAACTTTGCAAATTGTAGCCCACAGACATTTGTGTCAAACAATCTCTGAAGGTTTTGTCTCTAATCTAAGTAACCGCATCTGAATTGCATTATGGCTGGTGGCAAAATAGGTGACTCAATGATTGAATAAGCCTCAAAAGACTTTACAAACAAGCCCTGCTGCAGCCGTCTGTGATCCACAGATGTCACAATACCACAGTACATTTACTGCTTTCACCAGCACCGTTACATTCGCAGTCTGTGTGTGTGTGTTTGTGTCCCAATTAATCCAGGCTCCTTGTTGAGGCCCAGGACGTAGCAGCACTGTGGAGAGAGTGAGGCCATGCTGGATAGGAAGCAGCACCTTGTTAGTAAGAGGGGAGTTAAAGGTCAAGGGCTCAGATGGTACCTTCTGTGCTCCAGAGAAGGCATGGTAGAAACTGGACACATAAGTCATTATGGCTTTCTCATCTGGACGAGCAGTGTTCACAATGTCTACAGATAAGGGGGGTGAAGACCGTTGTTATGAAGACATAAAGACAAGACGACGGACATGGGATTATACAGAACAAGACAGACAAGTATGAACATACACTTGCATAGAAAAAAAAAAATCAGGCACGCAATAACTGCTGGAGCTGTTAACAGCTAGACGAGCTTGATTCGCAAATACAAAGACAAGAAGGTGGAAATAGACCTAAGACTACTGTACATACAATGGTCAGACACTGTCCATTTACTAAATACACACAGCAAGTTTTCTCCCTAATCCAAGCCTCATGAAAATTGCCCATACAAGTCGAAATTAAATCTAATTATGTGTGTATATTATTATTGTTATTGTTATTCACATTCATACAGCTATAGACATTAAAGACGGTTACAATCCAAATAAAGATGGAAAACAAGGAGACAATGACATGAAGGGGTGGGTTGGCGAGTCCATGCATCCTGAAGAGGACAGCTTTTGGTCTGCTGTAACAGCTCATACACAGTAACAGGTACAACACTGGATTTATAGAACAGTGGCCACATTTACATGCACAACACTGTGACTTAAACGTGCAATAATTAAATTAGGTCCAGGTACCAGACAATAACTACTCTGATATTACCGTTATATGGTATGGAGGCAGTAATTTTTCTAATTTACTGCTTTTACAAATACAAAGATATTAAAATCTAACCGTTCAGCTCATCTCAGTGACATAGAGTTAGGCTTTAAACTGAGATTTTAAGAAATGTGGATTAGGCAGGACACGTGCAGTTTGTCTAAATCAGAAACAAAGGAAGGTTTCATAAGGGCTGCTTTAGTATTTTAGAAATCTGAGACTGATGTACCTAACGAATTATCAGGCAGATTCTGGTTATGGTCACCTTGTTGTGTCCATGCTCCCACAGCCAGTTTTAATACACTATAGTAAATTAAAAGACACACAGGATAAGTATACCACATTATCCTCTAGCTACAGGCCTACCTTCTGCGTCCAACATCTTGGGGATGTCCAGGTGTTTCTCAGCTACCTCAAAGGCATTGTTCAGATTGGTCACTGGGTCGTCCTAAAGAATTAAGATGTCAGAAATCAATTAATTTGCTGATGATGACTGGGTTAGTTTAGATTTATCTTAATAGCAAATTCAGTGTTTTACCATTTCTGGTCATTTGAAACCTCGCTGCTAGTTTGCGTTAGCATTCAAAAACATTTGCGTTTGTACGGAGTTTGAGGAAAAACAACATTTTATTTGGGTCTAGTGTGTGAAAAACAGTACCTTTCTAAGGCTGTCGTAGTCGATGAGATCTGGTCTGTGTCTGTGGATCAGAGCATTAAAGGCAAGACCGTCCTTCCAGCTGTTGGAGAGATGGGAGGTAAGAATAAGGGTCAAGCTCCACTCATTTATTTTTGGTTACTGAGAGTCTGTTTATGGTAATTTTGCATAGGTTTTTGTCATTTGATGTCTCTTTTTGGACATTTAGTTTCGTTTTTTTAGTTATCGTGTGTATTCAAATTATTGATAATTTCCCTGCATATTGAATACTGGTCAGTTTTGTCATCCAGCTCTGATACCATGAAGTTCCTTGCAGACTTGCTCACCATAAACACATTTTATCAGGTTCTCACTGGAGAGCTGTACCGTCTCTTGAGGATCTAGAAGCTCTTTCCGTGAACAGTTTACATCAAAGAATAACATAAAATCTTTTAAAAACTAAAGCTAACACCAGTCCTACTTCCTTGCGCGTGTCTGCACAGCAAGTGTTACCTAATGTGGAAGTTCTGCACGTTGACATTCTTGTAGGGAGCGGTCTTCCTCTGGCACCACAAGAGAAGACCCTCCTTCGCTGAGGTCTCTGCAGGGAAGGAGCAAAAGACAGAAGGTGGTCTGCATTATTCTGAATACACTGAAAAAAGGCCTCTTTGTTTTGCTGAATTAAGGACTTAAATTGTTCCATTTTATTAATGCTTCACAACCAGACAGAAAAACTCAGCAGCGCCCGTTGATCCGCGTGCTAAATATAAACTGCTTCGATGCTCATCAGTGAACTGTAAATTCTGAGGATGTTTTTGTTTACTGATGTGCCTAGACAGAAATCTGAGCTGCATCAGTCACTAATAAGGGTAATGAAAATATGATCAAATATCCCACTCAGGGGTCCACACCCACTAGAGTTAATTTGGCACATACTGTTTTAATTAGCCACCACAGCTATTACAGCTCTAACAAGGGAAATGAATCCACAGTCAACATTTCTAAATCCAAAAACAAACAGAAAAAAAAGTAAACAGGAATTGGCGAAACATGGAAACGAGTATTTCGGCTTAATGCGTTATGATTAATCAATCGATTAAACACCTCATTTGCAAACAATGATGCTTTTGCCGCTTTTCCATTTTACAACTAAATTCTACATCCTTTAGTTTAAATAAAATGGTGACGCATGTTGCATTGCCCAATGTTTTTATAGTGTTCTAAATTCCAAGGATGTGCAGAATTCACAGGAATGTGGTTGGATTAATTGTTGTGTTTCTACAGTTAATAACAGCAGTAGTTAAATAGCTATTCTTAGTAGTACTTACTCATTTATTTCAGTTCATTTTGTGTTTTTAAACCTGTACAGCACTTTCTTTGGTCAACCTAGTTGTTTTTAAGTGCTTAACAAATAGTCACAATAGGAGTAGGTAAGGTATATTTGTGAAGTGCCTTAAATGGAATTAATGTATTAAAAAAAAGGTGTGTGTGTGTTTGTGTGTGGTGGGAGGGGGAGGAGAAATCCCTGCAGTTGTTACACATAGTAGTTTCATATCATCATCACTCTTACTAGGTCAGTCATGTGGATCAGACCTGTTTTTATCTTGGCTGTTTTACAGCACTTCAGCATTACAGTGTGCGAGTGTGTGCGCGCGCACAAGTGTTGAGCCTTGTTACTTCAACTCTACTTCCCACAACACATCCTCAACTTGTAAGGTTCAAGCTGTCACAGCACCTTCAGCTGGGTTTTAATGTCTTCATGCAAATCCAACCAGAGGAAGTTTTACCTTCTACAGAGATGTCCTGGATAGCAAAGCGGAGGATGATGGTCCAGATCATTCCCAGAGTCATCTTGGCATTTCCATCGACAATTTCTGTAACAACAAAAGTGAAGCCATTCTCCTGTTTAATAGTCACCCTGGACTATAAATCTCGTCCATCAATGGTGCTTCAACAATGTTACATCTGCTCTTTTATTTAATAAAGCCAACACACCCACACAGCTACACTTAATGTCCCACCACTGCCAAACCTGCAGGATTTTTTTTTTGATGTGTGATGTCTGAACAATGATTTCTTTCTTCGAAAAAATAATCTTGGTAGAAATAAAAAAACAGTTGGTTGAGGCTTGCAAGACAAAGTGGAGAACTGTTTAGTCAGGTGTACAGAAGGCGCGTATTAAAAAAAAAAAAAAAAAAGGACAAATTACTTTCCGTTCAATACAAAGTGATAATGTTTAGTTTCTGTTTTACGGCTTTGATGCTTGATTTCAGGGTATTAAGAAAGAAGAAGAAATTATTTTGGTTTTCCCACCACCGATCCGCAGATAATTTGCAGACTAATGAACATACAGACACGTAGAACAGGCTGGTAATTGAAGTGCTGTGATATGTTAGTGAGCCGGCATGTAGTTGGGGTCAGATTCCACTCATAACTCAAACATAAGATCAGAATATCAGACATGTTACACTTTCACCTGCTTCATCTTCCAGTACAATAGTTACACACTCACTCTTTTTTACACTAGTCACATTCAATAACCACCTCGGACTTATAGTTTTTTAGTTTTGTTTGATTTCTACTTATGCTTAAAATTTAAAATCTTACTTAAAATCGACTTATTTTTAAAGACACCAGACACACACACAAAAGGTTTAAACGGTGTCCGACAGGGAGGACGCTCTCTATTCTTATCTCACCGCCACCATTACTCCATCCTACTCCTGTCATTTTTTTAGTCAGTTCTCTGTCAGTTTCCAGCAGATGACCTTTAGTTGGCTGCTTTTACTGGAATACAGAAAAAAAACAAAACGAGTGTGTCCGCAGACTGTAGTTTTTTGAGCAATGTGTCTCCAGGAATGTCATGTTTGTCCTGGGAGTAAGAGAAAGGTCACTGCTCTCCAGCTGTCACACACAGCCTCAGTATGATGTAGTTTCCTGGGCCTAGACCGCTGTCCTCGACCGCTGTCCTCCATCAGCAGGACAGGCAGAGAGGGAGAAGTCTAAATGTGAGAGTATTAAATGTCCATGCTTGGACCCAGTATAAAAGATCCAACGAAGCCCTTTTGGTCCCAATCTGTGGGTGGTCATACGCGTATCTTCAATAAAATTGTTAAATATGTGGTACAGTATATGACACACAGAAATGGCAGCCCTAGCTGTCACACCTTATTTTCAAAGTTTTTTGGCCTACATTTGTACGATGTGAATAAAAGAAAAATTGGAAGAATGTGACGTCTGAAACTAATGGCATCCATCAAGATTTTCCGCAACTGAAGTATCACTCAGTTTACATGGGGAGGAACAGCAGTTCATCTTCTTCAGGAATCTTTGGCTAAATACAGACAATGTCTACAGAGGGGACTTATAGGTTGCAACTGGAGTGATGTTCATTAAGGCTGAAAAGTCCTGTCACCAGCAGTTTGTCACTAACCAGGTGGGAAAACAGAATGAGAACACATAACATGAGCATTTAGCAATTTTAACATTGTGTTCAATGTTAAAATTGAACTGTCTGCTGTTCTGATTGAAATTGCTAAATTATGTTTTTCAGCATGTTAAAGATATTTGTTGACACAAAAGTGATTCATCAATGTTCAGAGTTCAGTTAGGAATAGGTTTTAATACTGCCACCAAGTTTAAAAGCCGTTTTTGTCTTGGGGAAAAAAAATCGATGTGGATGAATGAGACTTTAGTTTGGGAACCTCAGTGGTGCTTCTGGTTGCTTTAAAGTGAATCTGCAGGTTAAATTTTATTTTCTTCAGATGGTTTTGTTGGATCTGTTTTGTTTATGAAGACATGCTTACCCTCAGCTCCAATAGAGACCAGTTTCACTCCCTTGCTGGCGATGAAGTCCAAGGCTTTGTTCACATTGTTGATCTTGTGGACCCTCATCTTGCCTCTCTCAGGCTTGGGTAACCGTTCACCTGCAGACACACACACACACACGGGCATGCAAAATGTGAGCATGTTAGCTCCTGAAGTGACAAAGGCAGTTTTCACAGGGTCACTGGAGCAATATTAGCACCACTCACAGCACAAAAAACTGAAGGGAATGTGAAAAAGGAAGCTGCATACTCATTATGTGATGCCAATGGGAACGGTTTCCATTCTACAACCTGCAAGTAAACACAAGAAACCTCGAGAGGAACATGCTATGCACAGTGACTTCTCCATAGCAGGGTGTTTTCAATGTGTTTTTAAATGCCTGATCCATAATGGAGAGGGAAATTGAGAGCAACCACACCCTTTACTGAAAGAAAGTACGTGCATTTGTAACATCTGAAAATATTTTTCACTCTGACTGGCAGCTCAGAGACAGCTTTGAAAATCAGACCACTGCTCAGTGACAGATGAGTGTGTGTTGGTGTGTGGTGGCCTGGATGGTTTCCTCTGTGGCTTCTGTGTGAAACATCTCAAAACATTAATCAGACACTATTATAGCTATTACAGTTTAATTAAAAACCCTTCCAGAGTGCTTAATTTTCTGGTGACTTCAGTGCTTCGAGGTCATACACATTAATTACCTGAGATGACCTCCAGCAGCAACATGAGTTTGAGCCCATCCCTGAAGTCCTCCTCGATGTTTTCAATCTGTGTACCAGCTTTCCGCAGATGGGAGTTACACCACGCCGTGAAAGTCTGCACGAGAGAACACAAACAGGACACAAATGTGATCAAACAGAGGATGGATTATAATGTTTTTACCAGCTTTTATGGTATTTAACAACTCTAAATTAGGAAAACAAGGTAATAAAATTCAATGGACAGGAAGGGAGGTCAGTAAGTTGCTTTGATAAGTCAGGAAGTAGCTGAAGAAAAGGACAGGAGAACGATTTGCTGGCAAGCAAATGATAAATAAAAACAGTGCAAACGTTTAGGGACTAAAGACCCTCTTTCTAAGCATGCCGTAACATTGTACTACATTTAATCTTGTTGCAAAAAAAAAAAAAAATTTGATTTATTAGTGCATATGCTCTCGTTTTGGTTCTTCATTGTCCAAACACAAACACACCCCCATATGCAATGCTAGAAGCTCCCAGAGTCTGACCAACAATGGCATAAAAAGCCAGAGAGCCAACCAAACAAACACTAGCATTTATCCTGAAAACCTAACAAAGATTCCCCTGTACTATCTGACAACCAGACAGGAATAAAAGTGAACATCTGTTGTACATGTAATAAAGTATCATAATGGAGTACCAAATCACAAACAGCTGTCTAATCACACACATCAATAGCTGGTTGGAATGTATGTTTTTACGCTTCTGGTTAGGCAAAATCCTTCAGAAATGTGTTTTAAATCATTTTATTTTAAAGGAGCTTGTACGACAGAGGTAGGCACAGGACTGCGTAGAGATGCTGGAGCATTTTCTACAAGCCATGTCCCACTTGCTCTTCAAAAATCTCAGCTATGGCACATCATCAATCAAAGCATCAGAAACTATGACCTGCATTTCTGAATTGTTGCATAGTAAGATTGAAAACGCCAAAGTGACCAAAACACGTGCTCAAAGTCTGGTATGCACACACTCTGAAGCTGCCATCACAAATTATGCCAGGAACACAATGATGACAAAATGACAAGAAGCTAAAGCTGACTTGGTACAAGACTGTAGTGCTGCAACAATTTTTCCTTGTACTTGAGAGACAAAAAACAAACAATATCAGCAGCTCCAGCTTCTTGCATTAGTTTGCAGAATCTCTTAGTTGTATATCTCCACAATAAGTTAAGGTTTACTTCTACACCAAAACAAGAATTTTTATTAATAACAATTAAAAAGACTAGTCAAGCTATCAAAGGAGATCAATTGATAATAAAACATAACTGCTGGTTGCATTCATTTAGGTGTTTGTTTTAATGCATTCACTCCCCCTCCCCTCCCCTCCTAACCCCTCCTGCACTGTGTATAAAAACATTATGAGAGGGTGCTGCTCACTGCCCTGCCCCACTCCCCACCATGGCCACTGGCACAAAGCAGCGATTGAGCCTCATGGATAATAGCACCCTTCAGCACCCCGAACTCTCCTTTGGCCTTCTCTCTATGACCCTCCCCCCCGACTGCCCGATACCAACCCTGAGAGTGGACATGGAAATACTGAGGACAGAGAGGAGGGGGAGATAAATTTCACATAAACAGACAAAGTTTGTGGGGGCAGCTGCAGGAAGGCAATGCCCCCCCTCTGCCTCATATACACATGTTTAAGGACAATGCAGCAGGAAGTGGCACTGCAATGACAGGAAGTTTCAGCTCAGTTTAGCACAGTGCAGACGACGAGGCTGCATCCATCACCCTCACACTAACCCCAACGCTGATCCCTGCATGTGGTAAACTGCTACCTCATCACTGCATTGAAAGGATATAATCTAACACGTCAACAACACATGTATTTAGAAAAACACGTCTGAATGTGCAGCCAGCAAAGTGGGAAACCAAGAGGGTTTCTGTATGGTGGGAACTGCTTTGGATTTAAGAAGCAAGGTTAGGAATGTGAACTGTATTAGAGAGCAGCAGTAAGCCGGCCAGGTTCCAACAGGGTTTCTGCTGCTGCTGGGATTGGTGACAAGGAGAGGAGTGTTAAATACAAACAACAGGTTGGGACTTGCAAAAAGCCTGAGAACTTTACGCTCTGAGCGACAACATGTTACAGACTTTACAGCTAATGGCCTTTCATCCTCTCCCTCCAAGGAAAGACCTTCACACCGTTAGGCACTCTACACGTCAACTTTTCTTTAACTGGCCTTGTACACAGCCAAGCCAAGAGGAGATTAAAAAAAAAAATCCGGTCTGTTGATTTCTGTCCAATTAGCTTTTTGTATTAGACAAATTAAGTACAAGGTGTGGTGCCAGTGTGACACACACACACACACACACACACACACACACACACACACACTGAACTAACTGGATGGGACGTTGGAGCATTTGCAGCATTTCTTGTCCTTTATATAAATACCTGAGTGAGTAAAATCAGGCAAACAGGCAACATCTAATCACCTTTGACTTTACATCCCAATTAGCTGACAAGCCTTGTAGATCTATTTTTATTTGCCTTGTAGCAAAACTTTTGTTTTCAGTAAACAGGCATTGTTTTAAATTTGAATCTTCACATCTTAACCCTTTAGTTCTGACCTCATCTGGCTTTCAAATAACTGTTTCAAAGGCTTATTTAAATATCTCCATGTGTACAGTACAATGTTTTATCCTGAAACAGCCCATCTACTTGGCGAACTGATGAAATTACATGTGAACTGACCCTGATTGCTGGAGGGAGCCACCAAACAGGATGAACGCCATTGAAGCCTGTTAAACCTGTCCATGTGTCGGTTGCACAAATCAGATCAGTTGGTTCACATGAGAGGATTTCTGACCGGAGCCGAGGACACACAACAAGCTGAGGACCGTGTGGCTTGTAATCCTATCTTGTATCTATTGCATAACTTGTTATAGCTACAGGGAGTTACGGTATTGCAGCTAAAGCTGGACCTTAATCTGATCTCAGGCCTTTCAACTTTTGGCCTTTAAGCCCAATTATGTTGATACATTTTTGATCTGCTTTTGGTCATTTAACACATTGGCTTTAAAAGGCCTTTAAAGGCCTCGACAGATAAAAAATAAAATAGGATGTGTACCAACCTGATGGAAGTTTAGCTTTTTGAGCACAGATGTCTAAACTAAACAGCCATGTTTTATCTAAACCAATAGCTGCAATTGTCCAATTTTGCAGAGACAAGATTTCTCTGTTGCAGCATCAGTTTGTATTACAGGATGAAAAGACTGGCTCTGCAGAAAGTAGGTCACAGATTGAATTTAACATAACAGCATTATTAGATTAAGTGGGAAAATAATAATCCATTATCTATTTATACTTCAGTAGTCTCCACTTGAGCATTTTAAAAATGACTCTGTTACCCATAATTCTTGCAATGTAATTGCAATTGCTCACTAAATATCAAGCTTTATGTTGAATTATGGTGCTACACAGCATGTTTGAAAAGCGGGAAACAAGTTGTGGAATTGGGGTTTAAAACCTCGGGGTTTGGAAATCTTAGTTTGATGTCTGCGTCCTGAAGAAACTGCGTGTGTCTGGACACTGTTAAGTTGGCCAACAATTCTCTCCTCAATGCTTTAGTGATGCTTGGATGTGGAGACGTCTGTTTTCTAAGACACACCCACCCCTGCACCAGAGGCAGCAGTGTAACCACAACAGTCTTTCAAGTCTCATCTCCAACTGAGCCCACGGGGTCAAAGGTCAAGGTTCAGATCGATATCACTGGTTGAAGAGGGGACCAGAGCAGCAGCTTTGAACTCTAAATTCAATCAGTAACGGGGACAAATACACAGTCACTCAAACAACACACAAACACATGAAATCATGTAAACTGATGTTTTCTATGCTTATACAATTTCTGTCACACACACACACACACTTTGTGCAGAACATCAAACACACACACCAATTATTCCCACACCCAATTTCTCAATGGATGGGCAAATTTCTCAGTACATACGCATGCTAATGGTATGTAAAGGCAAGAGTTTCTTTTGGCACCTAGAGAGAAGAAACTACACTGAACACACTGTTGATGCTCAACTGCCCTGCATGATGTCAAAAGTGTGTACGTTTCTACATGACGCACCCTCTTGATCTCACACTGACAGTCCCGTTTCTTTAGCAGCTGAACATTTCTTTCTAGGTCGCCTCTTCTGTGTGGCTGACACACACACACACACACACACACACACACACACAAGCTGGCTGAACTGTTACATACTTCTCATAGTCAAAAAGGTCTCACACCTTTAAAGCATACATCTTATTTAAGCTCTTCATATGTGAATCGTGTATTCTCAGCACATCTCGGGCTTTCACAGCCAAGGTCCACCCACCTACCGACACACACACACACACAGCCTATGCACAAGCTGCAAAAACACAGTGTAGATGTCAGTTACACTTTCACACGTCCTGCTCTTCTGCAGCAGCAGCCCCCAAGTAAAACAGGCATCGAAATAGGCAGGCAGAGACATGTGTTGAGGTAAGCTCAGGTTAAACAAAAAAAGACAGGAGGAAACAGGTATTGGTGGCAGTGCTGGGTTTGAATAAAATGAAACATTTTGATATCTCACCGTTAAGGCTGGGACTATAACACATGACAGCTTTTGTCATTTTTTGTGAAAACTTCTGATTGACAATTTGCACCTAGACTGTTCTGTTTGAATTAATTAGGCAGCAGTGTTTTTTCGCTCCACTGAACTTCTGCTGCAAAACTAATTCCGCAAACCCTGCAAGACTGTGGTATGGATATCAAAAGACAGAAAAGAGGAAATGGGAAAGAAGAACCATAATGACTTGCGAATGTTAGGAAGTGACTCAGGAAATTTAGGTTCCTTGATCAAAGGGATATTAACAACTAAATCCCTGCTGCTTCACTGGTGGAGCAGAAAGATTAAATTGGATGTGCTGACCTGTATTAATGTGAATGATGCGTGTAGCACAACATGGTGTCACCGAATTAAAAAAAATTAAAATACAACAGCAGATAACAAGTTGTTGCACCAAAGACCAGAGTTGCACTGCTAGTTAGAAGAGTTATATGTGGACCTCCTGGCAGGACATGCAACCTCAAGGAACTTGGACAGAGCCCTACTAGACTGGACAGACTGTTCCAGACTTAGCTGGGCAAAAACCATGCCGCCTTGGCCCCATGAATAAAGCTCAGTAACTAGTCTGGTCTGGTCTGGCTTGACACAAGGTCTCCTATTCTTAGACACTCAGCAATTAAAGAGCTGAGGCATGCGACGCAGTAGCACTGCTGGTTGTTTTCACACACACTTGCTTTAAGTGTCGCAACAGACTTTTTGGTGTTTGTGTCTTATCATACAATGCACAAGCGCGGTCTGAATGCATTTTCCTATGCTAACCACGTACACATACAGGACTTGAATGTCTACACAGAATATGCAACGAACAATTACTTTAGGCACAAATACTAGGAGCAACAACTCAATCATGCCGCTACATAAGCCATTTTTACTGGCATAAAAAAAAAAAACATTTTAAAATCATGGCTGCAAGTTGTTTACTTAAGAGTCAAGCTAAACATTACCACATCTTTTTACAACCAAACTCAAACAATATAGAACAATGAAAACACACACACAGAAAATATCTGTTCTAGACTCCACTGGTCGCCCCCAGTTCAAACAACAGTACTGTAACTGGATGTGAAGCCTGTTAGAGCTCTAGAGCTGCTGGTGCACTGGTCTAGAGTCACAGTGCAGGAATATGACACCGTCCCCCAGGGGCCAGTGTGGGACTGAGGAGGATGCACGGTCCATCAGTGCATGTGTGTGGTGACTGGAAAAGAGAGAAGGAAGAACCAGCCTTGAGTTAAATGAGTGAGCAGCTGTTTTTAGAAGAACAATTTCCCAAGGCTGTTCTAACATTCAAAACACACACAATTGGCCGCATGTCTGACTTTGAAATGATGAATGATAAAGATTAAGTGGATTCAGTGGTAAAGCCAAATGCAGCAGATCTACAGAGACAAGAAGAGCTGGCCAAAGTGTCCACATCCAAAATACTAGTGGTCACCAGAGTCCTGCTAATTATTAATGAAGACAGCAAAGACGACAGAATGGATGAGAAAGAGAAGAAATCTTCTGCCTGCTGTTGAGTTTCTTCTGGTCTCATTATTTTCTCAAGTCTGGACAGGTAATCATTAACATGTGTGCACAAACACAGACTGAGGGAGCCTCCCTCTTGCTTCATGTGCTGACAGGTAGTCAGTAAAGGAGTTATAATGTGGGGACAATCTTTCACCATAGCACACACACACCTCCCAGAGGGAGCTGACAAACATGTAATTGCTGTGTACTTGTTGGCTGGCCTAATACTCTTCAGATATGCCATTATGTGAGTCAACAGCTTAATGCAGACTGTTTTCAACAAGCTTCATTGGCTACACACACACACACACACACGGAGCCTTAATTTAGCAGCAGCTAACAGAAACAAAGGAAAGGGAGGATTAAGGGGAGGACGACAGGAGGGGAAGGGAGAGGAAGCACAGGGGGGAATGAGGGGAGGAGGGGAAGCAGAGAGGAGGAGGAAGAAAGAGCAAGAGAGTGACAAAAGGTAGGAAAGAGAAAGAAGAGATGATATCCCACACGTGGCATCATCTCAATAGCGATCAACGCTGATAAATGTGAGCTTGTAGCTTGTGATGATTAAAAAAAAAAAAAGTTTCCTTATCTGAAAATTTAAGGTTATACAACTGTTATACACTACTCAAGACTAACTATGAGAAGAGTTAAAGGAAAGGAGGATGAGGAGACAAGTGTGGAAGCATAGTGGATAACAGAGCATGACCGTCAATTGTGTGAGTGATCACATGCTTCCTATACCTATTTGGATTTACACCAGAAGTCTTAAGCTTGGAAAAAATATTATTTTGCCACAGCAGATAATATTTAAACATTTCTCCTCATGAACTATGACTTCAGTGGTATCAGTTACCTGCAAATGCAGACAAACTTAACAACCACAATTCTGGTGGCCTTTAGTCATTTGCTACTGTTTTACAAGAAGAGACATAAAAGGTAGGGAGAAAGAGAGGAAACAAGGAAGCAGGGAGGAGAAAGGGAGGGAAAGGGGTAAAGTATCAAGCGATGTGGTCGTTTGTTCATTTATTTATGCCTCTTCCTGTCTTTGTTGCTCGAAATGACCAGCCCAGGGTCGGATTGCACTGCCCCTGACAGAGACCACTGTATGCACCTCCTGATCCTCTATTTCAGGATTAACAAGGTTCTTCTAACAAAAGAAGAGTATTTTTATACACACTTGATCATGTTATACCGATGTGCTAAGGTTTCTACTGGTTTCTCATTGTGAAACATGCTTTAGTTACAATATGGCTTGTTAAGAAAATAAAACTGTACATTTTATTTGCAGGGAATCCAACCGCAAAAAATCAATCCCAAAAGGAACAAACAAAAAAAAACAAAAACACACTGTGAACCCATTTTATGGCCTCTGACCCACTGAGTTTGCGTATTTCAACATTATATGAAGCCATGTCACCCTGCCGTGTGTCAATAAAACTGCTGGTGACTTTGTGGCTCATTGCTTCACTTCATATCACACAGTTCCAAAGTTGCACAATTGCATTTTGACATTGCCCACCACAAAAAACACTGCATTCTTCTCCTAATATACTGCATCTACATTTTAGGTTTTTGACGGTCACATTTTTCCACAATGGGGTGCATAAGAAAGTTTAGTGCCTCACGAAATACTTCTTCTGAAATATTCAAGCTGTGGAAGGAATTTTCCAAATATCAGCAGTTAGAAATGTGTTTAGGGTTGGGCAAAGTACGACAGTAAGACACCGTTGCCTTCAAATTTATCATGTCTGGCTAATTGTTTAATATACCAAATGACCACATGTATGTCTCACACACACCACACACACACACACCCACACACCCCCACCCACCCACACCTCTGGACACAAGAGCTAAAGGATATTGATCCTCTTATGATCACTGTGTTTCTTAAAAGCCTCTTTTTTAAAAGGTAATCAGCATAGCAGGTTGTTAGGCAATAAACTGAAGGAGTCCATGAGAACAAATATCACAGAGTGATAAAAATAAATAAATGAATTAACTTTTTTAAAAATCATAAAAATTCAAAATTTCCTACAGTATAACCCCAAATGCAGCCAAGAAGGCTGGGGATACACTTGCAACCTTGCAAACCCTGGGTTGATTTGGATCTATGGCTGTGCCGGTCATCAGAAACTAATGCTATGCTTAGACACGACAAAGGTTTCTGCTCTGATGTCAACACCCACGGTAGTGTAAAGTCTTTGTGTGCATGTATTCTGCTTTGTGTACGAACAGAAGTTTATAAGAAAGAGATTCTGGTTTCAGCCAATGATGCTGAGTCTGCCTCCTATTACACCTTTTAAATCCTTCATACTGGGACGGCACCACTGCATATTTTTTTTACCTACGTGTAGACAAGTCTATCTCCAGCCTTAATATGTTGTACAGAGGACCAAAGTCCTGTTTATAACTGTAGTAAATCCAGTAGCACTAAAAAACAGACCATTTGGCTCTTGAGCTGTCTAAGACTTCTTCCAAGTTCACATGAGATAAGGAAGGTAGTTGAAGTCAGTTGCACAGAGTTGTTCTGGTTATTGATAAAATGGGTTTGTGTTACTAGTGGTAATGCTGTTGTGACAGCTCAGTGCAGGGATCCAGAATAGTCAAACAAGCACATATGGCCTGTGGTAAACCAAGTTCCAATTTACTGACCTCATTGGCTTTGAATTCATGCTCAATTTTCAAACTTACTAAACAGAGATCTTTAGGGAGGCTGAAATCAGCCCTTGGGAACAGGATGCGGAAATATCAATAAATGGGCCTCTTGTGAGACAATATTCTTACTATGATGTTTTTTTTAAAGCGCCCAGAAAGATTAGGTGCAGCAAGGACTCATCTGCACGGTTGATGATGAGAAAATTCGAAGTTTGTTTCAAGTTGCTGTGAAGTTCAAATTGCAGTTTGAACCAACTTGAGTTTATTATCATTTTATTTCATAAATTGTATTGTGGAGTTTTTTTTATTATTTATTTTTCTCTCTCTTTGGCACTCGTTATCTTCTCTTATGCCAAATATTCCATCCACTTCAGTTCAATGAAACAAACCAAATATTTCTCCTGAATTTTGTTTTGTGCCAAGTCTGCATAAGCAGGGACAGAAAGACAGGTTAAGGTAACTGTGAGAAGAGAAAGAATAAAAGACAAGGAAAGGAAGCAGAGTCTGTGTCCACCCAGCCAAACACGACAGAGATGTCAGGAATGCCAAGTATGTTCTTCCTCCCGCTGACTCCCTCTCTAAAAGATCTTCACTTTCTGTCTCCTCAGATGATCATTGGGGGTGCTCATGTAGTCAAGAAACAGAAATCGCCTCATGAAATATCTGTTTTGTAAGTGTCTGACATTGTTTGGCAATGCACGACCTCTGAGACACTCATTTAAGGGCCTTCGAGTGGATCACATAAACTACCAAGTTTACTGCATTGAATGGAAAGCCAAGACTGAAAAGACAAGATGATCACATCTTGGAGTAAGAACTGGAGGCAGTTAGATCTAGAACTCGCCATGCTTTTACACCATTTTATGGGGTTTCTTTTGGAATCATTTTATTGGTCATTATTGAGCACAAACATTTCACATTTTTACAATTAAATTCAGTTAGTCTCTGCATTATTCCCCTCACAGGTGGGGGGAATAATGCAGAGTGGGTCACCAAAGGGGGGTCCCAGGGAGCTACCGCTGAGTGTCTCTATCAAGGACACACCTGGTGGGTAGGATGGGATTTGATCCTGCAGACATCTGTATCCTTGCCTATAGCTTGAGCCACTAGGCCACTTCACTTCCTAGTTTACCTACTGCAGCTGACATGAAGGAATTAACCAAGGCACCATTCTTGTAGAATTGGAATATTTTCCCACACAGCTATATCTGCAGCCTGTCATGCCACATTTATTGGGACATAAATACTTAACGCAGCTATAAGGAAAAAGAAAACTGGCTGAAAGAAGCAGTGAGGGGAAGATGAATTACATAATTAAATTCCTCAGATAAGGGAGCTGGCATTGCTGGGCATTTCCCCCAGTTTCTCACGTATCCCGCCATCCCTTCTTTTTCTCCTCAGCCAATCAGCAGCCAATGAATCCACTCGATGTCTTTGGAGCCACAGTACAGGAAACAGTGGGGGCAGAGGATGTCCTTGCTAGTTCTTCAGGAATGCAGTTTATGAGGTCAACTGTACAAGATGTAAAACATTAACCCCTGAGCAAGTGGTGAAGCCCGTCCGTCCAGTGAGACATTACAATAACAACGTGCTCACCAAGGAAAATGCACAGGAAGTTTGTCAGGGACTGCCACGCTTTGTTAATTCAGATAACTAAGTTGACTCATGTAGAAAGCTGAGTGAGGTCAGCCGAAAGAAGGTGTCGCTAACGGCAGAATTGCTCCTGAGATGAGAGGAGACTAGGCTGCCTTGAACAAAAATCTCCTGTTTATCTGGTTCAGCACTCTACTCTTTACTCTACTTTCCCACTGCCAGTTTATTTTCATGGGCCAGAACCACAGCGGAAAAATTCAATGCCTTTTCTGTTCATCTATGTTCATGCTTCACATAAGCAACAAAACCTCTAACATCCAACTGGGATTGTAAATTGTTACAGCCACCAGGTTATCACACAGAAAAAATGAAGTAAAACTGTAAAAATTGAAGCGTTTAAGTCAGTAAGTTTAACTTTATAGATTAATCTGTTTATATAGTAAATCATTTCAAGAAATTGTGAAATACACCCAACACAATGTCTCAGAGCTCAGGGCGATGTCTTCAAAATGCATTTTTGTCCATTGAACAAAATAGTCTCAGTCTCCTCACATGAATACTGTGACTGTAGTAAACAGAAGTCTCTTGAAGACGATGGGAATTCCCCCCCCCCATCATATGAAGAACACATTGAAATTAATTGAAAATGATGCTGCTATTGGTGTGTTTAAACAACTAAATTAAAAAAAGGTCATCACAGCATAGTATCACCGGCCAGAGGCCCAACAACACAAACAAACAGATGATCATTATAATCTCTACCTCATCAACTTGGATCATTGTACGTGAAATAATCAAATGCCATAAATGATAAAGATGTCGCCACAAAAATCTATTATTGCATCCTCTTACTGAACAGTGTGACTTCTGGAAGCCACACCTCAGGCACACAAACCGGTGGAATAGAATAGGTGTGATAGTGATAACAAGTACAGGTGTTGCAATGACTGACAACATTTTACAATCAAGGGCCTTAAAAAAAAAAAAAACCCGCCCACAAACTGCAACTGAATGACTCAACTGGGCCGTCATTTCACAACCAACATGTGAGTCTGGAAAGGCTCTTACAGCCCTGAGGGGGAAAAAAACTGACGCACACTGCCATTCATTTACACAAAACACCCCCTCTGCTACTTTCAAACTATTTTACCATGTCAGTGACCGTTACCAAATGTAACATCCACTTCCAATTCCTTCGAATGAAAGTGCACAAATTTAATACAGAGGCATGAAATACTGTCATCGTAGTTGGACTCTGTGTTTTATCTAGATAAGGCTAAAATTTAAGTGCCAGCTTGGTTACACCAAAAAATGCCTAAAGGACAAGGCAGGGTGGTGGGTAACCCCTAGAAACTCAACAGCACCTGTGTACAATAGGCAGATGGGCACTCAGAACAAAACACTGTGGGGTAAATTACATAAAGTTAACTTTACACCATTCGTTTCAGCAAACTGGGGTTCAATCGGGGGTTTGGCAGGCCTGATGGCAGCTGGCAGGGCGACACGTCAGCTGTTTGTTTCGCCCTTTTATTAAAACTGGCGGCTGAATCTTTCCAGAGCTCCGACAGTTCTGCACTTCTGTTGTTAAATCCGTTCGGGCAGGAGGAAGCGGAATTACTAAATCAAACCTGGCTTTGTTAGAAAGCATAATGCCGTCTTTGTGCCAAACTGACTAATGGTCCGGTGTTGACATTTTCAGCAGGTAAAAGGTCCTCAAACTTAAGACAAATATGTATGCTATATGTACAGAATATGGAAACACACCAGTCACCATGTCTGTATAAAGTTTAAAATTGATTAGAAAGTAGGTTAAAAAAAAACCAACAACTTAAAAATAAATAAATACAAAACTACGAAGTAGGCAGGCTCTAAGAAACACATATCTGCTAAAATTAATTAAAGTCAACTAAAATTTTATTCAATTCTTGCCAATTACGGACAATGCTGGCCTTAAGACTCTAATTTAAAAAATTCTTCTCCACATCGGGTTATTAAGGGTAGGAGCTTCAAAAAAAAATCTTTTTTCAAATTAAACAATTATAAAAAATGATTTAAGGTATTTTTTAAGTTCTTTCTATTGCCCGTTATTATGTAAGAATCATATATTTGGAATTGTAAGTCATTGTCATGTGTAAGTGATTTACTTAATGATGGGTGTGCCTGAGTGCACGTAATTATAAATTTGTGAGAAACTAGTGACTGAACCATAGTATTCTCGCTATTATGACCGATGATGAATGACGACATTGTCAAACACTCAGCGAAAACTACCTGCTTGCTCATGTAACAGCATTTGCCATTTATCAGTACCATTTCAGACAGGAGTGGCTCAGTCACAGTCAGTCTGTGCTTTCATTCAGTTTCCAAACTAATATCACTGCCATCATTATTATCTGTGGCCTGGCTTGAAACAGTGCACACACACAAAACTGAATGGACTACATTTACTAGGCATATTGCTGTTTCTTTTAATAGCTCTATATCTTTGAAGACACTTCAGTAAAAATATCATGCAGCAACTGCATCTGATATTTTGGCTCAAATAGGGATTGTTGTCGCTTTGATGCTAAACACTAACTGAAAGCCAATTTAAAAAGTTTCTCCGTGTCCTCACAGACATCAGAAGAGGAAGAATGCCTTCAGCACATGCAACTGGTCACAGCATCCTGGGTTTGGGTCCGGCCTGGGACGTTTGCTACAACTTATAGCCCTTCTCTCACCTCCCCCATGTTTCCTGTCCAATCCACTTAAAACAAAAACATTCTTGATCCATGCAAATGGAAACCTTGCTGATTCTGACCAGTATGCAAATTTCTTTTAAATTTCAACCACAGATAACTGATTGCCTCTCAGCTCTATGTAAACTGCTGCAGACTGGAGTGCTTTCCAGTCAAACTTATGTTTGTTTGTAACTAACTCCACCATTATAAACAGGCCATTCAGATTTTTGGTGGTGTGAAATTACCTTACCCATCCTGTTGTTCAATTGTTTTTGTGCCATTTTTTGCAATACACAACTATAAAAAAATAAATATATATCTTTTTATTATCAGTTTATAGTGTGTTCAACTACACCTTTGTTTAGCCAACTAATGCTAATAGTGTTTATTTGTAACCGTGAGAAAAACTGAAACCAGCTCAAGCCTATAACAAGAAGTTATTGGTCAGAAAAGAGAAGTAATTGTGTAAGTATAGGAGAAGTGGGCAACTTGTTTTTTTTTTTTTTTTTTTATTTATCTAGAGGATGGATCAAAAATGAAACCTTCTACTGTAAAAACAATAATTTAACTTATATTTATGCTTTAGTCTTTTCTCTTTCCTCATCCACACCTCTGCAGGCACACAGAGGCATTTTTCTGGATCGAGTATGTAAAGTCCTGCCTTTGTGTGACTAAACACTACTATAGATAGAATGAGTAAGTGCTAAACTCAGCGAACACCACACAACATACTCAGTTTGGTTTATTTTAATCTTTAATACTTGTCTAAACACCAGAGACACAAGTCAAAACATGCTTAGCTGGCACCATCGCTCTACCTACCTCTCTGCCAGCACCAATCTTACACACAGCTGATAATTACGGTGTAAAGCCAAGGTCACAGCAGATTGACACCCCTTGGGAAGCCCTAGTGCTGACATTTTGAACAAACTGGTAGGAAAGGGAGGGGACGAAGAAAGAGGAAGGTGAAAAGAATGGAAAAAAAGAGGGCATATTTTGTCAGTGAGCGTGAACAAATAAAACAGGCTGCAAGTGTGTGTGGTATGAGAAGCATGGCATTTCAGCAGCCACAAATCTTCATTCTTGGCGCTCCCACCAATACGGGAGTTTGCTGCTTTGCTGCTGATCTCACACAAAGACCATGAAAATGACATTAATGCGCACACACACACACACACACACCTTAGTGAGAGACAATAAAAATCTACAAAAGACAAAACAATGCAAATATGAAATGAATGTGTCACTCGAGAGAGATAAGATAATGCAACTCTGTGTGTGCGTGAAAATGTGGCCTAACAGGAGTTTCAGGACGGCCCAGTTGCCCGGCAGCATTGTCACAGTAAAAGGCTCTTCCTGCCCCTCCTCCTTTCCACCCTTCTCGTGTGCTTTTACCTTATAAGGCAACACATTTAACTGCCTGTCACAGCGACACTGGTGATGTAAGAGAGCAGCAAGGTGCACCCCCCCCCCACTGACACTAACACACACACACACTAAATGGACAAGCATGCAGAATTGTAAATGGGATAAACATTCAAGCACCCCCTCAGGGTGGCAATACTGTTTCTTTGAAGTTACCTCGCTCCACACCATGTCAGTTTTGTGTGTGTGTTTGTGTGATTTGGTGACCTGCAGGAATGTGAGGAACCCTCTCTGTTTCTGCCATTTCATAGGAAGCAAACAGGAAAAAGAAAACACCCATAGGAGGGACACGCATACATAAGTACAGGCGCATCTTCATTGAGGCACAGGTTGCAGCATGTTAAGAGAAGTGACGAGTTAAATGACAAAAGAAAAATAAAACAAACGAAAATGTGGTTCAAAAAGCAGCTACTGCTCTACAACACCTCCCCACTTCCTGCCAACGTGCAGGAGACTCGGGTCAAACACTGTGTCAACAAGTGCGAGACTGCATTCATGTCCTTAAATGGCCTTGACTCCCTTTTGGTGAATTTTAATGCTCTGTATGTGTCAATATTATGAGGAAGTCAGGTATTATATTTTGTGTTCTGCATGGGACTGAATTTAAAACTCAAAATAAAGTAACAAAAGTACAACAAATTCAATGACATTTCTGTGGCTAAAAAAAGGAAAACATTTACTTGAAATTAGGTTTTTTTGAGTTTGTGACCTTGTGTGATAATGTTACCATCTCGTTTTGCTGTTAGACAATTCATTCAAATATTCAGGCAGATACAGTGTTAGTTATTCAAGAACATGTGGGTTAAAAAAAATGGGAATATGCTCATACAGGTTATCAAGTATGCAATATATTTCAATAGATACTACTATAGAAATTAAAAAGGAGTGTGGGGGTGCTGTAAGAAAAGTAGAAAAAACGCCTGGACATGCAGCAACACATTTTACCCCACACTGCTGGGGAAAATCAGATGTTCATCAGTAGTCTCCTATCTAGTTGATGCACTGCTTTCAGGCTTTTCAAGAACTTCCTCATCAGGTAATAGGCAGATGAGGGTGGGAGGATGCATTGTAAATGAGTTGACAGGGTTTAGGCTCAGATCAGATATGGTACAAGGCGCAGCACATTGTTTATTCCTCTGGGTTTCCGTTTGTTGATGACCCATACAACACACACACACAAATGTCTAGCCACCCCCCCTCCAGTCCAGCTCTGTCACACATTCCAGAGCTCACCCTGCCCTTCACGGCTTCATGAGTCACTGGCCCTATGCCTGTCTGACACGCACGCACGCACACACACACACCCCGCCAAGCAAAACGGCATGCAAATGGCCATTAATCAACCGCCGAGAGTGTCACGCAGACAGGACAGTTCAAAGTGGTGATCAGGGATTTGCAGGCAAATTTTTCTGGAACAACTGTTTTGCTACTGAGTAAGAGAAAACAGCACCCTGCACGGTGCTGAGGAGTAGATTTATTTTCATTCGGAATAATTATTTTGTTGTTTCGCTAATAAATTATAGCCCGGAAAATATCAGATCGTGACAAATGTCCTTTTCATGTAGGAGAGTTGACCTAAAATGGTTACATGGTGAGTATCATGACCCACACACACACACACCAAACAACACATCAACACATTCCTCCCACACTAACCTAAAACCTTAAGTCTATTTAATGCAGTGATCCTCATGCCCCAGATGGACTCATGCAGTCTCGCACAGGCAAAGCTCTTAAAACACATACTACCCCCCTTGGAGCCCCTCTGGGTGTGGGACTGCAAGTCAGGGCTGTGGGCATACAGGTCACTGCTCCAGATCAATGTAATCCTTTTAAAATGACTTTAATATTGTAGCAACCCCCCTCTACTGCTGTGTAGACAGTGAATCCGTGTCAGTCTGATCCTCTGAAACACTCTCTCTGTCTGTATGTATAAAAACAGATGATCTCACAACCAGCAGCAACTTTAACTAAGAAAGCCAGTTGCAACAAATGCAAAACCATCACCAGTAGCTTTTGTGTCACAATCTACATAAACTACAATAGGCAAGGGTGATGTTTTTCACAGGGTTATATATAATTTTACATCCCAGTAGAGACAGAGCTCATGATATAGTATAAGTGTTATTTAGAAATTAGTATATCTAAAATCTTTCACAGGCTGCGAGTGAGAACTCTGAGTATAGCTCTGCATGCCGCAGTTGTTTGAAATGAAAAAGAAAAAAAAGAAAAGGAAAAACTTCCTTGTAAGAGATTACTGTGGGTGAATCCCACACTGGCTTCAAAAGCATATTTTACTAATGAATCTACATCTGTGTATTATCAACAGATTTTCAGCTCCACTGCTCTAGTGACCGTCTGCCACCGTCTGTTAGAGCTGTTGGAATTGAAAATAAATATAACTAACCAATCTCAAGAAAGATTTGGGCTATTGCAGGATACCACAGAAGCCATATTAGTTTTGTAACACTGCTTCAGGGCTGTTGCTAAGCAACATAAAACTACAGCATCTTATTTTTAGACTGTTCAAAACGCATCTCAGCACCCCGTTGTCTGTAGTATGAACTGGTTACACTCGTGAGCTCTTTTATCTCCACACTTCTACATTCTTCCTTTTGTTAAAACTGCTGTTTATTTTTCAAGCTCCGAGCCATTAGAGTAGCACCACTCACCATTATTCATTCTCTTTCTCTCTCAATCCACTACATCAGAGTTCACTCAAACTTTTAAGCAACGACTTTTTTTAAACAACAAAGCACAGCTGGAAGCCTGCAACTATACAGTTGTTGATCTGTGCATGAATCTCAGGGTGAAGGCAAAAATAACCCATCAATCACAGGAACGGGTTAGGAGACTGTTAGCACAGAAACTGTATTAGTGCAGCGTGCGACAAACTCAGCAGGAAACACTGCAGCGTGATTCTCACATTGCAGCAACAAGCCATCATGCCAAAACCTGAGAGCGGAGATCATACAAATACATCAAAGACAAAACACCAGCTCCAAAACTACTACAGAGTAGCGGATTCTGCATCAAGTCCCTAAAGTGCTGGAAGTCAGGGAATGGCACAACACAGGAGTCTTTGTTAGCTAAATAATCACCTGCAGGCTAGCTTTGATTGGATCAGACAGGATAGACTCGTGGCGGTTGGCAGAAAGGCCAGAGGACTTCCCTGGCCCACATAAAACTTGCAACAGAACTCTTCCAGAGCCCAACAAGCATGTTTTTGCAATACAGTTTAATTGCTAGTATTGCTAATGGGGGTTTTGTTAGTTTCTAATTAATTTGCACACACACAATTGATGCGTTATTTACGACTGTCACTAATGCCACTAACTGGAGACAAACTACTCTGCGTTCTGTACTTTTATTCAATATAAAGAAGAGGACAGGCATTCCCTGCCAGACACCATCAGGGCGTGGTGACAAACAAACAGTGATCTGTCTATCGGGCCTGACTCAGAGGGGCTGCTCGACTATACATGTGTGTGTGGTGACTGTATATTTGAAACAGGGAATGGATAGAAAACCGCAGTGACCTCAGAGCCATCCTTTCCCTTTCTTCTTCGACAACGACGACGACTCCCAAGGGGATAAACGCCACCCCTCAACACCATCTCGTGGGTTTCATCTATTTTCTGCTTCTGTGATTAGATTTATTTTTACACCACTGAGCCATTTATCAAAAATCCAGATTTGTTTAAGTTAATAGACAAAGTGTCTATTTTAGGAGCAGAGAGTCTGAGGCAGTATCATATTTGCCCATCAGACAGAAATGAAACAATCATTAACAAACAGAAAAGGGAAGGATGACAAGAATCCTCCTGCTTTCCATTTTCATTACAAACCCTGAGGCCACCAGCAGCAGTGTTTTTAGATCATCCGTCTTAACTGGCAGTGAACCTGCAGTAAGTGGTTATCACACATCTGTTGCAAGCTCTCTGCGTATCTCTGTTTGAGTCTAAATGTGGCTTTACTATACACTTACAATCTGCATAATGTTCGTTTGCCTGAGTGATTTAAATCTCTCTCACTCTCTGCAGAATAATCATTGCCACTATTGTTTTAAGAGATCATGGACAGACAAACAACAAAGATGCACACATTTAAATTACAACATATCTGTGAATGTGGATGTCTGAGCTCAAAGCCTGGTTTGGATCTTATTCCAGAATGATGATTCTTTGCATTGTAAAACATCAAAGAGAGAAACTAGACCCCATCATCCACCCAGTGTGTCTCTGTGTAAAAGCTCTAGGCCACCAGTCTCAGAGGGACGCATTCAAACTACGAAAAAATAAACCAGATTGAAAATAAACTGGCTCCAGGCTGGCCCTGGACATCCCTAAGCAATAATATGTCCAGCAATACATACTGAACCCCCAGTAACAAATGGCTGAATCACACACACACACACAGAAACATAATTTGGCACTGGCACCACCAATGGCCCAAAGAAAATTGGACAAATCCTTAAAATAGTAACATACACTTGAGTTATCCTCTTCTGTCTAAGCCTGTTGCCTTAACTACTCTGGCAAAGACTGCTAAGAAAAAAAATAAAATAAATGTGGAGAGTCAGGAAAGGAGAGGAAGAGGGCTGCGTGGGATTATTTGGTGAGCTGAGCCTTGTTGCTACAAACGAGAGCAGAGGAACCTGAAGGCTAGGCACAATCCGTTAAATATTTAATGCTGCCCTGAAACCAACACAGGCTCCACTGATACCCACTGAAATGCTCCTGCTTCAGGTGTGCAAAGCAAGAGAAAGCATTTTGTATTTCTTTTTCACACATGATTAACTGGCACATTTGAAAATTAATATTTAATAGATTAACAATAGCCAGCGTTGACTAGTTCACCTGGCAGGAAAGTGAGGCATTCTAGGTTTGTGGTTAGTTTGGCACCGCATTGGTCCACTTGAGGTACATTTTTAAAATAAACTCACTGCATGTTTAATGCTAAGCAAGGGCAGTTTCACATAGTGTGCATGGGTTTAAATGACGGTACATATGCACACTCTTCACTGTGCAAGCTGAATGCATGTGTGTGTGTCCCAAAGGGCCTCTCCTCTTCACCTTCTTGCCCAGTGCCCCATTTTGAAAGCTGTTAAATAATAGAACAGGAGCTCAATGAGGAAATCAGAGACTGCCGAAGAGGAAAAAAAAACACACACACATTTTGTTTGAATTATGGTCTGGTTATGCTATGTTCACCTGAGTAACATGCCAAAAGCCACTATGATATACATTTGCCTGGAGACCACAAGAAACACAGGGCGATGTCTACAAACCGTAGCAGCTTTTTCAGGTGATTTCCCATAAGGGTTGAGTTGAGTTCACATTTATTGCTGCACACCGACTTGTCCAAATGACAAATGAGGATAAAATTATGATTTAATTGGCAATGTTTACAGATTGAATGGGACAAAATTGAGGGCTTGAAGATCTCAGTGACCAGTGTTGGGTGGTGAAGAGCAGTGGATTATCAGGGTCTCTGGTCTCATCATTTCAGAGTGCAGAGGTCTAGTTTGGAGCGGCAGCTGCACGATTATCAGACTGTGAGGTAGACAAGCGTGGCACACGGCAGCTACGGTGATAAATCCCTGATCCAGCCAAAAATCCCCCTCCAGATGTCTACTCTGTCTGTTTGGGTGTATAAGCATTGTCCAGATGCACCATGAGGCCTTCCCATCCCCATCCAGCTAAGTTCCCTCTTTGTTACCAGACAAGCACGGCCTGTTTGTTGTGCCCTTTCTTCCTCTCTGTTGCTCACACACCCCCTCCAGAGGAAGAATAACCTGTCTAGGTGTGGCCATACATTCACGTAAGCACAAAGCTTTATTCTACAGAGCAATCTGGTCTTCTCTAATGCAGCCATAAATCAACTCTGAATGATTTGGAACTATATGAAAATCTTTACTGGGTAATCTTTTTAAAATCAAACTGAAAGTATCATTCTGCACACATTCACCAGTTTAAGAGCACAAAGGCTGCGCTTCTGAAAAGAGCGTACACTGAGGTGTTACTTCCTCTGCTCTTCATAAGTACCAGGCATCACTTTGCTGTTATTAAAACATTTTAAAAATAAAAACAAGTTGTGAATCCGACGTTATTTAAGCCCCATATTTGAAATGCAAATAAAGTTAGATGTCCCCTGTAAGATGGGAGATTACAACAGATAATACCTTTTTTTTTTAAAAAAGTGTCAAATTTGAGGCAGCTTGACCCAGATACCCCGTTTTGTGTAAGCTCCAACAATAAACAAACAAATACAATTCTGCAGATAATACAAAATACACACTGCTACGTGGGCCATAAAAGATGTTTTAAATAGAAAAGTGTATTTACTAATGTAAATCGACAGAAAGAATAAGAAGAATACTTCTTCTCACACCTAAAACCATTAATTCACTCAACAACTACAAATGGATTACAATGCCTTTTATTGAATGCTAAAAATGTGTTACCGGTGCAGGTACTGTAAAAACACAGTGCATCAAACAAGCTGCTGCATTTGCTTCCCTTATAAGCACTGAGGACAGTGTCTGATATAGCAACATCAAGAGCAGCATTTTGCATTTTATTCTACTTCTCTGATCATATTTGTATTGAAATTGGGCTTTAACTGTTTAAATGCAGAATGAGAGCAGAGCTCTGAAGAGGTGTTTCCAAAAATACAGAGCCCTGCAGAGTGCTGTGGTTGAGAATAGAGGCTTCAGATACTCTACATGCATGAACACTAAACTGCACTCTGCAACCATGGAGACAGAAGAGGGATGCAAGGGCAAGCCGACATATTTAAAAGATATGAAACGCAGTCTTGCAAGTGAAGATGCACAACATTTAAAAAAAACTCAATATTAGTATTGTTGTTTGACTACAGTCAACACAAGACAATAACATTTTGCATACAGTGTGAATACAGTGACAAAACAGTTTAATACCATCAACATTTTAACGGCAAAGAAGATTACTACATTTCTGCCTCTGAAGAACACCGTGCACATTTGAATACTATTGCAATGAATGCAGTATTTCTACTGACATAACTGCAGCTCATTAAACACCTACAAACAGTGGGGGTGTGAGATGAGGTTACAGTAATCCTTTCATTTAAAATATTGCTGGGCTGTTTATGAGGAACCTGCTAAAAGCTAAGCTCAACTGCTGCTTTTTTAAATATTGTATTTATTTCCCTGTACACTTACAGGACCATAGCTGATGAGCTTGAAATGTTCAGAAATCACACACACACACACACACTCATGCATGCAAAGACACACCCGTGCATAAGGTAAGAGCATAAAAGAGGCCTTGTTTGTTTTACTGCTCAGTGTTTACCAGAAACCTCAGGCAGACAAACCCACAGTTTTCTGCCCCTCCTGGAAAACTCAGGAGGGGGGAACTTTACTTCCAAACTGCAGCCAGCCCCTGCTCCCCAAGACCCATCATGCAATGACTACATTTCAAAACCACTGGTTCTGTACAGGAACGTATATTGCCACATAGAGACATGGCAAAATCAGTGCAGTATCCTTAAAGAAAAATATATATTTTTAACACTCTTCAAATTGCTATTTCTGTCCCACAAACGACCCAAAAAAACTCTATATATTCGGTTTATGATGGCAAAACATATGTGCAGTGAGAAGTCACATCTGAGAAGCTAAAACAAAGCAAATGTTTTGCATTTTTAGATCACATAATAGATTATTCAAATGTTAGATGGTGGTTTTGATAACTGTTTATTATCAGGCTGTTTCAGCCTAAGCAGCATTTCTGTTCCTACAGAAACCCGTATGTGCAAAAGTCCAGGGTCTGAGCTGAAACCATCAACATGAATTCTGGCAGCCAACCAAAAAGGAAATTCTTAGTTCCCATTGTTGCCAATTTCAATACATCAGTGGGAAATGCCATTTACTAATCCACATAACTATGCACAATAGCCAAGATATAACCGTGTCAACAGCCACAAGTGGTGGGAGAGCTAAGGTTATGTCAGCCATAAAACGAATGTGGGGATTCATGACTTCTGACATTTGGATGCACCCGAGTCCTGCTCTCTGCCCCAAAATGCAACGCCTTTCTTGCACTCAAGGAGTGGGAGACAAACAGACCGTGAAGAAATCTCTTTGAAAGCAAAACACATTGAACTTCACCACCTCGACACACAGCCCACCAATTTCCAGCCATGGGCTACACGTTAGCTCGAGTCTTGTGTGTTACAAGCTTAAGGCTTCGTGTCCTGGACAACGCTGCTCTGCACTTTGCACGCTGGAGGCGTTTGCTTTGTTTCAAGTTCAAACACCATGGGGTGGCGGTATCTGAAAACATTTCTGCAAACAAATATTTCGAGCAAAGATTGGCGCCAGGACTTCCGCCACATCGTAACCAGCTGGAAACTCTCTTTCCCACCCTCCCCACGGAGAATTCTCTTTCTTGTCTCCACTGTTCCAACCACATCTGCAATACTGCAAACCCCCAACTCTTTTTCTTGTTGGTCAAAACACACACGCACCCTTTTTTGTAATAAAACCCTCCCACTGGCCTAGCAGGCTACAACGGGCCACCAAAGGAATGTCTCCCCCTGCATGCTCTCATTGCCACCAATGGCAGAACACAGAGGGAAAGACAGAGGGGGAGTCACAGAGGGGTTACATTCCTCTCTCTCTGTCCTCTCACTGGCTGTCTACTTGACTGACTGGATTGCTGTCTAGGTCCACAAACTGATTCTGGATCCCAGTCAGCTGAGATGGCAGGCTTTCCACCAGCTGACCTAGAATCAGCTGGCGGAGAGAGTAGGAAGCTACACAACTATGATCCCAAAGTACCTACAGACATCTACAGTTACAACTAAAAGTGCAAAGCTTCTCTCTTCAAGTGTATTTGCTCTTCAATTGTACTCGTCAAGCAAAACAGCCTCTGAAAATGCACTTGGTTCATTATAATAGTATCTGTTACTTATGATTAGCGGTATTGACATCTCAATAAAAAGGAAAAAAGAGAGAAGTGCAGGATCCCCTCAGTGTTTGTAACCATGTAATCTCTAAACGTGAACAATTTCACTTTAGGTGAGCTAGTATCTTCAACATGACTAAATGGTGATCTTGGATAAGCAGATTAAGTGTAACAGTAAGAAACGGCAACACGGTGCATCTATCAGTGTGGAGTTAGTTTTAATCTGAGCAACTGTTCAATACCGTTCAGCTGAGGCCTAAAAACACAATTATGAATAAAAAAAATAGAGGCACCGCTGATCTCTGCTCAGATAACGTCTTCAGTTTGACAGAAGAGTAGATTCCTCCTGTATCCACTGAATCCAAGGCCTAATGGTCCTGAGGCCCAGTAGCAGCCAATCGCACACACATAAGAAGACAACAACCAATTAAAGAGTCTGCTTCTTTTATTCTCAACAGAGAATAAAGGTGTTGTTTATTTGGTCAACTATCATAAATTTTCTGAATCTTAGCCGATGTAGTCATTATGGCAGAATGCATCGTTGGGTCCATTTGTCCCGACAAAATGTCACTTACAGCTCTTCCTGAGCCAACCGGGGCCATCTGAACCGGCTCCGCCTGCCTGCCAGCCACACACACACACACAGAAAGCATGTGAAAGTAGGCGGCAAAAGAACAAACTAACATTGTGCCCAGCTGCCCACCTTGTCAGCCATGGAAAAAATAAATAAAATGGAGCAAGTAAATGTGTGTGTGTGTGTGTGTGTTATGTTGGCACTGGTGGGGTATGTCAGAGAAAAAACAAATTCATGCTGCTTATTTTGAGAAACAGAAGGACACATCTGCACCGAGAGCTAAAATATTAAATATCAGGCTGGAAATGAAAGTGGCCTCCTGTGTGACGCGAACAAACTTAGATGTGATTCAAGAAAAAATGATTAATTATGCCAACTGATCATGTGACAGGTCACGCTAGGGAAAGTTGCATCAATCCCATGTCTACCTCATCTCTGAGACTACATCACAGTCTAGTTCCAATCACTTCTGTGCACACAGACTGAGAGGGCTGTCACTATAGGAAAATGAAGGCAGATAAACATCACTAACCACAACTAATTCAGCCACGGCTGATTTATGAGACAGGAAACATTTCACAATTGGTGCTACACATTCATGATCTGAGCCAACATGATCAAAACATTACAAATCTGATGTAAATCCAGAAGCAACTGCCTAATCTTGCTTTTGGCAGCACATGTGGCTTTCTGAAAATACCAAAACTGCTATTATTTTTATGCTTTACCTTGGGTTGTTCACCAAGCTGCATAATAGACATTAAGTTTCTTGTGAGCTGTCCCAACATTACTTCATCAAATGGGCACAGTGGGAAAAGTGCTAATTAATACGATTTTACAAATACTTTGACAAATAAGAACAATCTTCAGTGATTTCAACTGCTCCAGGCCTTTTGGCTTGTGTGCTTTACTGCTTTCCTTGTTAGCTCATCCACCCACCTCACTGTAATTTCACCCTGCTTTACAACATGAGAAATATTTACAGCCTAACTGTCACTGAGAACCAGCATTGGTGTGTACAGTCTGTCACGGTGCTGAGTTACAATAAAACCTGCGTACTCTGACATGTTTCAACATGTAGTGGATCCCTGAGCAGTGAGAAAGACCTAATAACATGTTTGTCAGGCAAGGAGCTTTGCCTGCAACAAACTGAAGTCAACTGGACTCAGCTGGGTTCAGTCCACATTCTCTGGGGTGTTAAGAAATGTGGCTCAATGTACAAAATGGACAATTGGAAACACACTGCGAAGGCTCGCGCTGTGCGACTCTGCGCAGTGGTGATATATCCTGGCGGCAGCTGAATGTCTACTTAGAAGCACTGTCATTTTTTTTAGCCACCCCTATTTTTATTTTTGCTTCCTGAAAGCCTAAATACAGATCAACTATGTTCATTCATAAGGCCGTTTTTAAGACGCTAACTATTCAGCTCTGGTGTCCTGAAAGAGACTCTCTGTTGTAGGCACCAAATAAACGGACAAATACCATAAAATCCTCTGGATTGTGTTTTTTCTTCACTTAATGTTGTAAATGTGCAAGAGTCTGCACGACAGGATCCAAACTGCTCGACTCACCTGTCACAAACTACAAGTTAAAACCCACTCCCACACTCAATATAACCACTTCTCTCTCTACAGTCCAACGGGAGGCGTTTGTACACTTTTGCACTGTAACTGGCACAGTGAGCATGAATAAACCACAGGAATTTGCCCTTGGTTCCCGTTGCCTCTCAGCTCAAGCTTGACAGGGGGACATGTCCCTCGCCTGTACTGTTCTCGATCAGCAAAACACCTACAGTATTCGTGCCCCTGATTAGTGCAGCTTCATGAATGCAGAGGAACAGACCTCTGCTTATGGTTTGCACAACAAGCCTTCCTCTGTTAATGATTGTTAGGTTTTCCTTTCAAAGACACTTTGTGCATATTTGTCTAGATATCACAGGTCAATGTCTAACTGGCAGGAGGTACCACCTGAGCACTGGACCCGCTAGGTTTCACAGTAATCAATGGCAGGAATGTGTGATGGTGGCGGCTAAAACGCTGAGTGGCCCAATAAACATGCACGATCCAACGCTCGGCATGCTGTCACACAACTAGAAAAAAATGCCTGTCATCTGGATGGTTAGTGAATAGGCTAGGGTGCGTAGCCTTGTAATCACTGTACACACACACACACACACCAAAAAAATCATTTTGTTTCATTTAGTGATGTATTGTGTGTCCAATGGCCTCATCGGGATTGTGTTTGGACTATATCTGGGCTTGAATGGGTCTAGAAGTCTACTAGCGGGCATGGTTAAGTACAGCGGAATCCTAAAGAGGGTAAACTGGATTGAAAAAGTAGATCACCTTGGTCTACTATATACGAGTGGATACTTTCCATTGCACAAAAGGAAGCCAGAGTGTTGCCAGACAACGGCAATGAACGCGTATGAGAGAGGGAAGGGGGAGGAATGAAGGTGACTGAGGTTGCTTGTTTTAGACATACAAGGTGCAACACTGTTAATGATTGCTGATTGGTTAATGGACAATGAGCAAAGCAAGTGCTTGTTCGGCAGGTGTAGTATTATAACCCAGTAAACCATATGGTGCCAAGTAGTTTAATGTTTTTTTGGTGACTCGGCATTTATGCTGAATATTTCTGTAGATGGCTAAAATCTGGGTTTTTGGTTCTGTGCAGTGGAATCAGTGTGGCTACAGAAACTTCCCAGAACTGTGGGAAGGATATGAAGGAAATATGGGCCTCAATTTCAGAACAGTACTTTGCATATACAACAGGTGGGCTCAACAAAGCACTGTTCATGATAGCAATCTTACTCAGTGGTAACACCTAAAGTAAGTGTGAGTGTGTGTGTGTGTGTGTGTGTGTGTGTCCCTCCAGAAACTCCAGTTTTGGTGTGATACCTGACTCTTCCCCTGACCTGTCAAACAAGCCCAGCCTGTGTCCTGCTGATTAACACATCAAACGTCATATTCACATTTTCTCTCTAAGCAATGTTTTGGTTTTTTGCTGCTTATAAAATAGATAGATGTGAACCACAGGCACATGGGTTTCAGGGAGGATATTTCACCAGATGCTTTTCCGGCATGCAAAGACTAAACTTGCGAAAAAGAACCACAAACTCCGCTAAAACGAAATGACCATGAATTTAAAAGCATAACGAACCACAGCAGCATATCGGCATTGACCAAAGTGATATCGGTTAAATCTTCCAGTAGAAAGTAGCAGAAAGTCGCCAAGCCTCAGTCAGCCAGTCTGAACAGCCTCCAACCAACCAACCAACCAAAGCAGACAAACGGGACAGGAGGCTCGAAAACGCCCTAAGCCCGCTCACCATCCGACGCGATAGTGTATTATATCGGAACGATCATTATTTTGATTATTGCACCAATGTAGAACCCCGCTTCCCCCTCGTCAAAGAAAAAAAAGTGCCGGGAAAAATGGACCCGGACACTTTTGACAGGGTGAAAGCAGCAGAACACGCAGGCGGATAGGATTCGTTCAGGGAAAGCAAATAAGAGGACGAAGCCAGAATTTCATGAGAGGGACGCGAAGCAGTTTGACACTGAGGGGAGCTCAGAGGAAGTAGCTTCGGGTTTACAGAGCAGAAACCGAGGCCCGCACACGTTTCTGACCTCCACTCCCTTCCCATCCCATCCCTCCCCTGCCATTTTCTTTCCCCCGCCTCCTTCTCCTCTCAACCCGGCTCGACTCGGCCCAGCTGGGGCCGACTTTGCTTCCCTTACCTTCCTCTGCTGTTTCTCCCAGGCCGGGTCCAGGAGCATGTCCCGGTCCCAGTCATTTTCTTGCTCCATGTAGGTCTGCACTCCGCCGGCTGAGGATTGGTTATTAGCAGCGTGATAATCTACCATGTCAGCTAAAGAAAGCCGAGTGCGCCACAGAAAGCGTGCCAAGAGCGGAAAAAACCGTACAAAAATAAAAACGAAAAAAAGCAACGATGGCCCAAATCAGAGCGGTGGGATGGGGGGGAATACACGACCGAGGAAAGTGTCCTTGTGTTCTCGCCGCTTCCAGCCGTGAGCGTGTTTTTAATGTGATGAATATCCGGTGTGTGCAGTCTGAAAAGCGCCGCTGCCTCTGCGAGAAGAAAAGCTTTCCCTCTGAACGGTGTGGCTGCTGGGAGGAACCAGCCGCTCCTACGGTGCTGCAGCGGCACTCACAAGGCGGACGCAGACAGAGCAGAACTTCCGGTACGGCTTTTCAAAATAGTTCAGGTGTCCGCTTTGATTGTTATTCGCCAGACTGCCGTTGATGTAATACACATATATCAACTCAGTTTTTTAGTTTTTTTTCCTATTTTTTTTCCCTAGTTTTGTACGCTTTTACACCAGACCTTCTCATTCTCTCATTTACAAAATCACAAGTATTTCGCATTTCGTTGAGCATAGGAGTTTTATTTGATAGAAAACTGTAAAACAAAATATGCTTAGATGTTATTAAACAGTCCTTGCATATGAAATGAGATTGACAAATGAATTTCAGATTCGTGTGCATTTTTGTGTTCCGCCAAATCTCCGTATCCCGCCCCCAAATTTATGGGATTTTATTTTAATGTCATCCTCGGCTTTTTTTCCGGTATAACTTAGTATATTTCTGAGTCTTGACACATCTGTGCTCATGAATATTCATGTAGGCCTGACATTTTAACATGAGATGATGAAAAAAAATTAAACATGATCAGAAATACTTGTTCAGATTTTTTTATATTATTTTAAACATGTCAGCAGATAAAATACTTGTAAAACATATATTAGGCATAAAGACCATTTTGACATGAAATACAAACATGAAACAATAATTAAGCTGCAATTGCTCAACTTTAGAGCAAATGTTGTTTTGCTGGGAACCAATTCCAATGTCTTTCCGACAGCTCACACCAGCTATGGCTCATTGAAACAAATCCCTTATACTTTGCATCAAAACGAACCCTTTTGCAAACCATGCTGCTCTCTTAAACATATTTGTATTTAATTTTCCTGTCCCTCCCGCCAATCAACCGTTTCTTTTAGTTTCTGTCCAATAGGAAAATTAAGCAAATAGCATTCCTGTTTGTTTTAAGTTCATTATCTGTATGTGGTAATTCACTGAAGAGAAGAGCTGTCAAATCAATATGCACTGAAACTGTAACACAGTAATATTGCACTAATACAGAGCTGGTGTGCTCCTGTGCTGGATTAAACAACTTAAGAACGTCTTGAGAGTCTCTTGATTCATTTTTAAACTATTTTGGAAAAACAGAACAAAATAACTGCCCTGCAAATGTTAATGGTCTGCAAAAATATTACCATGTAAGCGTGACTTGTAGTTACAGCAAGCAACTAACACACACTGGTCTTTACCTGAGATGTTTTTCAGTTTTTATGTTGCAAAGTTTCCTCATTAAATGTTGATTGCTGTTGGTGTGTTGTGCATTTTGCTGACTTTTTAGAACAGATAGTCACCTCTGGCTATCATCTCCAACTATGGAAACTTCATTTTCTGTTGACCGTTATCAGCTAAGTTGAGAAATGTGGAAATCAATAAATGTTCAGTGTTCGTAATACAACGATCTCTGGAGTGGACAATTGTTGGACTACCGGATACGAGTAAGATCGCCTCTACATCTGGAATAAGCTCACATGCAGTGATGACTTTTAAAAACACTACACAAAGAATCATATTTGTCAGCCTATTGGTGAACAAATTCATGGAAGTGGACACAGGTTAGATAAAAGAGAGGTTCTAGGGGTTTGACCTCTTTGAGCATCAGAAGATGTTCATTATTGTTAATTGGAAATACTTGAACTACTATCTACTTTGTATACTATTATGCTACTATTATTATCAGTTTTGTCCTTTCGTTGTGAAATACTAACTAGTCTCCAGTGACTCGGCCTCTGATCATGGAATAATAAAACCACTTCAGAAGAGGAAATCAGTCTTTGGTTGCTGATTCATGTGCAGCCAGTGACCACAATGGGGTCATGATCCAAGCAGTTGAACCACTGACCCAGATGACTAATATAAAAAAGGAAAGCCTGAGCTGCAATATCATTCATTATATCTGCTGGGCAGAGGCTCAGGCTGGTTTAGAGGGTGAATGAGCCACCTAGAGAAGTAGGTCATGGTCAGGTTGTCTGTCTTGATTAGCGTCACTGCGGCAGCAGCATATAGACTGTGGTGGGACCATGCCTCAGCCTTGGTGTTGTCATGTGATGCTTTATGGTAGCAGCTCTGTGATTGGTCACAACAGCCCTCAGTCATAATTACAATCTGGGCTCCTTAGCAGAAGAAGAGTCAGAAATGAATGGATACATTTTATATATTTATATAAAAGAGGGGTTGTTGTTATCTTACTTTAATATCTTTCTATATAATGTTCCAAAGAGTGACATTATTTTTTGTTAAAATGCTAAAAATGCAAGTTATTGTAAAAAAAAAAAAAAAAAGTGGTACAATAGAAAGTTTTTTGATTTGATTTTGGGTCGTGAAACTCTGATTTTCATGAAAATAACTCTACTGCAGAACTGTTTACGTTGATGTCTGCTGGTTGTCGTATCCGGTAGTCCAACAATTGTCCACTCCAGAGATCGTTGTAACAGGGACAGTATTTCTGTAGCTGTTAAAATATTTAGAAGTTTGTTTCAAAGCTGTGAGCATCACCAACTAAATTCACCGAGGCAGCTGGAGACATTTCAGAGACAAATATCTTAAACCTGCTCACATAAAAACAGAAAACATCTGCAGCAAAGTCAACATAAAGGGGTGTTTTTTTAGTAATTATAATCCACAATGACATTAAAATGGCTTTAGAAAATGATGTTTCTTGCCTAAGTATGAACAAGACATACAGAGGTAAAGGGACCAACAGTCCTTCCACTGTACTTATAGGCATTTTTACATTTATGACATACTTGAAAAATAGAAATGAACACAATTAGATCTCAATGTTTTT
Source organism: Channa maculata (assembly GCA_020496755.1). Classification (NCBI taxonomy): domain Eukaryota; kingdom Metazoa; phylum Chordata; class Actinopteri; order Anabantiformes; family Channidae; genus Channa; species Channa maculata. The sequence goes on along the minus strand of CM035606.1, from coordinate 26,026,578 downwards.
CAGGATAGTTTATATTTCTTTTATTTAGATGTAACAACTGAATGTGTCTCTTGTTGAAGAAAAGTGCTAGACAAAAGTTGAATTAGAATAAAGCAAACTGAAAGGTGGCAGAGACTGGCTTGGGTGTGACTATGTGGCTTTATCACATGACATTCAAAAAGTCATTTAAAGTAAACACAACTGTGGCACAACAGGATACTGAACATCTGACAGTTCGAACTATAGAGACAGATATTTACTGTACATCAGCAAAGGCCAGAGGTTAATATCTCAAAAGATGATCTGTAGTGAGTCTCTGGACAGACTGATACTGCAGAAAAGAACAGCTACACTATCAAGCTAGCAGATAAAATAATCAGTATTCAGCAATGCATTGGTCAGAGAGAAAATGTTGCATGACAAAAGAACCAATAACTGAGTTTCTGTAAATATGAGTTCAGAAAGAGAAATGAGGGCATTTCTAAATGTTTTAAAGAAATTTAGACTCCAACCACAAGACTTGGATGACTTCAAACACAGTCCAGAGATCATGCATCAATTGAAATTACTTTTAGGGTGAAGAAGGGTGTGCTGGTATGTGTCATCCTACTTTATTATTCCCTTTACGTGATTAGATTTTACCTTTATATAACCTGTGCACATCCATTGTTCTGAAAAAGGCAATGTTAATCTGAGCATAAATGACATTAATACATAATTTACCACGGTTTTAAATTTTTAAGCATTTCGGTATATGGCAAAGCCAAAGGAGGAAGAAAAAAATGTAGCTGCTGGTGTCCCTGAAATAAACCAAATGACTTAACAGATTTCTTATATTCTTTTTTAGACGCAAAGGAAAGTAATAAGTTCAACTCTACGTTATATGAATTTTTGATGTTCACATATAGTAACCATGTTATCACTTTATCGCATTAAGGCACTACAGTAACAATAAAATGCAAAAGATAGAATAATGGACATTAGTCTATTAAACACTGAACTGCTTTGTCTAATAGTATGAGAAGGTTTGTTCAACAATAGTATACATGTACATACGCTTTTGCTAATATGAAAAATCAACACACCGAAATCCTGCATGAAAAACCAAAGAGCATGAAAAACATAGAAACTAGAGAAGTAGATCCACCTAAAGTCTTGGGGAAACCCATCAGAGTGGACGAGCTGAGCTCAGTTGTACATGGTCATTTGGAGCCACTGGAGCCAATCAGAGAAAAGAAAAGATGTAGTTGAATATCAGCTCCTTTAATGACTTTATTCACTTTTACATGCATGTTCTTTATTTCATGTTTGACTAAAGAGCCAACCAAACTGAGATGTGCTGTAGATTTTAAAGTCATTCATAATAAAAACGTAAAATAAATGGCAAATATTTCATCTATCAAACGTCCTAATTCTACTTTCGTACATTTCTCACCTCTCTGTTGTACAGATAATGTAAATACACAATCATTATGAGTCTATACCTGTTTGTAGCTGAGCCTTATGGCTCCCATTCCCATCACGTCGTATGAGTGGAATTTGTCTGCAAAAGAAGACAAGAACAATGTTCACTTCAGTTACAGTTCAACTGTCACGGCCAATAATAGTTTCCTTTGTCTTGTCTATCAGGATATTTTGCAATAACGTCTGTGTAATGAATTCACTTTAAAGTGGCCATTTGATGTTTTTCATATTTTTGGTTGCAGTCTGTTCTGATGCGTGTGTCCATATTAAACAACTCCAAAGAAATCACATACAGTAAAAACTAAGACTCATCTCTCTGTCGACTCTTGACGCGAGACTTTCCAGCGGCTCCAAGAGGCTTTCTCTGGAAGCACAGTCCCTTCATAGACAGACCTCTGTTCTGAGTCTACATGGCTCACTGGTCTACAGGCAGGCTATCACATACTGGCCAACCAGAAAATCCAGGCCTTAAAGAGGCCGACGCTAAAACGATCAGTTTCATACAGAGTTACTGCATTATAAGAAAAACAAGCACTTTGTGGAACTGTAAATTGTCCAGAACTATAATGTGGCCTCTCTAAAACTGAAATCACCAAAATTAGATGCACAAGCCCTTTTTTCTGGCCAGGAGCAAAGGAGTTTTTGACAGAGGTTAGACACTATATGTGTGACACGCTAACTTTGCTTTGTAAACTCTAAAAATAATCTGTTATGTTTTCACAGATTATTCTCAGGATACTGCTCTAGGGGCGGCTGTAGCTCAGTTGGTAAGGCAGTTGTCCACAGACCACAGGGTCAGTGGTTCAATCCCTGGTCCTAGCTATATGTCAAAGTGTCTCTGGGCAAGACACTGAACCCCTAACAGCCCATTCCCATCCCCAGTGCTGGTCCTGGTAGAAATTGGGGAGGGGGAAAAAAAACAATTCTCCTGATACTGCTGTGTAGTTTCATAGCTTTTCTCTCAACATCAAACACCATCTCTGATGTTTTCTGTTCTGTCACATCTCCTCCTCTGATGTCTCCTCCCATCGTTTTCCCACGCCTCCTCTGTCATCCTTTCTCTGTCCCACTTCACATCCTCTTCTTCTTTTCCTTCATGGCTTTTTCATGTGTTTGTATCACATCATAACTGTAATCGCAAACTCCTTATTGGAGTATAGGGACTTTCTTTCTGTCAGCAATGTAGGGGTATTTACCAGCAGGATTTGAGTACTTACTATTTGAACATTTAAGTGATTATAACACGTTATTATTTGTCATTTGTAGCATTTTGCATCTCTTGCTTTTTTGTATGTCATTTCTTTCCTGATCAAATGCCCCCCTATTTCCGTATCTCCCTCCCTTACGAATCATGGTCTCCAGTTTCATCAGCAGGTACAGGAAGCCCGGATAACTGATGGTCAAGTCTGGCTCTGTGTATCTCAGTCCAACCAGCTGCAGCACAAAGTTATCCACCATGATGCCTAAAGCAGAGTCAAACCAGACAAACAAACTGAGGTCAGAATAAAACAGAATGCATCATTTTATACAGATGCAATGACAAACATTCATTCAGACACATACATGGCTGCTGTAATGTATGCAGGGCCTTCTGCTTTCTCATACTGGCCTTTTACTGATTAACTAGTGTTTTACTTAAGAAGTTTTAAAAATGACCTGAACAATGAGCAAAGATGAAACTCTACTTATCGGAGATAAACCACATTTTTTAACTTCAAAAGTGCAAGAGGACAAACTTCACAAGACTAAAAATTTCACAATAAAAATTTCACAAAGAAAGGCCAAAATATTCTTCACTGAGTGACCCTTGGCTGCCAATGGCCTCACAGCTATCCCACTGTACTGTGTATTTGAATTAAAGCTTTATGGATAATAAGGATCCAAACAACTGATTATAAGTTGAGTTTACAACAGTAAAATAAGAATAAATAAAATTGAAAAAAAAAAAACTTTCTTGCACTTGCATCTCATGAAATGTAAACCCTTTTCTGAAAGGACTTCGTTTTGATGTTTTCTCCTTGACTTAGTTTTTTTGCTTGCCTTGTACCTCAAGTCGCGTCTGCTAAATGACTAAATGTAAATGCAAAACAAGATCTCAATGATTCTAGAAGCACTGTGATTTCTTGAGAAGCACAAAAATTGCTTTTACTGATCTGCACTTCAGAAATGCACACGTCTACCTTTAAATGTTGTTGGAGTAATTTTGAGTTATTGCCACATGTGGGGACTAACCAGGCCTAAAAGGAGAGGGGATGAGGTAAAGAGATGTGGGTTGGCTCCCTCTGCTGGTCAAAGTGTCCCTGTAGCTCACTTAAAATACTATTGCTTTTCCTTCTGGTGAGATGCTTCAACCACGTTTATGAAGCTCCAGCGTTCCAGGCCCAGGGCTTTTCTTGCTAAGATTATATATTTCAAAACTTCTTTAGTTTCATTATAGGATAATAATAACAACATTTGATGCCCAATTAAAGAACGTTATTATTTTCTTGACTTCTTCAACAGGGATCATGTTTAATGTTGTGTGTGTCAGGAAATGTTGAATTTAAACATGCTGATATAGGGAACGTAGGTCTGCTCAGAGCCTGGGCAGACTTTTAATCTGAGGGTACAGGGTTCAAGTCCCTGTTCAGGCGTTTTGAGATGTAAAACTGCATTACTAGCTGGGTCTCGCAAACATGATCAACTGCTGGATTGTGTGCTTATTTGTGGGTCTTCCCTCCTACCTGCTGCCTTCAGAGCTGGAGTGACTTCTGCATACTCGAGGTGCTGAGTTTTGTTCTTATCAAACACCAGGAAGATATCCTGAGGACACATTAAACACATCATACTGAGGACATGAAACCATCCATATACATTGATATAATAACTGTCATTAGGGGGGAGGGTTCATTCTACAGTCCTGTGGAGCATTTTTTCTTGGTTAATTGTTTAAGCTACAATCTCACAAACACACATTTGTCTAATAATCTGACTTGATGGAAACACATTGCTAGTATGTTAATTAATACTTAAATCCTTTCTTTAATGCAAATGAATTGCTCCCTAACCAATACAAAAATCTATTGTATGGTATTTCTCCCGGTGGTCACAATTTTAGCAACACTGATTGATTGATTTCTTTTCTTGTTGGTGTTACTGTTGTGATGTGTTGACTTACCGTCCACCTCTTGATCTTATCCCACAGATCCTGGAACTCTGGCCAGTTTAGCCGAGCAATGTCTTGGCTCTGGATAAAAGACTGGTGTCAAGGCCTAACTAGTCAACTAATGAGAAGAGTATGAACCTAAGCAAAATCTGCTGAATAGCTTTACAGCAGAAGGACAAAACCTTGGCTGACTTCATCATTGTATCTACTATGAAGAAGAAGCATGAAAGATGGCAACAACTTAGAGCAGGATGAATTACAGAAGAATTTAACATCAAAGTACTGATCATTTCTCCATTTTATCCTGTCCAAAGCACTAGTTACCAGTTTTTGTATATCAGGCAAGTGTCTCTTTGTGAGAATATGAAACCTCTGCCAATACAGGCACAAGGCTTTTGAGATTGTACTTATGATTATAGTACAACAGTTTAACAAGTTATAAAAGTGCACAAAAAGCAACAGAGTTTGTCTTTGGATGAGTGTCACACTTGTAAGATGAAGGTTCAGTGTTCAAGTCCCTGTTCAAACATCTCTGTACGCACTCACTGTAGTGGTTTGAATTGTGTGAAATTAGTGTTTAGCACCAACTTTTCCCGATGCTCCACTGACATTTGTCATTATACTTGTTTTTGTAAATTTTCTGTGTTTAAAAAGCAACATGACAGCCTCAACAATAGGGGTTAACCTGACACAGCGCCATGGGAGGAACTTTTTCCACGGATCTATTATTCATTCACAGCTTTTTTATTGCTGACCCTTTGTGTACTTCTTCAGATATAATTACATAGAGTAATTTCTGTTTTCAAGGATACATCCATGAGAACCACCAGGCTCTTGCAGTGCTCCAGGACCAGCTTTTTCTCAGTGCCAGCCAACACTGAAGACAACAAGGAACATCATGAGTGGACAACTTAACATGCTCATTATCTCCAACAAGAACTCATGTGCTGCATTTTGAAATTAGAGAAATAATTTGATATTAAAGCGTGAGGCTGAGACTGGTCTTTTGTTATGAGGCAGGGTCAGGTGGCTAGCCAGACCATCAGTGTCATGAAAGGCATGTTTCACTCCAACTGGGTGTGGACACAAAATGGCAAAGGTAATTATTCTCTGGTGAAATAAAAATTAAAAAATGACCCATTGTCTTATTTTTTTATAAATCCTCTTTGAGATGGGACCAGTCTAACTTCCCCTCTTCTCTCAGACAATGATTTACAAGATCTGTCGCCATCTATTGGAGTGGTAACTAACATCATATTTATAACAGGACGTAACACTTCTATTCATAATGCAAATATACATTTCCTTCACCTGCACAGGGACTTGAATCCTTCAGAATAAAAGTCAAACATATTACAGCATGAGTTATCAAGGCCCCAAAAAACAACCTACAAGACATATTAATACACTAAGAGATTTGTAAGCACCTGGACAACGGAACATTTTAGAACAGAACAACTTTTAATCTGATGGTCCAAGGTTCAAGTACAAAAAAATAGATTATTCTGAAATTCAGCCACTAGTACACAAGGTAGCACATAAGGAAGCTACGCTATGCACAATTCTTCCTGCCATGGCATAAAAGGAGTCTTCAGTAACCAACACACCTCAGAACGCAACAGAGCAGGCAAACGGATCATGGGAGTATTTTTTTTTTTTTCTTTATTTTGATTATCATTAGATGTCTAGAGGATTAAATCTATGAGCAGCAGAAGTTATTTTGACCCACTGCTGATAATCATCTAATCCTAAACGCCTAAAAAAGTGTTCTAGGAGATAAAAAAAACAACAACAGGTGGGGTACACCTTGGATAGATTGCCAGTCTAATATATCCCATGTTTGATCAGCCAAAATTACACGTGACACCACTGTTCAGTATTCTTCTCTGGCTTCTGACACACTGCCTGACATTTTTTGCAACATCCTGTGCACTTAAACAAAGGTTTTAATGCTCTATATGGTATTTAGGCCTCATGAAGCGAAAACATTTCTCCTCGTGTCACTTTGTTTCCAGTGAATCCTTCTTCACTTAGCTTTTTGCTGCTTTGTATCTCACTTGTAAGTTGCTTCGGTTAAAAGCATAAATATAATATTAATGAAAATACAGATACAGATTCAGCTTAAGCTCTGCAGATTCTGAGTGCAACGAGCCAAACAGCTCTGAAATGTATCTTTTTGGACCCACTGTAGTTGGATTCCAGATGAATCCCTCTGGAAATATGATGCTAATATCAAAAGAGGAAAATATAGATCAATCAAAGTCAGACATTTGCTCCTGGGGATGCACTGCTGCATTAGGTACGAAAACTCAGAGATGACTTGTCCCACGAGCTCAAATTAAATAAAATACAGAAAGCAATGTTGTGTTGAAAGACACAAGACTGAACATGTCTAGTAATCTGAACATGCAACCAGCCAGAGATGTCACTAACCTCCTCCCTTTATGGCCTCAGTCAGCAGGTTGTGGAGGTGCACTGGATTGCAAAATCCCTTCTTAAGACACAAAACAGGAAACATTTACACCACAAGACCTAACGGCCACTGAAATAAATATACAGAGAAATCTACCCTGAAAGTACAGGTATAGCTCCTTTTAGCCTGTGGTTTAATCCCATAATTACACATAATGTTTTGGATCTGCTTAAACCTGCTCAGAGCAGCAAAACATTTCTGAGTAGTCCAACTAAGCTCAGAGAACACATCTGAAACAAATCCTGAGGGAATATGGCATGTTTAAAGAAGGTTACAGTTAACCCAGCAGCTGTGTGCAGCTGAAACTCACCGTGTTGCAGTGCTTCTCAAACAGCTGTCTGATAGATGAAGATGAAGGAAGAGCAAGCTGGTGAGGATATGTTGGCTGCAGGAGGAAAAAACACGGAGTGGATGAGCCCGATTTACAATGCAGGGTTTAAAACATGTTACTCAGCTTTTATATGTATCTTGTTTTAAAATATTGCTTTGATGCAAAGAGACTAGAACTTAACGAACCCGAGTAAACATAACCTGGGCCACTGTTTAGATGTAGCTGTGGTTTGACTGTGACTTTAAACCTGTTCTCACATGCAGTCCTCCTGTTTTGCATCTTGAAAGCCCTCTGGCCTGAACAGGGACTGGACCCTCAGATTAAAAGTCTGATGCTCTACCAACTGAGCTAACCAGGCTCTGAGGCGCCCACAGATATAGTAAATGTGATGGGGTAAAAATTTTAATCTGAGGGTCCACTGATCAAGACCCCAATTCTGCAAAACTCATCAAATTCAGTCACAGGCTGCATCGTTTGCAGTTAGTCCCACTTTGCACCTTCTTTCCTGCCATGGCATCGATCTGACTAAAACACTGAATTATCTGTCACTATTTCCTAACAGCTCATAGGATGTTAAGTTGATGACTTCAGAAAGTACAAGATAAATTAATGTATGTTGTTATTCAGATTCAGCCAAACACTTTAATTGTTTATTTGATTACCAACTATTTGAACACTTCTCCTACCTCTTTTATTGAAGAAATGTATTCTGGCACTGGTTTTTGAGCTGGACTGGAAAAAGAAAATTAAACGAAAAACAATCAGCAAAATTTCAGGACTGTTCCTTCTGGAACAGATGAGCACAATAATAATAACCTTCAGCTGTTGTTAATGTCTCAGAAGTTCAATTCTACAAACCAGACCTGCAGAGTCAATTATAATGCAGCTTCCTAACCCTGTAATACAGAATGTACAGTAACCTTAAACTTCATTCATAAGTTCTTCCTCCTTTCTCTTGGGATTGAGATTCTAAATAAGAACTATGTTGTCATTTTATTGTCTCTTTTGCCTACACAACATTTTGTGTCTAAAAACTGGAACTTTTCAAAATCCAAACTCTGTACACCAGCAGGTTGATCCATGACTCACGCAGCAGTGTTGCCCTGCTCTGTTAGCACACGGAGGAGGAAAAATCCCTCCTGATTGGGCTCAGAGGTGGAGGGGATGATGATATAACGACCCGGTGGAAGGGAGCCACCTAGAACCACCTCCCGACGAGAAGAGTACTGGGTGTAGAGGAGTGGGCGCAGTCCATTCAGGTCCTCAGGGGACAGGTATGTATTCTTAGGGTGGGCCTGCAGAAACAGCAAATAAATACATTAACACTGCAGGTTCCTGTACAGCAGGGGTGCTTAGTCCAGGTCCTCGAGAGCCACTGTAGGGGAAGACAAAGTGATTTGGAAGCATCCATCTTTTGATTGACTGAACACACCTGATGCAGGTAATCGACAGTTGGTAGTGAAGAAATAGTTGGAGAATTGGCTGCTGTCCAGCAGAAAGTACCTCTTTTTGCCTCTGCTGTACACTGACAACAGTATTGGCTGTGAAAGTGGCCCAACTGGCAGTGTTTGCTTTAACGTTTCTTTGCCCTTAGACAGACTTGAAACTGGGATCAGATTAAAAGCCTAGTGCTCTGCCTGTTGAGCCATCCAGGGTCTCAGAAACATTCTGCACATTCCCCTCACTCACATCATATGCGTGTGCAGTCGTTACAGCCCTTGTTCAATACTTTATTAAGATCTAATCTTTTATCTCTGGTGTGAATGCTGTTGGTCAAAATTAATGTCATTTGCTTAACAGTCAAATTGTGCAATTTTCTGGTTTAAATGTAACACGTATTCCCACAAACAATCCCTGTCTCAGTGATGACATGAGGCATGATGAATTGAGATCTGAATAAACTGCCAGCATTACGCAGAGTCACAGATACGATATGAACCCGATCTACAACCACATATTTAAAAAAAAAAGAAAAAAAAGAAAAGCAATTTGGAAGCAAAAAATTGCATTTGGGCAGCTTCACCATATAATGTGACTGTATCCTTTTTCATTAACTCATAACTTACAACATGTGCTCCTGTGTGTTTTGCTCTGTGTGTGTGTGTACCGGGTATACGTGCAGGGCTATGGAAAGGATTATGCCTCTTCGACGCTGGTATTTCTGCATCAGAGCCAAAACGAAGGAGCACATCTTCTGAGAATCCGCTCTGCTGCTGTCCACCTCTGATAGTATGAAGTAGAACTGAGGATTCTGCCAGAACAATCCTGGAAACACACACACACACCCTTTTTTTATGACACCTTTCTTTATTAGAATATGAGTATGAATGTGAACAACTTCCATATTCCATTCAGCACATACACTTCAAATACCTCAATTATAGTATTTATACACACTAACTAATTTCGGATACACACAACATCCATACTGAAATTAATATAAGGAAAAGTCTGTGTGTGTGTGTGTGTGTGTGAACATTCATCTGCTTATATCATCTTCTGTGTAAATGGCTCAGAGATATTTCTGCATTGGGCTGAAGTTGACATATGCCAATATTTAAACTTTAATTTAAGTTTCGCTCTTAGTGATCAATGTCAAATCCAGTTAGAACTCGATCTAGAACTAGGGGTTTCAAACTTGTGATTTGGTTATGAAAGGAAATGGTTTCATTTAAATTTAAAGCTTGAGCATCTCATTACATTATTCAACATTTATATATTTGTGCTTAAATTTTGAATTATGTTTGGTTTTGTCACATAAGTGTAAACATTTCAAGTGTGAAGCAATTTGCGTTCACGCTGTGAACGCTGTAGCTCAAAATAACAATGCAAGACTTGCAAGTAAAGATTGTGTGCAAATAAAGGTGCGGCTGCAGTCTGTCTGGACAATAAAGGGAGACATTATAGTTAATTGGACGACAAATGCAAGCAGATGTCAGAAAAGGGGGTTCTTACTCAAAACATTTTCGTCATGTAACATCATGCGTCTCACCTCCATCGGGTGGACCTCCTGCTGAGATATTTGGCACCCAGTTATCATTATGCATTACGCAGGACCACGGCATCACGCTGGAGCCTGGTTCACAGTCAGTCAGGTGGCACACCTCCACAACCTCAAAGTTCTGTCTGAAGTCAGACACCGACATCCTGATGGAGAGAGAAACAGATCACGGACCAGTCTTCCCAAAGGTGTCGGATACACTCCATAATTTAAATAACTTTGACTTCCATTTGCAAGACAAGTTTTGATATGGTGATATGTTCTTTCCAAGCCATTGGAAAAACATTCCAGCTCTAGCTCATGAAGAAATCTGTGTTGAAAAGATTATCAGGACCATCAGGTTTAGTAATAATCAGGTACAGAACTGAGACTCTGACTCAGTCAATCAATATAATAACAGAGTCAGAAGTGAGCAGCATACAGCCGCTGGGTTTAGGCTGTTTTGTGTTGCCTTCTGCCACAATGTGACACCGTCTGCATTGTTTCCCTTTGTCGAAGCACGTTGTTTGCGTGATAAGCTGGTTGATCTGTGTTGGTTTTGTATCTTGTTTGCAGAAGGCGGAGATTAAGACACCTGTCACAGAGACGCTCAGGTGCACCAGCACATCACATAACTCACCAGAACTCCCCGTCATCGCAGCTGACACTTTTCAGTCTTTTCTTCTCCTCGGCGCTCACGGTGTTCCACTCTGAACTGGGAATTGGTGTAGACCTTAAAGATAGGCAGTGAAGATTATTCTTATGTTTTCTACTCTCTGAGCAAATATTTTGAGAAACAACTGGTATTGATAAACGCTATCAAATATTTTTGTATTCAACTTCATATTCTTGTCATTATAAAGTATAAAGTATGAACATTTTGACAAGCAGAAGAAATAAGAGGTCACTGATATGTGAAAACCTCAATTAAAATGGAAAGACTGAGAAAATTAAATTCAAATATGCATCAACAGAGAAACACCTTCTATGTTATGTAGTTTCAGAGGGAGAAATAGCATTTAGTTTGCATGTTCAAGAAGCATGTTTAGTCAGATCAATTGAAAACCTGTCTAATTTGGCTCATAAATGTTCACACACCCTTTAGTGTCACTCCAGGCCCCCTCCCACTCTGTGTTGCCCCAGGGGTTGAGGATTCGCACCAAATCCACAGGGCCATTTTTTGTCTTCACCTGGCAGGAGAAAAGAAAAACTGAGTTTTAGCTTCTGCTCTTCCAGGTGCACTGCACAATTTGCTGCACCTGTGTGCACGTGTCTACACAACTTTCAGGATCGTTTGTGTACTTTTACCAATATCATCTATGGATGATGAGTTAAACTCTGCGAGATATAAAGCGTGTGAATGTATTCACTATATGTAGGGACAGTTACCCTATCTACTGCAGTCAGAGAGTAGGCATGTTTGAACAGGATCCCTTGGTTAGTCCTCTTCTCCAGATCCCCCTAAAGAGTGGAAGAAATCCATTCAAAGTCAGGAGAGAAAAACAAAAGACATGACTCATCACAGTGAAGCATTAGTGGGAACATGCTCTGTTCATGGTTTCCCAGCAAGTTCATTGCAAGTATACATTATTTGCTGTTAACCCCTTCACTGTACCTGGGAGTTGGCACAGTTGATGAGAGCTCCTTTTGACAGCAGGGGTCCCAGGTAGGCAGGCAGATCTCTGGGCAGCGAGCTGACGTACAGCATCTCAGCCACCCCGCCTGTCATGTCAACCATGGCCTCGTGAGGCAAGCCCATGTCCAGTGCTCTGTAGCCGCCTTTCAACCTAGAACAGGAGAAGCTCATTTAACACTTGCTTCAAAATGTGACAGTAATTTCTACTTCACACAAACAGGTTCACTCACTTGGCGTAGGCCTTCTCCAGCAGCGAGCTCCAGAACTCGTTCCTGTCATGGGAGCTGAGATAGATCAGCTTATTGTCCACAGTGGGCAACAAGTCGTCTACCTTCACCTCTTCCCACTGCCCGTACTGCCAGAACTACACAAAGAGAAGGAGGTGTTTTTGATGCAGCGCTTTGACCAACTTTACCAAGCCTGTAGAAAGTATGACGTCCCTGTGAGCTTTACCGATTGTCTACAACCTGTCATCACAAACAAAATGTTGTCTGGACGCTGATAAGCCTGTAACTACGAGTAAAGTATGAGTTCTTCTTAAGACTGGGAATTAAAAGTGGATTAGCAAAGGTCATGGTTCTGTTCCTGATAGACGTCAGTATTTAGGTATAGACATCAGGTATTTACCCTGAAGGTGAAGCAACCATTGTATCCATTCTGGAAGCTCTGTGCTTGAGGCACCACCTTGTTAAGGAGAGAGCGATTCATGGAGAGTGACGCAATAGCAGACAGAAACCAGCAGTCACCTAGAGAAAGGAGGTCGGAGACACAGGTCAGTCCACATGTCTGTCCAGGTCATCTACAGGCATCATCTTTCGACAAAATAGTTTCCAGTAACTCACTATGCAACAGCCAGTTGATTCATGGCACAGAAAATATAACAGTAAGTAAAATAACTGACTAAAAGTGCAAGTACCTGCCCAAAAAAAGTACTCTACTACAAGTATCAATTAAAATGTTTTATTTATTTATTTATTGTCCTTTTGCGTTGTCCCGTGAGTTCATTTGTCCGCATGTTGATTTGGCACAGTTTTTATGCCGAATGCTCTTCCTGACGCAACCTCTCGGGGTTCAGTGCCTTGATCAGGAACACTTTGACATGAGCGACCCTCCGACCCTATGGTCGGTAGGCAGCCACTCCAACTGAGCCACTGCCAACCCCTCGAGTATTACTTCAAATTATTTGGTCAAGATCAAGTACTAACTGCATGCAGAGGAACTTACACCTATGATGAACTCATTTTAGATTTATGTAAACCACAAACCAACTTTCCAAGTTGAAAAATATGACAAAGGTCAAATGCTATTTGTTTTTTGAAAATCGAGTACAGGGCCACTGCATTTGTGACTTTGTAATGCAACTGTTCCCAGCTGGGCCTTGAACGCAGCGAGGCTGTAGAACTCTAGCGGAGGATACAGCACTATCTCAGTTTGCCTTGTGATTCACTTTGCAATTTCCACAGTGTTAACCAATCTCTTAAATGAATGTGTGGGACAAACACATGATTACTACATTATAATGCTTTATGTGTAACTTTTTAACTATTACATGTTATTTTTTGTAACTATAAAGTTAATGCTGTTAACTCATCAGTCTTGTGGGCAGGTATCCATTAGGTTTTGCAGGCTCATCAGGTCTTTAATATCCATATTGTGTAACACTGCAGTAGCCGTCTACTTACACAGTTCTCCTTGGCAGATGTCCAGGCGTGTAGCTCCATCTACTATGAACTGAGGTGAAGAACAGATTTCCTAGAAACAGCAGGGAGGGTAAAAATTGGTTGGAATAGGGAGGGGGGCCGAGGCAGGGGAATATTATAGAAGAAATGAGGAAGGAACGGGGGGAGGGAAACAGTCAGATGATGAGAAATTAAGCACCGTGCCAACGGGAGCAACAGCCTAATATTCAAATACAGCTATTAGATTGATGTGGCATAAACTTGGCACAATACTGCTTTGGTTCTTATTGTAACATTTTTGCAGTACATTTCCATTAGTTTTTAAGGGCTTTAAACCAGTTTCCATCACCACAAACATGATTGTGATCAGTGAATTTTGTTTTCTGTGACGGTTGTGGGGGAATATCTTACACAATCACACAGGAAGAGCGACGTTTGTTTATTCTCTGTGCAGTGTTGTCAAGTGCATTTTTTGTGTGTATTTTTGTAGATGAACAATCAATAATCTTAATTTCCTTTTTTATTTTCTAACTGATATGCATCAGTTGGAGGTGAGGAAAGAAGCAACTTTCCGTGCAGTTACTGAAAAACGACATGAAGGAGGATGTCAGGTTGGTTTTAGTTAGGTCGACCTAGAGATTTTGAACTGGCAGCTGCAGATGTTCTGTTGCGGCTCACTGGGGCTTGATGAGCTTCTCTTGATTCCTTAGATCAGTCAGTACAAGTCCCTACTTGATTCAACATAGCACAAAAACAACTTATATAACATGTTGTTATGAACCCAGGGAACTTTATATACGTGTTACATACGTATGCTTACATATTACAAGTCAAACAGGATCGATTTGCCTACAGATGAGTTTGCTGGTTAATTAAGTGTCTAACGACAACACAACGAGAAATACAACAAGTCAGAACCTTTAAACTGAGGAAAGTAATTAAAGAAACATAACAGGGGTCATTGCTAACTGAGGGTAACATAATCACACACAAGAAGAGACTGACAGTGTGAAAATATACTATGTTAACTATTATGAGGTATCCAATGCTGTTTGCTTTGACTTTGTCATATAAAAATAAGTTATTAAATGTTCCATTAGCTGCCAAAAAAGAACTCTCCACATCTTATCTATATTTGTTCAGATTTGCTAAGCATGTTTGCACAAAGTCGGTCTACATACAAAACTCCAGTCATTGCAACTGGAACAAGTAAAGTGCAGTGAGTCATCCAAGGTGCAAACATTCACAGTGCAGTAAACTAATGAGAAACATGCCAGCTGAGGAGGAGAAAGAGGAGAATGTTCTCCATGGGTTCTTTACCCGACGTGTTTGCTGACAGAAAAGCCTTCAAACGAACTTGAGAAAGTCTGTGACGAAAATGATTTTCTCCCTGAACATGCTGCGAAGATGGCAAAGAAAACTCCCTGTGCAGCTTCAATCATTACTTCCGCTAAGATTTAGTAACTTTAACCTGTGTTCCTGCAGATCTGTGCAGTGCCAGCAAGATAAATGTATCTCCTCGTCTAAACCATAAAATCCACGCCTTTGATAAATGGAGTCTAGCAAACAAAGAAGATATTCTGATTTAGTTCAGTAGAAGAAGATAAGAAGCTGATGTGATGCACTTTGCAGTTGAAAACAACAGTAATCACGTCTGGCATTGCAAGAACGTAAAATGTGTCTCTTGATGCCTGATGCCTTTTTCAAAGCTTCACTCTCTTTCTTTCCCTTCTAGTTGTCGTGCAGGAATTGGCCATTGTTTCTATCTCACGTAATGAAACAATTACTGTCCAGAGGCAAAATACTGCAGTAGTCTTTCCAGCTTAAATAAAGGTGAACAAAAGAGGAGTTTCTCCTCTGGCACAAACCTGTAACTGTTAATAATAAACATTAAATGGTGTCTGACACACAGGAGGATCCGAGTGTGACTCACTGATGGTGATTTGTGGCGTTATGTCAGTTTTTAGAATAAACAGCTTCATGCTGTGTCTGTATTTACCTGCATTGTTTAACTATGACAACCTGCAATTACAAGTAGTCAAACAGGCAGAAAGTGTGTAGATTACAATGTCCCTGCTACACTGCACACATTGTTAGTGTTACAGTAGATAAATAAATCTGATAATGATCAGCTTCCTTATACAGCCTAATCTGTAGACAATCACTGTGCCTCCTTCAATGCTTATGATGCTTATGATGCATCATATGTTATAAGTGCTTTACTGCTGTTTTACATGTTGGGCTGTGTAGTTTGCAAAGCTATTTCTAACTTTCAATGTTGTGCAGTAAAAAGTACAATTACTACATATGGTTGCAGTAGAGTACTAGGAGTGCAGTACTGAATTACTTGACACCTCTGTCAAATGCTGCACGGATAAGCTCCACCCGGACGCTTCAGAGCATCTGAAAGATGCAAATATGCTGAATAAAACGCTTCTAGCTCCCCAGCAGGACAGTGGACTTCGCTCTGTGAGTTGGCTTTACCTTCGGTCGTTTCCACTTTACCGCCGGCTGCATCTCCAGCTCTCCCACAGGGAAGTAGTAGTCCACGAACAGTCCGTCACTGCCCACGGAGTTGACTTCCCTGTCCGCCGGAGGACCCCGGGCCCGCATGTCCCTCAGCCAGAGACGGGACTGCGAGCCCAGCAGCTCGTCGGAGCAGACCGAGTCCACGTCGTCATCCAGCGGAGGAAGGGAGCTGGAGGACAATCTCGAAGACCTGCTCATCTTTAATGTGGGTTCTACTGAAGTTCTAGTGCTCTATGAACTGAGCTTCATACTGCAGGATTAAATACAAGAAAAAGAAGAAGCCACGCCCTCTCTGAACACAGGTAAACGCTCACCTGAGCGGAAGGTGTGTGTGGTTGGTGAATTCAGTCCTGCGGGATTTTCCTCGTCGTGCCAAGACCAAGTCATTAAAAACAAGACAAGTGACCTTACGAAGGTTTAATGAGTTCATGTCATCACTTTTCTGAGAATCTAAGGAGCAGTGGAAAAAGTGATCAATAACTATAACAACAGCAACAATAATGACACTATATTATTAGTATTATTATTATTAAGTACAAGTACTTCCTGTTAATTGCATATCATTGTGTTTTTATTTTTTTACTGTAAAACATTAAACAATTAAAAAACTGAGATAAAAATATTAAGAAAAATGTCTGGCTTCAGGTTTACCATCAGGGGTGGGGAGAAGGGTGGGTAGCACAGGACCCCCCCTCACTAAAACGGACTGGGTATCCGTCAGGAGGCTTGTGATTTTAACAGACTGTAAATCTTTTAACACACAGAGAGCCTGAAATACGAAGTTTTGATAATAAATATGAATGAGACATAACTTGATCTTTTAAGTTACTATATTTAAGTAAGGACATTTTTGGTCACACTGAGTGCTGCGACAGCAGGTGCAGAAATGCCACCCAATGTATGAAACATGGACATTTTTCCATTATGCGAGGAACTGAGTTATAATTTATCAGGATGATTTCATATTAGGAGAAATAAAGTTGTGTTTCTGACTTTTCTCACACTGAACAAATGCTAGTTATCAATATTAAATTGGCAGCGATTTAAATTAAACCCCTTTTTCAACCATTTTGAAACGTGCCCCTCATTTTAACATTTTTCCTCTTTCTTTATTGTTACAGACCACCACCATAATTCAACGTGACGGATATGAACAAGGGAGTTTTACAAGTAATTTAATATCATACGATACTGCAGTCGTCTGTCCTGTTCAGAGGCACAAAACCAGGGCTACACATGTGGCACAAGCCTGTAACTGTTAACAATACATCATGTCGGACTCACTGCTGGGTCTTTTTTGAAGAGCTGTTGGTTTTTAGTATCAACAGTTTCTGCAGTGTTTAACTATGAAAACCTGCTCTTACAGATAGTTATGTGTTGGATCACAATATTGAGCTGTTTTATTGGAACGTTGCGGTTTCCTTGTTTCATAGAAATTACTGGACAATATTTAAGACATCCATTTTAAAAAGGAAACATTTCAGAAATCAAACCATTTCTCTCATGAACATATTTTGTTTTGTGCGGATGAAGGTGTCAGTGCTGATCAGTAATTAACAACCTCTAGAGATCTGAGCATGTTGGAGCCTTTTGTCAAAACGACCTCTGGTCACGTACTGTAACAAACCTATTCCATCAGTTTTTTGCCTGATCCTGGACAAGTGCAGCTGTAACTCCACTAAGTAGTTGCTGACCTGAGTCATGTTCACATCATCTGTTTCATCATCATCATCATCGTCATCACCCTGACACCATCAGGATATTTCTTTTCTGGCAAGAACTTCACATTTCTGGAGAAAGGAGTCAACCACCTCTAATAAAACTCTGCTGATAAAGAAATAAACCTAATATATTGAAGAATGTTGAGAGAGCAGCAACACAAAAACAGCCAAACACAGACAAGGGCTGTAAATGATAAATTATTTTTATTGAGAACAGAGTGATTATGAAAAAAAGACATGTTAAATCTGTGATGACCTGTGTGTGTGTGTGTGTGTGTGTGTGTGTGTGTGAGTGTGTGTGCTTGAATCACTGAGATGTAGCCATGATGCTGGACACACCTGTGAGGAGAAAAAACACAATATCAACAAATGACCAAAAACAGACTCGGTATGAGACCTGGCCAAACGTCTGTATGAGATATACTGAATAAAATCACGTCGACTGTTCAGAATCTTCAGCTCCAAACTAGAGATGGACTGTGTGATGCACTTATTAGCATTAGGTTACAGACGTTGCTATTATTCTTTGTTAATCTTAATCAATAAATTAGGCTAGAAAATGGCAAACGATTTATGGACAACACACAAACCCAAGGTGATATAATCATATTGCTTCTTATTCGTTGGGTTTTTCCCGACCAACTGTGGAAAAGCCACGGACATTTAATTTTGCACTTAGTTGTATTTTGACAGCTTCCTATGGAGAAAATCACTTCCTGTCACCCTTCAGCTGTTTGTCAGCGTGTTGCTGCGGCACAAAGACAATAACACACAAACAACCGATTGGATAAAAACATTCTCCTCCTTTTTTTTTTTCTTAGCTTAAACAGCAGCACTCACTCTCAAAGTCGATCTTCTCCACAATGTTCTTGGGCTTGATGCTCTCCTCCTGGTTAAAGATGAAGATCTGTCCGTCCTCGTTTTCCGTCCAGCCGTATTTATTCATCCACACCTTCACCTGAGTGTCTGGAGGATCAGAGGGTAAGACGATCTGTAAGTTTTGTGACTGTGAGGAAAGTTTTTATTTGCTTTTTGGTTGATCTAATAGAAATACTGATTAATGGAGTTTTCAATCAGATACGCTTTCCCACAGGGAAGGTTTTACTGGTGGAGGGAGATATTGAAGATTTAGTTGAGCTCTCTGGCAGGTTTGGATTTTTCTAGACTTGGGTCAAAGTTCTTACCGAGCGGGTCTCCCAGCATCTCAGCCAGTAACCGGTGCTCAATGGTCTGGTAGGTGATGCCCACTACGTGGCAGATGACTGCAAAGGAAGACAAATTAAGAGGACAACGTTCCATATTGATGATGTTTAACTAAGCGTTCTTTCAGCTGAGATTGTTTCCTAGTTTCTTCCAGAAAAATGAAACAATCCGCTTGTATTTACTGTAAGGACTAATTATGACTATGGTGAGTCACCAGGTGATACTCACACTTGCGAACAGAGTCTTCGAAACCAGCAATGCCATCGATGAGTTCTCTGTTCTCCTCAAGACTCGTCTATCAAGCAGGACAAACAAGATGTGATTAATAAGACAAAACAATTAAGCTGTTGCACAAATCTGGAAAAGCAGAAGAGTGAGACAGGTGTCAGAACAAGAATGGAAGATGTTGAAATAAGGAACTAAGGATGCCCTGGGCTGATCAGCAGGGATTGCGTTCAATGATGGATTAGTATAAACCCTCTGCAAGTCTAGGTTCACAGCAAATATCACCAAGTATCACCTTAGAGTGAGAAACATTTCAGTGGCCAAACACACACACACACACACACACAACCCATAGTAGCCTATATTTTCAATAGCCAACTAATTTATTAATATCAGAAATGTGAACTCAAGCGGGGTGTGTAGCTGAAAATAATAACTGACAGCTTAAGAAATCTTAATATAAACTCTGACAGGAAAAGGTTTAATTCAATAAATTCTGTCTTTGTGCACAAATCTGAACAAAGAAATCATTTCTGACTGAGATACAGCAGAAAAAGATGACTGGTGCAGATCTGACTACTGTTTGGTCGAACGTGTTTGGCTGTGCCTAACCCATGAAATATAAGGAAATTATGTTGGATTTCCTTTAATTCCTCAGAGCACAAATAATATTACTCATCCATTTTTCTGGCAGCCCGAGGAGCAGCATGACCCGTATCAATTGTAGCAACATGCAAAGTAAAAAAAAAAAAAAGCACGTCTGCAGATTGTTCTGGGTACGTTATTACAATAAAGGTCACACCCAGTGTACAATTGCATTTACACTCAAACCCTGTACATCAAATGAGCTGTTACTTAACTAATCACATCAAACATGTGTAGACCATAATGAATAATAAATACATCTGAATTATTAAAGTAACACTTTCTTTTAACAGCACACATAAAGCTTTCACAGCCTTTGTAGCTGTAATCCAACAACCACGTTGAGCTAAACAACAGACCTTTCTCCCTGGACCAAGAAGTGAAAAGCTAGAGAGACTTGACTTTTTAATCTCTACTGTTACCTCGATTGCATTTCAGCTTCTACAAATCCTCAACTTATGTAAAAAAAAAATTAAAAAAAAATGTATGTCTATGTTTTCGTTCTTTCAGTTGAATTATTTCATCATCAGACCTTTGTCCCTGTTTTTGCCTTTTAGTATATTTTTTTATATGCATGTATTGCTTTAACTGATCATGTCTGTACTGTCATACTATTACAGTCATCAATCATAGAATCATTTCATGACTATAACACATTTTGGTCAAAAACGGTTGTTTTTAAATAAGTTATAAAAATAAACTGACTTGATTTTTCTTATTCTAACAGATGGTGACAAGACAGAGACAGAGGATGTCATACACACTGGCCTGATTCAGAAAGAATAATTTAGTAAATCTGTACATAACTACAGCCATGTGTGTGTGTGTGTGTGTGTGTGTGTGTGTCTTACCCAGAAGCTCTGGAAGTGGCATGTCTCCAGCAGGTTGCCCAGGTAGAGGATCTGTCTTATGGGGCGTTCCTCTTGCTGCGACACTGTAGTCAAGGAAAGGCCCACTGACTCCCTGACCCCCACCCACCCACCCCCCACATACACACACCTCCCCAAGTCCTTCTTCTGGCTCTCGTACATCTCCAACCTTTCTACTTCTCCTTCCTGATAACCTGGACTTGAAAGGGTTCATCCAAAACCTACTGCAGAGGTTTATGAACACGATGCCATTAACCGTTATGCAGTGATACTGCGACGCAAAACCTTACGCATGTTAGCACCAAAAGGATACATGTGTCTGGTCAATCATGCACTTGCAGAGAGTGAAGTCTGTGTGTGGCAGGTTGGTCAGAGCCTTCAGCAGAATCTGTGAGGTCACCTGAGTCTGGAAGTAGGCTGGATTAAACTGGTACCTGCAGAGACAGATTCAACAGTTAAACTCTTCTCTACTGAGCACTAGAAATCACTGACACGTCTTGCTTTTGTCAATATTTATAATATCAAAAATAAATGGCAGAAAACAGACTAGCTCAGTGGTGGCAGACCAAACAGTGCAAGACCTGAAAGCCCATTTGACAGCGGTAGAAAACTAAAGGGCACAAACATCAACCCAATGATGGCGACCGAACTGGGCAAAGGAGAGTAAAAGTCAGTGGGAAAATTTGACAGCAAAACTAAACACAAACATCCCAATATTGGGCAAAAAGTCATTGAGATTAACGCGCTCGGTAAGAAGATCGTGTCAGCCAACAGGATGACACAACAGAACTCTCACGCACTATTCTGGTTACTGTGTGGGTTAACTATTCTATAGGTTTCTCATTATTTATCGTTCAAGAACTACAGTGTCCGCTAACATCATTTGCCTACATCTGAATTGACGGTGACATCTGGTTCCCAAACAGTGACAGTGTGACTTACAGCTTCAGGACAGCCAGGTTGGCCTCCAGGTCGTAGGAATTCTCTCTAGCTTGTGTCTCCACATAGCGCTCCAACGTCGCAAGGTTTTCTGGGTTGTACCTGAGAGGACGGAAAAGGTCATCAGCTATGATGTTTCAGCAATGGATACAATTATTCTACATCGCAAATTTTAGGTTTTCCAGGACAGTAATTTAGTATATTTGGGTCAATTTTAAACAAAGCAGTTATTGCCAAGAATATGAAAATTATCTTAGGAAGTATAATAAGGGAACATTTTAATTTTGATGACTATTAACTTGCAGCAGATACAAATGTGTTAACTTTAATACATGTCTGGAGAGAGATTTTTTTAGATGACATATTTATTGTTGAATCATTTTGTTGGTAAACTTTATATGCAAGAGAAAATTCTTTCCCACAGTAATAAAGGCCCTAGACACGGAGAACAATATGGAGTCAGGTAACTTTATTTATAACTGTATGTAGAAAATTGAACTGTGCAAGAGAAACATTCCAGCAAGCTATACAACAAATGAAATTCAGACTCTCTGAAAGAACAATATAACTGAATATCCTCAGCATATAAGTGATAATACACATGCTTAAAATGCTGAATAATCTGAGCAAGAGGTGTCATATACAATACGAACAGCAAGTGACCTAAAACTGATCCCTGTGGAACTCCACATGACAGAGGCATTGAGTCAGACAGGATCTGGTTTACCAGAAAAGGTTCTAATCGGCTGCATACGAAGAAAACCACTGAAATACAGAACCAGACAAACCATAAACATTTTGGAGACAATTTATCAAATTTGTGTGGTCAGCTGTATCATATGCTGAGGTTAGATCCAGTAAAACCAACAGTGCTTACTGGCCCAAGTCCGCCACCACTAAAATGTCAGGTGACACTTTATGAAGGGCTGTCTCTGTTGAGTGCATTTTGCAGAAGCCTGACTGAAACGTGTGCAGAAAAGTAGACAGTTGTTGGGATACCACTTTTTCTAAAATGTTTGACATGAAAGGCAATTTAGAAAAGGGCCTGTAGTTTGTAGGGCCAGAAGGATCCAGGTTTGGCTCTTTAAGAATGGGGTTCCCTACAGCCTGGTTAAAAAGGGAGGGGACCGTGCCAGGAGAAAGAGACTTGTCATTTAGCCAAGGACAGTGTTTCTGAGGAGAAATCAGGCCATGTTTAAAGTGGTGTCACATTATGTAGAACACACAGTGAATATTAAATGACTCAGCATCAGTACACACATTAAAAGAACTGGGATCAGATAAAGAGCAAAACGTATCAACAGCAGCTAGATTGTGATCACTTTGGATGGTAGAGAAAACACAACTGTGATCACTCACTTGAATATCTTCGATCCAGGCCCAAAACACACAGGCCCAAACTGAATATGCAATGTATGGGCCTTTGTGTGTGTGGGACCAGAGACATGTTGTTTAAATCTAAAGGACTCATTAAAACATATGAATTCTACTGCCGTGTTGCGATAGTGTCATCAACGTGGAAGGTAAAATCACCAAATATTAACACAGACTCCAATTTGATAAGAGTGGATAAAAACCTCTGTCACATAAAAACGCGCGCAGGACCAGGAGGTCTGTAAATTTAAACACAATAAAAAGACTTTGTGGTGCCAACTTCAGCCATTTGGGGTCCAAACGAGCTGAAGGGGTCCTGACTCGATTGCTTGCAGGAGAAACAACGTCAAGTGTTCGTCATAAGAGTGTTCATGTTTGCATAAGAGTGACAAAAACTCCTGAAGTTGACGAACCACGCAATAGAACTTTTGAACAGGCTTTAGAGCTACTGGCTATGAAGTGAACGTTAGCTCAATGCATTAGCAAACAGGCTAAGGTGCCGTTAGCTTATACACCGAGTTATCGATCACCAAAGTCAGCCGTACCTATCGATTCCTCGCAGGAGTTTCCCCACGTTCGCCCTCATCTGTTCGATAGACGACGACATTTGGTCCAAAGCGTTGCAGCAAACTTAAAGGTAAAAACCCAAATTAACTCCACACGTGGGCCTTCGAGTAAAAGCGGCACCGGGGCGAGGAAGAGAGAGGCCGGAAAAGAAACAACGACGCACCGGTGAACCGGAAGGTGCACAGGCCCAGATCATCGAGGGACCACTCTCGCTGGGACAGCTTTGCTAACGTTTAAAAAAATACATTTTCATTCAAATGGACATATGTTTTACATTGAATGGCACTCACAATTATTTTGGTTATTCAAAACGTTTTCCCACTGGCGCTCATTTTACTTTTTGTAATATGATGCCGCTTCTACTCGGAGGCCCACCTTCAATGAGATTCAGTACGCTACACCGCCTCTAGTGGTAATAAAGCGGAACTGCAACACTCAAAAAAGTAAAATTGGCGCCACTGCAGAGTACTGAGCATTACTAAATTTCCGGTAAGTACTTTCAAAATCCAAAAAAGATACTGTGTTTTTTTGTATAAACTAAAGATTAAATATTAAAACGGTAAACTAAAAATAAATAAAAGTAAAGTGTCTTTAAATCAAATAATTTTTCTTTTAACCCCTAAACGTATTTTAGTTTTTTGTTGTATTTTTGGTACATTTCTAAGCACTTTAATTTGAAACTATGTACCGGACGTGTTTTTTTCAAGTACTGCATTAGCGTGCAATTGACTTATACTCAAAAACTCATAGTGCAGTTCCTCATATTGGCCGCCAGAGGGTAGTAAAGCGCACTATTATAAATGCACCAAATATATCTAGTTTTTGCTTTATTGTAAGAATTAATATCTATGTCTCCTTAAGGTCTATTACACAGAATAATGTGAACCTTTTATAACTGCGGCTAAAAAAATAGTTAAAAGTATAGTAAATGTAATACTAATAATTGCTGGAATGGTTTTCTCTTTATTAAAAGATGCCTGTAGCCTAATTTTTGTTCCATACTTAAGTATACAGCTGTACACACAACTTATTAAAAATAAACAGTTGAGTTAAAGATGAAGAAACAGCTTTAAGATTGATGTACAATAGTGAGGGGAAAAAAACAATTTGTTCATGTACTCTTGTATTAAGGGTATATAACTAATTGATAAAACTGGAAATCTCTTGGAAAAAACAAAACTTTAATAGTCTGATATGCGTTTTTTTTTTAAATAAGACAATAGCCAACACAATCATTGGCTGAGTTGAGAGGAAATATTTGTACGTTTCTTTAATGAACCGTTCATTCATAAGTGTGGTTATTAAAAATCCAAATACAAAGCTCACTTGTGCAATGCACAACGGTCTCGAGAGGTCCAGCAAAATGTCCTTTTTATGTTTTTTCTAGGTCTAATTTTTTAATGTTTACGGTTTTCTTATTTATGTCGCTTTATTTTTGAAATAGTTGCCCGGAAATGATCCAATGAGTTTTTGTTATTATTGACGACGACTTGACGAACGTAACGCGTTGTAGTTCCTCGCTTTGTCCACCAGAGAGCGGCAAACACTCGGTCGCTTTCTCATTAGCATTAGCATTGGTAGAAACACAGCCTGCGCTAGCACGTAGCAGTTTGTCCACAGAAAGTCAAGATAAATCCACTACTGTGAGTCATTGAGAGTAAGTAGAGTTTTTAAAACAAATCTTAGAATTTCTTACGGCGATTCTGAATAGCTAAGCATTTTCTGTCTGTGTGTTTGCACGACATCTCCAGGGGCTAATTGTGCTTTAAAAAAGACAAACAGTTAGGTCCCAAAGTTTGAGACAACTGTGGATATGGGACATATATTAATCTCTAAATATTCATAAAAAGCACATCATTTATCTCTTCTCAATGAAAGTCTTTTAATAGGTAAAATAGACCACTAATGCTAACATTACTGTTTAGCCTTTAGTTAGCTCTGATCCTGTTCTCGTAGTTGTTTTGCTGGTGGTTATCATTCTGCAATCCGCTTATTGAAGTTGCTTATTAGACCGGGATGAACTGTGTCTTTAGGATTTAAGTTGAGCTCAAGAGACTTTTTCCTTGTACCATCAAATCTGCACAAACCTCTTATGGACTAGAAACCAAAAGACAACACAGAGAAGCCCGTTCATTTGACATCAAGGTTAGATTTCCAACTTGTGATGTGCAAAAGTGAATGTTTCTGTGTGTAAAAACGGTTTAAAAAACAGCTGATCATAGGGTCTTAAGATTAGGCAAAGTCCTCACTAAACATGTTAAATGTTAAAGTCCATGTCAGCACAATAAGACAACTGAACAAGCACGGAACAATGTCCAATGGACATTAATGCTTCAGAACAGCTGAAAAATAAAAGTATCAGGTAGTATCAGTATAAGGTTTTGGACTGGTCTAGTTAAAGTCCAGACCTCAACCGAATTGAAATACTGTGGCGGGACCTTCAGAGAGCTGTGAAGGTCCCGCCACAGAACCCCAACACCCCAACACCTCAATGAACTGAAGCAAAGCTGGAAAGAAGAATGGGCCACAGTTCCTCAGCAACAATGTGAGACTGATAAAGTCATACAGGAAACGATTACTTCAAGTCAGTGCTTAAAGTAGGATCAACAAGCTACTGAATCATGGGGGGTAATTGGTATTACCCACACGTTTGTTTCTGTTTGACTGAAAAAGTTACGTTTTGTTCTCCGTATTAAAATTGTGCTTCTTGAATAAACAGACTTTGTATTTCCACCAAAAAAAACATAAAACAAAAAGAGGGGGCACTAACTTTTGCACCTGACTGTAACATGCAAACTGTAATGTACTATAGTAGTAGTATTTTATTCAAATTTGTTCTCACGTATACCCATCGATTTCCGCACCTAAATGATTGATGATTGAAACATATGAATAACAAAGTGTGTTAACATGCCAAGAAGTGAACTTTGCAGCACTTGCTACTTTGTCAGTCCATAAATATATTAGCAACCATTACACCATAACACCTCCGCCTGCATTAACACAGAAATAAAATGACCTTTAACCGTATTTTCTTTTGAGCTCCATCCAGTGCCTGCAACAGAGAAATCCTGTGTACTGCTCAAGACCACTTCAGCAGAAAGCTGCTTGCTGAAACAGGTCCGTTAAACGTGGGCTGACAGTTGATGTTGCTGTGAAGGCAGATCGTCCTCCCTTGCACGGCATTTTCCCCTTCACTATTTCCACTCTGGGATCAGTAAAGTTGTTAAATGGCATCTGAAGAAAATGCCCTGTTTACCGGAGCAAACAGTTTGCAGCCTTGAAGCTTAACGTGACATGTGATCAAAGCTAACATAGCACCAGTTTACCCCAATGGTTGTGGCATTTCACAAAACCATCCCACAGTTGATGGACTACACTGTTCAACCACAGGCTCAGCAAAGTGTTTTGGTTTGTTTTTTTTAATCAACAAAAGGTGTCAGAGCATAACATGGCAGCATAATGCAGCAAACTACTAACATAATGGGACTTAATGTAGAAGAACAGAACAGGGTCTGATATCATATTGGGCCACAGTACCGGTATAACATAACCTAATGTGCCTTAGAGAAATGCACCGCATAACATAGTACGGCAAAGTATCATAATGTGACAAAACATGAATTTAGGTTAACATAACATTAGCGAGGGGACATCCTGACTCTTCTCCGTTCTCAGCCTCCATTTTTTATTGGACTTAAAAAATGTTCATCGACATTAGTGTGTTACAGCCGTTTCTTTCCCAACGCGGAACAACGTGGTGGGACTACGGCAAACTCTGGTTGCATTTGTTGACGCGTCCACGGTGGCACACGTGTTCCTTCAGGGCCTTAAATTGCACTGTTCATTTGAACATGCTCGCATTTACACCTACAGAGAAGTTGGAGACCCGGGGAGACACAGACTTCAAATTGCTTTCAGTTTCGTGTACCTCATTCAGTTGTTAACCTAACCTAATAACCTTGCTGGTCCTGCTCCCCTGGCTCAGTTGAGGTTGAGGCAGTTATTTGCGGTTAACTGGCCTGTGTTGTGTGTCTGTCGCATGTGGGTGTTTGTGAGCCATGTGGTAAAAACAAGAGTGTAGGCAGAGAGCTGGTTCGGCTTCATAGCAGACGATAAATGTCAAATGATGAAGATGTTATTATGTGAGGGCAAGATGTGTTCTTTTTTTTAGTTGGTTTTGCATTTAGCCATTTAACAAACGCAGTAAAACACCCTCAGTGGCTTTATTATCCATTTAATGCGTATAGAGTGCATTCAGGAAGTTTTCAAACCCCCTTCACTTTTTAGAATGTGTCAAGGTGCAGCCTGAAACTAAAGTTCTTTAAATTCTTTTTTTCCCTTATTAATCTGCACTCAGTACCTCATAATGACAAAGGGAAACTGAATTTTATCAAAAATAAAAACAAACTATCACATGTACATAAGTATTCAGACCCTTTGCTCACTACTTTGCTGGAGCACCTTTGGCAGCAGTTACTGCCTTGAATCCTTTTGGATATGATGTGACAAGATGTGCACACCTGCGTTGGGGGATTTTCTGCTATTAGTCTTTGCAAATCCTCTCCAGCTCATTCAGGTTGGATAGGGACTTCCTGTGGACAGCCATTTTCAGATGTTCAATAGGGTTTGCTTAGGATTGTTGCCATGTTGGAAGGAGAACCTTTGACCCTTTTCTAAGGTCCTGAGCACTGTGGAACAGGTTTTCATTGAGGATATCTTTGCACTTCATTCCATTCACCTCTTTCTCAACCCTGAACTGTCTCCCAGTCCCTGCTGCTTACAAACACCCCCACAGCATGATGCTGCTGCAACCCTGCTTCACTGTAGGGATGGGATTGGGCAGGTGATGAGCTGTGCCTCGTTTCCTTCGGACATAATGTTTAGAAGTGAGGCCAAAAAGCACTGGTTTTATCACAGTCTGAGAGTCCTTCAGGTGCTTTTGTGCAAACTCCAAGCAGGCTTTCATGTTACACTGAGGATAGGCTTCCACCTAGCTACTCTGCCACAACACTTGACATTTAGCTCAGGCGCCTCCTATTTCGCTTGATCGTTGCTGCACTGCAGGTTCCTAAGAGCATAGTGGCCTCCGTAACTCTCAAATGGAGTAAGTTTGGCACAACCCAGAATCTTCCGAACGCTGGTCACCCAGCCAAACTGAACAATCGATGGGCCGGGGGAGAGGACAATAGGACATGGCAATCAGGAAACAAAGTTCTAGAAGGACAACCATCATTACACGAGACAAGACGAGGTTCCACACAAGGGTTTACAACAGTTTGTTTACTCTTAGCACTTAAACTAGTGCTACCATAAGTTTCTGAACAAATCTTGTCTTTGCTTTGCCCAGTCCCCCCCAGTGCCTCCTCTGAAACAGATTTACTTCAGTCTTTACACTCTGCCAGGCTCTGCACAGCCATCCAGGTAGCCGAATTACAATAAACAAGAATGATGCAAAAAACTAATAAAGCAAAAATTGTGACTCTTTTCTGATTGGTCTGTAGGGTGAGCCTAACTCCAAAATGTATTTCGACCAGTATGTCCAAGAATATCTCTGCGCTGGCGCCAGCACTGCTCAGTCTCCTCTCCACATTGAGAGAAGTGTTACAGCAGACATTTACTGGTCACTTCATTACACCTGTACAATCTGATACAAGCCAATATATAGCATCATCTGCCAGATTATAATTTCTCAGTTTAAAGTCTAAACGGTCAGAAAGGGGATGATTCTGTTATGTGTTTATTTTTGAGGTCATAGTGGGTGGTGGTGCATTATCATAAGTTTAAGGGGTGGTTCTAATTTTTTGGCCACCCTGTTTAAAATGACCGAGGGGCCAAAACATTATTACCTCCTCTTAACTGTGTGTAATCTGCATATCCATAATACTTTTCACTAACTATCTAATCAACTATGTTCATAGTCACATTTTTTAGCATAATTATAGCATCAGGCCATCAAATGAACAAACTGCCGTGCTGCAAGAAGAAGAAGCCACAACGTTCAGTCCAGTGTCCTGCACCTGTTAGTAAAGTAGATATGCGGCTGATAAAGTTGTTTGAGCATGTTAACAGGATGTAATGGGTGCCCTTCATTTATCTGTGGGGAAATGCTTCTGAACAGGAAGCTGTCAGGGAGCTCCAAGCACGAGTGACTCTTCTTGCAGAACTGCAACACACACCCCCAACACACACACACACACACACACACACAGATACATTTAAGTAGGTGTGCAGCTGAGAATGAAACTTACGCTAAAAACCCCAAACAGCTCAAGTGCAATTAATCAGCTACAGGCACCACACACATAGACACAGACGTGTTTCCAACAAATGTGCTCAAGCGCACACAAACACACACACACACACACACACACACACAACAGAGAAAAAAGACAGAGATGCTAGTGGTGCAGTTGTGAGGATCTTGACTTTTAAAAGTGTCTTATTCTTAAAAATGTTTAGTTTGTGTAGTTTAATCCTCACAAACACAAAACCAAGACTCACTCCAATAACAAAATCTGCAATTTACCGACATATAATTACCCCCCCCCCAAAAAAAAAAAGCTACGCGCTTAACACGCTTACACACCCAAAGCCAACAGGAAACTGGATTATGTAAATGAGCTGTTAAAAAAATGTTTGAGAGAAACAAGAGGAAGGTGTGAGAGAGGGAGGGAGGGAGGATCGATAGACTGAGAAACAGAAACAGGAAGTGTGTGTGTGTGTGTGTGTGTGAGAGAGCAGCTGAACGACTTACAACAAGTTAGAGAGATAAAAAAAGAGACTTTTCTGGTAGCTCACGTCCTCTGAGAGTTTTTCAGTTTTGCTACCTGTAGATGTAGAAGCCACTGAGTTTGTGTTTGTGTGTGTGTGACAGAGAGTGTGCGTGTGCATGTGTGACATGTCTGAGAACACATATTAGCGACAAAAACTATTTCAAATGGATTTCCAACACAGGACAGCTCTGGATATCTCCACCAGGGACCCTGAGGAGGATTTTGATATCCTGCAGAGAGTTGGCGGAGGAACCTACGGAGAAGTTTACAAGGTCAGAATCTTGAACGGCTCTTTTTAGTGTCAGTCTGCCGCCAGATCGAACACTGATCAGTGTGAGTCTATGTCTATCACCAAGAGTCGAGCTTCTCAAATATCTTTCTCAAATATATGAATAATCTTTGACAGATTAGTGTGTCTGGAAACGGTTTGAGAGAAGAGAAGGTGCTTTATTTCAGGATATGACACAGTTCAACCAAATTAACTTCTGCACTATGAAGCAGGTGTTTACTACGCTGGCTGCCAGTATCGATTTTTAATCTTCGGAACAGGTCAAGCGTGTCTGACTTCTGCGTACTTTTCAAGTTACTAACTTATTTTTTTCCCCATCGCAGTCCAACCAAAAAAAAAAAGCACATGTATTCTGTTTGTCAGAGATGAATATGTTCATTTGTGCTCATTGGGAATTTCATGTCGAGTTCAGAGGGAAATATAGGTGCGATTGACTTTAGTTTCATTGGAGTCACAGCTTGAGTACAAGCTAGAACTGTGCTGGAGGAAGTGGTTTTATGAGAAGTGAAAGTATTCTTCTCAATACTGATAACTTTTTTGAGAATTTCACTCCAACTGAAACAGAAGTCTATCTGAACACCGTTGCTGATGTTGTCTTGTAGATTTTCTCTTCACATCCTGATTTGTTCCTTTGAGAGGTGTAGGACCAAGTTGAGAACCTAAAGTTTAAACCAAACAAAACAACATTGGTTGGGCAGTGATGGTCTGCATGGTGACATGACCCTAAATGGACGCACTTTTACACAATGTCTTTTTTTTATATATAGTTGCAATTGTTTTCTAGTTGGTGTTTCTATTTATTTTTATCAAAACCGGAATGTTTTGCTTGGAAAAGTCCCTTGAAGAATAGATTTTATCACAAGCAGAAAGCCTTGTGTCAGACTCTCATGCAAATCTGTTGCCAACACTGGGGCCTATTGTTTGAAGAACAGTGATTATTCAGGGTCTGCTGGAGCTTTTGACACCAACATTCATAAAAGAGAAAGATCTCGATCGTGTATTTAATTTTAAGAAGCATGCATTTAACGGGAATAGTCTTTTGATAATGACTTTTTTTTTGGCCTGTAGAACCTTCGAAATCCTTTGCATGGTTTAAGATGAGATGTTGAAGATAAAATCATCAAAAGTAAATACACTATATAAACTAAACTATATAATTTCAGCCATCAGTGAAAATGTGGAAGTTATGGACAGGACTCGGTGTTACACAGAAGCCTTGGTTAGTCCAGTTATATACTGTATACATCAGCGGAACATACTGCCACACTTCCCAGTTGCTGTGCCTTATCATGCAGATAATTCTTGTTTTATCTGCTGAGGTTTTGAGGTATCTGCCTCTGAAACTTCTGCTGCCTCCCCAACACGCTGGAAGTGAAGGGAATTCTGCTTGTTCTGCACAAATGGTTAAAAAAAAACATTGAAATCTTGAGTGAACCTTATCTTTCCAGGAACAATGTCAAATTCAAGAATCTCAGTGACACCAGTTTTCATTGAGACTTCGTGCAGCAGAAGGTTGAGAGAAAAATAAAGAAAATGACTGTATCCACTGTATCCGTGGGCTACACCCCCATCAGCTTTGACAAACTATGTCCCCCAAGTCTGATCTTTCAGATTTAAACAGCATTTCCAGGTAGTTTGAGATCCAATTTTCATAAATTGATGGTTGATTCTTTTATTTTCTCCCTGTTTACACAGAATGGAGCGAAAACAACAATTACACAATTGTCAGAAAAGAAAAACATCACAAACCTGAATTTAATTACGTTATACTTTCGTACTGTTTAAGGCGCATTAGAAGCTACGCTTGGATTCTATTTACAATGATAGATTTTAAGCTTGTTTAAAGTTTTCCTCAGTTATTACATATCAATTAAGTGACCCTGTGTCTGTTGTAGAAATTTCTTAACATTCTCTTGGCTTATCGAATGTCGCGTTGGGTCCCACGGTGAATAAACTAAAAATTGGCCTCCACAAACACAAATTTAATCTGGTACATTATCAGAAAGTGTACATTGTCAGATGTAAATAACACATTGTTGTTCTGACTTTGTTAATGTTAATTTGTCTGTGCCTTTATGTTAATAAAGGGTAAAGTAAGTGGGCAGCATTATCAGGATTTTCTGTAACTTTCCACAGAGCTACTCACACCTGAAACAAATAATGTATGGAAACGTTAAGCAAGTTCTTACAGTCAAAGGTAAAATCATCAGAGTGACTGCTAAAACTGAACTACTCTGCACAGATCCCTGAAAACAACTCCAAGACTCCGTTATAGGAATTTAAAGAATGAAATATTCATGTAACGCTTCCAGCTCACTTAGCCATGTTCTCTCTGCCTGCATATTGTAGCTTGTTTTGCATTTATTAGGTCACATTCACAACTCATCTCACTTTATGGGTTTAAAGTCAGCGGCAACTGACTTCATGCAAGGGTAAAAGACGATCTCAAACTATAGCAGCGCTTACCATTTTCACATGCACCTGATTCACCATAGATGGTTTATAATTACTTCGAATCAGTGATGTGATGACAATTACAAAATGCACTTGCATTGTTCATAGCTTGGTCTCTTCTCATGAAACTGAAGGAACCCACACCAATTCAACATGCTGAATCAGCCGAAAAGCCAAGAATCTGACGAGTGCTGACAGTGAGGGACACACCACAAAAACTAGTCAGACCGAGACTAAACGAGAGCCAAGATCGATCCACAGCCTGCCGTTGGCTTTGTATGTCGTAGGCTTACCGTATCGGAGGTCTTTGCTAACAGCGGCTGTGTTCTTGGTACAAATACTCGAGTGAACGCCAAGACACAAACAATGTGCAGTGATATTGATGGTTACAGCATTTCAATCACCTTGTCAGGACAGTTTGTGGTGGTGGTGTCATTGTAAGTGGTGCATAGAAGTGCTGGATATCAATTCTGTCTGAATGATCTATTGGCCATTTGAGACATGAAGCCTGAATGTATGTCTTTTGATTTTGTGTGTAGCGTTCATTCAAATGTTAACTTCCACAAAGTCTGTCTGTCCCACAATACTGCTCACATTTAATATTATGTAGAGCAGATCAGTATATCACCTATTGCTATGTTTCGGTGTCTGGTAGAGTGGATGGTATTTACTGAAAGTTAATATGCTTCACAGCTGGAACATTCAGTTGCAGTGATGCAGACACATTTAATAATATGGGTCTCAGTAGGTGCTTCCCTTTTTTAACTGAAAGAATGGTCCTGCAGTATAACCAATGTTCTGTATTTCCCCAGTTACATTTTTGTAAAGAACTAACTGGTATAAGTTTTTAAAAGATAAAATATTAAAGGCATACTCTAAAACTACTTTCTCTTTGTAAGAAACTTAACTGCAGGTGGCAGTTCAAATC
Organism: Channa maculata; assembly: GCA_020496755.1. Taxonomy (NCBI): domain Eukaryota; kingdom Metazoa; phylum Chordata; class Actinopteri; order Anabantiformes; family Channidae; genus Channa; species Channa maculata. The sequence continues at coordinate 25,992,372 of CM035606.1, read as the reverse complement.
TTCTCTTAGTCCGTCTCCACTGTGCCTCCATGATGTCACCACGTGTTGGCTAAACTACTTCAAGTCAATAAAAATATTGGACATTTGCAACTTAGCTGTATTACATTGACATCTGATACATTGACATCTGATACTCTGAACTATTGTGCTGCTATTAAACACAGTAAACACAGCAGGTTCATTGCAGATTAGCTGTAGCGTAACACACCTTCTCCAAACAAGTCAGAAGACCCCTGTGTTCTGTTTTACAGAGAGAAAAAGAGATTTGCACATTTCTTTACACATGGACACCCACAGACATACTGTATGCTCACACCCCCACATGCACATCAGTTTTTGGCTTACGTGCTGCTTCACTCAGTGTAGCGGAGGTCAGCCTGCAAATGCAGCGCTTTTGCACCATCTGCAGCAGTGAGAAAGTAGGCCTTTTGTGTGTGTGTGTGTGTGTGTGTGTGTGTGTGTATGTGTGTGTGTGTGTACATACATATCCTTCTATAGTTGTATGGACAAACTTTAGTGCAATACCTCTGCTTGGGGGACGTTTCCAGATTGTAAGAACCTTTTGGCCGGTCCTCAAAGCTTCAGAGGAATTAAACTATTCATTTTAGATTAGATTTAAGGTTCTGTATTTAGTTGTGATGTTTGGGGTCTGCTACAATGTCTGGTATAAAGAAGAAAGAAAACAAGAGAAACTCACAGTAGCTTTAATATCAAACACTCCTTGTCTCCTTTAGGAGCATCAGCAAGAGTAGTGATCACCTACATATAGAATGTTGTGGAGAAGTTTGTGGCAGCTGCACAGACATGTGCAAAACTACAAGCCATTTCTTGTCTTCTTGTTTATTTCTAGCTCACGTGTTCAGTGTATTGTAATCCATGAGATCTGAGGCTTTGAAAGCAACTCTCTGCAACAAGATACGTTTTGAGATATATTCATAGTAAAAGAAAAAATGTATATGAAAAATGAATAAATATGAATGCATGTGTGTCAGGAACACAGACAGTTAAACTTTATATACAATATGCAAAATCATTTTGTTGTTTATAGCAGCAACACATTATCTGAGGAACATCTTCTGACTCCTTGGTGTCTCAAATAAAGAGGGCTAGCACCCACTAGGTGAGCCAGGCAAAGAGGATTCTGCTATCATTTTCAAACTGCCTATCTCAACTGTTATCTGTTAGAGGTCTATTTCACGGCCATCATAAGGAGACATACACGGACAGACAAACATTCACACTTATATTCACGCCTATGAGCAGTAGGTGTGAATGTAAGTGTGAATGGTTGTCAACCAGAAAACCATTCCCACCAACCATTCACCCATCTAAGAAAAGAGATTACTTTTCTAAATCAAAATGTCCCTAAACTTTGGTTGGATACATTTATAAGTAAAATAATTTAAAATACATTAAAAACATCCAAACTGTCCGATGCTTCAACATTTTATCTGTCCTTAAACTAGCTAAAACTAAAACTAACTAACTAACTTAACTAAAAATTGCAGAAAAGGGACATGTGTGACAACCACACTTTTGTTGTGAATATGTGCTACCTGCCTAGTGAGAGCTTACACATTAGCAGGGATAACTCAACAGTAGCAAACAAAATTGGACTGTAGTAAAAAAACATGTAGGAAAATAATACATGGATTGGGCAAAATTGTAAATGCCAAAAACAATGTTGTCTCTGTTTCTTTTTTTACTTCAAAGTTAAAAGTTTAAGGGGCTTAAAGAGTGAACACGCTTAATGGCCAGCTTTTTGTAAGTCGCTTTGGATAAAACCGTCTGCTAAATGTAAATGTAAAATACGACAGAAGAACAGGTGCTTTTGTTTCTATTTCACAGGGTTAATCATCACCCAAACATTTCTGCCTGCTTTGAAATCACACTTGTCTATCAAACTTCCTTTCTGCAATTGTCCATTGTGTTGGAAATAGTACCTTGTTTTACTTGTTGGACAAGATTACACTGTAGGTGTGCTGCAAACAGTAGCCAAACATCTCATTATGAGCATTATATGTATTGTCTGTTGAAGTTAAAGTTGGACTAAATCCAATTTGTTCCTTTCCTTAATACAAACTAAAGATTGGTAGCATGCACACAGTTTATTCTGTTTTCTGAAGTCTTAAAGCTACAGAATGTAACTTCCTAATATCTTAAGTAGAATTGTGCGCCACAACATATCATATTATGGAGAGTTGCTGTGACCCAAATACTTGTGAGCAGGATGCAGCACAGAGATATTCTCCTCCTAAAATGTATGAGTAGTTGTCGGGGGAAGAAATGTCACCCTGCTGGTGGTGCAAGAGTCAGATAATCCCCAAAGTTAGCCTCCAGGAATTCATCCTGCGAGGATCACGATTGTCTGCACAAGATGTTATGAAAATCCACCTAAAGGTGTTTTTCAGTCCTCCAAGCTCACGCCCACACAGGTCATTTCGCTCCACCTTCTCCTATGAGCAACAGGACCATTTGTTCAAATGGCGCCCCCACACCATATACTAAGGTGGCAGATATCATCTTTTACAATGGTGCCACACACGTATTTGTCTACTTCCCCTTTGCCTCTAAGGGTGCCTCCCTTAGGGGCAAATCAGGAAGTAGTGGAAAAATGTCTAAAAAAATGATTTTCCTCATTATTGTTAAGTGTATTATCATAAAATAGAGACTAATATAAATCTATATTGCCTCACCTCTTTCTAATTGCCTACCATTCATTGTTGACCTGTTTTCTTTTAGCACTGCATGTGTAGTTTCACGTCAGTCACAAGGTTTTAAAGAAGCAGGATATTATAGGAATTTCTTTGCGTGTTGTTGTTCGCTCACCTGTAACTGAACTGTTTGTATTGTCTGTCCTCCTGTTAAGTCCCCACATATGAAACAGAGAGTGCAAAAGGTCGTAACCCACAGAAACCACGTGTCCCTGAGCAAATAATTCACTGTAGCATCATTCCCTAAGACGTGAACATCCACTAAATGTTAGTCAAATTGTGGAAGGGGAATCTTGACTTTCCATTATACACTGCATTCCAGCCCCAAGCCAGTTATACACATTCATCATGGTGCCTTCAGAGGAGATATGATCTAGTGTGCTGTTTTTTTTTTAGGTAGCTGGTAACTTCCTCTGTGTGTCACCTTGTTATGCCTTTGCATTGGAAAACAAAACTTTGTTTTTCTCACTGGTTGTCGACTCAAAAAATGCTAAGATTGACGTTTCCCTTACTTGACGCACAGTTGAAGAGATTTCACCTGTAACAGTTTTTGGAGCCGAGTTTAGGAATTGACTCAGACTTGACAAAGCTGACTGCAGCTCTGCATCTGATCATGTTAGGATTTTCCTCCTTTTACAGTAATACCTAGAATCTCTATCTGATGTGGCTTGTGCTACTAAGCTGCACTTGGGCTTGCTGTACAACAATGGTGCAACTCTAGTTTCAGACCTGTATCCTCACAGAAGCTGTGGGCTGCACCTGGTGTGTGTGCAACCTCAGAGACAAAAAGAAGAAGTGAGATAAATGAGCAGCGGACTACATGCAGAATCTGCCTGCAAAGCCAAGTTAACTGTGTCAAGTTTCTGCTGAAAAAGTGTGGTTTTGTGTGCGCACATGTGTGTTTTACAATGAAATGTGTTCAAATTATGGTTGGCGTTGATTTATCTTTACCCAAAAAAAAAAAGAGGAAGAGAGATCATTCACAATCCAGAGAACATCAAAACAAATTGCAGCCAAATTCAATGTTATAAATGGCAAACCCATGTGGTTTTTGGTACTTTGTGAGGTCAAATATCTTTTACAAAATAACGATTCTCTAAATGACACACAGTCATATGAGATGTTAAATTATCAATTTACTATCTGCGTCCCATTTTGTTTCAGCGTGATGTGTTTAGCTAAAAATGTCCTTGTTGCAAAGAAAAACTTGCAAATAGTGCTTATCTTGAATCCTTTTTTTTTTTTTTTTTACAACAGAACTCTTTTGTCATATTGATTAACTTGAACTGTGTTAGATTTAGATGTTCTGCATTTAGAATGTTAACTAAGTAAAAGTGCAAATGTATACGCTAACAACACGCCAAAAGTACCAAAAGTACGTTTTGTGGAGAATGACTAATTTCACTTCAGTGAATAAGCTATTATTGGATTATAATTACTGATGCATTGACGTGTTCATGCTTTAATGTTGCAGGTGGGGATGATGGAGCTGATTTAAAACAACCTTGCACAATCTAATTTTTAGGATCTTATAATTTACTGCTCAAACTACTCCAGTACATAATAAATGCACTGGAGTAAGTACATTTGCCTGTGAAATGTGATGAAGTAACAGTAACAGAAAATGGCTATGCATTAATAAATCTGACTTTTTACACATTTTATGTATAAAACAACAATGACATCTATGTCTAAGATTCTGGATTCACAGACATTATGTTGAGTAGATACAATTTATTGTGGGTTCTAGTCTCTTTATGAGGTTTGTTAACAACAAACCTCATAACAAACAACAAGAGTTAGAAATCACCATCTTAATCCTTTTTGCTGTATGTATTTTAATATGTGGCATGTTTTTATATTTCAGTCACCTTCTCCCTGTGACCTTTCATATCATAAGGTCAATGTCAGTGATTGATAAAAGAAGTTAGCAGCGTCCACTTCTTCATCTACTTTTTTCTCCTTTCTGGCTTCTGTTGAGGTGAATTGTAGGCATCATCAGACCTGCTGGTTTCAATGGCTTGAAGTACTGTATCATGATGTATGTAGAGTTGTACGCATTGTGTGTATACGAATTCAGGTTCAACAAAAGGAAAGACCCCTGCCCAGTACTGATCAGACGAAACTAGTACACAGACATTAAGATGGAAGATGGAAATGTTAACGCTGAGTGTACACAGCTTCTGTTTGTGTGTGTGTAAGATTGTTTACTGACAGGGGGTGTTTCCTCTTAATGACCTCTCTGATGTCACACACACTGACATTCACGTGGACTCTTTTGTTTGAATGGAGTTTCCATTGTCTTTTTCTATTACTAACCTGTGAACCACTGAATGCTTTTGTTTGTACTAAACCCCTGTAAATACACACCTCACACACACACACACACACACACACACACACACTATAAGGTACTATACAGGCACATGTCAATTGCTCTGTGACAATAAACAGGAGGAAACATTCTCAAAAACATATTTCATAGATGAAATCAGATATTATTTAAGTCTTATTTTTATACTTACAGGAAAGACATACACTGTTTCAGTAAAGTTTGAACTGATCACGAACTCTCTTGTAAAGATGTCAGATATTTTCATCTCAGCTTTTGTTGAAGACCATATCCTTTAAAAATCTTTTTTGTGGGATGCTCAGCTTCTGCAGAATGTATTTGTACTAATAGTACAAATACATTACAGGTTCACTGAAAGCTAAAAGTTTTCTCTTTATTGTCAAACATTGCATGCATTTGAGCAAGAGGCTTAAGGTAAAAAGTCAGTGCGCCTGAGTCACAAAATACATTTCAGGCCCACAATGACCACTGGAAGCACTGGGGGAATTCTTGCATTTCTGAGTAGCACAGGGCAGTTACAGTCACTCTGAAGTGTAGACCTTCCACCTTCCTGCCTGCTTCCAACCTGTATGGTCCCTGTTTATCATCAGACGCAGCAGTCTCATCAGCACATATTTCATTAGCTTAGAGAGAATGCAGGGAAAGATGCTACTTTAGAGATGTTTTCATCGGACATGAAACCTTCAGTGCATTATATTGACCCAGTAGTTTATATTGGAACAGGTATATATGATAAAGGGCCAGTGGTGGCCTGAAGGTTAGAGAAGCGAGCTTGTGATCATTGCTGCAGAAGAAAAGTAGCGTCTCAGCGAAAGGGTCAGAACTCCAATCATATTGCAGCTTGTTCAACGACTTAAGTTGTTCAATGTGCTCCAGCATCACTGCAGGTGCTGCTGGAGTCAGAACCTCTCTGTTTGCCTTCCTCACCCATTGAGTAATAGGTGCCATAAATTTCCACTTTGTTCTCAGTTGAATTATCCTTAATAAATAACAGGCTAGAAACAGTACGGCTAGTGTTTAGTCCCTTTACTGTCTTCTTCTAAACCAAGTTGTAGCCTAAGGAAGACCGATAGACGTGTGTGTGTTTTTGTGTCAAATTCAACAATGTTAAAATGCTTTGTTTTCTTGGTGGAGTACTTTAGAGCATCCAGTTCTTCATTCAGTTCAACTTGAGTGAAGAACTTGTAGTACTTGTATTGGAGTTTACTTTTGGACTTGCTTTCTTATTTATACCTACAGGAGTAGTGGATTTGTGTGTTCTTCCAGCACTTCCAGCTCTCAGTGCTTGTTATGTTCAATGATGGAATACAGTTTTATGTGCTGAGCTTTTGAGATATCCACAGAAATTATGATTCAGATCACATTTGCAAAACTCAAGAGTCAGTTGTTTTTCAAAGGGAGTAAATAATAAGAACTTGGTTTCTTACATTTAATTTGTCAAGTTGTGAGCACAACAAACTAAACTTTTATTCATGGAAGTTAAATTAGATAAGTGATGTTTGCGAAAGGGCAATGTTGGGCGTTGGTCTTGGTAAAAAAGGACAGTATGTGCTAAAAATAAGAACATCTTACTTTAATGTAAGCCACTTGTTTATGACCAACCTCCACAGCGACCACAACACCTGACTTTCCACTCTGCTATTTCAACGTCAATCTCAAAGGAAGACTTGATGTTGAGCAACAGAACACCATAACAACCAACACCGCCAACAATAAATACCTCCAAGTGTCAGCTTCCATTACAGTTCAGCATTTGCCAGTGGGCTTAGCTTTCCGATAAAATGTATGTAGCGCTTGGTTAACGGTGACGTCCACCGTCTGGTTTCTAGTCAGGAGTTTTCACTTCAGAACTTCAGAACTTTTCATTTAATTTGCATCTTATGACATTATACTATTAAAATGATAATGACATCCTGTTTATGTCATAACATTTCAAAACAGTTAGTTGTGATAGAACTGTTCAGTGGCAAACAGCCATATGTACATATGTATGATATAGCAATTCATATTTTCACAATTTTGCTGGCCCAGTGCTCCTGGGCTGAGGGTGATGTTTTGTTAACCTATTCTAATGATGTTCTTCTGTAATTTGACCAAAGTATCCTTCACATATCCTTTGTGTTGTGTTTTTAAAAGTCCCTCTCTGAGACAGCAGAGTTTCCGTAGTTGCCATTTACTACATGTCCCACCCTCACTGGCCAAGTACTCTTATGACTGTATTCTATTTCAGTAGCGTCTATATGTGAATGTGTATTTCCTGCAATGATTTGGGTGGGCTGGCAGTTCTGTAATGAATGAGGTAAAGACGGCTTTATGTGTTAAGTCATCTCGTCTGAACAGCGTCTGAACCCAGCGAGAAGAGCAGAACTGCTTGGTGCTGTCAGGACTGTAACATCTCTTTCTTATGGTTTTCTGCTGGTCCATAGACAAGCGCCTTACCAACAGTACCTCTGATGACCACAAATAAGAACAAAGATCGAGAACGAAGATCTACTTATACAGTCGTACCACCTGGTTTTCATGCCAATGCTGCATGAAGCCACAGTGAGGTCACTGTCATCACAAGACAGAATGAGGACATTGAATAACTCTGGTTCTTATCGCTCAGTATGTGACTGATTCTCACAGCAAGAGGTTTTTTAGCAGAGATTGAAAGCAGCAAGAAAAAGTAGGCGACGAGATGACTGCGGACATGGTGGTAGTGACGCTTCTCTGTCTGACCATGAGTAGTTCACAGTGTTTCCACACCACCTTTAGTCCTGCCTCCGTACTATAAACAAATTTTGCCTGATGGAAAATAAGAAGAGTCAAAAGTCGACTCAAGTCAAGCCAGTTCTATGCAGTGGAGAAAGGGGCAAAACTAAAGACCACAATTTTTCTATATCACAAAATGCATTATTAATTATAGTCATGATTTTATCTTTGCAAATGTGTGCTGTGAGTAGGAGAATAAAAACCTTTTTTTTTCACCTATAATATACGAAATACAAAGAAATACCAAAAACAAGATTATAAACAAGACAGCATGTGATATTCCAAACACAGCTGCAAAAAAATTATCTTAAAAATAACTATTATTACAACAATAAAACTTTAACCAAAGTTAAACAAGCCAGTCATGCACCGCAAATGTACTGGCATTACAGTGTAACCTGCCCAACACTGTTGTTGAATCAATTTTATTTGAAAAATACAGTGTACAAAGGAACGTGAAATGAAAATAGGAGAATTGAAGCAGTTAAAAAGAAGTAAAAATATTACAATGTCAGCAGCATTACTAAGAAAAAGAAAAATAGAATTGTGAATGTAGATTTATCTCAGCCTGAGAGACAAGTCAAGAACTACCTAGTTTTTTATTTGCCATTGTTCATCTGTTATGTTGTTTTGCTGTTTCGTTTCTCTGCTGTGATCTCAAAATTAACCTCTTGGATTGTTGCCATGGCTTCTGTTTAGTTTGTGGAAGAGGATGAAACGCTGTTGTCAGTCAACAATTAGACCTGAGTTTGCCCCATTGGCTGAGCTTTTCAATTCTCCAGACACGCGCAAACTACGCAAAGAAGAATGTGAACAATGGCGCTGCCATTGTCCACACATGTGCTTGGGTAAACAGCAAGTTATACCTCGAACCCCGAGTGGCGCTCTATTAGTTTAAAAACATGCATTCATCCATCTAGTGTCTGTAACCAATTATCCTGTCTAGGATTGTGGGGGGACTCGAGTCGATCCCAGCTATCATAAGGCGAGAGCTTCCATCCCGGACAGGTCGCCAGTCTGTCTCAAGACATGCACAAACAGACAACCCTTCATGTTCACATTCACACCTTTTAGAGTCCCCGAATAACCTAACAGGCATGTCTTCGGACTGTGGGAGGACACCGGAGAAAACATGCAAACTGTACACAGAAACAAGTTTGAAGTGCAGAATACTTCATAGTGTGAAGAATGTGTTTGGCCTTCCTTTGGTCTCTAGGGCAAAATGCTGCAACAGAAAATCTACTTAGACCCATTTAGAAAATATGTAAGTGTAAAGGAAGTAACTTTATGTTTTCTGTTTATAAACCAGGTGACTAAGCAGAGAGAAGTTGCACCACCCTCTGGTGTCAGACTTTAAAGGTCACTATGTGCGTTTACCATCTGAATGTGCGTGTGACCATCTGCTATAAATATGTGTGTGTGTGTGTGTGTGTGTGTGCGTGTGTGTTAACTTAAGCTTCGTGTGTCTTTGTATATGTAATAGAAACAGAGTGGGGCGATGAACTGTTTGTTGCACTCCACTGATCTAGACGGTAAACATGCAAATGACGCTCTGCCAGGAAGAAAGCACAACTGGGACATATCACATTAACACTGAATGACCACAAAAGTGTAGACATGTTGACATATATGTTTGTTTTTGTGTTTTTAGGCACGTAACAAACAGAATGGAGAGCTGGCAGCTATCAAGGTTGTCAAGATGGAGCCAGGTGAAGATTATATATGAATGTGTACACGTCACATTGCACATCAGGCATCAGGCCACCTCACTTCCTGCTTTTAAATCTTCTCTTAAAACACATTTTTTCGCCCTGGCATTTAACGCTATTTGAGATATAGGCTTTTACTGTTTTTTTGTTTGTTTTTTTATGTGTGTGTGTTTTTATTTGTTATTAACTTTGTTTTATAGTTAAAACATAGAACATTGCACTTGTACTAATTGCTAAAAGGATAGAAAGAGAGAGGTTCATTAATCCTAGTGGCACAGCAACATCAGCCACACAAAGGAAAGATATAAACCATCAGACTGCACAAATAGCCATTGAAAACAAATTGCAGCTGCATTTAGTTAAATTTCTGTTCAGTTTAATTACAACAACTGTTTGCGTAAGCAAAGCTGCACTACTGTGAAATATACAGTTACCGTGCTACAATATACAAGTAAATTATGGCTGGTAAATCAACTTTAGTCACAGAGTCATTGTGCAAATCCATAGTATTATCATCATCTTCATTATCATTTTCCACCGCTTATCTGAAGTTGAGTTGCGGTGGCAGCAGGCTCAGTAAGATGGTCCCAGACAACCTTCTACCCAACTACAGTCTCCAGCTCCTCCTTGGGGAGCACATGATGTTGCCAGGCCAGATGAGATATAAACGCTCTCTCAGCTCCCTCTTCACAAAACAGTGCAGTAAAGTGTCCACATTGCTGATGACACTGCATCCTCATGCCCTCATCCCATTTTACCCATATTCTTGAAGACCCTGAGATATTTAAACTCCTTCCCCTTGTGAAAAGACTCACTCCCGACCCGAAGAGATCAATACACTGTAGCAGAGAAGCATAGCCTCAGATTTAAAGGTACTGACCCTCGTCCCAGCCACTTTAAACTCAGCCACAAACTGCTACAGTGCATGCTGAAGGTCCCAGTCCAATACAGTCACCAGGACAACATCATCTGCAAAAAGCAGAGAAGCAGTCCTGAGGTCACCAGTGGTTTCTCAGATTTCCACCATCAGAGGCCCCGACAACCCTCTTACCACAGCTCGAAGCAGGCACTACCACAATAGAGAATTCGAACTTGGTCTATTTACACCATATTCACAGCCTCCTCAGGGATGCAGGACAAATTCTTCTGGAGAATCTTGAGGACCTCATGAACCGGAGCCTCACCTAGACCTTCCCAGTTCACCTTTACTACTTGCCTAGGAAGTACTAAAGCAACCTAGCAATCATCCCACACATTGTGATCCATTATATTTATCTATTTAAATGCTATTGTCAGACAGGCAAGAAATGCTCAGCTTATTAGTATCATGTTCCTATTTCTGCTATTTGGAGCCACCAAATGTCCACAGGTTATAACTGCATGTTTATATTTAAAATATGCGCTTACTTCTGCCTCATGAATAATCTACAATGTAGATCTGTTTTATTTGAGAAGGCTATGAGACAAGTTTCTGGTTGTATGGATTGGGAGCATTTTTGATGTAAATTCAGTGATTGTATTTAGCATCCCCAATTATAAGCAAGGACATCTATGACCTCATCTGCCCTAACATTTAACATTATGGTAGCATGTTTGCAGAGAAATTGTTCTCAAGTGTTTTTCCACACCCAGCTTAACATTTTTTTAACATATGTAGTTGAATTAAGGGATGGGCTGCTCATATTGTGCTTAACTAGGCAACATCTCATATCTAATTATGCTGCAGGACTGGTTTTGACTACATGTATACATGTCGACTGCACGTGTCTTCATTTGTGATGTGGTGAGAGTAATAAATATGCATCTTCTCTCTGTGTCTGGCTCCACAGAGGATGATTTTTCTATCCTCCAGCAGGAAATTGTCATAGTAAAGAGCTGCAAACATCCCAACATAGTGGCATATTATGGCAGCTACATACGGTAAGATGTCTGTTTGTGTGTTTGTTCTGTATCTCATATTCATTCCTATTACAGCAGACAATGCTGAGATTTCCTTTTTTTTATCTGCAGAGGTGGTACACTGTGGATCTGTATGGAGTTCTGTGGCGGAGGCTCCCTGCAGGATATCTACCATGGTGAGGGAATGTGTAGTCATGTGTGTTTGTGGACCAACCATGAGGAAACTATTGTTGGTTTATTTATCTTGTTTGTTTGTTTTTGTTGACTGATATACAAAACACTTCTAGGGCATAATGTGCTAACACTTGTAGTATTCCCAACATGGACTTTAGGACGGACAAACAGTTGACATCCTATTGTACAAAAGTAAAAACATATTAGTAAAATAAAAACTTCTAACTGAGACGATATGGAATTCATCACAAAGCCTGCAAACATCTTGAAAACCTACATAGAGTTACATCTTATTAGCTTTTGATAAAGGCTTAATGAGGCTTTAAATATCAATTTTAGGACCCGAGTGACCCCCCAAAGAAATTTATGTCAATGTAAAATGTAAATGACTTGTCATTTTGTACTTAAAGTACTTTTTACAGCATGTACTTACAACTTCAACTAAAGTTAAAATTGTACTTCTGCTTTTAGCCTTTTACTTGCACTTAGTATTATCTGTAAGTGTTCAGTCTTTAGTTAAATTGAAATTAATAAGGTCATTTTTATTTATTTTTATAAAATTTGTCAATGAAACATAAATTTAACTTTCTATCTCCTCTGTTGATCAATTCATTCCATTTTATTTTAACAAGTAACTTGTGTTCCACAGTGACTGGTCCACTGTCTGAGCCACAGATAGCATACATCTGCAGAGAAATGCTACAGGTAAACCATTTATTTATTGATCATCTGAAACTCTACTGTTGAATCAAAGCCTACATCCGTCACTTGATCCTTGATTTTATTAAGTAAATTTATTTTCATCAGTTTTTCTAACTTTTAATTTTGTTGATAAACTCACTTTTATAATGTTTGCTGTGTGTGTGTGTGTGTGTGTGTGTGTGTGTGTGTGTGTGCCAGGGTGTGGATTACCTGCATGCACAGAAGAAAATCCACAGAGACATTAAGGTGAGCATGTCAGACAACAAAATTGGACTGTTCTTTTAAATTTTGTTTACTTGCATTTTGCATTTATATGTGGGAAAGTGCATTAGACTGCAGCAGAGGAAACCTTTAGATTGCTGATGAAAAAAACTGGGTCAGTGCAGCAGCAGAGAAAAATATGTACACAGAAGCACAGCAAACACTGGGCTGAAGACCTGGTTAGACCTGCACATATTCCTGAGAAATGGTAAAATACAAAATGAAATAATGTGTATACACTTATTAAAACAGGTGATAGACAATATCTTTAATTCTACGTTTTAAAAATGCCATGAAGGGAATCTGAATTTCTCTCTCAGACTTCTACAGCATAGGATAATTAAAATTTTAATTCACACTAACTGAAGCTATAGGAGTAGAAAATTAGCCAATACTAAGAATACCACAACTGCTGATGCATTGTTCCGTATTGTATTGCTATTCTGTGTGGCTTCGGTTTTGTGAGTGTGTAAAGGAGATTCTTGGTATAACAAGATGTGCTTGTGTCTGTGTTGATGTTTATCTCGTTTTCTTTTCCTCACAGGGTGCCAACATCCTCCTCAACGATCAGGGCAAGGTCAAGCTGGGTAGGTGGATGTTTGCACCATCTGCTCTGCACTGCACCGGTTAGGTTAAGATGAGTCACTCGCAAGTGTGACTGCTCAATTGTCATACCTCGTCAAAAATTTTTTTTATGTTAATGAGGTACAAAATGCGACTTCTGTTTTTTTTTTTTTTTTTATTGGTGGAACATTTCTTTTCTGGTGTTTTTAACTTCCAACACTCCATTTACCATTCCAACATTTACAAGGAATCTTTTAGGTTGTGGTAATGCTTTGATGTGAATACTCCACAAAAAAAAGAAAGACTGAAGAATACTGAGTGGGTGATTTTGTTTTTTAATTCTGTTTTTGTCTTCACCGTTGTGTAGCCGACTTTGGAATCTCAGCTCAGATCACAGACACTCTGTCCCGGCGGAAGTCTTTCATTGGAACACCGTATTGGTAAGCTCATATCGGAAAGCTTTAAATGTTATCCTGTGGACCCTTGAAGCATAAAGTTATATACGAAATAGCTGCACGAAGCACATTTACATATAATCTAGCACGCACAGTCTGTAAACTGTAACGTTGCATTGGACTACATTTGCACTACATTTGAGTAAATGTCAGTACATTGCAAAACAAAGTACCAGCTTTTTTAGCTGATCTGAGACATTAAAATCACTCATTGTTCCCCTTCTGTCCTCAGGATGGCTCCAGAGGTGGCAGCTGTAGAGTTAAAAGGTGGTTACAATGAATTATGTGACATCTGGTCCGTGGGCATCACAGCTATAGAGCTGGCAGAGCTGCAGCCACCAATGTTTGATGTTCACCCTCTGCGGTAAATACTCACTGAAAGACACACACATTTAAATGGACACTTACATAGGGCTTTTATCCAAAGCGCTTTACAATGTTGCTTCTCATTTACCCGTTCACACACACTCACACACACGTGGTGGTGGCTGCCATGCAAGGTGCTCACTTGACCCGCCGGGAGCATCTTGGGGTTCAGTGTCTTGCCCAAAGACACTTTGCTTTTAGCTTTGTCAATCCTAATTTTGCATTATGACTAACTAAACCAAATCACTGTTTTTTCATTGTGTCTCTCCTCTGTCTTGTCCTGTGTCTCCCTCTGTGCCGTCACTCTGCAGTGAGACAAACACAGCAAAAAACTAACACAAACAGTGACTGTGTAGATAATATCTCTAAGCCATGCCTAAAAAATACGATGGAGGTGGCAGAGAAATCAGATTACTCATCTGCTGCATGTATATGCAGACCAGGTCTCTCTATCTCTTTCCCCGATTACTTGAACTAGCTGTTTTCTTCTGAGTAACTGGCTCCTTGAGTGCATGTAAAGCCACAGTCACTAAGACCACATGTGGTTCACTGTCCCACACAAACATCGAATGTGTTAAACTGCCAAATGGGGATGTCAAGACTGCTTTGTAGGCGGCTAATATGTGGTGTCTAATAACAAACATGATGGCTGGGTGGGACAAAGGTCTACATAAGGAGACAATTGCGACTTTGTGGTGGTATGGAGGAACTCTCCACCGGTCCATCATAAATGAAGAAGCCTCTTCCTTGACCAGCGTACTAAATGTAACTGGATATTATAACTGTTCTTAATTACAGGCTGATCTTACAGTCTTCATTGATTGCAAAAAGGCCTGAAGAACTTGAAGAACCCTGATCAACTGTCTGCAAACGTTTAAACACATGTCACATCAAACCTCAAATGTTTCCTCTCACTACATGGCTCCTCTCAGGCGCATGTAAACACACACATGCTTACAAACGATGTGTAGCATATACCACCCCATGCATACTAAGTAGTGTTGTTATATTTTATACAAACCATTGAGTGTTTCCACCACCCACACGTCCGGCGGTCGGATGCACATGCATGCAATCACTCACAGCTTCCTCACTTTGCTGAATAGAACAAAAAGCAGTTACAGCCCGGTCTTAAAATCAAATCTATTAGCGAAAAGCAGACCCGTGCATTCATGAGACGCTCACGCTTATAAATACTATGCTCATTGACACGCTTTTTCTGCAGGGTCCTGTTTCTCATGTCGAAGAGTGGCTACCAGCCTCCTAAACTGAAGGACAAGTCTAAATGGTAAACAAATACCCATTACACGTTTATAACAAGCATTTCATTTCATCGTTCTATGACTGTCCATGTCCAGGTGGCTTCCACAGTGGCAGTCAATCTGTGATAATAAACTCAGATGTCTTCCGAGTGTGTTCAATGTTATAAAATTCTTTTATTGTATCTCCCCCCTGCAGGTCTTCTACATTCTATAACTTTGTCAAGGCCATGTTGGTGAGGAACCCGAAGAAAAGACCCAGTGCCTCCAAGATGCTCTCAGTCAGTACAAATCACACTCACTCCACTTCATATTTAAAGTGTAATTTCTGCATCAAGTGGCCTAGCTGCAGAATAAAGTCCTCATGATTTTGGTCTATGGCCACTCTTTTACAGTTCCTGTTAACCTGTACTGATTGTCCCTTTTGCTTCCCACACCTCTATGTCTCCTCTCTGCAGCACCTGTTTTTGACCCAGCAGTCCCTGAACCAGGAGCTGACCCTGGACCTGCTGGAGAAGTATAGACATCCTGAGAAATTGAAGACATGTTTGATGACAGAGGATGAGGAAATGGAGGTCTTAAAAAGATCCTTACTAAAACTTGAATTGATAAACTTAGATGTAGGTCTGTGGCCACTGTATGAAAAATTTGTTAATGATCGTCACTACGTTTCTGTCTCATTTGTGAACTTGGCAAAACAATCTCTTTCTGATTGGAATGTATTATTTTTTGCTTTGTGCTTTTGGTTGCTGCCCAGACACTTCTCCTCTCCTACCTCAGATTTGTAGTAGTGATTATCCGTTTTTTTGTTTTTTTTTGTCACTGATTAAAGGTGGCAGTTCCTGGATCTTTAAGGAGAATTCAGTCTATCAGCAAACACAACCGGGCAGAGAGGACTAACTCTGACTTTAGTTGTAAGTAAAAAAAACATTCTAGATTTTCTATCATTTTATTCCTTTTTGCTCCTTTTATGATATATTTTATTCATTCTTCACAGCAAACTAGGACATTTGATTTCATATTAGCTGAAGAATAACATGCTTTAATTTACTCAATATGCAAATTTTTAATGAACTATTAGTTCACAAAAGTACAGAGAATAAAGAAATAACTAACTTTAAACAAGCTTTAATGCTTGTTATGCAAAAACTGTAGGATGATGTTGCTAATCACCTGTGGTGCCTCGTCTTTTTTTGACATTGCTCCAGTTCTTAGCATCTTCATTTGAGTTGTCAGACTTACTGAAGATGTTTGAATAATCCAGCTCTGCTACGTGCAATTCATTGGGCGATTATAGTGCTGGCGATTCTGTCATTGCTCTTATTTCTCTTAATATCAAATTGTAGATAGTGACAGAAATGTCATTATCAATGTTTTCATTGTGTTAAATGTTTTTCCTTGTGTTTGCTTAGTGGAACAGATTTATACTCAGAGGCCAGTGAAGAAAGAATCACCGAATGTAACGGTAAGTATTTTTCACATTTAAGGCTCCTACGAGGACCTTTAGACATATGTACAAGTAAACACACATATCCATACATACAGTAATTGGTTTGATCATATATAGATTTAAGATTCAAAGAACTTTATTCATCTGATAGGGAATTCGTTTTGCCTTGTTACAGCTGCTCTTCGCAGGAAAAGTAAAAACAAAATGAAAATCACCTCAACCAAACCAAGGAGAAACCAGATGTACATTACATATCTACAAACACATGTCTTATACATATACATATGTACTTATATAGTACTTACATCCACAGAATATATGCAGATGTATTGTGGGTATACTGTATATTTAAATCAATTAGTATGCATGTGTGAAGATACATTATAGACACATGCAAGGGGGAAGTACATTTAGGAGGTATTGCTACTTTATTTGAGAATTTATGTTTTAAGTAATATTTTGAATGCAGTACTTTTGCAATATGATATTGATACTGTTACTTAAGTAAATTATCTCAGTGCTTCTTCCACCACTTCACACATGTGTAATGACAGGGCACAGCTAGTGATGCATCCAGCCTGTCTGTTCGTTCATCAGTCATATCGATAAAGAAGAATTGAAGAAGAATTGCTGCATTTCAGCTCCTGTGCTGAAATGCAGCAGGGTGCTCTGCATTATGTCTTTAGGTTCCTTTAGAGTCAGGTTAAAAAAAGAATAAGACCCTCATGACATGAGTTTACAGTCAAATGCTGACAAGTCAGTCATTACAGTTTGTAAAAAGGTCAGAAGTGCTCATTTTAGGATATGCAAACAATAATAAAGACAAAGCCTTCCATTAAAATCCCCATGAAAATGTCCTATAAATGTCAAAAAAAACACTGCAAGACTGCCCACTTTTTTCTTAATTGGATGATTTTTATCATAACATAACAAATGCACAATAGCTTGTGTGATTGTTCGAATCTTTCTTGTTTACACGTATAATATATCTGTAAACATGCAGTAATTGACTGTAAACTCCTTCATAAAGTTGCTTTTTTTTTTTACAGTTAAGACCTTCACTGGAAATAACCTGCAATAGCAAGAGTTCTACGAGGTGTGTGAATGACAGACCACAGATATGGAGTTTCATTAAATATCATATTGAGATTAAGATAACTTAGCTTCTTTCTTCTCTTTCTCTCTTAGGACCCAGGACACAGATTCAGATGATGACTATGATGACGTGGACATGTAAGAATAGTGTCAACAGTGTCACCAAATCAGTGTAACCTTCATACAGCTACATGTTTTTTTAGTGAAAATATTAAAAGTAATGTTGGAGACTACATTTTACAGACACACATATTGGCATGGAATGTTCATATCTGTTCATTTGCTAAAACCCATTGTTGGAGCTGCGTCAGAATTACATAATACTGTGTTTGACTTCCGAGTAGTTGCTTGAATGCAGTAAATTTTCTCTCTCTTTTGTCCACCTCAGTCCTACAATGCAAGGCAGCAGGTGAGCTTGACAAACACAATTTAAATTTGTATTAATGTGTATTTGCATCATTTACACAAGAGACTGAATCAACACTCTGTCAACAGCGTCACAGTGCCAGCTGACGAAGTCCCACCTCCACTTCCTCCAAAGGTAATTATTTAGCGGCTTCAGGAAACAGGAAACATTTACAATTTCCATTTACAATTGTATATTTACATTTATCACAGTAACAAGCTGTGTATTGTAGGAAAAAGGCTCATTAAAACAATCTGTTTGCATTAAAAATTATCATACAGTTATTTTTCAGTGCAACACTTACTACTCTTCAGTTTTTATTATTATGATTTTCTCATTATTAGATTTTATTACTTACAGGCAAAGGTTGAAATGTGTGTTTGGAAATCTTTTTAGCACCACACTTAAAAACATAACTTTGAGTCTCAAATGCAGCGCTTAACATAGCTGATTTACTAAATGCTGTTTTATGTCGACATGTTTCTGTGTGTGCAGCCTAAAGCACGGACCAGCTCAGAGGAAAGCGTAGCAGAAGATGATCGAACAAAGAAACCCTCCTCTCTGTATGCCCCTACCTGTCTCATCAGGACCTCTAGTGGGACACATGTCCGACCTACCCCCCAACCAAGATCCTCACGGCACTCGGGTGAGCTGCACTGAGGGGCACAGTCATAGCTATGGCTGAAAAACATCGTCTGCCAATCGTCTGGTTATGACTAATAATTATTGGGAAAATTTGATTATTATCTGCCTATTTGCTCAACTACAGGACAACAGAAATGACAGTTTGTGCACATTTATGTAAGCGTATAGTGCAGTGAAAATGTTATTGTGTGTTTATGTGTGTGTGATGCAGACCCTGCCTCCTTACCTGCCCAGCTTAACGACAGCCTGTCCAACCTCATTCCTCCTGAGCTCCCGCCTAAATGCATACGCAGACGGAAAACCCCATCAAAGGTAGAACAGAAGATACATTTTGAAAAGGTTTTTCTACTAGTAGGACTAGTAGGGAGGGCCTTTTTCTGACCTCCTTTTATTAGGAATTGTATAAAAAATATCCTTAATATCTTTTATAATTGCTTTTAAAATGAGAACAGATGGGCTTCCACGCCATTCTGAGACACGACAGGTGAAATAAAATTGAAATGTTCAGATTATGGTTAAAAGTTACAGAGGCTAATATTCCGCTGTAGATAGTTGATGAAAAAAAGCTGCATTTTCTTTTCAGTTGTTTCTGGATTATTTACCTTTTCTCATCTTCTTAATTCATCATGAGGTATTTCGTTTTCTTTCACAGAGTCCAGCTGAGTGTCTCAGCCCCATCATGAAGAAACCTCCTGTGAGTTTCTCTTGCTTTTGCAGAGGTTCACCTCTCTACGTATGAGCACATATGCTGCTGAGTCTCTGAGATGTTTGTGTGTGTATGTGTGTGTGTGTGGGTGGGGGGAGTGAATTGTGCAGTGTGCAGTGAATTACCTAAGGGAAATTATCAACAATAGAAATTCACTGAGCTCCATAGTTATTATAATATCTTGTATGTAGGATGACAAGGCTGGATCTTACATCTTGGATCTTGTGACATCAGCATCAAAAATTCAAAAGCCAGAGCATGGAAAGCTAGTATAGTGTAGTTTGAGGGTTTTTAAATATTAAATATACTAGACGTTTCTCCTTAGGATTTTCACTATCATACAATATGATATGGAAGTGAGGAAAATAATAAAAATTCAAAACTTAGACAACAAAACAAAATATGGTACAAAATAAAGTACAGATTTACACATGTGATTATATACACATTGTGTTGGAAGCTGTAGCTATCGCACTCTGGAGGAACAAGTTGTCTACATAAACTTAAGCAGTAAGCAAGAGAAGTACTTGCCTAGAAGCAGGAGCATACTACATGCTCTGCAGCACAGACGGTTTTCTAGAGTACAGTTTGATCTCTGTTATTGGTGAGCTGAAAGGCTAATACCAGTGCTAACAAATCCATATAAAATACACATGAAATATCTCAAATAAGTTTACAAGCGTCTGTTTCTCTGTGGGAAACCTACCCCAGATTATCTCTTTTACCATGCATGTCAGGGTGTTTATCTGATCGAGCTATTGCACTTCATAGGAACCTGGAGGCTTAATGTCCAATGTGACTGGTGTGTGTATTTTAAGCTCTGAGGAAGGGAAATGAATGTCAAACAACAGCTTCTGTTTGTGCTTATTTGTAGCAGTTATATACAGTCATTCTGGTGTGTGACTTCATGTTGTGGTTTAAATAGAGATGACAGACTGAATATGTTCATATCCTTCACTTAATTTTCAGGTCTACTTTAAAAAGATCTTCCACGGCTGCCCTCTTAAAATAAACTGTTCCACGACGTGGGAAAACCCAGCAACCAAAGGTGGTGCCATCGAGTAAACAAAACCGAGTGAATTCTCTCCTATCTTTCATGTTGTCAGTCTTCACTTCATCTGTCTGACCTGCCTGTCTGTCCCCTTAGACCACCATCTGATCCTGGGGTCAGAAGAAGGAATCTACACCTTGAATCTTAATGGCACCGAGGCCACTATGGAGCTGGTAGGATCTTTCTCTAATTTACTACAGCGCTACATCTTCAGTGTTTTAATGTGTTTGGGATGTGAGTAGACTGAAAGTAAGCCCCAAATTTTCTGGCAAAAATCACTCTGATTTAGTCGGTAACATTGTTTTAGTCAGTCCTGAGGTTTTGGGGGTTTTTTTGATTGAAAGGAAGCAAAATTCAAAAGGTCTGTCAGATTAAAATAGTCAAGATCAGTAAAGTTTTCACAAACTTTGACTGTACTATACAAACCATACTGATGCAACAGCAAGTGTAAACAGTGCTTTTGAAAGAGACACTACAACAACTAAGACACAGTGAATGGATGGATGTCTCTTCTGTTTCTTTAGTTGTATCCTGGGAAGTGTACCTGGATCTACACCATTAATAACGTCCTCATGTCTGTATCAGGTAAATTAAACTGTGGTAAATACAAATTGGATCCACAGCTGTTTGGATCTAAAGATGTATTGCTGAATGCTTAGAATTCTCGGTGAAACTTCTAGTTAATATAACACATTGAGAAGCTGCTAACAAAGTAGTCGACATTTTTTCATTAACCGCTCAAAGGATTTTTAATTGACTTTTTCTGCTATAACTCTTAACGCATCTTCTGACTACGGCTACAGAAGCACACTTAAACATGGTGTGTATAATCAGTCCTTTAAATGCCTCTCAAGAATTTTTAGCAGTGCACACAGCTGCATGGCAGAAATCATCTTTGATGAGACAAAATGCTGAGTTTAGCAAGGATTGAGGGATAGAAACTGATCAAAATCTACATTAAAATACAAATGTGATTTAATTAATTGTCACATTCATTTGTCAGCAGGTGATCCAATCTACATACTGGTGATTGGTTCATACTGTAGCATTTGGCTTCAGCCAGCCCTCCCT
This sequence comes from Channa maculata, assembly GCA_020496755.1. Classification (NCBI taxonomy): domain Eukaryota; kingdom Metazoa; phylum Chordata; class Actinopteri; order Anabantiformes; family Channidae; genus Channa; species Channa maculata. Next base: position 25,970,738 of record CM035606.1, on the reverse strand, counting down.
GTTTATACCCCGTGTACTGCAGATAATATTTGCATTAAATGAAGCCCCTCTCAACATTCCTAACTACAGACTCAACAGGAGTCTGCAGTGAATTAGTTTAAAGCTGTCCAAAGCTTTTTTTAGTGATCTAGGTAAGGATATCTAAAAGTTGAGTCATGGCAACTGGCAAAGGAACTTTTCTCAGAGTTGAGCATATCTGAAGCATAAATCTTCTATAAAAAATATTTGGTAAAGTTTATAATCTTGCCTGCAAATTAAAAGACTATATGACTCTAAAACATAAACAAACCATAAATTGTTAATATAACACACATTTTCTGTGTTCACAGGTAAATCATCTCAGCTTCACTCCCATTCACTAAAGGAACTGTACGAACAAGCTCGGAAAGACCAGAGAAGTGTTGCTTTGCCGACTCACAGACTGTTGCCTAGGTAACACTGGTTTCTTTGTGCATTTCATTTTCTGTCATTGTCTATAACTTTTTCATATCAGTATTTGTCTCAAAAACTTGTCAACATCAGCTCATGCCACTAAAAAGAGTTTAAAAAACATGTGTTTTACCTCCAGGAAATATGCAGTAACATCTAAAATACCTGATACCAAAGGCTGCAAGACCTGCTCAGTTGGTAAGATACTGAAATAATGTTTGATAATGTTAGTTTTGGCATTTCAACTACAGAAGGCAGATTAATGTGCAATAGAGTTACTACAGAGAGATAGACCCGCTAAAACTTGCCTTCTGTCTTGATTCTTGTAGCATCTAATATGCAGCAAAATTGTGTGTTCCTGTGCTGTGCCATGGAGTCCAGTGTGGTGCTGCTGCAGTGGTACGAACCCATGCACAAGTTCATGCTAATTAAGGTACGACAATAGAACTTAAAACAAATCCCTCAGTGCTCAAAAAAGTCAAAATGCGGAACTAAACCTTGGTGTGAAACTCATATGTCCCACAAAGAAAAGTGCAATAGCTTTAAGTGTGTGTGTGTGAGTGTGTGTGTGCGCGCGCGCGCGCGTGCGTGCGAGCCCGACGAGTATCATAAATGCTTAGGATCAGTCATGTTTGGATGTCAGTGCAGACTCGCAAGGCCAGGAGTAAAAGACGTAGTGTTTGTTAGTGTGCTTGGTTTTACTGCAAAAGCTGAGATGTAACACAGACATATACAGCTACATAATGACATGGGCCTCTCTTCCACGGAAGTAGCACCTAGCTCACCTCAGTCAAAAAGGAGTATTAAAGGATCCACAAAACGTAAAAACAATAAGTTATTTATATATAATTGTATCAAAATCATAGGCGTTTCACTTTTAAAGAAATTCACACATTGCATGCATGCTGCATGTTGAAGGTAATATAATAAAAGAGGTGGTATGATGCCATAAGCTTATCTTTGTTGTGTGTCTTTGACATTTTGCCATTTTATTGGACTGTTAACACTGACAGCAGCTCATAAAATAACTGCTGGCACTGAAATAAAGCACTTTATGTTCACTGTAAAATTTATGAGTTAGCTTTAGACCTTTGACCATAAAATGTTTATGGTTTTGAGAAGAGACTCACTGATGCCTTTGGTTACAGACCATGCTGTGTTAAAAGTTTGCAAGCGGGATTGAACAAAACACTTAACCTGTGTGCTTTGTCAGCTGCCCTCTGTGAGATGAAAACCCAGCTTATAACATTTAAAAGGCATTTAAAGTATATTAAACTCTTGACTCACACACTTTTTCTCACCTGCAGCATTTTGACTTTCCCCTGCCGAACCCACTGCGTGTGTTTGAGATGGTGGTGGCACCCCAGCAGGATTATCCACTGGTTTGTATCGGTGTGTCTCGGGGGTCTAGCCCTAACCTGCCAGTCACTGTAGACTACATCAACCTCAACTCCAACACGTCCTGGTTCACCAACACTGGCCTGGGTATGTCGACACTACCTGATCACTGCTATTCTAGAAATAATTCGAAAATTCAGAGTAAACAGTGCTACAAACACCATGTCATGATATGAATTACAATCTAACTAATTTTATATCCTGTTGTTTTTGTTGTTGATGGCGGTGGTGTTGGTGTGTGTGCATGTGTTGGTTTTCTTACAGAGAAACCTTGCCCAGATGTTGTGCAAATAAACCAGCTGGACAGTAGCTCACTGCTTGTCCTCATAGAAAGTAAGCAATTCAAGTTTCTTTTATATCATGTATCATTTTAATTTATTTTAAACACAAATATGCTAAACGGCACAATTGTCAAAAAATAGAGTTCTTAGATCATGCTATGATGTGGTTATGTATAACAAAGGGAAAACACCATTTGATTGTGAGTTTGTGAAGTTGAGGTGTTTCTTAGCCAGGGTAACAATCTGACTCTCCCCATAACTGAGCTAGTGTGTTCATTATGTTCTATCTATATTTATGTTTTTATGCTGGTGATATTTTAACACTAAGCTCCTCTCTTCTCCACAGAGTCGGTATATATAGTCACTCTGAAAGGAGATTTGAAAAGCAACAGGCATGAAGCCACCTTGTCTCGTGATGTGGAATCTATAGGTGAGAACCTTTACGGACAAACCAGTGACAGTTAAAGCTGTGAATGACTAGAGCTCATCGACTTTGATCTGTCTGCAGTTTATTTTGAGGACACACTGTTGGCAGTGTGGCGTCACGGCTGGCAGAGGAGAGGACAAGATTTCTCTGAGGTGCTTGAGGAAAGCACAGACCTCAGGAAGATCTTCCGACTGGTGCAGTCAGACAGGTACAGCATGTCTGCCCTCACTGCTGATGTGTCACAATCTAATGATTTTTATCCCTGCTTTCTCTGTCCCGACATGGCGGATTTTGTTGCCAACTAATGAGCCCACCTTGTGCTCATTGCAAACATCTGGAAAATGTAACACATAACTCCATTTGCAGCAAAGAGGTTTTGTTTTTTTTAAAGAAAAATCTTTTGGAAGAAAGACCCACCAGTCCTATATGAAGAGAGTACAGCCACATTAGCAGCTACGTGAGGCATTGCGCCGAATTGAGCTACAGCGTGCTCGCTTGCTTTTCTAGTAGAAATATGCCTCAGAGCATATCTTTCTATGTAGGGCGGCGAAGCCAGACTCATTAAACATCACTGGACACACTGCCGAGATTTTAATTTCTGAGCAAGGCTGAGCCTTCTAATCAATCAGAGAAGCAATATCTGCTTGATTATAATGCTTTGCAGCACTATAATTTGTTGTAATTTGATAACAGCAGAAGGGCTGCGCAGAGCAGGGGAAGGGAGAGCTGGGAGTGAGGAGTAATTATAAATTTTGTGTTTACCTAAAACAATAAACCAAACCATAATTTAGAATAAAATGTTGATATTAGATGAAAAGCCAGATGTATAAATACTTGTGTGTACAGAATTTAATGCTAAGTCAATGGATACTTGTTGACCCATCATAGCACTGCAACCAAAGTCACAGGATCACTGAAGTCAGTGATCTCTGGATGTGCAAGGTTTCATAGACACCCATATTTTACTAAATGTATGATGTATGTGGCCAAAAAGAACAATAATCATTTGCATTTTTTCTTACCTTTGTCTTAACTGGTTTTTCTGACATTTAAATTTTTGGATTTTAACACTGTGCAACTGTGTAATTATAGTTCAACATATATGTAATCAAAATGACGGCTCTGTGTCTCCTCAATATGTAGGTGAATTAAACCGTTTACACTAAAGTTAATATTCTCCTTGTATGTGAAATCAATTCAATATCAGAATACATTTGATCTTAAACAGAATAATTATGACTCACTGTTACTGGTGTATCCTATAAATACACCCTCATTAACATTTTAATTGATTTTACTCATGTTTAAGCTGCTCTCTATCCGTGCTTGACATCCACTGACTTTTTTACTGCAGGATGGTTGTCTTGGAGACGCGTCAGATAGATGACCAGTCGGGGCTGTCCAACCTGTACGTTCTAGAAATTGCTGAGAACTACGTCATGTTGCCCTGACCCTCCTGCCTGCTGGCTTCGAGCATCACAGGAAAACCCCAACTCCACTTGTATTTGAGTGCCTCAACCCAGAATTTAAAGCTTTCGAGTGGAATGGAACTGACAGATTCGACAGACATGGTTTCTGACACAGTATTTTGTTTACTAATGGAAGAAATGTCAGGAGGATGCATGTGATGGCAGGATGTTGCAAATTCATACTGAACTTAGACCACTGTTGTGTGTAACCTTTATGCCCAAATGTAGGGTCTGCTCTTATTTATGCTCATTTCCACTTGGTTTGTGAGACCCAGATCAAACTCCATAATCCCGGCAGCTGAGAAAACCCTAAATTAACATTGAAGCACAGTCCTCCTCTCTGACACTAAAGAGGAGTATCTTCATTTTTCCTGCACAGTATTGTTGGCCACAGCAGCAGTCGCCTGCAGGGACATTGGCTTTTCAAAGATGCCACATACAAGCAAAAGAGCTGGAGCATAACGACGCTGCTGGTTCCTCACAATGTGTGTTTTGTATCCTGAGTATGTATGTCAGTGTTGGCTCAAAGAGCCACACTTCTTGCTGGTGTTACACTGTAATAAAGTTAATTAACACAAGTTGATGTGAACTTTATTGATCTGGGATATGATTCGAGCAAATCAATCTGAATGTTAAGTAATCACTGTTAGTGTGTGTTCTATGTCGCCTCTGGAACGATGTGGTGCTAATTTGTGCGTGTGCTCTATGATGGAGGTTATGTAAAATATTGACCCTATATATAAAATATATAACCCTGTGCAGGATTTGTGCAGGTATAGACATTATTCTGCAGAAATCTGTGCATGTTGGAGGTGCTGAATGTAAAATGAAGTAATTCATAATAGATTCATCCAATTCAGCCCTCTGAAGACAAGGAGATCAGGAGGGTGTTGGGAAACAACAGTTTTGCATGTATAACAAAGACAGAGGGTCAATACATGTATATTTCAAACCACCCCATTCCATTATCCTTGAATGTAATTAGTTTTCCAAGGAAAGCATTTTTTAATATTTAAGAGCCCAATCTGAGGGCGACAGTGTCAGATTTCTGCATTCCAAATGAAGCCATCGCTATTGGAACTAATCTCTTTGCATACAAAGACGCTTGCTTTCTAATTTTTTGCATTTTTTTAAGATACACCAGCAAAAGCAACGTTAGAGTGTCGTTTTACTGCGAGTAACTACAGAGTAGTAAATAATTCCATATTATACAGGATCTGCAGGTGGCCCTGTAGCGAGGCACCGGGAGGTTAAATGAGGAATAAATCAGCCCTCTCTACTCCCTGACACATGATCCGGAGTGCGCAGTGCCAGGCCGGGGCAGCAGCAGCAGCAGCAGCAGCTGACGCATCATCACGTACTCTACGCACACGGGATGAACGGAGGCAGGACTGGGGCGAGGATGATGCTCACACCGGCACAGGAGGGCTTTCACTCTGCCTTTATTTACCAGGTAGCGGCGGTATGGTTGCCGGTCCCGGTGTAAAATGCACTGGATCAGACCGGGTGTGCTGGTCGGCCTAGCTGAGCTCAGCAGCTGCTGCTCGCCTTCGCCTCTCCTGTTTCTATTCTAGTACTTTTTTATTGCAGCGTTATTATTTCCAGGTCAAAATCGCAGTTTCCTGTGCGGCTTGTTTGTACTAAAAATGGCCGGAGATGGCGGCGCTCTGAAGGATATCAATGAGATTAAATCCCAGTTCCGGACCAGAGAGGGCTTCTACAAGCTGCTCACCCTCTCAGACTCGCAGCAGCGGGGCGGGCTGCCGCGGGGTCCGTCCGCCGGAGCCACGCTGGGCCCCGGGGCTGGACCGGGACCGATACCCGGCGGAGGGGTCGGTCTGCTGCAGGGGCCCGGGGCTGCCGCTGCCGCCGCTGCTGCTGCTGCCGCCGCCGCTGCCGCCGCCGCCTCCTCCTCGTCCAATGCCGCAGCCAACTCCTCTCCGGGCGGCTTCCTGCCCCCAGTCCGGGTCTCTATGGTCAAGCTGCAGCCCGAAGACCCGAGCGAGGAGTCGGAGCGGGTGTGTTTCAACATCGGCAGGGAGCTGTATTTTTACACGTACACCAACATCAAGAAGGTGAGCCCGCTCCTCCTCCTCTGCTGGCCGGAGCCACATCGGACAGTCGGACTTAGCTTAGTGCGCTAGCTGCTAACGTGCTGCCGTTAGCTCGTATTTCGTCATCTTTTTAAACGGAGCCTGTCCAGCTGCTAGAGCTGCACATTACATTTCTATTTATCATGTAATTTAAAATGGGGTGGCAGATTTATTGGCTGAATAGACGGTGAGTGGCGCATCATCCAGGGGACGCTACAGGAGGGCAGGAGTGTTACTATCCGAGCGGCTTGACAGCTCCCTGCCTTACTGGGTCTGCACTGAAAGGTTACTTATTCTCTCTGCTGCCTTTTATCAGAATATGGATCTGCACTAATCTTACTGTTTCTCATTTACGCAGATTTTAACAGTCCCTGCAAGACTGCTTGCCCCCTCATGGAGCAGATGATGTGTTATCATCAAAAATCTGAATTTAATATGCAACTGCCGTGGCAACGTTATTCTGTGTCATGGCAAGACTACTGAGTTGCAAAGTGACATCATACATTTTCAATCAGATATGCGTTAGTTTCTCCATGCAAAGCTTGTTTTTAGCATTTGAACCCAATTAAGTAGAACTGAATACATCACTAATGTCAGGGTCTGCACACATTCACATTCATGTTTTTGTCTTTTCTGGGTCACAATCACTTTACTTTACAACGACACAACTACTTAAGTACAGTTAATTTGTCGGGACTCTCTTTGCTACTGTTACAGGCGTGTGTGGATGGCTCAGTTGACTCATGCAGAACTCAGTAACACATCATGCCTGCAGGAAATCACATGCAAGTGGTTGTGTCAGACATACTGTCCTTTCAGCAGCACTCGGGCAGCGTGACCTGCAGCAACTCGAGCCACAGTATGTAGGTGTTCCCATTCCTCATCATGTCAAGTTGTGAATTAACAGTGAAATCAGATGTGAAGTTCATCCTCTGAGGCATTTACGTATGATCAGTAGGGTGCACAACACTTTTCCCCTGAGGCTGACTCTGATGGCTAAACTCAGTAGTGAATGCTGATCTGATACCTGGTGGAGATTGCTACACTCTGACTGATTACTGACAAACACTAACTGTATTTAACATAGAGTGGTCACAAATGGTTCATAACCAGCCTGCTTCATAAGGTCATAATTGGCGCTGATACCAATCTGGTGCATATCTAATAGAGCTGACACTATTAGTCAAGGAACGATTAGCTGTCCAACAGAACATTAACTGAGTGTTTCAGTCATTTGTAAGGAAAAAAAGGCAAACAGTCTCAGCTTCAGCATCTCCATTCTAAATATCGTACAGCTTCTCTTTTCTTTTGGAGTTTTGGTCAGACAGAACAAGACCTTTGAAACCACCCTTGATTTCTGGAAAAGTGTGACAGGCAAGCTGGACTCTCTCTGATGTTTTACAGACCAAATGAGCATCGATAATTGAGATTAAGGTTAGTTGCAGCCTGAATCCTTAATAATCAGATAGTAAATCGCCCATAACATTTATTAGGAAATGTCAGGTCAAAGTGGTAAAGACGCCCACTGTTGTCTTGAATTCAGCTGAAAATGTTCTGTCAATCACATTCTGTACAGCAGCATTTTAGTGACGAAGGACCCAGATACTTTCAGCTCTGCCGTTAACCTTAAGGTCTCCAGTAATCAGCAAATCGCTGATCATTGCTTCCTGGGATTCTCATCTACTGCCCTCGGTGACCTCCTGTGTGTTCCAGAAACACGTAAAATGCCACAGATAAAGCGCCTGCACCCTCTCTCCACACCACACATCTGTTTAACAGAGAGGTTCTCATCTGTTCACATCTGTAGCCTGTAGCAGTTAGCTTCAGATAAAGGTTGAAAGTGGATTCAGTGGCTCGTCACCTAACTTTAGCAGCACTTCCGGAAGGGATCTCTATTGACAGAAGGAAGATCAGCCTGTACCGACAAACATGGAATGATGTGAACCTATATCAGTCACTGCGGATATAGTGTTGTGAATTATGTTTTATCGGGATGAGTCTCTTCTTTGCCCAAGTATTTTTTTAGTGTCAGGCTACTGTGACATGTTAAATCCACTTCACATACTAAGGACTAATCCAGAATGGCCATAGCAAACCCTCAGTTCATGTGGAACCTGTTGGTACGAGTCTAGACATACTCCTGCAGCCACGTTGCTTCATTGTTGGGGGAATAACTCTTGTTTGATGTATTTCTCCCAGTACGACTGTTGAAGGTTGGTTCAGAAAATAGCTTTGCTCCTTCATCCTGGCCTCAAAATCTAATGTTTACTATTGATTTTTTAATTTTATTTTCTTTTTTATTTTTTGAAAAGATGAAAAACGTTTTTCTTTCAAACTTGTTTGTAGCTGTTGTAAAAATCACATCAACATGAGTTTTATGATTTACGCGTGAAGACCATTTGTCAAAAACAGAACAAAACATAACACTAAATAATAAATGGGCACAGAAATGGAACGAGAAATTGTCAGCAGATATTTGTAGCTCTGGTAAATTGTTTTAGTGTGGATTCTGGATTACAAATGAATATCGTGGGACAAATAACACCCCCGTGGACGACTCTGTTGTGATCCTTGTGCGTCATGGTTCTCTTTTTGTACCCAGGCTGTAGACCTCAGTAAGCCCATAGACAAGAGAATCTACAAAGGGACACAGCCGACGTGTCATGACTTCAACCAGTACTCCGCCACAGCAGAAAGCGTAGCCCTCATTGTGGGTTTCTCAGCCGGACAGGTCCAGTATCTTGACCCCATCAAGAAGGAAACCAGTAAACTCTTCAATGAGGAGGTATTCTATTTGTCTGTGTATGTCTGCAAGTATTTGTTTTGCTCTGTGTCGAGGGAAAAAGCCCAGCGTTTGTGTTGTCATGATTAAAGCCTGCTACAAGACATCAGAAGACAACATTTGTTATTCTTTGTGTTGATTTTGACCTAGTTTAGATCCTGTGATGCAACCTGGAAACTCAGACACCATCTTCAGCACTGTCCTTCTAACAGGCTTTGTTGTTTTCACGTTCTTCTGCTGTGTCTCATGAGCTGGCTTTCTCTGTTTAATGGGATTCTCCTTAATGGCATTCCCAATTAAATTTAGGAGATTGAGGGTGTACGTGTGCACTGCTGCATGCAGGCTTTATGAGATGGCTCTGCTGAATCTGTTCACCTCTCATGAAATTAGTTTCCGTTTCTTTTGCTTGCCACATCTTCCTCTAGTTTTCCTCTTCCTCTCTCTGTAGCAGCTCAGTCTTGTTTCTGATCTCCATGCTTCTTTTCTGTGTTTTTATATAGTTTATTTAGTTTATATAGTTATAGTATGCATTTTTCTGGCAATGAGGCAATACTACACAAATGCACAAGAAACACACGAAAAACTTATTAGAACTTATTAATATTTTTTTCTCTTACTTTATTCTTCTCTCACCCAATCTTCCCCCAATCTCCTTATCCACCTTTGCTTCTTCTTATTTCTCTTTTCTTGCACTTCCCCACCCTTCTTCCGTCCATCTTCTTCCGGTTTTCTAGAGGTTGATAGACAAATCCAAGGTGACGTGTCTGAAATGGCTGCCCAAGTCAGAGAACCTGTTCCTGGCCTCCCATGCTAGTGGCCACCTCTACCTCTACAACGTGGATCATCCATGTGGCACCACGGTCCCGCAGTACTCTCTGCTGCGGCAGGGTGAAGGCTTTGCTGTCTATGCCTGCAAAACTAAGACGCCACGCAACCCTCTGCTGCGATGGGCTGTGGGTGAGGGGGGCCTCAACGAGTTTGCATTCTCTCCAGATGGCGTGCACGTGGCATGTGTTGGCCAGGACGGCTGCTTGCGCGTCTTCCACTTTGACTCAATGGAGCTGCAGGGCGTGATGAAGAGCTACTTTGGCGGGCTGTTGTGCGTGTCATGGAGCCCCGATGGCAAATATCTTGCCACAGGCGGCGAGGATGACCTGGTTACTGTCTGGTCATTTGCTGAAAGTCGTGTGGTAGCAAGGGGGCACGGACACAAGTCCTGGGTCAATGTGGTGGCGTTTGACCCCTTTACAACCTCCCTGGAGGATGATGAGCCAATGGAGCTTAGCGGCAGCGAGGAGGACCTCCATCAGGGGGCGCAAAATAACTCCATGCATTTTGGCCGGGTCCGAACAAGCAGCACTTTGTCACGTCTTTCTAGGCACAGTTCTAAAGGTGGCGGTTCTCCGTCAGTCACGTATCGGTTCGGCTCAGTGGGGCAGGACACCCAGTTCTGTCTGTGGGACCTGACCGATGATGTCTTGTACCCACGCCTGCCACTGTCCCGCGCCTTTACTAACACTTTTGGACCCTCGTTGTCCAACTCAGGCAGCGGGGGGGTTACCAGCACCTCAGGTGGTGGAGGAAGTGGAGGGGTTGAGGGGCACCATCACCCACCTAACACCAACACTGGCACCACCAACCCACCAACGCTCCCCTTACCGCTTCCTCGGTCCCTTTCACGCTCCAACTCTTTGCCCCACCCTGCTGTGGCAAACGCCTCCAAGGGCCAGGCTTCCTCAGAGGGCAGTGGGGGCAGTGGAGGAGTGGGAGGGAGCAGTGGCGGAGGAAACACCACTCCATTTAGCATCGGCCGCTTTGCCACACTGTCGCTCCAGGAGCGCAAGTCGGACAAGTCTGGTGGCAGCAGTGGGGTGGAGAAGGAGCACAAGCGGTACCACAGCCTGGGCAACATTAGCAAAAGCAACGATAAGATCAACGTGGCACCAAGGAGCAACCGACTGGACGCTGCTAAGGTCCTGGGAACTACGCTGTGCCCACGCATGCATGAGGTGCCACTTCTGGAGCCGCTGGTGTGCAAGAAGATTGCACACGAGAGGCTGACAGTCCTGGTGTTCATGGACGACTGCATCATCACAGCCTGCCAAGAAGGTCTCATCTGTACCTGGGCTCGACCAGGGAAGGCGGTATGTTATTTTCACGATTCATTGCTTGATTTTCTTGTGTCTTTTGTTTTTTTATATTTGATGTGCCGACCAAAGGGGGCTTATTATGCTTTTTTATTTTTAGTTGTAAGTTAAATCTTGCAATGATAGGTGTCCTTATTACACAAAGCCAAAGCATTAGCTTAACGTATGTACAAAAAGTCATACGAAAAACGAAAATCCCTTTGCCAAGACTTTTGTTGAGGTTTCCAGCAGCTCCCAGACACATTGTTTGGACCCTCCCAAAATGTTCCCAACAGTCCTATGTGCAGAGACCCGCTCTCATATTACATCCATGATTCAGGATAGCTGTGAACTTTTCCACTGCTCTGTTTGACCCACCGGCAGGCTTCAATAAACTGCCCGACCAGAACAGAGTGCATTATGGGTGAGGGAGGCCTTAAAGAGACAGGAGCTATAACAGTTTTATACACAGCTGAAGAAGTACTCAATAAAAAAAGAAAAAGCTGTTTTGGGAATTGTAAACCCAAGAGTATTTCATTAGAGCTAAAAGAAAAATATTAACCTATAAATTATGCATGATATGGCTCTTTATATGTCAGTAAATAATACAAAATGCTCACGCAGCGTGTCATCACTCAAGGTGACGACGTTACAGAATATAGAAATCATCAAATTCTCACATTTTAGAAGCTGAAATCAAGAAAGTTCAGCTCCATTACTTGCAAATGTCTTCAGCACTTCTCTTAATTGGTGTTAAATATGCTTCATTTATGATGATGCAGTCAAGCTTCTTAATGTGCAATGGTGTTTGATGTGTATGTGAAGGGTGATTCACATACACACACTTTGAGGATTGATTACGTAAAATTATTTTTACATTGCAGAATTCTCCTTGAATCAAATCCCATATTGTCAACTTAAAATAATTAAATAATTTCACCCATGGTCACACACCCCTTCTCCATTGGGGTTTTACTTATTTCAAAGCATTTATTATCAACTGGTAATTGGGCTTCTTAGTTTTAGTGCTTAGTTTGTACTATCGCTGAGTTTTTCATTGTAGGTTAATTGTCTGTTTGTTTGAGTAGTTTGTTTTTTACTTGGTGGATACTTCAGACACCAAATCTTCAAAAGCTGCATAACTGACTCAACAGCTGGAGATGATTTCACCTCTCCCCTCTTCAGCTTCAGCACCTTTTTTATCTTGTTGCACTTGAAAGTGAAATATGGATTTACTTTCTCAGATTGTCTCTTGAGTTTAAATTTCCTTTATGTTTTGTCTTTCTGTTTTCTGCTCAGAACCTGACAGCACAGAACGGGAACTCTCCAAGCGGGACCGTGGTATAGCTGAAGGAGAAGCTTTGCACTCACCCCTCTCTCCATGTCCCTTTGTCCTCTGTTGTCTTTCCTCTGTCTTGACACCTTCTTCATTAACTCAAAAATGTCAGACTCGGGGCCAACAACCAGAGACAGAACCCAACCTACCACTGCAGTATTACACCTTGACTCAAACCGGTTTCCTATTAAATTTACTCCCACTGCGGCAACAGTTTGTTGGGAAAAACTTCCTGAGGCACCGGCTCATGCAGTATGAAACCTACATTACTTTAAATGATTCATGAAGTTGCTTGTTCCTTTTTGGGAACACGCTGGCTTAGACTGGGTTGTGGTGAAACGTGTCATGGGGAAACGCGTGTGGACGCCCCTTTTTTCCACTAAGGAAACAAATACCACAGGTTGCAGGGGTATTATAGTCAACAGTGGGCTTCCATCTTGGTTGTTTGGGGTTGGCCATGGATGGACTCGTAGGCACAGACAGGTAAAAAGGCCCCCCAAAACTGAAGGAGACAAAACAACTGAGGCCGTCTTATTGTTTTTGGATTATAATTTTTTTTAATTTATTTAGTCTCTCAAGGATGATTTTTGGTTGTCTTTTGTTTCTTTTGGGTTGTCTCTTTTCTCTCATCTCTCAGTCTTGTCTCCTTATGGTTATTTTGTGTCTTTTTTCTATCGGTTTGGAATCATTTTGGTTCTATTTTTCCTCGGTTTTTGTCATTTTGGGACCTTTTTTTTGTCTTTCTTTAGGATAGTTGTGTCGTTTACATGTTTTTGATCTCCTTGGTTTATTTGGGGTGTGTTCATTTTTGTTCATTCTCCCTTTTTCAGCTTTTTTGTTTCTTTAGGTTTGTGCCTCTAACCTGGGCCCTGTGACTTTCAAACAAGAGCTATAAGCACTCACTCAGAGCCCCAAGATGTCAGGGGGCCTCAGGATCTGTGCCAATTAGACTCATCCAGTAATCCAACCCTTCTCTGTTGCAACATGATAATGCTATTGTGCACATAGCCTTTTCCATTTTGTTGTGGAAGCACCTTGATATCAACAATCACCTATAGCTGTTGTTGCTGTTGCTATGTTCAGGTGTCCACATGCCTTTGGCCATAATGTGTTTCAAACTGGAACCTTGATTCCCATTTCTCCTACAAAGGCAACTATTTATAGTTTTTTGAAATCCACATTCCACCCTGTGCATTATAAAGCTTCTTCTGTAATGGAACATTTGGGTTGTTTCTTAGGTTAGTGTCACCTGCCAAAAACCATAGACAAGTTACCACGCTCTATTGTTAGATTTTATGTGGCAACAATAACTTTTCATTTGTTGAAAAAAAAAAATTAGCTAAATGTCTGAATTCTGGTGTTTTCGTGGTTGCTTTCAGGAAGAGTTTCCCGCCTAATGCCACTCTGGGACAAAATTTTCTTCCCTGTGTGTTATCCTGAAGCAACAAGGAATGAACAGGAGGCATTTGTTCTTCAGCCCGTCCTCATCCAAGCTCCCATTTTTCCCTCATGCAAAAGACACTGCAAAGGCCACGGCTGTTGTATTTATGTTATTTATTTTATCACAAGACTGTGTAGTAATTTATACTGTAAATACTGGAAATACTCTATAAATTCAAAAAGGACAAACGTGTATGAAAATAATGACTTGACAGCAAGACAATGAAGAAAAAGAGGAAAGCTGAAGAATATTCATATATGAAGAGACTTCTATTGTACATAGCAATTGCAGTTAAAAGTTGAATGTCAGCTGTTTTAGGGAAGTTGAAGATGTCAGTGTGTTTGTGTGTGTATATGTGAGAGAGAGAGAGAGTGTGTGTGTGTGAATGTGTCTGAGAGAGAGTGTTAGAATGTGTGTGTGTGATACAGTTTCTCCAGTTTGTCTCTGAAGATGAGCTGGGTTTAATCTGTCAACAGAGGTGAAAGCATTTTGGGTCCAGTGTGACTTTTTAGAGACTGATGCGTGTTGAGCACAGAGAGCAATCTTCGCAGTGACGGCAGGCTGTACATTTCAGCTGAGTGTCCAAGCTAAAGGTCAGAACGATACTAATTCTGCTAATCATCACATGTGGACAAATGGCATCTTCATGAATAACCTGCTCACGAACAAAAACACACTCTTGCACATTGAGAAACGTAAAACAGCTTAACACTCACATGCACGCACACAAACAAAGCCCTTATGGTGTAGCATCATATACAGTAAACTGTTATTTAGACTCCATTCCTGTTAGACCTGAATTGCCTCTTGCAAGAATTTGCACATACAATAAATCCACTGTCCATCCTGAGCTGCTGTGGCTGACATTAGGAGGTGTCGTTGTCTTGTTTGGTTTGATTTCTTTGCAGAAACATCTCCCAAAAACCCACTTTTCGCTGGATGAGTTTTGGTACAGAGGGTCTAATTGGTAAACATAAAAAAAAAACTTGAGATTTAGATTTTTTTCCCATTGATTGACTCTGCAGGGTTGGTATTGATCAGACTAATTCTGATTTCAGTCCTGCTTATTGAAAATGTGTTCGGATTTATGGCGTTATTTTAGTAAGTGGAAGAAACCCAAATATAATGCAAGCATAGTTCACCTAATATTTCAGTTGATTTGGACTTTAATAAACCTTTTTTTGGATTATTTGTGGCTAAAAGGTAAAAGTAAAAAAAAAAAAAAACATTGCTCTTGGCACCTTTGTTTTACTGTACATGATACAAAGATTACCAGATTTTTCTGGCATAATAAACTTGACAGGAAATTAAAAAGGACTCTATGCTTTCCACCATAAAAGGCGTTTATCATATTACACAGACTTGATGTCAATTTTTCTTTAAATGTCTTTATCCACTCTGACACTGTGTTCATGTCAGCTGATCTCTGTTCAGGAAAATGTATTACTTGGCTCTGACCACTCGGAAGTGACCGGCACATCTGTCAATTACAGCAGCATGTGAGTTAAAGAGTTGTTAGCAGCAAATTATAACAGTGTGTGTCTGTCTGCTGCAGATAGAAATAAACTATTAGGTGGACTGTGCAGACATTAATGGGACCTCATTCCTGTTTGCCAGTTTGTACCTTAGGCCCAAATCTTGATTTTTAGGCATCAATAAGCTGAACTGAAAAAGCTGGTTATATACAGCAAATCATTTTTGCTGTCGCTTTTACATATTTGATACTGGTTGAATTAGGTTCCAGTTCTCAATTTCCAACCCTAATAATGAATGTGCCCGCATGTCAAACCATTTCTTCCCTTTTCCAAACCATCAGCCAGAGAGAAGGGGGACTGAGGTGTGTCTGAACAGGATGTCTCTTGTTTTTTCCCTTTTAGCTCACCTGTTATTTTGGGCCAAAACAAGTTACTGCCTCTTGTTTTGACAACGCAGTACGTCAGTGGTATTTTTATCTACCTTTGTGTGTTTTTTATTTCTGTGTTTGTGTTTTTGTGCGTGGGTGAGTTATAGAGTTACCTGTCTGACAATACATCCTATAAAAAGCAGACTAAGGACTGTGGGAGCCAAGGTTATGTCCTTGGAGCAACAAGCAAACCACCTGATTTCTTGCACTGTATTTGAGCTAATATAGGGTATTTTTGCAGCCTGCTTACTTGTCTTGGTTGTTATGGCAACCACATGTCTGCCAAATATTGTGAATGAGCTCATGGGCTTTGGGGCCGATATCAGTGTTAAGGCTAAATGAATGCTTCATCACGATGCCTATAGGCTAAGAGCAAAAGCCAAGATCTTCTCTTGTCAGACTCCTCCTAATGTAAAAATTGTTCATCATTTTCCTCAAATACTGAAGTTAAACACATTTTCTTAAACAGGTTGTGCAGCTTAATCCTGGTCACATTTGTTTTGTGTGGATGCAAACATATTCCTGATCTCTGACTGTCCTCTGTGTCCCTGTGCTTCATCTTGTTTTATTTTCTGCAAATGAGCACAGTTCTCATCTTTAGCTCTATTCCAAAGCATGGATGTGTAGTTCTGTTTAGACACTGGTGACACTTTCTACTGCAGAGTACTTGGTATTAGGACAATACAGAAAAAGAATGTCTCAAGAAAGTCTTACTGAGGGAAATATGTGGCTTCTGGTTCACTTGCACAAAAACTTGGATTTTGCTGCACAGATTGTTTGAAGGAATCTGAAAGTGACTTTCAGTCTTCTGCTTGAGATGTGTGTGGACTTGGATCATAGTTTAGGACCAAAAACTAAGGTAAAATATAAGAAATTGGAGAGCACTATCTGAACTGTCAGGTTTAAGCATCTCTTAACATTTTTAAGTCCTGTACAATTTTACCACTGGAAAAACAAGAGGTTTAAGACAAATCACTCTCATGGTCCTGAAGTGAAGGGCTAAAATAGAAGTGAATGTGAAGAGATTGTTCTGCATAAATCTTTGTCACACTTAACAATTATTAATCGAGCTGCAGGAAAACCAGGCAAAACAACTAAAAAACATGTTGGACCACACAAACAGATGGAACCAGCAGAAAACTGATGCCTGTAAATCCAACATTTACTTGGATGTTTTACTTTAAAATACATTTTAAAAAAAAACCCATTATGAGGCCTGTTCTCCTCTGTGTGTCAACAGGTGTCACTAATTGTCACCAGTCAAACTTTATTCCTAGTTAAAAGACAGCCTGGGGGTAAAGTGGCTTAAATTGGGTTTTTTGCTGTAGACTAGCATCAGGTAGGTTTTGAAACAGGGCGCAGTTGTGCAGCTCGGCTAGGGGGCAGAACACAAACACAGGTTGCAGATGTAGCAGGAAGATGATAGTGAAGACAGTGAGCGATGAAGTACTTTCCTGCAGTTGAATATTTCAAACAAGCTCCGACCATTTTTGACAAATGGATAACCACATTTAGTTCCATTTTACAAGCAAAGAAAAATGTTTGGTTCGACTGGTTCTGGTTTTACTGTATAGTGTAGGGATTGCGTGATCTGACCTTAAAAAGTGGTTTTAAGCAGAGGAACAACTGTGGCTCCCCTAAGCTCCATGTTGCA
The DNA here is from genome assembly GCA_020496755.1 of Channa maculata. NCBI lineage: Eukaryota > Metazoa > Chordata > Actinopteri > Anabantiformes > Channidae > Channa > Channa maculata. The sequence continues at coordinate 25,953,399 of CM035606.1, read as the reverse complement.
ACTTGAGTAAAGGCAAAAATTTGCCTCTCCCCTCTACAAATTGCTGTGTCCAATCTGTCCACATGCAGAAAGTATAAACACATGCGGCTTGAGCACTGTAGCCAACCCAGTGCTCATAAATAACTCGGGCTGCCACAGTACAGTGAAAACAAAAAGCTCGGTCACTCTTTTCCTCTTGATGCCTCGTTCTCCATAGAAATAACTCAAACCTTCATCACTGAGGCAACAAATATCACTCCACATGTGTCAACCATCTTGTGTTGCCTTTTTATTTGTCATTTCAGACTGAAGCAAGACAAAAAGGCACCGGCTGCACTTTCACACATACACACAGCAACACACACACTTCCTGCCTGTTGTGGTGGAAGTTATACCGGGAGAAGGACAACACTGTATCCAGTTGGTATATGGAGAACTGTTATTAAACCATTAAACCCAAAACCATCATCTCGTGTGTTTGTTTCTGAGCACTGAGCTGCTGATGGACTGAGAGCCTCATGTATTTATTTATTATTTTAAATAATATTAGGATGCTGATTAATACAGAAAATCAATATGATGAAGGTCCCTTCATGACCAAACCCTGAATCTAATCTTTGTCAGCAAGTTTTCAGCATCTCTAGTGTTAAAAATAATTTACTCAGCATTTTAGTGGAGAGCTTTGATTCAAATACTGCCTGAAATTTACCAGCACAACACATACTTCATCTAAAATTATGTGTCTAGGGTATAAACATGCAAAAATTAGTATAAGTCGACTTCCATGTTCTTTAAAAACAAATGAAATACAGTTTACACAAGAGCAACGTATTTCACAAACCATAGTGAAACCGGACTGAAGCTTTCTGCATTTTTAAAGCTCCATTATTTTCCATGTAATATATAAACAAACAAGTAGAAACTTGACTAAAATGTGTGCTCACATATAAGGTGTAAATTTCAAACAAGTTGTTAGTAAGTTGGTAGTTGTTGGTAACTCTGAAGGACAGTGTACAGACAGTATAAAGACAACAGACAGAAAACCAAATAAAAGCTTCACATTAATAACTAAACAGTCACATTTAGTACTGCTGAACGTAAAAGCAACAAATCTGTAACAGTAGAAAAATAGACATAAATTGGGAATTAGAAAGTTGTCTTTAAAAATGTAAAGTGCATTTGGTTTGTAAAGGAGGAATTAATTATTGTTATTAATTATCCCAGCACCTTGGAGCCATCAGGTGTTTTCAGTCCTGAACAGAAACGTCTTTTTCTCTCGGTTTGAGAAAGAGCAGTTTAAAGGTTCTGTGAACATGTGCAGACAAAAACAACCCAGACCCACACTCTCCTTGGTCCGTCCCTGTTAACCTCCACGTTTATAACCCGTGAACATCCCGCCGCCGCCGACGTGATTCGGGGCGTGGCGTCTACGCGACTGCGTCGCTCCGTCCGCGGTGCAAGTTGGCCGCATCAAGTCAGTGTCCAAACCGGAAGTTTACATATTTTGCAAAATACAGGAGCGTGTTTTCAGATGACCCACTGTCACCGTAGGGCTTACAAAAGGTTCATGTGATGTGACAAAACAAGTTAATGTTTCCATCATCAATGCCATGCTAATCAATAGCAAACTGGAAATTCTGTAAGTGCTATAAATTTATTTAGACTACATTTAAAAAAAAATGTTTTACAAAATTCTTCATAGATGTAAAAGAAAAGTACGCGTTTGTATAAAATAAAACACCAAAATAATAAGATTTTTTAAAAAACTAAATGCAGTTCAGAAAGAGTTTATCATTAAGAAGCTACAGGAACCAACTTCTCTGTGGATAAACTTGCTACAAAGAAAATATCTTTACAGCATATCAAACAAATAGCAAAGGTGAGAGTAGAAAAAAGGAACGGTAAAAATAAAATAGCAATACAAAACAGTATCAGTAAATATCACATAGCAATAGAAAAATGACAAAATTAAAAATCTCATTGTAGTATTCTAAAATTAACCAGAAGTGTACAAATTATTAGTAAAAAAAAAAAAAAAAAAAAAGGGGTCAAGAGTTCAGTAAGACCTTTATTTTGAAAAGCGAGGGCGGAAACCGCGTTACTTTACAGCTGCGCTGGGTGCGAGAATAAACAACATTAAAAGCTGAATCGCTGCTCAGCGGTCAGTCTCAACATGGAGGCGAAGGAGGAAACTGTCGTGGTCAAACGGTAAGAATAGCGGTTTGAAGCGACAAATTGTTTATTTAAAACACTTTAAATTCGAGCTGCTGTGTGATATTGTGTGTGTTCACTACAACTCCCCGACACCAGACTCCGTCCCCATTGATCGTTAGCGCGACGGTGGGAAACGGTTCCGACTGTGAACACAATGCAGGCGCCCGAAACTCGTCCCTGCCGAGAGTAAATTTTATCGTAAAGAGAGTGGTAGTTGCCTTGGAAGTAGCATTATGCAGCACGGGAGACATTTTAATTGCACGAAATTCCCGGTGTGGTGATGGTGGAAGCCTATTATAAGTAAATACAGCTAATGTGTGTCAGTCCGAGATCCAAGATGGAGGAGTCTGGATCAGCAGCAGAGAGAGCGCAAAGCGTGAGGTGGATGCAGTTTGTTTTTAGCATTACCTGTGAGAAGATGCGGCCAGAAACATGGCACATGAAGGCGAAACTCTTCTTAAAAGATCAGCATCAGGCTATTTGGTATTTGCTCAACTGAGTAGGAAATATGCAAACAATTAAAAGTCCTGTGTGAGCAGGACGGCTCGTTTTTGATTGAATGTCATGTAAATTTGCTTGGAGATAATAATTGTGTTTTGTATTTTGTTCATAAATACTTCCTGTTTGTTTCAGTTACTTCGGATGAAAACATTGTGTGTATGAAGTACAAGTTACAAGAAAACGAGATGTAGAATTGCAGCTAATTATCATTTAGATAAATCTGATAAATTTAGTTAATCGTTTAGGCTATAAAATGTCACAGTGTAATGGAAAATGGTCAGTCAGAACCCTTCTTAAGTACAACTTAAAGTACTTCCGCTTTGGTATTTTATTTCATGCTACATGTGAGAAGGAAACTTTTCTCTAAAACTAACTTAATGTTACAATAGCAAGTTACTTGAAAAATTAAGTTTTTACGGTAATAAAAAATATGCTATAAATATAAAATTCTAACATTGATAAATACATAAACAAAACCTACAAGTGACAAGACATGATCAACTTGAGGGTCTTTGTTACAGGCTTGAGATGTTTATGTAACAGTTCGATGCCAGACGAGGTGAAATGGTCCAGTGTTCAACAAAAAGTAAACGGAGAAAAGTACAAAAATAATAACAAGTTTGTGCAGAAGACTGTTTGTTTTTCCTGTCCCAGATTTCCTCCTCACATTTATTTTTAATTTCTGTGTTTGTGTTGATGCATTAACAACCGGACAGCGTAGCACACTGTGTTTGACTTTTTGCAAGTACTTTAATCTTAATGCATAAGTACATTTCCTGATGCTATTTATGTACTTTTGCATAACTAGGATCTTGAATTGTGTAATTCTGCAGCACTCTGGTCACAGGTTCCAAACACCCAAACTGACGTCACTGCATATTTTGCTGATCTGAAATGAATAGAGTTAACTAATGTTCACCTTTAAAAATGACTTCAATGATGAATCTACCGATAACTGCAGCTTCAATGTCTGTGAAAAGTTACACAATGTTTTGAATCTTTGAAGTACAAATTATTTTTACTGGGGCAAAATTATGCATAACTATCAGTGTGTCAGTTTACTGCCACTATGTAGAAAACCAGTGGTTGTTTGTTTTTTAGAGGATGCGTGAACAAGGTTATTTTTAAAAAATCTTTATTGTTATTTCCTTTTGGTCTTTATTTTTTCTAGCTCAAACTGAATGTCAAAATACCTGTTAGTAAATTCAAAAGTGTTATGATACAAATATATTGCAGTCATTGGAATCCAGAAGCCAGTATCTTTAGCCAGTAATTCTGAAGGTGTGTGTGTGTGTGTGTGTGTGTGTGTGTGTGTGTGTGTGTGTGTGTGTGTGTGTGTGTGTGTGTGTGTGTGTGTGTGTGTGTGTGTGTGTGTGTGTGTGTGTGTGTGTGTGTGTGTGTGTGTGTGTGTGTGTGTGTGTGTGTGTGTGTGTGTGTGTGTGTGTGTGTGATCACCGTAGAGTCGACAGAAAACCCCCTTCCTTGTTTAGGTGAACAGTGTGTTCTAGCACAACATCACCGCGATCTGATTTGTTAAAAAGAGTTTATTACGCTTGCAAAAAGGGGTGTGTGATATCTGGAATGTGTGTTTGTTTTTTTTGGGGGGGGGGGGGGTCACTGACTCTGTTATGGACTGCCTGGCACTTCTCTTTCTCCCCCCACTTTTTCTTTTTGTCTGTTCAGCTCATTTCACTTTAAGACCTTGTGACACACTTAAGATCTCTTACACCTCCCTCCCCCTCTGGTTGAGGACTGCAGGGGACATTGTGTTCTCTGTATATTTGTCTCTCATGCACACACACCTACTACACAGATTTGCCATGTGCTCAAATGCCCTAATTTGGCATGTGTGTGTGTTTTTCACCTCGTACACACTCCCACAGGATTGCTACTGCTTACATTCAGTAACCATCCACACACATAAAAGGATTTGGTGTTTGGAGCACGACCAGGCCTTTATATACCTTCCACACAGAAACACACTCTCACATTGAGCAATAAGGACCAGTGTTCTCTCAGGCCAAGGACACTGTGTTCTCTGAAGCTCCACCCAGCTGGCAGGCTTCCCTTTGCTATGTGAGAGTGACTGCTGTACTTCTTTAACAGATGAGGATTATTATTATTATTATTATTATTATTAGCAGCAGTATTATTTACAGAAGTAGGAGTACTACTAAAGAAAGGAACATTATAGTAGTAGTAGTAGTAGTAGCGGTGGTTTTTTGTACAGATAGTAAATCGTCTTGAGGCTTGACGTTCTCCCAGCTGTTGTTTTATCATGTTTCCTCAGTGTTTTCTTTTTTATTCATAGTTGAGTGTGATGCTCCCTTCTGACTGCATTGTCTCTCTGCATACATCTGTGTTATGCGTTGATTGTTTGGGTGTATGGTGAATGCTGAAGGATGTCTGTACTCTTCTCCCCTTTGTAGTGCTCAATGTAGTTGGTTTGTTAGACTGATACACCAAACTCCAGATATACAACAACAAAAATATTTGCAGATTAGCTTTCTGTCCCTACTTCTCTAATCATCCTCAGTCTCCTCATGTTGATGTAGCCACTGTGAAACACAGCTGCGTCTTTCTGTACATTTGGTTCCTTATTTACAGTTAACAGAAGTAACATATTATTCAAATGAATGTAAAACTTGAGAAATAAGAACAGTAACATTGACAGTGCTGTGAATGGCCACAACTGTTTAAAACAACTGTTAGTGTAAAAATCACTATTCTGGCTTTCTACAACTTACAGTTGAATAAATATTTCACAAACATCAGAAATATACCATCATTGTTCTGTGAACACAGACTGTAGTTTATGTTTATATGTGTGTACAACACAGGAATACAGATTTACGACCAGTCCCTAATCAGTAGTTGGCCGTTGATGGAGCCGTAGTTGGATGGATGAAAATGTTTTTTGTTTTTTCATCGTTTTTTCATATAACGTCTCATGGGACTCACATTTCACATATAACATCAGATTAGTAACTTCCACTCCCATCTGTCACTATTCAATTACTAGCCAGAGAAAAATCTAAAGCATTTAATAACTTGAAAACATCCATCATATTTACATCACAGCAGCAACAAGTTGCTTTGAATGTTATTGATGTTGCTGGAAAGACCTGCTGAGCTGGGAAATGCGTCCTGAGGATGTATAAACACTGATTCCCCCTCTGCATCAGTCCAGGACATCTTAACATTTATTGCCACTTAAAAATGCTTTTATAGCTAAACATACTGTTCACATTTGTAGTATATGTTATCTTAAATGTTAACAGTGCAGCCACAGCCCTGCTCTCTGCTGAGCCCAGCTTGCTTTAACCCATCCTCAGGTGGTGTTAGTAAGCTTAACCAGACTGACAACAACAGCTTTATGCTGCAGTGCTGTAGTGAGAACAGGAAGCCACACTTCTACTTATCTAATACTATGTAATTAAATACTGAGTTGTACAGCAGTTACACCACACATCCTTGTCCTCTGCGTTGTTGGTTCCTTTTTAATTGATTTAAATTTTAATAGAAATCAGTTAATCAATAACGCCCATGTTTTTGTCTTTATAGAAAAACACTATTCATGGCTCAGAACGTGAGATGATCCAGTGGCTGAAGTTTAAACTCCAACGTCCTTAGAAGAAGAGTGTGTGTGTGTGTGTGTGTGTGTGTGTGTGTGTTACAAGTTAACGACAAAAACCCCTTGTTATAAGCGGAATCCCTGTTGTCAGGCCCCTGTTAATGAAGTCTGTGGAATGATGTGAAATGATGACAGTTTGATTTCAGACAGTGCAGAGTCTGTTGAACCACCCTCAGCAGCAGCTCGAAGTGGGTTGGCTTCGGTTTTACCTCAAATGACTCCGCACAGGATGAAGACTGATATTATCTAAGCTTTAGGTGGAGATGTGTGTTTTGTTTTGTTTTTTTAATTGTGTGTCTGGTGTGTAATTTTGTGTGTGTACAAAGTGGTTATATCTCCGTATGTGGTCTGTCATCGTGTGTGTTCCTCTTCTCTGGGCATAGGAGTAGGTTCTGGTGGATTTGTAAACAGTGAGTTAGGCAAGATGCGTTACATTCTCGTTACAAATTTTGTGTGACAACAGAAAACGTCTATTGTTTCATATTATACTCATATTCCACTCTTTGGTAGTACAAGGCAGCTTTTTTCCTCCTGGTGCAGATGCAGCAGCGCAACACACACGCACACAAAGGAAAGTGAAGGTGACACTGAACTGAGTAGTTCAGAACAGGAGATGGTGCATGCAACAGTCTTCAAGCAAACGATTGAATTTACTCACTTGTACCGAGGGAAAAAAAAAACTAATTCAGCAGCCTCTGTGCTCTGACAGCACCACACCTGTACCCACATCCGACTATCACCACTATTACTTATGCAAAATCCTGTTACACGGTATGGAGATATTGTTTGGAAGAAAGCCACAAAAGTAAGCAGTACATTTTGTGGCTTGGTTAATTGAAAATTTGCACATGTTCTGAGCGAAAAAATGGTCAAATTTGAGTAGATACTTTTTGGTCAAATGTATAATTAAAATTCTAATTCTAAGGAAAAAATATCAGCCTCAGCCTACAGAAAATATTATCTATCAAGATAAATATCATTATCAGGCTGTGAAACTTTGGTCATATAACACAGCCCTAGAGAGGGGAGAAGCAAAGCAATTTAGGAATCAAATTGTCTGACTGTATTTCACAATTAACAGGGACTTGCAATCTCCATACAGACACTAATACCAACAGTGGATTGCATGACTTCTTTTGTTGTCAAAAAACAAACGCTCCACTAGTCGTTGATCGATAAATTGTTAAAAAAAAAAAAAAGTTAAATGCTCTGAATCACCATAACATTGTAAAAATTATGCCCTATTGAGTCTCTCTAGGATTTGGGGACCTTTTTGTGATTGTTGCATCCTAAAACACCTGATTTCACAACAGCTTTTAAATAAAAATTGTGATGCACTTTGCCCTGTTTTCATGATGTTTCAATTCAGTAGTGATTGTTTTTAATAATTGATGCAATCGCAACATGTCAAATTCCTGAAAGGACGGGCTTGTGCTCTGAACCAGGGTGGAGAACTGTGGAAGAGCTGCAGGTGGGCTTCACTCCCTGAAATCAGATTTAAGCTTGAATGTTGGGATTAAATCCACTTTAGTGTTTTTTCTGCAAACAAAGAATTTGGTTCAGTGTTCAGGGAGATGCATGCAGGAAAAAACAGGCCTGACCAAGGCAAACATGTAACGTGTACAAGCAAGTAAGTAGGGAACAAAACAACTTGGAAGCACAGAATCAGGGTGTGACCAACTATGGAAGAGTGTCCTTGGGATTGTGGGGGTTGGGTGTGCTGCTCTGTGGGTGGGGTATATGAGGGTCACACACACTGATGACCCACTTATTAGAACAATGGTACACGTTCTTTAAGTTTGATGTATTCGAGATGGCTGCTTCATTTAAATCCACAAAAACGAGGTTGCAAAATGTTCAGGTTGTTGCTGTAAATGCTGCACTTCTGGCTGAGACACGCACTAAATCTCTGTTTAGAAATCAGGAAGCGCTTCGACAAAAGTGTATGTTGCGTTATCACAGACAGGAAAGCAAAGAAGGTTTAAGATGTGGTCAAAGTGATAGTCTTTACTCTAAATGTGCCTCAAGTCTCCCAACAGCAAAAGTTAACATTTCCAAGATAAAAACAGCCCAAAGGTCTAAATCCACTTCTCTTTTACTCTGATGGGGGTGGGCCTGGGGGGGTCAGGGTAGGGTAAGAGAGGCTATCTTGATTCTTATCACGTTCTCTTTACTACTTTTAAAAGAGAATATAATGGATCGGCTGCTTTTCATTTGATCACATGGTGCAGTGGTTATAAAATAATACGCTTGTGTGTCGTCACAGCTTGGTTCTCCTGAATGGAGGTTTCTCTCTTCTGGATCTCTCCTGTGTTTGTGTGTCTCCAGTTACACATGAGGAACTAGTTCTGTGATCAGTGACAGATGACGGACAGATAAGTCAACTGTCATTAATTACAGGCATTTGCTGTGGGCTGTATATATCCCCAGTGAATTCCAGGCCTCTGTTAATGATCAGCAGAAATGGACGTGAGGTTCTGTCTGTTCAGGTGGCTCAAAGTGTGGCATTTGGTTTTTAGGATGTGTAAAACAGTAAGGTGAGGGGCAGCTCAGGCTAAAACGATAACCTACACAGAGTCAGAGACACAGGTTGTTGCACAGAGACTCTTCCTCCAAGCTCCCATCCTCTCCTCATATATTTCAAGCGATCATTGAAAACGTACCTGTGATTAAAAACGAGTAAGCTGAGCACCACCTACAGGCTTTATACTATACCATGTCATACAGCAGCACAGGAGAAGGCCAAGACTGTAGGTACTTGTAGGTAGTTGCCACTGTAGCATCACTTTAAAGTGATTATATTTTAATGGTATAGAGTAAATGTAGTCATATGCCGTATTTAGAACAGCTAATGGAAGTTCAGATGGCTCTTATCAGCCATCCTGCATGCATAATCAAGTAAACAATGAACATTACCATGTTTCCCACGCACAAAAAAAATCTCTAATCGACATTTTTGGGTTTTTATATATATATATATATATATATATATATATATATAAAAAAAAAAAAGTGATGAGCAACATAATGTATTTAGTGGCTTTTTTTTGGTGACCAACTTTAAGTACATTTTAGAAAGTTGCTAAAATTTGTCAGTTCATGTTCTGTGGCTATGACAGGTTTGGATTCCATTGAAACTTCCATTGAATATATTTGGTAACAATGGTAAAATCCACTAGGAAAGAAATGGGCAGAAGAATCACTAATGAAAATCATTTTTAGTTGGCCCTTAATCTTATACTAAAACTAACTTTGAGGCTAAGCAAAAGAGGAGGAAGGGGTTATGTTTAAAAGTTTCTTCTTTGTGTGTGTTAACCAAACATAACACATAATTCAAGAACACACATTGTCGGTAAGATAAAGTGATACAAAAACGCTGCATTCATGCAGTTAAAAAAAAAGATGCTAATGCAGAGGAAAATGAAAACCAAATGTTTTTGTAACTGTCATTTAAAATAATTGTCTTGGTGATAAAGTAGATTCCTCTGCATTGAAGGTCCACCCAGGGTTTGTGGTCATGTTGTCCCATGCACAACAAGCGTGACTCTAATGTTGTCCATGCAAAACAAGGTCCTGGCAGATTTGGCGACTGTGACTCTGAAAACAAGGTTAAGTGTTCCTTGCAGCAAGGAATTTCTTGGCTGCAGTAAGAAGATTAGTGTGACGCTCACAGCCACACACTGAGCATGTGTTTCACTGCTAATGTGCATGAAGATGTCGTAATACGATGGTTCTCCTCTGTGTTTATTTCCTCAGTGGGGGAAAAAAAATCTGGATACCTAAACAAACTGTCATAAGAGATAAACTGTCCTCTGATGATGATGATGATGATGATGATGATTGTTTCACAGTCTCTGGTAATCTCACGTCAATAATCACTGGCAACTGATGCAGTCATGCTGGATGAGAGTGGGGTGGGTGTATCAGGCTTTATGTCAGAACATTATGTGCTGCTCTCAGAGTACTGAAGGCCAGAGCTGACACACTGTGGCTACACCACTGCACGGGCTTGGTTTTCACTGCACTGATCAACATTTCACTTCTAACAGGTTCAGCAAGTGATACAAGAGAGTTCTGAGTGCTCCGGACTTTTCATTTCCTTCCCCCAGGCTAATTTTTCGCTTATTTGATGTTGGGACCAAGAAAAAAAAAAACAATAAAAGACCTTTTTTAAGGTGCGATGCATTATTTTTAGATGTTTGCATTTGTCTCAAAATAATGTATATGAGTAAGTATATGATCTTCTCATACCATATGAATATACAAAGTATTAATTGTATTGTTCATGTTGGAGCATGTGCTGCATGAAACCTTCAGCTGTTGACTCGGTGAAGTCACACCTTAGTTAGTTTTGACCTGACATTCAGCTGTATCTTCAGTTGTGTCCCTGTTGTGCTGTTTAATACTTTAATTTGAGTCCACTTTGATTTGTTGCTGAGTCGGCCCGAGTGCGCTCACAGTGGCGATGTACTGAATCTTGTATTCCCTGGAAATGTGAGCTTTGCACAAGTTCTAAAGGAACTTCCTTTCTCTGTCTAATTGGATGTTGCATTTTCAGCCGCTGCTCTGAGCACGGTGTGTGTTTGATGGTGAGACAGGAATAAAAGTCTGCTTTTGTCTTGTCAGCACATGTTTTTGGTAGAGGCCACACCAGAGCAGGACAGACTGGGATAGATTTGGACAGACGAAAGAAAAGAGGGACGGGTGGGGTTGAGGTTTTACAGACACTGAAATAAATAACATTCTGTTCTCTTTTTTTGTTTTGGACATTTTGCCCTTATTTTTTGCAGTGAAAAACGTCCGAGGAATGTTTCTAGAGGCAAACTCTCTTCACGCCTGACATGAATTTCTGCTGGTTGCTCTTTGAGATAATACATGAAAAGAAACAATAAAAACTCATTAGTAGACAGTATTGTGTTCCTGTGGTACCATTATTTGTCCATATAGATAAACAGATGTTATCATGCAGCTTTAAACATCATTTTATCAGCAGTTAGTGATACAGAACAGTGCATATAAGTAGGTGCTTTTACAAGATTGTGATCAGGAGTTCCTTCCTTTTTAATCACTTTGAATAACAAATGCAGTTTTGTTTTTGGGTTTTTTTTTTTTCTAACTGAATAAAGACATTTTGTCTTCAGCAGAGAAACAGAAAACATGACGATGCTGCAGCTGAAAGGGACATGTTGTTTATAAGGAACTTTGGTTGCACGCCTCAGAATAAATGTTTAGAGCTAATAAGATGTGAAGTGAACTTTGCCTGTTGATCTTGGACTCCACTCTGCCTTTCTTCACCCCCTTGTCTCCCCCACTCTCCCACATCCCCTCAGTTTTCTTCCTCCTCTCTCCTTGTTTTCATCCCTGTTAATTATGTCCCTCCATTGTCCCTTTTTCTCCTCATGCAGGACCAGTTCGGACCAGAGGAAGTTGCGTTCTCGTGATGCAGCCAGATGCAGGCGGAGTCAGGAAACAGAGGTGTTTTATGAGCTTGCGCGCACTTTGCCACTTCCCCGCAGAGTCTCCACTCACCTGGACAAAGCCGCCATCATGAGAATCACCCTGAGCTTCCTGCGGATGCGTCACCTCCTATGGCCCAGTAAGGAGCTCAGAGAGATCCTGAGACAGAACTTGTTTTATCATGTTGAATTTTAGGTTTAGACTCCAAATTGTCTCGGTTTTTCTCGCAAATATTAAATGTGTTGCTATTAAACCTGTAGAGTCAGTCATTGTCACAGAGGATGAATCCTGTTTGATGATTCTCATCTAGTGCCACAAGCAGCTCAAAACTTTTATTTGCCCAAGCAAAATCTAAAGACACTCCTACCAGTCTCAGGTGTGTCATCTGAAAAACCTTGGTGCAGGTCCCGAGCACAGACAAAAAAAGGGAGGTTTGCGGCAGGGAGGGCATGCGGCGTAAAAACACGTGCAACATCAACGTGCGGAACATGTTCCGCTGTGCGAATGCCGTTGGTCTTGGTACATTTAAACCACTAATACTGAAGTGTTTTGCTCATGTTAAAGTAGAAATTAAACTTGGATTCTAAGTGACTTGGCTGGACTGGATGATTAATCTAAAACGAGCAATATATGTGAAAATCTCCCTTTTTGACAACAGGTGAAAGTCAGAGAGAAGAGTCTAAAGAGGAAGAAGTAGTAGAGGAGGATGAAGATCCTATGGACAGTTTCTATCCTCAGGCACTGGCAGGCTTCGTCATGGTGATGACTGAGGATGGAGACATGATCTACCTGACAGAAAACGTCAGCAAGCACATCGGAATCACACAGGTACAGCGTGACATCCACATCACAACAGACAGGAAAGTGCGATAATGAATTTTTCGGATCATTTACCACCAGTATGTCGACATGTCTAAGCCTACTGAGGCTTTTCCTCTTCTTTCAAAGCTTGCTTCAGTTCAGTGTCTGATTCTTTTGCTGCTGTGTTAAACTGCCCAGTTCCATCTTTATTCATACCAGTGACTCCACCTTCATTAGCCAGGGGTTTTCTTATAACAGATGTAAAGATGAAGAGTCATAATCTTTAAGACTAAATACTGTATACACTTTTAAGGACCCCCGTCTGCCTCTTTAGGTACACTGTAGAGCACTTGTTTCATAGCTTTATATTTTGTAATTATGCATTAACAAACACTCTAAGTTTTACCATTGGCTCTATGTGGCTCTCTTTTATCTGAGTTATTGTCATAAGTCCCTGGGACAGTACCTCTGGGTAACCTAAGCAGGATGGACAAGCATCCCATAAATCTATTCTTAGCTGGAGATCGAGTTCATCACTGAAACACAACTAGGTTATGAAATGAAATGTATTCTGCTGCTGCGTATGAAAGGTTGTAATGATGTAACTCTGCAGTGGATTGAGTATCGGCAAAGACGCATATGACAAAATCTGCACAATTTCATTTGTCTGGTGCTTTTAAATCAATCAACACAAAGTAAAAATGGTAACTAATTTAATAAAGTGGATATAAACTTATACAGCATCAGTCATGCTGAATACATGAAATGCATGTGCAAAATGCAGAATAACTGACTTGGTTACAACGTCTTAATATGGATGGATGTTCCGACTTCTCTCCACAGCTGGAGCTGCTGGGACAAAGTATTTATGACTTCATTCACCCCTGTGATCAAGAGGAGTTGAGAGACCTGCTGGCTCCACGTCCAGGTCAGACACACTGTTACAAAAAATGTAAAAAAGCAGAGACGTTTAAATTATGTTTCTATTTTTTTGTATTGCAGTCCTCTTTCTCTAGTTTTTAATGCACTGTGGTGTTTTAAGATTATGCTGTGGTAACTAGTTGGTGTGGAAACCATCAGCGTTTAGTTCTCATCCACTGTCTTTGTCAGACAGATCAGATTTTGCAGTAACTAGCTTCTCTTTGCAAATTGCAGTCTGTCTTTAGCTTTCAATCAACATTTGATCAAAATTTAGACATAAACATTAACTTTAACATTTTGTTTTTAGGCCTGAGTAAGAAATCACAGACACAGCTGCAAAGTGAAAGAAACTTCTTCCTGCGAATGAAGAGCACACTGACCAGCAGGGGGCGCACTGTCAACCTCAAGTCTGCCACCTGGAAGGTATACACACACGCACACACGCACACGCACACACACACAGGGCAGGGGTCCAGACTGAAAGAGATAAGAATAGTGTAGCTGAGATGATCTCTGGCAGGTGGCCATGTGCACTTCACACAGCATGCACAGTGTGCATGGTTCAGTCCCAGTTGTTTACTATGAAACACACATGTCCACACACATTAAACACAGTTCTTAACACACACACTTACCGAGCAACACGATTGACTGTGTTCTTTAATATTAGGGGGGACATTTTCTGTGTAATAGATTTTCTGATTCCTACACACATTTCAGAGAAGCAGAGCTGGAGCCTTGAACTCATGTCAGAAGTGAATTCTTGACCTACTTGGCTCAGCTTCCTAAAAAAAATCAATGGCTTGTTCCTTCAAGGGTCGGAACATGTGCCGCTGTTTGATTTGACATGAATATTTATGAATGCACTTTCTGACTGATTTTTATCTAGCCTCGAAACCAGCACCAAGGTGGCCCTTGGTGGCTAGGCGGGGCCACACCTGGTGAGGTAGGATTCAAATCCGCAGGCTTCTGCATCTCAACCCAATGTCGTACCGCCGATCCACCAGGCCCCCTGACTCAGCTTCCTAAAAACTTCACTTAAAAGTGAAAGTATTTTTAAAAGACAATAGTTTTAAATTTCAGCCCAGTGAAATTCTTACAAAATAAAGAAATTTAATTCAATTCAACTTTATTCATATAGCGCCAATTCACAGCAAAGTCATCCCAAGGCACTTTACAGAATGAAGTCAAGACTATAAAGATGTATAGCGAGAACCCAACAATCCCCCTTTGAGCTAGTCCTAGTCCAGTGGAGAGGAAAAACTCCCTCTAACGGAAGAAACCTCCAGCAGAACCAGGCTCAGGGTGGGAGGCCATCTGCTTTGACCGGTTGGGGTGAGTGGAAAGTGAAGAGAGAAAAGAAAAAAGCAACAAATCAGGCAGGTTGGTTGGAACAGTAGCTGCATGCTGGAAAACACACAGCTCCAAAGTCGGGGACACCTGCAGAAAGGGAGACAGAGAAGGAGACAGACAACTAAGGGAGAAAACACACAAAAGTAATCTATAATTCACTGAAATATAAAAGTAGTGAAACCATAAATGTATATTTAATGGTTTTGTAAAACGTCACAGTCTTAAGGTTTCTTGTCCCCAAGCCACAGGCCTGTTTTTCACTGCCACAGGGTTTAAACAATAAATCGGCTCCTTTGAAAGTGTTTTGGGAAAAAAAAAAGGTGCAAAACGTGTTTTTATTTTGGAATTGGTATTGAAATGCAAACAAAAATGCGGAAAAACAATCGTGCTAAGCTCTCATCTCCGTCTATCCAGGTTCTCCACTGCACAGGACATATGCGTCCGTTTGGTGGTGGCTCCACGTCGCCCTCTGCAGCCAGAGTAATGACTCTGCTGTGTGAGCCTGTCCCTCACCCTTCCAGCGTGGAGTTCCCTCTGGACACTCACACCCTACTCACCCGCCACAGCATGGACCTGCGCTTCACACACTGCGAGGGCAGGTAGGAGGAGCAGTGTCCTCACCTGGACCTAAACTCACACCTCCTCACTGAAACAGAATCAATGCTCTGCACCTATATAGTGCTTTTCTAGCTATTGGCGCTCAAGGCGCTTTACACTGCTTGTTATTCAGCCATTCGCACACACACTCACACACCGATGGGGGGAGCTGCTATGCAGCTGGCCAACGCTCACAAGGAGCAACTAAGTTTGCGTTGAGTGTCTTGCTCAAGGACACTTCAACATGTGACTGGAGCAGGTGTGGATTGAACCAACAACAGCAGAAATGTGACAAAGGGAATGAAAACTATTCTACCTGGATTTTGTAATTTATTTCTTTTCCTTTTTCGTGTTTCCAGGGTGAAAGAGTTGTTGGGATACCAACCTGACGATCTGATTGGTCACTCAGCCTATGAATTTCATCACGCACTTGACTCTGATCATATCAACAAAAGTCTGCACACGTGTGAGTAAACGTGTGTTTGTCAAACCAACAGTGATCAGAAATTTGACTAGTTCAGCTCTTTCACCATATTTGCATGTCTGTGATGGAGTGTGATAAGATGGTATCAGTAGTTGGAGGTTAAAACATGAGTCATTGGTTTTTATGCTGCACAAATGTTAGAACTCTGTAAACATCTCTTTTCTGTCCTTTGGTCCTGTCCCATGTAGTGCTGTCCAAAGGTCAGGTGAGCACCAGCCTCTACCGTTTCCTGGCAAACAACGGCGGCTTTGTCTGGGCAGAGACCCAAGCGACCGTCCTCTACAGCAGCAAGACATCGCAGCCTGAAGCCATTGTCTGCCTCAACTTTATACTCAGGTACTAGAATCATTAGACAAATGAAAAGTAAACATTGTGGTGAAAGCTGCTGCAAACTACAAGTTCCCTACATTTATTTTTGTTTTCTCTTTTATCATTCACCTCCATCTCTTCTCTTTTTTTTTTTCTTCCTCTTTAGTGCCGTGGAGCAGCCCGATGTCATTTTCTCTGTTGAGCAAATCCACTGTGAACGTGTGCCTAAAGCTGAACCCCAGTCAGCAGCTATTACACCAGAGGATTGTGGGATTACTGACAAGTGTGACTCTGAGCCTGAAAGTGAGCGTGTTGCCGACTCTAGTCAGGCTGAGGACGGATCTTCGAACCCCAGTGACAAAGCAGATGTCTCCTTGAAGCAGAAGTCGGAGGACCTTCTCCAGTTGGCACCCGAGGCTGGAGACACCATTGTACCCCTTACAGGTCAGACACAATCATATGCACCTGAGCACCAGTGATGGAAGTTTATGCAAAGAAATTTAGTTCATTGCCCGTCTAAAACAGGAACTAGCTACTGTACTAGAAGCACTAACAAGCATTCAGCATCAAGGCCACTGGAGTTTCACTTTCTTCAACTGGACTTCAAATACTGGACCTGAGCAGAGGGCTGTTTCAAACTAAATAACAGTAGCATAATATGCAGAGTTGGATATTTTATTCATTCAAACGGGAGATTCACAAGAGGGTTTGATGTTTACTATGGTTTTCATTTTAAAGCTACAGTGTGGAACTGTTGGGCATCAGGCTAACTTTAGCATGAGACCTGACATCAACCCACCCTGTGTGTTAAAGCGTGTGGCATCTCATAGATTCATGCAAGGTATCATTTCGCACTAGCGTGTGGAGCACAGGGTTTGGCCTTTCCTGTTGGGTGAGAAGGGTCATTGCTCAGTAAAAAAACAGAGGTACATCTCTCTGCACTCCTGCCAGTGTTTGTTCGAATCTGTCACTGGAGGATTTGACAACATTTTATCCAAAACACTGACAACTGCCTTTTTGTTTTTTTTTTTTTAAAGGAGGAAGATTATGTGCCTGTCTAGTGTTAAAAAAATGAATTACATAAACTGATGGGAGAGCATGTGGTGTAAAAATGTACTTGTATTAAACACATCTGAAAAATGTTACTGACAGAATAGTAAACTTTCTAAAATGGAGCAGAAGGCTCATTGGTTTAAAAAAAAAAAGTAACATGACAAATCAAACTACTGATTATTCTCAATGATTTGTTTTATTATAAACAACTTATTTTTTGTAAATGTACTATTAAAGATCTACATATCTGCACAAAGTTCCATTCAATTTATTTAGATTGGTTAGATTTATTGTATCTTTTAGGTTTAATTACTTGTCTGTTAAACAGTTGTGTATTTTCCCCCTCTCATCTCAGGTTTTGTTGAGCTGTCATTTGCTAGTCCGCCCAGTCCAAACATGCTGCCGGACCACCCTCAGGATCTGTGCACACCACAGCTGCGTCGGCTCCTCGCACCCATCTTCGAACCCATCACACCACCACCATCATCATCTTCAGCTTTCTCTCCAGAGCCACTGCTGGTAAAAATGGGCTTGGAATGATCATATACACTGAAAGTATCGTAGTATTTCTATGTCTGATTTAACCCATCACCAATTATCTGCCACAGAGCTCCTGTGAGGAAGAGGAGAAGGAGGATGAGGAGGTGGTAATGGACACCAGCGAAGTGGAAAAGTTCTTTGCTGTTTGGCCAAAAGATGGTCAGCAGAAGGGACAGACGCTGGTATAAGCCTGTTCTCTTGAATGTTCATCTATGTGCTCTTGTATCTTCAGTGCCTGCTTATTAAGGGTTTAGCTTTTCCACACAAGAAAATGAGGTGAAAATCTGCTTTAAATATTCTATACCACACATTACATGCCAGCACTTGGAGCACACACTGTAAATTTTCACACTGGAAGACCTGTGTGCAATACAGAACCTTCTGAGCAGCAAGTTTGTTTCGGTGGCCCTGAAAGCTCAAAGTTCTGCAATTTGAGAAAAACACAAGTAAATAAACAAAAACAACTTCACCAATTTTATAACACGGGTGCAGCATTAAGAAACGTGCCGTTTTTGTAGATTTGCTTTTGTTTTGTCTATTTGCATGTGTCTTCTCAAATTGCTGTGCTTTGAGCTTTCAGGGCCACCATAGTTTCTGCCACAACATTTAGTGGGAAATTTCGATTATTTGGCATCTTAATTACAGTTTTATAGCTAAAAATACTTAATACATTTTGAGTAAATGCCAATGGAAAAGCTCAGGTTGTGTCATTTCTGTATTTCTCAGTTGTTTGTGTGCATATTTGGAAGTCTAGACTTTTTTTTTTTGACTTTGATCTCCTGTCTGTTTTCTTAGGACATGGATGGGATGGATCTGGACACGTTGGCTCCTTACATCTCCATGGATGACGACTTCGAGCTGACTTTCCTCAACAATATACCAGAAGAAGCCAAGAAGCCTTTGTCGCCCTCATGTGAACCATCAGCTGTGACACCCACTGTCTCCGTGAGCAGGAAACGGTAAGAGATTCTCGGCAGTGTTGGGAGCGAAGAAGAAAGGTTAAATTATTAGTTTGACAGAACATAGATGTTGATCAGTCACATTTCACAGTCTTAAAAGAAAAGACACCTTGATGAAAAGCAGGACATAGATGAAAACAGGAGCTGTAAAAGTATAAAACAAAATACTTAATGGTTAATCCTTAAAACGTCCTAGGGACATTTTGGGCCATTCAGTTTATTTTCAAGCCATTTTGGCCATGTTAAATGAACATAGCTCAAATTTGCCAGAGGGTATTCATTTTTACAAAAAACCTTTTAGAATTGTTGTCTCAGTTCCTTAAATTAGCCTAATATGGCTAAGCTACACAAAAACCAATCCATTTGAATCTGACTGCAAAGTGTCAACCACTGACCCATCTCCCGGCCTAATAATAAAAAAACAAAAATTATTTAAATTAATTTAAATAATTAATTGGGAAGGTGACGTTTTTTGTGATTAGGTTAAAGGAGTTATCAGCAAGTTTCAGCCACTTTGGGCACTTATTTTGTTTCCGTGTGACATTATACTTTTACTCTGTCTGACAGCTGTAGTTACTTTGCAAATTAGGGTTTTGCAAATGCAAAATATAAGCGGACAGCTTTGGCCATGTTGTGGAAAATGCAAAGTTTAGGTTTTAAAGCTTGCAGGACATGAAATGTTACTGTTATCCTGATGGAGGCGCCAGAGGAAAACTTGTCAGTTAAATTGATTAAATCCCAGAGACATCACGACATCATCCTAAATTGAGTCTTAATAAGTACTTACGTGTACTTTATTGCGGGTTTGGCAAAGAAGGTTCAAACAAGTGTACCTTCATTTTGTCCTTTAGGAGCCATAAGGCAGATGAAGAGATACCGTCTAAGCTGATGATTCGGGACAAGAGACAGAAACAAGATGCTTCCTCAATAGAAGACGAGCTTCTTCTCGGCCACAGATTACTGGTGAGGAAGAGGAGAAAGTAAAAGAAAAAATGTTTGTGCTTGAGAGAATTAAACAAATCGTTTCTCTTGCTCTCTCTGAAAATTGTCCAACTTTACTGTTCAGGGCTGTCTGGAGGAAACTGACCAAGCAGATCTGATCCTGGACCCAGACCCAGGTTCAGGGGGGCGAAGTCAGCTGCTCACAGATAGAGACCCTATTTTGGGAGGTGAACAGGGTCTCTGTGATACTGCAGGTGGGATTAAATCCAATAAACAAGGGCTGGATTGACTGTGTTAGTTTAGTAGATTGTGCTCCAGTCACCTGATGTTATACAAACATTACATTTAATCCTCACATCTATTTCTTTATCAATGTATCGATTCATGCAGTGTTCTCATCTCGATTATGCCTGCAGCACAATTTGATCAACAGTTAAATTAGGTAGACAGTTGTTGAGTTAATAGGAGGCTACACTGTCTACGTTGACTTAGGTGTAGCTGTAAATGCCTCTTTGCTTTGGAATCCATCTAGACTAAGAATAATTCTTCCTCTGAAATGAAGCTTCTTTGGAAAAACCACCCACTATGAACTCTATAATAAACACGGCGGAATTATGACCCCAGTTTCAACATAAACGAGAAATTAACCTTGTTAACCTGAAAAAAACTGCAGCCATGAATTGCACTTCATGGCTGCAGTTTTAGATTTTATTAGATCGTACAGGTGGTGTTCCTAATGAAGTGGTTGTTGATGTATGTGTATAGGTCTCAGTTTCCGCTTTGCACACTGGCCCTGAATGTTTTCACTCTAAACAAGTATTACATTTCAGCCTCTAAGCTTCAGACCATTGTGAAAGTTTAGATTATTCAGAGTATGTTCTCCCTCATTTCTGTGTAGTGAAAAATGCTTTAAATTGCTTGTACAACTGAATTTGTGTCTGTCTCCCACAGCTCTGATGAGGGACGTGTTCATACCTCGCCCGCCTGACCTGTCATCACCTCTCTCGCCCATGACTTGATGGAGCTACTGTCAAGCGAGAGTTGGGGCAACTTCCGCTCTCGAAGCGAGGAAGTCGCCGCCGGGTCTGTCTGCACGAAACACAGCAAACTGAGCGCACACATGCAAACGCAACACATCACACATGAATAGACGCACAAATGCTCTGTAACCATGGTGTAAGGTGAAACATGACACGTCTCTGCTAATAGCTGAACCGGGACAGCCAGTTACCGATGTGTTTTCTCATCAATCTCTCACTGTGACGCAAGAGCAGAGGTCATGTGGGCAGGAAAAGTCCGACTGCCGTCCACTTTCAATATTCTACTCCAGTGTTTTCCTTCTAAATTTACACATCGGCACTGATTTTATGTGAGAAAACATTATGATCAGTCTTGTACGGAAACAGCAAGTGGTGCTAATGTGTTTTTTTTATTACCATAGTGTACGTGAAAGATTCAAAATCCTACATGGGTTAAACAATGAGGCAAATCTGGAAGCATATTACTCAGTGCAGCTAAAGTAAAGTTCTTAGCTTTCTAATTTATCACATTTTAATATGTCCAAGTGGTTTTTAATCATTTACACATGTAAAGCCTGTGCATGATCTCCCACAATGCTCTGCTTTGACTTTGAGCCAAAAACTGTGGAGGAGGAGTTCTTAATCTAACACGATCTCACTGCCGTTTTCTCTGTACAGTTACCCCAGCAACCAAGCGACTATCAGTGGCATCGTTTATTTCAGTGGCATCTTTTTACGGTTTTTTATACACTTGTTACTAAACTTTTTTTTTTTAATTAATGTATCTACAAGTCAGTTCTCAAATGGGACTTTTATTACTGTTGTCCACAAGTCCTGAGTCAACAATCTGAATATTACTCATGGGTTTACCATGTCTACCACTCCATATGAGCTTAATGTGAACCAATCAGACAGAAAAAGTTCAGGTTATGGTAAAGTCATTTAATGTGACATTGCTGTGGACTAAAACCAATGAAGCAGTTTGATTTGTCCTGTTTTTAAATGTATAATCTGATTATTTAGTAATGTTAATGAAACAGTCAGCTTGTCGTGTACTCAGTAGAAATGTAATTAAACACTATTGTACCTGTCATGCATTTATTTGGGTTTTATGACTTGTAACAAGCTGAAAAGTAGATGAGTGTAGTAGTTTTTTGTTGCAATGTTTCAAAACTGTCGTGTCCCAGTGCAATTCAGTGCAAAACTGCGATTTGTTTCAGAAAGTGACATAGGTCTTCCAAAGCTGTCTGTGCCTTTAATCACCCAGGAGAACATGTTTCATTGAAGGCTGTTTTTTTTTGTTTGTTTTTTTCCCCCCTTCTCTTTTTACTGTTTATCCTGAGCATTCTTAATTTTAATAAAGCTGTGGAAACAAAAGCAGAAGCTGCTGTGTGGTCTTTGTGCTGACGAACAGAACATTTACCTCGTTCAGGGAGGAGCAGCTCCGTCTCCAGGTCACAGTCAGTAAGTTTGTCGAGTAACTCAAACTTGTTTTCGTGATGTATCAGGTGTGATCTCTTCGCTGCAGGAAAAACATTCAGAAAATCAGATTGTGTTCATGTGCACGTAGGTGTTAGGTTTGAAATGAAGTATCAGACTCCAAAGTACAAAAAGAAGGAAGTACTACACTATTTATTTGAAATGTGTAGTTAGTCTAAATTATTGTTGGCCCCTCGTGAGTTGCATCATTGGATAAAGTATTCAAAACCTTTAACATCACAGCGTAAAAGTGCCTAAACGTTGTGCATTGGAAGTCTTAAGAGTAAGAGGTTCAAATAGATTACAAGCAATGATGAAAATGATTAAAAGAAAAATTTGGGAAACTTCAAATATTTGGCTTAAATTATTTGTCTTTCATGTACATTCTACCACAAAGCAGAAAGCTCTTTTATACTGCATGTTGTATTAAAGCCCCTCATTTTTATTTGTTTCCCCTCCTAAATATCAAAAACCTAAAATACCTCTAATGAAATGTCCTACTGTAAAGCTACTTTGAGGTCTAAAGAGGTAAAATCTCCCATTACTCATTTCATGACCTCATGTTTACAGAAATACTGCTTTCATTAGCAAAGGTATAAAGCTACGAGTACATTTATTCAAATACTGTACTTGAGTGCAGTTTAGAGGTACTTGTCCTTTCGTGGAGTATCTCCATTTCATATTTACAGTACTCCAATAAAATACAGAGGGATTTATTCTGCGTTTTCTCCACTACTTTTATTAAACAGCTTCAGTTACTTCTTACAAATCTAAATTGTTAAAGATAATTAGAAACTACTGTAAGTTTTAAACTAATAGTTCACTGATTAACATTTAACACATCTGATGATCTTAAAAAAAGGCATCAACCCCCCAAATGAAAAACCTTTCGAGTGAACCTCAGCGCTGATTCTCCAAGTCTCTGCAACTTAACTGGAGGGACAGATTGGGTATTTACTCGGGTTTTAAAGGTGGTTTACAGATCTCTTGTCTCCAAAGGTCATAGTCCTAAAATCCTTAAGGGCTCTTTGTGTCCTGTACGTTGTGTTTCTCCACTAATTTATTCAGGTGTTCCTCTAATTTGTTTGTGTTGGCCCTGAATTGTCTAAAAGGTTAAAAATAAAGTTCAACGCTGGGAATTATATTCAACCTGCTCTTGATTTCTTCTCATTTTGTGTGAATCTCACTGTTACAATTGTTTCAGATCCTTAAACTAAATTAACAAAAACAAAACAACCTGAGCAAATACTAAAAGGTTTCAAGTCATGTTTTGTTCACAGAAGTAAAAAAAAAAAAAAAAAAAGGTCATGGAACAACAACAAGGTCTGTGGGGAAAAGTATTTTCTACTTTCAAACGTCCAGAAAGAAACAAAAAACAAAACAAATTGAAATCCATCAGTCTGGGCCGAGTTACAAACTTATTTTAAAGGTTCTGGATGTCGACAGACCCACAGTACCAACTATATACTATTAGAGAAGACCTGAATAATAATGAACCTTCCTAGAACTGGTCCGCCTTCAAAAACTAGTCCAAGGAAAACATCAAGGACCAACAGGCCTCAACTCATGAGTCCACTAGCTGAAAACCACTGCTGGTCCAGAGGAAACGTTAAGATTCTACCACAGCACTTTTGGATGATCCTCAAAATTGACCAATAAGTCAAAAGAGGAACTTTTCATTACTTCCACAGAAAACATCAGGACCAGAGGGAAAGAGCTCATCAGTCTGTGGGCTGTAACGAGCCAGTGACTTTAAAGACAATGATGCTGAGCAGAAGACCACGTTGTCCTCAGCACAGAAGGAATCAAAGTTCCGTAGCTTTAGGTTCACATGGGTGAGTGAGGTACTGGATCAAGGCTTCAGTCATTTAACAGTTGTATGTCGCGTTTGCTCGGGTTGCAGTTTTGTTTTTTTTTTTACTTTTGCTTCAGCTTGAGATACACAGTAACAGAAGTGTTGTGTAATCCCAGACTTTCTAATCAAGTTCCCGTTTGCTTATTCGTGTTCTTGGGTTTCTTTCTTTTCCCTCTCAATTTGGGTCCAAGTATTTGTGGAACAACCTGATTTTCTAATGAACCCTGGAACTTTTTACATACTTTAAAACTAAATGTATGCCACTGTGGCTGTGCAGTACTTACAGCTTGTACTTGTATGTACAGTTACTGCACAGACAGGGCTCAGTTCTCCATCGATGTACTTTACCACAGTGGTGGTTGTGTCCTAAACAGATTTACGATAACGCAAGTGATGGAACAACCTGTCCAGTTTGTTCTTTGCAGTAACAGTCACCGTTTCCTGTCTTAGGCAATTTAATCCTTCACAGGTTAATACAACTAAACGCAGTATAGTATTTCTACACTGTGTACTGCACTCTTTACTGTAAAGTACATGATGAGTACTTCTTCACATGATCCCAGTGGTAACAGTGATGGTCAGAGGGTCACATGATGAATGTGATGAGGATCAGTGAGAGGTTCCGGCAACTGTTTACCTTCGTCTAGTTTTACTGGTTTGATGAAGAATTACAAAATGTACCAATTCAGGCCTTAAATCTTGACGTAAAGTAAACACTGGAAACCACAGTCACACGAGAAACTTTGTTTTTGTGAGTCAAAAACCACAGGATTAATTAAATAAAAACACTTTGAATTTTATTGCTTTAAATTCCGTTTTTCACTGAAAAGTGACTGCTCATCTAAGTACTTATGTACTGTTTTGAGGTACTTGTGCTTTACTAAAGTATTAATGTTTGATTACTTTTACTGCCCTGCCTTTGTTTTACAGCCTTATTTACACATAAATACATATAAAAAAATAAATGAGGGTGTGTGACTGTGGATAAGCCCCCATCAAGGGTTCAGTCAGTTTCTTCACCAGCTGCTGATTTTTGTAATTAAATGTAATAAAAAAATTTTTAATTAGAACCAGAAATCATCTAATAAAAATTCTTATTTTGATTCATTACAAAAAACGTCTTTACACCTTCTGAAAGTTTGTGAAACAAATGTGGAGTAGACCTGCTCAGTACTGCTTAAAATACTTTAGTTTTCTTTGTGGAGTACGGGTATTTTTGCACTTTGAATGCATTTTACAACATGTACATGAGTAATGGTGTAGTAGTGGATTACTTTAGGTAAGTACTTTCGAGTATTGAGTTTATGTACTTCTACCACTGGTAAATGCAGTAGAAGTTTGCAGTAGCGTTTGTGGAAAAGAAGCAGAAAATTGAAATACGTACAGTAAGTACTGTATTGTAACAGTAAGTTGTGTTTTGTGTACTTTGTTGCCTTCAGCTGCTTTCGAAAATCTTTTCTTCATCAATGACCCGTCATCCATTCATCTGTGATCACACCTGACCGTTTACTGTAAACGGCTTCTACTCTTCTCCTTTTCATTTCCTGAAAACTCAGCTTCTCCTTTTTGGTCAAACTGGACAGATTCGTCCAACGTCCAACACACCCAGGACTGTAACTGAGTCACACTGTTGACCCAGCCACCAGCCTCTTCGGGGCTCCAAGGAAAAACATAAATAAATCACTCCGGACCGATTCAGGATGTTTACGGGAAAGTTTACAGGATGCACACTCCTGTTTCTGGGGATGAATCCTCTAATTCACAGGATGTGATGTGACAACAGTGAGGACAAAGAAACAGGACACCAAACAAGACTTCACAATGGGTTACGAAGGGAAATTTACAACCTAGAGACATAAAAGAGGTCGAGGTCGTCATGCTTTGTGGTCGTATTGTCCGTGGTCAATTTGTCATTTATCAGCTGTCACATTTTATGTGGTCTCTTTGCAGCAGTTTTGTCTCTGAGATTATTCTTCATCTCTTTTGAAAGATTTTTCCATCCTGAAAATGTAAAACCACATCTCTAATCATAAAAAAAAAAAAAAAAAAAAGAGACCTTAACGCTCACATCTTACTGAATGATGTGTGTTTCAGGGGGATTCAGGGGCCCAAGGCGTCAGAGGGTCTTTGGTTCGGTGCCCATTGGGCCTGTTCATTAATCCAGCTATGCATCATTTTTAAGGTTGCTATAAAACAAATCTAATCCCAGGTTAATGCTGAGTAATGCACTTTACAATTTTTACTACACTATGTCTGTGTTCTGCTGCTTTACATTTTGTACTACACAGTATTTTTGATCATTCCAGGTCCTCGAGGATGACAGCCCTGCTTGTTTCCCAACGCTCCCTGCCCTGCTGGCTGACCAGACACACCTGATCCAGGTGTGAACTCAAGATACACCCATTTTGAAAGAACTCCGATGGTTTTAGGATTTTTTATTATTATTCTAGTGCAGCAATCCTCTCTTCTATCACACCCTTTATTCTAAGACTGAGGTTGATTTTGTTTCTAAGTTGAAATAATCTACCACTGCACTGCCATCATATAAAACTATTTAAACATCTCGATGTTATTAAAGTTATTCTGCATAATAAATACTTCTAATGATACTTAAACTGCCAGACTTGGACCTGTGATAATGTCATTTTATTACTGTCACTGAAGGGTCTAAATAATTTCATCCCTGGAAATAAACTTGGTTCTGTTTAAATGCAGCTGATCATGGATCTAATAAAAAAGTAAATAAAACATTGTGTACATTTATTAACTAAAAGGCTGAACTGCATTTTGTTGTATTTACACATAACATGGATTAAAATATGAAAGAAGGGTTTAGGAGGAATCTCCAGGCTTTAAAACACAAATGCATGATTTCTACGAGTTGTTTGAGAAACAGATTTAAGATTAAGACAATCATTAACTTTACTACTCTGTGTGTGTGTGTGTGTGTGTGTGTGTGTGTGTGTGTGTGTGTGTGTGTGTGTGTACTGACCTGCAGCATGTGAGAGGGAAGGTTCAATCACACTTTGTTTCATGTGAAAACATGTGTGTATCAGCAGGACCTGATACGCAGCACAATGACTCCACGTTTTAAAATGTGCAGACAAACTGTGAAGGGACAAGTTGCAGTCAGGCTGATGTTTCCATTGTTAAATATATAAGTATGCACAAGGAAACTCAGGTCTTTTCTAATATCATGACTTTTTAACGACAGCGCTCAGATTCTTTGTAGACTTGAGAAAAGGAAGAGTTTGCTGGAGTCTGTAAAATAAAAGAAGACACCTGTTACCTCTGCTGGAGTCTTTCAGTCCTGCTCTGCACTGCTGAACACATCCAGTGAATCCTGCAGCACTGACAAACACAGGTGATGCTAATCACAGTCAATTAACCCACAGACACATCAGGACGTCAGATAAAGAAACATGTCGACATTTATTCATCATAGAATTCTGTGCAATGATACAATCTACAAATAGCCATTCTGTAAATATTATAATCCATATATATATAAATTTTGATATTTTTTGCCACAAAATGAAACATAAAATACATTCAAAGTCTGTGGAGGCGTCAGTTGCTGTGCAAAAGTCAGAGGGTGGGAACCAGGGTGTTGCAGGTTGGGTAAAAGCACTTATGTGTCTCCACTGATGGAAGGAAAAATACATGTGAAACAATTTCACACAGAAACATTCCTCTTACTGTAGATACGAAGGAACAGAAACACTTGTTCACTCCACACTGAACGAGCGCAGGAGAAACACTGAAATAATATCAGCTGTACACAAAATGATTTGTTGAAAGTAACACAAATTAACATGCTGCTGTTCGAGTTGAGTTTCACAAAGTCACTATATATCCCCCGAGTGTGTGTTTGTGTGTGTGTGCACACACGGGCTGATAATCAATATGTGCACCAGCAACACTCAGACAGAGATGCTGCATGCACGACTGAGATGGAAATGGAGTCGGTTGCCATGGAAACGCGTGTATCCCTGCAACAGCACGACACTGACTTCACGGAGGCAGCTTCGATTAGCCCGTCACTGACGGGAAGGATGGACAACGTCTCCAGAACGACACTGAAAACACACACAGGCACTTACACGTTTGGATCACTGCTGTCCTGAAATCCTCTTTACAGCATTTTCTTATTTACATTCTCATAGAAATATTGTCATCGCACAAAGAACAAGGCCGTTTTTATCCTGAAGAGACCGAGCAGACAAACCTGTGCACAAAAACTCCTTCTTCCGTCACATACATTCAAACAATACCACTTTTTACAATCAACATTTCTTTAAGGTCTCTTCAGCCCCAGCTTTGTAACCCGGCAACCAATCAGAGCCTATCAGCGTCATCTAAGATCATAGCAGGTGATAGGACAGGGTCCTGATGCTGGTGAGCTGCAGCCAACCAGGAAAAGTGCAGGCAGCACAGGAGTGTGCAGCAGAGCTGTCAATCAAAACTGGGCAAACAGCTGCAGCTGTGCTAGAAGTTTAGTCCCGTGTGAAACCGGCTCTCTGTCAATCAAGTGTCCTTGTCACCCGAAAGCGCAACATGTAGCTGTCGCACGTCACCGTCACTCGTCCGGTCTCTGTGATGTGTGGACTGGACCTCCTCATATGGGGGAGGAGGGTTGTCCGGGCTTTGCCCGGACAGTAGGGGCTGATGGCTTCCGTCCGCCTGATTGTTGAGAGGCGACTGCTGGTGACTGGGAGCCTCCTGAGACAACAGGAGCTGGGTGGGTCCAGGTGCTGAGCAGGCAGGGAGGCGCTGCCCCCAGCTGCCGTACACGGCCTCCTCGTAGGAGGGAAGAGGGACAGGAAGTCCGTCCACCATCAGGTCCAGCTGGTCTGAGGAGCGACGGCTGCTGGGACAGAGAGAAAGACAGAGACTGTTGGTGAATGTCGGCAGGTGCAGACAGTGAATCAGCTAAGCCCTGAATGACTATAAAACACCTTTCTGCAGTCACACCTTTTCTTCTGGGTTCTGCCACATTGATCCTTTCTCCTCATGATTAGCATTTGTCGTTGGAGTTGTGTGACAGTGTGTTTGCATGTGATGTAATGTGGGAGTTTCATATGAGCCTCAACAAACATCTGTGATTCACTAGTCGGGACAGAAACTGACAAAAGCTTGTGCCACCACCTCAAACACAACCAACGCCGAAACGAGGAGCAACAAAGTCCTTTAACTGGGCACAAAAATACCAAGCTACGTTAACATCGCTCGGCCTTGGCTTCTTCTAAATCTATGCAGGAAATGACCTTCCACTTACCCGTGTGATTGACAGGGGAAGAGGCGGGACTTGACTACCAGGCAGGCGGTGGTAGTGAGCAGGAAGATGGAGACGCCCACCGCCGTGGTGGCCATGCTGGGCATCGTCTCGTCCTGCACATTGTCTGCATTTCTTTGGACTTTAGGACTTTCTGCAGAGGAGACAGGCGAAAGTACAAATTCAACAACAGGTGCTGAAAAAAACGTCACAGCTGCCTCTCTGAATGAAAGAACCCTCGTTTCCTGCTGTCAGCATCGATATAATATCTGGACACAGTGACTCCCAAACACACAAGAAACAATTCTGCAAAAAAAGCAAACGTGCCAACACAAATGTTGGACATTGCTGCTCCTATTTTGCAGAATGAGGAGGTTTTAACTGTAGAAACGTGTTTTTCACTATTTCTTTAATGCTTAATAGGTTGAATGGTAAATTAATAATCTCTGAAGAAAATCATTAATTGCAGCAGCAGAGAAAAACAAAATCATATTTGGTTAATAATTGTCCTCTTTAAATGAAGATGTGGGCCCGCAGCACTTATTAGGTGATCGTGGAGGGAAGCTGAAGCTGTGACAATCACCTGTGCTGCACCTCTGTGGGAAAAACCCTGTTGTGAGTGTTTGTGCTTAAAAAGAACCAGTTATCAGAAACATTGTGCATGAGAGGGAGAATTTTATCAAGTTGTGTGGTTTCAGCATAAAAGCAGCTTTCCATGAGGCGGAGACAGCGTCAACACAGAGGAAACGTTTAGGGTTATTATGGTGGCTTTGCCCGCTTCCTCATTCTGCGCTCTGACTTCCTGTCCCAGCGCGTTTGACTGAATGATGATGAGAGGAAGTCGGAACTGGTCTGAGGAAAATAGACCTGCTAGTTCATCTGCAGAGAGTGTGAATGTGTTGGTGTGCTTCTGTTAAGTAGGTCAAAAGACACATGTGCTGCTGCTGCTGCTGCTGCTGTGATGCTGTGATGCTGAGATGAGTCCTGGGGCCACTT
The DNA here is from genome assembly GCA_020496755.1 of Channa maculata. Lineage (NCBI taxonomy): Eukaryota > Metazoa > Chordata > Actinopteri > Anabantiformes > Channidae > Channa > Channa maculata. Next base: position 25,923,031 of record CM035606.1, on the reverse strand, counting down.
GGCCCAAATCTTCAGACACTTCTCCTCCTGTTCTTTTTGAGAATCAGTGGAGAAGATTTCTCTGGGAGTCGAAGTCATAAAGTCAACTCGTAAGGCTCTAAACTAATGCTCTGATGATTCGTGACTGGACATAAAGGGAGGAACAGAATAAAGAGGTTTTCTGTGCAGGAAGCACTCTTTTTTTTTCGTTAGTTTTGCAGGAACTGACGATTCTTAGAACCTTTTAAACAAAGCGGTCAAAACGGTGTCTCAGCAACCACAGAATCACACACAGTCAGGTTGTTATTGCAGCCATTAGCCTGTGCAATGGCCAAAATGGATCTATAATCGATAACAAACGGAAGTTTGAGAAGGGATTTGACACGTTTTATAAAGGAGGGCAGGGTGACCTCTGAACGTCTTGTCCTCAGTTAGTGTCCCTATGTCAAAAAACAGCTTCTGTGAGCTTCTTCTTCCTTCTTGACAATGCTGGTCACGTTTTTCTGAGTTTAGTTTTGCAGGTTAATTTGTGATGAAACGGATCAAAACAGGGGAAGAAAAAGCAGCAAAGCTAAATCCAAAATATTTCGAGGTTTCGAGATGCACTGGTTGTTCCTTAGGATTGTTCCTGCAGAGAACTCCTGCATCTCAGATATTAGGACAGTGAAGTCAGTGTTTGTTCTTTACCTTTGTCAGAGACGCAGGCAGGTATCGGGGGCAGCCACCTCCCGTGGTGACACCTGGACATGTGGACCTTGTTGCTGATGTGAAATCCAGGTTCACAGAAGAAGTAGATGGAGCTCTTCTGGGGGAAACCTCGACACGGAGACGGATCGCAGCGGAAGCCTCCATGTTCGGACACCAGAGGGTGAGTGCAGTTGTTCAGTCTGCCTGTAGAAACACAAAACTCTGTAATGAGGTGATATTCGCTGCCTCGATTTTTCACAGCAGCTATTAGTGAATTTACATTTGTCCTCCAACTGTGTGCTCCACATACAGTCATTGGATTTTACTAGGTCACAAAACACAGCAGTGATCATTGTTACCGTACACAAATGCTGACAAGGGTAAAAGGCTCTGTGTGTGTGTGTGTGTGTGTGTGTGTGTGTGTGTGTGTGTGCGTGGGGGGTCGATCAGGCTTACTGTTGTGTGTTTTCTGTTAATTTTGCATTTTTGCATTTCCAGCAACTTCCTGCTCATTCACTGAAACAACAGTCTAAGCCAGTGGACACTTTGCCACCGTTACCCACTTCCTCTGTTTCATCATCTCCAAACAGAAAAAGTCTGCATCAACAGAATTACGCTTCCCCCAACCCCCACTGGCTCCTTAAGCCGAAACATCTGAGGAGTAGGTCAAGTGCGAGGCCAAGGATGAAAAATCACTGGCTTTCCTGCAAATAAAGCTACGTGGAGAACTCACTAATACTTTTCACCAACTTCACCGACAGTGGAGTAAAAGCAGTCAGGATTCAAACTATTTTGATCACAACAGACACGAGTAACCGTGAGCTTATGATGAGAAGATGAAGAAGCAGATGGTTAGTTTCCAACCTCCGAAGCACAGTGACACACACTGTCTAAAGTTCACTTGGAGTTTCACAATTAGTCCCGATGACATGTAATAAAACTGGTGACCTCAAAGCCAAACCACTGCTCAACATCCAACTGGGCCGTATTTACAAAGAAAAGCATTTGCTTTTGGGGCGATGAAGCCTTTGAAGTTGTTTCAGTATCTCACTGCTGTGGGTTCACACTCGCATTTCTCAATGAAGCAATTAGAAGCACGCACATTTCAAAGGCTTCGATCATTGATAACATGCAGAGGATGAGCTGTGGAGAGCGTTCAGATCACCTACTTTTGATTTGTGTTGGTGGCATCCAGATATTTTAAAATATGATATATTTGAATATTATGACTATTCTTTCTGGTTTAAAATCTGTTTACAGGCATCAGTCGGTGTGATTTCATGAAGTCAAACTCTTCAGTTTTCATTTGAATTCTGTGTCTTCTGAGAGTGTTGAAAGGGAAAAAAATAGTAATGTAATGACTAAATAAACCCACACAGAGGGAGGTCTGGGTGCTGTGCTGGGGGTCAGAGGTCGTACCTGCAACGAGGAGGGGCGAGGACACCAGGAGGAGGAGTCCACAGCACAGACTGACGCGTCCGCCCGGCCATGGATACAGGACTGAAGCAGACATCAAACAGGACTTCCTGGTAACAAAAGAAATGACGAGTCAGAAAATGTCTCCACACAGGAACTCGCACCTCTGTCACCATCAACAGTAACTGTCCAAAATATATATATAAGCTCACATTTGACAAGGAAGAGAATTTGTTTGTCTAAATTTGTTGACAGCGGTGAATCAGCCATTTATTTTTTGTTTTCCTGTTACAAGTCACCACAGCAGATCCTGTGGTTTTGTGTTTGGCTGATTTTAACACAGGACATCCCCGGCCCAGTTTTTGCCATCCATGGCATCAGCTTGTGACACTTTGGAGTATGAGCATGTGGAGTCAGGCCTCCAACCGCCAACCCCGTGGCCTGTCCAGCATCTTGTCCTGCTGTTTTGTCGGTAACACACCACACACCTCAGCTGGCTGCTCCTGATCATAACAACGCAGCTGCAACGTGACCCCGTCTGTGCCTCCAGAGCTACAGCTAAACATTCATTTAACAAAGACGGTTAGTCAGAACGTCGCCACACGTTCTTTTGTTTTTAAAATTTGAAAGTAAATTCATCCATATTCCTAATTGACTTTATCCAAAAGGATAGAGTCTGCCTCCATACGAGTGATAAAAAAAATAAAGGGAATATTGTTCAGATTTGAACAATATTGAAAAATAGTCCTTTAGTATAAAATTCTGTCTCTGTGTTTTCCTTTTGCAGTGGTGGAAATTTATTTCTAAAAATGCTAAAAACCTTGGAAGAGATCAACTTAATGTGACTAATTGTGAAAGTTGAGGCTAAAAAAAAAATCTCCTCATTAACATTTTTGAGTTCCTGACACAGGAAGCATATGTTCATATATTATTGTTTGAAGACATTTTAGTACAATTAATCAACAATGTGTCGGTGCAACATCTCTTTCTCACCAGTTTCTGAGATAAAATACATAAACAATGTAAAACCTTAAAATGAGCCTGTGCCTCTGACAGATCAGTGTAAACCTGGCCTGACTTCAACCTCTCAGACGACCAATATTGACAGTGTCACCTTGAACTGTTCACCGATTCATCACTGACCAGACCAACCGACCCAACACCCTGCAGCAAAAGTTTCTACAGGCTGAAACAGAAAACCGCCACCACAACGACCCAAACTCTTTCTCCAGATGACTCGTAGCACGCTGGTCCCAGACGTGCACTTCCTGTGATGAGCTAGAGCGCCAGCCTAAATGCCACAGTGTTTTGGCTGCGTGCAAATGTGAGTGCGCATGTCTGTGTGTGTAGGTGTGCTCTGCAGCACTGTTTGGTGCTTTCATGTCAAGACACAAGCCAGTCATTTCGGGAGCAGTGCGGGAAGGCCCCCTGCTCCAGTGTGCCAGTCACGCTCAGATGGGCACACACACACACACACACACACACACACACAGCTTACTGTTATGTCTGACCACAACCTGTGTGGGAGTTTTCATCTTAGTCATCATCTGAGATATTAGAACTTCTGCTGTGATGTTTGTCAAGTTGGAGACAGCAGGAGAAAACTAAAATGGCTCTGCAACGTCTCCAGTCTTTACAAACCCTCTGCAGCGTCTGAATCAAATGTGCTGTAGCTGCTCGTTTTCACTCTGAGCACATTTCAGAACCTCTACGAACGTCGTTTCGGTCAAGAATTAAATGTCAGTTTTCGGTGTCAGCTAGTGCAGTCTGGCCCGGCTGAATGAAGCTTAGAGCTGTGCTGCAGCTGACTTGACACGGTGGAGGACTCGATGTCCCCCTTTGTTACAGCTGCAGATTCACACACAAAACTGGTGCAGGTCTTCACATAAAACAGACTAATCTCTATTCTGAAGTTGGCTCTATAGGACAGAGCAAAGGTTTTGCAACTACAGAACCGCTCAGGATCTCACAGACCACATTTGGAGGGTTGGAGAACTGCAGCTGGAGTTCTTGGCTCCTGCATTAACGCTGTATTGCTAACAAAGACCAAGACGTCATTCAGGCCGGGACATTGTTGTGGTCTACTTGAGATCTTGCAGATACAGCTTTGAGAACTATTTCTGCACAGATATGATCTGATATGATCTAAAACCAGTCACTAGGGAGCTCAATTAAAACAACACTTCTTCATTTATTTAAAGTGGTAGAAGATCTAACGAGACAGATTTATGTGAGGAATTAAGTGTAGTTTTTGACCAACACTAAACCGTGTTTGCTGTGCATGGATCACTGCAAACGCTACAGAGCTGGCAGAGCTACATGGAGGAAGTCACTAATGTCCAAAACGAAAAAAAATGTGCACAGCTGGGACCCTGTTGGTTGAAGTCCAGTTAGTTAGTTTGCCAAATTCAGTCTTTAATTAATCTTGTGTTAGCACTTGTGTGAAAATCTGATCCCATTTTGGCTCATATTTTCGCAGACATAAAGAAAATTTAGCAGGGTCCACAAACTTTCAAGCACTTTCAAGCCGTACAATTCTTCCTCTCGTTATGTCAAACAGACTAAACACCAAACATGAGTTGCAGTGATCAGATCTTCGTTCTCCCTTTATGAGTCATGTGGATTTAAATTCAAACGCAGCGTTAGTGCAGGAAGCTGATGTCATGGAAGCTCAGACTGGTGCTGTGCGCACGCTCATACTGGTGATTCAGATCGAGGTGACTAACGTTACGCTATGTTCAACAATGTGAGCTACCATAAACACGTCATGCCGGCTTCCGCTTTCCTGGAAATATTTTCTGGAACACTCGGGAAGCGATGCAGGCATTAGTTTGGCACAAGCAGAGGAAGAGTTAGAAAAGGAAAAAAGTCACCCTCCGTGCATCACCGGATGCCCGAGTGAAAACTGTTCCCTTTGTTACAATCACCTGATGCCCGAGTGAAAACTGTTCCCTTTGTTACAATCACCTGATGCCCGAGAGCGAGGCCAAAAAACTGAAAACCCAAAGAGTCCACTGCACGTCTACGCTGACACATTTACATTAGTTAGTCTTCACCCACTGACCCACATATGGGCGTCCAGTTGATGGACTTTGGTGGCTCTGCTCTACTGCTTTACTGCTTTACAATAATTCAGCACGCGTGAGGTCAACAGGCTCAAACAGCATGACATTAAGGTTTAACGTCCTTTACCTACAACACACACGCTGTTTTCACGCTCGCCAACAGCTCAGTTCCCAATTGTTCTGATTTGTACAACTGCTGTAAAACATTACATGTGAAGGCTTTTTATGCAGCACTGTTTGAAATAAGTGTGTGGGTGTGTATTTTCTGTTGCACAAGAATCAAATGTTTGTAACAAAGGGAACAGTTTTCACTTTAACAGACACTGGGTTTAAATGAGGTAAGAGGCAAAAGAAAGTATTTTTACGCACACAGCAGAGAGGAAGGAAGAAGAAATTTCTCCAAAATGTGTTTCACACGGACCCAGCCTTGAGCACTTCCTCCTGGCTGAATTGAATGAGCTAGAAGTGGATTTAATTCACCTGGAGGCAGCATGTTGTGACCCCCACCTGCTCTGCATGCGTTTGTGATGCTCCAGAAAAAAGCACAGTGGAAATGCTGATGCTGCAGCAGGGTTGAGGGGTGAACAGGTTCAACATAAAGGTTTTGTAACTCAGTGTATAAAAAACTAATTTACAACTAATAAACATGAAATAAAGTTAATAATGTCCTAAATGATCTCAATCATCGGGAATGTCAAGTGTAGGTCTCACACACACACTGATTTGTGCTTTCATCCATCCAAGCTAAAGTACATTTTCATCAGGACCTGATTGACTGTTTGTATGAAATTATCCAAAAAAAAAAATTGAAAAAAAAAAAAACATCCACCACAAATTCTCAGAGAATGGTTCTGTCCAATAAACAGCTCAAAAACCAAATCTTCTGTAGCTAATTTATAATTATATAAAACACAGGGAAGCAGCAAATGTTCCCACTGCAGACGCAGAACGCTCAAGGATTCAGAAAACAATAATAATAAATATAAATTAATTTAAAAAAAAAAACGCAATAATGTCGCCGTGGAACCGTTTAACGTGTCTGAATCACGACAGGTTATTATGTAAAAATGAAGCATCGATCAGGTCCCTCTGATTATTGATTATCGGCCTCTCATCATCCCGATAATCACTGCTGTCAGCGAAAAATAATCCACTCGTTATAAAACAGGCCCATGAAGCACCAACATTCAAAGAGCCAATAATCGATAGTCATTAATATTTAATCACCGGCTAAACCTAACCCCCCCACACACACATACACACACTGTCAATAGACCAAACCCAAGCGGCCCGAACGGCACCCACGTCCCACCTGAGAGCTGTAAATAAGGCAGCAGCGGTGTGATCCGGCTCCGAGGCTCTGAGGAGGACGCTCGGACTGCGGAGGCGAGTCGCGTTTTTATTCACAGGAGGTTACAGGACGCAGAGCCCAGACGGATCCGACCTGCGATCAGCTGATGGTCTCTGCTGCTGCTCAGCAACAAGTGAGATCTGTTCTGCTGCTGCCTCCCTGACTCATCGATCAGCTGTGATGATACACACACACACACACGCGCAGGCTTCCTATTGGCTGCTGCAGACCGCCAAACACCTCCCAGCCGCGCCTCTACGTCACATTCTGGAAACACACATACACACAACAATGCTACTGTTTTAGACGCCCTCTAACCACTAAGTTCCTCTCCGTTTCCAAGTACAGACACACACACACACACACACCACGTTTTCCTTCTATCTTTCTGAGGACACACATTTCCCTCACCCTCACACTAAGTCTACGTCTGACACTACAACCTGGTTCGACATTTAAAAAAAAAAAAAACACTGAAGTTTTGAGGACTGAGGTTGACATGTCCCCACGGTTTGGACAAGATGTGCACACAGCTAATCCGGAAAAGGAAATTGTGGCCAGTTTCAACATAAAAGTACACAGTGAACACAATTAGGAAACGGTTTCAAATTCCAAACCCAGGGGACTATTTGAAAACTCGTGAACTCCTAATCTGTCCCGAAGCTGGAGATGCGTTACAACGGCGACCCCGAGTTTAGGACGAGTATCTGGTTGCAGGCAAACATGGTGGACTGAGGATGAAGGTGGTTAGGAGATGAACACCTGAAACGTTAAAAGTCCAGCACATGCGAATAGCGATGACCAACGTTAAAACAAATGCTGCAAAGAGTGACGTCACGTCCAGCAGGTCTAAGGTGAGATCTGCCAGCCCAGATAAGCCACATGCTGATCTTTTCTTTCTTTTCTCGTCAATTAAAAAGTTCTTATCAGATGTCGCTTTAAATAACTTTTCCTACTTCACTTCCTTTTTTTCCTCTCACATATCAGCCCTAAGAAACAAGCTGCAGATAGCGCAGGTGACAGAAGCAGGAAACGTGAAATAAACACCTGACTCTCGCCGTTAGACAGTCAAAACTAAAAATGAGAAAACCTCAATTGTAGCTCATTTTCAACACTACTGGAATTCAGTAGCCTAAAGAGTCACCATAGCAACAGCAAGCAAGTCCCAGTTGTGTCCGTCCCCTTTAAGTGCACGCCTGGAAACACTGAGATGACAGTTGTTTCCATGAGGAGCAGCAAAAAATGTATCTAGCATTGTTTTATGTGTATTTGTGTTTTTTCGAAATGAAACTTAAGCTAAAATGAGACTCAGTCCACTCTGCTCCAGCATGCTCTTCTGCCTTCTGCTACACTCTGCTACGTTCTGCACACCTTTTAGCTTTTAGCCCTCATTAAATTACAATGAATTGGAAGAAATGCTGCAAAAATCCTGCTGAAACCACTGAAATTCTCTGACTGGTCAGAAGAATGAGCCTCGCCGTAAAACGTTTATTAACATTACTGAGTCGGACTTCACAGGAAGCTTTGACAGGTCCTCTCCACATTAGGAAAATTTTTCATGTGACGTGCACCTATTGTGAAAATTGTATATTCTCTAAATTAATATGCAAAATATTCAAAACTGAAATATAAGATGCATTTTACCTAAAAGCCGCTAATAAAAAACAAAAGAAGCAGGCACAGCTGTCCTGGGGTGGACACAATGCCACTGTTTGGAGGGTCCCACCCTTCAGGCCACCTGTTTACAGTAAAAGCTCTGCTGAAGAGCTGCAGCCTGCAAAGCTCGACCTGCTGCTCAGTTATCTCCACTGGCATGACGGCTCGGCGGAAGTGCTGTGAACACAGCTGCACTGACTCTGCTACAATGCAAGTTCCTTCAGGGTTTTTTTTTTTACAGACAGCTAAACTGTGGTGTTATCAAGTCAGCCGGCACCCTGTGGGCACTTTATCAGGCATGTCTATCAGTTAGGTAGCTGTGAAGGATGACTTTCAATCTAGACCTTCTAATGATTTGGTAAAACAGAAACAATGGTGCCTCATTTCTCTGTGCTCGGTGGCTCCTATCAGAAAGAAAGCTGCTGCTGGTTATTAGTGTGTTCGTTTGCTCTGTAAACACCAGGGGCTGCATAGGAAAATACCCAGCGCCAGGATGAGATCGACTCTCTTTACACTCGTGTACTTCCTCCGCTTGCCCTGCTGCAGGCATTGTAAAGTGATTTCTTAATCTCCGGCCCAGTTGACTCGTGGCGTTGTTAGTTCTCCAGACTCCCCAGCCTGCATCAATCACCCAGACACAAAAATACCGCACAACAGACCTCAACCCAACAGTGCCGTTAGTAAGAATATTAACAAGCAGGCTCCTCAAATTTCAGATAAAACAATTCATAATCCAACATGTTTCAGTGAAGTTAAAACATAATAAGACCATACAATTGATCATTTATTTGTCCCTGAAGCCTGGCTAGGTGCTGGTGTAGCACCAACCCTATGTGGCGTCTGTCGTCCTGACTGCACCTTCTCCCACAGCTGCAGACAGAGAAGGAAATGTGGGGGAACAGTCACCATTTCCACAGAAACTCTGAACCTTTTCCGAGTACAAAAACCATAATTATGACTTTTTAACTTCTGTTTTTAGCTGTGACAATTTACAGAGCCCCCAAACACTGTCTTTTCAGGTTTAACGTTCAAACGTTAACTGGAAATAGGGCCGTTGTATTTTAACAGGAGGTTGTAATATTCGCGTTGATAACGAGGCCAACACCAAATTGAAGTTATTCAACATGTTAAAGAATGTCGACTTGGCTCTGTCAGAACATCACTGTCCAACATATAAAACTGTGCACTGCAGTCGTCCATACAGTGAGATGGTAAAAAAAAAAAAAAACTGGTCTACTTCAGTCTGACATGAGCATCGGCCAAACACACAGTCCCATTACAGAGACATGCAGTGGACAGTGTGGAGGACAGTATTGTCCTGGTTGATGCTGAAACATTCAGAAAGATAAAAATTCCCCACAGCTGTTAAAAGTGCACTTGTTAAACGAGTTTTGAAAAAGCCAGTAGCTATAGAACAATTTCCAGTTTCCCAATTAAAACGAAATTTCTAAATAATTTATATACAGCTAGCAGTTTTTTTTTTTAGACGAGATAGAAAGGTTTCACTGTGGTTTTCCTACTCATCACAGTACAGAAACAGCCTTTGGTCATAGTAGATAATTATTTCAAACTAATGTAGATAAACTTTCAGTTTTAGTCCTGTGACTTGAACACTTACTGGAACTGTTTTTAACTGGTTTTACTATAATCTTTAAAACAAATGGCTGTAATTTAAACTTGTCAAAACATTCAAAATTAAAAATAAATAAATAAATTCAGTTTCTCAGGGATCAACATTATGAACACTACTTCTTAAAGTACTGTTTGTTACCTCTAGCTGGTGTCATCAGAAGACACTCAGCTTTATGTCTGTGTCCCGTTGATGCTCTCTTAAAATGTATTTCGGACATTTCAGTGCATGAAGCAGTCTGTGTTCTCAGATCCTCAGGCTCGAGTTTGCATTATTTAGTGTTAGAATACAGTATAATAGTTTTCATTTTGTTTAATATTTTGTGACCTGAAACATGGCGTTATGTTTCATATATTTAATATCAGTATATGAAATGTTACAGAATAAATGCAAATGTGTTCATGTTAATGTGCGAATAAATTAATGTTTTAAATTCTGAGCAAAGCTTAGCCCGAAGTTTGACAATAAAAACTGGACATACTTGTGGCCTAAACTTGAATTTTTGACCCATTGTTCACGCATGTCACAATTGTTTTGAGCATGTGATGAGTGTTAGAGCTGCACAGATCTGCTAGAGTGGCAACTTTCATCCAAGAACATAACACATCAGACACCACAAGTGACTTTTACAAAAATTGTATTTGCAAAACAAGGTAAACTTTGCAAAGTGAAGTATGTTTTTACAATACCAGTGAAATTTACAAAAGAAAAAAAAAAAACGAAAACAAGAAGATGGTGCAGTTGTTAGAATCAGATGTCTGACAAAACATCCTGATCAACAAAAATCAACTTTTCAACACAAGGTTAATCAAAGAGGATCATACCAGTCTGTCAGAGGAAGAATATGATTCTTTTTTGTTTAGGCCGGTTGGTCAGTAGTGGCTGAAGTGTTTGGTGACAACAGAAATTGGCATCAGCAAACATGTCCACTGTGGAAACACAGGCGAGTCCTGCAGTGGTTTTTCCAAGAAGCAGCAGGTCAACCTAAAAAAATGAGGCACTGAAACCACGAGCAGCAGCACTGGAGCTGCTCAATGGCTACTTGAAAGAAGATCAACAGAAAACTGACAAGCTTCCTGAAAAACCCTTTGGACTAAACTTGGTCTCTTTTAGAAGATGCAGCTGAAGCGGGAAGAGCAGCGACTCTTAGGCACCCAGTGACCACAATAAAAAACACCCTGAAGGATCCCTAGTCTGACAGTCTCTGCAAGTTGAAAACACGGAGGAATGTTAAGTGAGCGCTGTTCCTCTAAAACATACAAAGGTGAGACGAGAAGAGTAGAGCATCATGGGAGTCTCCTTTCACCGTCACTAACAGTCGTAGTGTCAAGTCAGAATCATAATCAAGTAGTGATTAGAAAGGTTAAGGCATGAACTCATGAATATGCGCACGCACGCACGCACACACACACACACACACCAACAGTAGAATCTAGTCCATGAAAATGTAGGTACAGTCTACATAACAAACATCAGTCCACCTGCAGAAAGAACAGATCTGGGATTTTCACATTTATAACCAAAACACAACTGATCACAATGTGGAACAAGGCCGGAACAACAATAAAGTGTAACATCACAGAAAGCATCTGTTTACACCTGGACAAACAGCAGGTAAGTGAAAGACAAACATAGGTGACCAGAGCAACTCCTTTCCAATGTGTGTTAGGGCCACTGTTGGGAAAATAATCAGAAATTTGATTTTGAAATATTTAAAAACAATTCTATAATTTGGCCAATAAACATAATCTTCAAGTATATTATAATAGTCACAATTTAAAAAAACAAAAAACAAATTTAGGGCTACAAGATTTCAATACAGTCAAATACATAACAGGGACCAATACGCTCTTTGTTACATAAGGACATTCATGAAGTTATAAACTGTAATCTCAACTAACCTAATCCAAATGTGGAAGCAGCCTACTTTATTTTGACTTTTCCGTCCGTGTTTTTTTGACTTTTTCCAACTGAAAACATTGCAACTTTTCCCTCAAAAGGCTGCAACCTATTCTTTCGTGATTGACATAATTCCGATTTTCTTGTCTTTTGTCCTCACAGTGGAGTTGAATTCAATTCACCAGCTTTTAGCAGAGTCTAAGATTTCAACATAAAGTCTATTTTGTTGTCAACCCCTTACATCAATTTGTCCAGTCTGAGAAACATCTGAGATCCGTATTGTCAGGAAACACGCTCTCAAATCAGACAACAGCAACATTTAAAGTGTCTTATTTTACTCCTGATTGTCATTCAAACAAAAACGAAACATCACAGCACATTTTGAAATCCAGCTTCTTCCGCTTCTGATCCATCTGTAGTGTAGAAGTTTGTGATCAATCTTTTAAACCACACTTATCCGTGTTTTTCATCACGTTAATCTGTGCCGCTGCTCATCACACACACCTGGGGTAGTTACAGTGCACCTACAGCCACAGAACATCAGCACACCAACGTAAAACGTCACATCATTGATGCTAAAATAATGAAACGCCCCTTTGTGCAACAATACACATCAACAGCAGCAAAACCACAGCCTTCAAAACGATCATTCAGTTCAAGCAACACATCTCTCATCTGTTGGAAACTTTATGGAGGAAGATTTTTTGCCAGCCTATAGTGCGAGATTGCAGACATACCATAATAAAATGCGAACTGAGCAACTATATATTGTATAACCACCCACCAGACGTCTTCGTGTCCTTCTGTCTAGATGGGAGCTTTGTATTTTTGGGAGACAAAGTCCTGTATTCATAACAGGAGGTTGAGGGAAAATATAGTTCCAATATGTTCATTTTCAAGCTGCGCCAGATTGCTGGGAAATATTCTGGGCTCAGAATCAAAAACCTAATCTTAATCGAGTGAGATCTGGTCTGATGAGCCGTCTCTGCAGCAGCTGAACTGAAAGACGGAGAAAGAATGGAAACAGGAACCTAAGCCTGGAGACCAGAAGCTAACTGCAGACCCAGTTTGTCTTTATCTCCACAAGTCATTTCCTTGCCTCTTTAACAGAGCAATGGTCTTATCTTTAATTTCACTTTCTGCATAAATTATGTTTATTGCTGCAAAGTACAGTGTGAGACTAACATGCCACCAAGGGCAGAAGTGGGTGTATGATAATCAGACCTCGGCCAAAACCGAAATGCAATTAGTTCGGGGTTTTCATTATGTTTGATTGGATGTGGGAAAACCTCCTAACAAGTTACAACAGACTTATTCCCCTTCACACTGAAAGCAGTTTTCTGCCATGATAACACAGCATTTTCTGTTAATGACAGTATCAACAAAAACATGATAGTTAGAGTTAATCTGTAGAGAAATTGGCTCTCCTCTACAAACATTAAACCCAGGGTCTGACCATTCCTCTAGCTTGTGTGTGTGTGTGTGTGTGTGTGTGTATTATTAGCGGTTATTACTCACTAGTGCTCAGAGCGAATTATGATTAAAGTGTTTCCTGCCTCATACTGTAAGTTTCTGATATCTAATGATCCTCTTACACAGAACCCACACGCACACCCAACTTGAATGCAAACACTACAATTAACCACAGATCTGACATCTCACACTCACACATTAAAAGGATGAGCAACACAGATAAAACAATCTAAACCAAACCGCCTTTTTCCTGCGCAGTGTAGAGTTTTTCTCACTAGATGACGCACAGCAAATGTTTGCTCCCTAAAAGCTTTCACATGAGGAGGTGGATTCAGGAGAACATGCATTGACTAAGCAATCAAACATTAATCGACTCAACTGCACAAGCAGCGAAGTAAAGGAACCCGACCATTTACTGACAACAGCAGTGTTTGCTTATAAAAAAAAAAAGCGGATGAAGAGTGAAAACAGTGTAGTGGTCACCGGGGAAGCAACTCATTTGTGACAACAACATAATGTGTTAACGTTTAGTCATCTATATTAACTGAAATGTATATTTACATTTAAAAAAAAAAATCCCAACCATTTAAAGGAAAAGAAAAAAAAAAAAAACTAGAACATTGGGATGATGATTATGTTCTGTCAGGATTTTAGACCCATTCAGTTTTAATGGCACATGCTCACATACTTTTCCTGTTTTTGTCTGGTCGTCTGCCTTAACATCTTAACCTCCGCGTCAAAAAGTCATACATAGCCTAGTGTCTATTATTTGTGCTGGATTAGCAGAGTGCAGCTTCTATCTCTTGTCGACAGTGCTTCAAAATCATCACATCTCACTCTAGAACAAATCATAATAATATTAATCACAAAATAGAGATAGTAGAACATCAAAACTAATATTTCTCTCTATGTTCATTGTACTTACACAGTAAAATATGAAAGAAAAAAAAATTTGTTAGAAAACCACAACTCCAGTGTTTATCTTTTGACTTAGTGTTTGTTTGTTTACAACAGGAAGCTAGTGATTATAAGGTTACAAAATAAAAGTCCATCTGACTCGATTCTGAATCAAGAATTCCTCCCTCAGTAGTGTAGTTCTGGGTGTATTGAGGATGGAGCCTGGAATCTGTCTGGTCCTGGTCCTCTAGACAGTCCAATAGTGAGATTAAAATGTTGCTGTCTATATCTAAAATTACGTAATAGGCTCTTGGGTCCTTCAAAGTCCTTCAAAGCATCTGATTCGTGTGCAAAACCTTCACACTTAAAATCCAGGTAAGGTCCAAATGGAAAAATACAACCAACTACAGTCCTTAAAACATTCCAGGTCAAGCCCTTCAATTTAAAAGTGTTTAGATAGAATCAGCTTAAAATTGTTCAACAGGCAAGTTGTGGCTTCTTTGTGGTCTTTACTCCACTCTCAACTGCAAGTGAGAGCTCACACACACATTTGAGCCATAAAACGCCACCATTAACAGTGTTAACACACATATGTACATGTACAAACACACACACAAACACACTTATTGCCTCTAACACGGGAAAAATGCTCCCCACAGTTCAGTGATTCACAGAAGCAGAATAATCCTGCACACCCAGTTTACACTCTGCCGCTCATGGTCTTTCCAGAGAGTTTAGCTCCAGGTGCAGACCTCTCAAACATGACCTCTGACCTCCGCAGGCCACCCGGCTGTGTACAGGAGTATTCTGTTCCATCTGAACCTGCACACACTCCACCCCCCAGGAGTCTGGAGGTCTTGGTGTTGAATGCCTCATCTCATCCTATTCTGCCTCATCAGAGGAACAATGCAGGACGGCGGACCCGCCTTTGACAAGAACGGATGTTTGAGAAGCTCACTGGCTGGGGCCCTCTGAGCCGGGTCTCGCACCAACATCCTGTCCAGGAAACCTTTGAGCAGAGGGGAGACCTGGGAGAAGGAGGGAACACAGAGGGAGAAAACATCCAGAGTCATGAAAAGGCATGTGTAGGTTGGTAACAGTGTTGTAAACACCATGTTCACAATCGACCAGTTGGTTGAGCTTAACCTACTGCAAAAGTCTGAACGGTATGCACATGAACAGATAGACACCAGGTCATTATTGTATAGTGAAAAGGGAAAACTTGTTTTGAAATATTTTCATAAACTAAAATAAAATACATTTTCCAAAGAAAGTGTAAAACTAAAGGGTACATTTTAGTTTTACACTTTCTTTTGAAAATGTATTTTATTGTAGTGGTTGGACTGTACATCAAACCTTCATCAAATCAATCTTAGGTTCATTTCTAAAGTCACCATTGAAGGTAACACAAGTTATTACCTCACAGTCTTCTTCCTTTAGAAGCTTTATGTTATATCAAACAGAGAAATTCTTTGCATTTGATATTACTGTTTTAGACAACAGAGATGATAACATCTGCAGGTAACACAAGATCCAGATGTGCATCCCTGACATCAGCTAATGGCAGTGCACATTAGTGTTTTCTGTTGTTGTACCTTGTGTAGGTTTTTCAGTTTTGGAGGCAAGTTGTCTCGAATCATCTTCATGGCTTTTAGCGGTGGCTCGTTGAAATACGGTGGCTCCCCATCTACCATCTCTATGACCATGATACCCAGAGACCAAATGTCCACCTGGAAACAGTGAGCAGATAGAGTTAACAAGTGGAAGAAATGTGCTTGTTTATATGTTTAGTAGGATCCTGAGTTACCTCTGGTCCATAAGGAAGTCTAGATATGAGCTCTGGTGCCATCCAGTATGGCGTTCCCACTAGGGACTTCCTTCTTTGCACTTCCTTAGAGACTTGGGCACAAAAACCAAAGTCTGACAGCTTCACCTGGAGACAGACAAAAAAGATGGAAGTGAAAATGGAAGACAGGAAACAAACAAAAAAAAAAAGTTACAGGATTGTTACCGTAACTTTTCACATAAAGTACACAACATAATCATAACACAGATGTTCATCACACAAGGTTTTGTAATGAAAAAAATAGAACACTGTAGCCAGTATATTTATATATTTCAAATATCTGAAAACGCAGCACAAGTGATACAGTACTTTCTGCACAATACATTTGACACAAAATCTTTCAGCTGCATAAAAATAAACATTATATTTGAATATCTGGGGCACAACATCTTATGCTTCAATAGTTATGGTAGTCAGCCCCCAGCCATGACAGTCCTCTTTCTGAGAAATTCTCTGCATGACTGGGTATCTAGACAGAGAACCAGACTTTGATGTTGCTCAGCGGGTCAAGCGCTGTCTTCAGATGGCTCAGAAAGAGAAATGAAAGAGTCTTTCTGTAGTTCTAACTCAAGCAGAGTAACAAGACTTCTCTAGTAAAGCCATGAGCTGATCTCACATCAGTTTCTAAATCTCCCAGGTAAAGATTTATTATGATCATTAAAAAAAAATAAAATAAAAAAATCAGATCAGTCTGGTAAATGTCATAAAGTCAGTGGGCTGTTAACATATACTCTGATATTTCATACTACAGTTAAATATCAGGGAGGTTTATTATTCTCTTTTCAATAGGTACCTTAAGGTTGTTTAAAAATTGATATCCTCTGCTACTATGAGGCCTGTCTACGTGGTGAATAAGATGCATTTCATCAGTGGTTGCTACCTAATATTGGGAAGTGCAAGTTGTAGGAGAAATGGACAAAACACTGAATCCAGTTAAAGCTGCAGTGCAGTCGACTCAACAGTCCACAAAATAGGTATTTTAAGTGCAGCTAAACCCAATTTGTATTTAGGTTTGGTAGATACCAAACTTATTATTTTCCTACACAGGCCCAGTTGTTGATGGATAATCTCTTTGCTTCAATAAATAAACAGTAGAGCAGAAACCATTTAGCATGACGGAGTCCAACATTTTCTCACACAACAGGGCACCACCCAGCCCACATTTGCATTTAGACACACCAAACACACTGCCCCACTGACGAGAAGCGCTTCAGGCTTGACAGAGTCTGCTTGCCTTGCCAGGCTAAACCACAAGCAACATGACAAAATCAGCCTGACAGCAAAACACCACAGTCCCTCCTGCCAACAGGAAGGACTCTGTGTGACCACTTACAGGTCTTTCAGAATCAAACTGCGACATGCCATTTCAATGTAAAGTGATGCAAACCTGACCCTGAACCTAACATATTTAACAACGCACACTCAGCTAGAACTAATGTTCATTCATCATCACAACAAAAATGGTCAATGAGTGTATAACACAACAGTTATAGTAAAATAATGAAAATTATAATGGTGCAAATGTTTGCGTCCCCTTTATCAACTAAAAAGAAATTAAGTTTAATACATTTCTGATGAAATAACAATTACACTAGCTTATTTTCCATTGTGCAATATTTTGCAATATTATATAATGAAAAAAATCTTTATTTTACTCTACATGCTCAAAAAAGGAGACAAATCACAAATAAGCACAAATAAAATGGTATGAGCAGTGTGAAGACTTCAAACATTATTTAGAATTAAACAGACAATGGAATTATTGTGTATTTTTAAATTATGTCGCATAACATTCGGCCCTGTGCTTGTCAACCATATTGTGCAGCCTTATAAAAATAAACTGACATCATGTCTTCCAATAAAATGACAGTTAAAAAAAACAACCTGTTAATGTGACATGCAAAACCAAACCTGTAAAAAGCAATTCACACCAATATAGATCATCGAAAACAGTCAAACAATACTCTACTGAGATCACAAAGCAGAATGAAAGTCATTAGCAGGAAGATTAGCAGCATTGCCTGCAGGTGCCTTCTCTGCCTCATAGAGCTCAGAAATGTAGAAGAACAACTTAAGTGTGACTGTGGAGCCCTGCTGGCCGTGCATACTGCAAGGGGCCAAGACAACTGGTGAAACCACAGTTTAAAGACATCAAAGCACACTCACTCGTCAGCTGTCTTCAAGGGGCCTGTGGTTTACACATTACCTCATCTTTGCATCAAATGTGTGACAAGCACATAAAGTGCACTTGTTGCAGGCACAGGACAGTAACTACAACAGAACCACACATTAAATTATTTTTAAAACAATTTAACGAACTAAATGTGGGTTCATTATATGGCTGTAGCTCAGTTGGTAAGGCAGTTGACCATGGACCACAGGGGCAGTGGTTCAATCCCTGCTCCTGGCTACATGTCGAAGTGTCCTTGGCCAAGACACTGAACCTCAAGTTGCTCCTGGTGGGTCAGGTGAGCACCTTGCATGGCAGCCACCACCATTGGTGTGTGTGAATGGGAATCAACATTGTAAAGCGCTTTGGATAAAAGCGCTATATAAGCGACTATTTACCATTTACCATCATTAAGTCAGCTAAGATCATTTACACTATTCATGGTGAGTGAAAGACAAACCCAACTGGTAATGAATGAACAAGTATAAGTAGAAAATGGGTTTGTTGATTGCTACCCACAGCGAACCTACAACAATAACATGTTATGGCATCACCTATGTCTGCATATGCACTTGCTGACTGAAGGTGAGTAAATCAGTAATAGAAAATTGCATGCAGGACTCGACATTACTTAATTTGTCCTCCTACGCCTAATCATTTAGATATGGGTCATCTTCATGACGTGCCCAAGGTGGACACATGCAACGTTTAGCAGGATGCGTCCTAAACATACAGCATCAGCTTTGTCCAAAAATTCTGAAACCCTGTCTTATGAAAAAACACGCACACATTTCAAACAGGGAACAGTACACAGCAAAATCTAACACCCTGTGCATTTTGTCTTTCATTTGGAAATTAACACTTATGCTAAAAACCTACAAGTAACAGACTATGTATGCGTTTATTGACTGTAAAGCTGGCTTCTCTTTTTCCCCTGGTACTGCTCAGTGACCATATTGGTTTCATTTTCTGTAGAAAGCAGAAACTTGCCTGTCAACAGGCAGGAAGTGATTTGGCATCTGCCTCAATTCTACAGTAGTGGTTAACAGAAGCCTTTTGGTTCCTCTTTTCTGCCAACGCTTTCTTTTCAGTCTCATAAAAGTGGGTCACATATTCTAAGTGACGGCAGTGCTGCACGGAGTTTGTGCGTCCTTGTGAGACAAACTCTGAGCAGGAGTGTGCGGGGAGAACTTCTGTCCATCATGTGCACACGTAAAGCCGTAGAAAGAAAAACACAGGTGTGGGTGGTAACATAATAACTCAATCTTTATGATTAATAAATAAAAATAGGAGTGCCAGTACTCTGTCCTGGTATTGTCCATGCTGGGATGACTTACAGAAACTTGAAACAGAAGCATAATTAATGTATTTAATGACACCTCTGCTTGTCCTATTATAACGAAAATATAATGTGAAAATGGCTGACTCTGCTTTTTTTTTTTTTTTAATATAAAATGCTGCCGCAGCCACAGTGTTGTGGTTTGACATAAAAAGCACATCTGTTGCTGTTCCTCCTACATTAATCGCTTAATTAATCTTATGTAAAACACACACCCTCTTTGCTTGGGACTCGAGAGTTCACAAACAAATTCACTGGTTCTGCACTGCACACTTTAAAAAAAGGTTTAAAGTAAAGAAACAAATATCTATAGATCAGTTTTCAAGCGTTAACTCATCTTATTCATGCTCTATGCTTTTTTGTTTAAAAAAAAGATATGCAAAGACAACTTAAGTAGAGTGTGGTACATACTCGGCCATCATGCGTGAGGAGGATGGAGTCACTTTTAATGTCTCTGTGAATCACACCCTGTATGTGGAGGACAGACAGGGCCTTCAGGACAGACAGACACACTGTAGCAATCTGTTCCTCATTCATCCTGAAGAGAGAAAGAAACACCAGTGATATATCACTTTGGATTTTATACTACCTGTTTATCTTTTTTAGTACTACTGTTTTTAAAGCCACAGTGATGACATGTGACACCCACATACACATATTTAAATAAAATACTTTCTTTAACTGCAAGTCTGTTTCCAAGTTTGCAAAAACGTTGCAAAATCTGTCATAAAATCAATGCATTGCTTGCTGCTGTGAGATGGTACAGTCCACTGTGAAGTACCATCTTTGTAAGAAACACTATGTAGCACTGCCCCCTTATGGAAATAAAAGGACTTGATAGGAAGAGAAAAGGAGCAGAAATTAAAAGGTTTAAATCACATGCAGGTATTCACTTTACACAGCTACCATAGCCAAATCCTTAAAAGTTGAAATAAGTTAATCCCACATCTAAATGCCTCTCTCTCACCTGGTGTGCGTTACAATGTCAGTGAGAGCACCTCCCTCCAGGAACTCCATGACGACCCACAGTTCATCTCCCACTAGGTAACTGTTGTACATCTCCACCACATTTTCATGGTGGTAGTCCCGCATGATTACCACCTGCAGTTGCCATACAAACACATGGACTCAGACAGGGTAAACATCATTACTTTTTAGAGTCAAAAAAATGGCAAATTGGCCTTAGGAGTAAAGAGACATGTATGGTGTATCATGTATCCACGAGGTCAAAGCTGCATCAGTGAACAACTATGAATGTGCCTGACAAAGTGAAGTCATGTTTAATTACTGATAATTTGATTCAAATGTCTAAAATGTGAAGTGTCAATTAGCAGCTAATGTGAGCCATGTATTCATTTCAAACATCTTATTAGAACTGACAGCAGGTTGGAACTGTTCTATGAGATGAGCCTGAGTCATTTTATTTAAAGCTTTTTTGGATCAAGGCTACAGAAGCTGAGAGGTTTTTATCACTCGTTTCGGCGCTGTGCATTCTTTAGGAGTGAACTCTGCAGTCGGGCCCGTAAATATCTGAACAATGATATGTTTATTAGCATTTGGCCTCTGTACACGACCACATTGAATTTGAAGTTAAACACTCAAGATGTGAACTATGTCAAGACTTTCAGCTTTAATTCAAGGGGTTTGATAAAAGTGTGGCATTAACTATTCTTACTTCATTAAACAGGAGTTCTCTGCGCTGTTGCTTCCTCAGGTCCATCTTCTTCACGGCAACCAGTTTCCCTGTAGTCTTTACTGTAGCAATACACACAATCCCTGTGGACCCCTCTCCTATTTTAATGTAGTGATCCAGGTAGGTCCTTGGATCACCAGGATCCACCACCATCTGTAGTGCCGCTCTGAACTGCTCATGTGAAACCCTCTGGGGCTCCCTCTGAGGTGAGTGGCCCTGTGGTGGAGCGCCTGATGTCGGTGGCCCAGAGGGCACTGGAGGCCGTGGTGCTGGAACCTTGGGGTGAGGGGTGTGTGGATGTTGGGTGGCCTCAGGGGTTAAGCTGGGGTGGGAAGTGTGATGGGGGTGTGGGTGGCTGACAGGGGGCTTGGAGCTAGAGGAACCTCGGGTGGAGCCACTGGAGGGGCCATTTTGAGGAGAAGATTCATGGTGTCGCACCTGCTGGAAGGAGTAATATAAAATAGGTATAATAAAACCAGAGGTTGGAACAGCAATAAGTTGTTTATCAATAACCTTTCCTATTGAAAATATATCAGGGAAATCCGTTAGTAAACTGCCAGGTCTGTCTTTGTCTAATGCAGTTACTATGCTGTCCACCTATATCTGAAATTTCCTTTAACTGCAAGGAAGTAGTACAGTTACAGCAGTGTACATGATAAGGGGAAAATTATAGGAAAATGCACTATATCTCAAAAACAAAACCCAAAAGAGTTTTAATTTTCTTTTCGTTACTTAATTCTGCAAATCAGTTTGGTGCAAAGTAGCTCTGTTGTCAAAAAACTGCTGACATTGTCATGAAACAACTAAAAGCTTTCACAGGAGAGAACCAGGATGGATTTGGCTAAATTTGTCCTGGAGGGGGGCAGAATAAAGACATAACTGCTATCATCCATTAGCCAATGGCTCCACCTTTGTTTCTTTCTGGGCTACTCTCCTCTCCTTTTGCCTGCCTACCTGCCCTGTAGGACTGCGTCCACCCTCGCTGTCTGTTCGTGGGTAGGTGTTGAATGGCCGTGTGCCCTGTTGGGCAGTTTTTATCACTCCCTCTGTGACCGGCAGGTTTGGGGTCCGGATATTCGGCCCAGAGAGAGGCCTCTTGTCCCTGGGAGACTGAGGGCTACCATCTCGTACTACGTAGCTAGACTTTGGCCTGTGATCACCTGATTGATCCCTGTGACCCACATGTTCCTGAAAAGAGGCAGAATGGGGTAAGAGATGCAGGGGCTAGTGTTTAACGAACAAAACAACAAGAAAGAAATGGATAGAATAAGGCTGTAGAATAAGAATAGAATAAGGCTCAATATTAAGAACCACAGTCCCAAATTAAGCCTAGTTTTTCATTTTACATTACTCATAGTCTAATATAGTCTTTCAGTACCTTGAATAATAAGCATAATCATTCAATTCTGCTTGTTATTCTCTGTGGTTGTCTAAATAAAAAACTTAAAACTATGTCACAAGTTTTCCTTACAATAACCTGCTTCCCCTATTAATAACTATATAATATTAATAACTATAATAAATATATGCATCCATGCAAAACTATACTGTAAATTCAAACCTTCTGATTGACATACTGTGATGTTTATGCATTTTTAAATTGATATTCAGCACATTTCTTGATCACTTTGTACAATTCTATCATACATTTTAGTGTGATCTGCTCTGCTTAAGAGTACAGCAGTTCAATGTCTACATTGTGCTCTGGCTGCCTTAAGAAAAATAACC
This sequence comes from Channa maculata, assembly GCA_020496755.1. Classification (NCBI taxonomy): domain Eukaryota; kingdom Metazoa; phylum Chordata; class Actinopteri; order Anabantiformes; family Channidae; genus Channa; species Channa maculata. The sequence continues at coordinate 25,900,202 of CM035606.1, read as the reverse complement.
TGTCTGCAGAGCTGGAATGTTAACTGTATAAGCAGGAGCATAACAAATGCTTATACAAGTTATAGTGGAATATGATATTAGGAATGATTAATTAGCTGTCATCAGCACATCCCATTAATTCAGCACGCTTAATTCTTAATCCCTACCTTGCCCCGGTCTCGATGTTCTCTGTCTCTGTGAGGGGGAGGGGGTGGGCCTGAGTCTGGTCGGTCCCTGTGTGCTCTGCTGGGCTCCTGGCCTCTTGGCTGCTGTTGGGGCCGACCCTGGACTCCCTCATCTCTCTGAGGAGGATGGACTGCTCGCTGAGCCTGCCGAGGATCACCCCCAGTCTGGTGGTCTGGTCTTGTTCGGTCTCTGAAATGCGAAGCAAGGAATAGCTAAGCCCACATATTGGTTGTGGAACAGTTCACAGGCTTGTACTGGCAAAATCTCTATGTTTTTTCACCAACATGTGCAGCATCCAAACAGCTGTACACTCAAGGCACAAGCAGAAGCATAAATATACAATAATTGAATGTTTAAAAATCTTAAAGTTTAATTGCTTGCCTTTCTTGTTTGTCCGAGTGTGAGTAGTGTCTGTGATGAGGATCTCCGTTCTCCTGCCCCCCTCCTCCTCCTGAAGAGCTAGAGTCCCTCCGAGGCTGAATGGGAGGACTGCCTCGTCGCAGGGAGTTGGACCGTGTCACAGACATGGTGTCAAACTCATCCAACAGCCACGTCAGAGATCCGTCCACTGCCATCTTGTTGCCTCGCACAATATTCTGAATAAAAACAGGCTGTTTTTAAATGTGCTGTCACATCTTATTCTTAGAAATCTACTATCTGTTAATAGAATTTACGCTCATCCCACCTTGCCTGGCTCTACAGTAGTGATGACATTTACATCGATGAAGGGTTTGGGCCTTTTGGCAGTGTCTTCGATGAGTGACTGCCATTGCCGCGGCAAGCCGACAAACTTCTGTTCCTCCTCATCAAAGTCTGTATGTACGCGATGCTCAAAATTAGATGGAGCGGAGATCTGGATACGAGACTTCTTCTTTTTGGTGAACATGATGGCGGCTGAGGCAAATGCAGCCTAGCATCAGAACTGCAGGTAGGACGGAGAAAAGACAGGAAAGGTTAGTAGGAAAGACTGAAAATAAAAATGCAAATGTAGAACTTCCAAGTGACATACTGTATGTAAAACATAGTAAACATGAATTCCCACAAGCTTGCAGACATGCTACTTCAGAGTCCTTATTCACAAAACCTATATCTACATTTTTAAAATGCTTCTTTTTGTTTATTATTTTCCAGCAAATAAATTACCACCCACCTAGCTTATTCCAGATCACCAAGTACTTTGCAGCATTAAACCAGGTATGACCCTTAGCTGAAGGTAATCAACAACAGGTTCTCGGCATCACTCTAAACACTTAAGAGTATGTCAGTAAAATTGCTCTTCTATGCTATTTCTTAATAGATGTAAACAACCTAAACATCCTGAAGGGGGATGATTCCCTTGTCACCTGTAACAAGTCCAGTGTCGCTCTGTGCACAGCTGCATTAGACTCAATGCCTTTGCTTTGGAGGTGTTTTAAGATCAGTGACAATGACAAAAGTAAAGCAGCTGCAAACTCTGCTCAAGTCTTAAAATCAAGTTGCTAAGTCATTCTAATATTTCAAGACAAATCTAAAGGTTTAATATTTAAGAGTGACACTGACAACATCTGAGAAAGATCTACAGCGGCCTGAACACTGATGTTTTCCAACTACATTGTAGACTAGCAGTCTCTGCCAGTGTGGTCAAAATATTCAGTGCACCGATGAGGGTTTTACTGTTCAGCAGGTCACACTATAAGCACAACAGTTATTGGTACTTGGTATCAGCACATACTCAAATGTAAGTACTTGTGCTCAGTCTGGTAAATGGTAGCAGGACAGACCTGCTGGCTTTAGTTTCAATCTTAAAATGTTCAGCACAGCACTCTCAAATTCAGCTGTTCCTTTGATCAATCAATTACATGAATGTGCATCATCATCATAGAAGTCTTCGGTTATCAGTAACATCCCTGAAATCTGCTCCTACTGCAGTCGGCTGAAATAAAAAGGTGCAAAAACATCGTCTGAAGCACTTCTCACCACTTTTGGCTTAGGTTTAAATTGTCTTCTTCTCAACCTTGCTGCTTTGTCAGTGGGTATCAAAAGAGACGCGCCCAGTAGTCAAACAGAGGTTTGTTAGTGATCAGTGTGTTATAAGCAGAAACAGGCCCTGCTGGACAGTTCAGCAGAGGGGGGCAGAAGGAGTGGTGGGGAAACTGGTCTGTAGATTCTGTCTTGACTTTATAAAAAAAAAACAAAAAAAAAAAAACACCATGTCCACCTAAGTCCATTTGCTCTTGCAAAGAACAAAAAACAAGGGAAATTTAAAAACAAGGCAGTAAAAAGGAGTGAAGATGTGAAGATTAAAAGGACAGAAGGATGGAGGGCGGGTGAGCTGAGTGAGGGCAAACTGGGCGGGTCGTAAGTAAGAGGGCATGAGTCATGTTTCTGGGCTCGCAGTCTGCAGTGTTAATAAAGCCTTTCACAGCAGGAGTGTTTGAAGTGTAGCAGCACCCGCCCAGGAAAAGAGGGAGAACAGTGAGGTTCCCAGCCAACAAGGCAGCACAGACGCAAAACAACACAACTCTGGGTCAAATATGACAAAGAAATTTAGGTACATTAAAAACACGGACAATCACATTTGCACTACTGCAGATACATATAGAATATGTTTTATATATTTTTGAGTGCAAAACAAGTAGCTCTGTACAAAACATCCTGAACCAGTCCACTAACAACAGTTTGTGGATTTATGGGGTCATACAAAGTTGCAAAAGACAAACAACACATCAAACAGTGATTGAAAGAGAAACCTCTTCATATCCTCAAACGTGGTGTGTTTATATCACAGCTAAATTACTAGTTTTGCTTGTGAATGACTTTCTATTAGTGCTGCTATCCTAGGTTTCACAACTTTTTCCACTTACCAAACATACTCACACATCACATTTCTAATACATCAACTGTTTATTATATTTTATGTTTGAAAGACAATGGAAATCATAAAGGAAAAGTGAATTCATGCAGTAGCAGAGTGTACTTGGGTCCACTTTACGATTAGACAGTTAATGCACATTATTTCCATGAAAAAAAACGGCTTCAACTTCACCCAACTACACACTGTGGATTTTGTTGCTTTTAGCAAGATGATCTCATAACAGCAAGGTTACAACACTGGTGATAAATTCCTCTTTACAGCCATAATGAGTCTGGTGACAAGAGGGAAAAGTTGAGTAAATCACTGCAGAAGCCTATCATTAGTGTTCGAGCGAGGCAGCAATACTATCAATCAATGCAACTCCACAATACAGATGAGAACTGGTTCAATGATATTAATGAGGATGGAGAGGGTACATGAAGAAAGTTTCCATTATGCCTATAGAGTACAATAAGATAAACCAGTGAGTGTATCCTACCCATTATTAAACATGCCGTAATAACTTAAGTTGGGACTTCTTATGGCAAAGGGAGCTTCAACAAACCACAAACCAACAAATCACTACAAAAACTGTCATGTGGGGATTGAGAAAGACACTGAGGGCCGCATATTCTCAGACAGCGGTCTGGCTGCGAATCATGGAGTATGGTGGCTTTCAAATGCAGGGCGTTTTACTACAGCTAGCTATATCTAAAAGTCTGACTTAAAAGGCTGTGGGTGAAAGACAGGATTTTACTGCCACGGCTCAGAGCTGAGAAACGACAGACTAATTGTAATGAAGGCCAAGTGTCATAGCGAAAAACACAGAACAGCTCTGACGTGGCTTGATTTGATAAAGGTCTTTATAAGCAAGTAAATAAATAGCAAGCACAAAAAAGAAAGGCTATAGTACGAAACACAAACATGTGGGTGGAGATGGAAAGCTTTATATCTGGACATGTAATTCAGTGGAGTTCACAAAAATGAAAGCACAGGAAAATAACTGAAAATTATACAAGCAAGACTACGTGTTTGGATACCACCCATTCAGCCAAGCACACTATTAAAATGGGACATTGTGAAGAAGTGCATTTAATGATATGTTTATCATTCATGCCTGAGGATTATGAAAACTTTTGGTTTTGTATAAAATGGAAATTAATTATACAGTAAAAGAAGCACACATACACAAATAGATTTGTAATTTCACTTTCCCACATGTACCAGCTCATCACTGACATTTACAGAGTCAGACAGGTGTTGAAGGAACATGTGACCTCCAGGCATATGGTCTAGACAAGCTATATACAGCTGCAGCAGGTGTATAGGCCCCCCCGAGGTCAGGCAGCCACAGGGGGCTCAATGTCCCCACCCCCACTCTGTATCCTGATCACCATAAAACAGAAACCACTGTGTGAGAAAGTGTCAGGAGGATGTAACCAACAGGTGTGTGATCCTCCTGATCACTACAATATGTTTGGATTTTTCCATTAAATTCAAAAACAAAAACATGCAGATAAAATAATAATAATAATGAAAAGTCCAGTGGTGCACACAGAAAAGACATGAGCTTACTCATGAATTATGGTCTGTGGCCCAAACTAAACTCCCTTCCACTGGGATGATTACAGATGCCTGAATGCTGAGTTAAAGACTTTTAGGACCTGTTAAGGTGCCACGTCAACTGAAGTGTCATGTGTAAATGTTACATAAAATGCAGTGTTCCTGTAAGTTTTAAATATTTTAATTAATTACTGAACATTATTGTTACATGTTTCATGATACAGGCCGACAGAGAAGGTTTCAGAAATGACAGCGCACTCACTGATCACAAGTTTAAATATAAATTGAGTACTGCATATAATGTCTCTTGAGCTGAAGTTAAAACAGTATAACAGCTTCACTGCTGCACTCTTCCACCCACTCCAGTTGATGCACCACACAGAGTAAACCAGGAAGTATAAAAGGGCCCCTCCTATCATACAGCAGAACTCTCCATGTACACAGTCACTGTAGTTATAGCTTTTCTGCAGTTTCTCCTCCCTTACTCTTTCATCATCATGTCTCACTTAATCTACCCATGCCACCCTTAATCTAGCTCTCTATACTTATAATTCCCCCAATTTATCTGTCCACCCCCCGCTTTACTAGTCTTCCACCCTTCCCCTTTGTTTCTCCCCCACCCCACCCCTCTCTCTCATTGCTCGACTGCCACATGTGTATGCCTGGCTGAACAGTGAGAAAGCCTGTCCGGTCAGTGGGCCAGATCCAGGCTGATGAGCTCTGGATGAAGCTGCTGTCCTCCAGCATGATTCCAGTGTTGTACATGGGTGGTCTGGACTTGGAAAGACACCATTAATCACATCATTACTTTTTAGCTGTAATGATACAGCAGAGTATGAACTGGAACCAGATCCAAATTTATAAGGGCACTGATTTTGTCAGTAATCACACACCTTGTTTCTGTTTATTGATCACCAGATACAGTTCTAAACCTAAAACACACGTGTAGTGATATATTGGTACTGTGCACAGGAGCACAGCTTGCAACTTGATTTGTTTCTGGGGAATGCACAAACGCCTTGGCCTTCTTTAGTGTGCAACAGTTGTTCGGTTTCACAGCCATGAGTTTCAATCACCTTGTCACCAACAGGTGTGTCAAGTGGCCTCTTGCAAACAGAGGCACCCTAGATTTACCCTTTAAAAATCTCAAGTCATGTTAGGTTAGCTTGTTAGATTATCTGCCCAAATTATCCTATAGTGCGGGGGCTAAAGACACAATCTCAATGCTCCCCACAGGCTCTGAGTCTCCTTGATCTCAAATAGACTTTAAAGGTAAGAACAAGCGCTGGAACATGAGAGATTGCATCCACTTGTTTTTTTGTGCACTTTTGTTTCTTAGTATAAAACAGCACACACCAGACATGCTAGTTGACCATGACAGGCTGCACCCATCTATTCTGTAAGATCCCGAGTCCCTGAAAGCACATTTGGTTTAAACACCAATTATGTGGTTTTGGCACTTGACACAATTCTTCTAGTGCGCGGATTCTTGAGATTGAAATATTATATATCGATTAAAGGCGTCTTTGGTCTCCCACGATTTTAGAATCAGTTAAGATTTAACAATCCTCTAATATGCAACAGGCTTAACAAGACTCAGTCCCATAACAACAGAAAAACACAACACACACTTCCCAGAATACACAAATGTAGCAAACTAAATTACAGACTATGTAAACAATTACTTTGCATCAACATATAATCTCAACAAACCACATAGACTGCATGATAAAAAAAAACAAAAAACAGTGAACACATGCATTTTAGGTTAATTGGTGAATCTAGCTTGCTGAGGTGTGAATGTGGGTATGAATGGTTGTCTGTGTATGACTCTGTGTTGTCCCTTAAAAAGGCTGATGACTTGTCCTGGGATAGGCTCCAGGCCCCCTGCAACCCTAAACAGGTTAAGTGGTTAAGATAACAGATGGATTGATGTATGCTGTGTCTCTTATTTATATTAGGAATTTATCCTGTTCCTATTCCTGGAGCTTGTAAAACACTCCTCTTAACACTAAGGATTCTCTTATTAATCCTTATACGCCTCTGTAAACAACTCTCATTCTAAAGTAGTCCAGAACATGGCCAACACTGTAACAACAAATTGAGCATGTATCCCTTCACGGTTTTCTGTCTGTTGCTTCACTGAGACATAACTTGCATAACTCTCTTCTTAAGAAGAAATTAACAACACTTAGCAGTTGAGAGAGCCAATGTAAGCACACTTCCAAAAACCAAAATAAATTATCATGCCACCAGATGATTCATTCCAGAGAAGGTTTGGAGCCTGTCAGCTTATTACACCAAACCCATGACAAAAAGCAAACTCTATCAAGGGCTAAAACAATTCCTTGAGAAATTAAATTCATTGCTAAAATTTACAAAGCATTTATTCCATACAACTATATGCAGTTCAGTGTTTCCCCACAAATGATTTTAACTATTGCACAACATGTTACGTGTATAAGTGATGCTGTAAATTGTAAAATTGAGAGAGAGAACTACAATAGCAATGGGCAAAGGGAGGAGGCAGGCCAGAGAAAATGACAAATAATCTAGGATCAGCTCAAGCCAAGTAACAAAAAACAAGATCTCTATTAACGTTGCTGTAGTTCCTGAGACTGTCAAACTGCAACAGAGTCGATGTTTCTGTTACACGTAGCCACAGTAACATCATTATGCATTTACATCATTCATTTCTTTAAAAAGGTCATTTTTAGTTTTGCTGCTGAGGAAAATGTTATCAAAACCCGATGTGAAAGTGATTATTCATGCTTTTATGTCTTCTCGCCTTGAATATTGTAATTCTGTTTTTAACTTGTTGTAATAAGTCAACTTTAAATAGACTCCAGATTGTTCAAATTGCTGCAGCGAGGCCCTTTACAGGAACCTCTACAACAGCTCATACTATTTTCAATACACTGCTTGCCTGTTAAATCTAGAATTGATTTTAAAATCTTTGTGCTAAATTGTAGCACTACACGAACAGGCTCCTAAGTACATCGCTGACCAATGCGTACTCTCCGTTCCTCAAGTCAAATCATCCTGATGGTTCTCAAGACAAGTTTGAAAACTCGGCTGTAGCCCCCAGACTCTAGAACGCCCTGTGACTACGTATGGCTGAATCTGTTGATTGTTTCAAAAAGCAGCTGAAGAAACTCTTATCTTAGAAAGGATTTTAGTTGACCGATCTTGTAGGTTTTAACCATTTTATTTTGCTTCTGCGTTATTTTATTCTATATCACTGCTCCTTGTAAAGGCTAAACTCTACCCAGCACTACAGGAGAATGCAAATGTCTGAGTGAGATTATCCGGACTTTATCCTGGGAGCCCCCTAGTACAAAGTCTGTATTTTTACACAGTGCTCTGTCTGGAATTGTTGGGAGAATTTTTATATGAATGAATGGGTATGTTGACAACATATTTATCAGGTAACTCCCATGGCATCGCTCCCAGTGTTGCTCAATATGTCTGGGTCACAGAAGGCAATGACTGCACCTCTCAATAAGAACATACATTTTGGAGCATATTTCCTGTGGGGAAAAATTCTCAAAAGAAATTATATAGTGTGGTTTAACTGTTGCTAACTAGGTCCTTGTCTAATGCTAAACAGATGTTCTTGGATCTTGGGGGAGTTTAATTAATGCATAGAAACCCTCTTGTTTTCATACAGGGCCACAAGGAATGATGAATACAAAAGTTTTACAACTGAACACATCAAAAGTTGAGGCAAGAGCCTCGAAATGATGGCTGCTAAACTGCCAATGTGACTGGTAGTACAAAGTTACCAGCCAAGTCAAAATGCATTACAACTACTTGTCAGGCAGCAATTACAGATACTTGATTTCGCTTAGTTTTACTTTGATGAACACCACTTCGTAGGATCATCAAAGAAATAACAACACATTAGTATTAGATTAGCATGAACTCATCAATGAGTCAGAACAGAGAGAAATTGAAAAAGATTTAAAAAGTGAGATACCAAAAATCAGACAGCAGTATTGACGTTTCCACTGTTGCTGAGGTGCTCTTACATTAGCTTGCTGGTGCTGAATCAGGGGTGATAATAGCCCTTTCTCTCAGTACCCACCATCTCTCTCACTGTTTCCCATATTTATAAAGTGCTGTGCAAACACACTACACAGTGTGACCTTGGAGCTACTGAATACTGTATTAGCTATCAGCACTGTGCTGGTTTAACTGTCTCAGCTTCACCATAACACCGAGTAGGACGGCTATTATAGTCAATGAGCTAGTTAAGATAAACAAGTGTAAAACGAGTTGAAGAAGTGCCCATGATGTGAAATGGCATTGAACAGCTGATAGCAATATGAGGTTAAGGTTTTGGAAATTCACGTGTAACAGGAGGCAAAACACATTTCATTAAAGCCCAATACACACAGAAGAACACCTAGGTAAAAACAGATCATACACTTACAGATGATATTCATCCAGAGTCCTGCTTCTTAAGGTTTGTCCACACCATAGATGTTAGGGCCATGTTTCACTATGCTAGCACCTGGATATTTTTTTGACTGTCATTTATTATCACTGTGTTGGCCAGAGGTAAAATATTAAATGTGTTTGATATTTACATTCTGAAGGAGTGCTTATAATTGAATAGTCTGGAAAGACCAGTACAAAATCTGGAAGGACCAGTCTGAAACCAACACACTCATGACAACTACTGTGTGTGTGTGTGTGTAACTCTTGTGGAATATACATACATGCATGTCAGTGCGATTACATTAGATTTTAGCAGTCCTTGAGGTGACCTGAAATATCAGTGGTGCTACCATAAAATACAGAGCACTTCAATATTTTATGAATATTTTTGAATAACTTGACTGGACCAGCTATTTAATATTTTAAATGATGGAGCAATTGTTGCCCAATTCTTGGAGCTTCTACCGTTTTGTTCTTCCCTTTCTCAGGCATACACACTGTCTACTGGATCTCAATATATAAGATTAAACTGTGTGTTTATGATAATACAAGCAAATGTTCTTCATATTTCTGCTGCCGCTTTGACATTTAAATTCCCCTGTTTGGGATCAATAAAGTTTCTGGCATTATTAATACATATATTGTAATTTTTTTTTAAAAGACCATGCACATTTAGCTTTGTAAAACACTTATAGTACCTGAGTATTTTGTACATTCATTAATGCGAAAAATTGCTTGTGACACTTGACAGATTTCTATAATTTCCCAACTTTATATTGGATCCAAAATCAGACATGTAAAGCCAATCTTACACTCTACAATTCCAACTATACCTTACAAATGTCTAAACTATAGATGGTTCTCTATTCATCCAAGCTTCAACTAACAAATATTATCAAGCAGACAAATTATAGAGTACAGGCAATGTTCTCCTCTATATGCTTATGGCACATTAGGAAGTCAAAACTACTCCCTTATGTTAAATAACTACAATGATAAAATGTATGAGACTAACTTCCTGTACATAAGCACACAAACACCCAACTTCCTGATGAATTTAAACTCAAAGACACCAGTTCACAGTAAACCTAAATCTGTTCTCCCCCTCCTCTCCAAGTGTCGCCAACACTTGTGCAAAGATAGACAGATTACAGGGACAAGTGGAGACTAGCAGCTGTCTTGAGAGCCCCAAATATGAACAGTCAGTAAGAGGTTTGAATGGCAAGAGTTGGGCAGAGAAGATGGGAGAAGAGTTGAAAGACAGTCAGATCCTAGCTGTCCAGCAGGGCTGTGTGTGTGAAACACATACCCCCTTTTTTTTTGGCTACTTGGTTGCTGGCTATCCCCATTCATACAAGGCAAACAATAAAGTTATTATGCTTTTTTCTGACTCACAGTTAATCCATGCTGTGGGGTTTGAACAATCGAAGTTTGTTTTTGTGGCTCCAGATTAACCGAGAAACAGAGCAGCAAGCTGTAACTCACAACTCTAGTTAACTTGCTTTACACACGACGAAGGTAGCACTTAAAATACAAGACGGCTGTAAACGTCTGTGGAAAACTACCAATTTATTGCGGGGGATACTCACTTGAACTCCAGGTCCTCTTTTACCCAACAGCAACACACTGTTCACCTGATCTCATGTCGGATTGGCAGATGAGGGCGAGATAAACACACACACACACACACAGGCTCCCTAAAGCAACAAAGTTGCTTCCGCGAAGAAATTAAACTCAGTTCCACCGTCGGAAGCCTCGTTAAATCTTCATTAAAAAAAAAAAAAAACAGCGAAACGGTCACGGTTACCGAAAACGAACGTGTGCGGTAAAAAACATAAACACACAAACACAGGACACACGAGTGTTGTAGCTCTGCGCTGTAAATCCAAAGTGTGTCGCATTCCTATGGTTTCAGCAAAGCGCGGCCCAGTATCATGACGTCACCGAGGGAGACAGAGCGCGAGAGAGAAGGAGGTTATCATGAATTTATTAGCGGCATCACGGCCCGTTTATTAAAGTTAGGAATAAAACACACTTCCCCGTCTACCTTAGTACTTCCGTTCGATCACACATATTTAATCTGTCCTCACACGTTTGAAATGCGCTAAGTACAAGTCTGGGGTCCTCTGAATGTTCTCATGTTGTTTGGGAATTCAACTTCTTAGTGAAAGACATACTTTGGTTCTTGAGTACCTTTGCAAGGCTTTAGAATAAAACTGTATGTAAAACCAGGATGGAATAAAAGGTCAATATAACATCAAATTTAAAATGCCCATGGCCTATAGCTCTCTTTAAGATCATTTAATAAAAAATATAGAATTTCATGTTTTCTCCCCATGTAATTCAAAAGCAAAGACAAACTAAACAAGGGCAGCTACCACCACTTATCTGAGGTTTCTGTCAGTTGCTGATGAAGATCAGCACCTTAGCGACATGAGTGATCACATGAGCCGTTTTTATGTGACTGCAGAGGAGTGTTGCCAACTTAGCAACAGTGTCACTAGATATAGTAACTTTTTAGACCCATTTAGCCACTTTTTCCAAAAATGGTGACTAGCAAAGACTTCATTGTCAGTTGATCATTAAATAATAAAGACTGGCTGTACCCAGCCCGGTTACAGCTGAAATAGGGTCCAGCCCCCCACATCCCCGAACAAGCTAAGCGGTTAAAGATAATGGATGGCTGGATGGATATAATTATATATAAAAGCTTCAATAAACAGCCCCTGGAATACCCTAAATACAAATGTTAAGTCAATATTTGCATTGACTGAGGTATTATTTACTCTATGAAACATCAAGTGAGCCAGGAATGGATGACTAAACGTTTTTATTTGTTGCATTTTCAGGTGCATGACGTTAATGAAAAGGACATAGATGGATATTATTTTCAAAGATGAAAGTCATTTTTAGCTTTTGTCACATGACAGTATATCTCAAATTGGCATAACAGACACTGGCAGTACGGCTTAAGTGATTGGTATTTATAGCTGATCAAGGCAGCCACCTGTGAAATACCACAACTCTCTGCTAATATCAACAGATCCATCACCAAAGATTCAAAGACACCAAGTCGAGGCTGAATGACAAAGCACATCGTTATAATTGCAACAGAACTTTAGGCTCCACTAGCCAAGGAACTACGTCAGCATTGCCGATTCCATCACTTACTTAACAGCTGCTTGTTGGGGAAAGGGAATTGATTTTTGTCTTTGTGTCCTGCTTTATTGATCATGGTGTAAGGAGTGTTGCCAGTCTAAACAGCACAAATGCATTAACGGTTTTAACACCCAGCAAATTAAAACAGGCATATAAACACTTTTTTCAGAGGGATTGAAAGATATTTATTGTATTGACCACTAAAAATCATTTCACACATCTATTTTTCTACTTCTTTGTTTATCGTGATAAAAGATAAACACATCTGATACATTTATAACATAGGTTCTTTATTGCACCCAGCTGTGTATATTGTGAAACACGTCAGCTTGTTTCATTATCTATCAACTACTATCTGACAAACTACATGGTGCCAGCTTCAATGAGGAAAAGGCTTGCGTGCATTTCTTTGAGAGTAAAAATACATGAGGAACAGGTCCGCTCAACGTATCAGAGACAGAAACACACACACACAAACCTGCCAATCCCAAGGCCGAGTTCAAAGAAAACACGCAGTGTTGCAGCCAATGACGGCTGATTTCCAGAGGCAGGTTATGGAATGTGGAAAGGTCAATGATAAAAACGGTTGAGAGCGCTATGTAGAGCACACACGAGGTAGATTACACAAACTCGAGCACACACATATACACACACACAGGGAACACCCCCTTCAGACCTTTGCTAGCTCTGGGCTTACTAACTCATACACAGAAATAAGTTTCTAAAAGTCACAGGAAGCTGTTCATGAGGTACCTACAACATCAGGATTGAATAGGATAGTATACTGCAGGTCTCACAAAAACACCAAAAAACATTTAAAAAGACAGATATGGGACACAACCAATACATACACAAGAATGGCATCAGAAAAATCACAAGATGTTTTGTCCGACTTCAAATGCACAGAGCTGCAGGCAACAAGCGTAAACACGCAAGCAACAAGTCCAGCAATTACTGTTGGTAAAATCCTTAATATTTCATCTGAATATACAAATAATCTTAAATCCATACATAACAATATATGCTAATAATAATCGATCATTTTAAATGTAAAATATGGCATCAAAGTCATATTCTACTGTACTTAACTACACCTGATAATCTATTCAGCCAATCCTATCATAATGTTGGTGTCCCATAAATTTAGGGTACTATTGTACAATCTTTAGCTAAAGTATTCCAAAGTGCAGGAAGGTGTGGTTAACCACACAGGAAGTTTGAATAATTTTAAGCAGCAAACATACAAAAATACTTGCAACGAGGCAGGAGCACCTTGAAGTTTATGCAGCACTGAGGTGATGTTTAGGTGCAAGCTTGCTCCTCATTTAAGCTTTTGGGGCAAAATAACAATAAAGATATTCCCGCACAATTTAATATACAGAATATAATAACACAGCCCAAACATCTATCGACCCTGAATAGGAAAGCTGTGTTTGTTTACTGCTTACTGTCGTACCTAACATAGTACCTAACATAGTGTGATGTTAAATATCAGAACATACTGTAAAACACAAGTTGGTGTTACATTCAGAGTAGCACCATCATTACACCGTGATGGCATGTTATTGAAAATGGAGGCAATGAGGTGATGTTGTTGCAAAGAAGACAAACATCATTTCAACCTCCCCTGTCATTAGTGGACCCAGTCATCGCTCCATCATCTGGTCTCAGCTTTACTGTCTGCAAGAAGTTCTAATACAGCAGGGTAGTAAATGTTGCTTAGAGTAGACTGAGATGGTAAGAAACAGATCAGATTGTAAATATCTCTGGCTGTAAAAGTCAGGCAAGAAAACTGGAGAATGAACACTGGACAATTTGATGTCAAAAACCTTCCAGTTATATTTAGCAGTGCCTACTGAAGTTCCATGTTGGTCTAGGTTAGATAATGGGTTCATAGTTTGTAACAGTACTTAAATTGGTAAATGATAATTGATCCACCTGCTTAAATGGTAGGCTCCTGAGGGAAAAAACAGACTATTTAACCTACAAACAGAGCAACAAGAATAACGCATGTGTCATCAAGACTATTCCAGTGTTATGGGATTGCTAAAAACAAAAACTAAAAGAAAGACAATCCGTTTTTCCCCTTGTTCTGCCTCCCACTGTGACAATGACATTGTCTAGCTTTACAACTCTAGTACACATGAAGTGAAAGGCGGCCAGCATCCAGAACCCTCTTCTCCCTTTGTATTGTGCTTGGTGCAGGCCCAAGCTTGATTTTTCAGCTCAAATTAAAGCAAGTGTACAAGCTAACACAAGAACAAAACTCCTCACCCTATTCAAAGAAACACACACACACACACACACACACAGGAACAATATGTTTCAGGGTGAGTAAGAAGTACTATTACATAAAGCTCCACTGGTTGATATGCAGTGGTCTTTAAAGCTGCAAAATTATTTTCATTACAGGTTAATATGAACATTGTTTTCAATCAGTCAATTAAATATGTTTTATATTCCCTGTTCCGTGCAGTTTACAAATAAAAAGCTCATTAGCAAAGAGTTGTATGTATTTCTTGGCTAATCAATAAAATAATAATTACCAGATGACGTCTCCATTAACTAACAATGAATGTCCATAGTTACATGCTGGGTTCTAAAAATGACAGAAACCTTGAAATCTAGTTGACTATTGGCATTTTATGCATGTATTATTTATCTAATTCTCAGAGACACTGAACCTCAAACTGCTGAATATCAACATAGCAGGTACAATTATGCAAGTCACACAATAAAGAGCTGTAGCCTACTTAATGTGAAACACTGTATTTTTCTGGAGCCATTTATTTTGGAGAACTGTGTTGGGTTTGCTTTGCTTTATAAGAGTTAGATTGTGGTCTGTATTTAAACACAAAAAGTGATGTTGGCTTGAAAAAGGGTGGTGGTCTAGAGGGCTGTGTTGACATTTGCTGCTGCAGTCATTCCAAAGAGGATTTTACTTCCTTAAGGCAATAAACCTGGGCCTTAATCCCAGTTACAGGGAAGAATCAAAACCCAGGGTCTGTCACGATGCTTAGCATGTTTTTTGTTTTTTTTTCCCACTTTTCCCCACCCAGGGCTTATTTAATCCATTCCCAGTCAGCCATGGCTTGATCCTCTGTCTCCAGACAGAGTTTTTTTGAGGGGCTGAATGGATCAGGCAATGTCATGGATAATTTTTAATAAGTCAGTGAGCAACTGTGGCTTCTTTCTGTCGTTTCCTCAGAAACAGCATTTTAGTATGCATGGTCTCTAGACAAAAATGAATTTAAAAAACGACTTAAGCAGATAATAAATAAAACACAGTGAGAAACACTGAACATTCACACTCTTGCTTTTTTCTCCATCATTCCTCTGACATGAGGTGGAGTTGGGGGTTTTTACTTTCTGAGCTCCACTGCTGTTCTCTCTTGGACCTAGTTGTTTAGGTGAATTTGGCCCAGTGTTGGTTGAGCTCCTCACCTCCCCCGTCATTCTCTCTGCTCCCCACAGAGACCCAGACCTAACTACCCGGTGCACACTGAGAACAAATATTTCTATGTCCTTCTTTCTCTTAACTGTCATCCATATCACTCGACTCCATTTATCTCACACACACAGGCCATCCCCCCTTTAATTTTTAAGGCAATGCTATGTTTTTTCTGTCTTTGTAAAACCTGATACCAGAAGAAAGAGTTTGTGCTTGGTTCATCCACTACAGCATAAATTAAATTAGCAAGTACACAACGAGGAAAGAACAAAATGGGACAAAACTGCAGCCACAAATACAAATCATAAAAAACTGATGATCACTGAATTACTTAAATGTTCATGTGATTTAACAGCCAGACGAATTATAAATGACCATGACAAATGTGTTGAAATGACTCATGCTGTCTAACCAGTCAATAAGAAAGCTTTCTGGCAATCACAGAAGATGCCCAAACAGCAGCTGTGTTTGCATCTCTCTTCATTGAACTCTCAGGTCAACTCACATCAAACCAACAACAACATCCCTCCTGCCATCAGCTTCAGCCCCTGTTGACACATGTCTATCAACAGTCAGCTACAGCTCCCGATAGTGTCTGCTTTCGTGACTTGCCTACTGTGATGTGCCATAAATGCCTGAAACCTGGGTTTGTAATGGGGAAGAATGAAAACACTAAACCTCTGATGAGATGTTGCTGTTGTTCAACATATCACCCCCTTTGTCCAACATATAGCTCAATTATATCATTGAATTTCAGTTATGCAATATTACTCACTTTGGATAACCATATTTCAAAAACTGGGTTGTTTTGACAAAATTCAGCAGACAACAGCTGAGAGGTTTATTCAGTAGAAAATAAAGTCTGTTGCAATTTACATAATTAGAGTTAATCAGCCACAGCTGACAAAGCCTGAGAAACTGATAGCCTCCATCCAACATTGCCAGGGCCACCTAACTTTTCTTTTGTAAAAAAGAAAAACATGCAACTCTTGTGTAATCACATGTGTTCATAGCTTTTGGGAGGTATATTATGATTTTATCCCACGACAACCTTGTGGAGAAATACAAAGAAAGAAGTACACAGAGACATGCAATAGGAAATGTAATATTTGGCTTATTTAAAAGTCCTCACTGTCTTTGTTAAACCACGTTAAGTGTTTTTGAGAGCTTTAAGGTTAAGTTTTTTCTTTTTTTAACTGAACTGTGGAGCAGTGTCCTCGGCCAACACTCTGGCATTTCTGACAGCTACTACGACATCACTACACTTTAGGATGATGCTGCTTATTTAATTTGTGTAAGAGTCAATAAAATAAGCCAACCAATTCTATCTCTAGGTGACCTTGTTGCTCACAGTCCCTAACATAGCTGCAAATTCAGTAGTAGATACGGATAGTTTGTTGATCTACAAATGCTTCTTTTGTCATCCGACCTGTGACTGTAGGTGATTTCCCAACCCAACTCCCAGTTGCTTCCTGATAGAGTTTTCCTCTCTAAAAAACCTGCATAGCATGGTGTGAAGTTGGGGGTTGGATTTGATAAGAGTGTTCACTACTGTGGTATGGGGTGTATGTGAGAGAAGAGTGACCCCTCCATACAGCTCTGGCATTCCAGGAATGTGTAGTGTGCCTAGCAAAAAGCACACAACCTTGCTGAGTAGGTAACTGCAGATAAAATTTCTTACTCACTAAGTCTCAGGTGTAACACACAGTTACATTTGCCAGGTGATGATAAAGCATGAGGAAGAAAATGAGATGAGGCCACGTTGGTTTAAGGCCAAAACATAAATCACAGACCTGAACCATGTTTATCTTGGCGACAATGATGTGATAATTACTGCACACCTCAAAGTGCCGACCTAAATATCACACATATTCTTTTCTCAAGACTTTAAGAAATAGGTTCCAGGCTTACCATGTTGCACGAAACAAAAACATTTAAAATAATATCATGCCATGACGTATATGTCCTTATTAATCAAGTCTGTCCCAGATAGTCAGCTCTGTTAACTTCCACATGCCATAGTACTACAGATACTTTTACCAGCCAGTTAAGTGGGTTTCAGTGTTTTTTAATAACCGATGTTTAACCACAAATTAAAAAACTAAACAAATGACCACTATACTATTTTCTATAACTACTGTCCCCATTATGTGGCCAGTCCCCCAGAGAACACTGCAACTTCAGTACTGGCATCACGAATGAATCACAGCTCAGCTGACCACAGCTAAAAACCCCGTTATCCTGTTAGTCATTCGGTCAATGGAAGGCCGACACAGACGATCCAATTTCTGCTTCGCAAGTGAAGATAAAAGTTCAGAATGGTTGTGATTAAACGTACACATGCACTATATCACTAATGAAGCTGAACTGACTCGGTTTTTAAATAACCTACAGCTGGCAGACAGGTAAGACGAACCCGCGTTTGGCTGTTAAGCTGTCCATCCAGGTTCGAGGTTTTTTTTTTTTTTTTTGGAAAGAAACAGCTCCTACGAAAACTAGCCTTGTTAATACTCAGTGTCCAGAGATGGAGCTTTAAGTGTTCAACTTTCCCAGGTGAGTCATCGAGCCCCTGTACTACAACTTCACAACAACAGTATTTTTATATGACTGTAAGGTATTCAACAGAAAAGACACACAGACCAGATCGATGGAGAGGACTGTGGTGTCCTCAAACACAGACTGGCCAGACTTGAGAGCAGCTAACGTTAGCCACCGTTAGCAACTAAACAGGGAGCAGAGACGCGCCACAAGCTCGTGCACAACACGCTTTAACTACGATTACAAGAACCAAATGTACTTACTCGGGTAGATACTGAGAGAAAATCCTTTTCTGCTGCCGCCACCGTATGGAAATAAGCGTTCCTCTATTTAAAAGAACAGAAGCCCCAACTTTGAGTAAACTGTGTGACATTAGCCGAAGTCTCACTTTCCCGACGCCATGTTGAACGGGGGGAAAACTACATCCGGGAAACTGCAGCCGAGTACTATGGCAACCGCGTTAGCAACGGACCCGCTGTGGAGATGGTGCAATGCCACAGGTGGTAAGTAACTGTAAGTAACTGAGTACATTTATTCAAGTATTGTACTTTTACCAAACTTCACTTCAGAGGCGAGATGTTGTACTTTTTAACTCCTCCGTTGTCCTTCATTTTACAAAGAAAATTGACCGCCAAATATTGTTGTTAGTGCACTAATCTACTAATTATATTAGGTGTCAACCAAGAGACACTGCTGCATGATCTTAAATTTAAAAACTCCCCATTCAAGAAATTACAAACATTTTTATTTTCCAAAAAAATAACACCCTTTGTTTTCCCACTAATTGCAGTTCGTTTTTGAAATGTCTGTCAACAAAGTACAATACAAAAATCAACAAAACACGCACAAAATGCAGTACATACAGATATGCAATTGGTAATAAAAAACATTTAAATGTAATATATTCTGATTAAATACATGTGCGACTTTCACATTTATTTATAAATGCAATAAATGTATTTTTGCATTTATCTATTGACTTGTCTGTGTCAATTTTGCCCCACATATTTAACAGGACAGAGGCTTATAAAGAGGTTAAAAAGATGGGGGTCCGTATGTGCCTGGGGATCATTTTCTATGTAATCGATTGTCATGATAAGTTGACCCATCCCACCCACTCCCACAGACACTCCCACAGCTGATTTGCAGTACACTGCTGACGTTTTGATCTTTTATGACCACTGGGCAATTTCTTCTCTATGCTAGATGGGCAACTGGCTATAGGCCGATGTACTGATGCTTCAAAACTGGGCACCAGATAACAGAAAATGGAGACGCAGAGGTGTGGTTTCCAAACCTCAGACATGTGATTGTTTAAGTGCATCCAATTAATTTAATGTCTTGTCCAAAATAATTGTGTAGACACTGAACCCCCGACAGCCCATTCCCCTACCCAGCTGTGCAGTGCCGGTCCAAGCCCGGTAGAAATTGGGGAGGCGTAAAAACTGTGCTAAATCAACATGCGGACAATGATCCGCTGTGGCGACCCTGAACTCACGAGATAAGCCGAAAGGACAAAAAGTAATAAAAAAAAAATAAAGATCTGTGTAACATAGGATCTGTCATAACAAGCCATGATGAAAGTCAGTTAGTGCAAATGGAGCTGCAGATAGAAAAGAAGATTTTCAGCCTCAGCATACAGCAAACAGGGCCAAGGAATAAAATGTTCTGAGTGGAAAAAAGAACGAATTCATTCATGTGACTGTTTGATTTGGTTTAAAGTCTGCAGAAAGCACACATTTAAGTTGTAATAAGAAATGTAATGCAGACATTTCTGAAACACTTCATCGTTTATGCAGTGAGTTTTATTCTTGCTAATCCCTTATGTTAGTGGGCAAAAACAACCCAATGACACTTTCTCCTCCACTTTTCTCACAGATGTAGGCCAGCAGAGATGCTGCAGTTTTATTGACTGTTCACCGATTGCAGGTTCAGCCAATCAATACTGTAGTGACCAGTGTAAAATAACGTTGCCTCGAGTGGTCTTTTGTCATTTCACACAGAAATGTCACACAGAGTGGGAAACGATAATCACGTTTGCAAGTGTTTTGCCTCAATAAATAAAGCTGCAGCACTGCAGACAGCAGTAACTAAGTACTATTATTGAAGTACTGTTAAGATTCATCTCATGTTACTTTAATAATTGTACCCCTTAACACTTGTGCTATTTACTATACATGTTTGATAGATTAGGAAACCAAGTAACAATACATGCACATTGGAAATCTGGTTCCAAATGTATAATAGGTATCAAATATAAAGTCTATACTAATACTCCATGATACATAAAAAATAATAACTATTACAGTGTAAGGAAAGCAGTGTGAAGTATTTCTCTATGTAGATTACTGAACAAGAGCAAATTATTGTACGTCATTTTACATTTTAAATAAAAAGCACCATTTAGTGCTAGACACTACTATTATATATACTGTTATCAAAGTTAGCTTAAACAATTCAATACTATGATTCAGCAATTTTCTGCACATTCTTTGTTTTAACCAGTAGATTTTGCTACAAATCCTTGCAGCCATGCACATAAATGACGTGAGGTGAGTGGAGAACAGTTACTTTTAACTGAGAATTGCAGCACTGTCCTCTAGTGACCAAACACACACACTGCTGTGTGTGTGATCCGATCTGTGGAGCTATCGAGACGACATGATTTCAAATCAGCATCTAAGTATTGATTACTGTAAGTACTGCATTTTTACTGTTAAGCCAGGCAGAAAATGACTTCACATGTTTGACCAAATGCAAAATCAAGAATCAGTGGTTAGCATAGATACAGCACTCAGCCATAACATTAAGATCAGCTGGTGGTTTTAATACAACCATATGGTATTTTTTCATCATATTATGAACTAATACATGCAGATGTATCATGAAGGGTTTTAAATAGTGTTTAAAATACACATTTCTTAGTGGAGTACTTGTACTTTAAATACATGTAGATAATCTGCTTAGTAATTTTCTAAGTGGAGTATTTTTCAAGGCCAATACTTACACTTTTACTTGACTATTGTAGGTTTGTGTACTTCTACCATGTAGCTCATTTTGCTGTGTATGGGACTGTAGCTGCAGACTGCTCTGAGTGATCATGCTGACCCTCCTCCTCCTCATTTTCTTCTGTTTATTTCTTCTGGAATATCTGTGGGCTGTACATCACTTACCTGTTAACTCTACCTTCGGACAATGTACGTGCAGTGATTTCTAATAATATTTAGTGTTGTGGTTGTTAAGTTTCTAGAAGGGGATGAGAGCGACTGATTTGATCAGCTGTTGTTGAAGCTCTGCCTGACTCTG